>JAECXD010001697.1:5476000-6845000 GCA_018151445.1 Zaprionus inermis | reverse complement strand
TTTACAGATTATAGGTTAAACTACACAATTGTTTATAATTTTAGATATAAAACATAGTTAACTATGCTCAAATTTTAACTGAAGATTAGAAAATAGCTACAAGTTCATTTTTAGCTGTTTTCTATTTAATGTGATTATACAGTTTTGTTTTAGACATAAAGATTATATTGTTAGCAGTTTTTGAGATGATATTATATTCCTAAATAGAGTATATAACCGGGTAAACTTCGATTATAGTCAAGTTATATATAGTTTTTATATAGTTGCTGTAGTAAGGAGCACACTACACACAGATATAAAGTTATATAGTTTATATGGGTGTATGAATCTTAAGTGTTTACAGACTTGGACTAGACTAGAACTACTATAACGATAAGTATTGTCTATAGCTATGAAGAGATCGTAAAAGGCTTTCCAAAGAACGATTATCAAGTGAGTACGTTATATACGATATATACGATATATATATAGAATGTTTGCAGGATTATGAAGTTTTTGACTAACTAAGACGATCATAAGCTGACCTTGTTGACCTGTGGCGTGGCTTGACATCGGCTGCTGGGCGGCATCTGCGGCTTGCAAGTTGAATCCATCGCATATTGCGTATACGCCCCGTCCGGAGCGCGTCTTCGACTAGGGAACTAAACTAATTTGGACAAGAGCGCTACAAAAGGCCTGGCGGGACCTCATAAAAAAAATGATAGACACACACATTTTTGACTTGCGTTTTCGTGCATTTTATTTAGTTAATAACTTTTTCGATTTTTCGCTTAAGCATTTTTTGAATCTTCTGCGTTGGCATTTTCGGTATCGTTATCGTTTTTCCTCTTGTTGTTGTTTTGTTGTTCAAAGCGTTTTCTTATAAATCACAGTATATACGTGTAAAATACATAGATATGCGTGTGTGTGTGTGTGTGGGAGTGTATGTCTGCATTTTAATATTTGCGAATCGCTCGCAGCGTTTGCGTTTTTGCCTTCGATTTCGATTTGCCAAAAATGTTTGCGATAACTGCATTTTCATTAACTAATTAACAGCTTATCAATTTAGTCTGACTGTGTGCGTGTGTGTGTGTGTGTGTCGGGTATTGATTTAATAAGTTATAAATATATATATCGTAGTATATGTGAGCGTGGTGTGTGTATATAAAGATTGTTAGCTAATGCGGAACTTACTTATTATGCGTAAATGGAGAGGACATACATATATATATATACCATAAGATAATATAATAGATATAGAAAATGGCGATTCTCGTTAACTTAAAGTCGCTCTCGTCGTCGATATCGATAAATGGATGGACATTAACATTGTTGTATTCTCCAAAACTTGTCGTATATGTATGTAGTATATAATTATAATATAATATTGTATATATATAAACTTGTGTATTATTCTTTAAAGTACAAATCAAACACGATCGGATAGATTCATTAACTTAGCTTGTATATAACTATCGTATATGGTATGGTTGTGTGTGTGTGTATGGGTAAATATCGTAAAATAATGATCTTTTTTGTGGGATTTCCTTTTCGTTTTGTTTGATGCTCGGATGAAGAACTTAGGCAGGCTATTCCCATATATATATATATATACGTTATATATATATATCAGCATAGCATTATCAGAATTAGCCGGGCGTATTCCCAATCGACAAATGTGGAACCAAAATAACTGAACGAAACTAATAAACTTTGCGCTAACTAATCCAAACAATCTCTGCGCGAATGGGCGAACTATTATTAAAATCATCTACTCGGGGGACAAACACAACACACACAGAGACAGAGAGAGAGAGAGAGAGAGATAGATAGAGAGAGATGAGGGAAATGGCAAATGATATTATGCAGGAAATTAATTAAAGCATAATAACGGAATAGAAACGACTCTACGTAACGTGTGACAGGCCTGTTAAAATAGTTTTTGTTATCGCGTTGACCAACTAATTTATACAGAAACGAAAATTTACATTTAAATGCCAACGGTACACACGATACAGAATAGCATAACATAGCATATATGTAATTTATATAATGTATTGTTGTTTTATAAATAATAGATTTGTGTGCCTGAAACACAGCTGCGTCAAGCGTGGCCAACTGGGAGTAGTTCGTAATGAGGATTAACTGTAGAAACGAACGCTGAACTTTGATTTCGGTTTCAGGATCACAAATTCCTCTGTGTGTGTGTGCAGTGTTGTATAATGAGTGTGTGTGTGTGTGTCTATGGTTATAAATTGTGTGTCACACCTCTAGGGCACTACGATACGTTGTTGGATATGCGATTATGCTGGGCCTAAGCACTACGATATAGTACGATGATATCAACTCGAAGACAAAGCTACAACATTATATAGGGTGCTCTACGTTTACGCTAGACAGTTAAGATACATATGTGTGCGGGTTATATAGAGTACTGTACGCTAGAGTAGATACGAGTGAGGGTCGCTAGCTAGTTGCCATATACGGTTAAGTAGGCGAAGAGAGACTAAGTGTCTGCTAAATCGGCTATATAAGTATTACGGGGAAAGCGGAGGGGGGCGGAGGGCGTGGCGCTCGCTCGCTCGCCTCTGCGTTGGAGTGGGGGGCGGGGGCGGGCGTTTAAGACAGGTCTGCAATTACAAATATCGTAAGTTATCGTTATCGTAATCGTTATGCGCTGCGGTTCAAAAACAAACTAACTGGACTACGGTACGTATGCGTGTTTTTTGCTTGTAGTAGTTTGTTGTTGTTTTGTTGTTGTTTGCTTGTTATTTTTGTTGTTGTTGTTGTATGTTACCATCAACTACTTGGCGCTGCTGTTAATGTAGTTGTTGTTGCTGTTGTAGTAGTACTTGTTGTTGTTGTTGTACCTACTTGTCAGCGCGCTCAAATGATTTATACGAAATTGTGTGAATTGTCGTGCAGACAGAGAGACAGAGACGGAGAGAGCGAGAGAGAGGGGGCAAGCGGCAGAGCGAGCGACAGAGAGACAATCGAAATGGCAATGAAATATTAAATACAATACATGACAGGCCTTCCATATAGAGTATACTGTGGGTATATACCATATATTTGCCATTTATTATTCCTGCTTCCTTTTTCTTTTTCTGTTTTTTTATTTTTTGGTTGTTGTCTCTCTCCCTTGTGACATACGTGTCTCGCTTTTTTTTCTTGCACTCCTTGCTCGCTTGCTTTTCTCTCTGCATTTGCTCTGCTCTTTTCTCTGCCATACTCTGCTTTTTCTTTACTTTTTTTCGCTTCACGCTCTTCGCTTTAGAAATTAATGTTGCCCAAAAATTGCGATTTGATTGCCGCGGTGCGCGCTGTCAGCGCCGTCGCCAGCGGCAGCGTCAGCGCCTGATGGTGTTGGTATCCTGCCTGCGACTGCGGCTGATTGTGGACAGCAGCAGCGGCAGCTGGACCTGCGCCCGCTGCTCGGCTGCGTGCCGTGTTCGTGCTACACGTGGTACCAAAACTTCTACCGATGCCACAAATAGTCAAGCCTACAAGAGTCACATGAGACACAAGAGAAGCATGTAGAAAGAGACAGAGACAGCGGGGCAGTGTGAGAGAGAGAGAGAGAGAGAGACAGCGTGAGGAAAGACAGGCTAGGGTTGGGACGAATGCGGTCAAGTCTTATCTAATTTCAGAGCGAATCGGTTTTGCTTGAGTCTCTTTGGTATCAATTGCAGAAGCGGAGCAGCTTCATCCGTGCCAACCCTGGCCAGAGCAACACACTCACTTGAGAGGGGTGGGGGGAGAGTGCAGGAGCATGATAATGCCAGGCATGAGCCGTGAGGGGGAAATGATCCTACGCATGGTGTGGTGTGTGTAGGGTATTTTCGTGTGCGAACAAGAAAAAAACAAAACAGCGTAAATTAAGAAAGAGTTTGTGTAGGTGTAGGTATTGTGTGTAGTGTGTAGTGTGTCTAGGGTTGTCAGGTGCCTAAGTCATGACTTGATGCGAGTGAGAGAAACAGAGGCAGAGAGAGAGCTGCGCTTTCATGTCGTAACGCCACCATTTATGCTTTGATATGACGAACTTAGAGAAGGAAGTCAGCAATATTATCGTTATCGATATTGTCTCTCCGTTTATTCATTACAAAACTTGATCGTACAGTTAATACTTGATAGATATAGTCGGGTATATAGCCTAGGCCGTGCTGGGTGTGGTTGAGGCGACCATGTAGTCGCTGATGAGTATGCGATTCTCCGGCACGAGGCCCATCACACCGGCTGCAAGGCAATAAATGAAAAGAAAAAGAAAGAAGGAAGGAATGCAAGAAAGCAAGACAAAGAAACGAGAGACAGAGAGAGAGAGACGAGTACAAAACAGAAAGAGAGACAAACACAAAAAAAAGAAACGATAAACGAAACTTGGGTTAGTTTTGGGTACTGAGAGGGTACTACGTATGATCTGGGACAAGATTCGTCATATCAACTAACACAAATCGTAGGGGCGGTCTAAGGTCAGGTTAGTCACACGACTGCCAAACAGAGACAGACAGATATATAGAGTCAGAGCTAGAGCGAGCGAGATAGATAGATCGAACTTACCAGTTGGATAGGGTAGTCCGAAGCTGGGATAGCCCGAGTAGCCGCGACCGGCGGCATAGGCGGCATAAGCAGCTGCCGGAAAGCCTGAGAAGAAAGAGAAAGCAATACATTAAAGGTCAGTTATCAAAGTAAACGACAAACTAGCTTTAGTTAGGCCTAAGACTATGGCTTACCTTCAGGCAATGTCCCCAGACCCCACATGATGTTATCTAAAAATTTGGCAAGAGTGTACAAGAGAGGGCGAGAGAGAGAGAGAGAGAGAGAGAGCACAAAGAGAGAGGGAAGATCAATTAGTCAATGAGGACATTCACAATTGTATTGTCGGTCTTTAGGTCTATGTTAAGTACGCTCAAAACAAGAAGAAGACAAGGAAACGCATAATACTTTGTATATATCCAGCTAATGATATATGGTGTGACAGACTGATAACTAGATTCGCATTAATATACGCATTACTCATGTAAAACACTCGTGTGCGAGTGTGTGTGTGTGTGTACTTATTGCTCTAAGTGTGTGTCTCTATAATACTAAACAAGCAATCGATCGTGTGTTATCGATAGTATCGAATGTAGGCTATCGACTCAATTCGAAATATAATGTGATATAAATCACTATCGAACGTGAGCTATCTATACTACTGATCGTAGATAATCGAAACTATTGATCATGAGTTATCGCCACTATCGATAGATCGATTGCTTTTGCTAATTGAGTTGTATGTAATAATATGTAATACGTCTGAGCTTGTCAGCCGATTTGTATTAGTCGCTAAAACTAATCAAGCAAACGATCGATAGTATATCGATAACTCGCGATCGATTGCTTTGCTAGTTGTATAATCTATGTAGTACGGCCGAGCTGGTCAGCCAATCTGCTGCCCGCACTCAACAGCCTTCTTTGTTGTGAGCTATATAATCGTTATAAACTAGAGATATATATATAGAGAGAGTTACATATATAATATAATCGATTTCGATATGACACAATGCTAAACACTTATTAATATCGAGTTTTGTATTACGTAGAGATTGTTTGCTATATATTCGACTATGACATTAAGATCTATGCTAGGTTATAATTGTAAAATACTAGAAGTAATATTGTGATTGTAAGTCGTCGGGGGCAGGGGAGCGAGGCCCAATGCTGTAGCCTCCTGCGGACTAGGATATTTCTACGAAAATATCGCTAGCTCTATAGCGAGGCCGTTGCGCCCCAATCCTGCTGCCCGCTGCGGCTACTAAGTTAGATCAAAATTGGATATAATCGAAACAAATACACTGAGAAATTTGCGAAATAAAAAGTGTAGCTAAGAAAAAACACTACAAAGGATTAGCTCGGGTCGAGAGAGAGAGAGGATTACGAAAAAAATATGAAGAATTTGAAACGAAAAAACAGCTAGTAGAACTGTTTCGTAAATGTACGAAACTCTGGTAAAAATTTAATGCGATCCACAGGCGTCTCATCATCACATCATCTCTTGCATCATTCGTTCTTCTTGGGAATCTTGTGTTCTCGGGTTTCCTTCGGTCTCGCTTAAGCATTAAACTAGAGATCTCGAATTCGAAGTGAGACTCGAATTCAAGATTGTAATTATACAGAGTACAAGTATGAACGCTTTTAATCAATGGCTAAGTTCGTATTTAGTCAATTATAAATGAGATAAGGCAATGGCAGCGGGGCGGGAGTGCCTGCTATTTTGGCCAGCACTGTAATTGACATTATCCATTAAGAAGTATCCCGTTACTTACAACGACTTATAACGGGGCTGTCAGACAGCTGCCATTGCCCGCTCTGGCAGTTCCAATTGTTTTAAGCACACACACACGGACACTGGAGTGTATCTGTGTGTGTGTGTGTGTGTGTGTACTTTAAGCTTAAATTCTAAGTCGATACAGTTTGCTAGGTTTATATAGAACTTATTGTTGTTAAGCTATTATTATGAGTTGTATAACGAGAGTGTCGATGTATCTGTGTGTTAAAATATGTGTGTGTGTGTGTGTGTGTGTGTGTTAGTTCCATTATACAGCAATTTAAATACGATTATTACACAGATTTAATCAATGACAGGGTTGACAATTTACTGCTCGGGCTTTTTGCACAATCGATTTTCGTCAGGGCATCACTTAAATTAGTTATCGATTCTCGTTTTACATTTGTCTAAGACGATGCGGTTACTGTTAGCATTTACCGTTACTTCGATTACTTCGATTACAGTTACAATACGAGAACAAGAGAACGATATTTCCGCCTCCAGCTAGATCGTTGCTAGTTTTCAACTACAAAATGTATATCGATATCTATGTATCGATAGCAAACGTTTGCTACGCCCTAGGCAGACCTCTCTACGATCCGTTCTTAAGTTAAATGTATATGTACGATATACGATATACGATATGTAAATATATATATATTTATATATAGTAATTATTAATAATCGTTAGGCCTAGTTCTTAAACGAAACGATCGCTTAATCTTCTATGGAGCAAAAAAGTCGTTAAACTAATGGATCAATTAATTTTCGCACGCATTACGCATACGCCGCGTTGCCTATGCCGATTACACAGTAAGTAAGTTACAAAGTAAATTATGCAATTACATGTAGAGAGTATAGGGATGGGTATCGATAGTGCGATAACGATAATTTCAAATTTTGTTCGCGATATGTTGCGTAATTATCGATATCAAGCCAAGCTATATAGCAAATATTTAAAAAACAAATTAGAGTTTTCTATATGATGATCTTGCACATCACTTTTAATATCGATATCGATCCTCTCGTTACCCATCCCTAACGCAGTGTATGTATATGTTTATGTATATATGCACATATATAGTATGTTGTATATGAAGTACATGGCTAGGGAGAGTCGTACACAGTAGTATATGGTATAATCCTAAGACCTATGAGTAAGATTTGCGACACGCTCGTCGCCTTTGGACTTTGAGACGGAATGAGAATTGTTTCTGTTTCACTTCGGTGTGCGTGTTGTGTGTGCGTGTGTGTGTGTATGTTAGCCAACCCGTTCAGGGTTCTTAGTGCGGTCTGGGCGGTCAGATGCCAGGCAACTGATACAGCGAGGCTGCAGCTGCTGCCGCCGCCGATGCAGCTCCGGGCATCTCCAGCCCCGTTGCCGCCGGCATCGCGAGCAGCTCGCTGAGCGGATAATGCGCGGCGGCCAGGGCGGCATTTTGACGCAGTGCTTGCTGCGCCTGCTGCGCGACAGCTGCTGCTGCCGCGGCGCCGGGGGCGTTGGCTGCCGTGAGGGCGCCCAACGTGGCCGCCGCTGCTGCCGAGGGGGCGGCACGTAGGCCGCTGCTGACGGCGGCTGCGGCAAGGAGCCGCTTGTAGCCCATCACAGCGGCTGCATCCGCGTATAGCGAATTGGCTGCTGCGTATTGCAGCAGCGAGGGCGTGGCCGAGGGGCCGGGGGGCGGCGCGGCCGCAGAGCCGAGCGGCAGAAGCGAGGGCGCGGCGCCTGCTGCAGCTGCCACAGCGTGTGCGAGACTCTGCTGCTGCTGCTGCTGCTGTTGGTGCTGCTGGCAGGCGGCAACTGCCTGCTGCTGCTGTTGCTGCTGATGTTGCTGCTGTTGCTGTTGCTGCTGTTGCTGATTGGCAGCGGCGGCTGCGGCGGCTACGGCGGCCGCGGAAATGTGCGTGGGCAGCGGGTAGGGGGTGTAGCGCAGCGAGGCGGCCGCTGCAGCTGCCCCGAGCAGCTGCTGATGATGATGATGATGATGGGCGTGGTGCGTGTGTTGTGCGTGTTGCTGTTGTTGTTGGTGTGCGTGTTGCTGCTGCTGCTGCAGCATGCTGGCGGCAGCGGCTAAACTACTGGGCAGCAGGCCTGCGGCGGCGGAGGCGGGCGTGGCTGTTGCCGCCGCTGCTGCTGCTGCCGCTGCCGCTGCTGCCGCCGCCTGGTTGGCCTGGTGGCTGCCCCAAACTACCAACTCACCGTAAGCGGAACGACCGGCCGCGCGGGTCTTGGCCAGATTGGCCGGCAGCATCACTTCCTTGGGCTGCGCCTTCTTGCACTCGACCTGCAGAGTGAGAGAGAGAGTGAGAGAGGGAGTTGGGGAAGGGGGAGTATCGTTATGAATGGACTTGTTCAAGAAGTGGGCGTGGCAGCTGCTTGACTTACCATTTTGTTGTTGATCTCGTGGAAATGAATTTCGCAAACTTTGTCTACCACGTCTTCACTCTGAAATGTAACGAAGCCAAAACCTGAAAGAGAAAGAGAGAGACGAGACAGTCAGTAAGCGAAATCATAGCGAGAGAGAGAGGAAGAGGGGTAGGGCGAGAGCGTGGCAGAGCGGGGCGGAGCATCTCCCACTAAAATTGAACGAAATATGCTTTTGTGTGCAGCGGCTAAATAATTTTCTCAAGTGTCGAGCCAGCAAGGAAGCCAGACAGCCCCCTGCCCCACCCGTCCGTCACTCGCTCCGCCTCTGCCTCCGACCCCCTGCCGAGTGACCTCAATATGCGGCAGGGACTCGAGTGTGCTGCCCCGTAGCCTGCGCCCAGGCCGAGTAATTCAAACACAGCCCTCGCTCCTCGAGTTGGAGTTTGCAGAGCGCAAACTTTCAGTCAGCGCCAGCGCCAGCGCCAGCTCCGGCAAGCGCTGCAAATAACCCGGCCGAGTGCATAATAAGTTTGTCATGAAGTTTTCCACCCTGCACAGTCCTGCCTCTTCGCTGCCCGCCCCCCGCTCCGTCTATAGAAATGCTGAATTAGCACTTTGGGCGGCAGTTCAACTGGATGCGTGGTGATGATGCTGGGGCAGAATTTCTGGTTAATTCTTTAAAGAATCCACTCAGCATCGCTTGGGTTGAGTCACAGCATCAATGTGGTAGGTTATTAATAGTTATATAAGTTATATATTTATCATACATTTCCTTGGTTGCCATAAAATTTGACTAGCTCGAAATTTACGATGAGTTTTGGCTTTTTATGCTAATGAGGGGAGGGCTGTGTGGCAGCTGGATGAGGGGTTTATAATGAGTGTTTGTCAATGGGAAAGTGTTGGCAGAAGAAAGAAGTGTGCCCAAATCTGTGGGGCGAGCAGAGTGACCAGATATGTAGGCAGAGATATCTGAAAACATAAACTAATCAGTTAGGCAAGGTTTTCTTGTGCGTTTCAAGAAGATCAACGCAGCTTTAGGCCCACAGGTTTATAAACACATTACACTTCCCATATTTATAGCGAAAACAGTAGCATATTTTATAGCAGAGCTTATAATTATAGGTAGCTTAAAGTTTAAATACTACAGGGATTAAACTGAAATCCCTTTGCAGTGCCCTTTGCAGCTTTCGAATTGCTGCAATTGTCGAAGATTTCGTGCGGCAGACACCTGCAGCTGCCACGCCCCTGTCAGCCCCTGCCTGCCCGCCTCTCTCTGTGTATACATGCGGGTCTTGTTTCGTGGGCGTAACTGACAAATTAGTCGTAACAAGTAACTGCAAACACGCAGGCTTATTAGCGACATGTGCCGAGCAGCAGCAGCAGCAGCAGCGGCTCCTTGAGACAACGTGCGGGCGACCTTTTCCTATCCCTCTCCCTCTCTCTCTCTCTCTCTCTCCCTCTCTCGCTGGGCTGCTCTCTCGCCTGCTGCTTTGTCAGTTTGTTTGTGTTTGTTTTAATTATATAAAATTAGCGCACGTTGCAAGTTGCACGTAGTTTGCCACGTTTTGTTGCTGCTGCCGTTGGCTCTGCCCACTCATAAATCAGCTGAGCTAAGGGACGCGGCGCGGGGCGTACCAACGGGCGAGTGGCGAGCAAATGAAGCCAGCAATTTCTTTTTCAGGCTGCTCCCACACACACACACACTCCCACTCACACACGTAACTCAATCAAAAATGTATCTGCTCGCAACAAATGCGCCGGCAGAAAGCATGAAAAATGCCGCAGCTCGCTCGCAGAGCTGCCTCCCGTATCCGCCCTCCCCTCCCCTCCGCTCACTCTCTCAACTTTCTAGTTAATGCTGCGGCAGCTTTGCTGCCATTTTTACCTGTCGAAAATTTCCCGCAGGAGGCGCGCAACGAGCCTTGAACGAGCTCTAACTGGGAGCCGGAGCCGTAGCTGGAACCGGAGCCCCGAGAGCGATGCCAAGTGCCAACTGCAAAAATTGCACACTCATGCATGTTATTGCCAAGTAACGGGCACAGATACGGATTCATATAGCCACAACGACGGAGTGGGTAGCGGGGGGAAGCAGGAGGGAGCAGTGGGAAGTGGTGAGTCGGGTAGGCACTGCCGCCAGCTGTTATGACTGCGCAGTGCCGCCGCCGCCAAAAAAGAAAAATTACAAAATTTTCAATTTTAATATTAGTGGCGGCTGGCGACGCCAACTGCCAAGCAAGTTGCTGCTGCTGCTGCTGCTGCTACACCCGCACCCGCATCCCTCTAGCCTCTCCCCTAGCCCCTCAGCCACTGCAGATTGGGGGCAACACCTAAGCTACGCCCACTCAGCAGCTGAATGTCTGTTTAGGCGCACGTTGTGCATGTCCTTGGCTTGCCAAATGAAATTCATAGCGTACTATGGGCCGGTGCTGTCGTTGATCCGGCATGAAGTACAGTGGGCATAGCCTAGCATGGCGTATGAAATGTGTGGAAGGAGTTGTCTGGCCTTTGCAATACTCTCCTGGGTGGAAAAGGGTTCTTATTGCTGCTGTCTCAACCTGCTTTAAGTTTGCGCTCTAAAGTAGGCAATACTTTTTGCTAAAACATGTTCCCATTTTCCCATTTAACTTACAACTGCTGCAGCCATTGCCAATTAATTCTCGATACGCAAACCATGCATGATTTATGAACTTTACCATAAATAGAAACCTGCCACCTAGGTTCACCTGCCCCAACCGAGCCTGCTCTGCCTGCCCTGCAACTTGCGCTTGAAAGTAGGCAACGCTTTTCTTTGAATTGCTCGCAAAGCCAATTGCAGCTTTATTTTACAGTTCTGGCACATATTTTCATTCAGTTATGAATCAATTTCATTAAAGATACATACAGACTTCAGGCCTGCTTGTCCCACACCCAACTTGGATCTATTCCAAGCCACGTTCCACCTGCTGCAAGTGCTACTGTACTTGCAACTTGTGTAGTTGCTGCTGCAGATGTTTGTACGCCAGCCTATATTGTTTTATGGCATATTCATATAGTTTTCGTTTGCCCAACCCCGTTCAGTTGCCCTCCCCCCCCACATTCTCGCGCTCGGCACAGTATTGATAAAATGCCTCGCTTACTTTTTAGGGCCAACTGCAGCCTTAGCTGGAAAAACGTCGCTGCAACTTGCAATGTCCAGGCAGTCCTATCTCTCTTTGGGTGTGTGTGTGTGTGTGTGTTGACTGTCTGTCGTGTCGGACCTTGTATATGTGTGTGTGTGTCTGTCCGCTCGTCCTGCCCGTCTGTCTGTCGGTGCACACATGATTTATGAATGAGTAACAAACTTGCTGCCGTGTAGCCTGAGCAACCAGCGACGTCTTTGCTCGCCTTTTTTCGCCTTCTTTATTATAGTTGCTATGTCGCTGCGACTCTGTGTGTGCGTGTGTGTGTGTGTGCAATTGTAAGTGTGCACACGCTGGCAATTGCCACATGTACGGCACGATGGGAACCTTCTCGCTTGGATCGATAAAATGCAATTACAGGCATATCGCAAGTGGCTGTAGGCAGCGCGTTGGAGAGAGAGAGGGCTGGTGAGAGGGGGAGGGAAAGAAAGGGCAAGCAGGCAGCAGGCAGGGGCTGACAGGCCCTGGAGCGGCGTTAGTCCAACTCATGGCAAAAGGTCGTACATCGTCCAAGTGTACAAAAAGTCGCCAGCGTCGTCGTCGTTGACGTTGTGGCAATGAAGGCAGCTACCGCTGCTCCGTGCCCTTCCCTCTCTCTGTCTCTCTCTCCCCTTGCCTGCTCCCCTCCCCTCCCTAACCCTACTCTACATCTGCCTTCCCCCTCTGCAGCTACAACTAATACCTTTTGATTAACGACACACATTTTCTATTGACTTGAGGAGGTAGCACTACACGGCGCAGGGAAGAGAGGAGGCGACTACAGTGGCCTGGAGTGGGCAGAGGGGGGGGGGGGCAGGATAGGTCAGTCGGTCGTGCGGGTGTCCTGTCCTGTGAAGTTGAGCAGTTGCTGGCCACGCTGAGGCAGCTAACTAACAACGCCTGCATATTTCATTCGATGTATTCCGCATCGACCACGGCCCAAAGCAATTGTAATTTGCAAAATTGACGTGTCCTGCGAACAATGGCAGCGGCAGCTCCTCATGTCAATAACGGTAAAACGTCTTGCATGTCACATTAATGTGCAAATCACAAAATCAGTCAAATCGAGGCTACGCTTTAAATGTGCTCCCTGCGTGTGTGTGTATTTTTATTTTATTGAAGAAACTTTCGAGTGACAGTTGGAAAGGAAAAGCCTTATCGATTTGACTTTCGGTTGCCCAAGTCTAATGGGGGATGATATATATGCAAAGATTTCGAGTGGCCATGAAGTGATTTAGATATGTCTGTAGTTTACCTACTTCCATTAGACACAGACGGACAGCTTTGACAGCAGAAAGACCATCTATTAGGGCAGTTAGCAGAAGACTAGTCTAAGGAAAATGAACTTCTGCATATACATAGATAAATTATATATGTATATATCCTACAAATTTCAATTCAATGGAACTATAAACTCAAAAGACATGAATTTCTGCATATGTGATGTTTCAAAAATTGTTTATTTTCCCCATTTTTCATAATTCGACTGCAAAATTTCGCTGGAATAGTTTTTTATACTCAGTTTAAATAACTTTATCAATTTGACGCAAAAAATGTATATTTTAAATTTTGAAAAAATTTCTAAATTTTTGCAAGGGGGGTAGCATGGAAATTTTGTTAAATTTTTCAATTTTTTAAATTCACAAAATTCGGATAGGAAATCAAACTACAATCGAAATCATTAACAAAATGTCATCCGCCATGAAAATCTGATGATTTTCAAGCGAGTTATGATCTCGGGAAGTCCGAATCATGAAGGTGAAAGAGGTGGATATGTTACTTTGTTTTTGAGTATTTTATTACCCTCTACACATTTGCCACTCGGTTACAGTTGCGCTGCCCACGTTTCTTCACTCCTACCCTCCTCTGTTAGTTTTCATCTAAATGAAAAGCATGTTGTATCCGCTTTCCGCTTGACATTCACATAGTTCCCGACATATTCTGGCAACTTAATTTAATCAACTTTTGTTGTTATGTTTTTTTTTTGTTGTTTCTGTTGCTGTTGTTGTTGTTGTTGTTGCTGTTGCTGTTGCCAAATAAATCCGCAACGCGAGCGATTGTCAGCTTTATGTGCGGGGTTTTCATATACTGGAATTATCTCTCGACACGCGGCTGCTTCCGCTCGGCCTCGCCCTGCCTTCCTGTTCGTTCTCCCTCCCACTTCCACTGCCTCTCTCCTGCTCTTTCTTTCGCCTCCTTTCCTCCACCTCCTCCTCCTCTTGCTGGCACTGCAGCACATCGCATAATTTTTAAATGGGGCGCTGCTTGTTTTTATTGCCACTCGCAACACTCGTTTCATGCCAGCAGGAGACTGGTGGGTGGGGGGGGGGTGGCACTGCTGTCGTATTCAGACTGCATCATGATGCAGCTTTCGGTACTCCAGCGTCCAATTAAACGAAATGTTCTGTGGCTCGCGCTGCTTATCGCTCAATGTTCCCTTCCCTTTCTTGCGCGCACGCTTGTGCTGGCGCTGCGAAGTATGCAACAATTTTTTATGGGGCGCATACAAGCAAAAATCATGTTTTCTTATTCCCGTGTGCGTAATTTGCTTGGACAGTGGGCCGAAAACAAGTGAACAGCGGCAGAAACGTGTAGCAGTTACAGTGGGTGTTGCAGAGGTGGAGGGGGGAGGGTAAAGTGTGTGTGTGGGCGTGTGTGTTGGCCTGGCAACTATTGATGCTTGCGAGCGAGCGAGCGTGTGTGTGTGTGGGCGAAGCAGCTAATTACTTTTGGCCAGTGACATTGTTAGCTGCAGCTGCAGCTGTGTGAGTGGCTGTGAGACTGTTTGTGTGGCTGTGTGTGTGGGAGGCTGCGATGTGTGTGTGCTTCCTGCTCTCCTGCTGTCTGCCTACTCCCTGCTGCCTGCTCAGCTCGCGAAATGGGCACATCAATCTTAATATTCCATGTCTCAGGTGGATCCGCTAGCCCTGCTCACTCCCTACCTCCCTTCCTCGCCCCCTCTGCCGACCCGCTCGCTTGTCACATGTCAATGGGCGTAGGGCACGGCTCGACCGGACTCGACTCGCACTGCGAATTTCGGCGCGTCATTTAAAACTTTAATAAGCAGAATTGACAACGACACGGAGACGGCTTCGCACAGGTCTCGGCACGGGTCGCCAGGATCAGGCAGAGTGACAGCGGGTCAAGGGTCGCAGGGGAAGCAGCGAGCGCAGTCGTGCGCTACAAGTTCTTGTGCAGCGGATGTGCGCTGAGAGAGATTTAAGCCTTGCCGGAGCGAGCCGGACCGAGCCGGACCAGCCCGACCAGTTGGACAAGCCGCCGCCCACTCAAGCCATTCATGGCTGGGGCGGGGCGTGGCGGGGCGTAGGTGAACAGGGGGCACAACTCATCCATCCATTTGCAGTGGCAGTGCGAGTGTGTTCCTGGTTATATCCGGTTGCATTGGCAGGTAATCTTTTCGGAACACGCTCCTACCCGCTCCTGCCCGCACTCCTGCCGCGCTGAGCTGCTGCATCCTGTTGGCCAGGGTCGGTTTAATGCCCCATCCCCATCCCCACCTTTGCCGCCCTCCCTGCCCGCTTTTAACTGTATTAGCCGTTTGTATGTACAAGCAGCGTGTGCAGCATGCCGCATGTAGCATGTAGCATATCTATAACGGTATCTGTCACTCGTTGACAGAACAGAACATTGCGCAAAACGCTCGCACTTCCGGCTGCGTCTTCTGCATCGTTAAATTCAGGAAACGGAGCTACTAAAAAGTATCGCAATCTACGGCAGCGAAGTGAGAGCAGCGAGGGGGGAGACATGGAGAAAGAGCAGGGGCAGGGTATTGTTCGAATGAGTTTTATGTCGAATATTATTGGCATTATAAATGCGTCTTTAGCTTGATGTTGTTTCAAGTATTATTGTTATTATCAGCATTAATATTATCTCTGTTATTGTCATTATTATTAATATTGCTTTATATGGGATACTATATATTAGCATTATTATTTCTTGAATATTTCTTCTTCTATTTCAAATATATTTATTATTTTTTCCACATAGTGTTTTTATTATGTTTTATAAATTTTACTTTTATAACTATTTGGATTAATTGAATAACTATATTTTTTTTAATTATTTATTTTAAGTATTTACAAGTATTATAAGTTCTTGTTATTATTCTCATTATTAATTTCATTCAATATTTGATGAGCTTTATGAGTAATTTTGATACATTCATTTCCATTTTTATTAATTTTCAAGTGCTTTTGCCTCTTTTATTTTATTTACTTATTGTCTGTATCATTTATATGTTTATTATTTAATCAGTATAATTATTACACTCTTTATTATTTACTTTCTATATTTTTTATTTATATTTGCACACCCCTTTTAATCGATACACTCGTTAATTACAATCATAACTCACCTCTGTGTCGATTAGTCTGCTTGTCGAACATCAGCATGGCGTCCTCGATCTGCAATGAGAGAAGTAAAGGGGAGGGAGGAGAAATTAGTCTTTTATTCAACTGAATAATTTTCTTTCTTTAGTTTTCATTCTCATTTTCTTTTCTTTGAGTTTTGCAGCGAGTTTAAAGAGCGCGCAACTCAATTAATGAGCGAATGCGAGCAGACAAAACTGTTGCTAATTGCAGGGCGAGCGCAAACAATGGCCCCGACTCACACACACACACACACGTAGACACACACACACCAAGTCAGCCATAGACAGAGCGAGAAAGTTTCGGTCATTATGGAGCCGGCAGAAAGGGAACTTATAATAATAGTCGACTGTCAAACAGGCCAAACTATGCAACTAACTAACCGAAAGAACCGAGTCGAGTCGACTGGAGACTTTGAAGTTCCTGCAGCTCGTTATGGCCTGCTAACTGCTCCGCTTGCGCTGATGAAATAACTTAAGCAACTCTCGCTATTCTCTTTGCCCACGCCATACCCTGCCAGGAGCGACGGCAAGAGGGTATATCAAGTTGTCTATTGCACGAAGTGTGAGAGTTACTTGCGAACGCATTGAGCCATAGCTGTCAGCTCAGCTGGATAGCAAGATTTCAGTTTATTTCTGTTTGGGCCTTTTAAATGCGCCTAAACTTTGTTTGTAGCACAGCATTTTATGTTTTCTATCTGCCTTGTTAATTTTATTACCATCCGATAGGGAACAATAAAGTTATTCATTATGGGATTCTTCCTACTTGTTAACTTGAACGCAGACTGCGCTGTCGGCGTCTTTTTTAGCAAAGTGTCGGCTGTTTTTTAGGATATTTTTTATGGCATGAGTGTATGTGAGTGGAGAGAGACAGATAGATAGTGGAATAGCTAGAAATGCAGAGAGAGAGAAAGATAGGCAGGAATAGATTTAGATACAGACAGGCAGGCAGGCAGAGAGACAGACAGAGATACAAACAGACAGACAGCAGACAGGTAGGGTGACAGACAGACAGATAGACAAGGAAAGAAAAGACCGAAAGACAGACGGCAGGCAGGTAGAGAGAAAGATAGATAGACAGACAGTCAGTGAAACAGAGAGAAAGCCAGAGACAAATAGAGACAGATGGGAAGAAAACGACGAAGAAAAACAGTTGCAGGTATGAAGAGACAGACAAGCAGACAAAGATTGAGAGACAAAGACAGACAGAGACTGACGGGCAGACAGAGAGAGGCATAGATTGAAATATACAGACTGAGGAAGACAGACAGAAGGACAGGCAGTAGGACAGACAAATTCAAAGACTGAGACGCAGATAGGCAGACAGACAGGCAGGCGGACAAAAAGACAGACAGACAAAACGACAGGCAGACAGTCTGCATCTAAATCTTGTCTGCCCGCGTAACTGTTCATAATAAGAAAGGCAACGATAAGCTTCGCCTTTATGAGCTGCCCGTTTCAATTAGCTGGTAGTATTTGAAAGGCAATTGTATTCCCGGTTCTCGGTTTGGTTTACCTTATGCGCGCAGCCTAAGTTTGCTCACTCTCTTTCGCACTCAACCTCTCTCTCTCTCTCTTTCGCACTCAATCTCTCTCTCTCTGACTTTCAGCTGGCCGGGCTGCCATTCAATATTTTAATATGACAACTTTTCGCTTTGGCCCTGACGCTAATTGCACTTCGCCTGTCAAAGTTGTTCAGGGGGAGGCGGAGTAGTGTGGAGAGGAAGGGTAAACATTAATGAGCTGCTTGCAGCTTGTCCTTTGCCTGAGGCTGCCCGCGGCTGCTTTTGACGCGATCTGGCAAGGCTGCTGCTGTTGCTGCCTCTGCTGCTGCTGCTGTTGCAGTTGCTGTTGCTGCGGCGGCTGCTTGTGGTCATTGATTAAGTTTAATCAATGGGCTTAAGGCAACTTCTCTGTGCATTGTAATTAAAGTGCACTTGGGCCACGCCCGCTTTGCTAGCCCCGCCTCCCGAACCGTAGGCAGCGACGAGGGCGTTAACAAGCGCCTTATAAAAACAAGTCGGAAAGGCTACAGTCGAGCTGACTCGACTGTGATATACCCGCTACAATTCTTCGGAAAAACACGTGCCAAATGTGAACAATGCGTTCTTGCTTTTTATTTCTTTCCGTCTCTAATTTGTTTTGCCTATGCAAGTTCCACTCGATTCTTATTGGATGTTGCCCTTTGCTTTTATTACTCTGCAGTTATAAATTATGCATGTGTGATAGAGACGCCTATACATACATACATATATGCTGCCTCACAATACATCTCAACATATCTAATTAGATTTGTCGTTTGTATTTTGTGTTGCTGCTCAATGTCTCTTTCGATTCTAAGTGGCTTTAAATATACTAAAAATTTATTTTGAATTTTGCAACACACTATAAAATAAAAAAAAATATAAGATACAAAAAAAATAAATTTAAGTCGCCGCGGCACACCCAGGAGTTGAACTCCGGACCTCTCGCTTAACAGTCAACTACCATCACCACTCGACCACTGCATTTCTTACACAATGACCGATAAAATTGCACTATTTATATTTTCGGTGCACATAATTATAAAAAAAAAGTTGCCACATAATTTAAAAAAAAGTTGCCACATAATTAAAAAAAGTTGTCTGCTGCTGGTGTTGAACTCGGGTACTAACATTAGGAAAAACCGACACAGGCACATGGCCACAAGGCAATACTATTTCTTGAATATCTTCCTTATTTATCGGCCGATCTTATTGAAACTTTCGCAACACGCCCGGATGGTGGTTTTTATCACAGGGATAAAAAATGAATGCTGTAGAGCTATATTTGCAGCTATTATCGATTTATTATCGATTTTTGGGGGCGGATGGAGGCGTGGCAAAAATCCAAAATAAACTTGATCTGCGGGCATAATTAACACATATTGTCTCCAAATTTGGTAGCTCTAGCTCTTATAATAGCTGAGATCTAGGTTTTCATACGGACAGACAGACGGACAGACGGACAGACGGACAGACGGACAGACGGACAGACGGACAGACGGACAGACGGACAGACGGACATGGCTATATCGACTCGGCTGTTCATGCTGATTCAGAATATATATACTTTATGGGGTCGGAGATGTCTCCTTCTGCCTGTTACAAACATTTTCGGTTGGCACAAAGTTATAATACCCTTATACTCTTCGAGTAGCGGGTATAATTAATTAAGCTTCACGCTGCGACTCGAGTGCGCTGCAATTGCAGTTGCACGTGTCGTTGTTGTTGTTGTTGTTGCTGGTTGTTGTTGTGTCAGTGCTCAATGTTGTTGTTGCTGCTGTTGCAGTACGCAGCGAGCAGCTTTAAGTGCAGCCACGTCGCGGCGCAAGCGAGAACAACATTGTTTTTCAATTAACAATCAACCACAACAATTACAGCAACAACATTAACAGGTTGCACAGCAACAACAACAACAACAAAAAAAGGATGTAGAACAACAACTGCAACAACAGTTCGAACCGCAGCAACAACAACAATAATGAAAGCCGCAACAATGGCGAACACACAAAACCATCGGGTTCGAAGGTTGCACGCGCTGCGCGAGTATAGAGAGAGAGAGAGAGGGAGATAGAGCGAGTGAGAAAGAGACAACAAAGGGGCAGGGGCCGGACAGTGAGATGAGTTGAGCAACAGCAACTGCAACTGCTGCAACCGTGTACTGCACGGCAGCAATTGTTGCTGTTAATTAAGCAGGCAGCAGTTGCATCAGCTGCGCGCCACGCCTGCTACGCCCACTTGGCCGCCTTTCCTTATTGTCTGAACGGTTTCGCCTATCATGCTTAAATGCCACGCCCACTGGTTGTCATAATTACGCGCTGGCCGAGCTCATTAAGGCAGCTGGAACATAGAGGGGAGCAGAGGCAGGGGCGACAGCGCAGACTGCCCGCAAACTTTAATTCGATTAGCAAACGTTAAGCGTGCCGCATGCCACAAGTGCAGCGCCAAAGTGGGCGTGGCAGCAGCGCAATGTCAGCGCACTGACAAGCCGAGGCTGCTGCTGCTGCTGCGTAATTTTATTTAAATCTGAATTCATTAATTCGTCATAATCCCCCGGCAGAGCAGGGCCCGTTCCTTTTCCTTCCCTACCCCTCTTCTACACCTCCTCCCTTGCCTTCGCTCTGCACTCCCCACACTCAGCCTTGTTTTTCGCCTTACCTCTCTCTGTTGCGCTTCCCTGTCGCCTGCTCTTACCTCTGCCTCTCCCTGCTCCTGCTCCCTCGCTCACCCGCTACCTCTTCCCTTTCCTCCTACCCCTGCCCTGCCCTGCTCAATCATTGCGCCGCCTGCGTTGAGAACTTCAAAAAGCCATCAACGACAGACGCTGCTGCTGATCCCCGCTGCCTGCCACTAGCTCTGACCCCCGCTCTCGTTCCCCCACCCCCTCCTCGTCCCGCTCTGGCTAGTGGCTCTGCCATTCATTTGGCTCATTTTGTGTATGTGTGTGTGAACGCAAAATGCTGCGCCCGCTGGAAACGCCGACGCTTCATTATCGTAATCGTTATATAAAGCAGCGGGTAGGACAGACAGAGGGACAACGGGAGAGAGGGAGGTAGGGAGGAGTAGGCAGACAGATAGACAGACACTTTTGGCTGTCGGTGTGTGAGAGCGAGTGTGTGTGTCTCTGTGTGTGTTTTTATGCGTTTTGCGGCACATTATGTGGCTGGCAGCTAGACGAAATCGCAGTCGCCTCGCACCCTGCCCCAGGTACCTCTGCAGCTGCTGTGCCTGACATTAATGAATGTTTCACAGTCGAAAAAAAACTGCTGCGGGTGATTGTTATTTATGCGGCATACATGAGCTGCGCCCCAAAGTGGCAAACAGCGCGAGAAACTTAAAAACAGTCAAGAGAGCGAGAGCAGAGAGAGAGAGAGGGAGATGGAGTGGAGAAAGTCTCTCAGAGTAAGAGATATAGGGGAAAGCGGGGAAGAGACTGAGCGAGAGTTGAGAGAGCAGAGAAAAAGAGAATGAGGAGATGACAAATAAGCGTTTTAAATTAGCGCTCAAATGTATGCTATGAAAAATGTTTTGGACAGGAAATTGAGTGCGAGAGTGAGGGAAAGAGACGACAGGCAGAGAAAGAGTGTACTAGAGCTTAAGAGAGAGAGAGAGAAAAACAGAAACAGACAGCCAAGGAGAGAAATGCAGCCAGAGAGTTGCAAAATGGCAATGAGAAATACACGAGAAGAGCAAAGAGCAAAGTTAGAAGAGAAAGAGAAAATAAAAGTGGGACAAATAGGAAAAGAGATAGAATGAGTTTCCCGCAACCTCAACGTAAATCGGTCACCAGTTACTGCTCTACCTCAAAGCTCATATATCTCTCCCTCTCTCTCTCTCTCTCATATGCTTCACCTGCCACAGCATTTTTCGTAGCATACATTTCTGCGCTGCAGCAATTAGACTGCGAATTTGGGTAATGGGAATATGCGGCAATTGCAGCATTTGGGGCAGCGGGAAAACAGCTTAAATTTAGCCAAAGATTTCGAGCACTTTAAACGATCAGCATATTCAGTCGGACTTCCGGCCCTCCCTTTCCGCCTCTCCGCTGTGGCTATAAAAGTTCAAACCGAAAAGTTCTAAGCGAACAATTTACAGTAATTCATCTTGCTGGCGGTTTTCCTGCTGCTACTGCTGCTGCTGCTGCCTTTTCGTGCTTACTTGACAGTTTTCAGTTTTCTCAGTGTGATTTTCCAGCGACTTTGCTTTTAGGCGCATTCACAAATGAAAAACGACAAATGAAAAAGGAAAAACTGCTACAGTTTGCAGCTGGGCTGAGGCGGGAGAGGAAAATTAAAGCTGCAATTGAATTGGGCGACGCATTTAATGAAAGCCAAAAAAGCTCGCAAAGTACTCGAATTTCTGCACACTGCCGGCACTCCCCACACTCCTGCCTACCCACTCCCCTCTCTCCACACTTCACTTACTGTTTTTTTTTTGAGCGTGTGTATTGGAATAAAAAATAAAAAAAGCGCAAGAAGAGGATGAAAATGAAATGAACTTTTGGTAGCTGGACGTGCGAGTTGTCTAAGTGCCGGCTTAGGGAGGGGCAGGGGGGGCAGAGGCTGGGGGCGGGGCGGCTATGGAACATCTTTCAAAAACTTTTACTCAGCGACAGCAAAAAAACAGCAGCAGCAGCAGCAGAAGCAGCGATGGCAGCAGCAGCAGCGACTGTTCTATATGCCACATATAACTGGCAGCATGTACATAGTATCTATATAGATATACGATATATATATATATATACAGATATACGGATATATGTGCTCGCTGACTTTCTGTCGGGGGGCTGAGCACATGACTGCGTGCGGTTGGAGATACAGATAAACTTTTTTAAGCTCGTATTTATTACATATTTGGCTGTAAGTAGAATTTAAGTTGCTTTCTGCGACCCACACGACGTATGAGTAATGCCAGCAGCGTGTGCACATACGCGTCGAGAGGGAAGGCAGAAGAAGGAGGAGATGGAGGAAGAGGTGGAGGAGGAGCAGGAGAAGGAGAGTGACTGGCTTGCAGTGCACTCAAGCGAAATGTTTGTGACAAATTTGCAATCAAAAACGCATCAATTGACAAGGCAGCAGCAGCAGCAGCAGCAGCGGCAGCGACAACAACAACAGTTGTGGCAACCCTCGCTGTGTATTAATGAGTGGACTGTGTCGAGTCAGCACAGCGCGGGATTTGTCTGGTTGGTTATGTATATATAGGGTATATACGTGGTGTATGCGCTGCACGGCAGTGCGAGTTGATTTCAATTAAAAAAGGATTCAGTTTTGTAATCCGCAAGTTGCTTTTGTTTTGCTGCTACTGCGAATAAAACGCAAGTATGAATATTAAATTGTCTATGGAGATTTGAGCAATTATGTGAGACAGAGACAGCAATAGAGGAAGAGAGAGAGAGAGAGAGAGAGAGAGTGCGGCAGCGAGGCAAATGGCAATGAGGGAAAAGCTTTTGCATAGTTTATGCTGCTGCCCGGCTTAGTAGATCAACTATTAATGGCAGAAAGAGTGCAAATTTAAGGCAGCCAAACGGAAGAGGGACACAGAAGGGGAGAGAGAAGAGAGGCAGCGGCCAAAGGGGTCAGCATCGACAGACAAAGCTGGCCTTAGCTCGAGCAAAGGTCATGGCAGCTCAAAGAGCAATGCGAGATTTACATATGGTTTTCGGTAAAGGGAAATGAGCGGGGAAGGAAGTGAAAGCAGAGAAGAGACATATGTGGAAACGGGGCAGAGAGGAATAGTGTGTGTGTGTGTGTGCGTGCTGCTGGCGGAAATGAAGTAGTTTTTAATGCGCTTGACTGCGTTGCTGTGGGGCGAAAAGCATTTCAATCGAATTGAACATAAAGACACCATGAAATCGAGTTCAATGTGAATCGAAAAAAGATAAAGAAATATAAATAAGTAATTTACTCTGTGTGCAGTAGATTAAGCAAGCTTAGTAGCATATAGAATAAGCTAAACTATGCAAAGTATACTAAAAACTAAAGCAAGAACTTAACATGTTTTATACGCTCGAGCTATGCAGCTACTTTAGACCGCTTTTGAGTTCATCTTAGGTTCTCAACTCTCAAAAATACCCTACACCCCGCAAGACATCAAAATAAATAGCCCAGCTTAGCTGCTCGCCCAATTCACACATTATTTTCCATCTATCAAGCCGCCACACCCGATAGATAATGCCCGCACTCAGGTCTCGCACTCCGACCTTGTATCGGGCATTAGTCGAGCCATTCGAAAGTATTTTGCACTAATGAAAAGAGCCTCAACCAAAGCCTCGCTCGCAGCTTGTCATCACTTTTAATGAGATGGCCGCAAAATCGAAGGAGCAAAGGGAGCGAGAGCGAGAGAGAAGAGAAAAGGCAAAGTTGGTCACCTTTTTTTGTGTCGAGCAGGCAGAAAAGATGCCTAGAGATTCGCGTTAGCTACTAAAATTTAATTAATATCGATTTCGGATTTGTAAAGGTTCCTCCACATAGCCCAGCCCTGGCTGAGATGGCACCCCTGGGGTTGTGCTGGGCTCGGCTTTTGTGCGGCCACATGGAGCAGATTTTGCGGCAGGCCGAGCAACTTGAGCGGGTTATACTATACAAAAAATGAAGCCGACGACGACGAGCACAAAAAGCGAGACAGAGCGGGGGAGTAGCTGGCTGGAGGCGGGGGGGGGGAGAGCGTAAGAGTAGCGGGGCATGGCAGGGGACTCACGGCATACAAAGATGTTACAGCTTAGGCAAGAACTTGCAGTGAAAAACTTTTAATCTTTGCGAGCATAAGTAAGATATATGTGAGTGTGTGCCACATAAGTGAGGCTTGCTGTGTGTGTGAGTGAGAGAGAGAGAGTGGGTGTGTGTGTGTGTGCGAGAGAGGGAGAGGGATCATCCCTGTGTGTGCGTCTTAATTCAAACGAAAGCAGCTGCTCGATAGCGCACTAGGACTGCGACTCGCATTGAGATTTCTAATGGGATTGCTTTCGGTCAGCCAGAGTTGCCACCCGCCCACGCTCGCAACTGACTTGAAGTTTATATGGGGTATGTGCTGTTTATATGCCATAGGGGGTATATACGCTATGGTATATGGGCACATAATACAACTTGCTGAACAATTTTCGTTAATTAAAATATTTGCAATGTACTCGCTGCCTCGGCCTGGGCAGCTGCTTCAGCTGCTTCACTGGCTACGCTGCTGCTCCCGTTCTGACCTGCTCCCCTCGCAGCTGCTGCTGCTGCTGCCGGCCTGCTAAGGATGCTCGAATTACAAAGCAAATTATAATTTCATGAAAGTTAAACGAGCAACTCTCGCTCGGCTCCCGCTCACAAGTGGACAGGGCAGCTGCAGGGCGCAGGGGGCAGGGGGCGTTGGCAGTGGCAGGAAGGCGGCGCTCTGACTGCGCACTTGAGTGCAAAGGTCGCAGAGCGCGCTACGCTCCACGCTCTACGCTCTCCGTGCTTCACGCTGCATGCTGTGCTCGCTGCCTGCGCCCCCTGAGATTCTGAATTAAACATGCTGAGATAGCGGCGCGGCTTGCAGGAGGGGGCGTGGCAACTGGCCGGAGCATATGAAAAGCGAATGACGGCAGGTTGACCGGAAGCGCGCTGAGTCCCCTCAAAAACTGCGAGAGAAGAAGCCAGCGCAGCGAAACGAAATAATAATAATAATAACAAAAGGCGAATAAAAAGAAATGTGCAGAGCAGGCTGGCAGGCGGGTGGGAGGAGAGAATGGCAAAAAATAACGGTTTTTTGCTGTGCAAGTGCGAATTTATGTCTTCAATTATTCAACGCCTCATTTGTGTGTGTGTCCCGGTGTGTGTGTGTGTGTGTGTGTGCGGGTGCCATGCTAAAATGCCAGCATGCATTTCCGTTTCCGGCTGCACCGCTGCTGCCTCCGCTGCTTCTGCTGCTGCTCGCATTGCATATGGCTGCACATGTGCGTCGTCCACGTTGTCCTTGTCGACGACGCTGTCGTCGTTTGCCTTTCGCCTTTTGTGCCCGCTCCGCTGCCCCTCTCCCGGCTGCCTACCCGTCCGGGCAATTGAAATTTCAACTGGCGCAAAAGTAATTCAATTCAACGCCAGCCCCGGAGACGGCCAGGCAGCTCAGGCAGCCAGGGAGAGTCCCTTGCATATCCTTACACAACCTGCTGGGAGAGACAAGACACAAGCAGGGAGGGGAGGGTGTAGCAGAGGGGCTGGCCATGGCGGGGCTGCCACAGGCATCGCATTTAAGAAGTTATTGTCATAAATGTTTGAGTTTGTTTGTTGTTGCTGTTGTCCCTGTGCCTCCTCCGCCCCTCTCCTGTCCACCTCTTCTCAACTACCCTCCCACACACACACACATACCAGCAATGTGTGCTCGCTTCACTACCCTGCCTCTACTTCCAACCTCCCCCCCGCCACGAGCTAAATCAAATTCCGCTGCAAAGACACAACTTTTATTTAGTCATGCTGAATGCTCTGCTGCCTCGTCTCCCTTCCCCCCTTCGGCCACGCCCCCACGCCTGCCAATTTGCAATTCTAATGTAATTTTTTCGCGAATCATAAGTTAGGCAAATGCCTCACACTACGCCCCCTCCCTCCAGGCTGCGGCTGCGGCTGTGGCCCGCGGGATGTCTCTGACCAGCGGCAAAGTGGGCGAGAGCAGAGTCTCCCTTTTTTTTTGGGGAGTACCACAAATCGATCAGAGCAGCTGAAAAAATATGCTAATTTCTGGCCGATTCATTGCGGAGCGATGCGTAGGCAAATTAATTCAAAATTTTAAAATCAAAATAGACAAAATTGTCCATACGACGCGAGAATGCTCTAAGCAAGCGGCAAGCACAACTGGCAAAAGTTAGAGCAGGCAAAGCATACACAATGTAAGGGTTATCCGAGCAAGAAATGGAGAGAGAGAGAGAGAGAGAGAGAGAAAGAGATCTTAAGTTTTCAGCTAGATTACACGTTATGGCTTTTGCTAGAGATCTTAAGTTTCCTTGGCAGATCGTATACTTCAATTGCTACTTAAAGTTTTATTACAGCTTTCCCCTCGAACATTCCAAATCGTAATCCCTTCAATATACTCTAACCTCACTCGCTAGCCCTCCTTCTCTCAGCAAATGCACTTCCCAGAAAAACCGTTAGGGCGAAAGGCTAAAAGAAAAACAATAAGAACAATAAGCAAAGCGTAACGGGACAAACAAAGAGGGCAAACGGGCAGGGTGGGCGCCCAACGTGGGCCAGCTCCATTTGCATTTTTTAGCATTTAAGCGTCACGCGTTGCGTAAACAAATTGTATAAACAGCAGCGGCGAAATAACAACAAACACAGCGACCGAAAGAGACAGCACGCTGAACTCATTAAACAATTTTTTATTTGCCCAAAAAAGAAGAAAGAAATGAATAAAGAAAAGAAAACTTTGAGCGGGCGCGACTAATGGCACAGAGGGCGTAGTCAAAGGCGGCGGCGAAGGCGACGGCATTTCGCTCGGGCAAAGACTTAGTCAAGTCTCTTTATAAGTTATATCTACTAATCATGATTGGGAATTAATTAACTATTCCAAGGCATTAATAAGTGAACAGAGCGAGAAACTTAGCTGGCGATTATTAAGCTGGCAAGAATAGAGTAGTTTTGCAATGAAATAGGTTGTTGTTCGGATATATAAATAATTGTAAGATATATAAATGGTTTTAAGAGCGGAATTTAACCGCAAATAAGAAGTTATCGCTTTATGAGCAATACAGTTGCGTATGAAGTAATTAGTTTTCCAAAAAAATAGGTGGTTTTTTGAAATAGGTTGTTTTTCAGAATAGGTCGTTGCTCAATATGTTAAAAATAATAAATTTTAGACAGTTAAATTAGAATATAATACATGATTTGTAGTGAGAGGTGTTTTTGCACAAGAGTTGACACTGTCAGCGGATTGTATAGGGTATCTATGGCCTAAAGGAATACTCTACAAATAGTTGCAGCTTAAAATGTTCGTTTTCCCTTTCTCAACCTTTGTGTTTGTCCCATGGAAACTGAGCAGGCTGTCGAGCAGTGTTCATGCTTAAAGCCTGACCCTACTCTTACTCCCTTACACACACACACACACACAGTTTCATTCGCACACACACACAGACACGCACAGTGCACTTATTGGTTTACTTGTTTACATGACAAGCTGCTTGTTTTCACACTCTTTCTTATTTGCTTTAACATTTTTGCTTGCATATGCAAGTAGCCCAAAAGCACACACAACGCACACACAGCATACACACACGCACACTCGCAGACACTCACGCACACATGCAGCGTGGAATGGGAGCGACGTAAAGGATGCCTGGTCCGGCCAAGCTCTCGTTCCATCGTTGTTCCTGTTTTAAGTCCTGCGGTGGCATTTTCCCTCTGCGAGTGTGTGTGTGTGGGTGTGCACGAGTGTGTGGGTGTGTGTGTGCACTTTAAGTGCGCTTGTATGCGCTGCACTTGTTTGCAGTGTTTATACATCGAATGTTGATTGTACAAAACCACTGAACAAGAAAAATTAATTATACAAAAACGTCACCGCCAAACAGCAACCGAAACTGTTGACCCAACCCTCCCCTCGCCCGACAGCCGCTCAACCGTACAGGGTATTGTTGTAGTGGGTGTACTTGCTGCAGTTGCTGTTGGTGTTATGGCACCTACACGCTGCCGTGGGTTGGGTTGCAGATAAACGAGCTGCTGCCTAAACCACACACAGATTGGACACAGATATGCAGAGGGTCGGGCAGACAGACAGCGAGGGAGAATCGGACAGCTAGTTGGACAGATGAACATGTGAAGATACATGCATTGTTCGGTAGATTTTATTATGTTTATTTATTATTTAATGAATTCAGCATTAGCCGCAAGAGCAGATCGGCCAAAAGGGGGAGAGAGAGTGAGCTGAGTTTTTGAATGGGCCGAGAGCAAAACTAATAAATCACAAGCAAAGCAGACAAACAAGCAGTCCGACAGGCAGACAGATAGACAGGCAGACAGACAGACAGATGCTGCAATAAAATGGGGCTGCAACAGCAGCAGCTGCTGCGACTCGCCTCGACAGAATAAATCAATTTATGCAGGCGCTTAAAACACGCATCAAAATGCTTAAACAAAACCAGAAAAACCCCCCGTAGCAGCAGCAGCAGCAGGAAAAGCTGCATTTTCACGGAAAATAAATGCTGTATGGTAAATACTGTTTGCCATGCTCTGGCCCCCGCACGTCTCAGCCGCACTCCTTCGCCCTGGCAAATTGGTTCGAACGAGTGCCGAGCGGGGCTTTTAAGCAAATGCAAAAACTTGTAGCATACTTTCAGGCGGCGCGCTTAAAACACAACGCAACGCAGTGTAAGATGGCAGTCGAGGAGGTAGGAAGGAGGAGGAGGAGGAGGAGGAGTAGGGGGCAGCGTAGTAGTGCCAGAGCTGACTGAAGCCAACTGCCGCGGGCTGCTACGTGTTTAAGTGTAAAGCCAGCACTGCCACGCCCCCTGCTGCCCCCTGACTGAAGGACGCAGCAGCAGCAGTTGCCGTCTCTTCCTCTTCCTGCGCCTCTGCCTCGCAGCGTCTTGTGGGCGGCACAAATCGACGCAGCTAACGCTTAAGTATTTTTATATTTTTTCTCGTTGCCTGCGCTGCCTTCGCTTTTTGTTTTTGCTTGTTTGTTGCACGGAAACTGCGTTTTTTGCATTTTTCTATGGCGCGCTGCATTTAGATGTTGATGTTGTGCTCAGCTTTTGTTGCGGTGCTTAGAATTGCTTGCCCGGGCAGTCCCCGCCGGCGCTGCCCCGCTGCTCTTGCCCCTCTCCGCCCTGCGCCCGGCAAACAGAATCAAGTTTTATTTTTAAGCAGGCGGCGGAAGTGTTGCTTCGCTTGTTGTGCGTACAGCGCGAATCGCAGCGGCACGGAAGGTGGAAAGTTGCGCAGGAGAGGGGTGCGGCGAGCGGGATAAAATGGCGTGTCTGCCCGCGCACTGATGACAACGACCATAAACGTAATGAAACTGCGATAAGCCAGCCAGCTAGAGCGCCATCTAGCGCAGCGTAGCGGCGCCAGGCTGCACATTTGCGGGCGAGCGAGACAGTGTTGTAAACTGCGTAATAACAGTCACGCTTTGCGATTTGTAGGTTATGTTAGTGCGCAAAAGTTATCGAACTGCCACGATTATAAATATCGCTTGCTTGCGAGCGAGCCCACAAGTATGCGTAAGTGCGAAAGAGTGCGAAACAGTGTGGATTGCGTGTTCGATCAATCAGCAAACGCTGCGTAATCTGCTGCTGCTTACTTTGCACTGATTAGATGCTCCCCCGTTTTCCCTTTGCATAATTAAAAAAATTTGCTTTGCCCTGGCAACCCTCCGGGTTTCGGGGGCGCAGCAGCAGCAACAACAACAACGATGACAATCGCCATCCATCAGCGGCATCAGTCGCAGTCGCCGCCTTTGCCTACGCTTCACGTCGAGTGTCTTTGTCGCTGTCAACTTCAACTATGCGCGACGCACACCCCCTCGCACACACACACACACCCAGGCACAGGCACACCCAGGCACAGGCACACCCCTGCCTCCTTCCACGCCCGGCGAGTGTGCGAGACAAACGTTTGCTACGCTCGACGTTGACATTGCCAGCCGTCTGGAGGGCCCGCTCTCTCACTCGCACTCTCTCTCTCTCTCACTCTCTGTCAAGTCGCATTGCGCCGAGTGGCAGCAGGCAGGGCGTGGAGTGGGAGTGGCCGCCCCCATTGCTCATGTTTGGCAAGTGATTTATTTGACTGACACTTTTTTCTGCGTTGATTGCATCGTAATCCCAACATAATGAGTACTGTTATATTTCATGGCCGAATTCTCGTTTCTCTCAGCTCGGGCCACGGGCCACGGGCCCCAAATGAAGTAGACAATTTTTCAAAAACAAAGACGACGAGCATCTAATGGTACGGACATGCTGTCCACTCGGGCCTGCTCTGCTCTGCCGCGGTCCATTGTGCATGTGACACACGTAGGCCACTTGGGCAGCCTACCACGCCCCCACTGCCTGCTACCCATGGCCACTAAGGATGCTCAAATTTCGCCCATTTGTTCGCGTCTTCCAAGTTGCCCCAATTTGAGGTTGCAGCTCGAGCTGGACGCGCACACAGCAGGCCATGGAGATTGAGACCGGGCTACAACAACGAGTTCCCCTACTTGCTTAGATCATTTCGAAATTTTTGGTCGAGTGTAACACATGTTAAAATTCAACTTTATGAGAAATTCACCTGCCTTAACCGAGCAATGCCTATTCGACGCATATTTCGTTGTTTGATTATGGGTCCGCCTGGCAGCGGCAAGAAGTATATCGCGAGGCGCGTGGCCGCTAACTATGGAGCACATTATTTGGGCATCGACGAGATAATTGGCCGGCACATTAGAAAAGGCACACCGCAGGGCAAGCAGGCCAACGAGTACTTAAGTAGGAATCGCCTGGTGCCCGATAAGCTGCTACACACGATCATGGGCAGGGAATTAGATTTGGTGGGCAATAATAGCTTCATACTAAATGGATATCCAAACACAGTCAAGCAGGCGGTCTACCTAGATGATCAGGTCGATCTGGACTTTGTGATCAATCTGGATATACCCGATTCGAGCATAGTCAATATGCTGAAGACACGCCTCGTGCACAAGCCGTCGGGCCGCGAATACAACGAGAAAACCAACAAGCCATACACGCCGGGCTTGGACGATCAGACGAGCGACAGGCTTGTGCGTCGACTGCAGGATCATCCAAAGAAGATGGCCAAAACCCTGAACCGATATGCCCATCAGAACTGGCCCGTATTTCGTTACTATCAAAGAAGATTCAAGGTATTCAACGTATCGGGACGCACCCATTTCATTCTATGGCCCAAGGTTCGGAGGTACATGAATCGACGCCTGCACAAGTGTCCCACGCTCAAGTTCAAGCCGCGAAGATGCACCGGTCTGATGCACTGTCGCGAAGATGAATACTGCTGCAAGTCCTGGTGAAGGCACTCTCTAAGCACATGTGATACACACCATACAAGGGAGTGATCGCATGGCTTTTAGCAACAAACAAACCAACCGACTGTTTCTTTCAGTCTTTCAGTCGTTTGCAAGCCTCTTATTCTTCGATCCAAATCTCTTTTTTTAGCCAACGCTTTTTTACTATTAAAGACTTGGTGAGATATTTTGCAAAAATTACGAGCTGTAGTTTCAATGGTAGAACCCGAGGGCTTACCGAGGCCCCATAAATGATTGGGCAATTTAACAAGTTGTTGAGGAAAGGATCGCCGACTTTGTGAGTCCGCTGATTCACTGCGTATCAAAGGGCAGTATGAGCTCGGGGAGAAGCGAACTTGTTTGTGTAGTTAGCAGATTAAAAAGTTTTGAAAAGAAGCTGGCCATGGAGTTCTAGATCTGGCCTATCCCTATTTGTAAACGAGTTTTCTCATTTAAATCTTCGTCAAAATTTTAGTTGATTTGTGTTGAGGTCCTGCTAGCCCAAGCGAGCCATGTCTCTCGGACGTCTCTTTCGTTGTGTGATCATGGGTGCGCCGGGCAGCGGCAAGGGTCACATCTCAAAGAAGATTGCCGCCAACTATGGAGCAATGCACATTGCTCCGGGCGACATATTACGCGCGCACATCCAGAAGGGCAGCGCGGTGGGCATGGAGGCACAGAAGTACATCATGGAGGGTCGTCTGGTGCCCGATAAACTGCTGCAGGGCCTCATCGACAGGGAAATCAGCTCGGCGGACAACAAGAGCTTCATACTAGATGGTTTTCCACGCACTCGCGCGCAGGCCGTGCATCTGGATGGGCTGGTCGACATCGATTTTGTGCTCAATCTGGACATACCCGATTCGATGATAGTCAATATGCTGAAATCACGTCTCGTTCATGTACCCTCGGGTCGCGTCTACAACGTGCAAACAAATAAACCGAAGTCGCCGGGCGTGGACGATGAGACGGGCGAGCCCCTGCTGCGGCGACCCGACGATGATCCCAAGGTCGTGTCGAAACGTCTTAATTCATATTACGACATGAATTGGCCCGTCCTACGATTCTATCAGAAAAAGTACAAGGTTCACACCGTCACAGGACGCAATCATTTCATCCTATGGCCCAAAGTGAAAAAGTATATGAACCGACGCCTGCACAAGTGTCCCAAGCTCAAGTTCAGGTCCACCTCTAATGTACTGCATCGAAACTGAGTGCGGCTGCGAGTCCATGTGTTACACACCATACTAGAAGTGATCTCTTGGCGTTCAGCAGCAAATGATCCAGCTACCTGTTCACTCAAGCAATCGCGAGATGCTTTTACTATTAAAGACTCAAAAAACCCATGTCTCCCCGGCTGCAGTTGCTCTCTTTCTCTCTCTTGGGCGTCGAGCAAACTGTGCAACTTGTTTCGGGGAATTTTTCGCCAACAATGTTGGGCAGAATTTACGACTGAGATTATGCATGTGCCATACGAACTGTTATACTGCACTGCATGACGAAAACGGCACAGACGAAGGCTAATTTTGCAGATCTACTTCAGGCCGGACTCTTCGGTCCCGCTCCCGCGCCCGCTCTCCCCAGCTCGCGCTGCCTTGTCGCAGCTGTGCGGCAGAGCAATAAAAACTTTTATTATTGTCACACGTAGCAGCCACTAGAGCTCGAGCAGGTCCAGCTACAGCCTCCGCCTACGGGAGTCAGCTCCAGCCCCAGCACCAGCTCCAGCTACGTTCCCGCTCTCCAGCAGCAACTCCTGCATAACCTGCGTACACACTTCCGTTTTCCGCTCTGTCCGTTTGTCCTTTTTTTGTTTTGTGTTCTCGACTGGCTTCTTTCTTTCTTTGCCAGCACGGTGCCGGGGGGGAGGGCAGAGAAATTGAATAAAATGGCCTCAGTTAATGGTTGTCGGGCTGATTCAGTTAGCGCATAAAATGAGCAGAGCCGCACTCGGCCCACTGTACCCCTGGCTTCCTGTGCCATTCTTTGCCAGGCTCTTCTGTCTCACTCTCTTCTTCACTCTCCACTCCCCCTTTTCTCTCTATCGCTCTCCCCATGTCTGTGTATTTTCGGTCACAAATGTGGCACGGCCTAAATCTCGGTTTTACGAGCGCATCGCATTCTTTTGTTTGTTGCTGCCGCTGCCGCTGCCCCTCGCCATTGTTTTGTTTATTATGTATTTGTTTCATTTTTACATACTTACTTTTTCGTTCGTTCGTTCTTTCTTTCTTTCTCTCTTTAGTGGCCCCATTAAGTGGGCAGGGTGCAGCAGCGGGGGGACGGAATTAAAATGAAGCTTTGTCATGCATATTTTTGGCTTATTGCGCGTGTATAACAGTCTGCGTGTATGACAGTATGCCAGTATAACAGTTGAAATGTATAACAGTATAACAGCTTAGCAAAAAGTGACAATCACACTCGTATAACAGTTGTCAATGTAACAAATTGCAGTCGCCGTCCATGAATAAATGCATTCGAAATCCTTTCGGGAAATAACATGAAATCGAAAAGAAAAAAACGCACGAAAATTGCCACAGCACAGCGGACTATATATGCTATATATGTGTGAGTGTGTGTGTGTGTGTTATATAGACAGCTTGCCGAAAAAGCCGCATTTAAATGAACGTCGGAACAGTGGAAGCTTGTTACAGTGGGACAGACATGTCAGCGGACGCTCGACGAGCTGAAGCCGTTGCTGATGTTGAGGTTTGATGTCGAGGCTGAGGTCGAAGCAGCTGAGGTTGAGGTTGAGCTGAGGGCAGAAGTGACGGGTTGAGGCATCGTTAGGGTTAGAGCAGAAGCAAGGCTTGAGTTGGGGCTGGGTCTGAGTAGGGTCAGGCTAGAAGCGGAGGCTGCGCTGACGAAATGCCCGCTCGCTGGCTACAGCGCACTGCGCGTCGCTGCTCTACCGGCTTCTCTACCTATTTGCACCCCTGCTCCACACCTCCCCCTCTTCCCCAGCGTCGCACCGTCTCGTCGCTTCGCCGGTTCGTTGGTTGGTTGAGTGTTTAAAACGGCCATTGTGCAGCTTGTGGTTGCTTTGCAAATTGAATAAAAGTTCATTCGAGTGTAAGAGAACCGATAGCAGCGGCACAAACACAGCAACAACACACAGTCACACACAAACACTTAGAGTCACACACACACACAGTCACACACACTGCCACAGAGCATGCAAAAAAAGGCAGCGCTGCGAACCAGCGAGCATTGAATGAATGCGAATGTAATCGTTTTGCAAATGAAAATTGATTTTTGAATTGTGGGCACGGTCCGGTATGGTCTTACTGCCACGCCTCCCCGCCCGCCCTCTTCCAGTCTATAAGCCAACTAAATGAAATCAGCGCGCATTTTCGGACTGTGTAAAGGGAAAAGGCCGAAACCATTCGCAGTTTTAATTTTAATACAAATTTAAATTCGCGCGAGTGCGAGAGCGAGCGAGACAGCCATAAACACAGCGTGTTGTGCATGAATATTTCAGCCTAATACGCGCGCACAGCCTCTTATTGTGTGTGCGGGTGTGTGCGGGAGGGGGCGAGGCAGAAGTGTTGCCTGCGCAGAAAACTGTGCTATGCATTTTTCATGCCGAGACAAAGACTGCGAAAAACATACGGAAAAGCGCGCTCGCCTCTTGACAGCTACGGCGTTTCTTATGCGAATCGAGAAAGGAAGAGGGAGAGAGAGAGAGGAAGTGAGACAGTCAGTCGGACGCGCTACAAAGTGGATTTGAATTATTCAAAAAATGCGATTGTTATTTGCAAAATGTGCAGTGAATTGAGACGCGAGACGCGATGAAGACAACGACGACGACGACGACGCTGGCAACTCTAGCTACGATTCACGGGGCAAAAAATAATGTTCTATTTATGAGTAGCAGAGTTCTCTCTATCAACCCCCCTCCACAACCCTCCCTACACTGCTCCACCCTCCTTTTGCAGTTCGTAGTTTATGCTGAGCGCAATTGAAAATTGCTTTAAACGACAATTCGCAATTCGCAATTGCTGCAAGTTTTCGACAGTTGAATGCGTAATTTATGCAGCCATCTATTCTATAGAAGTGTATATGTATAACAGTGCGTATAACAGCTGCTGAGAGAGAGGACTAAGGAGTGCGGTATGTAGCATATGCATAGAGCTTAGAGCAGTTTTGTGAGACTCTAATCCTTAGTTTTTCAAAAGATTGTGCGAGATATATATAGTATAACATGTATATTCTTGAACAGCATGAGTAATTTACTCGATTCCGCCTTCGTCCTTTGCCTAACTGTCTTACTTCAAGCTACACTGATCCAGGTAGCTTTATATATCTAGTTGTAATATTTACAGAGAGCTTCTATAGAGTTTGCCCAAGATATATCTGAAACCTAAGCATATTGAGACTACTCTATCTATCTCAGACCATTCCTCGCTCGCTCAGCTAATTCCCTTAAACAATCCCTACTATATAACTAAGCTGTGCAGTTCTATATGTGAAAAATCAAGTATACGCTTGTGTATTGGCTTTCTGTTGCCTTTGCAAACGTCTTTGAGCACTTTGTGTATACTTAGTAAACGCGCCTGATGAATTTGTCCGTTTTCATCTCAAAATAAAAGCCACTGTCTCCCAGTCCTATCCCTTCCCTCGTCTACCTACGCAGGCAGCATTGAGGCTGAGGCCTTATTCCATTCAGAAATCAAAAAAGGTTTTAATCAGTTATTCATGAGGCCGAGAGAGGCAGAACGAGCGCAGACAAAAGCGGCCGCTGCGCCAGTTGACATTGAAAGCCAGGCAGGCTGGGGCAGAAAGAGAAGAAAGAGAGAAAGGGGGGGGGGAGGGCGAGTGGGCTGGGCTGGAGACAGCAAATATACGAAAAAAGATTTATGAGCTGGAAAAAAGGCTGCATAACTTGCACAAAACTCACACTCTCTCTCTCGCTCTCGCCGTCTCTCTCTCTCTCTCTCTCTCTTTCGCCTGGCACAACACAAATGCTGCAATAACAATTGGCTGCAACTTAAAAGCGGAGCAGCAGCAGGCAGGGAGGGGGAGCGGCAGAGCAAAGGCTTAGCGAAGCGGGATAGAAGTATAGACTGTGAGACAGGCTGACAAATAGAAGCTACGCTGATGGCGGCGATGATGATGAAGACTGACTGACATGTTGACAAGAAGAGAATGCAGGCAGGTGTATAGGTGGGGGGGGGGGGGGGAGGCGATAGACCTGGCTGAATGTTTCGCGTGTGTCTTGCGTGTGTGTGTGTTGACGGAACCACTCCAAACTAATGAGTATGCATATTGTATGCATGTGTGAGCGACGAGCGCGCATAAAGGAAGCGTCTGCGCGCTTTGTTGTTGTTGTTGTTGTTGTTGCTGTGAAATGCACTTGGACGCCTCCTGCCAAGACATGCCGCGTGGCAGGCAGCCAGTCGGACAGGTAGCAACATGTCTTGTCAAGCAGGGGCTTGTCGACTGACGCTGATTTTGTTTTGTTGCTGCAGCACGAAATTAGTTGGCACAAAACATAAATGCAAATGAATGCGACGCGCACTCCACAAGGGTTGCCCCCGCGCCTGCCTGCCCCCCCCCTCCCCTACCCCTGCCGACACTCATCCGGTCTCATTAACACAGGGATGATTGGACTTTTTGTGTGACGCATGCACACATACGCAGACTGCACTTAAGTAGCTCGGTTTTAAACAATTACATCGGACGCCTTACACGCTCTGCCTCTTCCTCTCCCTCTCTCTCTTTCTCTCTCGCACTGAATGCCTGTGCTGATTGAAAATTCTTGTGCAAAAATGCCGACGTCGACATGCACTGACATGTTGCTGCTCATTACATTAATTGCTTTGGCTTGTCTTTGCGACAGCCGCACTCGGAGCCGCACACGCTGCGTATGCGTAATGCATGCGTTCTACGACTGCGAGTGCCGCTCGCTCGTTACAGCACTCGCATTTCAATTTCAATTTTGCAATTTTGGCAGCTGCCAGGTGGCCCTGTCGCTCCAACTGTCTGTCCAACTGACCCGTCCCGTCCCGTCTCGCCACGCCCTGCCAACGAGCCAGCCCATTGCCAGGCAATTCACAAGCCTTTTTATCGCTGCCGCTGCCGCTGCCGCTGCTGCCCCTCATCAATTCACATGGCCAACAGATTTGCACAGCTGCCGTCGCTCCATTTGTCCCGCACTCGCCTGACGCCCTTCCCCCCGACCTCCCCCCTGCCTACGCCTGCTCCGACGGCTTGTCCAATGCTTCAGCTGCGCTCGGCTCGTCCGACTGTGCAGCACGTGAAATGTATGTCGCCTGTCAAATTACTTGAATCTCTGTGTATCTCGCTCTCTGCGCCTCTATCTCTTCCCCTCCCTCTCTCTCTCTCTCTCTCTCTGTCTCGCTCCTGCACTGCTGCAGTTGGACCCACATTTGTGCGCTTGGTTTGTCGTGCCAGTCAAGCATAATATGATTATGTAGATGTAGCTCCCTTTGTGCACACACACATACATACACACACACACATAGATAGAAAGAGAGTTGTATGCCAGCATTATCCTGTCTTGCCATGCCCAATTCCCTCTCCAGCTCCCTACCTCCCTCTCTCTCTGTCTCCTCTCTCGCTGTCAAATCGTATTTATTATTTTATGTTTTCATTTTGTAAATTGCCCTTGCTGCCGCTGTGATTACACGGCACAAAAACTACGCTCTATCGATACGTAGTGTGTGTCCCTAGAAGCCTCCCCCGCCCCTCCCCCTAATCGAGTGCGCGTCAAGTGCCTGTGCAGCTCCCCCTTCCGGCCCGGCGTGGGGCCGATCTCATGTCGATTTTCATTGTGTGTGACGGCCAAACAGAAAGAAAAGAAGAAAGAAAGGAAATTCATGACTTTAACCCAAAAACTGTGAAGGCACGTGCTCTATGTGTGTGTGTGTGTGTGTGCTACACATGTGTGTGTGTGTGCGTGCGCTGTCTCAAAGTCCCCGAGCAATCAGAATTTGCTATGCAAATTTGTAAAATGGAATTGCATCAATATTAGAAATCAATATTTGCCAGCACGAGCGATTAAAAGATAACCCGAAACGAACCGGAACCCAGGCGGAACTGTAAATGGAAACGGAATCCCAGAACGAAACTCGAGGAGGAGTAGCAGGGGACGGGCAAGAGCAGACGGGGCAGGCGTCTCGGTTGCAACATGACAAAGCGCTTTCGGTGTCAATTTTGCTTAATACGAGGCGAAAAGTTGCAGACACCTTGGGCAAATAACTCAAGTGGGGATAGAGAAAGAGGGGGAGAGAGGCAGACATGGAGGGGAACAATTACAATTAAGTATTACTCCTCCCTACGCCCCTCTGTCTGCCCGCTCTGCATGTGTGCCGAGTCTGCCATGATGGAAACAGTTTGCAACTAATTAAGCAGCACGCACAATCTAACATGCAAGTTAACGCCTCAGGCAAGAGAGGGGGGAGGGAGAGAGCGGCAGAGCGGGAGAGCAGCGGTGGCCAGCTGCATAGTGGAGCGAGAGCAGTAAATACACTTGCCACAGTGCTTAAATAATCAATTTAGGCCAAGCCAAGCCAAGGCAAAACAAGGCGAGAGCCGCCATTAATAAACTCTCCGTGATTATCGCTTAGGCAAAAGTTTTGCTAATACGCTCTAATTCCCTGAACTAATCTGGCCAGGGAACTTGCCAGGGATATGCAGTTCCAATAAGTTGCTTAGTTTGCCACGAATTCGATTCATATTTCATATGTAGAGAGTCGGGAGGAAGTACGGCATGGCTGCAAGTGATTTGAGCTGTGAGAGAGACAGGCAGAGAGTGAACGAGGGCAAAAAGGCGAGGTAGAGAAAAATTGGGATAAGGTGTAGTGAGAAAAATAATGAGAGTAAGAGGAGAAAGAAAGGAAGGGAGCAAGCAATGGGTTGAAGGCAGTTAGAAGCAATTGAAGTGGGGCATAAAAGGATTAGGGAGCAGAAGAGAAATGCATTAAGAACAAGCACAAATAGGTGTATTAATAAGGCATAGGAAAGGCATAGGTAGGAGGGGGTCTAACATAAATATAATATATATAAGTATAATATATATAATATATTATATGCTGAAATAACGTAGTGTATAATCCAATAGGGAACTTTATAATCTCATGTGAACTAAAGCAAAAAAAGGTCCTAAGCACTTCCAGCTAATACCCTATAAAATCCAGTTCTCTAACCTGACTCTTTCCCATTTTAAAACTGTACTTAGTTCCTCTGCTATTACTCATAATTTTCAGCCCATTTTCAACACTATGCGCACCACTGTGCAGCACTGTGCTTTCCCTTCGCTTTGAGTAGGTAATATGCAATAAAAGCGATTTGCTGCCGCCGATATGCTCGGCACATTTGACCGCAGTTAAGAAAGTTCACACAGCGCGCACACACAATACACACAACACCCCCTCCCCTCCTGCACACACACACACACACCCAGTGATACTAACTGCCATGGCTCTGGCCCCCTCGCTTTGCCCGGGCACACAATAATAAGTGACGCATTTAATCTGATTTGCTTTATGACATGTTCATGACGAGAACAATTAAAATGTGCGCTTGGCTAGGCAGGCTCGTCCAGCCTAGTCGCAGGGCCGCCCCCCGGGCAGGGGGTAGGTGGGCAGGGAGGTTGCTCTGTGCTGTTTGCCGTTGCCGTTGCCGTTGCCGTTTCTGCCTGTTATTGGCCGGCGTAAAAAGCAAATTGTTTAATGTGCTGTGAATAAGTGACAAAACAGCTGAACTCTGCGTAGGCAGAGAGTGCGACACCAGGCCCAGCTCCAGTTCCCTCTCGCCTCAGTCCCCCCGTGGCTGGTCACGAGCAGCCGCACGCTTCATGTTGACTTTATTGATGTGACACAGTGGGCAGAGTTGGCAGGGGGCGGGTTCGGTTGAGCCTTATCGCACGTAAGGGATTGCGAAGCTGCGTGAGTGTGTGTGTGTGTGTGTGTGCGTGTGTGTGTGTGTGTGTGTGTGTGTGCGTGTGTGTGTGTGTGTGTGTGTGCGTGTGTGTGTGTGTGTGTGCGTGTGTGTGTGTGTGTGCTGGCTGAGTTGACTGAGCCTGACATTGTTGATTAGCTCAAGAGTGCGTGGCTTCCTTCGCTCCTTCTCTATATGGCACAGCTCCAAAACTTGCAGCACACTCAGCTCTCTCCTTCGACTTACCCTTCCTCTCTCTCTCCCATTTCTCCTCGACTTCGACTTGGCTCAAAGCTAGCGCCAAAACTGACAATTGTCTGGCCATAATTGCGACAATAATTGCACATAATGCGACAATGTGCTCATGCAGCAAAGCTCTCTGCCTTTTGCCCTCATGCTCCATTGTGCTGTAGTGCTGCTCGCTCACACTACCATCTCTCTCTCGCTTTCTCCTTTCTCCTTCCTCCTGCCTCCCCCTCTTCCTGCTGCCTGTCGCGGCGACTGTAAACTTTGTTGCAGTTTGTTTTTACTATTGTTTTGTAATGGCGAAATTATAGACCCCAGCGACGACCCGTAAGCTCTGCCAGTCTCAGTCTCGGTCGGAGTCTTGCTCCCTCTCTCTCTCTCTCTCTCTCTCTGTTTGCCCTGCAGTGTGACTGGCATCAGCAAGCAGCAGCAGCAGCAGCAGCAGCAGCATCGTTGTTGTCGTCGTCGTCGTCGCCTGCGTCTTGTTCATCTTTGGCATTATCTACTTCCGCCATAAACAGCAACAACTTTTCATCTCGCTGTGCCAAGGCAACATTGCGCTCTCTCTCTTTCTCTACCCCTCTCCTGCTCTCTCTCTCTTTCTCGCTCGCTTAACAAACGCGCGCGCCACGTTGTGCATTTTTATGATTTTTATTTTGATTTCCTTTAAACTTGCCTGCCCTGGCTGCCACAACAAACAGAGAAACAGCCAGAGAGAGAGAGAGAGAGAGGAAGGCAGAGAGAGGCAGGCAGGGAGAGTGAGAGGTGTAGTAAGCTAGAAAGAGAGGGGCATAGGCAGGCTGGCTAGAAATCGCTGCTATTTTTGCAAATTGCCTACAATGATGGCGAGCAAGTTCATCCTGCAGCAGGCGCTGTCACTCGCTCTGCTCCCTCTCTCTCTCTCTCTCCCTCTCTCTCCTTTTTTCAATGTTACGCTTGAAGTAATATCTGGGGAGGGATCTCTGGTAGGTACTGCGGGTAGTCAGGCAGACCAACAGCCAATTCTACTCCGCTGCTTGCCCGTTGCCTTTGCCTGTTACCCGGAAAATATTATTTCGCTTGACTTTTACAACGGGCCCAAAAGCAGAAGCGTTGCTCTCCCTCTCTTACCAGGAAAACTTTGATTTCTTTTTGTTTTTGGTCTTTCTTCTTGTCGTTGTTGTTGTTGTTGCTTGTGTCAATGTCGCCGTCCAAACTATTTTGCTATTTGTTTTGCCTGACTCGATTTTTCACTGGCTGCTGCCGTTGTCTGCTTGGCTGCTTGGCTCCCCTCTCCCTGCTCCCCTCTCCCCTATCCTTGTGTAGCCCCTGACGCTGACACATCTGAGACGACACACACCAGCGCACCTACCACACACACACACACACTCGCACACACCACAAACACATTTGACAAAGCAATGGCCGAACATTTTCTATTTTCGGACCCTCTCGGCCTGACATGCCTCCCCGCTTCTTCTCCATCTGCTCGTTCCTTGTCCTTCCCAGCTTGTTGTTTTTTCTGTAATGATTTTCATGCTAATCACAGCAATTGAATCGAATGTGGCTTCCTCATTCAGTCATTTAGTCACTCAGCCAGTCAGCCGAAAATGGCCAAACAAAAACACATTCGCATTGGGCATTCAGGCAGCTCGTAATCGCCGTCGAATCACAATTTCATATTCCCTTTTTGTGCTTATAGCGAGACAGTTAGTTAGACATTCTGATTATGTTGGACCACATCAATGTTGATGCTTGATTAGCATAAGAATCGAAATCAATAATCAACTTAACTCGTTTTTGCTATGCAAATCTGGTTATAATACGATTAAACGCGTCGACAACGCGCTGGAACTGTTGATCCTGGTTGTTGCGGGAAGATTGGCAGGGTATGTGATAGAGTGTTAGTTGTATTACTTATTTTACTGGAGTTACAAGTTAGCAGAGTCAATGAAAGTATTCCAATTGAGTGGGCAGCCTGCAGTACTTCAATTGTTACTCTTCTGACCCCGTTAAGCTGGTTAGGGTTGTTGTTTTGCCAGAGTTGCCTATGCTACTTCAGGGTAGACTGGTTAGCCAGTCTTAGTACACATTTAACTAGCGTGAATAGAGGCTAAAATGCTGTAGGTAGTCTCAATTCAATAATATCCAATAATTTCCCAAATAAGCTTAAATTTTTAACCCGCAAGTAATAAAATCTTCTTGTTTTATTTCCAACCCTTTATCACTTTATGCTCTTTTTATTTTCCTCAAGTTCTTTTGCACAGGATAAAATGATATTTAGTTAGAACTTTCATTATTCGCTGAGCTGCTCACCAAGCTTTTTTTATCTCACTCGGCGAGAACTATTTCTCACTTTCTTTCAATCGCTTTTTATTTATTGTTTCAGTTTGTTGCCAGTTCAAATTGGATAGCAGGGTGCTCGAGTGGGGAGGGGGGTTGGACCATCCCTTGATTTATTTTAATGCTCGAGCATTACGTTATCATTTATTGAGGGGGAAAATTGAAAGTATTTATCACGCTGCTAATAAATGAATTCGGCGCGGAGACATTGCACAATTTTTCAATGCTGAAATTAATAAGGTTTTTTTTCTAGTATTTTTTTCTATTTTGCGCTGTGCGCTTTGTGTTGTTGCTTCGTCGTCGCTCACGACTTGGGCGACTTTCATTTCGCTTGCCTTTAATTTTTCTTTTATCTGCCATTGAACAATGGCCCAGCAGCCATTGGGATGATGCGCGAGAGTGAGAGAGAGGAGGAGTATGGGCAGAAGGGAGAGGGGAGAGGGTGTCCTGGAGTAGTCAGCATAATAAATTAAGCGCTGCGCTGCCTGCTGCCCCGTTTGGGGCTGCCACTTGGCCAAAATAAATTGCACTAAGCGAAAAATAACAACTCAATCGCAGGACGAGCGAGCGACGTCGAGCGACAAAAACTGCCGGCCAGAAAATTGAAGGAGAGCAGAAGAGGAGTAGGAGCAGGAGCGGGAGAAGGAGCGGGAGGAGGGACAGCAGGAGCTGGAGAAGCAGCAGCCCGTTGCCGAGCGTGCTGGACAAATGGAAAAAGTGCGCAACACAATGGCCCGAAAAAAAGAGAGAGGAAAAATGGATATAAACAGATTACGTCGTTATTGGCGCTGACCAGCACGTGGTCCACACATGGACAGGCCTGGCATAGGACGGATACGGGACAGGGCAAGGTATGCGGCGCACGACATAGAGAATGGATGAGCGTGGCCTAGCAGTGTGCACGGTGGATTGGGAAGGGGCCAGTTCCAGTTCCACCTATGCATGGCAATGGATTTCTCGATTGATTTTGCGTCGTCGCTCGCGTCACCTGCAGGCTAAGCTGCTTTGGAGCTCATTCCTGGACACGCAGATAGTTAGAAAGGGATAAGCCGACTGACAGAGCGAGACAGCAAGAGAGGGGCGAAGGGAAGGCGACGTAGATTGAGCTACCTGCCGGCTGCCCGCTGCCAGGATGCAGTGAAGCGTTAACGTTAACGTTTTATGTTGCTTTGCCTTTGTCCTGCCTTGGCTGCTCGTGGCCTGCTGCTACTGCTGCTGCTGTTGTCCGCTTGTCCAGTTGCTGCATTAATTTCATGTCTCCTGCGTTGACATTGCCTGCCCGAGGGCAACTACAGCGTGGACGACGACATGGAGCAATCGTGCAACAATTCACGGCTGCCTCCGTCTTAATTAATTTGTTCATTTGCTGCAGGACACGCAGCAGGCATCCCTTCCAGGTACCTTCTCCTCCTCTCCTCCCCTCTTCCTTCTTAGCTTAGCTGGCTTCGCGCTGATTGAATCCTTCGAGTCAACTTTTTGGGGTTATCTTGCAGCGGGCAGCCTGCAAGTTTTCCCAACAGCTTTGGGTCTCCAAGAGACCCCCTCTCTCTCTCTCTCTCTCTTTCTTCTCTGTCTCTTCTGCATCTCTTCACATTCTTGCGGATTATGAAAAACAATAACAAAAACATAAATCAAGCAAGTCGAATAATTTTTCGTTATTTTTCGCTATTCTCCCCCCTTTATTTTTTGCTGACCCACGTGAAAAACAACGCCGACAAAAGCGGAAAATTCAGGAAATTCAGCAGCAGCTGCAGTTTTCATGGCGGCCGTCGAATGAATGGGCAGATTGCGAGCCATAATCCTGAAGAGCTTAAGCACAGCGCAGGCGAGAGAACGAGCGGGCTGCATTGTTCGGTTAGCCCAGGATCTACTTCCGCTTCCTCGACTCCCTCGGCGAGGTGCGGCAAGTGGCAAAAGATGAGCTGATTTTGTCACTAGTTTTGCAGCAGAATCTGCCATGGGTTGACGAGTCAATTGAGTCGGTTAGGTACTTGGTAGGTTTGGCTAGAGTATCTGCTTAATCGGACTGTTCATCAGACTCACAAATATGTCGTTGAAATAGGTATTTTTTATTAGCATATGATGCGTTTCTATCTGAGATATTTGTATATCTTATAGGTTTTAGAATATCTGCAGCTGCTTGAATATCACAGATTGCACTAGGCACTTGCAGCAACCCGTCAGCTATCAACTAAGCTGCTGCCTTCCCTCTTTCCTGAGTTCTACCCTTACTGAGGTCTATTCTTTCTTCTACTATATACCCTTTCTTACCCTCCTCTTTCTACCGTAGCATAGAGTTACCCTACCTCTTGCCACCTGTCCCGCCCACTCAATTCCTTTCTCTAGCATCGCCATTAGCCACTAATTCAGCTTTATGCAAGTCAGCCAAGTGGCACGTCCTCTCGCTCGTTCTCCTGAGATCCCTTAAGAAGTCGTTCATTATGCGGCCATTCTATGCAGCTTGTACACGGCACACGTTGCTCCGGCCACGAGTGTTGCAGCTGCAAGTCGAGCTGCAACTGCAACTGCAACTGGAAGCGGTGCTTATTATTTATTGCGCCTCGGCTAATGCCCAAGTTGCAAGTTCTTTTTGAGTCAGCTGGCAATTTTTCATGCACGTTCATTATTATCATTGCCCAGCACCCTCTCTCTACTCCTCTCACGCTCTCGCTCTCTCTCTCTCTCAGCCGTCTTCTTTCACTCGGTTCTTAAGCTGCTGCAGCCGTCGCTGATAAGCGTTGAAAATGTGTAGAAAGCTTGAAAGTTTCGCACAATTTTTTATGCTGCGCCCGACGGAAGCAGCAGCAGCGCGCACAAAGACGTGCGGAGCGAAAGGGAGGGCAATAGCATGAAGAAATGCAAGAATTTATCACTGCACGACGACAAGGAAAAGCGTTCTCCTTCCCCCCCCACACTCACCCTCCGCTTGCGCAAATAAAAGGCAAAAGAAACTGCAACGCGCCATTCAATTTGATTACTTGCGTCATAAATACCGGAAGCGTCAGAGTATTGAGGCGCCACAGCAGTAGCAGTGGCAGCGGCAGAGCCATAGAAAGTAGCACCCGCAATGGCAGGAGGTTTCTTCTATGCCTCCCCCACTATCCAGTGTGGAACATGTGCGTGCCGAGGAATACGACTGTTGCCAAGGCGACGACGTAGACGACGTTCTGCCCTCAACTTCCTCGCCATCGCCATCGCCATTGCCATCTCCCTTGTGCCGCTGTGAATGACGGCGGTAATATCCTGTGCCGCATTGACGCAGTGACGCAGCAGCAGCTTGGCAGGCGCAACGAGGCGAGGCGGGAACAGCGCTGATAGCTGCAGCAGCTCCTTAGCTGCGGCTCCTTTATGCACTCGAAAAGAATCTGCTGCCGCTGCTGCTGCTGCTGCTGGTGCTGGTGCTGCACGAGAGGCATTAAAATGGCAGCACACTGCACAAACGTATTAGTAACAGACTATTGAGACGCTAAAGTGACGCAGGGGGAGGGGGGTCAGAGTGGCAGAGGGGCTGGCGGTGACTGGCAGGATGCAGGCAGCAGCAGCAGGCAGCAGGACGGATGGGACGCAGTTCGTGTGAATTCTTGCAAGTGCGCTGCGAAATGACTTATGTGCTGCAGGCAACGATGACGAGCAGGAGCCGAGGCAGCGAGGGGTGGGGAGTAGGGGCAGAGCAAGTGAAAGGCATATAGAGTGTGGAGAAAGAGAGAGAGAGAGAGGGACACTATCGCCAAATCAGCAGTTGCAGCTTGCATAAAAAATTTAAAGCGTTGCCCATAAAAAGAAAGCTGGGCAGGACGCACAGCATAAGCACTTGTGTGTGTCATGCTGTGTGTGTGTGTGTGTGCCATACTCTGCGCGTGTGTGTGTGTGTAATGACTGATCGTGTGATTTTTTATGCCCGCCCGCCCCGTTTGCGTTGAAAGGCGATTTATCTTGGACTGCCTGGTTGACTTCTTGCTTGGCACAAATCAAACGCTGTCACTTGCCCCCGCACATACACACACACAGGCGCACACACACGCGCGTACAGAGTGCATAAAAAGTGTGCAGAGAAATAAGCAAACAAACAAACTGAACAAACAAACAACGCAAGCAGCGCACTCTGTGAAAAACGTAAGTTGTGGTTGGCTTGCAAAGCGAATCAGAGCAGCGAGAAAAGCGAGGGAGGGCGGGGGAGAGAGAGGGCAGACTGAGAGCGGGCGGAGACAGTAGGGTAAGCAAAAATCTAAACTGCTAGAAAGCAGAGCTGGCAGAGGCAGAGGCAGCCTGAGCGGATCAGCTGATGTTGGCTCTGGCGGCGGTTGGCAGAGATTAACTTTCGGGTCGCTCAAAGCGACCGCAGCAAGTGCTTTACATTTAAACACACCGGACGAGGGGCGTGAAGCAGGCTGGGGCGCGGTCAGTGGCTGTGCTTGTTAGTGGCCAGCAGGGGAGGTGCTGTCGCAGTGCAGCTGACAAAAGCGCATAGTCCAAAGCCGCAAGCCGCACCAGATTAACAATTAGCTCGCTTTTTAATTTATTTATTATTTATGGACAGCAAAGCCGAGGGAAATCTGCCGGGAAAATGCAGTGGAAACGCACGGAGCGGCACTCAAAATGAATTAGGCATGTCGATTTGCAGCGACTGCATTTCAGGCTGCCCGCAATAGTAGGCAACACTTTTTGAGCTGCCCAGCAAGTACGTGCTGCGCGTGAAAGCAGGCAACACATTTGGAGCTGCTCTGCAAATAAAGCTGCGCTCGAAAGTGGGCAACAGTTTTCAAGCTGTCCAGCCTTTTTCAAGCAGCGCTCGAAAGTAGGCAACACTTTTTGTCAGCTGCAGCCAATTGCCCAAACTCAGCGCAGACATGTTTTATATATGCAAATTGTTAGGGATTTCTTTTGTTTGTGTTTGCGTTTGACTTGTTTTTGTTGTGCGAGTGTGTGTGTGTGTGTGCCTTTCCCCGTTAGCCATTTCGCTGTTAGCTGCTGTTTTTGATTCGTATTTATTGTCGCACGCAGCGGCAACAAATAAACGAGCAGAGCGACACGGCGTCAGAGCAAGTGCAGTTAAAATGAAATAAAACATGGAAATGAATTATGATACATGTGTTACTTGGCCCCGCAGTCGACCCCGAAAGGCAGCCACGCCAGCCACCCTCCCATCTAACTGCGGGCTCAAACTGGCAGTATGTGAGGGCAGGGGGCAGAGGACAGGGGGAAAGTGCGGACGTGGTGGCAGCCACTCATTCATTTAAATGCCATTTTAAACTTAAATGAAAGTTTATGGCTTTTTATTTGCATTGTGCGAGCGCCAACAGCAGCGACGTCTGTTCTGTTCAGTTCGTACCTGCGTGCCAGGCTCTATTTGGGCGCAGGGCGAGGCGGGGTGAGGCGGAGTGAGGCATGGTGCGAGGCACTTTCAAATTCATGTTGCTGGCAAACGCTTTTTTGCGAGGCCAGCCCAAAATATGTTTCCGCAGCTGGCCCAGCCAAGGGGTCTGCATACGGTTCTATTTCATTTAAAGCTGGGGCAGGGCCCGACTGAATGTGACAAGGGCAAAGCTTGAGATTTTGGAAATGTTTCATAAATAAGTGAGTAGCGAGTGCTCCATATGCCATAAATATTATACTATAAATAGCAGAGTGTATAATACTGTTATTATTATTAATTTAAATGTCATTAGTTGCAAGCTTAGATTTTTATTGTTATTTTCAGCAATTGTATTTGTAAACTCATTATTATCATATCTTAGCTGCCTCATCTTTTCTTCGCTCTGCCATTTGCCATTAATTCAACCTGGCACATCTCCAGCCAGAACTCTCTAAGGTCAAAAGCCAAAGAGAAACTTTAGGCAGCCTCGAACAGATATAGGCGCAATATGTTGCCCGTGCACAGGTGTGCAGCATGTTGTACAACACACACACACACATACACAGGCGCGCATACACTCACGCACAGCTGGGTGAAAAGTCGACACTTTTCAGGCTGCACTGCAATGTTTTATTTTCATTTTCTTTTTCATTTTCGTGTTGTTTGTCGGAAATTCGTTACCTGACCGAAGCAGGCCTGTCAGCAGAAGGGGGGGGGAAAGGTAAGGAAGCTACAGCAATTGGGAAACACAGAAAACACAACACGCACACAGACACGGACACACATAAGCATACGCATACGCACGCACGCACACGCAGGCAAATTGCAAGCGGCATAAATCAAATTAATTTCGAAGGCGGCAACATGCGCCATTTTGTAGCTGCTGCTGCTGTTGTTGTTGTTGTTGCTTACAGACATTCCTGCCTGTCAGTTGCTTCGCTCTCTCTCTCTGTCGTCCTGCCCCTGCCCCCTTATCTACATCTACTTGAACGCACGAAAAGTGCGTTTTAATTGCAAAGATCCCGTCGCTGGCTGCGCTGCGATTCGACGCTAATTAGGCGCGCAATTGCCACGGCATAAAGAGCCTGGAAAAAAGCCAGAAAAACAGCTCGCCTGTACGTGACTATCTCAAGCTGTCGATCCGCTGTTGACTGCCTCCCCTCGCACCCCTCACCCACACCATGCATGTTTTGGGCTGCTCCTGGCCGGGGCACGTGTAGCAACAACACTCGAAGTCGGCACTCGCATTCGACTCGCATCATCAAATGAATATTCGCTTATTTGCATGCACTGCGCGAGACAGGGAGGGGGAGTAGGAGGGAGACAGCATACGCTGTAACTGGTTACACTCTCTGGCTGTGTGTATGTGTGTGGCAGTCGGAGATTGAGGTGTGGCCGAGCGCAGGCTGAGACAGCGAGACAAACAGCCTGACAAAATGAGTTTTTTCTTTGCCCTTTTGCGAGTGTGTGTGTGTGTGCGCGTGTGTCGGTTGAAAGGTTACCTTTGATTCAACAGCTGCGCGCTTAAATTAAGATTTTGTCTGTGCCACAGCAGGAGAGGGTAGAGTCAGAGAGGGGTAGAGGGAGAGCGCGCGCGGGCAGCAGTCAAAATGAAAACGAAAATGTTGGAAAATGAGAAAAGTTAGAAAAGCGCTGCAAAAGATTTTTCTCTCTTGTTTGCGTTGTTTACTCAAGCTCCAAACTTTTGCCACACTGTGCACAGTGGCGCGGTAGGCGGCTTAGGCTGTTCCCACTTGGCCAGCACGAAAACTGTTCTCGGTCTAAGCGCAGTTTGCACATTTGTTACGCTCCAAGCACACACTCGGCAAACTAATTTGGCCAGGCTAGTACAGGTTTATCCCACAGGTAAGTCTATTTTACAGGGTATACACTAAGCTTAGGATGCTCCCCAAGTGCGGCACACAAGACGCAGGCAGGCACAGGCAACTCGTCTTCATCTAATGATATTGAATAAGCACTTGAAAAACTCATATAAAGTAAACAATTGATTTCCATTACGTACGTGGTTAGACTGGCAGAGCGGCGAGAGAGGGGGCGGGAAGGGGGGGGGTAAAAGGGGAAAGAGACAGAGGCAGGCAGAGGCAGAGAGAAGGGAAGAGTGAGTGGAAGCTAGACTGGCGCAGAGTTTGCAACTTGCCGCGTTTACGTTTGCAAATTTCTTTGGCTTTCTCAGTGTCTCCCCCTCTCACTCCCTCTTTCACTCCATTCCTCTCTCGCTCTGCTGATTTCTGCATTTTTCTTGCCCATCTACATGCACATGTGTGTGTGTGCACTACTTGCGAGTTATTTTCATATTTGTTTAAAGTCTATTTACCGCAAGTTGACAGTGAAATATGCGAAACTAGCGCGTAGCCAAATAAGTGCGACAGTTTCCGGTTACAACTGTGGCAAGTCTGCAGGAGCGCGGAGAGGCGGAATGGAGAGGGGACTGGCGGAGGGTAAGTGCTGCAGCAGATTCAGCGTGCTGTGCTTGTGCCTGCATGTCATTGCGGTTTGTTTGTTTGCTTGACTTGCGCCCGGGTAAGGATTTCATGTGCTTGAGCAGCAACTGGAGACGTGCCGAGGCAGGCTAAGGGGGGGCTAAGGCAACCAAGACCAACCGCAGCGCTGCATGTCTGTGGATCTCTCTCTCTCTCTCTGTGTGTCTCTCTGTCTCTGTGTCTGTGTGGGCTGCCTGCCTGTCCGCATGACAATTTGTTGTGCATGGAAATCTGCTGCCGTTGCCGTTGCCTCTTGCCATGTTTTTTGCGCAATTTGCCAGAGCTACAGACAGGCAAAGAGAGAGAGAGAGAGTCAGCGCATGAAAATCGAGTCCAGGCTGAGGCTCAGGTTTTTAGCCGGGGCCAATGGGGCCACGGGCAAATAGAGCCCCCTTTTGCCTCGCTCCCTCTCTCTCTCTCTTTATCTGCGCCTTCTTCTTTCGACGCTTTGTGTAAACAAACAGTTATCCCTTCGCTTGGCAAGATGTATTAGATTTCTGCTGGTGTTGCTGCTGCTGCGGCGGCTCCTGCTGTGACTGTCTCCCCGCTCGGTACCCGCCTGCCATCCCCCTCCAGCTTAACCACTGAGACGGAAGTAATGTGTCTATCAAAGCATTAACAACGAGCAGCGTCTTCGTCGTCTCGTTATTTTTGCAGCTCTCTCTCTATCTCCCTCTCTCTCTCTGCCCACGCCGCCCCCTTTCGACTGCAGGCGTGGCAAATGCATATTATATACACGTATGTGTGGGCAGGTCACTTTCTGGTCTCACATGAGCCGCCTGTTTATGCCAAATTGAGCACAATTAAATTAGTTGCGGCCAAGTGGGGATTAAGCTGCAGCAGCAACGAGTTGCAAGTTGCCATCGCCAGCGTCATTGTTGTTGCCGCTGCTGCTGCTGCTGCCTGATTTACCTATATACAACTAATTGGCTATGTAAATGACAGCTCGAGTGTGCGTGTCTGTACATGCCCTTGCCCATGCACATACATGTGCGGGCGCATACACATAAATATTACGTATACGCCGTGTGTGCTGTTAATTACGAGCTTAGGTGCAGGTGCTGAAGTATTTGTGGCTTGTCAGTACACCGCACACGCCGCCCCGCGCTGCCTCACCCCCTCCCCCTTCCCGCATTGCTGCCAGCCCTTCATCCTCGCTGCCCGCCCACATTGACATGTCGAGCGGCAGCGTTGTCATGAAACCTTTTGCTAAGGATTATGCAAATCTGCCACTCATCGTGCACACACACACTCAGCTAGGCACAAAGCCTTCATTTACATTTACATACGGCTAACTGAAGATTTGCGCTTCATCATAATTTATGCAGCTCGAGGAGGCAGCCCGAAAACGGGGAAGAGCAGGCCGGAGCCGGAGACACTTCACAATGCGCAATGCCTCAAAAATTGCCCCCACTTTGATGCACAGCGTGGAAGAAGAGGAGGCGGGGAGGAAGAGCGCACTAGGGGGGCTGCTTTCAGCTGGGTCAGGTGTGTAAACAAGATTGAAACTCTATCATAACCAGGCAGCACGCACGCACAGCTTGCAAATATCATGCGTATGTGCTGCTTTGCGCCCTAAAAAGTATGCTACAAAATATTGCAAAAGCAGCTGGGGCAACGCTAACAGACTTTTTATATGTTGTGTGTCTGTTTCGATGTGGAATCTATGTATATTCTTGTTCAGCATTGTGTAGAACTTGTCTAGTCAGTTCCTTAGCCTTTTCCAGTCTATTTTCTAGGTTGTGTGTCTGTTTGAACTCGTACAAATCTCGCAGTTTTGCAGCTTTGCTCATGAAACTCGCCACAATGACTGCTCGTATCAGCGCTTCTTAGTTAAGCCTAAGAATTGTGGTTTTGATGCTATATATCATAGAGAAATTTCAGAAATAATGTTTCAGTTAGAGTATATTTTCACAAAATTGCAAGCCAAAGTCTGCAGAGCGCATGCAGAATCAAGTCTTCCACTTCTTCTGCTGCTCTACTCATAATTTCACTCAATGTTTGCCATAATTCACATAGCTTTTAATCAAAAATTTGTTTTGTTTCCATTTGCGAGCACAATTTGCACACAGAGACTGGCAGAGAGACTTGAAGAGGGAGAGTGAGTGTGAGAGGGAGGGAGAGGCGAGCTGTGCCATTCAGAAACTGACTGCACTCTTGCCCCATTTGAGCTGCCCCTTCGAGTTGCCCTCGCCGACCTGGCTCCGCCCATAAAATACTTATGAAAGCGCTTAAATTAACTAACCCTTGGGCCATGGCCAAAGCCAGAGGCGCGACGTGGCAAGGTGTGGCAGGAGGGGTAAGGGGGTCGAAATACGGTAAACACCTTTAAAAGCCACAGGGCGATGCCTGCAGCCGTGCAGATACAGAGATACTATGGCAATTTCCATATACACTCTGCTGCTGCACGCACTGAGCCATAGTTCAGAAGCGGCCTGCCGCACAGTGGCGTAGACGAGGGGGGCGGGGCGGTAAGGGTCGGGCTGTCGTTGCAGCTGCAAAATGTGTAGTTTATTTGCACTTTTTAGCCAAAGAGCTTTGCATTTTTCCAGCTCTGCCCGCTCTCAAACTGCTCTCTCTATCTTTCTGCCTCTCCCCTCTGGACCCCTGCTCCACACCGCCACTGCATGTGAAATTTCGTTATCACAGCAGCAGCAGCAGCTGCAGCAGTTGCAATAAAATCAGTGGCAAAGGTTGCAGGCAGCAACCAGCTGGGGTCAGTTACGGGGTGCACTTTATGACCCTCACTCCCTTAATGCTCCTCACTGCAGCTCTGCCGTTCGCCCTCTCACTCTCTCTGCCTCTCTCCCTCTCTCTCTGTGGCCAGTTAAATGTAAAGCATTTGGCTAAAAACTTGCACAGTGCAAATTTTCGAAAATTTTTGCCATTTCCATTGGCCATTTTGCAGTTGTTGTTGTTGCTGCTGCTGCTGTTGTTGTTGTTGCCACTGTTGTTGTTGTAGTTGTTGTTGCTGGTCTGGTCAGCTTTTATTTTGCATTTGGTAAAAACATCGCACTGATTTGCATTTAAAAGGTGTGGCAACTATCGGGCTTATGCATGTGCCATGGATTAGGGCACAGCCTCAACGAGCGCGGGCAGGGGCAGGGGCAGGGCAGGGCAGAGCCGGGGCCGTGGCCGGGGCCAGCGGCAGGTGAGGAGCTTACCCAGCTGCTGCGCACATGAAATTGAGCTCTTAAGTTTATTACGAATTTATTTACAATCTCAGACACTTTATTTGCCATTTCTAAGAATATTCTATGAATTTCTACAACTTGCACTGAAATTTCTTTGAATTTCGCCTTTGGGTTCCTGCACTGCGTTTACCAACACTGTGCTTAGTACAACACACATATCTGATACTTTAAATACCCATTAAACCATATAAATATTATTTATGAAAACAGTTTATAGCTGCGCCTTTAAGCAAATACTATTTTCATGGCATTTCGTATGTAAATTTCATCATGATTTTATTTGGCCAAAAAGAGTATGCTGTGTTTTTACGGCTATATCTTCTATCTGGCAAATAGAAAACTGCAATACACAATTGAAAAACATAAAATGAAATGGCAAAAACGAATGGAAAAAACAATTTGCAGTTGACATGGAAAATATAATAAAAGGAGAGTGAGAAGAGGGAGAGGCGAGAAGCGAAGCCTATGCTGGCAACATGAAATTGGCCGGTTGTGCGGCCCATAAATTTCCCTATAGGCAGGGGCAGTTGTAGCTGCCGTTGTTGCTGTTTTTGTTGGCCATTTTGGCCATTTGCCCTTTGTTGTGTTCGCTGCGATTGTCGCTATTCCACGCAACATGCAACAACTATTAATCATATTGAATGCTCTCGGCGGGCGGCAGCGGGAGGAGCAGCTGGGCAGGAGTAGGACGCGGCAACGTTCCACTGTCTGACTGTGTCATCCTGGCTAATCAATCTTCCAACGTGGGCAATGACAATGACAGAGGCAGCGGCACAGGCAGCAGCAGCGGCACAATCTCTGTGCCATCTACGGCAAAGTCATTAACGCCCCAGTGAGCCCCACCTGCACGTGAAGGCAGCTATGGCTATCGATACCGTTATGGATACAGCAGCAGCAGCAGGGCAGGGGCAGGGGCTTGGGCTGGCTAAGCTGTCGGGCATTTTTGCTATTTTGTTTATGGGCATCTCTGCGCCTGGCGGGGATTAGTTGTAATCAATAACTTGGCCAAGTATGTGAAGCAGCCACTCAGCCGGGCACAGGCACAGGCGCAGCCACTTCTGCTTGGCCTGTCGAAACTTTTGTGCGGCTTATAGCACCGATACCCTCCCCTGCTATCCTCCTCGCTTTTATTATTATAATTTCCCGTTGCAAATGCGGATTAATTGAAAAGTTTCCCATTAGGAATTCGCGCTTGGTTAAGCCGCCGCCGCCTTTGTTTCTCTGCTCTCTCCGCTGCCTCATTTGCCACTCCCTCCGCCCACCTGCGCAGCGCATCCAGCACGTAATATTCGTAGGTGTTGCCAGTCTATATGATCGTTATAGATTTTGACAGCTTCATTTCGCGCAAGGCGTGCGAAGAGGGCGCCGATGATGAAAATTACTTAAAAGCATTTTGCGCAGCGCGCTGATTTGATTGATGGGCGTTTATGAAAGGGACGAAGGATGAGGGGGGGAGGGGGAGTTGTCGGGCAGGTGGGCAGGGTAGTCGTCATTATATTCGCATTATCGACGAGCAGCGACTCGATGACGCGATGAAGCATCGCAAATGCGACTTGACGTTGCGGTTTGAAGAGCTGACAAAAACTTGCGGCAATTTGTGTCAATTATCAGCAGGCTACAACACTGGCCCCATGGCCACGCCCACACTTTAAGCACTGTCCTGCGCGAATTTCACCTGGTCGCAAAGTTGCAAATCCGTTGAGAGATTCGACGGCGTCTAAAGCACAAAATGATGAAGGTTTTGTGGAGTGAGTCGATAATTATCGGTTTCAAAAAGGTTAGACAAGCCTGTTGGGCAAGATTTGAGTGGAATTTGATGACATATATTAAGAAGATCGTGGTAAATAAAGTTGAGCAGGATTTACTAGCGGCGAGACAAGTTATTTGCATGTAATCGATCGCTTAGTTATCGAATATTTCTTTTGTTGTATGCCTAAGAGCTTATAGATTGTATAATCAAGTTATCTCTTGTTTGTGGCACTCATTCTCTGCTTCTTCTACATTTATTCTTTTCACAGCCTTAATCGATAACAAATTTAACTCACATCTTATTCGATACTTGTAGAAACTTCTTAAGATTCTCTAGTTGGATTGGCAACCTGCTATCACACGTTTTCTTCTTCTGTTTCTTCTACTTCTACTTCTTTCACAGCTAAAATCGATAATTTTTATGTGTCTCATCTCTAAGTCGATATTCTCTAGTATTGCTGAAATTCATAGAGCTGCGTAGCCAAGACTTTTACGTGATTATAGCACATTTTAATAGCAAACTTCAAAGTGCAAACCATGTTTGCGCCTTAATCGTTGCTCACTCTTGTCTCTTTCACACTCTTTCCCTCTCCCGTTGCCCATTAACGATTTTCGATTGAACGCGCTGCAACCTCAAGAGATCTCCGCCCTTTTTAGCTGCTGCGGCTTTTGGCCCGCATATCGTTAATGGAATCCCTTCCTGAAGGATCTTCGAGTCGCTCATTAAAAAAGCGCGAGGTGAAATCAATCGATTTTCGTTTAGTATCGTAATCAGCAAGTGGAACTCAACAATTTTTTGTTCTCGTGCTAAAAATTTGTTTTGTGTGCTATAACAAGACCCCTTCCCCTCGACCCCTGCTGCACTCGCTCTCTCTCTCTCTCTCTTGCCCTCTCTGCCTCTGCTGCTCTTCTCACTCTCTCTCTCTCTCTCTCTGGCTCGGGCAAACATGGTTGGGGAACTTAAAGAGCACTCGAACAGCACTCAGCCACAAACACACACAGCTGCACACTCCACTTATACACACACACGCAGTAAGCACACACTCGCACACACATGTGTGTAAAGCCGCTGCTTAAGTGGAGTTGGCTTTGGCGCGGCAGGTAGGCAGAGGCTAAATTCGGCTAAAATGATGAGTGAGCGAGGCGAGAGAGAGAGAGAGAGAGAGAGACAGATATAGAGATGGGCGTGGAGAGCAGGAGGGAAGATATGTCTGGGCTTTGCAGTACTTGTCAAGATTGAATTTGGTACGGATATTCCCATTTTCCACTCTCCCTTTCCTCCCTCCCCCTTTCAGCATTTTGCGCTTGGCTTTTCTCGTACTCGTTTTTTGGCGTTTTTATTGATCAAACAAAACGTTGCAAGTGGCAGCTAGTGAAGGTGTCATTGCTCACAAGTAGTGGGTAAGCTGCCAGGTACCAGACTGGGACAGGCAGAGCCGGGGCCGGGAAAGTAAAGCAAATTCGAGTATAACTTGCATGATTTGCCGTTTCGATTATTTTGCCAGCTTAACCGACAGTGGCATATATACTGCATATATGCAGATATATATAGGCATAGAGTGAGATAGAATAGTTCACACTTACCGGACCAAACTGTTCGAAGTAGCTTTTGACATCCTCCAGCGTGGTGGGCGCCGAGAGGCCGCCCACAAAGATTTTCTTTGTTCTCGTCACCATCTGCAAGAAAGAAAAGGAGAAAATGTAAGAAAAGCGCAAGAAATTGGCGAAAATGCAGCTTAATTTAGCCGTAGTCGGGTATTTAAAAATGCATTTATGGTAAGTAGGAGGCGGAGGGGAGAGGCCGGGTGTCCCTCGACCCCAAGTTATGGCCCGCCAGACTGCAAGGAGCCCGTCGAGCAAGAGTCACCGAGTTCTGTAACTTACGACCCAAAACTTTCGCTGTGCGTCCACCATTTTGCTGCACTTTATGTAGTGGCCGTATGTGTGTGTGCTGGTGTATGTGTCTGTGTGTGTGAGAGTGTGTGTGCAGCTGGCATATTTAAGCTGACAGTTTCAAGTGCCAACTTTACGCAGTTAGTGCAACAGCAGCAGCAGCACCACCAAAAATGATGACGAGCCAAAGATGCCGGGCGTGGCAAGGGCAGGAGCGCGGTAGAGGGGGCGGGGAGTGGCAAACTGCACATGTGCATGCACTGTGAACAAGTGTGCGTGTGTGTGTGTGTGTGTGTGCACGAGTGTGTGTGCTGCAACGCCAGCCCTTTTAGCCCGCAGGCAAGCGTAAACTGTTAACGTTAAGTGACGGCAGTTAAGGCGGCACAGTGGGACAAAAACTGCAGCAGCAGAGTTGCCAGAGTTACCAGAGTTGCCTGGGAGCTGAGTGCGACTGTAGCTGACAGAGTTGCTCGAGAGCAGAGTTGATAATTGAACAAGGAATAGGAAATCAGGCAGGAAATCAAGTACACAATGAAGAAAGATTTTAGAAAGAAAGGAAAGCTATAAAATAGTTAAAATGTATAAAAGGAATCAAGGCTAGAAGATGGAGTATACAGAAAATGTAATTATGGAATAAATGTTGATAAATTTATGGAAAAATGAACTGCAGAATGCAAAGAAGACTGCAGAGAAGAGGAAACAAAGTGGAGAATGCTTGAATGAATTGAGAGATTTTTAAAAGAATATATTGTGCTGCTGAAAGTATTTTTAGAACGATAAATAGTAAAACATTCAATCGTATATATTTTTAAATTTGTTGCTTCTCTAACTTAATTTCAATCTGCTTCCACTCGAATAAACCCCAAAGACAGCGCGATTGTCAAGCGATTTTCTCTTGATTTACGCCGAGTTGCGAATTGCTTTAATCGCGCATTGAATTGCAACAAGTTCGTTAGTAAATTTAACAATTTTTACAGCAGTTCGCTCTGTCTCTCTCTCACACTCTCACTGTCGTTCTCTTTCGCTCTGTCTCCAGGAGGCAGAGAGAGCTGCTGCGAACCGTTTAGCAGCTTAGCACGCAACATCAGCGCGCTGAGACAGTGCCTTGGCCCATGGTTGCCCACGGTTGCCCATGGCTGCTGCCGTTGCTGCTGTTGCTGTGCCGGATGAAGCTGATGACGCTGATTGCACTGAAGCTTGCAAGCTGCAATTTATGAGCACGCCAAGGCACACAGACAACGCGTAGCTCAAGTAGGGGCAGGCAGGCAGCAAAGGGGCGGACAGAAGAGGGGATAGCAGGAGGGGAACAGGGAGCAGCCTGCTGGAAGGTGCCTGGCGTCCGTTAAGGAAACTAACGATATGTAACAGCGGCGCTGATGTTTCTGCTGTGCCAGCAGTAAAATTCATACAATGTCGTAAAATTAAAACACTTGTGCTGTCGCAAGGCACACACACTAAGGCACACACACATGCACACACACTCGCTGCAGCAACCAGTTACAGCTGCAACAACAAAGTTGGTCCTGCAGTCCAGGCAAATCGCTTTAGTTGCCCTGCCAGCTGCATACCTCGCTCGCCCTCGCTCTCCCTCCCCCTGCCGCTCCCTCTCACACTAGCACTTGTTGTATTTGAAGTCTAGTTGAACTGCACTTTACACAGGTTGCTCAAACAGTTGCCCGAGTTCTGCACCCGGAACTGGCCTGCCTTGCCCGCACTTGGCCAAGGTCTGGGAGCAGCAGCAGCAGCAGGTAAGAAAGAAATCACGTCGAGTGCGCTGCAAGCAGGTGACAACATGACAAGTCCAAGACAACGTTGTGGCTGCCATTCTCTCTCTCTTCCCCTCCTCTCCTCCGCCTGCACTCGCTGCAGTAGCTACGTCTTTGCCCTTAGGGCAACCGTCGCTAATCACTGCCAACGAGGCGGCTACTTAATCTAATAAACAGTTCAGTCCAGCGAGTTGGACTTGGCAATGTCATCATCGACAATATGAATGAGAGAGAGTGAGAGAGAGGCAGAGAGGGGGGGGGGAGAACTATGCCCACGCCCACTTGGCTGATAGCAGGACATGAATCAAAAAGAGGATAACACACCCAGACCAACTGAAATAAAAGCAGAGCCCGAACGACAACAAATGGCACCACGCATGGAACACGCATATACTAACCAAGTGACACGGCAAGTTTAACGGAACGCTACACAGATTAGGAATGTCAATATTGGCCGGAAGCTAGCGGACTGAGCGGGGGGCAGAAGCCCTGAGGACTAGATCTGTGGAATGGTGCGAAAAGAACTTGCGACAAATGACGTCAGAATGGGGCGTGTTGCGGCTGGAAAAAGGAAAGGGGGAAGGAGAGTTTTGGCTAGACTCAGCTTGTTTCTGGCCATATTAGTAGCTAGTCGATGTGTCTGACAACTTTGTGGCAAGTATACGTGATTAATGTAAAGAATACTTAAGATTGTAGGAAGAAGAATGTATATAAACAGGAATTGTAAAGCTTACAGTCATTTTGTTTGTTATAAAAGCCGCTGCTCACTTTAGATTTGAAAATAGAGAAAGACATACAGATTATTGGGTTACTAAGGCAATTCGTTGAAAATTGCATGAGCTGAACAGGAATATATAAGTATATATATGTATAATGAGAGGCCTGCAATCATTTTGCTTGTTTAGAAACGCAACAAAACGCTTTAGTTGAAAGAAAGAAGAAAAGCTGCAATTAAAATTATGTTGAGAGTAGATAAAGCTGCAAAGATGTCAAGGCTATGACTATAACTCAATAAAAATCGCATAAACTGAACAGGAATATATATAGCGAAGTGCTTGTCAAGTATTCTACATATTAATAAAGGTAAATTTTAATGCAAACGCCTACAGATCCTTCCCGGGTAGTTAAAGCTTCAAAGTTTGTTAGTTTATGATTTTAACTCATTGAAAATCGTGTGAGCTGCACAAGAATATATATAGTTATAGTATTTTTTGCTTATTTGCTTGATTACTCAATGTATCTTTACCCCTTCAGCTGTTTAAGCAAGAAAAAACGCTGCAGCACTTCAGATAAATTTGTTCCACAGTTCTGCTCTACAATTTCCATATATGATATTGTATCATATTTCCCCACCTTGTATCATATTTCCGCAACCCCTCAGTCAGTCTCCCATAACACTTTCAACTCATTTCTACACTTGCTGCCGCCTTTCCAGTTACGCTTTCGCCCGCCTCACACGCTCCATGCTTAAGCTCGATTTAATGGCTCTTCAGGTGCCTGGGAAGGAGGGGGTTTGCGAGGGAACGAGAGCGCAGGACAGGCTGTGAGGAAATGCCCATCAGCAGTGGCAATCAACTCGGCATTGCCATCATCTCCGGCAGCGCGAAACTGGCGGCGCATGGCGCAGAGTGAAAGGGTAAAATCAATTTAACACTTTCAACTAAATTATTCATTTTGCATAATAATTTTCAAATCTGTCAAAATTCACACACACACACACAGAGAGACACACACACACATATACACACTCGCTCACACACACACACACACACACACATTGTTAGCAAGGCTTTTATTTGATACATTCAGCGGTTGTGTCGGCGTCTGCACTTTCACACGCTTAGCATCGTGATAAAGTTGTCGAAAGCGGGCGGGTAGGGCCAGCGAGGGGGGCAGCGGAAAAGCAGAGGAAGCGCGGAACGGGGCAAAAAGCACTCAAATAATTCCCAGGCGTAAGCTAAACCAGCGCAAAAGTTGCCACGCTGCGCACAACAATAGCAAACGCTGCCGCCGCTTTTCGGGCCCAGCCCAAGCAGGTAGCAGGCAGGCAGGAGGGGGCAGTGCGGGGGGGGGCGGTAACTGGGGATAACGGCGTTTTATATGGCAAAATGGAACTGAGACTAAAACGTAAAACCCTTTAACCAAGCGAGAGCGACGACGGCGCCAACGCGAAGCGAAGCGTCACAAATTTTGTTAAGCGAAAATTTCATCAGCGGCAACGTGGGAGAAGGAGAGGGTGAGGGAGGCGGGAAAATTCAGCATTCGCCCATTCAGACGTGCGCGACGTTACGTCCGTTCAACTGTCGGTCTGGCACTCCCCCTTCCCCCACCCTGCCTGCCCGCCTGCTTCCCTTTTTGCTTGTCAAAATGAAAGGAAAATGTCTCATAAATCCTTTTAATATTAAATGAGCTCGTTCTGCCTGCCTTCCTCTCTGGCCGCCCCCCATCCCCCTTTCTCACTCACTCTCTATCACTCCTGCACACGCTTGCCACGCACACACTTAAAATTATGTGGCTAATGGGAGCAACTTGGCTGGAAATTGCGCGAACCTGTCGAGCAGCCCGTTGCCCCAGCCAAACCTAAACCCAAGCTCAAACCCGAGCCCGAACCCGATCCCAATTCCAATTCAAGAGTGCCAACTTTCGCCAGTCACTTATGGCCACAGCTCGCTCTGCACAAGCTGCTGCTGCTAGCGTATTTGTATATCTGATTGTGGCCAGGGACAACTTGATAAGGCAGCCGGCGAGCGGGGCAGAGGGCAGCTCGCCAATTGTCATTAAATGTAATTTTTAAACCTGTTGTTATATGGCCCATAAAAAAGGGTTGGCTAGCAGTGCCTGCCACTCTCCCAACCCGCGCACTTGCCTTTTTATATGTGCGCTGTGTGGCCCAAAAGCATTTGGTTTTTATTGTCAAATTAGTCGGCAGGCAGCGGGTTTATTAAACTTGTTTTGCGACTCGCCATGTTCCTATTATGTTATGCTATATGCCTCAGCCTCTCAGTGTGTGTGTGTGTGTGTGCGGGTGTGCACCCGAATTTGAAGCATTTACACAACCAACTCCATTACCCCTCCTCGCCGCCCTTCCCCCTGCCATGCCTAACTGCCTGCCAGGCAACGACAACAATTTGTAACATTTGCCGCACTTCCCGCAAATATTTCTGCGGCGATAAGGCAGCAGGGGAGCAGGGGGTAGGGCAGGGCAAACGGGGTGCCGGCACTGCGGCAACGCGTCTAACCCACTCAAAAGCGCTTCAACATCATTCAAAGTGACAAATTATCCATGCAAATTTTACAAAATGGCTGCCAGGCGGAGCTGAGCAAAGGCGCGTGGGAAAAAGTGTTGCATACTTACGAGCGCGCCGTGGCGCCATTCAAAACATGAGAAGCGATTCGGCTGGGGCTAAGCTAATGCATGACAATGGCGGGGGAGAGGAGGTGTGACAGGGGGCGAAAGCGAGGTAGACAGGCATAAACATGCTCTCTGCTCGGGACATGTGTCTTCGCCCATTGTTGTGTCCTCTACGGGCTCGGATGCATATTCGATCTGCTCCATCAATGCCATTTGCCTTGGCCTTTGTCTTGCTTTCAATTAAAGTGACCGCATAGCACAGAGCGGGGGAGGGGGAGGGAAGTGCTGGGTGTGGCTTGCTTTACTGACCCCCCCCCCACCCGCTCGCTTGCCTGCTGTTTTGACCGAAAATTTGTGCAATTTCCGTTACTAATACTTTTTGGTCAATTTCCTTCACACACACACACACGCACGCAGTGCGAGATAAGCAAACACACACGCACGCACACTGTTGATTTATTGCCCTGGCAAATATTTTGCGCCTTAATTTCGTTGATATTTATGCGCCAGTGTGTCCCTGCCTTTGTCGCTCCCCGTTCCCCGCCGTTCCCTGTCGTTCCCGCTGCCCAAGCCGAAGCCAATAAACACGTTTTGTGCCACTGACAAGGGATAATGGGCTTCCTGCTGCCCTGACCGGGGGACCAGGGTAGGGCGCTGGCTATGGAAATCAGCTTTTGAATATGCCCCGGGGAGGAGCGGCAGCACGGGCAGCCCAGCCGGAGCATCAAAAGGAATGCAAATCGTCTCGTCTCGTCGCGTCTCGTCTCGTCTTGTCTCGGGCTGAGCTTGTAAATCAAATGAAATATATTACGTAGCAGGGCATAAATACATTTGAAGATTGATGCGAAAGAGTTGAAAGGCAAGAGCAGAGAGAGTGGGAGAGAGTGGGCGAGAGAGAGGGATAAGCCGAGGGAGGGAGCGAGAGAGAGAGAGACAGGCAGCAGTAGTGCGCTGCGCTTTGCTTTGGCATTTTAATGAGCTGCACGCAAGCAGACTCTAAAAGCAGCGAGAGAGAGAAAGAGAGATGGTAGAAAAGAGACACAGAGAGCGGGGCAGGCATGCAAGAAAAGAGAGAGAGAGAGAGAGAGAGAGAGACGGGCATAGGGGCAGCCTCTCCTTATTTATGCATAACAATAATGAATATTATACAACAAGCCCGAAATGTAATTCTGTGTAATTAATTATTAATTTATGCGCATACATTTAACTCACACGCATTGCCAACGACAGCAGCAACGACATGTGTGCGTGTGCGTGTGTGTGTGTGCATGCGTGTGTGTGGCTCGCACAATGGCGGCTCTGGCGGATGCGGAAACTGTTTTGCCTGCCGTTGATGCTGCCTGCCTGCCTGCCAAGCGGAGTCATTGTTGTTGCTCTTGTCGATTGTTGTTGTTGCAGCAGCAGCAGCAGCAGCGACTAACGACCAGCAGTGTCTGCCTGCTGCTGCTGTTGTTGTTGTCGTGCTGGTCGTGTGTCGACATTGTTGTTGTTGCTGCTGCTGCTGCTGTCGTTGTTGTTGTCGTTCTAATGTTAAGTTGAATTGTCATTAAAATTGTCGTCCATAATTTCGACATTAAATACACACACAGACGGGACAGACGCACGCACACACAGACAGGCTGGCAAGCACACATGCAGGCACACACTCTACCCTTCTCTCTTCCTCCCTCTCTCTCTTTCTTTCCTACACACTGAGGCAGCTGCGGCTGTGTATGTAAATTGTCTGCGGGCTGCAACACTTTTGCGACGACACAGCACAAAATGCTTGTCGCAGCCAGCCCGCGTCTGTGTGTGTGTGTGTGTGTGCATGAGAGGTCTGTAAGGTGTGTGTGTGAGTCTGTGCTGTGCGTGTGTGTGTGTGCGGCGCGTGGTTAAAAAGTGCCAACGCAGCATGTTTTCAACATTGTTTAAATTTATATGGCAGACAGGCGCACGACAAAGACAGACACGCATACACATACAGCAAACACACACACACACACAACACACACGGGACAAGGCAGCAGCAAGTTGTGCTTAAAGTTTTAAATTTGCATAGCTGAGTGTGAGGCGCAGAAGACAAGGAGGCGGCAGGGAAGAGAGCAGGAGCAGGGCAAGAGAACAGGAGCGCGGGGACCACAGGTAGAGGGGGCAGTCCACTTACACTAACGGCAATTATTGTGCTCATAAGCTGCAGCCTGCACGCCTGCCCGCCTGCCCCCCGCCCACTCGGCCCACAATCATCATTAGCGCAGAGCGGGGGCCATTACGTAATTAACGCAATCACAGTCCAAGGTGGAACAAATAATTGAAATCGGAGGGGGCCCGGCGAGGCGCAGGCAAGGGAAAAACAATTTGGAGTCAATTTCGATAAAGTTTTAGTGGTTGCGATGACTGCCCCTCCTCCGTTTCCCTCTCCCCATTTAAGCTGCTAATCACTTGCAGCAACGAAAGCGTAGCCGAAACGCAGCGGGAAAGCGTAGCAAAGTGAAATGAAACGAAATGAAAGCAGGCAAATGGAAAATGGAATTCCCGACTTGCCCCCAAATAATTTGTCTTCTTATCCGCCGCAAAACAAACGTGCAACAACAAGAGGAGGAGGAGGAGAAAGGAGAAGCAGTTGTGCTACTCGCTGGGCGATTAGTTTAGTTTGGCCAAGGTCAAAGGGCAGCCTGACTAGGCTTAGGTGACGGTTTTGCTTAATTAGAACATTCATTAATCAAATCAAAACCATTTGCCACCCGGCAAAGACTCGAAACTCGTCCACGAAAGGAGACAGCAAACTTTTGGCGAATGGCAGCCAAACACGCACAACGAGACTGTGTTGCAAGGGGGAGTGGTGGTTGGGGGGGGGGTTAGAGGCAGCAGAGCAGGCGAGTAGAAGGAGCCAAGTAGAATAACCAAATAAATTCAGTCACATAGAAAAACGACAGAAACGGCATAACAAAGCGCACAGATTGGGAACGATACGAGGCGGGACAGCGAGAGCGAGAGAAGAAGGCAAAAGCAAAAGCAAAAACGAAAACGAGAACGAAACGAGGCGAGCGAAAAAAAAAACGAGCGACCATTAAAACACATTTGGGTATCTATTTTTGGGAAGCCGAAAACCCCAAAGACTCTGCGACTCGCAGCGTAACCCAAAACCATCAGCCTGAATAGCCAGAAAATGGCAACAAGCAGCAGCAACAACAACTGCAACAACAAAAGGCAGTAACAATGGCTACAACAACTTAAAACTACTTTAATTTATGGCTCACGCATTGCTGTGCTCGGTTGTGCTCCGGCCCAGACCCTGCAAACTGTCGGAGTAATCAGTCAGCAACGAGTTGAAATGGGGTCCAACTAGGCTGGCTCAGTGGAAGAACCCTCAGAGAGAGAGAGAGGAAGAACCCCAGCACGAGCTAGAGAAATGTGCGTTTCTTTTGCGAAGAGCAGCAGCATTGTGTAGTAAAGGAAACTGTTGAAAGATGAAGATAATATCAAGGAAAAGCGTTGAGAATGTTCAAATAACTCAAGACGTGAATGCGAAGCTTGACTATTAAATATACAAGTAAACTAAGTGGAGAACAGAGCTGGAAAGATCTCAAAGTACCCGAAAAAAACTATGAGAGCAGGTAGTAGCTGCCAAGTAACTTCACAATTAAATGAAGCAAATGTTTAAGCAGAACGCAGCATTCAAAATACTCTAAGAAAATGTTCAAGAAAGACATATAGTCTAAAGTTGAATAAAATATATAGAAGAAGAGGTCTAAGAGCTTAAGATTTTATGTTAATTAATTAATTACTCTAAGATATATTTGAAATACGAAGAATCAGTTAAGAGCGCAGAGCTGAGAGCGCAAGAAACTAAAGAAAAACGTGCTGGAAGACAGATAAACTGTGTTTCTAAACAGAAGTGCAAGTATAATAACAAGTTACATTATTTTAAATATTCTTCAAATTCAGCAACTTAAGGAAATAGCAGAAATACAAGATATAAGCAGCTGAAACTCACGTTTTATATACTTACAGCTGCAAATAATATATAAAACTTAAAACATATTATATAAAGCCAAAAACCTTGAAGATATATGCGCTAACGTCAAGTATAAATGACATTTTCCGCACAAATCCGCTTAAATTACTTCACAGTCCCCTCTCTCCGTCTCCCTCTCTATCTCTCTCTCGCTCTCTCTCTCTCTCTGAAGACTTTGCAGATTGTTTTTAATATGCTTGGCTAAGCCGCGCAGAGACCTAAAGAGCTTAGGTTAATTTCAAATGTTGCTTCCGGAACTGCGCGGCAATTAATGTGGCTCCGGCTCAGCGTTAAAGATAATACATTAAGATATGATAGGATAGAAGATATGTGAGTTCTTTATAGAGATCTTGGCTTAAATCACATGAAATTCAACAGTGAGTGCAGTAAATATTCTCGCTTTAAATCGTGCTATAAATCGTGATACATGCTGTATCAAAATTATTTATTATTTTCTTTTATAAAACGCTTCGCTTTTATTGTACGCGAATTTAACTACGTTGCGGACATGCGAAGACTGTCTCTCTCCCTCAGTCAGCTTACAAAGTCAAAGCGAGTGACATATCTACCGTGGCTGCCCCTGCCCCTGCCTCTGCCCCCTCTCGAGCCCTGTCGCTCTCGCAGTGGCCTGACAAGCGGGTAAATTATGCATAAGCGCACTACGCAGCGACATTATAGCGAGGCTGATGCAGCGACGGCAATGGCGACGTCGAGGATTATGCATGACAGCGGTAGGGGAAGGGATAGGGAGAGGAGGCAGGGACAGCAGGGGTCGCGTGTAAGAAGAGAGGGGCAGGGACGAGCGTGTGCATAGCGGTTAGGCAACGCTCTTGTCAACGTACTCATCACATTTGTGCAGCACAGCGCAGCACGCTTGTCGCTTTCCCACTTCCCCTCTCCCTGCCAGCCACTCTTGCGCCACCCCTCTCCGGCCAACCCTCTACAACCTTACCCCCCCTTTACCACTGGCTGCCATTTATGCGCACTAAAGCAAACAAACAGCAAAATATTTGTATGCTAAGCCAACACATGCGACGCAGCCTGTCGAGGAAGGCGTCACTGCCACAGTGTGCCTGCGCCTCTCCAGCCTCTTCAGTCTGTCCTCCTTCTCGCCTGCGCCTGCTGCTGTGGCTGAAGTATTTTGCATTGCTAAGCAGAAATTATAAATCAGGGCAATTGTTGAAGATTTGCAGCCGCATAACAAAATTTGCGAGAAGCAACGAGAGAGAATTGGGGATTGCGCCAGATTCCTCGGGCGGCAGCAGGCAAGTGTAGACTGTGCCCGGGGCACGCACACGCCTCGCTGCGGTTGTCCCGGGCGGCAGTGGCTTGTTGACTAACTGACTGACTAAGTGACTGAGGGGGGAGTTCTCCCCGCAGGCAGGAGCAGGCAGCAGCTTGGCCAGAACGTGCGCAGGCAGGAAAATATTTTATCACAAGCAGCTAAGTGAAAAAATAATACAAAAATAACAAACAGCGACACACAGCATGAATTTAACGAATATGAAAACAGAGGGGGAGGTGCAGAGAGAGCGGAGAGTGGGTGAGGGGGAGCGTGAAGAGGCGGCACTTCTCTGTGCTGACTGAGATCATAATTTAATTTAACGTATTTTTCGTCTGCCAAGAGACGAGCAAAAATCACAAAAAACACTAGAGAAAAAAGTGAGTAAAAGCCAAAACTGGAAAATGGAAAAACAAAGGAGCAGGGGCGGGCAGTGGGGGAGTGTAGAGCAGGCCGGGGAAATAGTTACGCTGGCGGTGTGAGTCACTTTTGGTAATAGAATCGCGCAAAGATGCGCAGCTCGCAAAGCGATTTTAATTTTCGTAATGGAAGACAAAGGCAGAAGACGATGCCAGGCGACAGGCAGACAGTTGAAGGAGATGGAGAGAGAGAGAGGTACAGACAAATAAGCTTAGCCAGCAATGCAGTTGGCGAGGAATGAAGAGCGATGAAGGAGGGGGGGAGGCAACAGGAGCAGAGGTTGTAGGTTAACTGCCGCTGCTGCAGCTGCCGCTTGAAGCTGAGATTTATTGCGCCACCTTGCAGCAGTTTCAAGTTGTCGAGCCACATAAATCCATCAGTGGAGTGCGTAGGCCGCGGGGGAGGGAGGTGCAGAGTGCAAGCAGTGCGGGTGCGGGACTTTACACATGATTGTTATTATTTAACGTTGGGCTGCTGCCGCTGCCGCTGCCTCTGCTGCTGTCATGCGGTTTTTTAAACGATTTTTATTAGTGGCAGCGCGTAAAGCGGAAATAACGGGCCACGCGCCGTAAAGTAGACAACGCATTTATTCATACACACACCGGCACACACAACAACAGGCACACACACACACAGGCAGCGACACACCCGCGCGCAGTGCATTTTGCATGGCGTGCACGTAAATGACCGCCAACGATTTAAATTGTCGCCTGACCCCTGCCGCACCCCCCCTTCAATACACCCTCGCTGCCCCTCCCTACCCCTCTCGTCTTGGCCAAGCCTGACTGACCCCATTGCCTGGCGCGCGTGTTGTCTGAAATCAAAATGCATTACGTATACGCAATAAAAATTACGTATACGCAGTGCATGCACAAACAAACAACTGGCAGCTCGGGCTGCAACTGCAACTGCAACTGCATTTTATGCGTGCCACGCATTATCATTTAACATTTCCTGTGCACAAAACGCAGCAGCAGCAGCGGCAGCAGAGGCAGCGGCAGCGGCAGCGGCAGCAGGATGTGGCAAGCAGCAAGCAGCACGAGGCAGGATGAGACCGAGGCCAGGTTCGTTCTGGTTTGCGAAATGCCAAAGGGAAGCGAGAGGTAGGATGAGGCATGGGCGAGGGAATGAATTGATTGGCGATTGGCTGCAGATAGCGAAGCGAACCGAAACCGTAGCCAACTGACGCGTAGCGGCAACTTCTATTTAGCTTCGCAATCAAATTAGAATTCCAGCTGAATATTACAGCGTTTTATTTGTTTCGATTGCCGGAGGGGGAATTGGGTAAGCGATTGGGGGGTGAGTGTGGAAATTATATGCAACGCATTTGACGGAAATCACAAAGAGCTAATGAACTGTTCGCAGAGTGAAGAGAGACAGACAGAGAGAGAGGATTATGCAAAGCGCAGAGATCAGCGTTGGGTTGTGGGTTAAATCATTGAAAGTTTAGCGTGATGTACCTCAATTGTCATGGCAATGGTTATGCATACATATAGTTGTTATTTTATTCGGAATTGACATGGAAATGAGAATTGTGTGTCACTTAAAATAATACTACAAAGCGTGCATATTCGCAGATATATTTAAATGACAGCGAGAACAGAAAAGTTTAGGGAGTTTGAAAAGTTGAAACGATGTTTCTATAGAAGGGGTAAACTATTTTGTCAGCGTTGTTGGACTTGTATTTTCTATGCTTATATGGCATTTAAAATTATTTAAATAACTTCATACTCAAAAAGATATTTCAGTCACTTCTTTCGGTTCATTTTTTAAATATGTAAAATAAATTTTATAGATTACGTGAAATATGATATTTTATTTGGCATGCTGTAGCATTTTAGTTTAAGATTTAAATTTGAAATCATTAAAGTATTAAATATGCCAAATTGTATTTAAATTTCAGCTTCTACTCTGCCTGCTTTCCCCCAATCCGACTCTGCTCTCTTCAATATTTTCTCTGCTCTTGGCAAGCTGCCCTATTAATGTTTGTCTTCCTCTCTCTCTCTCCCTCTGGTTATGTCAACTAATCATATAAAAAGCAGCTGCACCTTGTAGCTGCCCTGCCTCCTCCTGCTACCCACCTTTCCCGCACTCTGCGTGCTCTTCCTGTTTTCACTAACAATTTTGGCACAATAATTTTGTAAATTATTGCGCATACGTCGCGTGTACACACACTTTATTTGCCATTGCGTATTTTGTATGCTTTGTATTTGTATTTGTATATTTCTTTGGTATTTTTCAACTTGGTATTTTTTATTGTTGTTGCCCTGTGCGACTTTGCACTTTTGGGGCCAAGCTGGAGACGCAGCTTGAGCTGCTGCTGCCAGTGCCAGCTCATTTCCGGGGCAAATAAGCGTAAGTAAATTTATAAGACAAACAAACAAGGTGCAAGTCGCATGGGGAGAGGGAGGGGGTTCAGAGGGGAGTGGAAGGCGACAAGAACAACAGCTGTCCACGTGGCTGGGACAGGTGTCCGCCTCGAGGAGCAGTCGAAGCGGGGCCAAAGCCAAACAGCCGAAGCGATGACGATGACGATGAAGAAGGAACAAGAGTCAGAGCCGTGGGGCGGCAACTTGGGCAATATTCATTCTGGTGGCAAACAAACACGCAGCAACAAGAACTACAACAACTAAAACAACAACAACAACTACAACAAATATAATAACACTCTTGGACGCTGCCATTTGCGGGCTGAAGCTTCTGCAGCGCGTCGCGTCGTTGATGAACTTCGTGTTCAAGTTGTGTGTAGCACAAGAGTTGACGCCTGCTGCTGCGGCATGGGAAGAGGGAATAAGCGGAGGGCAGGCAACAGAGCCGCCAGCTGTAACACTGATAGCAATTCCAAGAGACAACAGCAGCAGTAGCGGGGGCAGGGAGCAGAGGGCAGGCAGCTCGTCGCTTTTCGTGAGTTTTTGTTTTTCTTTCAGTTTATTTTACTTTCGTGTGACTGAGGCAGCAACTGAGGCAGCCAGCTTCACTTAGTTTGATTTTATTATGTTTTTCTTTTGGCACCACTAAAGCAGCCTTGCCGCCGCCCCGTCCCGTCCCTCCCCCTGCCAGCAGCCTCTGGTGCTGCAGCACTACCATGCGCTGGTTTTGGCCACATGCTGCCAAGTTCTTTTGGCCCCGCTTTGTTATTTGACTACATTGACGAGGCAAGTTGCAAGCTGCTCCTTGCTCTGACCTTACGCGAGGTTTGAGGGTTGCCAGTTGCTGCCGCGGGAGGCGGGGAGAAAGAGCAGGGGGGCGGCCGTTTCCCTTTTTACAGAAGCCGTTACAATATCAAGTTAATTGTTTGAAATAAGTGCCGCCCCAGCTCAGTTTCTGCCTCGGTCGCTGCCTCCTCCGTCTATGGGCTAGGCTCATGATAGGCCACGCCCCCTTCCCATCCTTCCGAGCCTTGCCAGTCCCCCCAAGTGGAGGGGGTTTGCTGATGTTGCGGTTTCTTTTGTGCCGCACTCTCGTTTTGGAAGCAACTACCCACATTTATAGTGTTGCGGTCTCTGTTTGCAGCTCTGTCAGCTGTGTTGGCAACCCTGCCTGCCTCTGACCTCCCGCTCCCTGCCCTCAGTTTCCCCTTTATCAACTGTTTTGTGTTGTCAACGCCAGCAGCCTCAGCTTTCTTTTTGCTGCGTCTCTCAGCCCACTCGCTTTCTCCCTGTCTCCCTCGTTCCCTTTTTGCGTGTGTTTTGTGGGCGTGCCCTGAACTTTTTTCGCCCTCCACAGCCCACACTTTGCCCTCCGCTGCCGCTGCTCTGCCTTCTGTCTTCTCCCCGCTGCCTTTTACTTTGACTGACTTTGCCACAGTCGCAATAGCAAAAGTAGTCCCAATCTTCGTGTCCACGTCTCCGTCTCCGTCTCCGTCTGCGTTTCGGTTTCGGTCTGGGTTTGTTGTCTACTCTCTTACCTCTTTCCCTGCGCCTGCCTCTGCCTCTGCTTCTGCCCCTGCTCCTAGCCCCTACCCCTCTTCCCCAGCCAGCATTCTATCTGCATCTTCAAGTCGCTGTGTTTGGAGTGCACTTTTCCGTACAACTTGAAATGAATCTAATAACTTGGCTGTCCACACTCACAGCCGTACAAACACACACACACGCACTGGTACACATACTCCCGCACACTCCCACACATCCGCCCGCACACCCTTCACCCCTCTCATCCGCTCGTAGACACAGCAAAAACAATTGTTTCTGACCACGCTGCAACGTTGCAACTTGCTGCGCCAAAGCGGATTGTTTCCCTCCTCTACGTGTTTCGTCCCCCCCCTCTGTTTTTGTGCGCATCCCACTCCCCCGCACTTTTGCCAACTTGTCGAGGGCTTTTCGTGCATTTTCGGTTTCTGCAGTTTTTGCAATTTTCTAGTTTCCTGCACTCAATTCGAATATTTTACAAGCATCTTTTTGCCTCGACTCGCCTTGTGTCTCGGCTCGTCTCGGCTTAGCCATAAGTTTTTGTGTTCGCTGAGCAAAAACCGTTAACAGCTCCATTAGAGCAATTTATTTGTCTGTCGATTGGCAGGCATGCAGTATCCCACCCCCATTCCCAGCTCCCCTTCGCCCCAGCAGAGCTCTGCCCTTTTATCCTACTCCTACTGCGCTAAAGACAAAGGCTTCTTGTCGTGTCAACCTCTGATTGTGTTTGCAATTTCATAAAATAACAATGTCACCTGCCTCTACCTGCCTGCCTGCTCTGCCCTCTTCCTCTGCCTGCACTCCCCTCTCTCCAGTCCATCTCTGTCTCCCTCTCTCGCGCTGTTTTTGTTGTCTCTGCGCGCTGATTGCCGTCGTTGCTTTTCTCAAATGGAATTCGCGTTTGCGAATAATTTTGCCAGGTGTGTGTGTGTGTGCGTGTGTGGCCAGGGGGATAACCCTGTCAGCCCTCCATCCCATCCCGCTGGCTTGCCAAATTCAATTCACACAAAATACGCGTAATTCAACACCCTCAGCGAAAGCCACTCGGCTGACTGATTGGTTTCGCCATGCTCCGCCTTCGCCACTTGCTGCACTCCCCGAGGGGGCACAAGGAAATGAGTCGGAGCAGCACTGCGTGCCCTTCCCTCTCTCTCTCTCTCTCTCTATCTCTTCCGCACCCCCTCTCTATCTGTCTGTCTTGGCAGCTGAAAACTTTCGCGCTGAGATTTCTTCCAACGTCGACGTCGACATCTCAAGCGGCTCGTTGACATATTTGTATTGTATTCAATCGATGAATTTCTGCAGCCAACCCAGCAGGGTACGGGCAGGGGGAGGGGAGGGGGGAGTTGGCTGAGGCAGCGCGCTGTGTGGCAGCTGTAGACGCAGTGAAGGCTGCTTTCCCCTTAAGGGAAAATGACTTATTTTCTTACGCACACATTGAGGCAGCTGAGCGCCGGCTCCGGCTCCGGCGAGCGAGCTCAAGAACGCGTTGCTGTCTGCCCCACCCCGCCTCGCCTTGATTGCTTGTGCGTCGACATTCGTAGCTGCTGCTCCGCGTTGCCCAGCTTCCTCTTGCTGCGCAGCGTAGGAACGAAAGGAACAAAAAAAACTTTGCACACACTTTTTTTGCTCGGCTGGGGACGCTGCTCGGATTCGGAGTCGGAATCGCTGCTCGCAAGCGACGGTGCCGTTGATATTAAAATTTTAATAAACCCACGCACGCTGCCACGCAACCCCCCTCACCGCACCACCAACTCTTCCGTCTCTTCGGCTTGTTGCACTTGACGGAAAAGCGTCAGCTCGGCTGTAGCAAAAGCAACGGCAGCTCGTGTGGCACGCACATTTCGATGCGGCGACGCGTAAAACGAAAACGTCGTATTTGTGTGATTGCCTCAGCCGCCCCCTCTGCCCCGGCCCCAACCACTTCTGCCGCCCTCGACACACTGCGTCCCCAGCTGAGCTGACAATGCCAGCGATTCTTGTGCCGCACGTGAAACATGTTGATAAATCAAATCTCAGCGCAGTCAATGCCAATGCCAATTTGCCTGACAATTGCTTTGCCCTCCCCCTTCCTCCTCCTCCCCCATCTCTTTTTCTTTTCTTCTGCTCTTTGGTTTATGCTTCTGATTTGCGGCTTTGGTTTTTTTTCTGTTTGGCTCTCACTGCTTTCCCCATATGTATGACAGCTAATTGCCTGTGGCTGCCCAAGCTGCCTGCTGCTGCTGCTGCCTCCTCCTGCCTCATCCTCCTTGTGCCTCCTTCTTTGTCCCACTTTTGTGTGAGCCAAACAGGCGTTGGCTAAGCCCCTCAAGCAGCGCTTAACGGCAGCTGCAGAAGGCAGCTCGGACCCTGCACGAGCTGAGCCAAGACTGACTGTGTAAGCAGTCGGATGAGTTGTGTTATGCCTCAGCTGATCCACTCGCAAATACAATACAAGACGTGGAAAGAAAAGAGGAGGCCAAAGCGAGAGCAAGAGAGAGAGAGAAAGAGATAGAACTTCAGGGATTATAACATTGCAGAAAGAAAACTAAGTTTTGTATTACCAAGCTAGGTGCTCAAGAAACCTTCAAGGTTTTGAGCAAGCTTTACCAGATTTTATAAAGAAATCCACACCTTAGAAAACTAATCCCAAGTGATGAGAATATTTGACAAACAACTCCATTTCTTTGCAACCAACTGAAATATTTCAATAGTTCTAACAGTTTCCTATACGAATTTCCTATTGATTGCCCTTCAACTAATTGACATCAAATATTAATTGAAGCTTATCTCTCGCATTTATTTGCATTCGACAACAGTTTCAATTCAAATTCTTAAAACATCAAGCCAGAATTCAAAAAGAAATCAAACATATATAAAACTAAGCTCAATTGATAAGAAAATAACACTAAGCTGCCAAATTACTTGCAACTAACTGGGAAATTCAAATATATTTCGCACAGTTTCCAGCTGGAGTTTCCTTCGTTTCATCCTGCCGTCTGCTGTCTGTCACTTAAGCTAGCTTGGGCCCATTATAACTATAGCTAAAAGCACTCGCTTTGCATTATTCGATTGTTTAGATTTTATGGGCACAAGAGAGACAGATATAACCAGGAAAAGGGAGACAGAGAGCGAGATAAACTTGTGTAATCCTTGCTGCTTCGGCTGCTTTGGCTTGTCACTAAAAATTGGCTTTGCGGTTGGCTGCTCGACTTAAGGTCTTTAAAATGGGCACAGAAGGAGAGGAAAACAGAGAGAGAGAGGAAGAGGGAGCGGCAACTGGCAACTGGCAAAATTAAATCAAATCAAATAAAATAGTTAGTAAATAATAAAACAGTCGAGAGTCGAGGCGCAGTCAAGACGAGCATCGACTCGAGTCGAGCCGAGTCGAGTCGACTCAAAGTGCTTGGCAGTTTAATGCTCGTTTACGTTGCCTGCTTTTATGGCCGGCGCAATAGACGAGAGTTTTATTACGAAGGAATCGGAGCGTCTTTGGATCAGCCAGGCCCGTGGCTTGTGCCTTGTGCTTTGCCGTACCGAGAAGGTAGTCAACAAACCATTAAACTGAAGTGTTTACCACAAGCCAAAGTCACTAGACACAAATCTAAACTGGCAGTTAGACAGGCCCCGCACAGCCGATGCCGGAGCACTCGAAGCGGGCTGGGGTAGCGTATGTGACCAGGCATCATCAATAGGTGTAGCTGACTGACTACTGCGACAACTACTCGAGAAGGCAGGCAGCTCGGCTCAGCTCAGCTCGTTTTGCCCACTTCAATTTAACTGACAACTTGAGCAAATTTTCGGGCGCTAAGCTGCTTACGACAAGTGTTCAATAGTAAGGGATATATATAATATGGTAAGGGAATAGGGAGTTAAAAGATCAGCTAAATAGAATGAGGTAATAAAATTCCAGCTAGTTCGAAAGGGATCAAAGAAAAGTCTAAGCAAAGATGAGGCAAACAAGAACTGGCTAAATTAAAATTGTTTTGCAATATTATTCTATATATTATTATTATATTATATATTCCTTACATTATTTATAAGTGCACTCCTAACTGAGTTACTCCAAATCAGAATTGTTGTTTAGTCTTTTTGAAAACTCTTTAGAGTAATAAACCCCAATAGAACTTTATATAGTTTCCGAGTACTTAGAATATTTAGAAATTTATCAGTCCAATCTTAACAGACCTATTTTCATTCTAAGTATTTTTAAATTAAGTTATATAGAGCAATTCGCGAGGCAAACAGTTTTATGTTCTTCAAAAATGCTCAATCAAAACTTGATTGAAACATTGTCATCAAATGTAGTTTTAGAGTCCTTCGAAAATGCCGAAACTCTTTGCAAACTTGTCCCCAAAGTGTAGTTAAAATTTCCAAAACAGGCCGCTTTCGATTCTTATCGCGCATTATACATTGGCTTCCGGCTCACAAATTTCGTTTATGGCCCTATCTATCTACTCTCTTTCCCCTTTCTCCCTCTTCCCCTCTCCCTCTGTCATGTTGTCATTTTTGTTAACAACGTTTTTGGGTTAAATAGAGTCGTGGTTGGCAACAGCTCGGGGCGCGCCTATAAATACATTTGGCCACTGTCGACTTATTTATGGTCGAGCCATCGATGAGCCGCGTGCTGCTATAAAAATTATGGCAAGCAAGAGAGCGCGAGGCACGGCTAGTGTAGCTTGCGTGGAGACACGCGAATTGCCACGGCGCGTTACCTTTATGTGGCAGCGTAATTATTTTTATGACATTTTTGCTGTGTCCGACGCGGGCTTTGTCCAGGCTCAAGTGTTGCCGTTTGCCAAACAAATTAAAAGCAAATTATAAGCAACGATATTCTAAACAGGCCAAGGGGTGGGGGAGGGGGAGAAGTGGCAATGGGCAGTGGTCCGGGGGGCGGTCAACCTCAGCCCCTGAGGATATCTGGAATTTTAATTTCTCTGTTTTTGGCCGCACTTAAAACGATTTACTCGCAGAATCTTCTAAACGACACGTCGTAATGAATGGGCCCAGGTGAGAAACGTGCCTCGCGGCGTGTGCCGACGGCAATAGGGAGGGGGGAAGGCGCCTGACTTATAGCGGGTGGACAATTTCTGTTTTTCTTTTTTGTGCTGTGCGAACGTGCCGCGCTCAGGCTGGACATAAATTAATTTATTGCGTGCCGAGCGGCAAATATGTAAAAGGAAAGGAAAATGGCATCGAAAATAATTCATAGCATACTTTTTTGGGCCAACGAAAGTTTCGCTCACATTAGCAACGTTAATAATTAAGCGAGCTCTGCCCGGAGGTGGGGTGGGAGATGGTGGGCATGGTACAGGTCTCTCTACTTACAACGAGTTTCTTTGTCGGAATTGTGGCGGTTGTCGCTGACAGCGGCGTCGACGTCGTCAGTTGCTGCTGCGGCGCTGCTGCTGCTGCTGCTGCCGCTGCTGCTGCTGCTTGCGCTGCTGCTACGTGAGCTGCTGCTGCTGCTGCTTGTGCTGCTGTCGTCACGGGCGGACTAATCGCTTTAATTGTCGCCGTCGGCGCTGGCAGCTGTGGCGGCAACGGCGGAAGCGGCGGCGGCTGCTGAAATAACTCCGCTGGCTGCTTCACGTAAAACAGATTTACTCCAAAGTGTGAAATTTTGATTGAATTTATAGCAACACTTTCGACAGGAATTCGATGGGCCGCTTAGGCCTGTGCGGCAGCTGCTGCAACGGGATGGCAGGTGGCAGCTGGCAGGTGGCAAGTGGCGCGTGGCGGCTTCACGTGTGCAGCGTGGCGACTGTAGTTGCTACTTTGAGTGTTGTTGTTGCTGTTGCTGTTGCTGCTGTCGCTGTTTACTGTCACTGTCACTTGTTGTTTTCTGATTTTGTTCTTTATTTCGTTGTTTATCGCTTTTTATCGTTTCACAACTGACTGAGAGAAGCTCTTGGGATTGTTGTTGTTGTTTTTGTTTTAATTGTTGCTTAGCTAACGTTTTCTATTTTTATTTTTGTTTATGTTTACAATTTACACTACTAAAGCTCAGCGTTTGTTGTTGTTGTTTTTGTTGATAAGAAAAAACACTTTGTCGTACCGCAGAACAAATTGACAAGCTTCGACTTGTTGTTGTTGTTATTGCTGTTGTTGTTGTTTGTTTGTTTGTTGATTGCTTAAGCCGAAGATATTCGAGCTGTAGAATTGATTTCGTTTTGTTTTTTTTTTTACTTTTCGCTTTACTTTGCTTTTCCGTTTTGCGTTTTGCTTTGGGTTTTCGCCTTGTCGTCTTTGTCGCTCTCGCTCTGTCTCGTGTGTTATTGTTGTTGTTTTCGTGTTGCTTGTTGGCTTGTTGTGTTGCTGTTGCTTTTTGTTGGCTTGTTGTGTTGCTGTTGTTGGCTGTTGTTGCTGTTGATTTCACTAGGCTACTTTTTATGCACGGCTGAGGAACAGAACGCAACGACTGCTGGACTCGCTTGTCTGATAACGACTGAAGGACTCTCGCGAATTGCGTAGGATTTTTAGCAAAGCAAGCAGCAAACGCAGTTCCCTTTCTGGGCAGCGGCGTCGCAGCTGGCGTCAACAGCAGCAGCAGCAGCAGCGCAGAAGCACCACAAGCAGCAACAGCAACAGCAGCAGCAGCAGAGCCAGCAGGAGCAGCAGCGACTGCGACGGCAGCAACGGAAGCAACTAACAGCAGAGCGCAAAGAGAGAGCGAGCGAGAGCGAGAGCTGAAGAGAGAGCGCAGACAGAGCCAGCGCATGAGAGCAAGCGGGAGAGAAATAAAGGAAGAGCGAGAGCAGCAGCGCCAGCTCTCTGGCTGCGAACACCCCCGACACGAAATCTGTTAAACGTTCTAGTATATGCGGGCCAGCTTGGGCCAGGGTTGCCAGGGCACACCAAAATTATAACAGCTTGAATAGAAAACATGCAGTAGGCTATGTCGACGAAATTGCGGCTGATCGACTTGTGCAGGGGAAAGTTACGGTGTTTTTATGGTTAGTTTATGGCAGAAATTATGGCAGTTTTTTATTACCATCAAAATATATAAATTTAAAAATACATTTATGCCTGTTTTCAATGGACATTCATATTTATAGAACCATTTATAGCATTTTCCCCTTGACATTCACTGCCCAAAGCAGCTGCCCGCCTAAGTATGCTACAAATTTTGTTGCCTGTTTCGTTTATTATAATAATATATTCAAAAATATTTATTTTTGCATCTATCATTATTTAAAATAAGCTACCTTAAAAAAGCTACGCCATTTTGTCTTCCTTGATATTCCCCTTTGCAATGACAGCTGCCCGCTTAAGTATGCAACACTTTTTCAACTGCAGCTGCATCGATCGATGCTGTTAGCGCTGCGCGCGCTGTTAACGCTTACCCAAAACAGTAACTCCTCCTCCACCCGCGCACAGTACATATCCCCTGTACAGCCCACCACACACCCACCCCTCTCGTGGGCTCACTAACTGATACACAATGTTGCAATCACATACAAAATCGTCTCTATAAATTCACTTTCACAAAACCGAAATGATTTAACAGAGAGCGAGAGAGCGGCAGAGCGTGGGCAAGAGAGAGCGAGCGCGTGCTAATTGCAGCACAAGAGAGAGCGAGAGTGAGAGAGAGAGAGAGAGAGGCGGACAGAAAGAGAGACAGAGACACAGTCAGTTCAAGTGCGAGAGAGTGAGAGGGAGAGCGCCACGCGCCGCGCCGCAGAGAGCTGGGAAAAATCTACGCGCGTCATTGTTGCACCTTTATGTTTGTTTTCGTGGGTGGCCTCAGCACGGCACGGCACGGCACAGCACGCCACGGCGCAGCACGGCTGCCAATGCGCGAAAGAGACGCCCGATGCGAGAGGAGATGGCGCGACGACAACAACAACGATGGCGCTGGCGATGGCGATGGCAAATGGCGCAAACAAACAACAATAGCAAGTTGTAACCTCTGTAGAGGGTGTTCTTCTGGTAGATCTTGCCAGGCAAGCGGCCCGAGGAAACTTGCGTGAGTGGAGCAGGCAGAAGTGCGGGGGAGGGAGGAGCGCAGGGCATGCCTTGCATATTTCCAGCATAGCTTGCATTGCCAACTGCTTTATGATCTTGCTAATTATGAAAGCGGCATGTTAATTGCCAGTTGCGTATTTATGCGCATTGCTGGGCGCATTTGTCCGACTGTGTGTGCTGCTGTGTGTCTGTGTGTGTGTGTGTTACTGTGTGTTGGTGTTGCTGCTGGTGTTGGTGAAAGTGTCAACTTGACATTGCCTCGAGTGCACACGGCAGCAGCAGCGACAGCAGGCCGCAGCTCGCACACGCAGTTAGGCAGGCAGTTCCTCACACACACAAACACACACACACACACGCGCGTAGCCACACATACCTGCACACAGACTGGGGCAACTTGCGTCAAATATTTTGTTGCCTACCGCCCGGGGGCAGTTGCTGCTGCTGTTGCTGCCGTCGCTCGCAGCGTGTCGCGTTTTGAGCGCAATTTCCCTTGCTCAGAACTCGCTCTGACTGCGCTCTCTCACTCTCTCTCTCTGCGTCGTCGCTGTGGCCGTGCATGTTCCCCAGCTCGCTGGCAGCGGCAACTGCGACGCCAGCTGCGACTGCGACGCGGGCAGAGTGTCGGCTAGGCTGCTGCTGCTGCTGCCATGGCAGCTTTATCAGTGCCATGAAATGTTGTTCCCGGAAAATAACCCAAAGGAAATGCTGCACACACACACACACAGGCACACGCACACACAGGCGCACGCACACATATGTGAGCAGCAATAACTGTGTACATGTAAATCCTGGTTTGTTTCATTTGCCGATTTGAAGCAGCTCTCCGCGTTCGCCCTTCTCCTCGTCTGACTCCAACGCCATCGCAGCCGGCGGCACTAACTTTGTGCGCTCGATGATGATGATAATAACGTTGCGCCAGGCATACAGCAACAGCAACAGCCAGCAGAAGCTGATGCTGCAACTGGGCACGGAGCGGGAGCTGGAGTCAGAGTCGGAGCTGGAGTCGCAGCCGTAGCCAGACATGTTCTATGGAAATTCGTACGGCGATTTGCGAGCGATTGCAATTGATTTGTAATGTATTTCATTGTGCTGGCTAAGCGTGTGTGTGAGTGTATGTGTGTAGCAGTATGTGTAGTGGCGTCTGTGTGTGTGTGTGGGAGGAGGTTATAAAATTTGTATTGATTATTTGCGATTGGCTTTGTTCGCTTCGACTGCGCTTTGTTCGCTCATCTAATGATTGCTATGGGGGCATTAAAAATGTCAAAGCAGAGAGAGGGAGGGGGGCAGGCAGGGACCGAGAGGGGTGTAACGCTGCCTAGACACGCATCCCAGACTGCGGAACAGCAGCCTCGCGTAGGAGCTGCCTGGGGAGTTGGCTTGTGTACAAGTCAATTATGGGTCAAAATTCACACAGGAGTTGCCACAGTTTTTATGAGACGCGGTGCGTCCAGGCGAAGATTGGGAGAGAGAGAGAGGCGTGAGAGATGAGTGCAAGCAGGGAGCTGGCAGCTGGCAGCGGAAACTGAAGCTGCAAGCGGCAACATGAGCTGGGCAAATGAAACATGTTTTGGTTTTATCGCATTTATTGACGACTCCTCGGGGACGCTTTGCCGGGCGCTGGCGATGCCGATGCCGATGCCAAGACGTAAAAGATGGAAGCGGCTGCCCAAGTCAGTCGGCGAGATCAAACAATGCACGGCAAGCGATGTCTTTGGCGGCACCACGCCTTCTCCTCCTGCTCCTGCTCCTCTCCAGCTGCTGCTCTCGCTGTGCCCTATCGAGCAGCTCAAAACAGCCACATAAAAAGATTATTTTATGCATGTGTGTGTGCGTGTGTAAGCGTATGTGCGATACGCATGAGGGTTGGCACAATCTTGTGGCAACAGCAGGCTGCAGGAACGGAGCAGGGACCGCGGGTTGCGGGCAGGGTAGCCGTGGAGCGCGGGCAGCCACTAAATTCACTTTGAAAAACGGTTTGTATGCGAGTATTGCATGAAAAACAATTGTGCTGCTTGCCAAGGCAAAGGCGAAGGCAACTTTGAAATGCTCCGACATGCTTCGACATATCCGCAGTCCCCGTCTAGGTTGGTTCCTTGATACGACAAAGGTTTTTTTTGCCCAACACAATTCGCCGAAAAATATGTTGAAACTGGAAATTTTTTATGAACTTTGAGCAAGAGAAACTAATTGAGGCATTGCATACGAATGGAATTTTTATAGCTCAAGCTTTTGTGCAGGCAGATCAGGAATATATATAGGCATGCTATACTCTGTTTGTAGAATATGAAAAGGTTTAGCAAATCGGCAATACTGCTACTATTAATCAAGAATATATAACATATAAAATACATGAACATATATAGTTTTGCTGTTGAATGCTAACAAATTTTGCTTTAGTTAGACACAACAACTCTTTGCGGAATGGAGATCAGGCATAAAATTAGTTAATTGTCTTAACTGCGGATATTGAACAGGAATATACATAATATATAACCCATAGTATATATATTTGATTTTAAAGAGTAATCTGAGCGCAAAACTACCTCGAAATCTAAGCAATACCAACAAAGTGATTTCGATAGATAATGATCAAGAATATATAGCAAATAGCAAGCATTTGTAGGCAGTTAAATATTATCCACATTCAATAATGCTCTACAATGTACCATCCAACCAATTTGCCACAATAATCAATCGATAACAAACTAAAATAGACTGCAAACAATAATTTCCGTTGACTGGCCGAGCCAAATAATTCCGCAAGAAACATTTCGTTAGGTAGATCTGGCGAGCAGGCAAAGCTGCATTAAGCCACATAACAGAACTTGATATGAATAACTTATTTAGTCGTGCTAGCAAGCAGAAGTAGCAGCAGGAAGAAGAAGAGCAGAGTGAAGAGTAGGGAGCCGAGCAGAGCAGAGCAGAGAGCAGACATCTACATGACTACTTAACATTCTCCCGCACTTGGCTACACTCAACTAGCAGGTCCGACTGCCTGCCTGCTGCTCCCCTTCACTGCCTGCCCCACTTTAAGCCAGTCTAGCATCTTCGACTCGCCTCCCCCCGGCCGCCCTCTGGCCCCTGCTTCGCCCCTTGTCCAGTGTCCGGCAACATTTAAGCAATTTCGCTTGTTAAAAGCTTACGCCGCGCACTTTACTTTAAACCACACTAACAAATGCCACTTCATTCAGCAGATATTTGCGGCCAGCAGCGGCAGCAGTGGCAAAAACATAGCGCCACACACTTGCCAGCACACACACACACACGCACACACACAACTATGGCAAACACACACGCACTCACACTTATGTGAAATCACACACATCCTTTTGCCATCAATTCTCTAAGCAACAAACAAACAGGCGAGCCACACACACACACATATAGACTGGCGCTCCCACACACACACTGCCACACTCGCTAGATACACACACGCATGCCGCAACACGCAAAGCTCTTTTCACTACAAAACGGAAGTACATAGAAGCAGCAGCAGCAGCAGCCCAAAACACAAAAACACACACACACGCAACCCGGCGCTGAGCTGGGAAAACTGCGAAAAATAGAAAAATACTGTGGCAGAAACTACACACACTCGTGTGTGTGTGTTGCCGCTTGCCCCCCGGCGAGCAAGAGCAGCGCAAGATATTCATTCTATCGTAAAATAGGTGAGCAGCAGCCATGTGCGCCTGTATGAGTATGAGTGTGTGCGTGTGTGTGTGGGTGTAAAAAACAAGCGCCAACGCTCTGGTCAACGGATAACAAAACATAAATAATAACGACAGCAGCAAAGGCAGCGCAGGCTGCAGGGAGCAGACGGAGGGCAGCAAGGCTGCAAGGCTGCTGGGAACTGCCGCGAGCAGTCCGAGATTGTAGCGGGAGCAGCAGCAACAGCAGCAATGGCAGCCACAGCCATTAGCAGAGCAAACTGAAATCAGTTGGCTGCCCTTAAAAGTAGGCAACAGTTTTTGAGAACTCAATAAATCGCTTGAAAATGCCTGAGAAGAGCGCAGAACTATCTGGCGTAATAAATAAAATAATAGCGTGTGCAAGAGACTATAATAACTTAATAAACCAGACCACAATTTTAAAGAAATATTAAGGCAGACCAAAACCCAATGCCAGGCAAGCTGGAAATGCGGTTTATTTTCAATATCTTTCACAATATGATGCAGAAACTGCTCTGGCATGGATTTCCATGCTCATTATGAATAACTTTATTAATTGAAATAATTAAATGCAAATTTTAAATTTTGAAAAAATTTCGAAATTTTTGCAAGGGGGGTAGCATGGAAAAAATGCCTAATTTTTTAGTCTTTAAAATTACAATATTTTTTGTTGGTAAATTAAGCTACAATCAATATCATTAACAAAATCTCTTGCCGCAGGCAAATCAGATGATTTTTAAGAGAGTTAGGATCTCAAGATCTCAAAAGCTTTCCCAAATACTTGGAATAAGGCACAAGCATGTGTTGGTTTAGTAGCTTTTTCCCCCTTAGCAGCAAGCCCAATCGAATGCTGCAGCATGCTGCTCGAATTAATCAGGCTCGCCTAAAAGCAGGCAACAGTTTTGTACACTTTGCCTGCCAAGCAACGAGGCAGGACAAAAGCAACAGCCAAATCGCAAAAAACTAACTGTTTTTCCATAACATAATTCTGTTTTCTCAGAAAATATTTAAAATTACACAAGAAAATGGACGCTCGCACACTTTTGCGCTCCGCGTCTGCTCACATATCGAGCCAATTTCGGTTCAATTTATTTGTGTTTGCTGAGCCTTAACTCACTTCCTGAATCCTGCTGGGTGACTTACTTACTAACAGGCCATTGCAGCCATAATGGCCACGTCGTATCGGTTTCCTGAGAGATGGCAAGCAGAAAAGAGAGGGAAAATAAAAGAAAACAGGACACACGCCAATGCCAAAAACTGCCAACCTCAGAGCCGAACAGGAAAGCGCCAATGCCGGGGAGAATAATGCGAATGCGAATGTGAATGCGAGCAACGCGCATATAACTCATTTATTTATTTACCAGTCTCTCTCTCTCTCGCTCGCTGTGTGTGTGTGTGTTGGCTTGCGTGCAGCGAAGCTTGAGTTTGATTTAATAGTTTATTAAGATACGCGCAGCAAGTGAAGATTAAGGCGAGGCGGATTCGCTCTCCTCGACAACGTTGGTGGTTGGCGGCGCACTTAAACGCGACGCGACCACTGGATTTCGCCTGTGGTTTATGGGCTTTGAGCAGGCGGCATAAATAGATTTCGGCATAGCGTCCCCCCTCTACCCGACGACTGTTATTACCGTTATTGCCGTTGCTGTTGCTGTTTCTGGTTTAGTTTCACAAGCTGCGGCTGCGAACGCTGCAAATTGCGCGCATTTCAAATGCCTGCGAAATGAAAATGGAATTTAAACTGCCCTCGAGCGGATTAGCAACGCGCGTTGCGGCAAGACATTAATAATATTTTCGGTCGAAAATGAGATTAGAGATAGTTGTGAAAAGTATCTAAAGGACTAAAGGCATGAATATGTGCAGACTAAACATTTGGTTTGCATAGACAAAACTTGGGAAGACACATTGCAATAAGTTTATAGCCTGAGTGACTTTAAGAATGCCGGCTAGGAGCCCATAAACTCAGCTATAAAGTATTTTTATTATAAAAATATTAATTTGACTTTTGTTTCATATTATTTATTGTTTTCCTACTTGATACGCTACTGTGTTATAAAGTACTTTTTAAGGCATGTATTGAAAAGATTGATAACTATATAATTAATTTCAAAATTTATATACTTAATACATGCTATAAATTTGTATAGCTTGCTGTAAATAATTGCTATAAAGTTAATTTTACATTTAAAGCTATATTAAATGGGAGAGGCATCAGAGGAAGTACATTTATTCGGATTGACGTCTTACTAAAACTTGCTATAACTATAGGAACCAGCTATAAACTTAAATAACTTGCTAAATACAAAAATTTAAACTCGCTTTAAGCAAAAAGTATCAAATTTCGAATATTTGCAATTAAAAAACCTCAACCAAACAATACTCGGAATTTCACCCATAAAATTCCACTAGTTTTCAAAAATAACCATTAAACGCATACCCTAACTTACCCTTATCAGCCCCATCCGCTAACTGCGCTCATTAATAACTTAAAAAACACTGGCAGCTCGTAGGACTTATACGATATTTTCTTGGCATATTCATTGGGACGACAAACCGACGTGAACGTGGTTCATTCATATTGCCATTAATGCGGTATTTATTGTGGTATTTATGTTGTTTTTGATTGAGTATTTATTACGCACACATTTAAATACACATGTGTAACTGTCGCTCTCTCACTCTATCGCTCTTTCTCTCTCTCTCTCTCTGCTTACTTTGGCATTTAACTCGACTCGAAATTCTGCTATTTATTTTCGCATTTGGCGTTTATGGCGAGCTCGTTTTAAAGGGTCATAAATTAATATTTTCACGCTTTAAATGCCTCGCACGCACACACACTCCCGCACACATACACACACACACACGCATACAGAGGCCTGTGCTGTATCTATGTGAGCGATTAAAATTGCTGTTAATGACAAGCGAACGTTATAAATTACACGAATGAAGCGATTTTTTGCCGCCTGCCTGCCTCCTGCTTCCTCGTTGACGTTGATGACTGTCTGCGTGTGTGTGCGCGGGAGGGGGAGCGGCATGGAGCAGCAAATAAGGGGTCTGCCTGTAGCAGACATGAAAGTTTGCCTAATTATTTAAGATCAATGCTGGCGCGTCATTTCAAGTCGCCGTTGAAGATGAACAAACGCAAACAATGCGAAAATTCAAGTCGAACCTGACGCGGATGGGGCTGCCACTGATGGCGATACGCAGGGTCGCAGTTCGGGCCGCTGATAATGATGTTGTCGCTGCTAAGCAGGGGTGGGAGGAGTAGTAGAGTGAGAGAGAGAGAGGTAGGGAGCAGAAGAGCGCGACCGAGCGCCATGCTGCAGTCGAGACTCGGCTATGTTTCAGTGTTATTAATGATGCCCTATATGAGGCAGACAAACATACACACCCGGCGCCCCTGCCTGCCCCACACTGATACTACACCTAAAAGCCTCTGCTCTGCGATACATTTGAGGTTGCGCAGGGGGCGTGGCACGCCCACACATTGCCTTAAAATTATGCGCCATATTTTCAGTCAGCATTTGGGGCTCTCGTCGCTTAGGCGGATGTCGGATGTGGTGTGGTGTGGCATGTTGGCCTCCAACGAAGCAGCAGCCGAGTGGATTGCGGAAGGCGGCAGAGTAGCAGCGTGGAAGGACGGAGAGGGGGCTATGGAGCTGCAGAGTAGCTGCGGTTGCGTTGCCAGTGCAAAATGAACGATTGAGCCGGCAATGGCAACGGCAGCGACACACGTTGAAATCAATGTGTGATTTGCCAATTATGTGGGTTATACACACACTCCCCTGCCTGTCTGTGCGTAGGTGTGTCTGTGTGTGTCTCTGTGTGAGGCTGCGTTTGGCTCGTCATTAGCGCTGTTTCCATTTCCGGCAGCGACAGCAAAAGCAACAGCGAAACCAGAAGAGTCGCACTCCGTGTGGAAACTGCTGCTGCTGCTGGGTGGGATTGGTTGGCTTCGATGTCGCCGCTGCTTGTCAATTTCATAAGCAATTTAAGCGGCGACAGCGTGTTCGATTTGCCAACTGTTGACGCCATGTCGCAGCAGAGTAGGAGCTGGAGCTTGAGCTGGAACTGGAAATGGAAATGAAGCGAACGGCAGAAGAAAAGCAGAGGCTACGCCTGCATAGACGACGCCTAATTAACTAATTTCGATAGAGGGAGAGAGTGAGAGAGAGAGAGAGGGATTAGGGAGGAGAAGCAATCGAAATATCATTTCCGCAGCAGAGCGAAGGGGAGCAGGGTCAACATCATCGCCCACGACAACTGATGCGTTGCGCCCATTGTCCTAATTATTGTCCTGCCATAAACAACTAACAGACGCAGCAGCAACAACGCTGCAAACAACTGGAGCAGGCAGGCACCGAGCAAGGGAGGGGGGGGGGAATGGCAGGGGGCAGTGAGCAGACAACGTGAGCGATTCACCCTCGCCGGGGCAGAAGACAAAACTAATGGCCACTATAATTCACAGTTACTTATTGTTTATCTGTTCGTTTGCTCAGCTCGATGTGCTCCATAACTTAAATGGTCGCAGCAGCAGCAGCGACTGATAGAGATGGCACAAATCGTTGCGCAGACACGAGAAGCACGCAGCACGAGCACGAGCACGTGCACGAGCCCGTGCACGCTTCAATGCGATGAGGAACCTCGATGCAAACTTCATTTGAGCCTACAGTAAATGAAACAAATGGAGAAACTGAATGGGGAAACTAATTGATCTTGCAGTTGATTGAGTTTGTGTGGTATCTATAAGATATATAGTAGAGTTGGATAAGGTATGTATGGTTTAGTATCATATGATTTATCCTTATTTTCAGATTGTATGCTTGAGTCAACAAAGTCATTAATGTATTTACTAAGGATTTGTAGCTTAGATAACGAATAAATGCAGAAAGAGTTTGTTGAAGATAAAAAATAAAGTATAAACGATTTATAGAAACAGAAAGAAAACCTAATACAAAGTAGAAGGAATTTTAAAGATAACATTATGCAGAGGAGTAGCAGAAGTGAATATGGATAGAATTATAAATGTATTATAGTTAGTATATTACTCTTTTATATATCGCTCTAAAACCCTGAACAAAAGAGAACCCTTGTAACCTTTTAGGTTTCCCACTCACGCTGCCATCTCCAGCTCAACACAAAGTCACGACACGAGTTCGACTCATTGTCGATTTGCCGCCAAAGGGTTGCCAAGGGGAGAGCAAGATTTCAGCTGCCTGCGAGGGCAGCTTCTCCCGCTCCACACTCCTGCTCAGTCTCAGCCTCAGTCTCAGTCTCGGCCTGCTTTGCCTGCCCCAGCTCGCCTGCTGCCTGTCTGTGATTTAAATGATGTGAATTAATTTTGGAAATTTCCAATGCAACCTGGCCGGGATCGGGGCCCGTGGCAAGGCAATTGTCAGCTGCTGGAGCAGCGAGAACAGGGCCAAGGCGAACAAGGAACGGGGAAGAATCGAGGAATCAGTGCACATTGCCGAAAAGCCGAATTCGTGGCCAGAACTATGTGCGGCCGGCCAAAGGAAGCAGGCAACAATGCAACAGCCAAACTGCGCCCCGACAGCAGATTGCACAAAAAATAGTTGAGCAGTGGCAGAGGCAGAGAGGGAGAAAGAGAGAGAGAGAGAGAGAGAGAGAGAGTGGAAGAGACGAGTCAGGCAACCGCATTGGTGGCAAACGGCTGCGAGGGATATGGGCGAAAAGTTTAAACAACTATTTATTATGAAATACAACAAAAAGTGGTAGGCAAAGCGAGAGAGAGAGAGGGAAAGCGAAAAAAAATACGAATACTATTTAACACAGAAAAAGAGAAGGAGAAAGAGAGAGAGAGAGCGAGAGGAAGGAGCAGAGAGACAGACAGAGACGGACGCAGGCTGAACGCGAACGCCGGCAACGGTGGCGATTCTGCGGCAAGCTTTGAGCAGGCATCCAGCTGGGTATGCAGCCGGAGAGGGGCCCGAAGATGGGTCAGGAGACGAGCAGGAGGGAGCCAGGGCAGCAGAGGAGGTGGAGGGAAGCAGCAGCAGCCGCCTGAGCCGCAGTTGAGGAGCAACTTTTACGTGAAAATGTTCAAAATTTAATCAAATTAAAGTGAATGCGCCGCAGGCGAACATATTTCGCACGCGCCGAGCCGAGTCGAGCCGAGGAGGATACGCCAGGATGTACAGGATGTGGATGAGAAGCAGCAGCACCAGCAGGGGGAAGCAGGAGAAGCGGGCAGGCGGGGCGGGGCGGCGAGCAAGGTACTCAGCGAGCAAGTTTAATATGTAAATTGTTTTTGTTGCCCGCTACGAGTCGACTCAGCTCGACATTAAGTGGTTATCATAGCCATTTATGGGGCTGTTAAAAACTCTCTCCTCGCTCTGTGCCCGCTCTCTCTCTCTCTCTCTTCCCTTTCTATCTGGCTATATTCCCCCTCTCTCGCTGCTGCTGCTCTTGAACCCGCTCCCTTCCGCATTAAACATGCATATAATGGATACTCCGCCAAATTAAAGCGCAACTATGCCACAATTGAAATTTCCCTCTCACTCGTGCTCTATGCTAGCTATCCCACTCACTCCCTCCTCCTCTCTCTCCCCTTCCCCACCCCCTTCCGATGTGCCTCACACATTCTAGCAAATTCCGTTTACCTGTCAAACTTTTGCCATTTGTGGCCAACATATTTTGAAGTTAGCCCCAGCGTGTGCCGCACACCACACACACCGCACACTCACACGCACACACACTCTCTCTCAGTACACACCCGCACAATAACAACAGCATATCTCAAGCTGCATCTCCTCCCCCTACCTCACTCCCCTCTCCATCCCTCAATCGACCGTAGACAGAGCCACGTTTATGCCTAAACTTTGTCAATTATTTGCGGATTTAGCATTTGCAGCTTGTGCGGATTTTGATTTTTGATTCGAGTTTAAAATGCCAACAACAACAATAACAATTTGCATGCCACACACACTGGCACAACCACACACACACACATACACTCATTAGAGTTTCATTTTATGCGTAGCCAGCAAATTGTGGCAGAATTCAAGACTCGAGACTCGAGCTAAGCAGCGCAGCTCCAGTTGCTAATGCGGCACAGGATTGCCAGGCAAATCGTTGAGATGGAATCGTAGTGTTATTAACCAAAACAGGAGAAGTCGAAATGTTTTGCGAAATTAAACTAAAAACTTGGAAAACTACTTAGAAGATGGTTTAAAGTTTCTAACAACTTCCGCGCAACATATGCCTGTTTCTTTACTTTATTTAAATGAATTGCACTGATAGTATAGAGCTTAGATCTGCCTATTTAGATAATCCATAGAGCTGCAGAAATGGTTTATAAAATAATTACAATCTTAAAGAACAACTACAGACCTAATTTCATAAATTCCATAGCTTTCTTGCACTATTGAAAGATTACTTTCTTTCCCTTTAAATTTCAATAATATCTTGCTGTAAAAATGAATAAGAATATCTTGCTGAAAGAAAGAAAACCCACAGATGCATTTTTTTTATTAAAAAGTTGTCTAAATTTTTTACGAAATGAAGTTCAAAAGATTGCAGAAAATGTTAATAGCAATATTTGTGAATTTAAACAATCTCCGAGCTGTTTCAGTAACTTTAAGATAGAGAAAGAGAGCTCTTGATTTAGCCAGTTTAAGTAAGGAGATAATAATATTGAGAATTAAATTTTTAAAGCTTAGAATAGAATTATCGAATAGAATTATTAATAATAATATTGTTGTATTACTTTTTTTTAGGTAAAAATACTGCTTTACACCGAATTGAAGCCTAAACTCATGGCAAATATATAAAAAAAACTTTTATATATAGTCTTATGTTTTCCAAGCTGTTACCTTTAACATTTTAGTAGCTCAGCTGTTCAATATTTAAAGAAAAATAATATAGCATACATATATTAATGTTCTGCTAGAGATATTATAGTTCAAAGCACTGTCATATCTGTCTGCCCTACCATTTCGTAGACCCCTTGCAGCTGTTTCGTTTAATTTCGCTGAATTTCAATAATATTTATATTTTTTTGCGGTGATTTTTGATTTCGGAAATGTGCATATCAAATAACTATCAAATGGGCGGGCGCACAACTGTCAGACGTCACTGTCAGAAAGCTCGCAACAAATTATCAGCACAAACGTCAGCGGCACCTGCCACTGTTGCAGCTGCTGGTCCCATGTTAGCTCGATCGAGGTAGCGCAAAAAGAAAGAAATCGAAGAAAATATAAGGTACAAGCGGAAGGAAGGAAATGGAAGGGGCAGCTAAAGGGAAAATAGACAGAAAAAGCGATGATAGTGTGTGTTGACAGGGAGAGAGCAGGCAGCAATTTCGCCATTTGATTATGCGATATATATGGAATGTATATGATATATATATATATAGAGAGAGGAGTATGGAAATCAGAGAATGCGGCAACCCTGTCACTGCTGGCCGGCATCTCGAGTGCCGTTTGTTATGCGTGGCCCGGGCGCAACTCTGACATAGCTCTGGCAACTCTGGCAAAGTAATAAAGCCACAAAAGTTCAACTTCAATTGAAATAAATTAATTTCAACATTCGGACTGACAGCGCCAACTAACTGACAATTACACACACACAGCCACACACACCCGTACACACATACAGATAGAAAGAGCCTACACACACACCCACACTTATAGAAAGAGAGAGACAGAGCTAGCGCGTGTGGGAGCGAGAGCAGGCGCGCTGCATGAAATAGTTGAGCAACTTTTCACTTTTCTCCCATTTTTCGTTGTTGGTTTTTCTTTCTATTTTTTTTGATGCTTTTGCTGGAGCTTCGCTTTTGTTGTAAATGTAAAATAATAACGACAAAATTGCACTTTCAACTTTTGACTTTTCGGGCAGCAGCGCAGCGCAGTCGAGCCCAGCAGAGCAGCGCCGCGCAGCACAGCAGCGTCGTTCGTCAGTTCGCGTTGCTCTGCTGCTCCTAGGCTGCTTTTGGGCTTGTCTGTCTCTCTCTCTCTCTCTCTCACTCTGTCTCACTGTCTCCTTCTCTCTTGAGTGCCGTTTGCCATTGTCTGTGCAAAAGTTGAATTAATCGCCCATTCCTGTCGGTTGCCCGCCCACCCCCTGCCCTCTGCAGATCCGCCTGCCGCCGCATAGCTGCGTCTGCAAGTGCAGTCAGTCGCATTCTTGCCACATAGTTTGGCTGCCTCGACTCGACTGTTTCATCTTGATTGATTACATATTTTACAAGTTATTGCACAGCCCAGCGGGGTGCGAAGCAGTTGTGCGGGGAAGGGAACAGTGCGAGAAATACACGTATTTATTAGATTTATGGCTTAGTCGCCCCCGTCCCCAACTACGTCTGGCGTGTATTGTAATGGCTTGCCTCGGCAAGTGTATTCACACAAGTTTTAATGTATTGGAAATATCTGATGTCTCGCTCACATATTGTCCTCTCTTTCCACTTTCCTTCTGCCCGCTCTCTGCCTCTCTCCCTCTGAGGTAGTAAAAAGTAAAACTCATGTTGAGAGCGGTAAGCTGTGGCAATTGACTGAAACTGCCGGTTTAAATTAGAAAAGTTTGCACAATGTACACAGCAGACACAGGCACACACACACATACACACGTACGTTACACACACACACACATCACATACTGGCACACTCGCACAAACATATTCGAGCGTGTTAATTTAATGGCAACAAGACTCTGAGCCTGAAAGCTTCACTTATTTCTCTCTCTCTCTCTCGCTCTCTTTCACTGCGAGCGATAGCTGTCATTTGCCACAGCCCTGCCACGCCCCTTAAACTGCCCCTCTTGCAGGTACTATGCTTCATTATGGTCACATGGTCACATGCAATCGAAGCCACATTGTTTTGCAGAGCCTCGCAGGCTGAGAGTATTTCCAGCCTTAATTGCGCACTTTATTGTAGCATACTTATCGGGGCAGACCTCAAAGCGTCGCTCGCTTTCTCTCTCTCGCTCTCGCTCCCGCTCTGCTTCTTGCATTGATAATTTGGCCGAAGTGCTTAATAATAATAACAATAAGCAACCAAATTGCAGCCAGAGCAGCTTAAAGTATCTGCAGCTGCAAAGTATCTGTAAGATACAGTTTAGTTTGTGCACTAAGTCAGTAGTTGCACGTAGGCAGCATATTCAAGCTAACGTAATAGTTGTAGCTGGCTCAAAAGTATCTGCAAGATACAATTACGAAAGCACCCTAAGAGAGATATTAATGATTTGACTGCAGTTGCCCGAGAGTATCTACTGCTGCAGCTGCACTTGCCTGAAAGTATCTACAGCTGCAGTGATTCATAACTGCATGTATCTGGTAGATACAATTTAGGCTGTAGAGAGATTCAGACATCCCCAACTCGACTGCAGTCGCAGGCAAGTAAATAAAAAGCAGTTTAACAAGATACAAGATACTGCAAGATACACATTCGCTAATATGCTGCATGATTCGCAGACTTTTAGGCAGAAAATGACTGAACTACCCAAACATATCTAATAAGCAGCAGCTTTAACTTTGCTAGCTTAAAGTATCTGCAGCTGTTCGCTTTTGCTCTGCAAGTATCCAAAAGATACACTACAACTAGAGGCTGCATTTGCCGTGTCTTTTGTGCGACAGAGACGCATAAATTCTCGCCAAGTTCAGTTAGATTTGTATAATACACCTGTCCAAGTGTGTGTGTGTGAGTGTGTATCTGCCTCGGCGCTTGCCTTTTACCCTGCTCCGCCTTCGCGCTGCTGCTGTGCAACTTTTTATAGCCTACTTTTGTGCGCGGCGCAGGCAACGAAAATCCATTTTACTTATCCCCCCGTTGCACTTTGACGGCTTTGCAGCAGCGACGTAAAATTTTGCACATTAAAAGCGAAACTTTTTCACATGACATATGTAAGCTGCGATCCAACCCCCCTAAAACCCGCGCTCCCTCCCCCTGCCGCCACACCCGCTGACCAAAGGCAAATACACATTTCATATTCATAGTCTGAAGAGCTTAAAAGCAAAAGAAATTAACTCCACACACACAAAAGTTTGCACAGGCGAGTTGCCAGTCGAGTTGTCGATGCGACACGCACACACACACACACACACACACACTCACACCATCACACACACACACACACACTGCCTACGCAGAGCCAAAATACGCTGCGGCCACACACACTATTTTTGCTTAGTCGGCTCAGGCTCATCTGCATTTTATGTTCCAAAAAATATCATCATCATTTTTTCGCATTTCATTATGTTCTCAATGTGCTGTGCGGGAATCTCTCGCAGTGTGTGTGTGTGAGTCTCTCTGTGTGTGTGTTCGCATTGCGAAAACTTAGCAGGCTCATTTAGAATGCTTCATTTCATTATATAGCCGAGTCCCTGTGCCAGCCTGGAGTACCCAAGCGTAGCGCGCTTCTACCCTACCCTACCCTTGCCCTACCCCTTGCCCCTCGCGCCACCCTACTCCTCTCAGCATACCGCCTATGACTACTTAAAAAATGTGTAGAAAAAAACACACTCAGCTCACGCTGCAAACCGCAAGCACATTTTTGGCGCACATTTTGCGGGGAAATCCTTCTGCCTATCTAACCCCCCGCGTTCCACCCCCTTCCCAAGCCTCTGCCTCTTGCTAACGGTGCGAGAAATTGTCCTCTCGTCATTTTTTATTTTATTTTATATTTCGTATATTTTTTTCGTCTTTCTTTTTTTTTTTGCTTTTGATGTCGCCTGCAATTTCTGCTTCCCTTTTCCTACTTTGCGTGTCTTCAGCTTTCGCCTTGTCTGCCTTGTCTGCTTGTCCTGGCATTTAGCTCCTGCTAAGCTGCCTGCGCCCTTCTTTGCCTCTCCTCCACCCTCCCTCTCTGCTGCGTCACTCATTTTTTTCTCGTAATTTTCATAAGCAGCCGTTAGACGCAGGATTTATGTTTTTAAACGCCTTTTAATATGCGAGAGGATCTTCGCGCCCAGCCAGACGCAGGCAGCAGCGGCTGGGCTGGCCCAGGGGGGAGGGGGTGGTTGCAGCAGGCAGCGGAAGGAAGACGCACACAAAGCCACTCGGCAAATGCCGCGTAGCCATTTCGCTTTCGTCGTCGTCCTAGTCGCGCGTCCTTTCGCGCGCAAATCCAGTGAGAATGCGTTTAAAAAAATATTATAATAATAACATTACGTAAATAATTGTTGCCTGCTGCCTGGCAGAGGGACGGAGAGGAGAGGGCGGGAAGGAGAGAGAGCGAGGGCAGGGGGAACCGCTAACAAACGGCAGCAACACGCGCCGCCATTGCCAGGAAAGGCAAACGGAAATCAGCTGCGTGTTGATAAGCAAAGAGCGTAACCAGCGGAGACAGCAGCAGCAGCGCCAAGAAGGAGCTGTGTGAGTGTGTGTCAGAGAGGGGTGTGCGTGTGTGTGGTGTATGTGCGTGCGTTGTGAGTGTCGTTTTGGTGCGTATTATGGTTTGCTGCTGCGGTCTGCCGAGGAAGAAACAGAAAAACTGAAGAGAGACGAGCAGCGTAAAGCCGCATTAGAAAATACACTGAGATTAGAAGGAGTTACCCCTTTTGCAGAGCGATACATTTCTGAGAAGCTGCTTAGAACTCCTTAGCAAGTTCAGGTAACTGAGCACGAATCAGATTCGTGTGTGGTTATATTATTATAATAAGTATGGTAACCCAAAAGAATTTTCTTAATTTTACTGATGCTTCAAAGGCTGAGAAACTTAAATGATATCAAGGTATTTTAGGGTTGCCTATGCAGTTTATTTTTTTAGACCTTGCTGTAGTTTTTATCCAAATATCAGCTCATAAGACAGCCTAAGATATTTTTGAAAACCTTAAACTAATTAAAACTCGAAAGACTCTCAACAGTTTTCGGGCTTAACTTATTTTAAAGACATATTTATGGCATATTTAATATACATAATAATTTAAGATAAATACATATTTTAATATGCATTTTTGTTGATTTAGTAAACGTCTCAGACCAGTCAAAAATATTCACATATAGCTAGAAATTACATATTTCTTTTTTATAAAGATTACTCGAGCTCAAGTCAGACTTGTAGTTATTTTTAGAGACTTTTGCATGCACAAGTAGTTAGCTCTTAACTCTATATATCTTCACTTTTTTCTACAGTCGTATTAATATACTAAGCGCTTTATAGAAACTAAGCTAACAGACTGAAGATTGATATAAGTAAGTAAGTATCCATTTCTAAATGCATTCAAAGACAAGAACTTAGAGTAAATCTTTTTATAGATCTAAAAAAGACTCATGCGACTTATAGTGCCAGCTTTTCTGTAGCTTATGGACCCCACTTTCTATAGAGAAGGCCAAGAAGACAGAAAAATAACCGCGTAGCCAAGAGCAGAGGCAGCGGTAGCGCATTTGTAACTCGCTCAAACCGAGCGCAGCGACTGGCAGCGAAATGTGCGTGTGGCATTTAGTAGGCAGCGACAGCGACAGCTACAGGAAGGGGCCGGGGCAGGCGGCGGGTGCAGGGGGGGTTTGAGAAGGAAAGGGAACAACGATAGAGATAGAGACAGTGGCGAAAAAAAAGAGGCGCAACACACGCAGACACAGACACGCACACGCAGTGGCAGAGGCAGAGGCTTGCTGTGGAAATTTTGTTGTCATCATCACTTTGCAGGGCCACAGGGTGAAGACAGTGAGGGCAGCGAAGGGCAGGGGGGAGGCGAGTTTCGGCAAGATGGAGTTGAAGCGTTGGCCGCAGCCAGCAGCCAGCGCTGTCAGCCACAAAGTTATCTGGCTGCCACTTTTGCGAAATGTGCCCGTTGCCGTTGCCTCAACTGATGCTGCCACTGCCACAGCCAGCGCTGCTGCAGCCGTTGTTGTTGTAGCCGTCTTCCGTTTTTAATTTCATCTGCCATTTACTGCTACTTATGACACATCCTTTTGGGCACGCCCCCCCCGCAACACCCACCCCCCTTAACAGCCAGCGCCACCCATGGCCGATCACAGTTTTTTTTCGCATTTTTTCTCAACTTTTTTTTTGGTAATACTCGAGTTGGTACTCACCTTGGGATGTGCTCGCCTTGGAAAAGCTACTTTCGGGTCCACCTGCAGCGAGAAGAAAGAGAGAGTGAGTAAGTAAAAGTATGTGTGAGAGAGAGAGAGAGGGAGAGCGAGAGCGAGAGGGGGCTCTGTGTGGCGAGGACATCGTATGCTTAATGACATTTAAATGAAAACGCATTTCGCAGCAACTCTTCATATTAATAGCCAAGCATAAATCTTCCATAAGCCTGCAGTGCGCATTAAGCGGGGAATTACCCAAGGGCAGGGGGAGGGGGAAGAGTAGCAGGGAGAGAGGGAGAAGGGAGGGAGTTGCGCTGGCTGAGGCGGCGCTGAGTACGCACGAATTAACGCATAACAAATTGCGCGGCCAGTAAAGCGTACAAAGAGGGAGGGAAGAGAGGCGAGCGGAGTGGTAGAGGGGCGAGAAGCGAGTGCAGGCCAGGCGGCGGAAAGCCCAGCGAGGGAGAAATAGAGAGAGAGATAGAGAGGCAGCCAAGGCAATCAGCGGCGCCTCCTTGCGCAATAAGCAGCGTCATTAAAAATAATTAAAAATCATAAAAATTCAATTTTAAGTGCGCGCTAGTTATTTGGGGCGCCCCGTCCAAGCCGCGTGTCTGCTCCCAGTGCCAGGCTGCCCCTCCCCCCGCCACCACTCCAACCTTCCTCTTTCTTGCTGCTGCCACAGCAATTGCCTTTTCAATGCCATCGAGTGACAGCACATCGTGACAGCTCGGGCTAAACCTCAAGGGAAGCAGCAGCGATTGCTGCGGGAAGGGCAGCGAGCAGTCAGAGGCGGAAGCAGGCGGAGCAGCAGCACTAGCTGGCCAGGGAGAACTGGCTAAATCTCAGCTGCATTTGGCTACAAGCGCGAGTAACTTAAGCCAAATGCGGCCAAATAAAATGCGAAGATATTGGCAAAGATAGCAGGGTGAAGGGACAGCAAATGAGAGGGGTAGGAAAACGGAGTGGAAGTGTAGGCAAGGCTAAGGGGTAGGGAAAGGCAAGAGGAGGGGTGGCAGGCTGCCGGAAAACCCACACTGCAGCACAAGCAACGCAATATCCTCTGGCGATAATAATTCGCGCAAAAATTGTCAGGCAGCGCAGGCGGGCGGCAGCGACAGTTTGCCGTGTTGATTTCCTGTTTGCAGCGCGGCAAAACAACAGCAAAGACAGCAGCAGCAACAACATCAGCAACAGCAGCAGCAACAGCAGCAGCAACAACAGCAACAGCAGCAGCAACAACATGCCCAACAACAACCTGCAGCAGCAGCAACGCGCGCGCCTGGCTCAGGCGGGAAATTGATTTTTAGATTAAAATTAAAACTAATCAGCGCTGAGTGGCAAACGCAGTCGCAGTCGCTGTCAGCGTCGCAGTCGACGTCACAGTCGTGGCGTCGAGCTGTGTGTGAAGTTGTTTGGCAATACATGAGGCACCCGAAAAAGCAGCGTAACGAAATGAAATGAAATGAATTCGCATCGTTTTCGCCAGTTTGCTGCGCTGTTGTGCAGCCAAACGGAAATACGAGTGAGCCACACACACACACACACACCTACACACACACACACACCCACACTTCCTTGCAAACACAACCCGAACTGCAGTTGGTTAAAAAATGATATATAGAATAAATGATGGCTGTGCATTTTGTTTACAGTTGGCCAGTTGTGTACGCAGAGAAGAATGACCAACAAACACGCAGACGGACAGAGGAACAGAGCAAGAGAGAGAGAAAGAGAGGGGGGTACAGTCTGTTCATGCAGAAGCTGCAACTAATTAAGCTAATGTCAATGCGGCGTATGCGTAATGCGAGCAGTGCCGCATATGTTGCAGCAGCTTTTTGCCAGATTTTTGGGCAGCCAAAAGCGAATTCATCAATTTGATGGGGTAGATAAAGGGAAGGAGAGGATAGGGAAGCGAGAGGGAGGGAGCAGGATGATAAGGCCGGCAGAAGGGATAGTTAAGCGCAATCAGTAACTGATTTTAAGTGCATTATCATATAGAATCAGCTAACTGTAGTGTGTGTTGGTAGGGAGAGGGCAGAGAAAATATAGATAGCGGAAATTTTAAAATCAAACTTAAGGTACAAGAATATATATTCCACATAAATGTATACGCTGTACTACACTAATATTCTAACTAATATAATATTAAGTCAATCAACTTTAAGATGACGTATAAATATCTAAAAATCAATATACTATAATATTATATATAGATCCCGTATGCTATCTTTACCATATAAGTATTCCCCAGTCTAAGCAAGCTGAATACCTATAAATAACTTCCATTTTATCTAAAAGAGAGAAGCACCTTCAACTCCAGATTGTACATGAATATATACAGATATATATGATTTACAGACTCTGTTTCATGCAGATTAGTAAATCTTGCTTTATCCCTTTCCCTTTATGTTACTTTCCTTGCCTAAACATGACTATATAAACCTATATATATATTATTTCAACACTTTATTCCCCCCAACTTTTCTCTGCAATTTACAGGGTATACAAAGCACAGCAGCCTGAATTAATAGTACAACACTTACATCATCAGTCACAACAACAAAGATTAGCACAAACAAAAGCCTGATCCACTTCATTTACCCCTCTCTACACACGCGGCTCTCTCTTCACCCTACCCTACCCTATCCCTACCCTCTTTTCCGCACTGCCCGCTCTCACATAACACATGACGTAATTAAAAATTGTTTGGCTTTTGCAAAAATCTCGTTTAACAGCAACGCCCTCAACTGACAGGTAATTGTTTTTTTTTTTCCTGTTTTCAATTTTTTGTTAACTTTTTTTTGTTGCCATTCTGATTTGCTGTTTTTGTTAGTTGCCTGTCATCGCTTTGAGTTTCTAATTGCTGTCAATAGCGACGAGCTGCAAGGCAGGCGCGGAGAGCGTGGGGGGGAGAGGAGAGCAGCTGCCAGCGGAGCAGGAGTAGACGTAGGCAATTTATGAAGCCGACGCCGCTTGCGCTTTGTGCAAATATTTTGCATAGCCAGTTGAAGTTTTTTGTTTGCCCAATTCGGCGGCGTTTGAGCCTGGACCCGTAATCGGGCCGACAGCTGGACAGGAGTGCGGCCCTGAACGGGGAGCGCAGTCTGGTCTGGGTTTGGCCGCACTTGAGTCGCAATTGGAGCCGCAAGGTGGGACTCGATTTGAATTAAAGTTGGGCTTCGTTTCAGGAGTGAATTCGGAAAGGAATTGGAGCCTATGCAGGGCGAGGTTTGGGAATAAAAAAAGGAGGTTAAGATCTAAGAAGAAGCCTAGAGTTTTTCTGAAAATATGTCTTGAATTAGATCTTAAAATTAATCCTGAAGTAGGCCAGAAAAAGGTCTGGACATATGTCTTTAATTAGTTCTTGAAATATGCCCTGAAGTAAGCCTAAAGGTCTAAAATAAGTCTTGATAAGGTCGAGAAATGTAACCTTAAGTAGGCCTAAAATAGGCCCTGTTATTAAACTTAGAATGCGCCTTAATGCAAGCTTAAATTGGATGGAAATACCAGAAGGAGTTTAACCTGTAGTTAACCCTTTAGTCGGGCCAGTAATATGCCTCAAAATGAGCCCAGTTTGATCTTTAAAGGGAAGCACAGTTCGGCAATGCAAACAGGTATAATTCGGGACCCTTTTAAACACCTAACATATTTCTCTTGCCACTAAGCTTGAGTTAAGTTTCCAGAGTTGAGACTAAGTAAATTAGTACAGACTTAAACCTAAATAAAACCTACAGTTACTCCCTACTCTGCAGACCAACAGTTAGGCCTAGCAAACAGTTAATATTTAAATAAATACGTAACCCTTTTTAGGCTGTAACCTCCCTCCGAATACGCTCCTGTCTCGACCTGGGAGTTGAGCTACGAGTTTAGCGAAGTGTTCATTTTTTTCCTCGCATATATTACATACCTTTTTGCCATCCAGCTCGTGTGTGCCCTGGGTGAGTACCTTATCTACGCTATTTGGATCGCTGAATGTGACAAAGCCAAAGCCTCTGCGAAAGAAAGAGAGAGAGAGAAATTGAGAAAGTGAGCAAAGAGTGCGAGTTAGGCAAGTTGCTTAAATATTTGACAAGGAGTCCTCGCAGGCCTTGTAGCACTACCCCGCAGCCATACCATACCCCAACATACCCTACGCCTGCTGCAGCTGTAACTGTCGCTGTGTGTGTGTGTGTGTGGCACGTGCGGCAATTAGAAGCTCAAATTACATCAAAATATTGGCCAAGTCGAGTCGCGTCGCTTCGTGTCGTGTCGTGGCGTGTTGAAAGGGGCAGGGGCAGGGGCAGGGGCAGGGACTAGGGTAGGGTGGGGCGGGTAGCGGGTCCTGTCGACTGTCGACTGGTTTAGCTTTTGTCGACTTGTCTAGCCACTTTTCTCGATTGCGGCGGCAGTTCGAAGCGGTGCGCGCTAATAGCTCGACCTGACAGACGCTTACAAGCCATTACACACACACACACATACACACAAACAAGGAGCACACACACACAGAGAGAGCACATACACACAGTCAGCGCACACACAGTCAGCGCACTCTCTCCTGCCTCCCTCTCTCCCTCGTGTTGTGATAAACTTATTCTTGTTAAATATTTAATTAAAATGCTTATTATCTCGCACTGCATTTTAATGAGTCTCCCCGGAGACGCACGCTCCTGGCTGGCAAGGGTGGAGGGGGGGGGGAGGAGGAGAGGTGGCAAGGCTCGACTCGACTTGCCTCGAATTGTCTCGCCTCGCTTTGGCTTGCCCAGACTGAGGCAAAGACAACAAGCCAGCTCAGAGATTTTCGGGCTACCCGCTCACTCCAACGACTACCCGCTTCCCCTCCCCTCCTCCCCTCGCACTCCACACTCCGCCTACTTTGTATGTGTGCACGTTTATGTTTATTTGAGTTTTGCCACTTGGCAGCGACGCTTAACGATGCGCCAGGCGTCGTTGCCGGGCTGCAGGCAGCTCCAGGCCCCGACCGCCCTTATACCACACACGTATTCCCAGACAGAACCAGCTCCCACTCGCTCTCTCGCTCTCGTATTTGTCTTGCTCTTTTAGGCGCTGCACACACACACACACACAAAGCGAAAGCAAGAGGCAAATAGAGCGAGACAGACACACAACAACCGCAAGCACAGACAGTAATTAACGACGATTCTATTGCAATTGCGGCGATTGTTACGGTTTTGATTACCCCCAACTCCACTCGGATCCCCGCCGGAGCCCGCTCCTCCCGCCCTGCCGGACAGCTGCTGCTTGTCCACTTTGGCTTTTTATTGCCAGCAACAACTTTATGCGCAAATTGCTACAGCAACAATAACAATCGGGCAAAGCTGCTTGCAAATTTATAAAAACAATTTGCATATGGAAAAGGTTCGCCACACAATCGGATTGTGCTGCAGTGCTGCATCTCAGCTGCAACTAGATACGAGTAGGGGGTGAGTAGTGGGCGGGAAGCTACGACCTCGGCACCGCCTGGCACATGTATTAAATAAACATTTCAGTTGTATTTATAGACGAGCAATTTGTGCAGTGCAATTCGAAAAAGAGGCCTACGACGCCATTAATATTGATTTAAATGTGGGTGGAGAGAGAGAGAGAGAGCAAACAAGCTACAGCAAAAGCTAGTGAGAGAGAGGGAGAGAGCGAGAGAGAGAGAGAACGAGCGAGCTCGCCCGCCCAAGTGGGTCACAGACCAAAAATTTGCTAAACGCAAAATGTGACACAAAGTTGAAGTCGCAGATTGTTGCACACTATGCGTGTCTTTGTGTATGTCTCTCCCTCTCTCTCTCTTTCTCTCTCTCTCGCTCTGCCCCATGTCTGGCTCTCTGGAAAAGTGAAAAGCCACAAATTTAAAAGGCAAAACTCAAAAATAATGTGTCTCCTGTGTGCAATTTACTCACAAATTCAGATTCAATTTATGCAACTTGAGGCCGGGCGTACTGCATGCTTGTGGGGGGGGGGGGTGTCAGAGGGTGCTGCAGCAGCCCAGCGACAGCAACCGGATAACAACAGCATAAGAACGTGTGTGCTTCCCTCTGCCGAGCTGCCCTCTCTCTCTCTCCCCCTGTGTGCTTGGCAAAACAAAAGCAAAACTAAAAGTAGCAGCAGCAGTGCAGGCGACGCAGAGATACCCATTAAACAAGCAATACAATCAATTCTACCCAACTGTAACTCACTTAATAAAGCAGTGAGTTCTATCAAATTTGGTGTGTCAATTCTTATATTCATTATCTAACTATTTGCTTTGATACATTCACATTCGTCTAAACGGTTTTTAAATAAACGATTCTTATACATATTTCGATGCATAACGCTAATGAAATTTAAGCAGTATGTATATAAATTGTAGTAGCACTTTTCTACCAAATTTAAGAACTGTAGCGGGTTTAGTGTCTGAGATATGGTCTTTTTTTAATTGGTTCAATGAAAAATTTTTATATTTAATAGTAGAAGGTTCTTTGGGTACTTGTTTTACCCATTTTTCTTTCTTAAACGCTCAATTTCATATATTTCTTTTGGGTATACTACAGCGTGTTATTAGACTGCATTACTGAGGCGTTTCACACAGAAATCGACACTTTTCTTATGTGTTCTAAAGTACTTAGTAGTCTCTTTTAAAATGTTGATGAATTTATTAGGGTAAGTGGAGTGGAAAGAGTTAAGAGACAGAAATGCTTAGAGTTAGTTAGAACAGCGTTAGCATTAGGTTCTTATATGAATTCAAAGTCGCACTGGCTACAAAACTAAACCAGAATACTTAAACTGAAATTCTCTAGTGTGATATATATAAATATGGCTTAAAATGAGGTTACTTTCCCGATTTAACCTATAAACAATGTAAATATGCAACTCAAAACCCTCGATGCCTGCTCTGTCTACCGTCATTAGACCTACATGGCAATAGTTCATTGGGAATTTCATATTCAATTAGCTGTATAATCAATATTTAAGGCAAAATGTTTGATGAAATATGTATGGCAAGTAGCAGGACCTAGAACCTGCATGGTTCTGAGGTGCCCCCGATGTGCACTCCCAAAAAGGCAGGCTACTTTATGCCGAGTTGACTCGACGGGCCGCAGGGTATAAGGCACAACAAACAGAGACATGCAGTCTGTGAGGCAGGCGCAACTGGAGGCATGCAGTCTGCGTCGGGCAGGCGCACAGGGTGGCAGGGGCATGAGGACGGGGGTGGGTGGGGCGGTGTGTGGTGCGGCAAAGCAGGCAGCTCGTGCCTCGACTCGACGTTTGCTGTTGTTGTTGCTGTTTGGCTCGTTGGATTGCTGCTTGTTGAATTTTATAAAGCCGTTTCAGAATGCTAATGAGCGCACGCACAGGCTGCCAAGGTAAGCAGCGGCAGCTATAGGAGACCGGGTGGGGGCGTGGCAATCATGTAACACACACGCCGCAAACACGTAGCACGTAGCAACGGCAGCAGCAGCCTCAAGAGTCGCCGCACAGTTGCACAGGCAACTGAGAACAACATAAAAGTCTTATTTGAATTGCCGTGCAGAGCTTGCGAAAGTCTTCTCGAGTCGGAAGATTCCAGCTAGTTCGGCCTGCTATCTGCCCGCTGCCCACCCCCACCTACTCCTCCCCCCTTCCCCCCCTTGGCATGTTGTTGTAGCTTGGCTTACGCACAATTTAGCAAAACAACTTGCATGTCTTTAGCCCATGGGCTTCTGCCCCCTGGACTCGCTTTAACCAGACGCCAGAGCAATCCGGAGGAGCAGCGCATGTGTGTGTCTAGTTTAGTTGCCCTGCTTGCGTCTTGGATTACCGTAAATAATCTAACTAAATGAGTTACCAAACGGTCAAAGTTCACTCGAGGTGTTGCCAAGAGGCGTTCCCTCTCTCTCCCCCTCCTCCCTGGTATATGTTGCAAAACCGAACGCGACCAGAAACTACAAGCTCGAGATAAACGCCAGAACAACTCCCTATCTCGGTTGCTACCTTCCCCCCAGCTCTGCCCCCCTGCTCCGTCTCATCGTAGGTAGTTAACGCACACATCGCTGCCAGCCAAATGAGTCCAACATATGTAGACAAGTGCGACTCTATATGTATCTGTGTGTCGTATATAGAACCCCCCGTTATATGCATGTCTGTATGTGTTTTCGTGTACGATAATAAGCCCCTCAAGGCAGCAAGCAGGCACTACACCAGCCAATCTCGTAAACAGGCTGCCGATTAACTTAGGAGAGGGAGAAAGAGGAGGAACGATAGCAAGCTCCTGCTTTAAGCTGCGGTCACTGCGAGGCACGTGGGGAAACATTAAAACCTGCCAGAGATAACCCTTTGTTAATATGTTTGATTTTAACTATCTGGGAGTAGGAAATCGCAGAGAAAACTTAAAAGAGATAACCCCTCGGCAGTATATTTAATTTCAACTGGATATGACTATCTGGAAATAGAGACAACCCCTTAGCACTTTGTTTAATTTTAACTGAATAAACCTAACTGAGTGCAGGAAGTCAAAGAGAAAACTTGAAAACTTGACATAACCCCGCGACAGTATATTTAATTTCAACTGACAAATATGACTATCTGGGAATAGGCAATCGCAGAGAAAACTTAGAAGAGGTAACCCTTTAGCACTTCGTTTAATTTCACGACCATCTGAGACAAGGAAATCATAGAGAAAACTTGCGCAAGATAACCCTCTAACACTTCATTTAATTTCAATTAAATATATCTAATAGGAATAGGAAATCATAGAGAAAACTTGAAAGAGATAAACCCTCAAACAGTATAATTCATTTCAACTAAATATAACCATAAATCATGAAGAACTCGCTGCACTCTTTACATAGATTATTTGCTTAGCTTATCATGATTTTACACAAGAAAAACCCTTAACTTTAAATTATATAGACACACTTAGACATGGACTATACGTAACACTGCATAGGCCACTTAATATAAACACGCTGCGGACTCTAAAAGCTAAACATAACCTCAAAACCGTTATATATCTCTGCTGCCGTGATTGAATGAGACTCAGAACGAGCCAGATACATTTATTGCCCTAGGCAAATGGCATAGACAGTTTGGGGAACTCAAAAAGCCAGACATAACCTCAACATAACTCAATGCACTTCCGGTTATTACATGCGCCACGTACCACACTCATTTCCGGCTGACCTACGCGCTCGCTCTCCCTCTCGTCATCCCTCTCTCTGTCTCTTGCCAAGTGCAAGTTGCGAAAATGTTGGCAAGTTCGTTGAGGATATCGTTGGGTCTATAGAAATGTACTGTTTATTGTCGCCATTTGCAGAGGAAGAGAGCGAGCGAGAGAGAGAGAGAGAGAGCGAGGTAGACGGCAGCAGAAATAGGAACAGTGGCGCATCAAGGCTGCTGCAGAAGGGGGGCGTGGCAAGCGACAAGCGAACATTAATGGCAGCCGCAAGTCATGCCCTCAACCTTAGCAGGAACTTGGACAGGGCCGGGCCGGGCAGGAGGGCAAGGGAGTGGTAGAGGGGGGACCAAGTAGCTGACGGCTAACAAAACTTTCAATCCGGCGACAGTCGAAATGGCAACGCAGCGAATGGCTGCTGGGCGGGAGGCGTGCGGAGGCGTGGCATATTCAAATGACTTTTTCGTGTAAAAATTGCGAGGGAAAACAAAGGCAGCTCGAACAATTGCAAAGGAATGCAACTTTAGGGGCAGAGGGAGGGCAGCTTGGCAGAGGGAAGAGGAGCGAGAGAGAGGCTGAGAGCGAGAGAGAGAGAGAGAGAGAGAGAGAGCGCGCGCTGGCACTTCTAAGCTCTGGCTAACAAGCAGCACTTGCAGCAGCCCAAGCAGCCCACGACAGGCACAAGACGCGCAACGCGAACGGCGACTCTTGGCTACGTCGGCTTTTGTGCTGCTTTGTTTTGTTTTTTTTTCCCTTCCACTCTCCCTTCTAGCCACTCTTCCCCTCCCCCCCCCTTCAGCTACTGCTACTGCTCCAGCTCTCTTGGCTGTCGTGTGAAGTGGGGCCGCGTGCATGAAACTTTCACAAGTGGCTTCCTGCCTTGGCTCGTTGCTCTGTCCTCGCACTTTATAAGCCTATGGCAGGCGCCCACACCCCGGCAACCCCCCCCCCTACCCACGCCACTACCTGCCCGCTGCCCTGTCTTCTTCCACGCCCATTTTGCACGTTTTTATGCCTTTGTCTTGTTTCGTTGTGTCGCCTTTGCCGGGCACCAAAATGCATCCTTGAACACGCACACTTAACTGGGCCTGCGTGAGTGCCAGGCAGCGCCTGAGCCTCAGCCTCAGCCTCAGCCCGAGCTACTCAAAGCAGCAGGCGCAGCCGGCCCCCCTCCTCAAGACGTCGTCTCCTCGCCTCTGCCTTCTCCCTCCCATCGGCAACTTCCGCTGTGCGTGCCCTTGCGTTGATATCCAACGCGCCCACATCCTTCATTCTTCATTCTTTTCTGCAACTGCGACTGCGACTCGACTCACTGCTATCTATGCGGGTCGTCGGTAATTTGATTAATCCAGGACGGGGCTGGCAAACGGGGTAGTCCAGCCTGCGCCTGGGCCTGGCTAAATATTTAAATGGCCAGGCCATTATGAAAATTTATCGATTTAGTGACAGTTTAAGGACGAACATTACGTTGCCCATTTGTTATGTTTTTATGGTTGCGCCCCCTTCCCTGCCTGCCTGCCAGCCTGCCCACGCCTCTGCTAATGTCAATTTTGAGTGTTGGCTTCTTTTGTGACGCGACGCATACATTAAATTTTTTTTCTTTTCGGTTAGGGCAACCCTGCCCCTTCGCAGCTCCCACCTGGCGCATCATTTAGTTGCTTGGCCCCGGCGAAAAGGTAACTTTATTTTATAATTCATTTTATTATTATTATTATTATTATGTAAAAGTGCTGCGGCAAAAGCTTTCATCGAATGGAGTGAGAGATCGTAAAAAAATAACAAGATACAATGCGGCAACATGGGTGATTGACCAGCGAATACCCTGTAAATAGCTCAATCAGTTTTAGAGCGTTTCGAGTATGGTTGGACAAGTAAATTTAGCTTGTTGAATTTCCAATAAAATGAAGAACAGATTTGCATATTGCAGTTACTCAGATTGGTATAAAACTGATATAAAATAGCTACATTGTTGCAAATTCTTGATTTTATATATAAGATAATTAAGATAGTTTTAGTTATTAGGCAGAAAGTTTAGGATATAAATAATATTCGATATTTTAAGGAACAGGAATCGTAAAAAACTGGTATAAATAATATGTGTACTCAAGTTGTGGAAAACTGGAAAACAAATTGCTGGGGAATAGTTATAAAACTGTTATAAAATAGTTTTAATGTTAGAAATGTTTGATTGAAGTGAAGGTAGATAAAGATTATAATTAATGTTATATGGATATATTTGTAGACCCCAAATTGGTATAAATAATAGGCATAAACAGTCATAAAACTACTTAAATCTTTTAAAACATTCTAAACCTGGTAGAATAAAGATAATCTTCAATAGTTTAAGGCATAACTGGTATAAAACTGGTATAAAATTAGTATAAAACTAGTATAAAAAAATGAAACTGGTTAAAATCACTTTTCCCACTCGCAACATATTAAAATGCAATTAAAAAGCTTTCCAATCATATCCTGCAATGGGTATAAAATCGAATCGAAAATCCCTGGGCATAGCAGGTACTTAAATATGTTTTCGTCCTCCTCCTCCCCCCCCCCTCGCACCGTTTTGATGGTTTTTTTCTTAACAAAAACCTTGCGCCAAAAATACAAACATAAAATGCGCATAAAAACGCGCAGAAAGCGCATGAAATAATCAAGAGAGAGCAGAGCAGGGAGAGCGGGGTTAGGCGCTGCCCGAGGAAGGGGGGAGTGGCCGCTGCTGCTGCTGCTGTACATGCTCACACGAGTTGACAACAGCTGAGTGTGTGCGACTGACATCTCAACAACAACAACCAGAGCGGCAGGGTGCACGGAAGGGGAACGGGAGGGTCGTAATGGTCTTTGGCTGCGTTTGTTGCTGCTGCTGCCGCTGCGTCTGAGTGATGTTTGCCACAGCCAACGCCATAATTAATGATGAAAAATTGCTACACACACTCGCACACACACGTAGGCAGCAGCGGTGGCTGGGGTAGGGGAAAACCGGGAGGGGGCAGTCTGCAAAAAAATATAAAGCCATTTGGTATTGTGCTGCAAATTAACATGAAAAGGGCAAAGCGAGAGCCGCCGCCAGTGCTGCCACTGCGTTCCACTGTCCAGTGCGTACCCACTGGTCAAGTGTTACCCTGCCTGCTGCCTGCCTGCCTGCGCACAAGTGTGGCCCACTAAAGCGACCCCCGAAAAGGGCGGCGATTAAACCGAGTTAATTATGGCCACGTTTTGGATTGCTGCGGTAACTGCGACTGCGACTGTGACCGTGACTGTGAGTGTGAGTATGGGTGTGTGTGCGTTGAGTGATTTGCAGCTGACAGGGCAGACGCAGCCCCTCGCCTACCCCCCGACCCTTTGTGGATAAGGGTTCCCGCTGATGCGAACCAGATGCGCAGCTTATTGCGTCGCATAAATAATATTCAAGTGCGGCCAAAGTGAAAGTGAATTGAATCATTTGTTATCACACTAATATGCACGAAATAAACTTGTTACTAATTTACAGGGTACAGCGAGGGTATTTCTAATTTTAAGAGGATTAGCCAGGAAATGCTGAGCTGATAAGTTGATTTTAGCTTGGGTTAAAGATATTGGTTAGCAAGCTAAGGATTCAAAAAGTTTACAGAGCAATAATGTGGGGGAAAAACTCTATAAAAACTGTGCTAAATTAAAAGGATAACTACGGTTGATACTCCCTATATTCTAATAGATAAACAAAAATTTGTAAATTAATTTATACAAGTATTATATAGAAATAACGAGAAATTCTAACAGTTATGAAACCAATCTAAAAAAACCTATGCCAAAACAACCTATTTTAAAGCAACCTATTCCAAATGAACCTACCCATTCAAAAAACCACCTATTCCAAAACAACCTGTTCCTAAACAAAAACAAACCTAAACCTATTCGAAAAATAACCTAACTAGGCAACGCAACTAGATATCGTATCTTAATGTAATAAGTAGACATATTCTAGTCCAGCTCTTGTTATGCTTCAAATTTATTTCCCACTCAAAACTTCAACTACCCCACTCAAACAAATGAGGGTGCTAGGGTATTATGAACGGGTATCAAGCAACGTTTATAGATCTCTTAAACAGTTAATGGTTTTCAAAGTATTCCGTTCGCTTTGTTCGTGCTTCCCGTTCGACAAAGAACACTTCTCTTATCTAAGACCCGTTAAATTTATGTGCAGCATTGTGCATCAAATGCTGTGGCTGTGGCACCTTGTTGTGCTGTGTTCGCACCGCCCGATACAGATCCAGGTAAATTTATATACACACATACTATAAAACATTCGCGGAGCGTCCAGCAAATAAATAAAATACGCTTTTTGGCGCAAACAAAGCGAGAAGAAAACGAAGAAGTTTTCTCGGCTAGTCGGTATGGTAAATACCTTAACCAGAATATGATTTATAGTATAATAAAAATATAATATATTTGTTTGACCAGTTAATACAAGTTCGCAGGATTGCTGCGAGTAAGCTAGTCTATATGCATGACTTTCGTTACCTCAGGACTTTTTTCCAGCTTCTATTATAACTTTAATCATGGTACTCTAGCTCATTGGCAAGTCTTTTTAATCATCTATACCTATGCCAAATTTTATAGCATTCCCCCTTAGGTTTTTTTCGCTCTACCTTTCTCCTACCAAATTCCTAAGTGCATGTTTCCTTCGCGCTTGAAGGGTATTTAAAACATTAACAAGAGAAAGAAAAATTTAACTTAATTGCCATGCACGAAAAACGCGTGAGGTACGCCCAATGCGACCTGCTACCCTCTCACTCACTCTGCACTCTTCCCTCTTCCTCTGCCCTCTTCCTCTAGCCTCTTCCGCTCACGAGTCAGCTATAAAAGGGTGTTATAGCTGCTGTTGTTGCGCTTGTTGCTGCCGTTGCTGTTGCCGCCAGCGTAATTGTGGGCTTGTGTTTGTGGTGGATGCCACGCCCCCCTCCGTCCACACACACACACTCCTCTTACGCCTCCTCGCCTGGCGTGCGTGCGCGGTGCGATATAATTTATGTTTCAATAACTTTCGAAACTCATTGAAAAGTCGCTTATGTTTGCTTCAATGGAGGCGAGAGGCAGAGGCGGAGGTAGAGGCAGGCAGGCAGGCAGCAACAGCAACAACAGCAGCAACAACAACAACAGCAGCAACACCAGCAACGGCAACAACCATTCGCATGAGAAGAATGTTAAAAGTACAACAATAAATTGTTTGGATTTACTTATGTAGCAGGGGAGGCAGGGGCAGGCAGCGGCTGGGGCTGCTGTATAGGAAGAAGCTGTTAGGCGGGGGCGTGGCAAAGAGGGGGGTCGCTGTCGCTGCTGCCATTTGCCATTTTACTCAATTTTTATTGTTGTTGCACTTCGGCGACCCGCTTTGTCTCTCTAGCAGCCCCAGCAGAAAAAAAAGAAGAAAAAACTCGCTTAAGTTGCAAAAGTTTTGCTATTTTTTTGTTTCCCCCTTGCCATCCCGCCCGCCATGGCCTACGCTACTTTGTTGCCATTTGCTTTGCGCTTTTCCCTTTTGCCGTTTGTTTTGTTTCGCGCTCTCTCTCTGCTCGTCTGTTTTCTATGTGCTTTTTGTTTCATTTTCGTTTTCGTTTTGTGCTTTTAAATTTATTTGCAAGTTTTCTAATTTGTACTTCACTTCATTTTATTGTAATATACAATCTCATTTGCACAGCTATCGCGCCATCTCCCTCGCACACCGCTCATGTATCTCAATCTGTATCTAAACCAGCAACAGGCTACGTGCAGGGGTAGAAGCAGAGTGGGAAGGAGCAGGAGGCACTGAAAGTGTCGCCTTCAGTTATGCAATGCTTTCTTCAGCTTCTGTCTCCTCCTCTTTCTCTCACTCAGCTCTCGGGGTAAAATGTCTGCCCTGGTGCGCATATTTATTAACCGCACTGTTGACTCTCTCTCTCGCTCTCTCCCTCTCTCTCTCTCTCGCAGCAACAACTTTCCCTGTGTGTGTGCAGCTTGTTGCCTCTGCTTCTGCTGCTGCTGCTGCCTGCGCTCAGTTTGAATTTTGTTGTCGCACCTTTTCAGGAATTCTGTTTACATTTATTACTTTGCGCAAGTTTAAGTGAAAAATTTCCATAAACATTCTTTTAAGCGACATAAAGTTTTTATTAAATTTTGCTAGAAATCCGACGACACGACGATATCAGCAGCGACATCAGCAGCAGAGGCTGCAGCAGAGGCAGCAGCAGAGGCAGCGAACAAATAGAGCTACGGAATTTACAACTACAACGGGCTCATAGATATTCTACCCCAGCCCTGGTTTACCCATCTGCCCTCTTTCAAGTACCTTCTCGCTACCCTCTGCACTACCTTACCCACTCTTTGGTTCCTTTCTACAATCCTTATACGCTTGCAGAGGGTACTTTTATCTCAGGCAACAGTTTGAAATGCATGGAAGGAGACATTTCCCCAAATACAAGGTATGCATATATATTCTTGTTCTGCTAAGCAATCTAGTAGGTGTCTCTATCTATCTATGTCTGCCTGCCTGTCTGTCTGAATATTTATTTATCAGTCTATCTATCTTATTGTCTATCTATTTACTTTTCTGTCTATCTATCCATCTATCTATCTAACTATCTATCTATACATCCATTTGGCAATTTATACATCTCTCAATATATTTTTCCATCTATATACCTGCCAATCTATTCGTACTGTCTCTCTTCTCTCAGTCTATCTTTTCTCTTTTATCGTATAGCCGCTCTGGAAGATATAGTTTATATTTCTCACTTTCTAAGACCCTTTTAAAGCTTTATTAAAGTGGAATATAAAATTGATGTATTTCTATTGTTATCGAAGCAATTGTTGCATTTTAAAAAGGATATAAAAGCGTCGGTTTGCCGCGGGCAAACTGCGCAGCTTGTTGTGCTTGTTGCCACTAAGACAAGCTACGAGCAGGGTGCCGCTCCGTTCCCGTCCTCCACTTCCTACTCCTCCGGCTGCCTGCCACGCTGCACGCAGTTCATAAAAATTTTGCCAGGCCAACGTGACGTGCACAAAAGGCAAAAGGACACATGCAGGGGCGCCCACCCTGCCCGAGGGCAAGCCGTCAAGCAGGGAGAGCGCAGTCGATGTTGCCGAGAATGTGGCATAAAGTTTGGCCAAGCGTCCTTGTTAACCTGAGCTTGTCTCAACTTGCCACTACTGCCTCCTTCCCTTTTCCCTTTTCCCACCCCCGACAGGACATTAGACGAAATTCAATTAAAACAAGAATATATTTCGCGTTGACACATACCGAAACGGAGGAGCTGAGTCGCTTTTGCGCATATTGCGCATACGCCGCGTGTGTCAGCCAAGTCAGCTCGCAGCACTTGTAATTGACTCATTAAAAGCAACTCATTATTCATACTGTCCGCAGAAACCAGGCTAATTTACGTTAAGCATTTTTGAATAAGGTCAAAGGGCAGCAGCAGAGGGGGAGGGGGGCAGCGGGACAGCGGGGCAGGGGGCGGCGGGGAGAGGTGACTGTGCAGCGAACCAAAAGCTGATCGAAACCGCAACAAATGACAAACGATGCGAAAATACACACACGGCAAGCGCAGCACGGCAAGGGGGGTGAGAGGAGGGGATAGGGGAATGGATAGGGTAAAGGGTGAAGTATATCAAATATATATACGCGCGCGATATACGATATATATTACGATACATATATCATGCAGCCGTGCGAGCAATGTAAAAATGCGAGAGGGAGAGAGAGCGAAAGCTGAAAAAAATAAGTGGAAAACGAAGGGAAAATCAATGAAAATGAAAACCAATTAGCGGTTAACCAAACCGTTCAAATTTGGAAATGGATGCAGCGCCATAAACAACAACAACGACGAACAACGAAAGCTGTGGGAGATTTGGAAGGAGTTGAGCGAACTCCGAGCTCGGATGGGGTGTAGAAAGGTCAATACGACGACGGCGGCGGCATGAGGATGACCGAGATTTACCAGAATAATAATCAAAGTGCGGTCAGGCAGCGCCAGCAGCGAAACGAGCGCAAAATTAACGGTACATTGTACTATACACAGTGGTTAATACGTTTGTAATCGCAAATTTATATATATATGGAAATAACTTAAATCAAACTGAGCTCAAATTGAATAACTTTAATGCATAATTGAATGAGGATTCGAAAAGCAGAAGGTCTAGGGAATTTATGAATATATGCACATATAGTATATGATATAGTAGTTACAAGATTTTAATATTTCGGATATACCGAAAGGGTTGCTAACTAAAACGTTGCTTTAAAGCAGGTTCTGAAGCTTAGAAACACATTTAGTTTCGGGCTTAAGCACGTAAATCAGCTGAGCTGCACGTACCGAACAAGAATATATATGTTTACTAAGATATACGAGGTAAATTTTGGCATACTCGACTAAAACTACGATAAGTAATTATAAATTTCTTAAAGCACACAAAAATAACTATCAGTAATATTTTAATTAATATCAGACACGTAAATCGTTTGAGTTGCAAGTATTAAACCAGAATATATATGTTTTCTAAGAGATTTACGTATATTTTAGCATACTCTATTAAAACTGTGATCCAATTGAATCATGTATAATTAGAAATATCTTAAAGAAATCAGAGATAACAACCAGAAACATTTAAAAACATCCCAAAGACGTAAATCGGATAAGTTGCACGCATTGAACAAGAAACTATATGTTTTCTAATCGATTTAAGTAAAGTTTAACGTTGTCGTTCAATTTCGAACATGTATAATGAGAAAAGATAGCTTCCAGAAACATTTAGTATCAACTTCAAAACGTAAATCAGTACAGTTGTCTATTATGAACCAGAATATATATATTGTATGGCAATTCGTAGTACAACATTTATGACAGATCTCAGCCACATTTCGCTCTGTTACTCACCTCGATCTGCGCGTCGTGGGATCCTTCATGACCATCGCCTCCGAGATATCGCCGTAGCGTCCGAAGTAATCGCGTAAGCTCTCTGCAACGAGAAGGTAACAAAACGTAAGTGAGTGTGTGTGTGTGTGCGAGTGTGGTAAATAATCAATAAGCACTTTACGAAATGTCAGGGAGTAGTCATCAAAAAATCGAGGACAAACCGGGAAAGAGACAACCCCGAGAGAGAGGCAAACGCGGAACGAATCTGGCACGAAATCACCGTCAGGCAAAAGTTACTAATTTTGGTTACGGTCTTCATAAAAACCCGCGAGTTGCCGCAATAAATAAATGACGTCGTCTGTTGCCAGCTACCTCAGCCTGCAAATCCAAGCCGAATCCAAGCCGAATCCAAACCGAATCCCAACCCGAAACCCAAGCCGCAGCCTCTGGCCCCGGCTCCCAACGCAATTGCTGGACATTATTCACATGCACACACGCGGCCAGGACGAGGCTCAACACAAAAAAAGTCATTCCCTGCCTGGTAGCAGCTCGTACTGCTGCGCCTCCAACTCCGGCTTCAGCTACAGGGTGGCAGCTGCTGCTGCTGCTCTTGTCTGCGGTTTTGCGAGCTAATCTGGCAGGCAGCGCGAGAGCAGGCCAGGCACGACGAGGGCACTTCAGCTCCAGCACGTACGCGCACACACAGCGCGGGGGCCAAAGCTGAAGTTATTCCAGCGAAATTGCCAGACAAACAGCGTGTCGAGTGGGGTTGAGCAGGCGGGGAGAGGGGAGAGGGGGCTACCAGTTTGGCTGCGATTTAATGCAGCAAAAAGCCGATAAAGTCATCTCCGGCAACAGAAGAAAACCCTAATCCAGTCGAGGCAGTCGCAGTCGCGTCATAAATTCAAACTACAATAAAAATTCAATAAAACAAACGCTTTTTTTGCCCAGACCACACGCACAGCACTTGAGTGGGGTGCGGGCAGGCGAAGGGGGAGGGGGAGGAGCAACAACTAGTTGCGCCTTGCCAGCTGCAACGCGGCGTGGAATGCGTCGCGTGATTTACATAAGTATGCACCATAATTATGAACAATAAAAAACAATTTGTTTGCCCATGACAGTCGGCGCGCACTCATAAATAACGCCAGGCAACTGGCTGGCGTTGTGCAGCACTGGCAGGGGCGCGGGAAAGGGTTGCCAGATGGCGCGAGGAGTATGAAGAACGAGAGAGAGAGAGAGAGGGCGCGCGTACTGCTGTCCTGGCCAAGCGTGTGTGGCATTTAAATTGATAAAGTGCCGAGGAAAAACGGCAAGCAGCGGGTTACCCTGTAAGTTTTGCATGCGCACAAGTGTTGGTAAAGGCGATAAAGAGCGACTAACAGCACTGACTGCCTAAAGCGAGAGGGAGAGAGCGCGTACAGCTCCACTAGCAAACCGTGTGGGTTATAGACAAGAGATTCCTTTCAGTTTTCGATGCGCCAGTGTTGAAAAACTACTTAAGTTAAGCTGAAGCTAGCATATTTTGCTGTGTTGACCACACTGACTGCCAAAAGTAAGAGAACAAACAGTAAAACTTAAAAAAAAGTCAGCAGAAGAGACTGCACACTAAATGCTTAGTGTTATTTACAATACTATAACCAACACTTTGAATTAGGTGAAGCAATAATGGGTTAAACAAGGCTTAAGCTTTCTTTATCTTTCTTTTGTTTCTCTCAACTCGCATTATATCATTCAATTTAAGTGTTTTTCCAATCGCATTTCTACGGATTATACATATGCTCCCTGTCTCCCTCCTTTCCTTTCTTCTCTCTTAACGAACCGTACTCGATTTGTTTTTGCTGCGAAACCTGTGTGCACAAGATATTGCGCACTCATCTCACTCGACGAGCTGGCAACCTGCCTCAAACATGTGTCATATGTTTAGCTGAGCCCCGAGCTGCCACCGCCCTCTCTCACTCTCTCTCTCTCTCGGAGCACACTCATTTCACATATGCCAAAACGAGATACGTGTATCCAACTGTCAGCCATTGCAGCACACCCGCTCTCCCGGTCTGCCCCGCTCTTTCACTCTTTCGCTCATAACTCAATCAACTGCCCGAAATTAACTGTCCGTCAACCTTTCATTTACCTTTCTAACCCACTTTGTCGTCGCTCTCTTCGCTCTTGTTGCTCAGCTATTTTATTCCTTTGTTGTTTTTGTTGCTGTTGCAGCTGCAGCATATTCGTTTCATGTAGCGTCGACTATTTCGCATACCCAAATGCCTTTCCGCCCAATTAACCATTTCACATTTCTCACAGTGCATACTAGCTGCAATCTCTTCTCTCTTTGCCACCCGCTCTCCCTCTCGCGACGTCGCTTTGTTCGCTGTCGTCGTCCAGTGCGACGCTCATTTTTGAGTGACAGCTGCAAAGTTTGTTTTGCATTTCATATTTGAGCGCGCGCTCTCGCACTCGCGCTTGCTCTCACACTCTCGCGCACTCCTCTCACGAATCACAGCCTGCGTGCGTGTGTGTGCGTGCGACAACTGTCGCTTGACCGGCAGTCAGCGACTCACTCCACCCCACTCCACTCGAAGCTGGCTCTCGGCAGCCCACACTCGCGTTGTCCCACTCCCACGCCCGCATGAGCGCAATAGACGCGGCTGGCAAACAAAATAAAAGCGCACATGCATAAAGTGTAAATGCGAATGAAAACACACAGCAAATGCAAATGAAAATAAAGCACAAACGAGAAGGATGCAAAAAAAGTGGACAACAAATTAAAACGCGGCAAAATAAAATTACAATTTATTTGCTGTAACAAAAACAAAAAAAAAGAAGAAGAAGAAAATAAAATATGGCAGCGCGCGAGAGAGGGGGAGGGGCGGGGCGGTTGAGAGTGACCAGGGCTGCGAAACAGAGTGGCAACAACGACAACAAAATATATTGTTGTAACGAAGGCAGAAGCCAAACTTGGATTTAATTAAAATGTTTACCACAGTCATTTCATTTTCATAGCCAGCAAACATAAATTTTGAAACGCACAACCACAGCAACAACAACAGCAGCGAGAGGGAGAGAGAGAGAGGCAGTAGCAGCAACAACAAAAAAAGAGCAGCAGCAGCGGCAGCAGCAACAACAAAGCGAACCACAAAGCGAAACAGCTGCAAGAAAATGCCCCAAAAACCATTAAACTTGCCCAGCACACGCACGCACAAACTTGCATACTCACGTCACACACACACACACAGCCCATATACTATTATACGTATAACGGTTCATATAAATACCCTACGATCCGCACTCGATTTGGCCAATTTTGATTGTTGCAATTTTGCCTCGATTTGCGTAAAACGAATGCGCAGCAGGTAATTAGTTCAAGCAGCTACCACACACGCACACACACTTACACGCAAACACACACTCACTCACCCAGTCAGTCACACAGCACGGGGCACATGCTTAATGTCAGCATTTATACCAAATCCATTTAGCAAAATTATTTATAAGAAAAGTCATCCCTGCCCTGAGAGAGAAGCAGAGCGAGTGGGAGCGAGACCCAAATCCGAAATCCGTTTGCGGTTGCAGGCATATTAACCCCTTAGCGTTGCCCCCCTCCGCCCCTAAACACACGCACACACACACACACTGCCTAAACCCCTTAACCAGCAGCCCGCTCCCTGCCCCGCTCTCCCCTGCCTTAACCACATGTTCGTGTGTCAAAAGCACAATGCTGAAACCATAAATTTATGTGCTTTCTATTGTTTTTGCCAAAGAAAGCGGAAGTTCTCGCAGTGTGCGTGCGCGTGTGTGTGTGCAGAGCAAAACACAGAGAGCGGCAGAGCGGGAGAGCGGGAGAGCGGCAGCGCCTGGCAAAAAGGTGTACGCCAAGGGATTTCAATCAATTGTGAATCGGAGCAAAGCAGCAACAAAAACTAAAGCAGAGCTCAGCTCTCGCGCTCGCTCGCACTCGCTTGTTTTGTTTGAAAACGCAAATTGCTATTTTGTCTGCACACACACACACACACAGCGAGCGAGCGTGAGAGCGCGCGTGGAGTGAGTGCGAGAGCGAACTGGTGTAACACATCCCGTGCTGCCAGACTGCCTGCCTGCCTGCCTGCCTGTTTGCCTGCCGTGTGGCATCATTTTTCATGCGCTCCAACAACTTTTGACAAAGGTCGGTCAAGCAAGTCTTAAAAACTTTGCGACAAGACAACGCACGTTTTACCCACCCCCCTCCCGGGCTTGCCATCTGCATCTGCGTCGCTTTGCCAAGCAGCTTTTGCTTAGTGAATTACGTCGACTTTAAGGGGTTAAAGTTCGGGTCAGGCAACGCAGGGAGCAGGGAACAGTTGTCGCTGTTGGCCCTTGGCCCTAAGCCGTAAATAATATTTAGACAAAGCGCCTGCCCCCCCTCCCTGCTAAGCGGCAACTGTCAACTTCCCCGCACAGACGTACCGATGCTCTCTAAATCCATTAAGAAATCTGTTGAGACTTGTCACTCGATAAGGTTGCCGAGACAAAGACATAATACAAGCTCAAAAGGGAGAAAGCGCTATGCTAATTGATGCACAAGCATAAAGGTCGTTTCTTTTTCCATAATTCTCTTTTTTCACTGAGCAGCGAGCTGCATGGGCGAGAACCGACTTAAGTCCCCTCGTGCTGGTACCGTTTCTACGTTCTTCTGCGCACCCTCATTCGCACTATTTGTCGTCGCGATCGCAGGCGCTGCTCGCCCATAGATGGCGCTTCCCGCACTACACTGCACTTCCCGACATTTCTGCACAGGGTGCCTCACTTAGTTTCCTGATTAAATTCCAACTTAACCCACTGCTGCCTTGATATATGATTCCCCAGCTAGTATCTAGTATTCTATTTTTAATGGAATTTTACAGCCAACGCGACTGACAGTGTACAAGTATTGGAACACTGAGAAAAACAAAAAACAAAGCAAGAGAAATATAAAAGTTTTTTTCTGCTTTCGATTGTCCCGGCGGGCACTAGAAAATTTATAGGCCCCCTAAGTATTAGCGATTTCAGCGCAAAAATAGCAAAACGATTTTCATCAAATTTTTTTGCGTTTTTACTCAACTCGTATAAAACATATTTATAAATTTTAAATTGTGTAAAACATAAAAAAACACCGAAAACAAATTTAATATTAAATCATATTTCAATTTCACTCAGTTATAATGCAAATTTTCCCCCGAGCGGACCTTTGAAATGGAAAGGTGCTGAAGGTGAAGATTAGGCAACATGCGTCTCGGCCCAAACCACCTGGAAATGGCATAAGAAACTTCGGTTACGCAAACAGTTGGCCAAGTTGCCGCGATTTATGGATAGCAAAGTCATAAACTTATGGATTGCCTTGACTGTTCTCCATACCGATAGCACTTACGGTAATTGCATTGAATGAGAATCGCAGAGAAAGGTGCGAGGCAACTTTGCATAATTTATGCGTCGTGGAGGCTCACTCGGTTCAAAGTTGAAAGCGACGCACAAATTAAAATCAACGCACAAAATGATTGATGAATGGGGTAGGCTGGAGGAAAGAGGGAGCGAGAGAGAGAGAGTGAGAGCAGAGGGAGAGCGGTAAAGCGGGGGTACCTGTTAAGGATATTGGTAACTTAGCTCTTTGTTTGATTCCGACGGGTTATTTAAATAGTTTGTGTAGGAATTGGAGACTGAGAGAGTGAGAGTGAGAGAGAGAGAGAGAGAGGGAGGGGAAGGCAACTATAAGTGCCTGCCGATAGCCGATAGCCGGAACAATGTGCCCAGGCCCAGGCAGACACATCTATGGTGAAGGTAAACCAAGGAGCAACCAAATAGAATGTCAAAAATCAAAGTCCAAACTGGAAAACAAAAGCCAAAGCCGAAGAGAAGAAGAGCCAAAGTCGCTGGCCAAAACAAAAGGCGGCCCGAAAAACTTTCCGGCACAAAAGGGACTCGAGAAAAGCAAACTTTGAGAGCGGCCTGCTTATCTGGCAAATACCCCGGAACCGGGAAGGGGAGCAGGGCCTCCTCATACTCCTCCGACTCAACCCAACGACACCAGTTACAGTCAAGTCGTTGCTGCGTTGCGTTTTGGTGGGCGCATCAAAAGGATGCTAATGTCCAGTATGAAGGATTGCACCCTCAACACGCAGGTGGAATGAAGGAATCGAAGCAGCAGCGGCAGCACTACCCGTGGCGGGACGTGGGCGAGGCTAGGCGAGAAGTCAAGCACGAAAAAGGGTCAAGAAATGAAAGCTTAGAAGCTTGAGAGCTTCGATATGCGAATCAATTGATTTCGAGACCGTAACCAGAGAAAGCCAGCGAGAAAAGGAGGAGCAGTTCGGGGGGGAGGGAGAGGGAGGAGTGAGGACAGGTCGAGGAGTGTGTGGGTCAGGCAGATGCAAAGTTTGTTTTTGCGAATGCAGCCAGGCGGAATAAATTGCTCGCAGCGGCAGGTAAATCGTCGTGGCAATCACTGGAAGGCAAATTAAAAAGGGCAGCTGACAGAAGGGAAAGGAACGGCAACAGCGAGGGAAGTAGGAAAAGAGAGAGAGAGAGAGAGAGAGAGGAAGGCAGCCAGGTCAGCTCAAGTCAGGCGATGCAGGCGATAGGTAAGCGGAACGAGCTATATATGCAGCCAGTATATCAATCGGTAATCGGAATAAGTGAGAGCGCGCACAAAAGGGTCAAGGGTCAAGCGTGGAGAGGAATGGGTAGTGGGAGTGGAACGCGGATTGACAATAAACCAAAAATGCGACAATGCCTTTTGTTTGCCCAGAGGCAAGGAAGGAGACGTTAGGAGCAACATGAGCTGAGATTGGTGTTGGAACTGAGCAGGGTTAGGGAAGCGTAAAGGCGAAGGGAGTTGGAAAGACTGGGAAGGTGTTACTTATGAAGGGAATTGAGAAGGGAGACTGTGCGGGGGAACTGGGATGGGAAGTAGAAATGGAACTGTACGAGGGACTTCAGAGAATGGAAATGGAGAGGTGTTTGTGTAGAGCTCACAGAAAGTCTAGGAAGATATCTAAACAGGGGTCTAAGAAGAGTTGTTGATAGAAGTCTGAGATGTAGTATGAGAAGGGATACGAGAAGGAATCTGGAGAGTATGAGAAAGGAAGGTGAGAAGTACATAGAGAAGGCAGTTGGAACGGAAACTGGAAAGGGAACTAAAGCGAGAACTGGTAACGAGGCTAAAAAGAGGTCTAGGGAGAGGTAAGCAAGTGTCTTAGGATAGGTCTAAGCAGGGCTGCTAGGAGGGCTCCAAGGAAGAGCCCTCTATAGAGTGGTCTTAGCAGGGGTCCAGGAAGAAGTCTAAGAAGACGTCGAGGGAGAGTATAAGGAGGGTAAGGAAACTGGAAGGGAACCAAAGAAGAAACTGAAAACGAGGCGAAAAGGGGTCTAGGAAGGCGTTAGGAAATATCTAAGTAGGGGACTAATGAGGAGTCTATGAAGCGTTCTAAGGAGAGGTCTATGGAGCACTGCGAGAAGGGATCAGTGAAAGGGTCCGAGAAGCGGTCAAGGAAATGATTTCGAAGGGGTTTGATGTCAAGACTGAGAAGGGGTCTAAGCTGAGAACTAGAAAGGGAATTGAGAAGGGAACTGCCGCCTGCATGCAGCCACCCCTTCGCAGCTCCTAAGGATTTCCTTATAAATTATTGTGAATTTATGCGAATCACTTCCAGTCGAATTGCGAGCAGGCAGGCAGGCGGCAGGCAGCCAGGCGTAGAGTAGAAGGGGCCTGAGCTGGGGCCCAACTGGATTTTAACTTTATAATTGAATCCATTACTTGGACGCGGGAACGTGCCGGCAAGGCGGACCGCGGCTTGCCAAGATTTCGATGTATTAAAGTGTTTTGGCTGGCAACTCTTCTACGCGCATCCGCTACGAGCAGCGGGGTGAGAGAGGAGGGAGGTGGGAGGGAATTAAGTTTTTGGTTTGTTGGCTACACAAAAACCTCGAAATAAGTTTTAATTACGGGGCATATGATGGTGGCCGATAATACGAGGACGAAGCACAGTGCAGGCGGCTTCGCCCGCGCCAGAGCCGGAGCCAGAAAAGTTTCCCGCAGCCAAGGAAACCGGCGACGATGGCGTCGGTGGCGGCGTCGAAGCCGTTGACTGACTGAAAAATTCTATTATAATTAATAGCAGAAAATTATGAAATTAATGCGAGACACACACCCATACACACACACCCGTATACACAGAGAGAGAGAGAGAGAGAGAGAGAGAGAGTGAGAGAGAGCAACACGCACACGCAGCAAATTGGATTCATTAAAAATGAAGTGGGTTCACTCTCGACTCGGCGAAAATCTTATCCCAAACAAATTAAAAATGCTGCAGCCAGCCGGGTTAACTGGCAGGGGTAACTGATATTAGGGGTGGGGAGGGGCTACACCATAATAATAATAGAGGCATAGCCAAAGGTTAGGCCAAAAAGGGCTAAGACAAAAAGGGTTCAAATGGTTGAGTCGGCCAAGGATTAAGAAGAGATTTCAACCAACTGCAGCAATCGCTAATTGTATGAAATCATTTAGGATTGAGATGAAATGAAATTAGATTCAGATAAAAGAAGTAAGAAAAGTTTGCAGAGTTGGGAGCGGGAAAATGGCTTTTCTTTTCAATATATGCAAGAACTTGCAACGATTTTCATGCTAATTCTAATTCTAATTGTAATAGATTTCTTTTTGTTTATTAACTTTTCCAGCTACTAAAACATTTGTTTGTGCCACATCGAAATAGAAGCGTGCCACAGCAGGGCGGAGTGCTGCACGAGTGTTTTAGAGTGGACCTGTTTGGCCATTCGAGACCCTGTGTGCGATCCACCCCATTCCAATTGCATTGCGCTGGACACTCAACACTTTTCACGCAGTTTTTCCTACTAATTACGAAGCAATTCAGTTTTCTGTTTACACTCGAAACAGCTGCACAGGGGGGGAAGTGCTGCTCGGACTGGTGGCAAGTTGATTGGCATTGGCAGCGTGGCAGGTGGCCGGCTCATTAGTGGCTTAACTTGGTGTACAAAATGCGCCACTTGTGGCAAATGGCGGCGACAAGAGAGAAGCAGCCACAGCATGAGACATGAAAAAGCAGCAGGCGCAGCATCGACTTGACACTTGGCCAGACAGAGAGAGAGAGAGAGAGAGAGAGAGAGAGAAAAGACAGGGAGAGGGGCAGCACAATAGCTTGCCACACGTTGACCAAGCCGTAGCCAAACCAGGAAGCAAAGAGCACAACGTGAAAGCTGTGAGTAAACAATGAGAGGCAACGCATGGAGAGGAGCAGCAGCAGCCATAGCAAGCAGGAGTGCAAGGAGAAGCAGCACCAGGAGCAGCAGCAGCCAGGCTGACAACGTGGCACACACGAGAGCAACAGCAGACGAGACAGAGCAGAGCAGCGCAGAGCTGCCTGGGCTGAGCTGCTGCCTGCCACATATCAGTCAGTCAGTCAGCGCGGCAGCCTTTAAAGTGGCAGCGGCAGGGGGTAGGCAGGGGGCGTGGGCACTTGTTGGTGTCCATAAGCTGGCTGGGCAAACAGGCAAACAAGCCCAACTAACAAGCCATAAGATGACAGGCTGCCAGTGACAAATTGTGCCAAATCGAAATGGTAAACAAAGCGACACACAGGCAGAGAGGGAACAGGCCGGCAAAGAGAGAGAGAGAGAGAGAGAGCGAGAGAAAGAAAGAGAGAGAGAGGCATAAGCAGAGCAGGCCAAGAGAAAGACAGCAAGGCACAGACTCTTGTATTTAGGCCAACAGGCATCACTCTCGCCGCAGCGCAGCTCGCACTGTCTTTGCCTGCGTGCCGGGGCTCGTGGGGCAAGGCATATGCAAATTCCAAGCGCAGCTGTTAATTCGCTAAGCCAGGGCAAGATATGAGCAGCAGGCAACAGCAACAATAACAATCGAGAATCGCCATCGCAATCGTCGGCAACTTGTGCAACTTGTGGCAAATCGATAGCATTACATTATTTATGCACAGCAATCAAATGTGCCACGGGGGCGTATGCGCAACGTCCAGCAAACAGCTACGCTGCCCTGCTACATCTTCCCCCCCCCTGCTACTTCTCCCCTCCCTTCTTGCTGTGCTGCTGCTGCTGCTGCTGCCGCCTTCGCGGCCACTTTGTGCGGCATTAGCTAAGCAAATAATCATTACTTTTTCCATTTGTTTTTGAATGCTTGATGTCTGAGCTGCCCCACGGACCCGGGCTGCCGCCCCCCCTTCTCCAGCCCCCCGCCTCACACACTTGAACATATGTATCCTAATGTGTCTGTGTGTGCGTGTCTGTGTGTCTGTGTGTATCGAAATCCTCAACTGGCAGGCAAATAAAAATCTCTTACGCATTCGCAGCACGTAACGCAAAACGCGCCTCGCGCCCACTTTTCCTGCCCCCCCCTGCTTGCCACACCCACACTTGACTCAAGCTGAGTTACAGCGACAGCCGTGGCGCAGCTCTTGAGACACAATTTACCCCCATTTCTGGCGTCCAGTACCCTCTCGGACCCTCCGCCTCTGGCTCATTTAAAAAAAGTATCAATTTCATTGTTACGCGCACTCGATTTTTCCTTTCTCTCTCTCTCTCTCTTTTCCTTCTCGGTCTCCCTCTCTTTCTCTGCCTGTGTTATCCTCTGTCCATTCCCTATTATACTCTTACCGTGGGCATTAGAATATCGCATTGGCGAGCTCACTGATTGTAATACTCGCCCGGGGAGGTTGGTTACCTGCGCCCTCTGATATTTCTGATTTCTTATTCATTGAACTTCGATTGAGTTGCGGGAAGTCGGGGTAGGAATACAATATTATGGTATTGGTAGATAGTTCATATTATTTGAATATGTTTATTGCAGGAGGCAGCAGGTTGTTTGTGGTTCTGTGTGGGTCGCAAGGGTTCTAATATTAATCTGTAGATTTGTTTATTTATTTATTTATTGTGACTTTCTATGACTTTTCTTAGCAACTCTCAATTACATTGCTTCTGCTATCTGTTAGATATTAGTTGTATGTATATTTTTCTATGGTTTATCTTTGCCTTTATCTACTATTTGCTATTTCTCTTCGTTGTTATCTGTGGTCTATTATCCAACATTATCTATCAACTTTTCTCTGTTAACTATCATATACAACTCTTTTTTAATTTAATTAGTTATCTATTATCTAGTATTATCTTTATAGAACTATCTATAATCTATCTAATTTCATTATCTAGTATCTTTCATCTTCTGTTCGTTTCCTTTCATCTATTAAATATCATATATAATCTTTAATCCATAATTTATCTTTCATAATCCGTAATCTATAGTTGTCTATATTTTATCTACCCCGTAGCACATTTTACAATTTATTTTTTAACTATGACGCAATCTACTCTGATTTTGTCAATATATCTTATAACAAATAGCTTATAAATATCGTCAAATATCTCACAGAATTATCTCATCATCCTTCATCTATCATCTGCCCAGTCAGGTAGTGCATTCGCTAGTCGTATTCACATCAATTCCTGCATTGCCTTTATTATCTGGCCGTGAAAATTGAAATAAATTTTGAACAGCAATTGCCACGACGGCCCCGGCTCCGGTCCTGCTCCTGGTCCTGATCCCACTCCGAGTTGGCTATTGGAAATTGTTTTCGAGCCGGAGGCAGGAGCAGGAGAAGGTTGGCATGAAAATTATTGGCCAGTCACGACATGAGCGAACGTTGCAAACGAATGGAACTTTCTCATTTTCTTCAATTCATTTCGTTACGTTATCGTTAACGTAACGTAACACAGCTTTACATTTACGTTACGTTGCCTGAATGCGAAATAAAAACGAGAAGATTGAAGATGAGCTCGCTCAACGAGCCTGTGATTACGGAATAGTTTAGACTTTATTGGCTATCTCTTCTGCTGCTGCTTCTACTTCTTCTACTGATTCCCAAGGGGGCAATTTTGAGGGGGGGAGGCAGAGCAGTGGGCCATAATACATCATTTGCGGTCAAAATGGCGAACGCGTTAAGTTTTTATGGACAACGACGGTTTTTGGATCTAGACCAAAATCAACTGCTTTGCATGGGTGTGTGTGAGTGTGTGTGTGTGTGTGTGTGTGTGTTGCTGTGCGGTTTGCCTTGCTCGTTTGCCTTGTGCTTTATTTTATCGCTGTTGGCAGCAAACACCAAGCGGCCAAAACAACAATAAAACCAGTCAAAAAGCACTCGAAATGCCAAATGAGCTTGCCTCACTGCATCGCCCACCTCCCTCCGCTCCTCCCGTCCAGCAACCCTCTAGTCGGCCACGCCTCCCATTTGCCTAATGGCTACGAGAACAGCCCCTCCTCCGCACTACTCCCCCGACTGTTTCCAGCGCACCTTTGCAATTAATCCGTGCTCAGGCCACGCCTTCAGTGTGACTCTGCCAGGCAGCAGGCACCCTCCTCTCCAGGCACTATCGCTGACTCTAGCTCGCCTGCTGCTCCTCTCCTGCCTCCCCTGCCCGCCTCTCAGCTGCCCCTTCTGTGCCTTTTCCCACGAGTTTTTCATAAACAAAACCGGAAAATCTGCTGGCTGCCAACAACAGCAGCAGAGATACATTTGAAGCTGCAATTTGGCAGCGATTTTGCTTGCCACTTGGCTAGGCAACACCCTGCTCCCCCATCCTCCAGAGGGCGCTGCTATTTTCGGTCTCAAGTGACAAATATTAGAGCAGTCTTTATCGCTAATTAGACTTTGTAGCCGTAAATCTGTTGTCATTTCTTGTTGCTGCTGCCTGCTGCCATTGTTAATGTTGTTGTTGCTGCTGTGCTGCTGCTGTTGTAATTGTCGCGGCCAAAACCAACAGACCACGCAACACCCACCCCTCCACACACACACTCCACTCCACTCCAATCCACTTGGAGTTGAGGCAAGGCAAATGCGTTTCAAAGTTTGCCAAGTTGCAGAAACTGATGCCGGAAGCATTCGGCACTCAGAGGACTTAAAATGGCAGTAGCAGTGGCGTAGAGTCGAAGGGTGGGAGGGGGGTCGAAGCAAGGGACTCGTGTAGTGCTCACTTATTGGGGAAATTGTGTGCATAGATTGCAGCTGCGAGACAAGCCGTAAAACTGATAAATGAGTAAGAGATTTGCACGATATAAACAGCGAAATCGAAATTAAGAACTTGTTTATTAAGAACCATATATTCCCGAGAAAAGTAGACGTGGCAAGTGGAGTTTGAAAATTACTGGAGCTAGGTTATATTTATAGGAAACTGTATGACAAATTTTATAGCTAGAACGCAAGCAGTTGCAGAGATCTACACGTTTAAGTCTTTATCTCAGGCAGCTAGCAGTGTAATGTAAATTTTAAATATGCTAGAGCGTTGTGCTGCTTATAAGAACATATCTACAAAATTTCATAAATCTATAACAAGTACTTGCAGAGATCTACGCATTTTAGTTATTATCTTAGCAAATGAGTGTGGCAAAGAAATTTTTAAATATGAGTTAGCAGTATGCTGTTTATAAGAACATATATACAAAATTTCATACATCTATAACAAGTACTTGCAGAGATCTACGCGTTTTAGTTATTATCTTAACGAGTGGGCTTGGCATAGCAAATTTTAAATATGCTAGAGCATTGTGCTGCTTATAAGAACTTGTAGGCCAAATTTAATGAATCTAAACCGAGTACTTCCAGAGATTCACACCCTGCAGCTGTATCGCATATCAAAGACTCGTCTGGTCGTATGTAACACGACTACGCCGGCAACTAAAACCAACTTTCCTGCATTTCCAAGGCGATATAATGAAATCGCACCGCAAGACACTCAAGGAAACACATGAGGGTACCCCAAAGAAGTGCCAGAACCAATTTGAATTGAAATCAGAGCGAATTTAATAAGTATGCAAATGCTGACTCGGCTTTAGACAAATAGAATATCAATTTTGGAAGCCAACTTAATGCTCAGACTGGCAATTAGTTTAGCCAGTGGAGACGGAGGCAGCGAAGGAGCAGGAGGGACCTACTCCATTTGCATATGGCATTTCCGCAAACTATTGCGAAAACACATACTCATTATTCTTTTGGCCACGAAACAACTGTTGGGAAGCTCTCGTTGTTGTTGTCGTTGTTGGAAGGCATCCAGCTCTGTCGCGATTATGTGAATTTTTATGGCACATATGAGACTAGCTGAGGATAGAACCGGATCTACAAATCGGACTCTAGCCCGGGGTAGCAGCTGCGACTTGCTGCCGCGCACAATTGGCTCAATTTGTTGTGCCACGCAGTGTTGCATTAAATGTGGCATGAGTTAATAAAAAACAGAGTCCGCCTCCTCGCCGAGAAACAACACTACCGAATCCCTCAAAAACAGAAGGTTCTGCAGCTTGAAGTGCGACCTTAAATGAAGCATGAGCCCTGTGAGTTTTGGTAATAAGCAGCACGGAGTGGCAGCATTCAGAAGTCTGCGTATTGCCTTGGCCAGAAACTTAGTTAACTGCGGCCTACCTCGCTCTGGTGCCCTGCCTGCGGTACCTTCCTCCCGGTACCTCCATTCTCATAGCACACACGCACAGCCACAACACTTGTGTATGTATGATAAATAGCTTTCAATTTATATGCCTCGAGGGCGGCCCGAATTTGGAACGAGACGGGCCGCTTCTGGAGGGGGACGTGGTAGTTGGGGAGGTGCCTTAAAGGTGTTCAAGGGTCATTTATCAGGCAGAGCGGCAACATTTAGCGCGCTCGCTGGCTACACACACTACACTACACCTATACGTGTGTGTTAGCCAGGCCAGGGGAAGGTACCAGGGAGAAGGTACCACAGCATATGTGTGTGTGTGTGTGTGTGCGACAAGGGAAATTTATGCGCCCTCGTCGCACCCACTGCCGCCTCAAGCCATGGATACGTCTGAAGTCACACTCGCACAGTCCGCATCAGGCTCAGCCTCGTCTCAGGTACGGCTCCAGCTGGAGCCAGCACCCGGCGAGCTGCGACTAGTGGCGCATTCATTTCGATCCGAAAGTGAAAATCATTTGCAATTGTGGCAGGCGTTGCCTGAGCTGGCACTGGTAATGGCTGCCATAGAGCGGTCGAAATTACTTTAACCCGGCAGCTGCGTCTGGGAATCTGTGCCGGGGGGCACCACGTTGGGGGTACCGAGCAGTACCTCGCAAGCAGACCTGTTAAATGAGTGAGTAAATGTGGAGCTGTCGACAGGTGTGCAAGTAATTACATACACCCAACACACACCCTCGCACACCCTCGCACAGCCACAACATGAGTAACCTTTGCATAGCAAGGCTCACACAATTTATATTTGCCAAACTTTCGTCTGCAGCTTCAACGGAAAAAGTGGCAAACGGTTGGGGGGGTGGTACGAAAAATCGTTAAGACCTTCTTCGCCTCGTCAAAGTTAATTAATTTGCCCTCCTAGCACCCCTCCCCCGCCTGACGGCGACAAGTGGCGAAAGTCTCTTGCCTCAAGTGCTGCATTTGCCGCAAACATTTGCAATTTTGCAACAGGTATTTATAATGGCGAAGGCATTCATAAGGTTTGAGGTTAGATCGCGTAACTACGTGAGATAACTAACTGCAACTATAACTGATACAGCAGACTGTACCCAGAGAGGAATACACGACAGACGACGAACAGACGAGGCAGAGGCAGTCAAGCAGATTGAATAGATGCAGTGAGAGTATGGTTTAGACAGACGGGCAGGCAGTAGAACAGGGTAAGGGTCGAGCAAGAAGCAGACAAATAGGCAGTCGAAAAGGCTGACAGACAGAGAGAGAGAGAAAGATAGAGAAGACAGGCAGGACAGACAAGGCAGACAGGCGAAAAATGAGCAGACAGAGTGGAAGTACAAACTATCTAGAAGGATCACTTCGGTCTGTCTTAGGAAAAAGATCAAACCAGTAAAGAAACCAACAGAAACATAGAACAGAACAGACAGGACCTAATCCTGCTATAGATCGTTGAGCAGACAAAGCGACAGATGAGCAGGGGAGGGACCTACGAACAAACAGAGGATCAGACAAGGAGAAGGACAGACAGAAGGCAGGCAGACTGAGATAGATAGAACAGCAGACAGACAGTCAAGCAGACAGAGGTTCAAGAAAGGAAGAGACGGACGGACAAGTAGATAGACAGACCGACAGACAAACCAGCAGAGAGACAGACAGGGAGATAGAGCAGCAGATAGGCAGTCAAGCAGACAGAGGTTCAAGGAAGGAACAGAAAGACAGACAAGCAGATAGACAGACCGGCAGACAGACAGACCGGCAGACAGACAGATCGACAGAGAGACGGACAGACAGGCAGGCAGACCAGCAGAAAGACAGACAAGCAGACAGAGGCTCAAAGAAGGAACAGACGGACAGACAAGCTGAAAGACAGACATACAAACAGACAAACAATCGATAGACAGACAGGCAAACAGACGGACAGACAAGCTGAAAGACAGACATACAAACAGACAAACAATCGATAGACAGACAGGCAAACAGACGGACAGACAAGCTGAAAGACAGACAAACAATCGATAGACAGACAGACAAACAGTCAAAAAAGCAGAAAGACAGGCAGGCAGACCGACAGACAGACAGACAGCCTTGCAAGGAAGACAGGCCAGCAGACAAGACGATCGAACGTAAAGAAAAGTGAAACAGAAAAGTGAACTGAATACGTATAAATCCTTATTGCACTACACGAAGTTCCCCCAAAAGTTTTGAGCAATACCTTGAACAGAAAAACTTTAGCTGACTGCCTTCGGTACCCTCCCGCCTTACCTACAACTTTGCAAGCAGTGTGCAATTTGTTGCACAGTGTTGCACAGTGTCGATTGCGGCAATTGAATTGAATTCGGGCTACAAATCAAGTGAGCAACTTAATAGCTAAACAACAGCCCCGAGCAACGCATACACGACGGAAGGGTGCACACACGCAGTACACGCTCAAATAGAAACGGAAAAGGGGGAACGGGTGTGACCCCAATCAGGGAATGACGACGACAACGTTGGATGGGGAGACGTAGAGAGAGACGGAGAGACGGAGGGGGAGAAGGAGACGGCGACGCAGACGGACAATGCAAGCGCACACACAAATTGCACACACAACACGCACACACACACCCGGTGCGGGCACACACACACACACGAAACGGAGGCAATCAATTGCGAGGAATGCGAAAAAATTGCGGAAGCCGTCGCCTTTTGTGCGTCGGACACCTTCGAAAAGGGGCAGAGCTGCTGGGCAGGCGGAGGAGCGGGAGCGACCCGAGCAGGAGCAGCATCTTCTCAGCTCTCAGCTGGATGTGCTCTCCAGCTGAAGTGCAGCTATAAAATACTAATCCGCATCAAATGAATGCTACATCAATCTTGTGTCGGGCGCAGGATGCGGCTGCGGCAGGTGCGAGAGACCAAGTCGTCGTCGTCGTGCCGTGGAGCCACTCGCTGTGGCAGGCGGCACTTTAATTTTGTTACTAAGCCGGGGAGGACGCAGTTGACAGGCGGTTGCCACGGGCACAGCGGCAGGAGGCGCAGTATACGACGGCATATGCCGCGTGCGCCGGAGCCGCTCGAAAGTCATTTCCGCACAGCGCTGTCAGCCGAGGCAGCGGGAGCAGCACAAGAACAAGCACAGGCAGCAAAAACTAGGGATTAGGGATTTGCGTGCACATAAATGAATTTTGTGTACGCAGTCGCCAGGGAGAGAGCGGCGCAAAGGCAGACTGAGAGTCGGAGTCGGAGTCGGGGCTGGGCGAAAGAGCTGCAGCACATGGCTGGAGATGACGACTAAGCCCACAAGTGGTGGGTGCGCTGTGTGTTATCTACACACGTGCAACATGCAAGCAGAGCGACAGAGCTACCTCCCCGCTTCTCCTTGCCAGCTTCTGGCCAGCTCCTCCTCCTCGAGCCTCTTCAGCAATTGTTGGCATTACGTGCCACTCTCGATTGCCATTCAATGGCAGGCAACCGCAACGGCGACGGCGACGGCGACGGCGACGGCAACTATTGAATTACATACTTGCCAGCTGCGACGCCGACTGCGCCGCCCGCAGCACTGCCAACGTCAACGTCGGCGTCAAACTGCATTGGCAAGTGAAGATTGCACTTGAAATGGGATTCACAGCTCACTCGCTCGCCAAAAAGCTTCGAGATTTTCAATTTCCGCTTCCTCTTTGCCGCTTTCTCTCGCTCTTACTCTCCTACTCCTCCCCCCTCTCCCTCTTTCTCAGCTTTTCTACCTTTTTTATTTGCAGTATTCTTTGCCATTTTTGAATCATCGACGCGTTTGCCTTTTTGTTTTGTTCGTGTCTAAGCAAATGGAATAAGCGCGCTCATTGCTTGCAGAGATGGATAAGAGCACGCCTGGCTGGCTGAGCGCAAGAAGGAGGAAGCGGAGAGGAAAGAGCAAGGAGAGGAAGCAGGGGAAGGAGAGGACGGAAATGCGCCACAGCGCACAAAGTTGCAGCAAATCGCAGCGAAAGCGAAAGCCAAAGCAAAAGTAGCGAAAGTGATGAAAGAGAATCGAGATCGAAACGGGGGGAACGGAAGGGAATTATGGCAGGATTATAGATAGATTGGTTGTGGGTAAAGTGAGAGAGAGAGAGAGAGAGGGGGAGAGAGAGAGAGAAATGCAATTGTAAAGAAATTGAAGTGGCAAAATGTAAACTGACACAAGGAAATCGACGGCCATAGAAAGTTATGATATGCGTGTAAAAAGCAATATTTACCATAGATAATATGAAATATTATGGGCTATACGAGGCTTACTGCTTGAGTTTTTTGATTTTTCTGTTTGTTTTAGCTATGCTCTAAGGCATGGCCAAATTTAAAAAAGAATAAGCCCGATTCAATGTAAGTAAACGATGTTTAAAAAGGTTTAAGCTAGTTAGTAGCTTGGGTTGGAATATGAGAGTTGAAATTGGGTAGAAACTCTCTCAACTGAGCTGCTCACTCATCTTTTAAATTAAATAGTAAGCCATAGAATAGGCTATAAGTTATGCTATAGATACATATAATAATGATATATAATGATATGTTTGCAGGTTTCTTAAGACAGTTTTTTAATATTCTAGCTAAAGTTGCGAGAATTTCAACAAGTATGCCTTGAATTGCTATAAGATAAGTAACTGAATAGCGCATCTCCCCACACTATCTCAACAGATCTATTATTATAATAATCCACAGACATTTTGCCTGCCATAAATTACCTCAAGTGTTGCATATACGCAACACTTAACGGTTTCGATTGGTCCGCGTCTGCCCTGGCCCGGTTCGGGTTCACTTGTCGTTTCTACAATTTATATGCTTACTTTGCTATACTTTATTATAGCATGCTGCTATAATGGGCACCTGCAGATGATTGTGGGGCATTTGCAAGCAGCAGCGACAGCTGCAACGGCAGCAGCAGCAGGAAACGTTGCTCCATCGGGCACGTGCATTCAATGCGCGTTGTCCATGGCAGCAGGTCGAGCAACCGCTGCCTCCCTCCCGCCCTGCCTCCCCGCACGGCTAGTATATCAATCCTATAAGACGCAACATTCAGTGCCAATCAACAAGTGCGTTCCATCTTGCGCGGCGCAGAGGAAGTGGAACTAAACCCTTGGCAACTGGCAGGATGCGAGAAGAGACGGGACGAGAGGAGGCGAGGCGAGGCGAGGCGAGGACTCAGCATATATGCAACAGTGCGCTGAACGCTTTTATTGCTAACCATTTCTTGCTGCTCGGCGAAGGTGGAGAGAGAGAGAGGAAGAGTGAGAGAGAGAGAGAGAGAGAGAGGCAGGAAGCGAGGCAGCGAGAGAGAGCGATAGGGTCAGAGCGGCACACGGATTGAAAAGAACTCGGCACGTATTTGTCACGTATTATATATTTATAGCAACCAATGAACCGTTGAATGCACGAACGGGAAGGCAAGGCAAAGAGAAGGAGAAGAAGAGAGGCAAAGAAGCAGGGGAAGAAGAGGAGCAAGAGGAGCAGGCAGGCAGCGCCCCGGCATACGCGGCGCATGCATAACCCGCTTGCGTATTTGCGCATTGCTCATACGCCGCGTGTACGCTGTGCGCGCGCTAGCTGAAGCTTAGCTGAAATTGAATACGTATTGGACTAGTACATGAGCTCAGACTGCCTGCCTCTGCCCCGCTCTCTCCCCCTGCCTCCCTCTCCCTCTCTCTCTCTCTCTCTCTCTCTCTCTCTTCCGTTGCCAGCTGCTGTCGCCGTCACAGTTTAATTATAATTTTAATCACTTTTGCAGGCAGCGCGACGCGGAAATGAATTTTATGAAGCGTATGCCGAACTGTCGTACCCAACATAAACTGTTGTCAGTTTCGAAGGCACTGAGAGATAGAGAGAGAGAGAGAGAGAGAGAGAGAGCGAGCAGTGATAGAAAGCGAGATAGAGCGGGTAAGAGCTGGGGGGAGGCAAGAGATGACTATGGACAGACTCAACGACCCATCGAGCGGGCTGACTGTCATGTCAATTCAATTTTCGTGCTTCCGTGCGCGGCGACAAGTTTTAGCCCCCGCTAGAGCCAGCCCCAGTCCCAGCCCCAGCTCTGCTCCGTCTCCTGCTCCTGCTCCTGCTCCTGCTCCTGCTGCCTGCCCGTGTTTGGAATTGTCAAGCCCGGCGGCACTTTATGTACATCATCATCAGCATCATCATAATCATCGCAATCATTGTCGTTCTCGTCATCATCAACACCTTTTGCCAGGCGCCATTTACACGCCGTCGTCTATCCTCGTCTACAGTTCTAATCAGCGCAGACAGCCGACTTTCCCCCGTGGCCTTCTCACTCTTCTCTTTCACCTTCTTCCTACCTACCTACCTTTCTCCTTCCTCCCGCTCGCCCTGCTCTACGTTTGCCAGCCGTGCGGCTAAGCGAATCAATTTTAATGCCGCATTGATTTGTGGCCCCTAAATAAACCAAAATCCCGTACCAGTTGCCAAAGAGTAGATCAAGCAATCGGCATTTTTATCATTTTTATGGACGAGATTTGGAAATTTTCACGCAATTAGAATGCGTAATGAAGTCGTTTACAAGGGGGGAGCAATGATATTTCGATATGCCATGTTTTATGGCTTATTATAGAGGTATTTGGGCTTAAAACAAAAAACATGGTAAAGCCTAATCAAAAATGAGTCGAATAGGAAGATTAACTTGGAAATATATGCACTTAGCTCTTTCTTCAAAATCAAATATATATATATATTCAAAATAGTGCCTACTGCCAAATAGAAAACTATCTAAGATAAACTCAAATTGCAAGCAACTTTACTGTAGATATCTCTTGAAATATCCCATAAATCATAATTAAATTTAGTCTATATCTGTAGATTTCAGCTGTAGATTTTCCTGGAAAATTTTTATAAGTTTTCTGCGATTTCTGCAGTGCCAGCATATTATTAAAATACAACGAGATTGCGTTCTTCTAGCAACGGCATCAATGAATCAAGATTGCAGCAAATGAAAACTATAATTGCCAGCTGGTGGCAACACTGCGGGGCAGTCATCCAACTTGCCACGCTTTCTCCTTCTCTCTCTCTCTCTCTCGCGTCCTGCCTTGCTTTCATTCATGGGTTCATCATGCATTTTGATATGAATTAAAACGAAGGCGCAGCGCGCAGTGCGGAAAGGAGAACGGAGAACGGACGGATCACGACGTCGTCGGACGAGGCTGCTGACATGTTTTGTCCACAGGCACGCATTCCTCTTGGTGGCCTGCCTCGGTCTGCCACGCTGACTGCCTGGCAACTTTCCCAACGGCACGCGCAACGCCAGCCTCAGCCTCAGCATCAGCCTCAGCCTCATCCTCAGCCTCGTCTCCTCCATTTGCCTCGTCTCCTCCATTTGCCTCGTCGTCAGCTGCTGCCGACAACTCAGCCTGCCTGTGTCACTCATATGCGCCACAAATATCCCAACCCACTGGCAGGGCGTAGCTTGCCCTGCCACTCCCCATGCCGCTCAGCCCCCTGCCACGTTCCATTCGCAGTCCCAAAATTATCGTCGCTGCCACGCACGAACGCTTACTTTGTCGCATGCACAACTTTTGGCTATTAAGTCATTTTTTGGCTTTTTAGATTTGCGACAAATTCCCCAACAGCAGCCAGCAGCAACAGCAACAGCAGCAGCAGCAACAGCAACAACAGCAACAGCAACAACAGCAACAGCAACAACAGCAACTACTTTGGCATCATCCTTCACTAATTGCCCGCACTCTTGCGGCATTTTTACACAATTCGCAGCGGACACTCCACTGTCTCTACCCCCCTCCCTGCCCCCCTTCTTCCTGCCTGCTGCTGCAACTTTAAACTGTTTAAGTTAAGGCAACACTTTATCATCTGTCCACCAAGTGCCGGACGCTGCGCAAGACACAATCGAAGCAGCCGCGGCGACTGCGACTTTGCTCAACTCTTTCACGAGTTGCCTGCTGAATAAAGACTCAAGTGGACGGGGTGGGAGGGGGTTTGCAAGAAACTGGGGTGGGAGAAGGCAGGGGTATGAAGAGAGCAAGCGCTTGGGGTGGGCTAGTTGGGCTGACTGGGAGCAGAACTGAGCAGGCAAGACAAGCTGGAAAACCTTTCATAACAATGACAAGATAATAGAATGAATGCGGTGTGGGTAGAGAGAGGGGGAAGAAGGGTTAAGGGGGTACTCGGCCATAGAATGCTCTCTCTCTCTCTCTCTTGGGGCACATTCAATTTTGAAGATTGATTTGGTTAGTAAATGGAAAAAAACGCAAGAAAATGTAAGAAACTGAAGGATATCAAGCAAAGGATGCAGAGTAGAACAGTTTGATAGAATGACAGAAATAAGTTCGCAATGAGATAAGGCTAAGAAAAGCTAAATACGGCTAAGATCTATTAAAAACATAATAGATGCACAACAAAGCACAAAAACTTACTACAATCAAGCCATATGATGATATATGATAACCCTAGAAGGGAAGAAAGAGACAACCTACACTCTGTTTATCAATCGCTCGAAAACTTGGTAATATTTCAATAGAACTAACTAAAGAAAATCAAAATTCGCAAAGATAAACTTATGATGCGAACTACGAGAGTGAGAGAGAGAGATAGAGAGAGTGGGAGAGAGAGATAAATTGCTGCAACCCTTTTTCGGCAACGACTTTGTTTCACTTTAAAGTGAACCGGGGAAAAGTTTTGAGCTGAACATTGAGTGACAGGACAAACAATGAGCAGGCAGAACAAGAGAGATCTGCTACGTCTGCCGCACCACTGCACTTGGCTCAAACTTGGCCAGCTACTCGGAGAAGCTACTACCTACCCCCCCCACCCAACTTCGCCAAGTGAAAAGTGAAAAGCAAGATTTGTCACGCACTGATGCGTCTTTAAGCGTTTTAATTACCCACGAACGAACGCCAGAGCAGACCCCCACGAAGATGGAGGGATCTGTGGAGGGATCCAACCAACGAACGAACGAACGAACGAAAACTTTAGCATAATATGCAAACCAGGACAATAATTCACTTTGGCAGTTGGCTAACTTGGCCGCACTGTGTGCGGGCAGCTGTAACTGTCCAGCGATACCTTCCCGCTAGACCCCGCTACCCTCTCTAACACCCCTCTGCAGCAGCGGGGTAGCTGAACATTTGCAGTTGCATTTGCAATTTGCATTTTGGTGCTGTGGCAATTAATAGCGCCGACGTAAACAAAACACGCAGTCAGCAAAAGCAACCGAGGGTTGCAGAGTCCTAGCTAGGACTGAAACGTTGGAGAGTCCTAGCTAGGACTGCAACGGCTGCGAGATGCGACTGCGACTGTCACTGGGGGCACACACTGCTGGGGGAGCTATCAAAATGCAAAGCAGTTCGGGCAGGTAATGAAAATGCTTAATGGCTTGCAAAGTGTCACAGTGGCTGCGCCTGTCCCCAGGATATGCAAAGCAGCCGAAGCCACCCGGAGTAGCAGCAGGCGGCTTAAAGCGCGTTAAATTCAACTCGAATATGCCACAGTACGGATGGGGGGAGATAGATAGGTGTAGTGGATGGGGGAGTGTGGTGGAATTCGAATTGGAACTTGCCACTTGCAATTGGCAGCGTAGTGAAGTGCGCAGCTCAGCGCATAAAAAGTCAATTAAAAGCGAAGCTTTTGCCAGTTCGCCAGTTGCTATTGCAGCTGCGCTCAGTTTCTGTGTACATCCGTCGGTCGGTACGTTCGTCCGTCGAGCTGCCCGACTGTCCGTTGAGTCCGTGGACTCTATCTATGCGCCGCCCTCTCAGCTCGAGCTCGAGCTCGAGTGCATGAGAGTGTTGGCCAGCGCTTTTAGCAGAATAAACAGTGAAAGTTGCGCAAAAAGGACACGCCAAGACACCAGAGAGACGGGGAGCGACAGAGTCGGCGGGGAGGGAGAGAGAGAGCTGTGAGTAGTGGCGGGTGGGGAGTGGGGAGTGGGGCGAGAGCGGCACAGACAGACTACGCTTCGCATGTCCCGGGACCTTTTGAACGTGTTGAACTTTCAAATGACTTTGCGCGCGGCTGGCAGCTAATGCCATTACACTACCCGTTACCCGTTACCGGTTACCCGGTTACCAGTTACTCAGCCCACTCTCTTAGTCTCTGTCTCTCTCTCTCTCTCTCTCTCTCTCTGCCTTTTGCACGCGCTCCGGCACCTCCAGGCCTTTGCCAGCGCTTACAAAGAGGCTAAAGAGTGCAGCAACAATGCATTTTAGTGCATGTGTGTGTGTGCGAGTGTGTGTGTGTGTGTTGGCGTGTGGGTGCGAGCGAGTCTGCCTGTGTGCAATTAAAGTGACGCACGCTTTATTGATGCGAGCGCCATTTGGCATGCATTAGAAGTCGCACAGTCCAAGGTAAAATGCCAAAGTTTAAGTGCTATTTTTATGACGTCGCATTTGAGAGCATTTTTCAAGCATTTAGCAAGAGGATAAAGCCGCTCTTAGCTGTGCCAGATGCCTTAAATTGCGTAGATTTATTTTATTTGCATGCGACGCCATATTGAATTCGAGTAGGACAGCTGCAGCAGCGTTAACAGTGGCTGTTTTCCATTCCAGCTGCTATTAACAGCGCGCAGCTCTGCTATGATCCTTTTCAGCTCTCTAACTTGGCAGAGCGCTGTTAGCTCGCCTTTACAACTGCTGCTAACAGCGCGCAGCTCTGCTATGATCCTTTTCAGCTCTCTAACTTAGAAGAGCGCTGTTAGCTCGCCTGTACAGCTGCTGCTAACAGCGCGCAGCTCTGCTATGATCCTTTTCAGCTCTCTAACTTAGCAGAGCGCTGTTAGCTCGCCTTTACAGCTGCTGCTAACAGCGTGCTGCAGCTGCCTAAGATCTTTTCCAACACTCTGACTGACGCTCACGCTATGTTAATTAGCAGCGCGCTGTTACTGCGCGTTAACAGCTGCCGATAACTGCATGTAGTATCGCTTTTAAATGCATTTAAATTACCCTTGTTTAGTTGACAACATCAATCGATTCACAATATCGATTAACGTTTGCTGTGCTCGAAATCAAATCGATCAATGCAAATTTGCGATACATTGCATGCCTGACGTTGCCGCTGCTCATAAATTATTTTGCATAAGATAATTGCAAACAAGCAAAATGTCAGGCATGGGCGGCCAATAATGAACCCGGACGGCAACAAAAACAACTAAACAAAACGTTGTCGAACGTCAACTCGGCCATAGAAAGTTGACTAACAACAACAACATGAAGAACAGGAACAACAACAACAAGAAGAAGAACAGGAACAACAACAACAAGAAGAACTGCAATCAATTGTTGTTAGAGCGCAAATCACAAACATTGCTGCACTTTTGCCCCGTAATTACTTCCATAGGTGCCTCGTGTGCGTGGCAAACTTTCTGTAGAATGACAACAAAAAGAACTGGCAGAGCGGGAGAGAGAGAGAGAGAGAGGGAGAGAGAGAGAGGGAGAGGGAGAGGAAGAGTAAAGCGCGAGCAAGGCAGCCGCATCTAATCGCTGCACTTCACGTAAATGACACGAAAATGTTTTCAAATTAAATACGCTAACGACGATGACGTCGACGCCGACGCTGACGCCGACGCTGACGTAGGTCGCGACAAGGCAGCTAACTGTAAATGCCGTTGGCCACGCGGCACAGTTGACAGTTGGCTGGATGGGCAACGGATAGCGGGAACTGGCAACAACAGCGACACACTCCGAGCCATTTAAGTGGGGTAGGGCAAAAACAGATAATGGGTATGGTTAGCGGGGGGCCGCAGGTGGCGAACAAATTGAGCGCAAAGAAAGCCAAATCAAATTATATTACAGCCAAGATTGTCTAAATAAATGGAAAAAAGGTATTTAAAATAGAAACAAATAATAACAGTGCAATGTTATATATATAAAATATACCTATTTCATTAAGTAAAAGGTAAAATCTTGTAGAAAATATAATAATATGTAGCATACTAATCTCATTTATATAGTAAAACTTTATTTTAATAATTTCAATCTTTTCCTAACACTGCACAGAAAAATTCATCGCAAACCCAAACTAACTATCGATTTTTTTGTTTTTCTAATGAATTTCAATAAGTTTTCCTGGCAAATGCAGAAAAAATGTTAAATAAATTATTTTGCAAGAACAACAAGGGGCCGAGGGAGATGGCAGTAAGTTCATAAATACTTTGCATGCAGCATGCGAAATCTGAAAATATTTACCGGCAATTGGCAATCAAGACGTGACAAATATGTGTTGTTTGCTGCCAAATAGGCCAAAACCAATGTTGCAAACTTACAAACATCTGCTGCTATCTATTTGCAGACTAAACATAAATATTTTTCAACTATACAATTTTCCACACTAAACAATAAACGATTGGAATGTTTAATGCAAAACCACAGTCGATTGCATTGCATTGTCATTATTTTCGAAACCTTGCAAAACGGAAAGTTGAGGTCGGGGCAGGTAGGAAATAAATTGATTGAGTGGAGTTTTCAAATACGGGGAAATACTAAAGAATACAGAAGATCTTTAAAGGTATTTAAAAAGAATCTTTTAGAGTACGAACTTCTTTAACTCGGTAATTTTCTTATTTCTGGCTAGAATTTCTGCATAACTTATACATACAGCTCTCAAAAACAACCTATTTCTCAGAAATCTACACAATTTCAAGTATTTTAGCCACTTTAAGGCTCTATTGTATTATATGCCACATTTGCCCACTTAAAGCTACAGTTATTTCATTTAGTAACCGAAAATTTAATTGGAATAACTCGTAGGACTTGGGAATATTTGTGGACAAATGTTTGGCCACGCCCAGTTGATGTTTGTGCCCCGAAACTGTGTACACACATTATTATTTCAGCTACGCCCACTCGGGGGGCCCCTTCTCGCCCTCCCACACCCCACAGCAAGTGCATATGCAAAACAGTGTGACGAGTGCGTGGCTGTAGCTACTGTGTATCTCAAAGATACGCATGCAATCCATATGAAAGTGCGCTTAATTTAACTGCTGGCAAAACCCAACCCCAACTCAGACCCGACTCGTACTCGGCAGATGATTTAAAATGTGCATAATAAGCGGCACTTGAGGAATAACAAAAAAAAAAAAAATACGAATATGTGTGTGGGAAGTGTAAGGCGTAAGAGAGAGAGAGAGGGGGGGGGGGCAGGGGCAGCAACTACATTTGAATCGCAAAACTAACAAATAAATAACACAACGAAAGATGTGTAAGACAAACAGACAAATGGGCAAAGCGCAGAAAGCGGACGGGCTAGGGCAAAAGGGGAAAAATCTTTTCGCAGTTGCGAGCTAAGAAAAACATATTCAAATTTAAAATTTCCGCTTGATTTTCCTCTCGTAGAAGTATCTGCAGAAAGTATCTACAACTTCAACTGTTGCCTCGTTGCCCTATCCTGCCTGCCTGCCCGCCTGCCCTGCTACCTCGCATTGTTGTCCTCGTTCTCGTCCTCGTCGTCGTCGTCGTTTGCATTTTGCCAAAACAGCGCAACGTGGAACTTTTCACACATGTGCAAGGCAGGGGGGAAGCAGCAGATAGGCAGGGAGAGAGAGAGGGGGGGGCCGCTATCTGCCTCACATTGCTACACATACATATGTATGTGTTTACAGTTAGCGGGCGCCAAACCAAGGTGTCGCCATGCACCCAAAATCGTTTCGGCGTGAATACATTTGCACCCCGAGCAGCTACAGGCGCTCTTGCTCCCTCTCTCTCTCTCTCTTTCGCTGCCTCTCCGCCTCTCCCCCTCGCACAGCGAGCGTGCTGCGCAGGCAAAATGGCGAAATGTATTCGCATTTTCACAAACGCGCTGCATTAATTACCGCAGCAGCCTCTACGTGAGTGTGTGCCCTCTCTCTCTCTCTCCCCGCCTGCCGCCCGTCTCCTTCTCCTTCTCGCTCACCTGCCAGGTGCTTGGGGCAGCGTCGTGAAGCAGCATGAGCACTGGAGCCGCGCTGCTCGGTCAGCGCTGCCCCCGCTTCTGTCCCCCGCTCGTCTCACCACGCGCTTTCGCGCTGATATGTTAAGCTGCATTTTGGCTTACAAAAATATGGCGAGGGACAGGGACAGAGAGAGAGCGGGCGAGCGAGAGGGGCAATGGCAATGAGGCTGTTCTGCCTGCTCATGGAAATCCTTTTACTTCGTTTGGACATTTTGTGATGTATTACGTAAGTGCGGCTTTTGCGGTCTCCTTTTGTGTATATGCAATTTTCTGCGCTGCGAGAAAAGGATCTACAGCAGAGACAGAGAGAGAGAGAGAGAGACACGTAGAGAGTGTGCGAGAGAATCCCTGTTGATGATGATGAAGCGGACTTTTTATCGCAGTAAATGTTTGTTGCTGGTTTAAGCTTGTCCCAAGCTGTAGACAGATAAACCATATGCAAAATATATATATAAATAGAACTACACGTATTCCAACTATCTGCTGCCAAGCACAAAGCTAAATGCGCAAATTGAATTGTCTGGCATGTGGAATAAGGTAAGGTAGAGCTAGAGAGAGAGAGAGAGAGGGAGACATGCCAAGCTGCATGTTAGTTAACATAAGCAGGTTAACTAACACAAATATGTTAAGCAGAATTGCAAAGTTATCGATAAAAAATGTCAATTAAAAACCTTGTTGAAAAATAACTAAATAAAAAAAATACAAATAAATAAGAGAATGTTTTATATTTACATGGCATGCAATGTAAGCTAACATAACGATGTAAAGTAACAGAAATATGTAAGCAGCATTTAGTCAATTATCGATATTTTGACTAATGTTGGCCTAAGCGATCGCGCTATTAATTAAATGCATAAGAAATATGTAAATAAGTAGATAAAAAAATATACAAATTAAAAAACCGCAATTTTAAAAATAACTCTTAAATTAATTAAATTATATTTTAATAAATTTAAAATGCAATTGAATTGCATACTTCGCACGGCAGCGCACTTTAATTGAAATGTTAAGTAACATAACACTGTAAAGTAACATAAATATGTTATGAGTAAGTTATCGATATATGGCTTAGTGTTAGCCCAAGCCAATGCGCTGTTAAGACACTGTTAAGGCATAGAAAGTTATTATAAAGAGACAGTTACTATATTTAATATTATTAATTATTCTCTACGTATTTCATAGCCCACCGCGATCCCTTGCAAATGTTAACTGCATTTTTAACGCATTTTTCCTTTGGGAAAGTTTGTCAAGTGCAACGCGACAATTTAAGCAGCTTTTCCGGCTCTCGCGCATATATTTATGACGCTGCCATATACGATGGCTATATAAATCAAAAGATTTTGCAACTCCATCTATCACAGGGGGTTAGAGTAGCGTGCACCTTCTTCTACACTTTCGCCCTCTCTACTCTCTCTCTCCCCCCCCTTTCTCTGCCTCTCTCTTGCCCGCTTTCTCTTCTGCCTTACGCAGTATTTGCATCTGCGCGAAAACGAATTAAATGTGCATTTGCAGCGCTCAATTGCAGACACTCCACGCTGCAGCCCCCCGCACACTCGCCCGCCCGTCGCACCGCCTGCTGCGGCAAGTTTAGCTCGCATTTCACATCCAATTACAGTGGGCCCGCGAGAGAGGAGCCGGAACGAGCAACAACGTCGCCCACGGTCGCTCGGGGCATTGTTATGTTACCATAATCCCGAGGATAAACGATTAAGGAAAGCAAGGCGTGAAACTGTGCGACAGAGAGAGAGAGAGAGAGCGAGCGAGTACCAGCTGTGTTACCTGCTCACGTGCGGGGGGGGGGTGCAGGCAGCAAGGGGGGGGAAGTTGTAGTTGAAGTTGAAGTTGCAGCGGCGCCTGCAGCTGCCAGTTTTGGGCAAATTGAAGGCAAAGCGACGATGCAAATTGCAAATGGCAGCGAGGGCGAAAGGAGAGCGAATGAAGGGAGTAAGAGGGGGGCAGGAGAGAGCGCGGCGAAAAACAAGCTAAGACGAACGCGCGCGCGGCAGCCATTTTGGAGCCGCCTGTTGGCCTGTTGGCAAATTCAATTCAAATTTTGTTGAGCATTAAAATGCCGCTGCAGGAAAACTTGAGGAAAATGTGCAGGGAAATAAAAGTGATTGTAAGTGGCGACGACAGCGACGACGACGACGGCACAAAAGGCGGAAAAAATTTATGAAAAGATAAAAGACGCAGGCGTTCATTCAAAACACACACACACACAGAGTGGGAGGGAGAGAAAGCGAGAGAGAGCGAGAGAGAGTGAGAGGAGGGAGTAAGAGGGAAAGAGAGCGAGAGAACAGGTGAGGACAAGCGGCAAAGCCACGACAAGCCAAGCCACGTCAAGCAATTTTAAATGGCAACGGGCGGGCGTACGCTTTGCCCCTTTGCCCCTGCCGCACGCAAGCAGCAGAGGCAGCAGCAAAGGCAGAGAGAGAGAGAGTGAGAAAGGGGAGAGAGAGAGTGATGACGAGCGCGAGGGAGGGAGAGCGGCGAAAAAAATCATTGACGACGTTGCGGGCTGCCGCCACTTGAGGCCGTCGCGCATTACTTCAACTCTCAAGATGCTCGCTCGCGCTGAGGCGACACCTAGCGTGCGCAGCTGGAAGCAGCGATACCTCGAAGGGGCGGCCCCTTTCCACGCGGCGTGTAATATGCAAACAGATTTTTTCACTTTCATTGGGGGTGGCTGCTGCTGCTGCTGCTGCGTGTGGCGCAGGCAAAACCAATCCCAGCCCAATTTCATAAGCGAAGCAGCGCCCCTGCAGCCTCCCTCCCACTCCCGCCTGGCCTGCTGCCTTTGTTGCAAAGAAGTTTTTTAGCAAACTCAGCAGAAAAAAAAGAAGAATGAAAAAAAGCAGGAAACACAAAAGCTATGGGGCACGGGCTGCTGCTTTTGTCCCTTTTGAGCATGCAGCACGCCAGCGCGTTGCCGCATGTGTGTGTGTGTGTGTGTGTGGCTGCCACAGGGAATGGCGACTGCGACGCTAACTGTAACTGTAGCTGTATCTGCAACTGTCGCTCGTATCTGCGGCTCTATCTTTGTATCTGTTTCATTTGTGCGCGGCAACTGGCAATAAAAACACACGCAACAAAAGGCGAGCAACACATTCAATCACACTTTGGCAAACTGCAGCGGGGGGCAGGGGCGGTAACGTAGGGTAGGGGTGTGCCCACCCAATTGGCAAATTAGCTGGCATTGCAATTCATGCCGCGCGCGGAGGGGGCGCCGTGGCATTTGAAAGATACATTTGCAGATACATTAACACCTGCCATTCAAGCGCAATTGAATAGATGCAGCGGGAGAGGCGGGAGATGGGACAGGCAGGAGAGGAGCAGCGGGCTAGCTGGAAAGGATTAGTGGATTAGCTGGAGTGGCAGTGGCTGCGGCAACAAGGGGGCGGCACAGACAGTACGTTTCCAATTGTTGCTGCTTTACGACCTTTTTCGTTGCCATTTTTTTTATTCTTTCTTTGTTGCAAAAAAAAGGTTAATCGAATACCCCATTTCAATGCAATTTCTAAGAGTTTTCACTATTTTTGGCATTTTGCATGCGCTGCAAAATCGCCGAAGAGAGAGAGAATTAGCTAACGGGACAGAGTTAGTGCAACACTACTACTGATGATTATTACAGTTTTACTAGGTTTTTTGCGTCTTTTATTCTTTAAATGCATAGATCTCTGTTATTAAGCGAGCTGGAGTTCTTAAATTTGGTAGACAGTTTTATCCATATCATATGCAGCTCTACCAATTTTTATAAACTTTAAAATATGCATGGTTTTTTTAAAAAAACCGTTTTTAAGAATTATTTTAAGAATTGTTACAGATTAAGATGTTAGCTGCGCTGCACTGTGAGTATAAGGCTTGACCTAGCTCATTTGTAAAGATTTTTCTTTGAAACTTAACTTTCTTATAATAAAATCTATATAATATTTTATAATAATAAATTATATTATTTAGTAATATTCAGTAATATGAGATATAACTATGAATGTTATCAAAAAATATAATTATATAAAACTTTCAACCCGCCTCGGCAAACTCTAGACTCGTTTTTTAGTTATTCCATGCATAATGCACATAAGAAATCGGGCGCCAAGCCGTAGTACTTACAATAAACACCGTTATGTCTATATATGTATATGTTGTATGTCGCCTTATCAAGCCGCAAGCACTAAATCAACTTTTTCCGGAGACACCCGACCGGCTCCAGCCTCAGCCTGACCCCACAGATAACTGCAAGTTGCTTTGGGCTGATGTCGTTTTATGGGCTACACCTTTTATGCGATGTCACCGCAATAAGAGATAGAGAGAGAGAGGGAGAGAGGGAGAGCGGGAGAGCGGGAGAGCGGGAGAGAGGGAGAGCGGGATAGGCTGGTAGTGGGAGAGAGATAAAGCCGAGCCAGGAGGCAGCAAATCCGCAACAAAATCCACATCAGAAGAAATTCGTCGCACTTAAGCCGCAAAAAAGGAAAAGGACAACTTGCGAAAAAGAAAAAACGAAAGGGAAGAAAGGAGATGAGGAGAGAGCAGTAAAGCGCACATGGTTGAAGCGACAACAACAAAAGACGCGGAGAATGAATAATTGCCAATATGCCACAAATTATTTCAAATGAAATGTGAGTGTATTTATGATTTATACGCGCGGGCGGGGAGGGGAGGAGCAGGGGCGAGAGCACATATAAAACATGTCCAAACATGTCGCAGAGATAAAAGTTTGCCAGCTCAGTTTTTTTTCGGGCAAGCAGGGGGCGTGGCATGGCAAATGAAATGCAAGTCGTGGAATTTGAAACTTGGCACGCGGCTTGAAGGATTTTTTAGCTGCCACTCGCTCTTCCTCTCTCTCTCCCTCTCTCTCTCTCTCACTTTGAGCGCTTGCTTTGCTTGCGCCAGCACGGGGCCACTTAAGCACAGCGTCGCTGACCCCGCAGCCGCTCGCTGCGCTCCTGTCTATTTTAGCTGATCGGGCGTCGCAGATTGGCGACGCGCAAGGTAGAAAAAAACCCGTAGCAAATGTCTGCGCTGCGTTTCCGCTGTGGGGCGTGTGTGTGCGCGCCATATAAGTTGAAAGGCAGCCAACAAATTGAGTGAGAGAGAGTGAGAGAGAGCGGGAGAGCGGGAGAACGCAGCAATGATAATAAGTTGTTTACGACGCGTGAGCTTGCATCAAAACAAGCGCTGACATTAAGGGCGGACAGCAGCAGCAGCAGCGGCAGCATTTGCGCTGCATTTGTTTTTTGCTTTGCTTTGCGCTGTCGCCGCGTCGCAGACGCCAAGTCAATCGCGTGGCGACACGGTGGCGCCAGCTGGCGTCGCTTTTGCGCAACAGCCGGCTGGGCAGCAAAAAGCTTGACGGCCATTTTTATGAATGAAAAGCGCCGCGACAAAAAAGCTTCGGCACACACGTGCGCGGCAGCAGCAGCAACAAGAGCGGCAGAGAGAGAGAGAGAGCGGGAGAGAGCGTAAATGGAAGAGCGTGAGTGGCAGAGCGCGAGTGAAAGAGAGGGCGAGACTGTGCGAGTGTGTGCCTTAAGCAAGTGTGTGCACTTAAGAGCGCCAGCTGCAGCTCTCTCAGTCTCTTGCTCTTGCTCGGGCTCTCGCCGCTGTTAAGTGTTAACAGCGCGCTGTTAAGGCGGCTTAACAGCTGTGCGAATGAAGTTGCAAAGCGCTGGCTGCCTGCTTAGTTGCTGTAAAACTTCGTAAACAGACAAGGCGCTCGCATGGCAATAATGTTGTTGTTGTTGCTGCTGTTGTTGCAATTTGTTGCTGCTACAGTTGGCGGGGTCATGCAACTTTAATATGTAAACAACACCGTCAGCAGGCGCGTGCCTGTCGCCCTGTCTACTCTTCTGCCCGAGTCTATGTCTCTCTCTGTGTGTGTGTGTGTGTGTGTGTGCCGGAAGCAGACATGTTGTGACACTCTTTGACTTGACCTCGGCTCGCCAGCCAGCCAGCCAGCCAGCCAGCCAGCCCGAGACAGACAGACAAAAGCTCGCAATAAGCACGCGTGTCAATCAGCCCCAGTCAGCTGACATAATAACATAGAAGGAGGGGGGGGAGCGGGTTAGGGCAGGACAGGGAGTAGCGCGGGGGTGTCGGGCAGGTAAACAAAAATGTCTGCAGCGATACAACATTTTTCGGTTATGCAAAGCGGCTACGACGACGACGAAAATTGTGACCCAGTTTCGAGGCTAAGGCAGAAATTACGTGAGTGAGGGGCAAGAGGCGCTGCAGGCAGGCTCAGACGCAGCCTACACACACACAGACACACGCACAGTAGCTGCGCCGTCTGGGCTGAGAGTGTGTGTGTATTGTGAAGACGCAGCACGTAGCGCACATTTCGTAATAACTTAATCGATGTCGAGCGAGCCGAGTCGAGAATTTTTAGTGGATTCGGACTACCCTGTAGAAAAAAATAAGCAAGCAGAAGGGTTAAATAGGCGAGTGGCAGGATTGAGAAGCACGGAAAGATGTAGGGTATAAGTAAACTGGTACTACAAATTTTAAAACTTGTGGGAAATTAAAAGTTTTTGACAGAGTAATGGAAGCTATAAGCTTAAGATTCATTCTGTACAGCTTAACCATGATAGTAAGGTCCTCATGGCTTTAGTACTTCTATAAACTGATCTAGCTTACGTTTCTAGCTAATTTTTTTTATCGAATCTGAGTTAAGTCAATGTATTTTAACAGCTCAAGGCAGTCTTCCCCCCTCAGCTTAATTATCTTGCTCGCAAGCACTCAAACCCCATTGATTTCTACCTATATCCTACCTAATCCACTCATTGTAAGGCGCTCAAGATCTTTGATCTTGAATCGTTGATCTCAGCAGTTACTCAAACTACTTTAAGGTTATCTAGCTTTATGCCTTCTTAAGCTCCTGGCAGACAAGCTACCTTTATACCTTTAGCATACATATATAAAACCTATCTACCCCTACTTCTATCAAATCTAGAACTACAGATCCTCAGAATCCTTGAGTTCTCTCACAGACTTCCACAGTTCAGCTTCTTCCTAATCTACTCGACAAACTTGTCGCAGTCTGTCTGCGAGGTGTCATATCCCAAGCTAACCTATTTGCAGTCGCATCGTCGAATTTGACGACAACAAAAAAAAGCTATCAAGAAGGTGCCTGGCGGTGCTTTGGTATAGTAGGGGCGGCAGGAAGTTGGCAATATATTTGACTCACTGCAAAGCGGAAGCGCGGCTGAGGCAATGTTTCTGTCTGTCTGTCTGTCTGTCTCGCCTCCACGCTGGCTGTGCCTGCCGCGTTCCCTGGTGACAATGCAGCCGGGCAGGCAGGCAGGCTAGCGGCAACGAGGCTCGTCCTGCAAGTTGCACGTCGCAAAGAGTACAAGCAAAAGCAAAAGCAACATGCAACCAACTGGAAGCAATGAAGGCTAAGTTGTTGCCGAAGTTCGCTACGAGAGCTGCGCAGCTGATAAGCCAACCAACTAGTACAGGCCCGACTGTAGGAGTCGTAAGGGGTAGACTCCGCCAGACTTGGCAGGCACGAAAAAGCCACAAAAACCCGACACGACAATCATCAACTCGATGCGACCATAAAATCGGGAGAGCAAAAGAAAGAGAGAGAACAACCGAAAGACCGAGTGACTAACCCAAGCAGCGAGACCTAACCCGCCGAGCGAGCAAACCCATCGACCGAGGAACCGCTTCCCTTCCCTCAGACAGAGCGACACTTGTAGTGCACCCTGGTCGAGCTATAAATTTGCCGACTTCCAAATATGCCGGGCGACATATTTAGTTGTACTATTAAATGCCTAAGCAGTTGTCTCGAAGCAAGTTGTCGGAGCAGAGCTTAAGATTGAGCAGAAAACTTTAGAATAAAAGAAAAAAGCAGGACTATAAATGCAACTAGAATATGCTGCAGTAGTTTGAAATAAACTTTAACGCATAAAGAAATAACTATAGAGTTTTAGGCAAGTTTAATAGCCATAAATGGGTTTTAAGAACCGTAAAGTCTTTTGTTAATGAAGAATTGAAGGAAAGCATAAACCGATCACGACTAAGGTTGACTTAGACCTTAGAGAAATGGCTTAAATAAACTGAAATAAAGCTCAAATATTTAGGGGAAGCGAAACTTATGTGCATATGATATACAAATCTGCAGAAATCCATCAACTCGAGGAACTCAGGAAGCGCTTGGGTTCTATAAATAATAAGAAACAATTATGAAACTTGTTAAATTCAGCGAAGATCAATTTGCGGGTCGGAGCCAAAAAAGCCACACAAACTGTTGGTAGAACTTGTAACTGCAGTTTCCTACCAACAATATTGAAATCCGAACTTATAGCAACCCACTATATAAACCACTTTAAACTGCAGTTTACTCCAGCTAACATGAACTTGGCTTGCCGAGCTCCCCGGGTGGCGGGAGTTATTGAAATCAATGCAGCTGTGGTAAGTGTGCTAGATGCACACCCCGCCCCTGCCCCCGGGGGCTAGCACTAACAAAGGCAAGGCCCAATATCGGGCGGAAAACTACTGCCAGCCAAGTGCAGCGGCAGAGGCAGCGGCGTCTGCAATTGAAAAGCGGCTCCCAAAAGACAAGAAAAGCGTCCCACGAGAACAGAAACAACAACAAACAGAGGCGGGCAGGCTGGGGGGGAGGCAGGGAAGGAGGCAGGAAGGGAAGCGGGCAGGCAGGCAGGGAAGAAGGCAGGAAGGGAAGCCGGGAAGTAGGCGGGGAAAGAGGCAGGGAGGGGTGCGGGCAAAGTCGATAACCCCCGGTACGGGGTGCTACCAAAAATCCCCAGCCGATACGGTGTGTTACATATGTAAGTGTGGCTGTGTGTGTGTGTGTGATTGTGTGTGTGTGAGAGAGGCAGCTCTTGCAGCTCTTTTGTGACTGTGTCTGCCTCCATGCCCTGCCCTGCCCCGCCCTGCCCTTCTTGCCTGCCTATTTGCTCTTCTGCTTTGCCTATTTTAGTTTTTAGCCTGCGACTTATGACTTCCCGTGCCGACAGCGTAGTAAGGAGGAGGGGAGGGGAGGGGAGGTGGGGTCTAGCCTGCTAGGTTGGGCGTGTTTTTGTTATATTGGACTCGTTGGGTGTTGACATTCAGCGTGCTCATTAAACCGCCCGTGCAGACAAGCTCGAAAAACTTTGGTCGAGCTTAAAGTTGCTGCCACTGCCTGCTCCTGCCTACCCCTCCCTATCCCGCCCCCTTCCCACTGCCTCTCACATAATAATGGCAGTGTTGTTATTGCATAATTTTAATGTGTCGTCCTTAATTTAAATGCTTCCGCTGCACACGGCAACGTGCCCCGCCGACCCCGGCGCAACGAGGCGAATCTTTGGCAACGAGTCACGAGATGCCTCGACACAGTTCGAGTTCGTGTTATGTTCAGCCCCGGCAACTACGCCCACACGCGGCACCCCTCTGCCGCCCCCATTCCGCCTGCAACACGTTCATTGCTGCTGCTGCTGCTGCAGCTGGCTGCCAAAAAATTGTCTATTAGTTGGGCCCGATTCGATGATAATGGCATATGACAAGGCGCCACATTCGAGGCGCAATCGAGTTTTGAAGCGAGTGCCCTCTCCTCGTTCGTGCCTCCCTCGTCCCTCGAGGCGTATGCGCAATGCTTATTAATTTAGAATTTACGTAGCATGCTTCTAGGCGTAGCCGGCTTAAAATTGCCAACTTGCAAGGGGCTACGACATCGTCGGCGTTTGATACGCTCGTACAAGTTAATTAATTGTTGCCCAGCACCTCGAGCAGTCGCAGCCCGTATGTGCCACTTCCGTGTGTACGGGTGTGTGTGTGTGTGTGTTCACGGGTGTGTGTGTGAGTGTCACTTATGTAAATATGGAAACACCATGCCGGAGACAGACGCCCCCAAAAAGTTGAAAACCAACACAGCATGAAGAAGAATTGCAAAAAATACAAGTAAAATGCAGGAAACGTCGACATGTAGGGCAGACCAAGTAATACCCTGTTCTTTTCATTTTATATATTTTTCTTTCTTGGCATTTAATTGCTATGTTAATTAACAGGCGCTGTTAAGCGGTGAAGTTAAGCAAGTGGGCGCTGTAATCGTTAAGGCAGCAGAAGCGGAGCTGTTATCGCTCCTTATGCAATCAGTTTGAAAGTTAATTAACTGACGCTGTTAACGTTTGAGCTGTTAGAGCGAAGCTGTTATTGCTGCGCCAGCACATTTCGATTAATTTTGATCGACGTTGTTGTTGTCTAATGCATGTTAAGCCTTTGCATTTATTTTTAATGTTAATTAACAGGCGCTGTTAACGTTAGAGCGGAGCTGTTGTGGAGCCGCTACAACATATCGATTAATTGATCTACACAGTGTTGTGCAGCGAAGAAAGAAGGTTTTTTGAAATAAAATTTAAATTGCATAAGTAGTGAAAAGTATAGCTGCCCTATATATACATACACATCTATATATATATATATTATTATATCTGTGCTTATAGTTCCGTCCTACTGTAAGTTGAGTAGTAAGTTATATAGGGTATTAAAACAACAGCACGGCCAGCGCCAAAGGCACAACAACTGCAACCACGAATAAGAAACGAGTAGTGCCACTATATGTGTTTATGTGAGAGTGTGTGTGTGGGTGTGTGTGTGTGCGGGAGGCGTGTGCCATGTGTGAACTTTTTAGCCAGACTCGTGCCAAAGTCAACAAAACAGCGAACAAGGAGCCAGCAGAAGCAGCAGCAGCAGCAGCTGTCCACCGCCGTCTGTAGCTGGACAAGGACATTGTGGGCAGTGCGGAAGAGTAAAGAAGAAGGAGAACGGGGAGAGCCATGAGACACGGCGCGACGACGCCGACGTGCATCTATCAAAGCACAGCGTAGCCTGCCCACAGCCTTAGGATAATCACATTCAAAGGAAAACGAAGCGAGCTGCGAAAACACAAGCGAAGATTGCAGCTGAGGGATCAACATGAAGGTTGGAGGTGCTGTTGCTGCTGCTGCTTCTGCTGGCAAGGTGCAGCCGGGAGACGAGGGAAAGCAGGAAATGTTGCACAGTCGAAAAGAGAAAGAAAAGAAAAAACTTTAAACTGAACTTTGACTGATGGCCGACGCACTGACTGCGTGACAGACCTACACAGAGACGGGGGCAGGAGACGTTGGAGGCATCTGCCTGACAGTCCGGACGACTGTCACTCACTTATTTTATTGACAATTTTTTGTGCCGTGCAGCGTTTTCAATTTGAGCCAAGCTTGCGGCAAATTGTTGTTAACTGGCTGCCAACAACGTCGTTCTCGACTGCATAAATTAATCAGGAAATCGAAGCAACGACGACGGCAGCCTTCCGCTGCCTTCCCTTGGCCCCCCGCACATCCTGCACTCTCGGTTGGGTTCTGGTCTTCTATTTGGTCACCTGGTCGGCACATTTGCCACCTTCAGCTTAGTTCGAAACGCCCCGCTAGAATTGCAATAGTTGAGCAATTTCGAGACGCACCCGAGAATGATTTTTAAAAGTCACGCAAATATTTCCATCATCGTTTCGTTTCCTGATTGAGTTCCACTCGGACGATTGCCATTTTCCGCTGCCTCCTTCCCTTACTGGCGCCTCCCTTCCCCAACCTAATTCAAATAGAATTTAGAGAGCAGCAAACTCAAAAATTCATTCGCGAATTCAATTTCGCTTTATACACCAAATTATGCAGCCGAATCGAAGTGGGAAAGCCTTAAAAAGTATCTGCATTTCGTACATTTATGATAGCAACGCTTAGGAGATATTAAAGATGATTTGGAGATGGGGAAAACAGAAAGAGCTTTATGGATATGACTCTAGTTTGAATCCTTATGGTTACATACACTTTGTAACCCTACAAATCTATGGCCTACCCATCGGAGTACCTTGCTAGCCTGGAAAGATTGAGGGATCCCTCTCTTAACATACAGCTAAGCTTGCATTTCGAACATGTCTGAGATCATCTCTTATAGGATCTTTAAGATGGGCTAGAAATTGAGGAAACAGAAAGTGCTTCAAAGATATGAATCCTTACGATGACAAACCCTTTGTAACCCTGAAAATCTATGGCCTACTCATTGCAGTACCTCGCTAGCCCGGGAAGATGGAAGGATCCCTCTCTTAACACACAGATTAGCTTGCATTTCGAACATGTCTGATAGCATCTCTTATAGAATCTTAACAAGTCGGAAAGGCTACAGTCGAGCTGACTCGACTGTGATATACCCGCTACAATTCTTCGGAAAAACACGTGCCAAATGTGAACAATGCGTTCTTGCTTTTTATTTCTTTCCGTCTCTAATTTGTTTTGCCTATGCAAGTTCCACTCGATTCTTATTGGATGTTGCCCTTTGCTTTTATTACTCTGCAGTTATAAATTATGCATGTGTGATAGAGACGCCTATACATACATACATATATGCTGCCTCACAATACATCTCAACATATCTAATTAGATTTGTCGTTTGTATTTTGTGTTGCTGCTCAATGTCTCTTTCGATTTTAAGTGGCTTTAAATATACTAAAAATTTATTTTGAATTTTGCAACACACTATAAAATAAAAAAAAAATATAAGATACAAAAAAATAAATTTAAGTCGCCCAGGCACACCCAGGAGTTGAACTCCGGACGTCTCGCTGAACAGTCAACTACCATCACCACTCGACCACTGCACTTCTTTCGCAATAACCGATAAAATTGCACCATGAATATTTTCGGTGCACATAATTAAAAAAAAAAGTTGCCACATAATTTAAAAAAAAAGTTGCCACATAATTAAAAAAAGTTGTCTGCTGCTGGTGTTGAACTCGGGTACTAACATTAGGAAAAACCGACACAGGCACATGGCCACAAGGCAATACTATTTCTTGAATATCTTCCTTATTTATCGGCCGATCTTATTGAAACTTTCGCAACACGCCCGGATGGTGGTTTTTATCACATGGATAAAAAATGAATGCTGTAGAGCTATATTTGCAGCTATTATCGATTTATTATCGATTTTTGGGGGCGGATGGAGGCGTGGCAAAAATCCAAAATAAACTTGATCTGCGGGCATAATTAACACATATTGTCTCCAAATTTGGTAGCTCTAGCTCTTATAATAGCTGAGATCTAGGTTTTCATACGGACAGACAGACGGACAGACGGACAGACGGACAGACGGACAGACGGACAGACGGACAGACGGACAGACGGACATGGCTATATCGACTCGGCTGTTCATGCTGATTCAGAATATATATACTTTATGGGGTCGGAGATGTCTCCTTCTGCCTGTTACAAACATTTTCGGTTGGCACAAAGTTATAATACCCTTATACTCTTCGAGTAGCGGGTATAAAAATGGGCTAGAAATTGAGGAAACAGAAAGAGCTTCAAAGATATGAATCCTTACGATGACAAACCCTTTGTAACCCTGAAAATCTATGGCCTACTCATTGCAGTACCTCGCTAGCCCGGGAAGATGGAAGGATCCCTCTCTTAACACACAGATTAGCTTGCATTTCGAACATGTCTGATAGCATCTCTTATAGAATCTTAAAAATGGGCTAGAAATTGAGGAAACAGAAAGAGCTTCAAAGATATGAATCCTTACGATGACAAACCCTTTGTAACCCTGAAAATCTATGGCCTACTCATTGCAGTACCTCGCTAACCCGAAAAGATGGAGGGATCCCTCTAAGAGCTCGCTCTAGGACGCACCGTTTGAGCTTTAACCCATGAGTGACCCTTGAACCGGCAGCTGTACAAAGTTAATAACAGTCGAAAGCAGGAAAAAACCTAATGCCGAAAGCAAATAAAGCGACTGCCTTACAAGCCTGCTCCCTGCAGTCCCTCCCGCTCGCCCACACACTTGCTCAACAAACAAACACGAAACGCAGCGCGTCGCAAAGTAAACAAAGCGAACGAACCGAACGTTATTCGGATAAATCGAGAAAAAAATGCATATTTATTTGCGCAAAGTATCTGTAGCTACACTAGTAGTATACATGGTAGATATGTCTGTGGAGTGGAGTCTGGTTGCAAGAGACCTTATCGCTCAAGCGGCATCGAAATGTGAGCGATATGTGAATAGATTTTCCATTTGCTTTTCATACGTTTATCCCTCCCCCGCCCTTGCTCCCGCTTCCATTCACCGCGCTGTTTGTTGCATGAGTAATGGGCATGTCGCACTCGCTCTGCAGCCCAGCAGATGCAAATGTATCTGTATCTGTATCTGTATCTCTAGCTGTATCTGCGCGCATGTATAAATAGTAACTCAGTTGAACGCACCGCCAAAATAGCAAAAGGCGGCAAAAGCTGCCTGGTATTGTGTTTCACAAATCTTCGAAGAGTAGCAACGGCGCGGATAGGAGCTAGAGGGGGACAGCTGACTGACTGACAGAGACGGACTGTGCCTGTCGAGTGTTTGCCTGCGATAGCGGCAAATACGTTTTCAATGCATACAATTACTTCCAGCAAGCTGCTTGCGAAATTAAAATTAAATTACGCCACAGCAGTGGCAGCTGTGCTGTGCGAGCGGGAGAAGGGAGGGGGGGGGGGCAGGGGCGTGGCTGGCAGGCGGGGCAGACACTGCGCTACATCGTTGAGCATTTCATTAAGTTATGTCGCCAGTTGACACCAAAATGTCACGTAGCGAGGGGGGAAGGCGGTTCAAAAGGGGAGGGAGTAAAGGCAACTAGGGAAGAGAGTTGGGAGGTAGGGTCTAGCGGGAAGTGTGCGTGATCTGTGGGGGGTATTGCAAAGGGTTAAGGGGTCTAAGCGGGATGTCTATTGGTTCACAGGAAGGAGGAGGTGGGAAGAGTCTGAGGGGATTAGACTGTAGGGTCCAGGCGAGCCACCTAGGAAGGGATTGCGAGCAGAACCTAGAGGGGTTAGCTTCGAGAGTCTAGGGGGTTTAGTTAGGAGGGTAGAGGGGTGCAAGTGTAGACGGTCTGGGTGGGTAATCTATTGGTTCCTAGGAAGCGATTCTGAGCAGAGTCTAGGGGGGTTAGCTTAGAGGGTCTAAGGGGTTTAGTCAAGAGGGTAGAGGAGTGCTAATGTAGAGGCTCTAGGCGGGTAGTCTATAGGTTTCTAGAAAGGGTTTGTTAGCATAGTCTAACTCCCTTAGACTAGGGGAATCAGTCTAGGCGGTCTAGGGGAATTAGTCTAGAGGGTCTAGGAAGGTTAGAGCAATGGGTCTAGAGGGGTGTGTGCAGAGGCTCTAGGGGGGGCTACTCTAAGAGCTCTAGGGAGTGCAGTGTATGAGGTCTAGCGGGGTAATTCGCCGACCCTTTTCACGGGGGGTACTGCGTCCCTGCCCAGTTTAACTGCACTTGGGTGCATCGTTAAGTGGCTGAGACAATCGTGCCAATCATTAAAAATCTGAGCCCAAAACGCAGCCGAGTGGCTGCGTCATCTCTGCGGCTATCAACACGTACTGCGTTGCCCACACTGACGCCGACGTCGACTGCGACTGCGACTGCGACCTGTCTGCGGCAGCAGCAGCAACTATGAAACCGGCAACCCGTCGACGTAGCCGCCTTAGCCTGTTTATGGGCGCCCTAGATTAGGTCTTTGTCAGCACATTTCGAGTGTGTGTGGGAGACGCAACTGGGTGCGGCAGTGTGTTTGCGGCAGTGTGTGTGTGTGCTCGAGTGGCGACAAAATCCAAAGGCGTAAGCTTTTCTGCAAGTGGAGGCCACTTGAGTTGCAGTCCTCCTGCCTTCCTCCTCTCTCTCTCCCTCCCTCTTTGGCTGAGCCTAGCAGCCGCCTGTTCCGCTTCTTCCGGTGCAGGACCCAAGAGGTCTCAACTTGCCTTCGCCTGCATCGCAGTTCCAGATAGACACGCAGCAGCGGCGCAGAGTGAATGCCCGATCATGGTGCGCGGAACGGGACATGTTGCTGGCCTAAAGACATAATCGCTGCACAAGCGATGCTCCAAGGAGTGCGAGTAGACTAACATGTCTCTTGGAGTATCAAAGAGTTTTGAAAAGGAAAGGAACTGTACTAGGAAAGAGGCGCTAGACTCACAACAGAGTACAGGAGATCCTACTCCCTCTTCCAACTCACCCAGCGTTCTAGGTAATAATTATAATAGAGAGCATAAAGAAATCTCCCCCTGAAGCTCTCTATATTTCTCACTCTTCCAACTCATGCAACCTTCTAGACTCGCAAGAGAGTACAGGAGATCCTACTCCCTCTTCCAACTCACCCAGCCTTCTAGGCTCGCAAGGAAGTACACGAGATCCTTAAGGTATACAGAGGTAATAATTATAAAGAGCATAAGAAGTCTCTCCCTGAAGCTCGCTATACTTCTGCCTCATCCAAATCAACCCAACCCTCTGCAAGGTTCCTTCTTCTTTCAACCTTCCTAGAAATGAATCCTCTTTGCGGTTCTTTAATTTCATAGTTGATATTTTCCAACTCTGGCTAATTTGGCGGGCGACGGTGTATGCCAAATAAACAAAAAAAAAACAATAAAAATTAATAGAGATTGAAGAGACACACGAAATGGCTGAAACAGATAACAAAAACCTCCGCGGGGCAGGCAGCCGCGTGAGGGAGGTGGAAGCGGGTGCTTGCGAGGCGTGGAGGGGGGGTGGGAGGGGTGGCAACATTCGCCAATTTCAAGTTGGGCCACTATTGAAGAAGCCATTTGAAAATTTGAAAATATTTTTGGCACAGGTACAAAAAAGTGAAACGAGAAAAACGAAAAAAAAACACAACGAGAATTGCAAAAGGCGAAATAAAGAGACAAACCCAAAGACCGCATTGACTCTTCAACTATTGCGGCATGCGAGTGAGTGAGTGTGTGTGAGAGAGTGTGTGTGTGTGTGGATGAGTGCGGTAGATATGCGCTATAGGTTATAATATGTTAGCGCACTGCCGAGTGCCATTCTGATGATGGGCGGAGCCAACTATTGCGCGCAGAGCAACAACAGCAACAAGAGGGACAACAACAGCAGCAACAACAGCAGCAAGAGGCGCAACAACAACAACAGCAACTAGAGCTACAACAACAACAACACAAAACGGCGATAACAGCAAACAAAAAGGCAATGCGGCCTGGCCAAAGCACGAGCTGCCTGTAGCTGCTTCTAAAGTATCTCTAGCTGTATCTGTATCTGTATATATATGTATCTGCAGCTGCATGTGTATGCGTATACGTATACGTATCTGCAGCTGCATGTGTATCTGCATTCATGTGCAGCACTGCGACGGCGTTTTTGGCGTTGGCGGCGCCGGCAGACTCCAAGTCACGCTGCTGGCCAAGTATCAAAAGGCATCTTGGCCAGCGTTTTTCTTTTTTTTTGCGAATTTTTTTGGCCGGCGCTTCGAGTGGGCTTCAAAAGCAGCGGCGGGGGGGGGAGGGAGAGAGCAGAGCCAACATCAAATTTGGTTAATATGAGAGCGGCGCAGCGAGCTTTTGATTAGCCTAATGAAACTATGCAGCATGTAATGAGAGCGCGCTGCCCCACTCAACACCCTCAAACCCCTCTCTTCCTCCTCCTCCCCCCCCCCTCCTTTGGCAACTGCTGCCAATTGACGTCAAATTACGACGTCGCTGCCAGCATCGTCATCGACGTCGTCTCGCATTGTTAAAGGCGGCAAATCTCAAGCATTTCGTCAATTTCAATTTAAACAAACGTGTTCCCTTCGTACCCCTCCCCCTTCTGCCCCCTCCTACTGCCCTGCCCTACACCTAACCTCTCTCTCTCTCTCTTCTGTTTTCGATCGCCAAATAAACAACTCAACTGCATATTGAATACCAAATAGCGTATAACGAAGAACGAATACACAGCGCATCATTCATGAATCAATTCGTTTTGCTATTCAGATTGAGACACATTTCTATTGGGAAATCGTCGCGGAGAGATCACCGAAATTGTCGATCAATTCAATTGCCACAGCTAACGAGACTGTACCGGATCATGCACTCTTGCTTCAGAGTTATATGATCTTAGGAACGGAAAGATTCTTTATTATTTAAATGGGAAATACGTTTAAGAAACTTTACCAGATACTACAGCATTTTTGAGAGCCTTGGGATCTTTGGCAAGCAGCTCTCTAGTCCTCTTGGTTGCAGTTAGTTTAGGAGGAATACCTATGGAAATAAATTGCAGCAACTTCTGAAATTCTAGCAGCAGGCTCTACCAACCGGAAACCCCTTACTCCATTAGTTTTATAAGGTGTAGAGCAACATTAAACAAAATAATTTAATTTCATCTTTATAGACTGCCTTTCCTACACTCCAGATCTGAATATTTAATAGCTTCTAGGGCATAACCGCAATGTAGAGTTAGACCAACCCAATTTAAGATTTTTCGCAAAGATGCCCAAGCCGGAAACAGTGAAATTTCAGCGCCAACTTTCACTGCCAGAAAACCCAAGTGTTTTCCCAAGTTTTCCAACACACAAGTTTTCCGTTTTACCTTCAAGATCTGCACTGTTAATGGGGGGGGGGGGGCTTAGCGTGTGGGCGTCTTCAATTAACAGTTGTTTGTCAGACCCGCCCCAAAGTTGGCTAAATCAATGTTAATTGCATTTGCAGCAGATTTGGCAGTTTTTAGCGTATTTCCGCTAGATCTAACGAGTATGATGTGGGCCACGACTTACCTGGACTCGTTTGCCAGCTGAGGCCGCCGATGAACATTTTGCTAGAGAGAGAAAAAGAGAGAGAGAGAGAGCATGAGATGAGTAAGCATACTAGCGGTATATAGTATTTGTTATATGTTATATATAACTAAAGACATACTCTGGTCTAAGGCAAAAAGGGGAAAAGAGTCTCAGTTATTAACTAGATGTGATAGGAAAATGCAGCGCAACAACAACAACAACAGTATTATCAGCTGCAACAACAATCTCCGCATCATCTCTATGCACAACAACAACATCATCATCCTCCTCATCATCGTCATCTGCCTATCAACTGAATCATTGAAGCATTCGTCGCGAAGACGAGCGACCCCTCTTTGCCCCCCCCCCCCCTGCCGAGCGCGAGCGACTGTTGTCTTCGTCATTATTTAAATCATAGAAAATAAGCCGCTTTCCCGGCATTGTTTTCAGCCTGGAAAATCTCCCAGGCCCAGGCTTATGAAAAGCACAAAAAACAAAAGCAAGAAGAGGCCGTCGACGACGATGATTATGAAAACTTCAAGCAACTGCAAAAGAGCGCAACAATGTTGCGGGCGGGGAGCGGGGCGAGTTAGGGCAGTGGGTGGCACTAGAGAGCGGGAAGAGGAAGCGCGGGCTGACTGTAGCGACACGAAAACGAGTGTAAAACACACACAAAAATGCATAGAAACCCAAATTGCAATGAAAAGCAAAAAAGAAAAAAAAATCAGTAGAGTGCAGTGCGACGCTCTGCCGCTCCCGCTTCCTTTCTCGCTCCCACGCCCCCTCTCTCCCTCTCTCTCTCTCGCACTGCAAATGAAAATGTTAATAAAATGTGCAACAACAAATGCAAAGTAAGCTAAAAGAAAAACTAAACCAGCGAACGAACGGAAGAACGGAAGAAGCGTCAACAGCAGCAGCAGCGACAGTCAACGGAAGAGGCAGAGCGGGGCAGAGGGAGGGAGGGGCCCAGGCAGGCAGGCAGGCAGGGATAGCAGGAGGTAACTGCAACCTTTTAGGCTGGCCAACTTTGAAAATGGGCTCGCTTGCAAAATGGGTCCAATCATTGCCGGCTTACATAGCGCATGCCACACAAATTTATCATTAATCAATGTTGTTTCGGGGCCTCCGATTGCTGTGCTGGTATTTTTTTATTTTGGTATTTAAATACCAGAAATGCTAGCTAAGTTCAACCTGAAGTGGATGGTTCGGCTAAGATTCCTAATAGCAACAATAAATCGTCGAAGAGTAACCAAATTAGTCCTATATTGTTATAGATTGCCTGTAGCATACTAGTTTTTCCCGCTAGTACTACAATATTACGCATATTTAAAGATCAACTAAGTTTCCCTTAGTCTTTAGTAATGTGCCTGCCAAATTTCATATCTATAACTCGTATGGCTCTTGAAATATGCAGCAAGAACTGCTGCGCATGCGAAATACTTTGGTCTAAACAAATTTGAAATTATCCGCGTCTATATATGACTTGTAGGTATACTTAAACCAAATTTCATAAACGTAGCTTATATATTAACAGAAATCTGTATGTTTTTTTAAATTATATTTTTTTTTTCTTATTTTTTCGGCTTTTTGTACATTTTCCCTTTATGAAGCTCGACGTAAAAGCGCACATGGAACTAAATTTAATGATAGCATGTTTGGCTCTACCTAACCCGGTTACTTCATAGCTTCTGCCATTGATTTGTAGTCTGCATTTGCATTTTTTCTTTGTTGCTACCGCAGCCAATCCCCCTTCCCTCCGCCTTCTTTTCGTGCTGTTCCACTGAGATCATCCATCACATTCGATTTGCACTTTGTCGCTCGTCTCGAAGGCAACACGCAGAGACGATGACACTTTTCTTTTGATGGTGTGGAAGGAGGAGAAGGAGAAGGAGGAGGAGGAAGAGGGGGAGAAGGAGGAGGAGCGGGAGGGACAGGGTAGTCGGCTGCCTCGTCACAGCGCGATCCACAAATAATTCTATATTCATTTCAACAGTTTTTTTTGCGTTACGATGCTGCAGGTAACCTTGCACGGCAGCTGCCTCCCCCTTCCTGCGCGCCCACACGCAGTCCAGTCCCAACCCACACCCCACCCCCTCCTTCTGCCCGTTGCGTTTGCCCAATTGCGACGGCAGCAGCAAATAAATGCGACCTTGTCCTACACTGGCAATTTGTGTGTGCGTCGCCGCTCGCCGCTTGCTGCGTCGCGTCCAGCTGCGTGACGCGTAATTGCCGCCCCATGCCCCATGACAGGCAAAATAGAAACCCGCAAGCCGAAAGGGGGCATCACTCACACTCACGGAAATATTCTTAGCATCGCATACGAAACTATAGAAATATATATAAATCAGAATATCGCGCGATTGAACGCAGTCGCAATTGATTCGCGGCAATTAACGATGCCAGCGTAAATCAAAGTTCTCTAAAAAACCACAACAAGTGAGTGAAGTGTGAATCGATCAATTTAAATTATATATATATATATTTTATCAACTTAAATCAATTAATATATATTATGAAGACTGTGAGAATCTTAACTAATTTAAAACTTAAGCTCTCTCAAAAGAAACTATGAAATTTAAAGAATTCTCTCTAATCTCATAGCTCATATGTTGAGAGATCATACCCGAAGAGCCGTAGCACGCTACAATGCAGCCCATTCCCATTCACACGCATGCCCATTGTACTTACATTGTAGACCAGGTTCCAGAGGCGGCATGGCATCCAGTCTCTATTTCTTTGTTTTCTTATCGGATCGTAATAATATAAACACTTTAGAGAGAGAGATGCCAAAACGGAGATCTTCAAGCGGAAGTTCTGCTTCGCGTGCTCTGTCTAATTTATGTCTTTCGGGACTGCAGTTTGGAAAGTAGGTCGCCAGGTAAGTTCGATACGATCTTAAGTGTTAATACACTATATTGAAGGCATGCTCCGAGAGAAAACTATTGTCAAAACCTTTTTCTCTTTTAGGAAGCAAGCTTAACTGTAATCCTAAACTTGAATTGCCTGGGATCCTAACTCAAGAGTGCATAAATGCTGTATCTATCAAGCGATTGAACTGAAATTTTTAGAATATATTTATTAAATATTCATTTGCCAGCTGCCTTGGCTTAGTTTGTTTCTGAAGATCAACCTTTAATTTAAAAAGCTTAAAAAAACAAGTTTCCCTCTATAAACAATGATAATGCATTGGTTACCCTACTAAACCACTGAGTAAGCTTTAGTGCTGCAGGCTAATCCAATTAAACGCACTGTCGATAACTTTCTAAGCGATTTAAGACGCGCCATAAAAATGATAATAATTCGCAGATTGCGTATACGCCGCGTGGAGTGCAGCAAGAAAAATAACATTGAATGTCAGCGACAAGTTCCCCGAGGGAAGCAGAAGCGGCAGCAGCGGGATGACAGACAGAGCAGGAGTAGGCAGCGGAGGGGGGAGGGGGAGGGGCTCGTAGAGGAGCAGCAGCAGCAACATGAGCTTTGATGACGTCGCTGACTTTGTCTCTCGTGGGGCGACTCGATGGCTTCTGCTTTTGCAGCTATTTACAGATTTCCCACAAGTCCGCACACATTACCAACACACACACACACACACACACAGGCAGATGTCTCGAGTGTGTGTGTGTGGGTGCGTGCTAAGCTGACTGTAGTCATAAACAAGTCGCAAACGCAACATGTCCGATTAGTAGTGCAACCACCGAGTGACATTTGTCACTGCCGACGTCGCTGCTGCTGCCAGCGTCGACTGCACGCACACACACACACACACACACACACACACACACTGTGTGGGGAAGATGCTGGTGGCGCTGCCTCCACATTGTGCTACGGTCACATTTGCTGCTTGTGCATTACGAAATAATTGTAAAGCGCGCGTCACTTTTCTATAGGCCTGCAAACGAAGCCGGGCTAGCCTCGTGCCCCCCCTCCCCCCTCCACTCTTCCCCACTGGGGGGTAACCCCTGGCGGCGTGTATTCCCCTGCCTACTTGATGCCATTCATGCGCAAGTCGTCGCCCATTCACCGCCGCCTGTCGTCGTCGTCGTCGTCGTCGTCGTGGCTCAAGCTGGCGAGTTCTGCTGCAGCGCTTTGTATGGCACCGCGGACCCGGCTAACCCCTCTACCCACTAGCCCACTCGCACTCTACAGTTGCCTCTACCTCCGCCCCTCGCCATGGTAGTTCCCCCCGCTCCTCCCTACGTCTCCAGCCACCTCCGACTCTGCCTTAACCCGCTCTGCCTCCCAATCTCACTCTCTCTCTCTCTCTCTGCCTTCCTCCTCTTCATTTGTCCCTCCCTCTTGCCTCTCTTTCCACCCACCTTCCTCTTCCTTCCTCTCCTACTTCCCCTCCTCCCTACCTACCCCTCCCCTCACTTGTTTGCCTTTCAAAATCCGTTCAGACTTTCTATGCCTGCACACACACACACATAGCGCAGCCCGCGCCTGCCTGTTGCCCTCTCGCTTGCACACACACTCAAGCCGCGAGGCACCTCTCTCTCTCCCGTCTCCCGTCTCCCTGGACCCTCTACCCCCGCACTAGTTGACGTTTTCCTATTGTGGCTTCATTGTTGAATAGAAAAATGTGCAAAATAGTAACGAAAAAACGCAGAGAGCGCAAAAAAAAAAGAAATAAAACATAAACGAGAAACAAGAAAATAGCAAAACAGCAAGCGCCCCCTCTCCCTCCCCCCTCCTACCCTCTCCCTCTACTGACTGGGGGCACGCATGCAGAGCGCCGTCGTCTTCTGTTGCGTGGCCTCTCCACATGGAAATAAAAGTGCAGATCTTGTAACTTTAGTAATTTTTCACATGACAAATTATGCGAGGCTGTGCTGTCTGGAGTGGCGAAGGGAGAGGGGCAGAGCAGTCAGGGAGCGGGTAGACAGGCAGAGGCAGAGCCAGTGCGCTGTCTGTGGAGCGGCAGAGCGGAAGAGCGAGCGAGCGAGCGGGCTGCAAAAGGTGGCGAGCTGTGACAAAGCGACTGCAAATGGGCCAAGCGTTATGCAAGCGAGCAGCACCCTTGTACCGCACCCCTCCCCCATGCACCCTGCTACACTCTGTGAGTGCAGCCAACTTGCGGATGGTCAGTTCGAGTCGTCTGAGTGGGTTAAGCAAAGTGCGGGTGTGGATGGAACGCAGCAGTTGCAGCATTTGCAATTGAGTGGGCGTTGAAAGTGGAGCAAGGCTGGCAAGAGGAGGGGGCTTACGAGAATAGAGTAGGGGTGATCGTGCAGCTCTAGTATGTAGAGCCCATTTAGCCGTAGGTTTCTAATGCATCTGCATCTCTTTCCCTAGAGGCAGCATTCATTTCTCTCTTTAAAAATGTTTTTGCTAGGCCAACTATCTCTCTCCAGCTTGCTATCTCCCTGTGGGGAGCCCTGAGAAGTTCCTCTTTCTTTCCCTGTGAAGGTTCTTCTTCTTTCTGAGAGGTTCTCTTTCCAAATCTATATATGTATCACTGTTTCTATCCTGCTAACCCTTCATCTATCCATCTCCCATCTTTCCCTCTTTGTAGCTTTCTCCTTATCTATTGATCGATCATTGATCTTAGATGATCGGTAGAGCATCGGTTTCTCCCTGTGTCTATCTATTACTGCACAACCACATCTTACTCCGCAATCCCTCGTGCTGCATGCAGCTCCTTTTATAATCCTGCTCCATCTATGTTTATTAACTTTACTCTTCTTTTCAATCCCTAATCTCTCTCTCTCTATAGCTGATCCTAGATCATCCTTGGAGCTTCTTTATCTCTCTGCATCTATCTATTACTACACAACAATATCTTGCCCCATAATCCCCTCAAGCTTCATACAGCTTTCCCCAACCATTCGCACTCGGCAAGCGTATTCGCACTTCTTTATGCCTTATGGGTTTGTGCCCTTTCATTGTCTTTGTTTCTTGTGTTTTGCTGTAACTGAAATCCCTGCACAATTTGACTCTGCCGGTGTAGGGCTAAAGCGTCCGATGAGTATCATGTGCGGCTATCAACAACATCATCAAAGGGCGAGCAAAGGGAGGAGCCGGGTGGGGTTGAGACGGGTCTATGGAGATGATGAATAGTTGCTGCAATTGCTTCGTGGTTGCAATCTTTGTGCATGCGTGTGTGCGACTGACTGTGTGTGTGTGAGCGGGTGTGTGTGCGGGTGTGTGTGGCAGCAAGTTGCGACATGGACTGAACTAAAGACTTGGTAGCACCTAACGAGAGTCGAGCATAAATATGTGTGTTGCTCTCCGACAATCATCGGGCAGCTGTGGGAGACACACACACCCCACGCACACACACAAACACACACACACACCCACTCAAGGCAGTCTGTCTGGAAACAGACAAATATGAGGGATTGGCGCGAACGGAATGGAACGAAACGGAATGGAATGGAATGGAATGCAGTGTGTAGAGCGGAGCGAGGAAACGAAGAGTAGGAAGGTGCCAGACAATGCTCCGGCTGAGTCAAGCCGGAGCTGGGCTTAATACATGCACAGGCAGCACAGCCCGGGCACCCACAGTTAGCTGGCCATGGCAGCACCTACTGCTAGCCGGCAGCTACCCTTTCCCGCCTCCCACTATCACCGCCCCCTCCCCCTTCCCCTCACCGTGTGTGCGTAATAGAAAAAGAACTTTTACAGTTGCATCGATTTAATCGTGCGGAAAGCTTAATACACGAACCGAAAGTGGAGTAGGCAGCGCGCTGGGCGAGGGCGAGGGCGACGGCGGTAGCGAGGTGGGGTGGGTGCCGACAACCGGCGACTGGCGCTGTCGCTGTCGCTGGAGCGGCACAAGGGGCCTAAATTGGGATACGCTTCGAATGGCGCAGGCTTTTGGGCTCATTTAAAGCATTTCGCTTTGCCCTACATGCAATTTATGTATAATGAATATGGCCGGGGAGGGGTGCTGGCGAGCAGGGGGTTGGGGGCTGGGGGGTAGCGTTGCCACACTCTGCACTCTGCTGCGCTTGAAAGGATGCATTGTGCCCGGGCAAATGCTGGCGATACATTTTCTTAGCCACAGAGATACGAGAGAAACTTTTTTTTCGCTCATATTTGCAGAATTCTTTTTGGTCTTGTTTTTTTCCCCCTCTTTGTCGCTCTTCGTTCTTGCGTTTCTTGTTGCGTAAGCGACCGCCCGCGACTTGTAGGCGACCAATAAAACCCCAGCCCGCCTCTACCCCTGCAGCTCCATCTAATGGCGGCTTGCACCTAAGTTCCCTTTTCATACTGTCGGCTGCTGCCAAAAGTTATGACTGCATTTGAGTCGGGCAGGAGCAGGAGGAGGAGGAGGAGGAGGAGGAGGAGAAGGGAAGGAGCAGGCGCAGGCAGAGGCAGTGGCAGCAGGCAAAAGTTTTTGCCTTGCATTGATTTGAAAAAGGCCAGAGAAATAAATATGTACGGCACAAAAGGCATATCTACCCACACCCTCATCCTGCGCTTGCCCCTGCCCCTGCCCCGGCACATACTTTTCGGCTAAGTACAGTGCCGACTCCCTCCCACGCCTGTTCGCCTGCCTGTCAAGCTAAGCCATTTTAATCGAACTGTTTACCCAAAACTGCAGCTAAAGCAAATGGAAAGTTTTTCCTTTCTTGCTCTTCCTCGCTTAGTCGGCTGATTGTAAATTGAATTTTGATAATGTCAATTGAATAAAATGAAGTTTCTGTTTGCGGTTGCAATTGCGAGACAATGAACAAGCCGAGAGTTATCGTAGCTAATCGTAGCTGTAGCATAAGGCAGAAGATCCTTGGCGACAGCGATAGGCGCAGATTACCTGAACGACTTACAGCAATGTTAGCTTGCAGTTGCTGTTTGCTATGGAAAAAGAGCTGCCTGAGCGGTTTACATCAGCAAGCAGGATAACAGTTAACATCAATGTTATTTAACAGTAGCTGCTTGCTATAAAATAAGTAAAGTTATCGAGAGCTGCCAAATCGAGCAGGACAACAGCTTGAAGCAATGTTAATTAACAGTTGCTGCTTGCTATGAAAGGAGTAAAGTTATCGAGAGCTGCCACATCGACTTACAGCACGAAGCAGGATATAATTAACAATAATGTTAATTAACTGTAGCTGCTTGCTATGAAAGCTGTGAAATTATCGAGAGTTGCCAAATCGCGCAGGACAACAGCTTGAGGCAATGTGAAATGACAGCTGCTGCTTGCTACAAACAGAGTGAGCACCTAACAGCCTTGTAAGCTGACAGTTGCTGCTTATCGCAGCTTTACATAACTTTGCCATAACATAAACAAATTTGCAAACATTCCCAGCGATCGTCGGCTGCGCGGCAACAACAGTTTACAGCGTAATGTTAACGTTAATGTCGCGGGTCATATGCCAGACATATGTAAAGCAGACGCCGCGGCAAAGCAGGCAATCACACAGTTATTACTGAAAACTAATTTATGCACATGACTAATAAAGCAATTCGAATATATTTAAAGCAAAGCATATATGCGGCACGAATTTTAAATGACAAGCATATATGGTCTATGCAAGTGTGTGTGTGTGTGTGTGTGTGCAGTGCAGTGACAGTGTTGTATAAGAACAAAATTGTTTGTTAAAAATGCGTAGATTTTTCATAGGACAGCAACCTTTGCTAGCCTGTTAACGAATAACAGTCGCACTGCTGTTAACGCACTGTTAGCCAAGGCAAACGCGCAGTGTTGGCAAACGTGCAAATGTGATGCGGGTCCCCAGGACGCGTTGCTGCCGCCGCCACAGGCATTTTGCACTAATGGCGACGGCCCCGTGGGGCAACAATTGTCGCGCCTGCTCATTATGCATACGAAATGGCAGCTTATTGGCCGACAGACGCTGCGTGTGTGAGTGAAACAAACAAAATGACGATGACAATATGGAATTGCGCACACAACAGCACAAAATCATTTGAAAGCAATTACAGCAGCAGCAGCAGCAGCAGCCGATCGGCAGCGTATGGCAACGAGCGATGAGCGGGCGAAACGGGAAAAACGGGCGAAACGGGCGCGCATCGGTCAGTCGGCGATGACCGTGCACAATGAATCAATTTACGAAACGTAACAAAGCCGCAATTGCAGCAGGCATAGGACGGGCATAGACAGGCAAGAACAAAACGACGACAATTATGAAAGAGAGCAGCGAGTGCAATTGCAATTTCCAATTGCAGAACACGCACAGCTTCGGCAGCATCTTGTTTTTTTTTGTTTGGATTTTTTGGAGCCTGTCACACACGCGTTAAATGATGCGACCGGAGGTGGAACGTGGCCCGGGACCGGAGCAGACGACAACGACAACGACGACAAATCGCAAAGTTTGCATCGCAATGCGCACAGTTCTTTGGACCCGCGTGTCACTTGTAATGGATAATTGTCGAACTCGCATGCCGGCCGTAGCTCATTTTCTATACCCTGCACGAGAGAGAGCGACGCAAGGGGGTAGCCCGCTGCATAGGCATTAATTATTTAAAATGTCCTATAAGCTGTATACAGTTTTCAAAATTATTTTAAAATAAATAAAATGTAGTTTTATATTTAACTATTTTTTAAATACATTTTAAATACTTTGAAAATAATTACAGGTTTCTATTTACAGCGCATACTTTCCAACACTGTCCATAACAGGCTGTTCCCCCTAACATACACACTGCAAGCTTTACCTGCCTATCGCTTATCGATATCTAAGCAATCTCTAAGCGTTACAGGGTGTTTCGCTGGCTGAGCAACTTGCGACGTTATCGCACACTGACTTGTTGTTTCTACTGCACTAAAAATACATTGGCAAAGTGAATTGTATTAATAGCAGGGCATTTATTTAGTTATTTCTTTCTATGTTGCTTTATTTGTTTTTCTATTTCTTACACATATCTCTCTCTCACACTCTCTCCACCTCTTTCTCACCCTCTCTCTCTCTCTCTCTCTCTCTCTCTACCTCTTGCTGCCGCTCGTGTTTATTTACTTTGCCATTTTGTGCTGCCAGCGAATTTTTTCGTTGGGCCCTTCAAAAGATTTATAAAGTAGCTAGGTAAGCTAGGGGGAAGGGGGATGGTACGGGTAGGGGAGGGGGGTGCAGGGTAGAGGTACAGTGTATGGGACGAGCAGATTTACTGAGCCGTAGCGAGACGATCGCCGCAAAGAAAACTGTGAATGGAATCGTAATCGCAGCGTGTGCTCAACGATATTCGCCGCGTTACACAACACGCTGCAGTGTTGCTGTCTCTGTCACTCAGCGTGCGTGTGTTTATGCGTGTGTGTGTGTGTATCTCGCAGCGTCATCAAAAGGTTTTTTTTGCATTAATTCACGATTTATGCATTCAATGTTCGCTGAGGTGCCGCATTCGCCATTCGCGCCGCCATCGCGACGAGCAGACGCGGTATAAAGTAAAAAAAAAAAGAGTTCGCGTTGCACCTGCCGCCGTCTGCGTCGCCGTCGACGTCAGCCGACACGTCAGTGGCAGCAGCAACTGAGGCTGCCACACGGCCACAACGTGGAGCAGCCAGCAGCAGGTGATCCATTTCTTTTATCCGGTGGCACAGCCTATTTTCAGTCTGCCTCTTCTGTATTTGGCAACTAATTCAGTTGGACAAGTTGAGGTGGAACCGCTACACGCTCCCTCTCTCTCTCTCTCTCCCCCCCCTATCCCTGTCTCTTGCTCAAGGAGTGCTCGTATCCACCGTCGTTATACAATTTGTAGTGCTTCGATAATAGATATACGTGCACACACACACACGTCTCTCTATGTAAGTATGAACTGCATAATTTATGGGCTCTGCGTATTCAATGGATTGCAACGAAGACGACGACGACGACGACGGCGACTGCAATGTGGCCATATGGCATCTGCATCTGCGTAGCGGGACACCGATCGCTGGGTGCATTTTACTGGAACTGCAACCGAAATTGAACTGAACTGAACTCTAGACAATGTGCCAACTACTTTAGATCTATGCCATGTGCAGCTCTATATAGCAAAGTAACTGAGCAATCAATAGAGCGATCGTTATCAATCTTGCAATAAGCTGCAAACCTCTCTGCAAGCCTAAAGGTTGTCTAGCTAACTAACTACTTCAATACAGCAGCCTAGAATAGTCAGTGTTCTCTAGTCAAAGATCTCATAATAAGAACCCTCCTTAGTCCTACACTTAGCCTAACCCAATTTAAAGCAGCTGAGACTAGCTCTACGGGTATTGCTCAATTAGCCAGGGTTATAGATCCTTCGCGATACTAAGCGATCCTCACACTTTTCTTTAGCTTAAATCCTATTCTTCTTACCTAACTGCCCCAACCCTAGACATAAGTCTGCGGAAATTTGCTGCACAGAAACATGTTGATCTGTTCAAGCAAACATATCATTATTCCTATACCTCTCTCTCTCTTTCTCTCTCGCTCCGTCTTCCCCTTTGCCTGTTCAGCTACCTATTTGTGTCTTGTCACTTGTCAACAGAATTTTAGTCTTAATTGGAGGCTTTGTGTATGTGATAATTATATGCGAAAAGAAGAAATATATCTTGCTTTCCTTCTACATAAATCACTCTCTATATAGTCTTAGGCGATGAGACCTAGTTGGATCAAAGTGACGCCATTAATCCCTTTAACTTTGTTTACAGGCCAAACGCATTAGGTCTTTTCGATCTGATTAGGTCTATAGGCTACCAATCTTCGGCGGGTTTCGCTTAACTGTCTGACTTGCTGGCGAATTTCGGCAATGCAGTTGGCAATTAATCTGCTGCATATGACAACGCAACTTGGGCAAACAAACATTGAAAGCCAGCACCATAATAAACTGTTGCAAATGCTCAACGGATGACGCCAGGGATGGCGAGGGGGAGAGTGCGAGAGAGTGGCAATCCGGTGAGCTGCAGTTGACCAAGGCACTAAACTGAATGGCTTTAATTGAATTCTGATGTCCTCGGCAAATTGTTTTCTAATTAGTTTCGGACGGGGCAGCCGCATAAGGTACGTCTGCGACGCAGACGATTCCTCCTGCCGCCAAGGCCTCATTCTCATGCAGCGCAGGCGGCAGTTGACACAGAAAACTTTCTGTCAACACTTGCTCCCTTTCGCACTCGCTCTCCCTCCCTCTCTCGGGCATTCCTAGCCTAACTCTATAATGACAACTTAAAACTAAATCTCGCTTGCATACTACTTACCCAGGATCGTTGGGCACTTCCGAGGGCGAAACGGGACCCAGCTCCGTTTGCTGCTGCTGCTGCTGCTGTTGTTGTTCTATCTTGATGTCCATCTCGGGTTCGGAGTAGTTCACTCTGTTGTCTGGAACTAACTGTGTGTGTGTGTGTGTTCTGGTGTTTTGGTGTGTGTTAGTGTGGTGTGTCCTGTCCTAAAACTGCTGATGAACTACGTTAGTACGTAGTGCGGGCATCGAGGGATCTATCGTCTAACGCTAACTAAGGCGACTCCTGGCGACGACGTTGCGAGCTATCGATCCCACTCGATTCCTTAATCATTGACGATGGCAACCAATTTGCTTCTTGACCTGCTGCTGCACACGCTACGGTGTTCCATTGGTATCGCTCTGCTCCCACTGCTCTCGTCTTGCTCTTGCTCTCTCTGCCTCTCTTTCGCTCCCTTTTCCTCCACTCGCTGTCTCTTTAGTTTTTGGCTTTCGATTACGTTTTACGCTTTTCTACTTGCGTGTTTTTTTTTCTCCTCTCTCTCTCTATTTTTTACTAATTACAACGAAATTGTTTACGTTTCCGATTACATTGCGCACTTTGAATCACATTTCTGGTTTGTTGCTTCGTTTTGCAGGCCACTTTTGGTCATCAAATTGAGAATTTTTCTTTTGTTTGTTTTTATTTGATTTTTATGTTTTTTTGTTTTTTTGTTTTTTTAGTTTTTTGTTTTCTATTTGATTTGGCTTAGGTTCTTAGCGAGTTTTAGAAACATTGCGTTAACTATGGTTGCTGCTATTGTTGTATTTGTCTTGAAGGCGAAAGATTTGCGTTTGTTCGTAGCGGCATTGATCTGAAACAGTTTTCAATTTCCAGCAGCTGCTTTGCAACTTTTCAATCAGAAAGTAAGCCGAAAACAAGTGCATTAGCGTAAAGAAAAAGTGACTGAGAGCGAAAACATTCGAAATGAGCCGCGAATTTATACAATATTAGTTAACAGTTTGTAACAATGTTATGCGTGTAATTTTGTTATCGATAACTTTAGTAAAGACAGGCAGCTTAGTGCTGCAAAAAGGACAACAGATCGCACTACTAGAGCTGCTGCTGTTAAATGCATAAGCTGCTGCTGTTAAGCAAGCATTAACTTGCTGTAGCATGCAGCTTTATGCTATGCAAAGGACACGAGATGACCGCGTTAACAGATCACGCTGTTAGCGTGGATGCTGTTAAAACACATAACAGTTTTCTGTTATAACACTCGTTGAGAGTTATAAATATGTATTTAAAGCAAAGCGGAGCTTATCTAAAATATGCAGTCAACCGTTGTGCAAGCTAAAATTATGTTTGCGCATAAAATTCACAGCTGCTATAAACACTCTCGCAAAATGCAACGATTTAAGCCCAGGTTGTTTATAGCATATGCTGTTCAAAAAGGGCGAAACACTTGGCTATTGATTAATCCTATTAACGACTTTTTCCGCAACAACAACAACAATTGGCGCTGGTGGCAACCGAAAATTGCGAGAATAGAAAAAAAAAACAACAACGCGAACAAACCAAAAACGATTTGATAGTAATGCGCTTTTGTTGTTGTGCTTGCCATTGTTTTCAATGCATGCCTTGATCTTTCCCACACACAGCAAAAGCTACATGTGCGTGTGTGTGTGTGCGTGTGTGTGCGGGTAAAGAGAACATCGCATGCACAACGGGCACAGCGTGTCGACTCCCCCACACACAACAACAACAACAGCCTTGCTCTATAATAAAGCGCAGCATGCAAGCGACACACACACACACACACACATACAGAGACAGAGCGCGACAGACGTGCAGGGCGTACGGACAGTGGAACAGACGGACGGACGGGCGAACTGTTGGACTGGCGTCGGCTACGGTACATGCACCGTTACATCGGGAGCAGAAGTTAACTGGCTGCGGCAGCAAACACGTGACCCGACAATTGTGACAATTGGCAGCACTGAAAAAATTCGCAGAGAAAAATCAAACGAATATGGCAAAAAATAAAACAAGAACAGCGCGATCGACAAGTTGCGTTCAACAGCCGCCAGTTGGCGCCACGCAGCAACGATTCGATTTCAATTTCAATTTCGATTTGTTCCTTTGCGCTCGTTCGCTGCTGCTGTTGTTGTTGTTATTGCTTTTGCTTTGCCGGCCGGCCGCCATTTTGCACGTGCGATCGAGACAAATTTCTCGTTGCTATACTGCTCCTTGTTGGGGGCGTTCGAACAGGGCTGTCACAGTTTGTTTGCTTGTCTTTATTTTTTCTATTTTGTTGTTGTTGTATATTTCCGCTGTTGCGACGCTAAAGTAAACACTTGGCCTAAAAACAAATCACTTTGCCACCTCTCGCACACATACACACACGGGCACACGCATGCACGCACACTGCCAAAAGCTGGCACACGCACACTGTGGCAAGCACTCAAATTGCACTTTGTTTGTCGTTGTTTGTAATTAGAATTGAATGCCGCGCAGTTTTATATAATCGACAACTTTGAATTGACACATGCCCCGCATGGCCCGCCTTAAATAAACAAATAATCATTTGTTGTCATCCTTTCCCTCCCCCCTCGCCCAGCCGCTACCGCAACCAATAGAATTGTTGCTATTATTCGCTTGGGCCTGGCACGCACTTCACTTGCAACTGCAACGAGCGGACCGAACTATTTGATATTTTTTATTTATTGCTGCTGTTGCTGCTGCTGCTGCTGATTTTGTGCGCGCACACGAACGCGACAACCAACAAGACGACACTGAGACACGGCCACGGCAGCCAGCCCCAACGTAGCTGAAGCCCCAAACAACACACACTGACACGGGCACACAGCGGCAGCAGGCAAGCAGAGGCAGCGCGTGCTGCGCTACTGTGACCCGCTGCCGCTGCTGCACTTGCAGTTGTAGTTGTAGTTGAGCAGAGCTTTGCGGCGACGCATTGCGACGTCGACAGCGACTATGTGTGTGTGTGTGTGTGCAAAACATTCACATTGCACCAGCCGAGCCGGCTGCATCAGGCGGCCGCAAAGCCAGCACAGCTGATAAGTGATAAGCGGCGAGAGTGTGCGTGCGTGTGCAAGTGTGTGAATGGCAAAGAGAGCGGCACAGCAGAAGAGAGCGTCGACTGCAAGAGCGACAGCGTGACAGTACAAGAGAAAGAGCGAGAGAGAGCGCGAGCGCAAGTGAGCGAATGTATTAGAGTGAAGAAAGCTTTTCAAAACGTACACTGCAAAGAAATTTTGCTGCGCTTTAGAGCACTGAAATTTTAATTAGCCTTTAGATAATTCCTAAAAGATCTAGAAATATAAATTAAATATTAATTTTTCATATATTTAATATATTTGTTTTCTCAAAAAACACATTTTATTTTGTTTTTCAATTTAATTTATTATATTGTTTCATATAAAGATCCAAAATACTTCTCCTAGTTTTAAATAAAAATTTTGTTTTATTGCGTTGTACATAGGATAACGGCAAATTTATCTATTGCATATGCATGATCGGATTGTGCGGGGAGGGGCAATTCATTTTTTGGACATACTTAAAAAGTCGATAGTATGGCGCGGGAGTCTTTCAGCTAAAAAAAATGGAGAAAATAATCGATTTAATTTGGATTTAAGCACGCCATGAGGTCAACAGCTCGCGTCAGACTTAGACTACAACAAAAACAACAACTGATCGTGGAGGAGCTGAAGGAGCTCGTCTAGCTGGATGCCGTCATTGGCTTAGTGGGCGGTGCAGTTGGTGGCGTTGAGTCTGTTGTGGGATCCGATAGCGATGGATCCTTCTCCTTGTTCCAACTCTTAAGACCCTCGGGCAACGTTGTATCCTCCTCGAAGGAGCCGGTGCCCTCGACAAACTCCTCGTACGTTGATTTCTCCTTGAACGGACGCGGACCGAGCAACTCGATCATATCGTCACGACTGAGTACTTCGTTTTGCAGCAAACGCTCCGCCACACGACGCACATCCTCCTTGTGCTTGATCAGCAGTTCCGTTGTGGTCGTATGGGCGCACTTGATAATGCCCCTCACCTCGCCATCAATCATTTGCGCCGTATCCTCCGAATAGGGTTTGCTAAAGACCGGTTCGCCACCTTGGCCCGCATCGAAGCTGACCTGACCGATCTTTTCGTTCATGCCGAAACGCACCACCTGCGAGTAGGCAATGTCGGTGATCTTCTTGAGATCGTCTTGTGCTCCAGTTGTGATGCGATTAAAGAACAGCTCCTCGGCCACACGACCGCCGAGTGTCATGCACATGCGATCAAAGAGCTGTTCCTTCGAGAGTAGATAATGATCCTTGGGCAAATACTGTGCATAACCCAGTCCCTTGCCGCGCGGTATAATCGAGACCTTAAGTAATGGATCCGCATGTTCCAAGAACCAACCGGCAACAGCATGACCCGCCTCGTGATGTGCCACGGTACGCTTCTCCTCCGGCGCCAGCACATTTGTCTTCTTCTCCATGCCCGCAATGACACGCTCGATAGCCTGCTCGAAATGTTTCAGCACAATTGTGTCCTTGGAGTCACGTGCCGCTATCAATGCTGCCTCATTGCACACATTGGCAATGTCAGCACCGGTGAAGCCAGGCGTCAGTGCAGCCATTTTTCGCGATAGTCCCACCTTGTCCAGATCCGTTTTCAGTGCACCCAAATGCACTTTAAAGATGCTAGCACGTCCCTTGATATCGGGAGCAGGCACATAGATTTGACGATCGAAGCGACCGGGACGCATAAGCGCCTTATCCAGTATGTCCACACGATTCGTGGCAGCCAGTACCACAACATTGGTGGTCGTATTGAAACCATCCATTTCGACAAGCAGCTGATTCAGCGTGTTCTCCTGCTCGGAGTGGCCGCCGAAGGTTTTGCCGCCACGCTTGCGACCCACGGCATCGATCTCGTCGATGAAGAGAATGCAGGGTGCATGCTTGCGTGCCATAGCGAACATATCCCTCACACGGGAGGGTCCAACGCCGACAAACATTTCCAGAAACTCGGAACCGGACACTGTTATGAAGGGTACATTCGCCTCGCCCGCCGTTGCCTTGGCTAGTAGAGTTTTGCCCGTGCCGGGTGGTCCAGTCAGCATGGCACCCTTTGGAATCTTTGCACCCAGATCGATATACTGTTGTGGATTCTTCAGGAAGTTGACGAATTCCATGATCTCGATTTTGGCTTCCTCACAGCCAGCAACGTCTCTGCAAAAGATGCGATGGTAATCGTTATAGAATTAGCGGAATATTCAAGTCGAACTCACCTGAATCCCACACCAATCTCTGTAGGGTTTATCAACTTAGCCGTGGACTGCATCACACCGCCAAACAGACCGCCACCCTTGCGTCCCCGTCCGGCACCCATCATATCCGCCGATTTTCTCATCATGTAAACGAGGAAGCCAATGATCAGCAGCGTCGGCAGCAAGCCAGTTAAACTGGATGCCTCCACTTCGTTGCGATAGATGACGGGCACGAAATTGATCGACTCCGTACCTTGTTCAGTCTGTGCCGTCTCAAGATTTCGCTCAAACGAATCCACACTGCCAATGTTGAACCAGAGCACGCCGCTGCTGTTGTTGCTCGGTTGCAAACGCACTCGCACCCATTTCTTGTTGATCACCTCCAGTTTCTCCACCATTCCCTTGGATAGATAACTGCACGATTGCTTTAGAAAATAGGGTATAACACAGGAATATGCTCGCTTACCTGTTGACAAACTCCTTCCAGGAGATCTCTTTGTAGCCCATTTCGAAGAAGGCAAACGATCCAACGAGCACCACTGCACCAATGGCGCCCAGCAGTATCCAACGATCGCGATCGCTGCCGCCGCCGTCACCCAGCGGTCGGCCACCGGGCCCGCCACTCCCTCGGCCGGCAGGACCACGTGTACTATTGCTAAACATGCCAAAGTTCCAATCAGACTTCGACTCCGAGGCCGCACTGGTGCTGGGTTTGCTGACGGGTGGCTTGTTCAATGTGTTGTCGCTGCCGCCGGGTTTTTTGCCGGACGCAGGCGTCTTCTCTGCACTACCTTTGGGTGGCTTCTTGGCGCCGGCTTCGAAATATTTCTCAAAACCCTTGGGCGGCTTTTTGCAAAGCAATTGCACTTGTTCGACAATGTAGCGCATGAGCGGGTTTAATTCCACAGATGAACCACGCTGTATCTGCAAGATTACGAAATAGATAGATAAATAAATCTTCACCAGACCATGCTGCGCACCTTTGGGATCAGCTGGCCGTTCGTGTAGCTGCGTTTCATCAGGCATTTCATCGCCTGCGCCGAGCTGAGTAGCCGGAATGCCATCTTGTGGGCTGTCGTGTATGTTCGGGCGGGCGGGCGGTTCGGTCGAGCGGGTGTTGGTGTATTCCCTTTAGGTTAAATAACGATGAGAACGCAACTCAGCGGCACCGTTTTCAATTAAACTAACAACTACTTTTTGAATTTAGAATCAACTATTTAGTTTTCTACAGGACCAAAAATTGTCGGCTCATATAGCACAGTGTCCTTTCAATTTAATTGTAAAACTAATAAAAGAAATTCTTATTTTTTACGGTGCGCTCTTGTGAAATTTCGATTTCGGCTAATTGTTGAAAACAGAAATGATTCGATAAACGACCAGGGCTGGCAGCCTCAACCAGTGTTAGAAAACGCGCAGTTCGAATTGGTTACAAATGTATTTTCGTTTTAAATTGTAAAATAGATTTTATAATGCTATAAATTATATCGTATTATTGAATAAATTCTTGTATACGAATGCATTTGGTTTTTTCTGACGTCACAATTGTTCCGCAACTTGATTTCGGTGTTTAGCAACACTAACCAACATGGCGTCCGGTGTTGTGCTGTGTCGTGTGGTACGTATCACTAGTCGTGAAAATTTTCTTTTGTTAAAATTTGGCAATAAATTAACTCGAATTCATCATGAAAATATTCACAAAACACTTGCCAGTCAATACACATGTGATTTAACATAAAACGCGCCCAAGGCGTATAATTTTCGTGCAGTTTTTACATTTTCCGCAACTGTCTTCGTGAAGGGTACGCAATTTTGCAGTCGTCGAAAAGAGAAAAAAATTTAAAAAAAATCTTGCTACCAATATGGCACTGTATGCGTTCGGCTGTGTATACAGTTGGCTGCTTATAACTGCAAAGAAATTTGTACAAAATTGCATTCGAATTGTGTTCTTTTTATTCCCATTTCGTCTGTTTATCAGTGTGTGCGTGCAATTTTTTCCGGTAGTCTCTCTTATGTGCTTTTGGTGCGGCGGTGGGCCATTACAAAAGTAAAATCTTAATGCAGCAGCTGCTATGATGTGTGCGCGTCGTTGTGCATGTATGCATGTATGCGTGTGTGTGCGAATTGTACGAGTCTCCGGTTTGCAACACTAAAAAATCAATAAAAGTGCAGAAACAGCAGCAGCGGCAACAAAAACAACAATGCAGACGTTTTTAGTGTAGATTTCACTGGGTCGCAGCCGCTGTTCAGCAGGGGCGCACTTAAATGATGATTGTCTGTGTATGTGTGTAAGTGTGATTGTATTAATTGTTCAACTTTCTTCTCTCGTTGCAGCTTTTGTAACTAAAACTCCGTTTTGACATCACTTTCATCATAATCTGAATAAAAATAATAATACAACAAAAAAAACCATCGAAAACGAATCAAAAAAGAAATAATAATAGTAAATCATCTAATAAAAAAAAGTTACATACCAACAAAACAAATAAATAAGAGAAACAAAAACAACAACTACAACAAAGCTCAAAAAAGTCTAAGAGGCGATTTAACCGGAGGGGCATCTGCCATAAACTTTTAGTTTGTTTGATATTTCCTTTGTTTTTGGTTGCAAATTTGCTTCGAACTCTCTTACTTCAACAACAACAACTACAACTACAACTGCATGCCGTAAGCTCACTTATGCCAGAGTAGTGTAAGTCTACGACGCTCAAAGACCGAATTCAGCAAAAAAGTCGACAATTAACGGGGAAGAGGAAGACTAAAAAAGAAAAAGGAATCGTCGCCGTCTACCGTGAGCGAGCCGCACACACACACAAACGTGCGTTGACTGCTTGTGCGGGTGCAAGCGTAAGAGAGAGCGACTGCGCATCTGTGTAAAAGAAATATAAAAAAAATTCACCAAGCCAAGCTTGAAACGAAGACTTTAAAAACCAACAACAACAAGAAACCAAACAAAATTCAAATACATTTGAAACGCTGTGAAATTAACTCGTCAATACTCAAAGCAACAACAAAACAACAACAACAAGCTACCAAGAGAAGTCTAAGGAGGGGAACGGAGATAAACGGAGAAACAAAAATACTTTAACAATTCAACAAAAAACACGCACGCACTAAATCAACAAACCAAGAACTAACTGTTCAAAACAAAAGTTGCTAAAACACAGCGTTTTGGCGTTGTCGTTGATGTCGAACTCGAATAACTTGGAGAAAGGAAGATAAAAACAAAAGATAAAACAAAAAGAAAAACCGCACACGTTAAACAGTCCCAAAATTCCTCATTTTTTCCTGAAAGCTTTAATTTAATTACGAATTTCTGTTAAGTCAAAGTGAATTAAATTTGCTAAAAAAAATTATTTAAAATTAAGAAAACATAAATTAAAGAAAACACACCGCCTCTACTATTAAAACAACAACAGGAACAAAGCAAGCTCGAGCGATTAGAGACAAAGAGATTGGGAGAGGCAGAGAGAGAGAGAGAGAAGAAACACAAACAGCAAAAGCAACACCAACAACAACCAACAAACAACTGAATTAAAGTTTTAAAGTACAAAATAACCGGGAGAAAAAGAGAAAATAATTTAAACATATTAACAACATTTAATTTAAACGCAACATCAATTTAAATTATTTAATTAAGCAAAAATAAATCACTGTAGCCAGTAAGACAAACAACAAAAAAAAACAAAAGAAAAATCCAAGCAAAACTTTTCGCCACTCAAGCGGCAATTCCATTTTAGAATTGCCGTAGAGACGGAGCTAATGAAAGAGAGAAGGAGAGCGCTCAACTAGTCCTACTAGGGAAGGGGTGCGACGCGACGCGAGAGAGTGAGCGTAATAAGTTCCGCCGCAAAAAAAAAAAAACAAAATAGAAAACGATAAAGCAACAATTGTGCCGCAAAGATAAACCACAAAAGCAACAACAAACATGTACTAACAAAAAAACCGAAAAAAAACAAGCAACTAAAAACGGTAACAATAAAAAAAACATTTAAAACCAAAAATCTACAAGAATTCTATTATTATTAAGTAACTTTTACAAAGCAAGAAACGAAAAACAGAATAACACAATATGAGAAGACCCCAGCAACATAAATAACTGAGTAACCCACACACAAAAAAAAACTAAATAAAAACAACAAAAAAAAACTATTGTATGTACCGCAGCTTAACTTAGCCAATAAAAAAACAAAATTGTAAATAATTGAAATTAGAAACAAAAACAACAAAAAAGAAAGCAAAAAAAAACTAAGAATAAGAAAACTGCGGCCTTGTGCCAAAACCAAACAGTTTTTTATTTTTAATAGTAAACTATTGTTTATATTTAAATAGTTTTCATTTTTTTTATAAGTGTACCTAGTGAGAAATGTTAAAAGTCTAAATGAAATAACGATTAAAAGCAACTGAAACAAAAGAAAGTAAAAAACAAATTCAAAGAAAGATTTAACAACTCTGTGATAATTACTGTAAATTTATAAATATAAATAAATTAAACAAAAAGAAAACGAAGAAAAATCGCAAAAAAAAAAAAAAAAAAAAAATCTATAATGCATAAAAGAAATGAACACTAAAAACAACTGTAATTTTTAACAATAGGGGAAAGAAAACGAAATCAGAGAGACAGACGAAGTACGAAGAGAAGAACATCTTAAACAACAACAACCACTTTATACATAAGAGCAAATGCAAATTAAAAGATAAAAACATTGAAACAAATTCGTGATATCTTAAAGGACTTCGATACATATACTATAGTATATTATATATTATATTATATAAACTTTAAATAAGCTTAACTTGGTAAGCAAAAACAAATGAAAACCCATAAGTGAAAAAAAAACAACAACCAACCAACAAGAAAAGCAAAATAAAATACAACCCTAGGTTAAAAAAAGACTTCAAACAAAACGCGCATTCAAATATATTATACATATATATTTAAAAGAAGTAAAACAACAACAAACATAAACAAAAACTTAGGCTTAAAGTTCAACATAGTAAATGAGAAAACCAACAACAGAAAGAAAAACAACAATTAAAGAATATCTATCTATATATATTATACATACTATAAATAACAATATAAACTCATAATATGTGCATAGTGAATAGTAAACGAAACAGCAATAACAACATACAAAACGTGTAACCGAAAAGTAATAGCAACAGCAACAACAACAGCAGCAAAAACACCACAACAGCAAACACCAACAAAACCAACAACTGCAACGTACAGCGAAAAACGAAACGGATCAAGCTCCCCCGCTGCCATCGTTTGTTCCTTATGCAGCAAGGGAGGCAGAAATAAGCACAGATAGAGAGAGGGATTGAGAGAGAAAGCGCATTAGTGTGTACCAAAATAAAAAAATAAAAAATCACTAATACTTCCTAAAAAACCACAACGATTGCCTACAAATATATATATTATATAAATGTATATTATAGTAAAGAAAACAAAATACGCAGATCAGCTATAACAAAAACATATTAACCGCGTCCCCCCATACCCCCCCAAAAAAAAACTCTAAAGTAAATCAAACATTAATATATCAAACAAAAGCTCTAAAGTAATCTTAAAAGAAAAAACAAAAAGTATTCCGTAAAGCGCCCAGTGTATTTTTCTAGTAAAACTAAAAGAAAGTAAAAAAAAAAAAAACAAAACAAAAAACACTAACCAAAACAACTCGAACATATGAACAAATCGCAATAAATATTAAAATAAACAAGAAACCCATAAGTTTTTCATGTAACGGAAACAACAGCAGCAGTTAATGCATTTTCATCAAACAAAACGAATATATTTTTAAATACGAAGCAGCCGCAACTTTAATAAACACCAAAAAACAAAAACATTACATTATAATTGTCAGCATTTTTACATACATTTCTGGGGCCAATCGCCCATATAAATGAAGGGTCAAAGTCAATGGTGACAACCCAACAACAACAACAACAAAAGCAGCAGATGATTGTTTTTTTATTAACTTCGAAGACAAGGAATTTCAGTGCCTCTTGTGCCAGTGTTTAGCCAAAATATATATACACAAAACAAATACGTATTTATTGCTTAGTTTTTCTCTTTGATAAAAAACTACACTAAAAATCGAAAAAAAAAAAAACAAAAAAAAAAAAAAGGAAAATATATAAAAAAAATAAATTTAAAAATTATAAAATCAAGTTGATCATTTTTGATCCACGCTCGCTCGTTCGTTCGTCGTTCTCTTCAATCATTCAACACATTCTCGTCATCAAAAACAACAACAACAATCGTCACCCGACCATCGAGTGATTATCAATTAAGGACAACCACAACTACTACCAGTCTCCTCGCTAGTCGCTATCAGCATTTTCTGTAACACCCCAAAAACAAAAGCAAACCAACCAATCTACAACATGAATACACAATCCAAAGGATACCGCACAGGCGAAGGTAAGCGAAACACATAAGTAACTTTGAAAAGGTTTAGTTGCTTTATTAAAAAAAAAACTGAACTAAACTAAAGATTTACATTTCTTATAAACATTTCCTTCCTCCTTTAGATATTTACGACAATTTGCAGGGCTTCGATATGACTGCCATACGCAACTTGAACATACCTACAACCTTTCCGACTATTGGTACATTTACGCTAGATTCCACCACACTGGGATTGCAGCCGCAGCAGCATGGACCGCCGACACCATCGTCCATGCAGTTGGCAATGGCCCAGCAGCCGCAGATGCATCATCATCATCAGCAGCAACAACAACAGCAGCAGCAGCAACAACAACATATGCAGCAACAGCATCATCAGCAGCAACAGCAGCAGCAACAACAGCACCAGCAACAACAACAACAACAACAGCAGCAGCAGCAACAACAGCAGCAACAACAACAACAACATCAAAGCATTGGCATGTTCGATGCCAATGAGGTCAATGATATCATTCAAAATCCGCCGCAAATTGGCGTTTTTCAGTCCAACAGCGTGCTAAATGGCCCTGGAAGCTCATCATCTATTTTTGGTTCACAATCGAGCAACTCCTCGGCGAATGCCTCGGCAGCCAACGATCCAAATCAGGCAACACGTGAAACGGGCATCATTGAGAAGCTACTGGTGGGTATATACCATTTCATTCATTAGCATTAAATCTAATCTGATTATCTGTTTGACTTTTCAGCATTCCTACGGATTTATACAATGCTGCGAGCGTCAGGCGCGTCTCTTCTTTCATTTCTCACAGTTCAGTGGCAATATTGATCATCTAAAGATCGGTGATCCTGTTGAATTTGAGATGACCTATGATCGTCGTACCGGCAAGCCCATTGCTAGTCAAGTATCAAAAATAGCACCAGAGGTTGTGCTCTCCGAGGAGCGTGTCACCGGTACTGTCACCACTGAACTGCGCACCGATAGCGCCAACAATGTGCTCACCTCCAGCGAGACAACTGGACGCATTAGCTATGAGAATCGTGGAGAATGCTTCTTTCTCCCCTATACCAAAGACGATGTTGAAGGAAATGTTAATTTGCGTGCTGGCGATAAGGTCAGCTTTCAAATCGCTACGAACCAAAGGTAGGACTGATAATAAATCACTCAAGCTTGTCTCTTATTTATTCATTTATTCAACAACAAAATTTCATACTGTTGTTATCTACATTCGCAGAGGCAATCTGGGCGCTTGCCATATACGCCTGGAGAATCCTGCTCAGCCTGTAAAGTATCGTGGCGTAGTATGCTCCATGAAGGAATCATTTGGATTTATTGAACGTGCCGATGTGGTTAAGGAGATTTACTTTCATTTTTCTGAGGCCGAGGGCAATGTGGAGCTGCGTCCCGGTGACGATGTTGAGTTCACCATACAAACTCGTAGTGTAAGTATATATTGATAATTATGAAAGATGATTGCTTTACCTTTCCCTCTTTAACCAAAAAGCAGTCTGCATCTGTGCCACCGCAGGGCCGTGAATTTGCGTGCAACATAACGCGTCTGCCACCGGGTTCGGTTATCTTTGAGGATGTAGATAGCACCATATATAAGGGCCAAGTGCTCAAATCCCTTGATCGCAATAACGCTGTGCGTCAGAATAATGATCCATTGCCGGGACGCATACGTTACCGTGCCCCAGATTACTCCGAGGTTGAAGTACCTTTCGGGGACAAGGATCAAAAGGGTGATTTCACTTTGCGCCACGGTGATTGGGTGCAATTCTTGTTGGCTACCGATCGACGTGATCAACTGCAACGCGCCACATCGATTGCGCTGCTCGATGAGACATTCAAGGTATCTGGCGAGAAGCGTGAACAGGGCACAATTGCCTCGCTCAAGGAGGGCTTTGGATTCTTGCGCTGTGTGGAGCGCCAGGCCCGTCTATATTTCCAATTTACCGAGGTGCTCGATACGGTAAGGGATCAATATAATTGTAGCACTTGGATAAATTTATTAAAGGTTCCTTATCTTCCACAGAGTCGTGAAATTGATGTCAATGACGAGGTGGAGTTTACTGTCATTCAGGAGCCAGGTCTGGCCTATAATAACTCGCGTCTGCAGGCCATACGCATTAAACATCTACCACCCAATTCTGTGCAATTCGAAACCCTTATGGCCAGCAATATTGAGGGTAAGTTGAGGCGAATCTCTTTGGTATGTCAGACGCATTCACTAAATGTTTCTCCCTCTTTCAGGCTGCGTGACACGTGAGGCGCCCAAAAGTCCTATTAAATCTCAAGATCGCGTAGAGGGCGGCGTTATCACCTACGAGCATGGTGATGCTAAAAAGACTATAATGTATTTTCTCAAAGACTGCGAAAAACCACCAAGAATTGGCGAGCGTGTGCGCTTCGATATTTACATGGTATGGTAACCAAAAATATATATATATATATTTATCAGCATTCGATTGTTAATCTCTCATTTCATTGGCAGGTCAAACGTAACAAGGAATTTATTGCCGTCAATGTGCAACAAATATCGTTGCAGCAGCAACAACAGCAGCTGCTCCTTAACCAGCAGCAATCGGCTGTACAGCAACAACAGGCCAACCAGGTCAATGTGAATCAAAACGATCAGTTGCTGCTCTCGAACGGCACTGGTGGAGGCGGCGTTGGCGGCTCCATGCAGAATGGTTATTTAATGCACAACAGCCCCGGGGGCGGCAGCAGCAGCAACAGCAGCGTGGGCAGCAATGCCACCGCTCAGCAACAAATTGGCACACCACATATTGAGGACTTTAAGCTAGAGAACAACAATCATGCTGGCGGCGAGACAGCTGGTGGACAGATTTATCGTGGATTTATTGCTGTCATCAAGGAGAATTTTGGCTTTATCGAGACCCTATCGCACGACGAGGAAGTTTTCTTCCATTTTAGTAACTATCAGGGCAATCCCAATTGGCTTGAGTTGGGCCAAGAGGTGGAATATACACTGGCGCCCAATGGTAATACATCTGTGTCTGGAAATTGTTTGCCTGCTGAGAATGTGCGTACGCTACCCAAGAACTCCATACCGCAACCGGCGGTGCTGGAAACCGTACACAATGGAGTTGTTGCACGGCCATTGCGTTGCATCAATCCGGATCAGCAAGAATATGCTGGACTCATTGAGCTGCACGATGAGCAGCGAACCACAGTTATTTCTCAGCATGAATTTGGTATCACCAGCTTGGTGAATAAGCGTGATCTGCTGCAAAAAGGCGATCTGGTTAGCTTTAGGATCGACGAGAGTGGCCGGGCGGCTGATGTAAATGCTGTGCGACAAAAGAAACGGGCAACTGTTGACTCCATCAAGGGTCAGTTTGGGTTTCTCAATTTTGAGGTCGAGGACGGTAAGAAACTCTTCTTTCACATGTCCGAGGTACAGGGCAATACCGTTGCACTGCATCCAGGCGATACTGTGGAGTTTTCAGTGGTTACCAATCAGGTGAGTGCAAGCTATTTTAATCAATTCAGATCGTATTATCTATAGTTTTTATCTTTCTACCTGCAGCGCAATGGCAAATCTTCGGCTTGTAATGTTTTGAAAATAAACGATCGTCCCGATCGTCTGATCTCACGCCTTAAGCTCAATGGCGATGATGGTGTGCCGCGTTTGATACTCATACGTGCACCCAAGGGACCACAGGGCAAAGGTTTCTCCGTTCTGGCGCGTCATCCACGCATTCCAGGTGAGTACGATTGGTGACATTTCTATATGAATCTGTGTACTAATTTTACCTATTTACAGGAGCCCTGGTTGAGTAATTCCAAATCAGATATTAGATGCAGATTAAAGACAATGCATGCACTCACCTACACCCACACATATTTACATACAGATATTCATATATTCTTGTACACTACGCTATTGTCAACAAAGCTTACAATGATATCATCATACAAGGAAGGCACACAGCAAGAACTCCAAACAGCAACAACGTCAACAATATTACTACAATGTGAACTTGTCGCTACAACCACATTTAATGATGCACAAGAATCATACATTTATTAAGTAACTTATTAACTTAGAAGCAAAACACTATTGGAAAAGATAATAATAATTGATAGCAAAGCATATGGCATACCACATACATAAATACATATACATAATACATTTATATTATATATAAAACGATGAAGAAACTTAAACTAAACTGCGAACTTCAAAACAATTTCTATGTGTCTGATAAAAAAAAAAACAAATCTTAAGAAAAACGAACATTTCGCATTCATTTTGAGAAAAAAAAAGTAAAGAAACGACCTCGTCCTTATACCTTATACTACCTACCAAATCACATCTACCATACATATATTATTTTCCTGTTATATTGAAGTTGTGCGCTGCTTAAAACTGAAACTCAAGTGTCTGAGAGATGAAACCAAATTGTGTGTATACGTATACTATTTTTCAACTAGTTTTGCATTATTTTAATTTAGTATATATGATGTAATAACAATGAAATCGATAACAAAAACTTAAACGCTATAAAAAACTAAAAAGAAAAAAAAACAAAAAAAAATGGCAAATATTAAAAACAATAACAATTATTGTATAATGGCAACGAAATCCTTGCAAATACGCATTAGGAAGGGAGACGAAGATAAGATCAACAACAACAAAACATATAAACACAAACTATATGCCATAGATGCGTAGATAGTTTTGCTCTACTTATTCTACTAATTTATTCTAATAATTCTCGAAACTGTTCTTTCACTGCTTCATTAAAGTCTTACAGTTAAACTGGCATATATGATGATGATATATCTATTCTATTGATTGCGATTGTTGTATACAAACAGGGTGAAAATCTAGATTCTACAATTTGGATTTCAAGTATTCGATACAAGATCTTAATTTCCTTTCGAATTTGATCAATTTTGTTTTTTTTTTTATTATTATTAAATTTAAATGGGTTGCTAAATTTATTATTATCGATTGTATTACGTGCATACACACATCTCACATTATACAAGCATATTTATTTAAACAAAATGAAAAGGATTGCAAAATTTGAAAATCGAATTTTGCAATTATCATTGAATAAAACATACGAAAAAATTTAAAAAAAAAAAAAAAAAACGATAAAAAAGAAAATGAAATCAACTTAAAGTCATGATGATGAGGAGAAAGATAAGATGATGAAGGGCAAATGAAATTTGCTGCGCCAAATCTGTTGAAACCATTTAATGAAAGATTACAAAAATTAATTTTTAAAAATGTATTTTTAAATATTAAAGTATATATATAAAGAAAACTACAAAATACAAAGAAAGCATGTCGGAAACAAAGAGCAAATATTGTGAAACATAACAACAACAAAATTTGAATTTCAATTACTAAAGCAAAAAAACAAAACACTTAACAAGCTAACAACAATTGGGATCAGTACGTCCTACTATAGCCATGTTATATATACAAGAACAACAACAATTACTGAGGAAGAACACACGAGATAACGAAATCAAGAAATATAAAATAGTAACTTAATAGTATGTATAGCGCTATAGAACACGTGAAAGATCTGTTCTGATCTGCCGAAAGAGAGCGATAGTAATTCCCATGCAATGCAATGAAATGAACAGCACAGAGACACAACAGAAGAGAGAACCCCAACTTATCCCTTATAAATACAAAAGGAAAAACAAAAAAAAAAACGAAAAAACAACAAGAAAACGCAAAAAAAAAGGAGACAAAATATAAAAACAAAAGATAAATACATATTGTGCTTGAATATGAAAAAAAAAAACCAGAATAAAAACGCAAACTATATAAGTCAAATAATAAAAGATAAATACATAATTCAATAAAGCTAAAATCTGAGTTTTAATGAGGATCATCCATTTCCGTTTCAGTAAGAAAACTCATTATAATTTTTGTTTCTTTTCTTTTTTTGTTTTTTATTTTTATTATAAGAATAATTTATATCTGCTTAAGATTTTCGGGTTATACATGACATGACTGTGGTATGGTATCATCGCATCTTCATCATTATCTCTTTGCCTTATACGCTCTACGCTCTTTACGAAATACTTCTCTGCTTTGCTCATTGACGACTTTGACTCCGTTTCTTTTCTATAACTATTTTGTTTTTTTGTAGTATTTGTTGCTGAACTTTCAAATCGTTCCATTTTTTGAGGTTATGTATTTGTTATCATATGTGTTACTTATAGGTTTACACTTGCATTGATTTCTATAATGAATATTGCATCGAGTTCTCTCGTTTCGTTTTGTTATGTTGTTTTCTAATGCCTTTGCTTTTGGTACACGTGATTATATCGTCGTTATATAATTTTATTTGTATTTATTTTTTTTTATTTCTTTGATACTAAATTGTAAAAAATTTCGCGTGGGGGGAGAGAAAATTAAAAACCGATTAATTGCATATACGGTACGGTATTCGTGGTATATAAATTCTGTAAATAGGGCTTGCCGTAATAAAAACTGTATTTCCATTATTTATTGCTCGGTTTTCTTTTTGTGTTTTGCTCTCTTTGCTGTTAATGTTTTCTCGGTATTCTGTATTTGATCTTGTTCATAAACTTACAAATATACTATACAAAAAACATTGAGTTTTGTATAAAAAATCGAGGTAAACTTTGATAGTGCATCGGATTTTGGTGTTTCTTCCTTTTTTTTTGTCTATATACTTTGTTTGATAAAGAAATACTGTGAGCTTGTCGGGCTCAAAGGCATGTTATATATATATGAGTTTCTATATTTATTGTAGATGAGAGTACTGCTCCTAAGTCTATCTGATTGCCGATGCACCAATTAAAATGGTTTTTTCAAGATATTCTTCATTTATTTTGGTGTAGGGCCTCTATTGGTGATATATATCGTTGTCTGCGAGTGAGCATGAATCGGTTTTCGGTTTCTTTTGTGTTTGTTTTTGATTAGAGTAGAGTAAAATTTGAGGGTTCTCGTTCGAGTGGGGCGGGTGGGCAAATTTTAAATTTCATTTCGAACTGCGCATAATACGATGTTGGTTTTGAAATTTTTTTTATACCCTTGCAGGTGGACATATCGTATATCTACCATAGCGACTATTTGCATATGCAACACACCTTAGCGTTATTCTATTTGCTATCAAAAATTTAATAAACCCGGAATAAATTAGTAAATAAAATAGAGAAATAATCGCCTTAAGCTGCAAGGGTATAGAACCTTCGGCATGCCGATGCTACGCTTGCTGTCTTGGGTTTTTCTTATAGTTTTTCGTGTTTTTTTTTTTCTTAATAGGAAAAAGTAGATACGTCTTATTATAAATGTATATATATATATAGCTATATTTGATATCAATGGGTTGTGCTTGTTCTTTTTTCATTTTTATATTTTTGTTTACTTTGATGAGAGTGAAATTTGCCGACGATTTGCACTTGTTTTGTTTTTTAATATTTCTTTTTTTTTTATAATTTATAAGAGAGCGAAAGTTTCTTTTCACGCCTAATTGCTTGTGCTGGCTACGCCAAGGTGTGTGTGTGTGTGTGTTTGGTTGTGCGCGTATGTGTGGGGGCAGGGGTGTCTCTGGAGCTGTGTGTGTGTGTGTCGAGGTTAGCGTAACTCTATATTAAAGTGTATGTGCTCTTAAAGCGAGATACAGAAATATATTTATATATAGAGAAAGATAGATAGTGAGTGAGAGAGAGAGAGAGAGCGTAATGAGTTTCAAATTTTGCTTTGCTTGGGATCATCATCTTTATCAGCATGTTCCGTCCAAATCAACTGACCGACCTACTGTCCTACTACTACTATTTCTCCTCCTGCTCCTCCGGGGATCACACTTGGGATTGGCACTTAGGCGCTATTCTTGGATACAAACTCGCGCAGAATATCGCCAGCCATTTCGATGTTGTTCCTCGAGATGCCCAGCGCAGTGATCGCATTCTCCTTCGAGTAGCCGGCGTTCATCAGGCGCGCAATATACTCGAGATTTATGTTCTCGTAGGGCACGGAGCCGCAGTCTTTTTGATTGATCGTCACATTGGCGTACAGCAAAGGCTGATGTCGCTGCTGGGGCTGCTGCTGCTGCTGCAGCTCGACAGGATTGGCCAGAATGGTCGTTGCCTTCTTCTGGCCATTCGCAAGAGCAGCAGCTGCCGCCAGTGCCGCTGCGCTGGTTGTGGTCGTGCAGAGCTGCGTGTAGTGCGAGCTGGGCGAATCCTGCGTGCTGCTGCTCGGCTTGGGCAGTGTGCCACGTGCCTCCAGTGGACGTGTATCGATGACACCGCTAATCGTCTCCGCCGGTCCCACCTCGACGGCCTCGTCCAGCAGCGACAGCACTGGCGATGTGGTGCTGCTCGCAATGCGCTGCTGTCGCATCAGATCCTCGGCCAGCGTGTCGACGCTGCTGCTCACGTGCGGCGGTATCGGTGGCGCTGTTGTCTGGGGCGGCACATTATCCAGACTGCACTGAATGTTATCGATGCTCTTGCTGCTGGAAGGTGTCGCCGCTGTGGGCGTCGGCTTGACAGGCGTCTCCACGCCCGGTGATTTGCGTGGCGGCAGAGGCGGCGCAACGGCAACGGGAGCAGCTGCTGCAGCGGAAGTTGAGTTGGAACTGCAAGCAGAACTTGAGCCAGAACCAGAGCAGGAACTGCCGCCACCGGTTCCACCAGCATCCTGTAGATTCTGCAGAATAGCGTAGGAGCTTATGGAAGCGGTGTCTCCGCCGCCATTGTCCGCTTTGCTTGAGCACATCTTCTGGCCGTAGGTGGAATTGATGACGCTGGAGCCGATCAGTGGAGCACTCATGCGATTTGTAGTCTTTTGCGAAGAGGAGGAAGATGAGCTTGTGCCGGCACAGCTGCTGTTGCCACCACCTCCTAACCCGACGCCTCCTACACCGCCTCCATTGCTAATCACTGCAGCAGCAGGTGGCGCCGATGGCTGCGGCTGCTGATGTGTGGAATTTGTTGCCGTTGCGCCTGCCCCTCCTCCTCCGCCTCCAGCACTTCCCGAACTGCCGCTGCTGCTGCAGCCGGGCAAACTGAGCACGGGCGCACCGCCTGCATAAAGATCATTCTGCACGGCCATCAGACTGGGCGTTGTGCTGCGCCTGCCCAGCCGCGGTGAAGTGTGCGGGCTGTGCTTCTCCGTGGAGGATTGCGAGCCGGCCGAGGTGCTGAGCGCGTGCAGCGATGATGTGGCTATGTTGAAGTCGCTTGTATCCTGCAGGATGTGGAGTGGAGAGTGAAGATGTTCAAGTCAGTTGCCATATGCTTGGCTTGGCTATATTTGAGATTTGGGTTAGAGATCTGCACATGCCGCTAGAGCAACGAGAGAGGCTGCGCTACTGCTCAATCAGCTGAGTTGGACATGCACAACACAACAACAAGAACAAGAACAAGAACAACAACAACGAGAACAAAGGAGCAACAACTGAACTGAACTGTGGACAGAGAAATAGAACACATATGGTAAAATAATACAAGAATAATAAACAATACATAAATCAAAAACGATCGCAATTGAAACCAAGATTGGTAAGTAAGGTATACAATGATATATATAAATATATTTTTCTTAATGTTTGTTCTGTTTTCTTCTCATATCATTAGTTTTTTTTTTTTTTTTTTTTTTTTTTGTAACTTATTAAGGAAATCGAAATTAAAATTTAATTGTTCTCTAATTGCAATTGAATTCGTTCGTTATATAGTACATATAATAGATTGCATTAGGTATACATATGGTATATGGTACATTAAACATAAATAATAACTATTAAAGTAGATCAGATTTATATATATATATATATATATAGATACGGTTTGTCTATGTTAAGGCAACAAACTGAGCTAATTAAGTGATCAATGAAAGAATAAACACGCACACTCACACAACACACACGCACACTCGCACAATGAAATTATAAACATAAATTTGTTTTTTCATCCTTTTTTTTGCTAATACTTTTAACGAGCTTTATAAAAAATTCTGGCCTAGGCTTGCTACATAACTACGATATTATATGATAATTGTACAAATACATACGCATACATATGCATTGGCCTCGACCTAGGGGCGGGCACTTAGCCGGCTTATTAATCTAGAATATTATTATCAATAAATTACAGTCTTAAGGCGCGTACAAAATTAAAACATTCATGAAAGCCGAATATGAAGAACTAAAACAAACCAAATTATAAATATCTTTGGAAGTACACAATAAACTAAAATGTGAAAATACCATTTGATTTACATATGAGCGCGGAGCGCGTGGGGGGTGAATACAGAAGGGGTGTAAGCTTTAGGGATATCTAAAAAAAAACAAAAGTGAGCGAAAGTTTCTTCAAACAGTTTCACAGTTTACACAATACAAGACTTTCTCTATAATGCCTACTACATATACATACATATGTCTCTATTTATTTACAATGTGTTACTTATGTTTGTTGTTGTTGTTGCTTAGCGAAAATGATATTTAATGCATGATCAGAAAAAGATAGCAGCAAAAGAGAGCAAGCGTTTGAATTAATAGTACAATGTAAGCAATCAACAAAAACAAAACGGAAGCAAAACAACGAACACAGTGCACACAGCAAGACAGACTGTAGAAGAGTAATGTGTGTGTGTGTGTGTGGTGGGGGGAGGAACGAACGTTGATAAAACACGATTGCAAAGCGCGCGCGCTGATGAGCAACTTCCGCTCTTCCATCGAATCGAATCGCGGCGACAGTCTATACCCACCAACAAACACACATATATAGATATATAGCACATGTGCATATATGATATACTACAATGCATGTGTGTGTGTGTATGTATGCGTATGCTTATCTGTGTGTGCACTGCGTTTAGCTGATTCAAAATTGTAGCTAATAATTTAAGTATGCTTCAAATTCAAAATCAAAATCGTGAGCTGCACGCTAATAATATACAAATATAACTTAACATAAACCTCTATATAAAACACATATAGATCGATTATATATATATGTGTGTGTGTGTAAAAGAACCAAACTGAATAATCGTAATCATAATATTATAGATATATATATATATATGTGGTATATATATATGTTTATATAACAGAGGCAGCACAGGCGAGCAGCGCGAACAGGCATCAAGAAGGATTTTTTTTGTTTTTTTGTTGTTAAAAGCGCTGCGCACAAACTATACCTCTGTATCATCGTCGTCCTGCTGCTGTTGCCGCCCATTGGCAGCGCTGCGATTGTGTTGCTTGCGCGGATCGAAGGCATCCACAACAATCTGTTCGGTGCCCTTGATCTCGGCGCGACAGAAAGGACAGCCCTGTAGAGCAACAGAAATTGGGTGTAAGTAAAAATCGGACTCTGTTGATTAGCCTAATTCCATTTAACACTCACCTGCCCCTCCGAGTCCACTTGCCAGGCAGTAAGACAGGGCGTGCACAACAAATGACCACAGGGCTCAATGCGTATATCCTTATCGTTCTCCGCACAGATTTTGCATAATTGAAAGGTGCTGCCTGCGAGTTACCAAATCGAACAAAGAGTTAGCTGTCGCGTATATCATGGCATAAGCTGCTACTACTCACCCATTTCACAGTACAGCTCGTATTGCTCTTGTGTGACAGTGATGTGATCCTCCGTGGGACTTTGCACAGCAGACGACAAATCGGGATTGTAGGCCTGACCATCGGGATACAAGTAGAAGCCCTCGCTACGGAGAAAATAATTAATACACGAGTTCTACAACTACCACAGACCCTTGCTTACCGATGCCCATCAAGCAGCGCCTGACACAGCGACTTGTTCTGTGGTATTGTCTGCAATATCTCTCCATCTGCCGTAACATAACCAATGGCCCATTGGCCCAGGCGGGTGCAGGACAAGCGAAAAACGTAGCTGCCCGCTTTGTGTATGTAGCGCTGTAGACGCGCCTTCACCTCGTCATAGGTGAGAAAGGCCACATAGCCAGGATGTGTGACTGCCAGTATCTGCCAGTTGCGCAGCAGTGTCACCCAGGGCTGGAAGAGGCGTGTGAATACATCGAATTCAAAATTCGATATATAATCATTGCACGTCAGATCGATGGTCGTCTTCAGTGCCATCGCCTCCAGGCCCGATGATATGGGATGCACTTTATTTAATTCCTGTCGGAATATCTTCCAAGGCACCAATGTACTGCAATGAACAGCGGTAATGTATCCACAGATTCTAAATGATATTTGTGATTGCCTTCACTTACCTGTTGCCAAAATTGCTTTTCCAGAAATCGGCTGCGTCGGCCTTGGTGATCCGGAATTGATCGCCCGCAAATACACCGCTGGGAAAGATAGCTTTCAGCTCGCTGAGCATGTGTGAGAAGACCAAACTCAGTTTGGTCAAATTGCGGCGATAATGTGAGTTCTCGTCGAACATCTTCTCCTTGCCCTCCTTGAATAATTTGATGGCCTGCTTACATTTGCGCATTAGATTATTAATGAAAACATTAAAGTGCTCATTTGCATGCAGGATGTGCATTTGATCCTCGTTCTTTGAGTATATCAAACGCAATCTCTGATACGTGTCCGGCAGTATGTCCAATATAAAGGGAGGACTATTTTTTAGATTCATTTTTGGCTGTTGGCATAGCTTGACCACTTTGTCCATTAGTTTCCACGTCTTTTCCAGCGTTTTTTTGTCCGTCGACAGACGCTGCGAGACGCATGCCTCCGAGATAGCTCCATGTAGTTTCGAAAAGATTGAAGGAAAAATTTTTGGTTGTGATTGTATGCGACTGGTGCGACTCGTCGCCATCTTTTCTCTCTCGAACACTTCTGCTTGCTGCTGGTGCTGCGCTGCTGCTGCTGTTGTTGTTGTTGTTGCTGCTATTGTCGTCGTGTGTTGTTGGTGTGGCCGTGTTGGTTTGGGGAGTAAAGTTGTAGGTTTCACTCTTCACACACACACTGCTGCGCGTTACAACGACAACGATGATGGGCTGGCGACAACATTAATTTTCTTGGTTCCGCGAGCTGCCAACGCACCCGTTATAATTATTATGAATAATTGTACACTTTGCCTAAAGCACAGGCATCTGCACTTGCACAATTTGCGCGTTTCGTAGATAGTATAGACGTTTTTTTTCCCACACAACTTTCCGACTTTTTCAATGAGTGTCGCTGTGTGCGTCGGTGTGAGTGTGTGTGTGAGTAGCGATGTAAGAAGACCTATCGATAGTTGATAATATCGATATGTTCGCACTGCCACCATGTTGTGGCTGTGTTGAAAAATGCATGTAGTTGACAGCCCTGTGCAGCGAACTGCAGCCCTTAAATTGCTTTATTACAATGCCAGGCAGTTAATTTTTGAAATTGGGTTAGCAAATTGAGCGTAGAAAACTCAAATTAGTGTACGGCAGTGCATAATAAAAGGAGCGCATGCACATATTACTAACTGATCGACTTTAAATCGGTGTTTTATGGCCTGTTCACAAGTGACAGTCATAACAACCAGCTTCAATTCTAATTTCCGCTCATGCTTCGCACTGCTTGCTGCCTCACTATATCATCATTTTTATATAATACTTATGGTTTTTTATTACTCCCATCGCGCTATGCTGTGATTAGAAAACTCGTACGACTTGCAGAACAGGTGCGTGGCTGACTCTCTGTGTGTTTTTTTGTTATTGCCAAGCTACTTCTATTATTTTACACACTTTTTTGTGTACATGGTTTTTTTCTGTTTTTAATATGCATTGGCACTGCAGCTACAATTTTCACTTTCCATTTTTATTGGCAGCCGCAACGACCACAACGACGACATCAAATCTTGGTTATGGCCAAAAAGAAATTGCATTTGCTGCCAAAAGGTTTTCCTCAGCGCGATTTGACTTTGGCTTGGCTTTCTTTTAATTAATTTTTAAAGCGTTGTCTTCTTGCGGCATTAGTTCTGGGCGGCCGTGGCCGGCGCTGATGTTGCCGCCGTTGCTGTGTCACGGCTGTCGGATGCATTTTGCCGCTTGCCATGTCTGGCTGCCCAAAAACTAACTGTAAACATTCACTTACTGACCTCTTTTTGCAGCTAAGCGGCAGCGGAGGCGGTGGCTGTGGCAGTGGCGGTAGCAGCGGCAGTGGCTGTGGATGCGGCAGCGGCGGCGGCAGCGGCTGCGGCGTCAGTGTCGGCTCTCTGTGTGTTGTTGCACCACTCAATTTTCTTTATGCACGCGAGCGTCTGCCCAAGCTCAGCGCATGTGCAGGCTTCGCTGTCTATTTGTGTGTACACACATGCGCACGTGAGTGCTTGTGTGTGTGTGTTTGTGTGTGACCCTTATTCGCAACGCCACTCAGGCGTAAAATTTATGGCTTAAAAGTCGACAAGTCTATAAACACAGCTTCCAGCTAGCAACATTTGTGGCTAGAGTATCGGCATCGAGTTCGACTTCAAACCACACGACGACAACGGCAGCGGCTGCGGTGGCGCACTTTCTACGACGTCGACGCTACCCGCTGCCTGCTGCCTGCTGGCTGCCAGCTCATACAGATCGTGCCCAGGCAGAGGCTGGCTACAATGTGTGTGTTATAATTTCAAATGCGGTTCGCCTTTTTGGTTGCATTTTGCTGCCACTTTTGGCAAATTAAATTTGTACGCAAAACCGATTAGGTTGCAGACAACATGGCCGGCCAAGTTGTTACTTTAAATACCGACAACAGCATTTAATCATTGGCCGAGCCTGAGCTAGAGCGAAACAACAATAAGCCAAAGTTGGCAAGCAGGCACAGCACAGTGTGACCACGCCGTGTGGAGTAAGTGTGTGCATATTGTTCCGGTTGGAATATCCCTTGGCAAATGGAAAGTAGAAGGAGGTGGAGAGAATATGCAATTCTGAATGTTATTTAATCCTTTAGTGTGACCAGGCCAAGCGCAATAATTGTGCCTACAACTCCAGTTGGAATGTCCTTTGGAAAATAGAAGGGAAATGCAAGAAATAAGTAGTTAATATGTTTATTCAATTCTATACTCATAAATTAAATTAACGCGCTTAAACGGCCTTGAAAAACGTCAGCGTAATGCAATAATTTTGCACAGAATTTCTGCATGCAGCTTTTCGCTCACCACTGTGCGGCGCCCGAGCTATGTCGACTGCGCAGCCAGCAGCTCTGCGACTGCCTTTCACTCATATAAATGGCATTGCAAATTCGAGTGTGAGTGTCATTCAAACCTTTCTCTCGTGTTGGTACGGTTCGGCGCAGTCGCAGCAGCAGCAACAGCAGAAGCCGAAGCAATAGTCGCATATTTTTTGTTGCTAACGAAACTGGAGCTGAAGCTGAGTCGAGAACTGAGGCTGGAACAGCACGGCAGTCGTCTTCCAGTTGATCTCTAGTGCAACAAAAGACAGCAGCAGCAACAACAACAACAACAATAAATGCCAGTAATTTTTCATGAATGTGTACAAAAAATCGTAGCGTGTGTGAGTGTGAGTGTGCGTGCGTGAATGTGTGTAGGCTCATTCATTGAAAACGCAGCAGCAGCAGCCCCAATAAACGCACATATAATGCAGTCGCTGTAGCGTCGTCAACGTCAACGCCGACTGAGACAGCAGCTTCCCCACAGCGCACACACATTGCGACGATCACTTGGCATGCGAAACTCGAGGAACGCGCATCAAAATCAAATTCAAACGGTTACGGTTACGGCTACGGCTAAAGAGTAACGAACTACTGAGAACGAATCTCCGCTCCAGCAAGAACCGTGCAGAGAGTTATTTTGTGTGTGTGTGCATAATAAAAGAAAAGGCAGACGGACGACCGCAGAAAGAATAACGGTAACTGTGGTAAACTTCAAAAGGCAAAAGTCGTAATTGAAATCGAATTAAAGCAAAGCGACGTGCAAAAAAGAAGAAGTGCGCTCGCAATAGACAGGGCGATAAAAAAGAAATTATGCCACATTGTGCGAGAGGTCAAACAGATATCCGCGCCAGCCGAGACTGAGAGATAGACAGTTCCGAGCACACAGTGGAAGAGAGAGAAAAAGAGGTGTGTGTGAGCCGAGCGTAATTGCTGTGCGAAGTAAGCCGAAACGTCGCTTTAATGCTTAATAGGCGACACGAATGAACTCGTAAAGGGCCGCAGTCGAACCCAAATGAGCGAACCAAGAACTGCGCAGAACCGCAAGCCAACAACGACAGCGACAACAAACGCAACAACGGTTAATTCAAGCGCAGGCAGCGACGTCGCAGCCACATTACCAACGTACGTGAACGTCAGCGCAGCGGCAGCAGCAGCAGCAGCAGCAGAAGACGTCGCAGCAGCCTGAGCCTCTTATGCTCATTGAGCTTGCACCAGTTCGCGCATAGAGTCGTGCATAGACGGCGGCTGCAGAAGGTACTACGAAAAAAAACTTTCTTCTTCAATACTAAAGTCGTGTCGTGATCCGAGCACGCAGCCGCGTCGTGTAGCCAGTGTTGAACTTGAGCGGAGGCAGCGCAGCGCCAGCCGGAAACAACAACAATAGGCAACTACTGCTTCTATTTCAATTGTTAACGAGCGAAAGCGTCGTAGTCACGCACACACACACACACACAAACAGGCAGCGACAGAGACAGAGACTCACGCGCAGTCTCGCAGTCATCACTAGGCCTAGGCCAGGAAAGTGCAGTCGACAGTGAAAACGAAACGATGTACGCGATCCCGCAGACGCAGCAGCAGCAGCGCACCCAGCAGCTCGCCCGCCCGGGGCTGAACTTGCAGCAGCGCCTGCTGCCTGTCACACTGCTGGCGCTTATGCTAATAACAAGTCTCGCTCACGGTAAGTCGTACAACCGAGTGGGAACTGCAATATGGCGATAATTGAGTAGATAGTGGAGAGTATCGTCAGATCGTATAAAATAATGATAATTTATTGAGCTAATGAAGAAGTGTCTCGAAATCGTTAGTTGTAATGTGACTTTATGGTATTTTATACGATCTAGTAAATGTGTACTAAACGATCTTAAATGGAAAGAGTTAAAAAGGCAATTCTAGCAGATTTGAGCTTTAAATAGAAAGATTCGTCTGACACAGCTTGGGTATAGAGAATTAACAGTATGCAGTAGGCTATAACAAAGTTTCAGTGGGAAAGCCAAAGAATTCTTCTTCTACAACATTTCTTTTAATTGGTTACTCAAATTAAATTCCCTTTCTCAAGCACTCAAGCCAGACAGCTTAGTCTTGCCATACTTTACCTTCTCCAAGTAATTTTCCCAGTTCGTTACTGCATTTTCTCTCAGTGTGGCCAAGCCGGGTTGTCTACGATGCTGGCAAAATGAAGACCAACAGCTGTGCAGCTGTAGAAAGGCCAATAAGGCAGGCAGCCTGTCTTCTGTCTTCTGCCGCAGCGGCAGCAATTAATACTTATGAGCTAGATATATTCGGACGTGTCTAAGGTACCGAGTATAAAGTGAATGTAAAACTGACACTCGTCAGTGTATTACCCACCCCCCCCCCTTCCTTCCTTCATCTCTTCTTCTGGCCCCGCCTGCTCGACCTGCTCAGATTCTTCTATGTATGTAAAAGTTAAGCCCAAACATGGTCGTAAATTTGTTCGTCGTGCACAATTTGTCCAACATTCAAATAAATTCATTAAACTTGCTCTCGCATAGCACACACACTCGCACACACACACACACACACACAGATACAGCAACAACTACAACTTGAACCCAGACCCAGAAGAGACCTACAGTGTTACCGCAGCCAGTTGAAACGGGCTCAAATTCAGCAGCAAATTTCCTTATGGGGGTTAAAGACTTGACCCGTTGTGAAATGATTGAAATCAAGCGATTTGTTTGTTGTTCGACATGATCTTAAGTCAATTGAAAGCGAATTCCTGCTCGTCGGACAGCTATATAGTTCACACTGACTCATCATCATCAATTGAGCAACATTATCGGGTGTTCTTTGAGTTTGTTGCTGAGTTTGGGCAGCTCGTTATTGCTTCATACTTGTTATTTTATTAGGTCATGTTATTAATGTGAGGTATGTCTAGTTTTCTGGGAATGCTTAACATGCCTAAAGATTTATGGAGAATGTAAGATACAGAGTAAAGAGATCTGGCTATGTGCATGCTGTTGATGAATTTTTTCGGGTATATTAAAGTAGAGGTTTGATAAATCATGCTGTTGTTCAAGAAGTGTTCCGAGCATATCATATTTAAGCATGTATAGTTCATTTCACTATCAGAGATAATCTAATACACGCTTAATAAGCTAGCAAGATCTTTATTAATCCGTTGACGCCCCTGTCACGTTTGACTTTCTCTCGTACTGCGATTTTATCCACGCGAAATTGGCCTTGTGCTCGCGCGCACTCGCCCCACTGTGCGAGTGCAGTCATGATATGTGGGGGCAGCAGTTGCAGCGGCAGTCGAGTCGAAGCAGTGCACACATATCATGTCCGCGCGGGCTGCTCTCGGCCCCAGTCGCAGTGGCAGTCGCAGTCGTAGTCACAGTCAGTCCCAGTCCCGGCCTGAGCCTGCCCAGCGTTGTACGGCAGTTTCCACTTTTGAAAATTATACGTTATGTGCGCGCTGTGTTTTTTCTTTTTCTGCTGCTGCTGTTGTTGTTGTTGTATCTTTTCTGCAATTGATGGCATCCGATAGCAGGAGCAGAGCTCGACTGGCTATGGAATGTGGACCATAGCAACAGAGAGAGAGAGAGGAATGGGAGGAGAGAGAGAGAGAGAGCAAGCGGGGCAGAGATGTCTCGCGCCAGGCGAGAGATGTCTGTATTAATTTCCTAACGCCTCCTAAATCCCCCTACTTGTGTCCATTAAAGATGCTGAGAATGCGACTACTACGTCTAGTGCGGATCAAGTCTTTTCTTCACATATTTTCTTGTCTCCCTCCCTTTCCTCTTCCTCTTCCACTTCCACGTTAGTTCTGTTTTGTTTCGTTTTCTACAAATTGAAATAATGAACGTGGGTTCAATTATCTCAGGCAAACAATCGCGCCGTCGGCCCAAAGCGCGCTAATAGATTTTCTACAACTTCTTCAGCCCGGTTTCCTCACCTCCATCGCGTCGCTTTCTTCGCAAACAAAGCCAAACAGAGGAGGCCACGACGGACCGCATCTGGGCAGAGATTTTCGGTTGGGGCCGCGCGGCAATTAGCGTGAAATTTTCACTTGCAGTTTTAGTTCTCCATGTAGTTTCTGGATCTGCTGCTGATGCTCTGGGGGATTAGCGAGCGCAATTTTAGATGGAGGTCAGCGATAAGTCTCAACTTATTAATGACTCGTGTGTGGGTTGCTTCTCTTCCGCTAACGGTGCACTGAGATAACTCACAAGCGGTTCGCCTAATGCCCCATGCCAACTCAAGTCGTCGGAGGAGGAGGTATAATGACAATGGGAAAAATTATAAAAGTTAGCATAATACCCAGTTTTAACTGGAGCGTAGCAGCTTATTGTGTAAGTGGACTAAACGAAAGTTTGAATAGAATTTTATGCTGGAATGGCCCATGTAATATTCCAAAGGGTATACTCGGTTTTGAAAAGCAATTGTGATCAATCTGGACAATATATACACAATCTATGAAATACAAGTATATATAAACGCTGAAAAGGGTTTAAAAGCAACTATTTATAAATGAATATATTCTTGATGGAAAAATGAAGACGATATGTCGATTGTTTGTCTATAAGTTTCTTTCTTGCTATCTATAAACAGGTCAATTTAACAATCATTCAGCTGCGTGCGTGACACGACCCACGCTCCACACTTACTATATATATATATATACCTCTGCATAGGCTGCGCAAAATGCTCCGCTCGCTGCGGGCTAATCCATAACGCGTATGCTCAGCGTCGGCTCTTCCGCGTACCGCACGCGCTGAGATCTCTCCCTGTTGACCTGCTCTCTTGTTCGCTCTTGCTCACTCACGTCTCGCTCTCCTCTGCTCCTTTCAGGCGCCGTGACAGACTCCCCCATCAAGATCATCAAGCTGCCTGCGCAGGCGCCTGTCATACGCTATCGCAATGCGGAAGCTGCACAGGATTCGCCGCTCATTAACTATCGTCAACAGGCTGAGGCAGCAATGACAGCGGCGCTGCCTGAGCCCACGGCACAGGAGAATCTGCTGCAGGAAGAGCTGGAGAAGCAGCAGCTGAACTTTGGACGCCAGCATCGTGCAAGTGCCACAAGCGGCACCAGTAACTGTCCACGCTCGTGTCCGCCCAGTTTGACTGTGGGCGCAGAGCCGGTTTGCGGCAGCGATGGTCTCATCTATGCCAATCTCTGCGAGCTACGCAAGAAGACTTGTGCCCGCAACGGGGTCTCGTTGGTTAAGGATGTGCGAGATGGCTGTGAGCGCTCCAAGGGATCCGATTGCAAGCATCGCTGCAGCACAGAGAAGGATCCCGTTTGTGGCACCGATGGACGCACCTATCTGAATCGCTGTATGCTGCGCGTGCAGTCATGTCGCGTCGGTCTTGCGGCCGTCAAGCTCTCCCATGTGGGTCCGTGCAGCAACACCAGCGCACAGCGTGAATCCTGTCCCGTTGACTGCAACAGTGCTCCCAAAGATGGACCCATTTGTGCCTCCGATGGCAACGTGTACAACTCAACGTGCGAGATGAAGCTGCACACCTGTGGCCAGGGCGTGGTAAAGACCAGTCGCAAGCATTGTCAGTCGACGCGCATGTGTCGCGAATCCTGCTGGCGTGTGGCAAGACCTACCTGCGGTTCCGACGGGCGTCTCTATGCGAGTCCCTGCAAGATGCGATCTACCAACTGTGGCAAACACGTTTTCGAGGTGCCACTCTCGTTCTGCATGCCTCAGGAGCGTCATGGCAGCCAATCGGCAGCGGAGACTTGTCCCACCGAGTGCCCCAAACCCGATGCGGATGCCACGTCGCAGTACGTGTGTGGCAGCGATGGCAACATCTACTCATCGCTCTGTGAGCTCAAGATGCTCAACTGCGGGTAAGTGCAACCAGGAGATCCCTCTCTAGTTACCAATCTGATTACCCCCTTAATTTCTTGCAGACCACAGCGCAAGTCCATACAGAAGATGAGTATGTCCAAGTGCAAGAACAAGCTGACGCGCTGCAAGCAGCTGCCGCCCTGCAAGGACTTCAACAATCTCTTCGGCTCCATATTCAGCTCGAAGCGCAACGACAAGCTCTGCGGCACCGATGCCAATACCTACAACAACGAGTGCGAACTGGCGCACGCTACCTGCCTGTAAGTAGCACAGACTATATCCCCATCCTCTCTAGATCTGAAGCTCTCATGTCTCTTATTCTCTCTTCTCCAGCCGCGGCGTCAATCTAGCGCACATTGGACCCTGCACGGATCTTAACTCACCGGCCAAGGATTGCGGTGATGCTTGCACGCGTGCCGACCTGGAACAGCAGCCAGTATGTGGATCTGATGGCAATACCTTTGCATCCATGTGCGAGTTCAAGCGACGCACCTGCAATCTGCGTGTGGTGCCTGTTTCGCTCAAGAATTGCGCCCTCACCGCCGATTGTGAGTCCGATTGTGATGGGCAACCACCGAACTTTGTCTGCGGATCGGATAACAAGTTCTACAAGTCCGAGTGCCACATGCGTAAGGAGAACTGTGGCAAGCATGTGTTTGTGGTGCCGCTCAAGCGTTGCCTGGCCGCCTTTCAGTTCAAGGGTTGTGCTCGCATTTGTCCCCGTGAGTTTGAGCCCGTCTGCGGCAGCGACAACAAGACATATCTAAACGATTGTTTCCTGGACATTGAAAACTGTCGCACCAATAGCACAGTCGGTGTGCATCACTATGGCGCCTGTGGACGCCCCGAGGCGCCGTCCAACAACTTCCTTTACTAGCCGGGAGGCAGGGAGGGGCGTCATTTGCATTTCACATCGCATTTAAAATTTCTAGGATATAGTCTATGCGTATTGTATATGTATATTTTTTAAACGATATTTATTGTGTTGGAATTAAAAAGCCGAACGAACGAAGAGTTGGTTCTGTCAGGCGGGGAATGCCATCATTCTTAGGCGGAGTCATCGAACAGTTTGCTAAGCATTGCGTTGATCTCGTGCGGTTGATATCTGACATATTTATCCGGGTTCTTGCTAAACTGCACGCCGGAATACCTAAAGAATCGAGAGATATTGTTAATCATTATCGGCTATATAAGATTGAGATTGCATACATATTAAAAAAGCGATTGTATTTGGGTAATATGTGCTCCACATTGTCGCGCTTAATGCCCTCGCGTAAGATGCCATCGGGAATGGAGATACCTCGTTGTATTTTGCACGCCTCCTCAAAGTCCTTGTTGAAGTTCTGTTCCGTAGGGGTACAATTGTCTATAGAAATATTTATACAAAAATATATACATCGTCTTCATACCGAGAAACGCTCCTTGAGCACGCTGCGATCTTTGTCCTTGACCTTGCCGTTTATTGGCTTGGGCAGCTCGTCCAGTGAATAGATGCCAGCCAGCATTTTGGACCATGTCTTTTGATAGCTCATCTTCAGCTCACGAATCATTTCCAGATAGCTATGCTCACACTCCGGCTCTGCCAGTGTCACTAGATCAATGAGATTGGAGCGTTGCAGCGATTTTAGTATGTAGTGTATGTTGTTCAACCGGAATAGATGCTTCGTTGCCTGATCGTTGTACTGCTCACACTTGTTCATAATGGATAAGTTTAGCTCGGCCAGCGCTTTTTCTGTAATAGGATGATATTCGAGTAGTTAATAATCATTAATAGTCTGAATGTGATACTCACTTATGTAGATGGCAAGCAGCGCTTTGTTGCGCTCGTCGCCAGGCAGTGCTTTCTTCATCAGAATCGTATCCAGTTGCGTGGAGTAGAGCACATCCTGGGCAAGTATTCCGCCAATGACATCGAAATGCTCGTACAAATGCTCAATAAACCAAATCGTGTTTGAGGTAAGCTCATGCACGGTTGCATCCTTGGGCACATTGCTCTGCCCGACAATATTTGTGCTCGATTCACCCTTGACCACGTCCAGAAAGTGTTCCAGTGCCTTCGCTCCAGTTTGCTGAAGCTTATTCAGCACTTTAGTGAGTTGCTCACGCTGCGTGGCATCATAGGTGCGCTCAATGTCGGGCTGCAAGAGGATAACCCTCTTCAGAGCCGAGAATATGCCCAAGGCTGATGTCCATTCCTTGCGGGAAATGCAGCGTAAGATACGTTGTGTTATAGCCTCAGCATCCTTAACCACCAACTCGATGGCATTGTATGCGAGACGTGCGAACACTTCGTTGTGCTTCGACGGTGGAATAATATCCCGCATAATGGCGCGTTCCCAGTTAAGCAATCGTTGAAGACCAAGTAACATGACCAAATACTTGTCCAGCTCCTGATCACCATCAATTAAATCCTCTGACGTCAGGTGATCCGTGTGTGAAGAGGCCTTCTTGATGGAGAATCCCGTCGATTGCTCAATGGTTTGTGTCGCCCGTAAATACAACTTATTGGCCTTCTTCTCGAAACTGTGAAGTGAAATAGAATAGTTAGCTGACCCCGCGAATAGCTACTCCTGAAATGAACTTACATTTGCTGCAGACGCGCAGATGTATTCTTCTTGGGCTCATTTTGTCGTCCACTATGGCGTGGTCGCTGCGGCGAGAGGATAATTATAAATGCTAACAATTGGATATGTTATTCCCACACTTACCAACGCCTCCGTGCCCCAGCTGCTGCTCTTCTGATGATCACGTAGCAACTGTAGGGAACGCAGCACCACCTCACCGCGTTCCGAGGCATAAATGTGAATGTATTCGCGCATATTCTGCTCTAGCCACAGCGATATGGTGAACAGTTCTTCGCGTGTGCTTTGCGATAGTTGTCGAAAGGATGTGTACTCATCGCTCGACGAGTCATCCTCAATGTAGATGAGATCGAGCAGCTCGACAGGTTTCAGTGGAGCACTGTGCTTCTTAAGCAGCATGCTGTAGTGCTGATTGAGACCCTCACAACCGGTGTTGAATAAACTAGTTACGTTCTCCAGCTCCACACTTTGTGAATTGTTGTGCAGAAAGTAATCCATGGCTGCACGTAGCTTGGCCAATGCATCCAGAAAGACGCCAATATTTCCCTCGACAGGGCCCTGATGAATGAGCTGGCACACCTCCTGCGAGACATCATAATGCGAGAGTACGCTCTCCAAGCAATTTAGAGTGGCCTCCAAATCTGAAATTATGGGCGTTGTTCTTACTCAAGTTCTGTATTTTGAAAACATTGATTTACTTTGTTGTCGCTTTTGCAGCTGTTCGGTCTCCTGGTAGACTGGTAAAATTGTTTGCTCCAAGTTACCCAGACGCTTCTCGAAGATGGTGAGTATGCTGGACATTTGCGTCGACAGATCATGGTACTTGTCAACTCGGTCTTTCAGTAGCACCAAATTCGTGGTTTCCTTTTCCAATTTTGTATGCGCTTGCACCGAGCTGTGTAAATTGTTCATTGTTTTGGTTTTTATTTACTACACATCACTTTGCGATGTGTAATTTGATGTGGGTGTGAATGGGGAAATTACTGAATAGCAGCTGATTTCTATCGATACCTGTAAGCGAATATTTTTGAATTTTTGCGCTTGAGTAATCGATAGAAAAACAGCTCTGGTCACACATAAGTTTGCAACGAAATGATTCGCTTTGGAACTCATTTGTTAACAAATAAGCCATTTTATTTATATCGGCAAATTCAAAACATAAATATGTTTCTAAAGATTACACAGCAATATCATTTATTTATGATGCAATACAAAAAGACAGATTAAAACTTAAGCTAAACACAAGAAGCGCATTAGCCAGCAATCGCTCATGGAAAAAACAAAGCTTAAAGATTCTCTAGAGCTCTGAGTATGCGGTTGCAGTCTTCTTCCTTGCGCAAACCGATTTTCTTAAAATCAGCACGATTCATTGACACCAAATCGACCAAATTGATATGACATTTTTCAAATTTATCCTGATATTTCTCAAGGCCAACCATTAGCAGCACTTCCTTCAAAGTGCTTGCATGATTGACCACATAGGAGTGATTTGTTGCCTGCAAGGAGCGACGACGCGACTCAACGCACAGTGAGGTTTCTGTGTTACTGGCGCTCGAGTCATTTAGCAAGCAGTCCAAGCTATTGTTGGATTCCTCTTCATCATCCTGTTTGCCGCACACCTTGATCGAGGTTGGCACCAAACGTTGAGCATGGATTTTCTCAAATTTCTTCTGGAAGATCATTGGCGACATTGGACTTAAGTGATCTCGCATACCCTTGATTGGCGACAAATTTGGCGATCGGAATTCACATTGAGTAGGCGTGAAGCAGCGCATATTATTAGTGGTCACGTTCAGCGTATTCCAAGCGATCTCATTTTTCACATTGGGGGTGCGCTTTTTAAAAGTTTTGCCCGGTATGCGACTTTCTGACATTTTATTAAAATATATAAAGTACAATATGTAGACAAAATTTAATATAAAACTGAGCTCGACACTTGTTTGACAATGATAAAGCTAACAATGACGATGCATTGGCGCCATTAGACCTGGAAGCGAATCGGGAATTATGCCGTTAAAAAAAACTGCGGCTTTGACGCAGTGTTGCAATAACGATTATTCTTTTCCGTTGTTTCCACTTAAGCTGCTTTTTAAATCATGTTATGAGGACAAGTAAAGATAATCGTCTAATTTAAATAATATCAAATTCAGAAAAATGTGCAGCGTTGAGTAGTGTTAAATTAATGAAAAAAGGAAAATCTGATTTATTTGTTAAATTTGGTATTTATTGTCAATTGCCCTGCCGAAGTATGCTTAACGCATATAGGCATAACTGAAGATTAACTTATTGCTAATTATTTTTTCCGATATAAAAAACAAATAAACTTTTCAAATAATACAGATAAGACGTTGTTAAATTATGAGCATTTGGAGGACATCAAATAACTGGCACCTTTATTAAAACGTATTAAAATAATCACTTTCACACATATAACTACTTTATAAATGCATTTCTTGATGATAGGTTGAAGCTGTAGGCTCTGAACCTACGAATAAAACATAAACATATACGTATGTACGTATGTACGTGTCTGTCTTTAAGCTCAGTGGTTAAATGAGAAGTTCGAGAGCTTATGATGGGACAGATGTGTAAGCATATTGTCGATATGAACACAATTAATTCCGGTTTAGACTAATGAGAAAGGCACTATAAATGCGAGTTGCTTGGCTGCACCAGTTCCGGTCCGACTCCTCCGGCGAGTGTCTGAACCAATCGTCCCACTTCGTACGCCAATTGAGCGACATCCTGAACGAGAAAGATTCGAGATTAAGGTATTTCAATTCCAATGTGTCTAATATTAACTTACCTCCTTTGTTGTAGCTTCCGCGTAGACTCGTACTACATCCTCCGTTCCTGAGGGTCGCACAAAGGAACGTCCTCGCTTGTAATTCGCAACGACTTTATTAATTTCATCCTGAAGTCCCTCGGGCTTGACGCAAATTCGTTCCGCGTCTGTGGTCTCAATGACATTGCGATCCTGTACTTGTATCTTAAGCTGCTGATTGGGCAGATCATTGTAGGCAGTTATCCAGTCTTTGACATCCCAACCCTTCTGGTTCAGTATGGTCTCGACCAAGAGCATGTCCGATATCGCATCTCCGACAGTTTCATTAATGACATCTATGATGAGCAGCAACGTCTTGGCATTGTCATTATTCTTGGCAGCCTCGGCAATGCTCGCCTTGGCACTGTCGCTGAAGACGATAGTACCGTGTCCGTTGGCTTCGAAGTAGATACCAATATCGTACTCCAGCGCCTTGTGGTGCAGATACTTCACACCCGTGGGAACACACGAGACGGGCACCTTCAGTTTATTGACTATATAATCGGTCGATCCGCCATTGGCGTAGGCAGTCTGAACCAGGCCTATCCGCAGATCAATGCCACAGCTCTTTACCAGCTCCATCAGGTAGTCTGCTACCAGGGTGGCAATACGATCTCCATCAAGTAGATTGAACTGGCCCGCATCATCGATGAAGAAATACACGACGCGATCGGCATCACCATCGACACTAACGCATCTCGTGTATGGTTCCACTTCGGGCATCGCTACGGGAACCTGTTGCTTGACTTTAACATGATCGGCTCCACAATTCTCGTTAATCTTTCCATTTCCCACTCCTTGGTTAATCACTGTGACATTCAGGCTGTTATTCATGCGCTTCAGGAACTGCAGCATTTTTCTCGCGCCAACGCCGTTTGCTCCATCGAATATCAATCGATTGCGATAGTTGCCGTTCTCGAGGCGACCATTACGTAGTTTCTCAAACGATGAGATCAGTTTCTCGTAATAGTTCTCCTCCGTCGGCTTGCCGTACGCCTCTTTCGTGTTAGCTGCAACGACGAAGTAATGCATCATGGGCGTTGTGACTATTCCAAATTCTCTTACGTTTCCCTTGAGCGCAATAACACCGTCGGCGACGGCTTTGAGCAAACGTGGACTGTGATAACGATTATCCATGCCGACGTAAACAATTGAGCTCGATGTTACATCGATTTGATTATCCTTAATAATTTTTCCTACATGTTGCTCTAATTCCTGATCGCTGACATTAACCAGATCGGTTGCGATTTTCTCCCAACTAGGCTCCAGCATTTCACCCTTGGGGTCGATTAGTTTTACACCGTTGTCTGGTTCTGGATTATGCGAGGCTGTGATCATTACACCAATGACGGCACCTTCTCGATAACGGGAACGCAGTGTGGCCAGTACACCCATGCGAAACATCACGCTGTCCAGAAATTCAGCCCTGTTGCGGAGTAGAACCGGTTAGTTTGGTTTAGACAAATCGATATGATGATTATGCTACGTGTGGTAAGTCGGAATAGGTTGCTTTTGCTAACCTACTTTCAAATGCTATTTACATATCCACCCCGGGTGTGGCCGGGCGGTTCTTCGTGCAATGACTAACTCTATAACATATAACATAGTTATCTATTTAAGTTCATTATCTAATTAATGTTAATTATTATCTTTACAATGGCACTAAAGTTATTAATTGCAACCACATGGAAACTAATGAAGTTTTCCATTCTTTTTACGGATAGACATAACAAAACCGCAGCTCAGAGATAACTAAACCATAAACAAACAAAACTGCAAAGCTTATCAGTTATTATAATATTCGAATGGTGTGTTCCCTGTATGCAGTCCTAGTCTCATTTTATACACACATAGTGTACAATCTGTCGATATGATTCACCTGAGTTCATTTTCAAATTGATAAAGAAAGCAAACATATTTCAGAATCAACTATCTATGTGTATCTAGTGTAAACATTTCCACTCTTCTTATCTGCTTGGAGCCATCGATCGTTCCTAGTGATGGATGTTCGTATATCGTATGCCCTTTAAATGTGCATGTTGATTCATAAAGTCTGTGCCCGTAAAGATTTTCTATAAATAGCTCGGAATGCCAAAATAGTGCACTCATGTCTTGCTCACCACTCCCAAAAAGCCACGCACACATAGTCACAATTCCGAGTCTGTGTGTGTGTAGTTTTACTTTTGAGTAACCTACATGCATACATATATAATCTTCACATACATATATGTATGTGTACGGTCGTATGCATCGTACTCACTTGCCGCGAAAGCCAGCTGTTCCATACTGAATCTGCTCCTTGTTGATCTTGGGATACATTTCCCTTGCGAAGGCGTACACGGTTCTCAGGTTGATGGACATGTTGCAAGAATTACACGAATTACTGACTGATTGCTGTAATGTAGCAGCGAAAATATTGCACTGGCTTTGTCAGTTGCTTAATTCTTGTCGATATACTTTCGGTTTTGCCGTTGTTTTCGTACTAAAGGTTCCGCTATGAAACCACCGAAAAGCAACGCGTGTCAGTGCCAGCTGAATGAGGCAATAAAGAAGCAGAGAATGCCATTACCCACGAAGCGTTGACATGCATACAAATGACGTCACAATTTCCCAGTACAATCGTGCAACTGGTATATTTACACTGGCGGAGCGGAATATTGATAACAGTAGCACAAACGAAATGGGAAATTATCCGATATTTCACGAACTGTATTGTAATTGAAATTTGTAAGAGAAACAAACTAGTTTGTGTTTATTATTTATTAAATATTGTCTGTGTATAAAAATAATACAATGTATATACTCATTACAATGTATGGCGTGTAAAATTCCATATAATTTCTTGGACGGAATATAAGTTGTACGCTTGGACGTATTAAACAGACTTATTTCTGAATTTACATAAACATTTTGTTCAGTATATGCTTGTTAACAAAATTATATATCATCTTTTTGGAATGTAGATCGTCACTAAAATTAACTATTTTAATAAATTTCCCATTAGCTGTCTTGTACTTAAGAGGGACAATAAGGCACTCTATAGTTTAAATAACTATGTAAAAAATTGCGTGATATGTCAGGTTATTAAGAGAATTGCTTACACTGTTTGCTTTACTACTACAGATATGAATGAAAATCGGGCGAGATTCAAAAGAATTATTCGAGAATTTGTACGAAATAAACCTATTAAACGGATTTGGAACGGAATAGTCTCAGGTGAAATTAGAAAAAGATTCTTAAGACGAGAGAGTTTGCAAGTAGCACGAAGATTGAAATGGTCAGGTGACCCGCACTGGCATAACAATCGGTTATGCGACGAGCACGCATATAATTGCTGCCTAAGTATGTGTCGTATCGTCGATCATTTTCCGGAATAACTTGTAGCTGCCGGGTGGCATCCTGGAAAATTAAATCGTAATGTCCGATGGGCGATGAAAACATGGAAAAACTAAAAGCATCCACATCCTTGCGTCCGTACAGTTGTTGGGCATAGGCCAGCAGATTGATATAGGCGTTAAGCTGCGTTTCATTGTAGTTGACTCCACCACGAGTGACAAGTGCATTGGCCTTCACCTTGCCCAGATTGCAGCGCTTGTAGTCTTGCAGCTCGGCACGCGTGCCATCGGTGCACAACAATTCAAAGTCATCGTTAAGAGCATTTCTTGCCCACCACTCCTTGCGCTTGCCACCTGTGTTCTCCATGACCGTGGTATGCTTCATGAAAGCCACATGACCACCGCCCTCAACCAGGCAACGGAATGCACCAGTATGTCCGAAGTAATCTTCCGACGCATCTCGACGGCAATATCTATAGCTAGTTCCGTGGCACAGATCGCACATGCTGTCGTACGGTACTCCAGTGTTGTATTCGCTACTGATAGCTCCGGGAACACATGACTTGGTGAAATACTCGGCCGCAGCACGTACAGAGTCGCATCCGTATGGACGTACCCATCCGTTCGAAAGTAGGAAAGCCATTGGATATGTCCAGCCAGCAGCCATATTAATGCCAGTGTGGCACGTGTACTTGCCCTTCAGGTAGGTCAGTTCTGTGTCAGGATCTTCTTCTTTAGCCACCGCCACAACATAATACTCCGGTTCACCCAGATTGTAGACCTCAGCCATGAACGGAATCAAGTCGTAGTTCAATCCACCCGTATATACATCTCCGGCATCAAATACTGCTACGTCTGCCTTTCCAGCTTGGATCAGTTGCATGCAGTTGATGTGCGAGTGCATCTTCTTGCAGATCAGTTCGGGTTTCAATATCTGCGCCTTAAGTGCAGTCTGAAAAACAAATATTTGTTAAATAACTGTGGAATATAATGAATATCAGCAGGCAACTAACCCTCATTTTGATACACTTTTCCAGTTCTGGCTCTGAGGTCACACAGAGTGTCATTGCGGGCACGGGGCACTCACGTATGCCGTATATATAGTTAATAGATTTCTGCAGGTACCTCGTAAAGGACTGATCATCTTCTGGTATTGAGATTAGGGCTCGGGTTGTGTCCTACAAAGTAAAACAGTTCATAATGAGTGTACAAAACAGTTAGAACAGATTAGATTATTACTTGGAACAACAGGTTGTTCTTTCCGTATCTCTTCGATTCGAAAATACGGAACTTCTCATAAGGTATCAGCGTGCTGTTGCCATCAAGTGGATTACGTTCCGTGGTGAAACTATTGTCCAAGCGTTCATTGCGAAAGTTTATATCATATCGATCGTATGAGTTTTGGCTGGGATTTCTGCTAAAGCCATTGTTGGTGCTGTCGTACTGGTTGTTAAAGCTGTCATACGGGTTATTACGACTCTGGTCGTTGTAATTGTTTCGATCGTAATTGTTAAATCCTCCACCGGTCTGTTGCTGACTCTGTGGATCATCGCGTACGCTGTCTGCATATAGTTCGGTTATACGCTTCAAAAACTGTTGGTATTGCTTTCTTTCCCGGAAACTGCGGGCTGAGGATGTCACAATGGCATCCGCTGGAGCCTGACCCCAGCTGCATTGTCGATAATCTGCAATGGAAGCACGGCGACCGTCCTGGCAAAGCAACTCAAAGTTATCCGGCGACAGTTTGCCTGTAATGAATATATAATCATTAGAGTTTAGAGAAGTCGGATGAACACCAGCAATACTCACTATATTCTGTGGTTTGTAGCATCTCGGTAACAGTTGAATGCCTCAGAAATGCAACTTCTCCTGCTTCCATCAGGCATTTGAATGCACCATCGTATCCGTAGTAGGGATCACCAGCCGTACAACGTCCAATAGGGATTTTGCCAGTACATAGTGCACACAGTCTGGGTATTATGATATCATTGAAATAATAATTGCTTTCTGGGCTAGTCACTTTGGTTTACTCACTTGTCTGAGTTATCTCCAATTGGGTTGTACTTGTCGATCAATGAGTAAACAGCACAAGAACTATTAAAATAATTGGCAGCTGTTTTAACCTGATTATTGCAATCGACCACTTCCATATCGCCACCGTGTTGCAGCTAAAATAATATATAATTTTATCATTTAGATTCATATCTAATGAGAACTCCAATGCTTTACCGTATGTATGGGTATAATCCATCCAGCCAAGCTTCCAACCCAAGGGAAGCAGGCTCGCTTATTGCGCAAATGGCGTAGGTCAGTCACATCCTGCAGCGTATTCTTCTTCACAACCGCAACTGAAAAGTATTCCGCAAAGCCGCCTTCCAATTTCTCCTGCATAATCGGAATGAGCGAATTGTAACGACCCGCAGTGAAGACATCTCCAGCGTCCAGAGTTGTGATATGTGCCTCCTCGCGATCCAAGTGATGAATACATTCGTCGGCACTATATGCCATGAAGCAGGTGAGATTCAGAAATACGTCATCGAACAGAGCACGATCCCGCTCGATAGCAACAGTTAGATTTTGGCATTTGAATTGTTCCTCCTGACTCTTCGTGCACCAAATAACTTTACTTATTTTATGCTCATCGTAGTGATGTTGTGCTAAAACGAATAGTTGCTCGATTTAATACAATAGTTTAACAAACAAAGACGCTTCCTTAAAGTCAGGCTTGCACGACGTATGTATGTGTGTATATTAGAGTTGTCCTTTTTAAACATTCAAATTAATATTGTGAATTCCCTGTTATTTGTGTCGTAATATTTTACTTAAATAAATATTTAAGAGTAAGAATTGAGCATAAAAACGAGGTTTTTAGTTAAGCCACACACACACATACACATGCATGGCTTTAAATAACAACGCCCAATGCTCAACAAGCGAGCTCAAAGAAAATCAATTTGAACTCACCGTTAATAGCCGTAAAACATATTGTGCTTATAACAACTATAGAGATTATTGCTTTAATCATTTTTAAACATGTAAGGCAACACACATTTATTTAGTTATTTAATTTAATTGGCTTGCATTGAGAAACTACAAATTGGAACAACTAACAAACAGCGACACGCCCGCAAAACGTAATCGATGACACGCTGGTTCCAGCTCATCGATATACGCGTCAGTGTTGAGCACGATAGCTAAACATTGCTTATGGTATTTTTTAGACCATTTCTGGTTGACAGCAGGTGTGTTTTGTTTTGCAATAATTAAAGTATTTTCAGAATTTAATAATTTTTGTTTTGCAGTAAAATGGCTGTTTTGCGCGGTTGGCGTTTCGTTGGCTTTGTGTCATGTATTGTCGGAGCTATTGGTCTTACTCTATATCCAATTATTGTGGACCCCATGATAAACACCGAAAAATATAAAGCGCTCCGAGAACAAAATACAAATTTGAAATAATCAAATACAAAAAATAATCAAGTTCTTGTTATGAAATTTTCTTGCTTTCTAAAGTTAAATTAATTATATTTATAATCCATTAAAGTAAAACTAATACACGCAAAAAGTTGGAAACCATCTTGTTAATGTTTTGCAGTGATTATCGCCTTTTAAAAATAGAATTAAGTATGATTATTAAAGTCTTATAAACTTGTGGACTTCAAGTTACAATGATAATAACATATATGATAACAATTTTCTTTAGACATTACTTAAGAACATGCAGGCCATTTACAGCACTGCAGTCCAGCTATCACTTGCAGTCAGCTGATTCCAGCCGGGTTTATCTATACATTGTAAATACAGGGCATTCATACGTGTTCAAATTGCTCGAGAATAAAGTATTTTATCCATTCCGTAAGAAAATGTCGACACCACAAAAGCGCGAGGATATTTTATTACTCTTCGATGTGGACGGCACATTAACATTCCCTCGATCGATGGTGCAACCCGAATTCGAAGACTTCTTCTATACGAAAGTCAAGCCACGAGCGACAATAGGAATTGTCGGTGGATCGGATCTGGAGAAAATGTTCGAGCAGCTAAATGGCAAAAAGATATTGAATGAATTCGACTTTATTTTTCCCGAAAATGGTCTAGTACAAATTGACGCTGGTAAAGAGGTTGGCAAACAGAACATTATTAAGCATTTAGGAGAGAAAACTCTGCAGAGATTCATCAATTTCGTGCTGCGCTATCTGTCCGATTTGGAGCTACCCATCAAACGCGGGACGTTTATTGAGTTCCGCAATGGTATGATGAATGTTTGTCCCATTGGTCGTCAGTGCAGCCGAGAGGAGCGCAACATGTTTGCTGCATACGACGATGATCATCAAATTCGGGCAAAAATGATCGCAAAACTCAAGGAGGAATTTGCGGACGTTGATCTTACGTATAGTATTGGTGGACAGATTAGCTTCGATGTCTTCCCCCATGGCTGGGACAAAACCTACAGCCTAAGGTATATCGAGGCCCATTATAAATTTAATGAAATTCACTTTTTTGGTGATAAAACCGAAGCAGGCGGAAATGATCACGAGATTTACGTGGATCCACGCGTTATAGGACACAAAGTTAGCTCGCCTCATGACACTCAGCGAATACTCGGAGAAATTCTGAATCTTTAACAGAAATATCACACAATTTAAAGGCAATAAACATATATATTTTGTATAAAATGTACATCTGTTTATAATTTGCAATAAAATTATGATGCAACTTCCAACTGATATGTTAGATTAATAGATTATTCACAAACATTCTCAAGACATATAATTTTATAATTTATGGTCAATGTATAAATATATGTTATTTGCATCCTATACATATGAAACGTGTTAGTTTTCTTTTAGAATTGTCAGTTAAACTCTTTTGTACTAAGATTTTAGTATATTGTTTCGAGAACTTCGATCGTTAACCGACCAGTTGGAGCCGAAGCCACAAGCCGAATCCGAATCTGAATCCCCTGTAATAGATGAGGTTATATTTTTTGGGGCACGTATTTGATTCGGAGTTGTGGGCATGCTGCTATAGCCAGAGTTCAGATTAGAGCTCGACGCGGATGAACAAATCGAATCGCGTGGAGAATCAGTTGCATTCGAGGCATAAGACGAACGTTTTGACGACTTGTTGCGCTTCGATAGAAAGTCGACAGACTTTGGTGGTGGCATTAGATTTTCCGAACGTTGTGTTATATTGTCAGCCGATCCCCATGACTTGTGCACCGCGTCGTACATATTCCTGTTAATCGGTGCACTTGATCTCGAGCTTAGCATCGGATTCGATGTCCCGTATGGTGCTGTCGTCGATGCTCTCTGGTTCAGATGTCGATCCCGTGTCGTACCATTGGCATGAAGATGATGACGCTGATGAGGGTGACGGTGAGTTCGCTGATGATGTCGACCCGTTTCCATGGGACCGCCAGGTCCACCTGTCATCGGGACTTGCCCATTGCCATTGCCCACTCCCAAGAAGTTGCTGAACGCTTCCGTTGTTTTCTTTACTCGTACATTCAGTGAACCGATCCGCAGGAATCCCAAATCTTTTTCGACTGCAAATAGGAAAGCCAATGTTAATCATTATATTTTTTATTAGGATAAATATTTCACTTACTTGTGTGCTTTTTTCGGGCTTTGATTTCTGTGAAAGGAAACAAGAAAAATTCAGTTATTTATTATTATGCATTTTATATTTTTCACATGCAAAATAACCAAAAACCATTTAAAATAAAATGAAAAGATGCAAACTGTTCGTTATGTATTTACTTTTTTTGTGTCATAGACAAATGATATAGTCGCGATTAAGAAACTCAATAAAAGGAAACTTACCAAAGCAAATGCTACGTTAAACAGGCATCAAATTCAAATGCTTTTTAAATGAAAAAAAAAAAAAAAACTAAATAATAACTACATAAAGCGTGGAACAAATGCGAAACAGAAAAAGTAAAAAAATGTATAAATTGTGAGAGCTTCATAACAAAAGAATTAAAATCATTGAGCAAAAACGGATTGAAGACTCTCAAATTCATGGGTTCTGTCAACCTGCCTCCAGGTGCCATTGAGTCCGTTGTTGTGTCGCATCGCTTGAATTTCTACGTTGTGTTGTGTTTATGAAAATAGATAGAGGTTCTCTCTTTAGATCTTAAGGACATAATTATGAATTGGTTTAAGATTGCATCTCTCGATGGGAATTAGAGAACAAATGAAGCAACTGCAATGGGCCGCAGTAGCGACAGTTCGATCAGCTGCAATTTCAAGTGGTTAACTGAAGACGCTCTCATGCAGGTTTAGTTAAGCCGATAACTGAACAAATCAGTATAGTTAAGGCACACAATTTACATTATTAATAACTCAAGTTAGTATGTTAAACCCGGACTTATAAATAATATTTAACATTTAAGTTGTCGTGCAAGTGTTGCTATCCATTATTGTTTATAATATATAATAAACTATATAGTGTATATATTAATTTTATTAAGTGTCAATTGCACTGGAACAAGTGTTTAAAAGTGGGCTAAATATATTATAAATTAGACATTTTAATACAAAAAGTTGCATACATAGTGTAGTGAATTATACTTGCTGGGATATTATGTTTAGTAAGAGAAGTGGCAAAGTCTTCAGCCGCCTTTCTTCTCTGATTTTAGTTTCTGTGCTATGTGCACTCATTATATGATATTATTACAGAATCTGTGCTCAAGAAATAATCTAAGAACAGCTTTTAAATACAATCTTACTTCTTCAAGACATGCAAACTGGATTTGAAGAGCAGTTTCTACAGTTTATACCATTACCAAAATACTGAACAAATTCGTATAGCTTTACAATGTTGTGCGATTAGAAAAGCGTTGATATTAGCGGTAGGTACAAAATTATGTCTAGTTATACTACGTGTACATGCTTGGATTGTTTAAGTTTGTGGGTTTTTTAAGTTAGTAACAGCTTCGTTAGACGGTCGTCGGCTTGCACCGGCAGTGGACCGAAAAGTTTTACGCAAAAAGCTCTCTTTGCGACGCGTGGGGGCACTGCGAGGTTTGGCTACGCTTTCCGGTGCGGTCTCTTGCTCCTGGTTGGGTGCGTCCTTTTTGAGTTTGTCTGCCTCAATGCTTTTATCCACATCCGTGTTATCTTGGAAGAGCACTAATTGCGCCAATGGCTTCTTATAGCGCCTTGAGGATGCCATCAGAGACTGTGTGCGCGATACAGTGCCCCCACGTGTTGCACCGCTAGCACCGCTAACTGTGGCATACAACATTTGCGAGCGCTTTTTACCGCGTGTCAGTGCACTGCCGAGCGTACCGCCGCCACCAGGTACATAGTCAGCTTTGATGAGTACGGGGTTATCAAAGTACGCTCCGCCCAGGTGGTAGTTGTTGTTATGCTCCGTGGGGAAATACTTTAGATACTCACTGCTGCACGTTGAGGCCGATACGCTGGGCCGTTGGCGACTGTAGTCCAGTGGCTTGTTGCCGCTCCAGTCCATAATATCCCGATTGGCCTCTAAAAAGGGAGGCAAAGGGAGGTTAATTAGATATATAGAGATCAGAAAACCATTAGGAAATACATACTGTACACGTTCCATAGTAACTCAATGATGTTATTTTTACCAAACTGCGTGGCCAGATGAAGCGGTGTGTAGCCCTATAAGAAAATAAATAAATAATGCTATTATTATGCTTAGTGGTTATGAATTCATTTGGATTGTCTTTTTGCTCTTGGTTTGACATCTAGATTAATACAATTTTTGATTTGTAAATCCTTTATTCTCCCCTTTGCAAGCACCTAAAATCTCTATGAGTCTCTCTCCATAGTGCATCTAATCTATTCAAGCTGTTTATATTCATGCGTATCAAATCGCTTGGAAAGTTCTATTAAATTATAACGTGTTACACACTCGTCACATGATTGACAATTCACTTTGTCCCAGTTTCGGGATGGAGTGACATTTTCCAAAAAACATTCGAGAGAATTTAATTTGCCTTTTGAAACAGAAGAGACGAGACGAGAACAAGAAACGTTTCAATTTAAAATTGTGTAAATTCGCGTGCACAAACTGAAGGATTTGAGGTTGGACATGTTGTGGCACAATTGGATTTGCTCGTCACGATTTGTCACAGCTTGCCAGCCATGCCGCATGTGCCTGCCTCATGGGAAGGGTTAAAAGAAGCGCGACATGTGACGCAGATATTCGCGTGATTGTGACAAGGCAATCACTCGATTCGTATATTATTAAAAGTAACTCAATATGTATGCAAGGACATCTAACAAATCTGCACTTACCCCGTTCTGTCGTCGAATGGCGAATGGATGGATGCGTGTAACATGGCAGAAATTGAAAGAGAAATTGAATTTTAAATCAGTTCTAATATAGGTGATAAGACTGTTAAACCTTACCGTTCTGGCATTTACATCGGCTTTATAAGTGCCCGCAATCAGCTTGACCACATCCTCATTCCCATGCTTGGCAGCCCAGTGTAGTGCGGTCTGCAAGAGGAAGACGAAGCCAAAGGGTTATTAGGTATTTTATATAGAGTATAGTGCTTTATAAGTCCTCGTCAATTAGCCAAAAGGCCGCGTAAAGTCAGCAGGGCGCAATCTGCTGCACTTCTGAAACTATTTGTACCGCCGATCAATTGCTGTCGTCCTCGTTCTCGTCCGCCTCCTCATCGGGCACCCTCGCTCGATCATCGGCGTACCTCGTCTGCGTTGCAAGATTTTACGATATAAATAAATTGGTCGCTCTGCCACCGGTTCTGGGGCTTGAAATGCCTTTTGCCTCAATTATTTTCATGTTAACATAATAATTTAGTAAGGCGCAACGATTCGGCCCGCTCAGATAAGCTGCGAGAGGTCGGCCCGCTGGAGGAGAGTCGCTTCAGCGAGTGCACGAGTGACTTTCTATAGAATTGCTTGAAGTTAAAACCAAAACCAGACCATGTGTTGACAATGAAGACGGTCAACAGCGACAAACAAGCCTGGGCGATCGTCCGGTCGACGTCGCGTCGTACCGACAACCACAACCAAATCGGGCACAACAAATAGAGTTTCAGGCCAATTCCCGCGCCCCATCGGTATGTAATTCTTTTCAAGGGAAATTTGTTTCGTGTCGTCCCAGAGAGCGAGAGAGAGGAAGGGAGAGAGCAGAAGCTGGATGCAGGCTGACAAAGCTATTGCTGTCTCGATGCATCTTAATCTGCACACTCTGGCATTTAATCTCATCCATTGTCTCAGTCGCCAAACAGAAGCTGCTGCTGCTGCTGCTGCTCGTCCTCCTCCTGCTCCAAAGAGTCTTGCAGCATCTTATCAACAATGGATCGATAAAGGGAACGCAGCTTTGACTTGGTCTGGCTTAAGGGTATAGGTATTATAAGAACTAGTTAGCGCTCTTTCGGTTTGCTAATTGTTTTTGAATTAATACAGCAATCGCTAAAAATGATGTGAGTCAGGAGTGCTTAAGGATTAAGCTATCTATTGCTATATCTAATTAAACTGATAGGTTTTTATGCCTTCTGCCGTAACTTCTGTTCTATTCTTCGTACAAATTACCTATTCGAATCTACATTTATGTATATGATAAAGAAGTGTGAAAATAAGTTTCTCAACTGTCCAGCGAACTGATCTTTACTGGCCTCTTACAAATCGTCTCACGCGCAGAAGGCATAAGAGGGAAGCGATTCGCTGCCATTTCGTGAATGTCGTCGCAGGCAGGCAGAGGCAACTTTGGGGCTTCAGCCTCGAGCTTCGCAGCTTCATGCTCCTCCATGAGTAGCCTCTTTACATACGGCATGTTGTCCGTCTGCACGTTTAAATTTATTGTCCATTCCATTAATGGTGGCAAGGGACAGGAATTCTGCGTCTCTGACAGTGAAATGCCATAAATTCTTGCGTCTCGTTCAGTTTGTGGCATTGTTGTTGTTGTTGTTGCCCTCCAAAAACAACAAACATAAAGCGCGATTTTCTCTCTAGAACTAAGAGATGGGAGGTAGCGAGGTAGGGAGGAGGCTGCCCAAAAGGTGTGGAAGAATCTGAGAAGGGGTGTTGCAGCACTTTAGCCGGGAAGGAGCTGCTTAGCTGCATTTCGAAGGAATTCCAGGAGTACGGCTCCTCCTCAACAGCTCAGGTCGTGAGATTGTGTCCACGGAGCAAGCACATCATGGTCCTTTTAGCCCTGTATGCTTGTATGCCTCACGATCATAAAAGGATGGTCAAAATATTTGTCACTCTTTTCCCGCTGCCGGTGCGACGGTGGTGTGGCGGAAGGTGTCACACAGCTGGAATCCGATATGGTAAAAATGCAGTAGTGCATATATGTGCATCTAGATCATGACAATAGATGATTGCGAACGGAGATAACAGCCGACGATGGCAATCTTCGATTTGCGGGCTGCTTTGTAAGCTGGGAAACGTTTTCGAAATGCAACAAAACTTGATCTTTATAATTACGGTTGCTCGAAAGACTGAGAATCGGAAGGGAAGAACCTGCTGTACTAAATGAATCTTCAACTTGGGCTTGTATAAAAATCGAACTTTAGCTCGAGGATATAAATAAAAATCTCTAAATATATAGAAATGCTGGCTGATAATTTCATATACTATTCAAGATCTATAGATTCAGCTATATTAAAACAATAAATACTTAAATACCCATTACTAAACAACAAAAACCATAACAACCCCATATATTAGCCAAGTTTTGATACTTACATACTGTCAAACGCCACACGCAGGTGTACAGGGTATATGAAAGAGAAAAAACAAGAGCATTAATCGTTAAGTAGGTATAAAAATACTAAAATTAGTTATACTATCAATTTTTTTTGGCGAAAAACAAACACATAAAAGAGAGGAGGCCAAAACTGATTACCAAAACTAGTTGGGCTTTCTTGCTATATCTTATTAAGTGCTAAATATAGCTTTTTCATATAGCTGCCATTTGCGCTTAACAATTTAATAACACATTCGACGGCCTTAACGGCAATTACAATGTTCCCCGATCCGGGCAGATGTACAGCGCCTGCGAGTTGCCACACGAACTGATCCTGCTACTGCTGCTGCTTGCTTCCCCTAATGGTGTCCCAACAGTTCGCTATGATAATGAGGGTCATGCGAACTGGAATGTGGGCTGCGCGCGCGTCGAGTTTTGGTCCCGCCGCATCGACAAGAAGTCGCTCGAAGGCGTTTTGATCGAAATTCGATATTACGTTGATAAGAAGGCACAGACACAGTCAGACAGACAGACCTACGACCCAAGCCCAAGCCCAAACCAAGCTGGAATCTTTTGGGCAGTAACAGCAACGCCACCAGGAGCTGTCGTTTTGATCGATCGCCTGGACATGAAAAATGTCATGTTTAACAAGTATTTTGCTGGTTGTAATTATGCTCGGACGACGACGATGAGATCGGGGGCAAGTTGCACCTCGGAAACGGACTCGTTGATCTGCATCCGAACAGAGAGAAGTGAGAAAATTGTAAACTGGGTGAGTAGTGTCGACTGAGTGTCCTGCTGGTGTTCATTTATCACCCGACTCTCAACTCTCGACAAATTCATGCTCCGTTTCACTCGCTCTCTATTTCTTTCTCTATTCATTAGTATCATGGAAAAACTAATGAGTATTTAATTGTGTTTGTTTTTCCTCAAACGCTACTTTTAAACTCATTTTCAATACTTACACCCTGTAATTGTTGAAAGGTAGTTCCAGTTGTCGTTGACATCGGTTGAGGCATTCGGACCGGAAGAAGAAAATAAGAGAAAAGTAAGTTTGTTTTAATTAGAATATTCCCTAGATAATTCGTAGTACAGCTGACTGTACCAGCTGAAATAAAAGTATTTACTATGATATTGAAGAATATACAAGGATATTTAATTACTGTGATGAAATGCGATATATACAATTAATATAAAATATACTAGGTTTTTGTGTGACTGGTCGTAGAAAAAACACATCAGAACCTTAAAATAATCCATAAATAATAGCATATTATTGATTTCTAACAGATTTGTATCAAAATTTCACACGAATAGTCTAACTATTTGATATTTGAAATAGAACTAACTCTAGTTCCCTTTAAAATAGAGTAAATAAATTCTAGATAAAACATGAGTGCGAAAGCTTTTGGAGTACCCTAACGAGTTCTGATCTAAAATCGAAATCTATAAGCTTGTTATTTGTATGCATATCTAAAGTCCCTAAGCAGAATCTAGGTTATTATATCCTCGAAAATGTGTACAAGTTCTCAGCATAATAGAACTGAAACACGCATGTGAAACAGAAGCAATTATTTTCTCCTTATGTTCGGGGACAACTAGACAACATCAGATTAACCAAATTGATTAGAAATTATACCTAGTTTCAGAAGCCTGACCAAGCTCGACCCCAAGTCGAAGAACTATCGAAGTTAAGCGAGGCACAAGCACAACAACAAACTACAAATAAACAATAATCAGCTCGGTCTGCTCGCGATAACATAAAAATAACAATAATAATGACAGCAAAGTCCTCGGCTGCGCTTGCTTATCGAGGGAAAACGATCTAAATGATATATTAAGCGCAAAGCAAATAACGCTCTTTTTGTCGCCACTTGCTCGGGTATGTATGACTCTCTCGCTCGCGCACAGACTGCCTGCTTCTCTCTCTGTCTCTCTCTTCGTTTCGTTTTCCTGCTCGGCCGAGTTAAGTTCTCCAATTATGCGGATTATTAATTTAACTGGGTCGCAGGCTAGACCCCTCTTGCCGCTGCCTTTGTCTCTGCTCGCTCCCTCTCTCTCTCTCTCTCTCTCTCTCTCCTGCTCTGTCTGTCTCCCTTGCTTGCATGTCTGCTTGTTGCCCAGTGAGCACTTGTCTCGTTTCACAAGTTGTCAAAACTTGTCATTTAACCGACAATGAGCCTTGTTTGCTTTAATCGTGGTTATTATGCGTTCGCCCGAGTGCTCCCGAGCTCCGCGTCTCGCACCCTGTCCCTCTCCAACTCCTCCTCCACGCCTCTGAATTATTAATGATGCCCGTCGAGTTGGCGTAGAGTGCGTCGCGCATGTCGGCAGGTGTGTGTGCTCCGGCTCAGCTTGACTGGGCCTCGCCTCGCCTCGCCTTAGGTCTTGGAACATGGGGAGTGGCTCTAATTAGTGCCCGGCAAGCTGCCGAATTGTTGACAATACGTCCGGGATTATTAGTTCGATTATCCTTGTACCTGGCGCATGATTTATGATATAACTGAAGTATTCGCTTTTGATCCTGTCTTGGCTGTGGCACGCTTCCTTCCTTGATTCTATCCATCTTTTAATTGGTTTCACAACCAGTCGAAGCGTTCCATTTGTCAATGGGGGCAATCGATAAACTCGCGGACAGGTGGAATCGCATAATTGTGGCCACTTCTCGTGTTGCTTTACCTCTCTGATGAGGGTTGTTTTTTTTTTGTTTTTTGAGACGGCCTTCGTCTTCCTCTTTACACTTTCCCTCCTTTCGCACCGAGCCGATCCCAGGCGAGCGCAACAGGTGATCGCGAGGTGACGTGTTGTTGTTTAGTTATTAAGTTGTTAAGCTAAATTATTGTTTTTTGCATCCGGACGTCTTCAAAGGCCCAAAGGCGACATTTAACAGTTCATGCATTTATATTACCTGTCGCAAAACTTATTGTCCCGCAACGATATTGAATTTCATATAATATTTTATTTATTTTTTGAAATTAGCAGCACGAAACATTGTTACCAAGTTCTTCCGAGTCTTATCCTTAAAGAACTTAATCAAGCGATCGTCGAGCATCAAACTTACCGTCGCGGGGTCCTGAAAAATAAGAGAAATACAGTATTAGTTTATAATAGAATTTGAAACAAGCTATAAAAAAGTTATTTGAATTGGTATAAATGGCTATGTGTAGGATATGATAGTGTTTAAAAGGCTTAAAGAATTGTAAACTTTAAAGAGTATTATATAGTCCAGCGATTTTCCTTTGTGCTCCCGATTCGATTAGCAATTCAGTAACGAACGGAGCAGCAGAAATATTTGACGTATGGACAAACGTTAAATGAATGAAATCGGATTCATTTCGAGTCGATTGCTGATTTAATTGTCTGACTAATTGAGAGATTTTTTTTTTAGCGCAGGCCCCCGTGGACCATCTGTGAACTCCCATGACGCACATTCGGCCTAGTTAGTTGGCGGGCACGGCGTTATTTGCTCCATTTGGCACTCAGTGGGGCTTAATGACTTGATTTGGCAAGCTGATGAGGTGATGCTGCCGGCTGAGTTGCCCAGTTTGCCCAGCAGATTGCAGGCCCTTGATTAGTTCCCATACGGCTACGGCAACGGCAACGGCAGAGACACACAGCGCCGCAACAGATACAGATACAGATACTGCGCCAGCCGATACAGATACAGAGACGCCGGTACGTGCAGAACCGCAAGCCGGGATCGGGAAGCGACTTGTCCTTATAAGCGCACTAGCTGGGCGGCTGCTCTGGTCACAAAAACAAAAAAAAAAAACCTTAAATTTCATGCAGAATTAATTAACTGCTGGCGGTGATCCTCTCCCCCTGCTCCTGCTCCTCCGCCTGCCTGGTGGCGGCAACGACTGAGGGGGCGCACTCGTTCGTTCGCTCGTTCGTGTCGCCGCCACCGCCGCCGCCCAAGTAGCTGGCGCTGCCAGCCTTGTGCAACGTTTTTTGATGGCTGCCCCAAGACAACACAACGGCGGGAACACACAGAAGCGCTCTGCCTGGCAGATCCGCTCTGGAATTTCATTGAGAAACGTGCCCTGTACTCGGATCGGAGCAGCAGGTCGTGTCCCCATCGCGCTGTCATGAATCGTACAACAACGACAGGGGCAGCACACGAGTGTATTCACTTGCATTCACTGCACTCGCCTCTCTCTCTCTCCTCTTGCTCACCACCGATGAGGCAACTAGGCTATGGCGCCATTAGCCGCCATTGGCTAGTCGCCTCGTGTCGCAATTTAATTACGAGACACACATTATATACATATTCGATTCCAGCGGGATTTATGCAAAGCGTCAACGAATGCAGCAGGAGAATGTCATCCTTGGGACCGAGCACAACTCAATTTGAAGCGGGAGAAGCCGCAGTAACGGACATGTGTATACAGGATAACTAAATATATCGCCGATAGTCCATTAAGGGCATGGCAGCACTTAGCGATGGGTATTGCCAAGAAACTATCGATATTGTTAACTACAAGTAGCAAAACTAATATCACTTGATATTATAAAGTATACTTATAAGTATCGATCACATAGCTTCAAATTCTATCGATGCTATTCCAAGATATCGAAAATGCAGTAACCGATTTTCAAAATTTTAAAAGTTGATATATATTTTAGGAAATATTGATGCAGCTGCAAAGTATTGCGTTTAATATCATATACAAGTATCGATACCCATCCCTAAAGACACTTGCTGGGCTTCTTTCGCCAGTCGGAGCTTCTTGAAAATCGAATCACGTCGTAGCAATTTTGCGAGTACCCTAAGACGGGTACGTTGGACCCCGAACCGGACAATTTTAGCTCCCTTGTAGGCGATTAACTTAAATGCCACTAAACTAATTTAAAAGCTATTGCGAGCGTGCTCCTCTCTCTCCGTATCTCTCCCTTCTCTTGCTGGCGATAGAATTCCTGCGTACTCGCACTACAGTTGCTTGCTGTCAAACATCTTGTCCTGTGCTCTGTCCACTGCGTTCTTCACCACTTTGTCACGTACTGCAGAATGTGCTCATCAGAGAGATCTGTGTAAAATAAATACATGTGGCCCAGGACTTGGGGCTGGCCATGATTGCTTTTCCATATGGAATTTAATTTGCGCTCCGGCTCCCGAGAACATGCAATAACGATGCAATTTCATTTGCAATTTCCCGCTCCCAGTTGTCCAGTGTCCAGTCGGGGCCGTGAACAATGCAGCCACATGCCACATGGCAGAGTATTACACGACTGATAATACGCGTACTTCACGTCGAGACATTCACGCGTTATGCAAATCTAGACCACAGAAAGAGGTTCAAACTGCAGCTTCAGCTAGAGCTTGCACTTGAGGTTCGGTTCTGTACCGTGATATATTGTTTTGGACTTCTCACTCGGCTTGTTTGCTAGCTAAACTGGCTGGCGCTAAGCGGGCCTCCGGTTCAGTTCGGCGTCCAGTGGCGATCATCGGTGGCAACCTGTTGCGCTGCCGCCTATGTATATGGGGGCACCCTGCTGTGCTATCGTAAAACCCTTCGAGCCACAAACGGGATGATTAATTTAAGCACTTTTACGAGGCTCGCGTTGATTTATTGCCGAACCGCGCGACGAATTTGCGTCAGGCAAGCGAGCGCCGCCACAAGTGGTCCCAGCATCTATAGGGCTGTGATCCTGGTTTTTATGATTGGCGATAGGCGATAAATGGAAATTAGGCAAGGTGGACGGAGGCCTGGGAGGAACCGCAACAGCAGCAGGCACTTGTCTTGTAGGCGTTCTCAGCGCAGTCCCTTTTTGGAGTTGTATTCTAAGTTGAAGATCGAAGACGAAGAAGAGGAGGAGAATAAGAAGCAAGCGGATGAGCGGGGTTTCAATGAGTTGGGGGCGCGCTTGTTGCCGTTGTTATTGTTGCTGTTGCTGCCATCAGACGTATTTACTATTTTGCATAAATCATAATGTAATCTGCATCTGGAAATGAAAACAAACCGATGCGAAGCGAAAATGTCCAGGCTTTTTTGCTTATAATTAACTGCGCGCGCACAAACCGAAGACATGCAGCAGGCGACATGCCGGGCACAGCTGCAGGACCTCGCTGCGCTGCGCCGGTACAAACCAGCATCACCAAGCCGAGCTGGCAGCGACAAGCGCGCATAAGTTTCTCAATGGAGCATGGCGACTCCGATCAGCAAGCCGGGCGGGGCAGGCGGGCAGCGCATGCGAATGTAAAACAGACTAGGGATGGCAAGAAAATATCGATATTGATATCAATAAGAACATGACGTGGAATATCAGGGAGGCCATATTGATTTTCATTATATCGATTATATCGTGCAATTAATTAATTAGTGATGAAAAGCGATGGGAAAATATGCCAATATATTGCAGGAAAATACTGTGCATACTAAATGTTTCGTGTTGAATATCGCTTTGCTGTATCGATATAATGCCGATACTCATCCCTAGTGCAGATGAAGCAAGCTGAGAAGCTGTGGTCAGCGAGAGAAAGAGAGAGAGAGAGATAGCAGGATGAGGACTTCAGCCCTCACTTCGTGCGCAATCGCAAAATCTACGCAGCGAGCGGCAGCGTGGTGCAAGCGGCGACGGCGGTCATCGGGCGCCTGCCAAAACTACGGAAAATAATTTATGCCCCAAGCGCAGCGATGCGCAGCGCAGCCAAACACATTGGCGCAACATGCTACTCGCGGAGCGAAGCAGCGGGTCGGAGTTGTTCCCGTTGTTGTTCTTGTTGTAGCTGTTGTTAGTCGCACAGTTAAAAATCAAACAAAAATTATAAATTAATGAAATTTATGCACAATAAAATTGCAAAGGAAATTATTAATGCAGTCGTTCACGCTTTAAATGCACCCTAAATCAACGAATGGGCCCCGCTACAACAACAGCAAGAACAACGGCAACAAAAATTATTAATACTGCCGACAGACATGCACAGACATGCGCCTCTCCGCCAACAACAACAGCAGCAGGCTGAGCAGTTGGCGCTAGGTTGGCCCAGGCGGCGCACACGATAGGTTAGAGATTAAGGCGCCCCGGATATGTTAAGTTTTTGCCAGACATGCGTCTTGTTTGCATTAACTTGCCCGATCTGCTTGAATTCTCTCTCTCTCTCTCTTTCTCGCTCTGCTGCTGCTGCTGCTGCCATAGTCTGTCGACCGCCTTCGATTTGCAGAAATCAGAAATCATTTCGCGGTGCCTGTTGCCACTTCTAACCGGTTGTTCATGAGATGCTCCGACTGCATCTGGCAAAGATCAACAGGCAGATCAAACTCAACGGCCGATTTATGTGCCCATAAAAGTCCTTTTCTTTTGCGTAATCTTCTTTTTTCATGCGTTTTCAACAAATTACAAAGAGACTGACATGAGACCAAAGTGAAGGAGTGCGATTGCGTTTAGGTTGTAACTTGGTTTGTTATAGATAGCCCAGATAATCCATTAATAATCAATCTAAATAGGGTAATTGAAGCGTTAGTTGGTAAGAAGTCCTCAAGCGATACCCTAAGATCCATTACTACGATCTAAAAACTCGTACAATCCAGTTTGCCTTTTGACCGTATTTAAAAATGTCTCAGGAAGAACCCTCTTTAATCTCTCGCTTCACTCGCCGCTTAAAAAATAAGTCGTAGTTGCTAACGCGTTCTCCAAATTGTGACACTTATTAAATGTAGCTCGTTCTCACTTAATAAACAAGTTTTATGTGGACAAGACAAAGGGCTAGTTTAATTTTCCTGAAAGATCTGAGATAATCGCAGAAGACTGCTGCTAAATCAAAGGTAGGTTTATCAAGTATATCTGCCCTTTCGCAATAAAGTTTAAGAAAAATACAAAAAAAAAAAATTACGGCGAATTTTACTGAACGAAAATATCTGTATCTTATCACCCGGTTGGAGTTTAGAGTTAAAGGTTTCCCTTTAACGAATACATTAAATACATATTATATTCCCGGAATTATATGTAAATGCCTCTTCTCACACATATGTACGGTACGGCTGTCTGTCTGTAGGTACGCCCCTTCTGAGCTTGAGCTCTCCATCTTTCACGATAATATCGTCGTCGTCGTGGCAAGTTTCGTAACTTAAGCAGAAATCTTGTGGCAGTGAGTCGTGTTCAAGACAGGTAGCGCTCTATTGGGTCCATATCAGGCAGCTAAAAAATTAGTTCCTCAACGATGACAAATTAGACGTCATTAAGACTGAGTTGGGGCCCTCTTTCCTGCCCGGTTAAGTAGTGAAGATAATGGTCAGACCGGACCGTACCGCAGCGGACTACTGCGCCAGCACTGTGACCTCATCCTTTCTGAGAAACCGAAGCGGGCACACGGTACGTGCAACGGGCATCCATCCTAGGCTGGATGGTGGAACTGTTACTCCATATTATTTATGATAATCTCGATTTTGTGTGGTAGCCACCACAACAGTTCAGCCACAAAACCCGCCAAGACATCAGCCACTGGCGCTGCCAGCCTGCGCTGTGTGTGGCCGGCCACGACTCGAGTGGAGTGGAGTAGAGACGCCTTGCCCTGCCTACCTGTTGCCTCCGGTTGGGTCTAAACAGATTAATGTGAAGTGACATGTTTGGGCAAAATGATCCAGAAGCTTATCCGATAATAGTCACTATATTTGTTTATTGTTGGGAACTTTCAAGTCGAAACCGTAGTTCAATTGACCAAGAATCGAGGTACGCTCGGGACGATCACGAAGTTCCTAGGCGGGCCTCTCTAGACCAATTCACGAACACGAAAGCTCAGCAGACGACACGATTAGCCTGCCTTAAATAGCCCCGCCCTGCTACCCTTCAACCGGCCACAATAATCATTTGTTTTGGTAGCCCCCGTCAACAATGCCCAGTTTCGCGTATCGATATCGCCCCGTCGCGGCCGGCAACCGCGCGCGTCCCTCTTTTCATTATCAAGGCGCGGCCACCACCGACGTTGGACGATGTCGTCTCCACCACGGCAGCAGCAGCAGCAGCAGCCGCTCTTCTTGTTGTTGCTGCTGCTGCAACTTGGAACGGTTGCAGGTTTTGCGACAACACGAAGATTAGCATGCGTGACTAACAGAATTTTGTTATTCCTGCTCGTAGGTAGAGGCAAAGGTAGGTAGGTTGGTTGCCTTGTCTTCAGGTCGTGCGATTTACAGAAATCTCTGTCTGCGCGCTTCGGTAATTGTTTGTTAATTTCGCTAATTAATTATTATATGCGAGCTCGCTGATAAGCGCGCTTAATTAAATGAATGAAACGTATTTAGTACGATATGATGATATACTAAAATACAGACATTAAGGGTTTCACTCGGTTAAGTTAAGATCCGTGCAAGTCATGCTCACTGAAAAGGTCTTTCACATAGTTTTAGATGATTTGCCTTTTGTGCGCTCTTCCTTTGCTCTGTTCCTCTTCATTTCTTTAGTTTCCTTCGTTTCTTTTTTATTCTGTAGTTTGTGTTATGCTGTTTTTTCGACCGGAACCTTTTTATTGACAAGCAAATGCACTCAAGCTGAATATGTACCGCCGATTTTAGTCGGCACTGCGACTTGTGGCATTCACGCTGTAGTCAGGCCTGAACGGACCTAACCGAGCCGACTCCACTCTCTGTTCTCAGTCGTCGTCGTCGTAGCCGTCCCTTTGGCAGAAAGTTTATTTTCGTAATTTATGATGTCGCTATCGGTCCTCGGGATTTTAGAATGTGTCGAGTAAAGGAGGCTTCCTCCGCCCACACCCCTCTATCAGCTGCGGGGGACTTGGGGGTAGCCCGACAATCACACACAGGGAAAACTATTATCACAAGTTTTATGTAAATTTTTAAGCATGTTGCCAGTTTCTCTCGCTCGCTCTATCTTTCTCTCTCTCTCTCTTTGGGCCTAACATCCTGAGGTCGATTGACAGTGGCAACAGCCGCAGCAAGTTGCGAATTGTAATCTTTTGTCATCGTGTTTGACAGCAGAGCTTGTCGCCCAGAGAACGCACCTGTTCAGATTCCCTCATTAATTATGCATAAATCCTCCTGCTCCACGCATTTACCAAATTTGACTGTGTTCGGGTAAGAGTTGAGAGCAGTCTTTAATGTCTTGACTGGGTAGGGTTATTATATAACTATGATTTGATTTAAATTAAGTTTCGCAATTCGAATTTCCTGGCTAGAACCGCGTACCACGTATAAATCCCGTCCGTCTTCAATTCAACAGTTACTAGAGATTGAAAATAATTACCCAACTTGGAGTATCTCACAGACTGACTCAGCTAAAGCTTACAAAAACCCACAGTGGGCGTGCCCGATGGGCGTTTAACAAATGTTGCATGTACGATTGTGCCAATGACCAAAAGAAGGCCAAAAGTGGAAGCGACGGGACATCCCGGGGACGGGTTAGAGCGGGAAGTCAATTTGAAAAATCGATTAAATTCGAATAAATGTTGAAGTATTGAATGAGAGGCGGCGGGGTCGCAGGGTGAGGTAGATTTAAAAACTCATAACAACGTGGCAACACCTCTTTTTGTGTTGTGTCCGCCAAAGGTGTGCAAAACCATGTGTGGGGCAATCCGATGATGCTGGCGCAACTGGCCGCTGGCGATTGGAGGCAAAGGCAGAAGAATAAAGGGAAATATTATTATTTATATTTGTTTTGCACAATTTATGGACCGCAGCCAACGACAACGACGACGACGACAACGACAACGATGAGGGCAGGAGCTGGGCAGAGCCTGGATATTGACAAATTTCCGCCGTGCCTGCAGCTCTCACAGTGTCTTCCGATGTGTGCAGTAGCTGGCGCTAGTTAGAACACAGAACGGTGGCAACAGGCCGACGGTCCGACGGACGGAGCTAATCAATATCAAGCCCAGCGGCAGCAAGGCGACGGTGTTGATTGCATTGCTCGCAAAACATACAAACAGGTAGGCAGATTTATATATGCACACATATAGCTGAATATGTAGAATACAATTTGGGGAGAGAGCGGCAGAACAATGTGAAGAGTTTCTCTGGGACACACATGCATATCCAGAAGCACAATGAATTCCATTAAACGTGACAAGTTGCTTGTCCAAATAAAGCAACTGCCGAGCTAAGCCAAACCGAGCTGCGGTGAGATCGATGCGCTGCCCGGACGATATCACCAAGGATCGTGTTCAATAAAATGCAAACGCCGTCGCTGCTGCTGCTGCTGCGCACCGTCCACCAAAGCGATTGTAATCAGTTTCGGCTTCAACTAACAATGGCTGCCCCAACGGTCCAGTCCATTGGTCCAGTCAATCATGAATCCATCTACGTCAGCGCGCTGATTGTGCCGACAGTAAGTTAGTCAGTGACTTCTTGGTGGTTAACATGGCGCCTGAGTTTGTCGATTTGGGAATTGGCATCAGCAGATCATCAGCCAGAGGATCATCAAGAAGTTTGACGACGCTGACGAGGCTGAAGCTGATGCGGCTCCCGCTTTCGATGCGATTCCATTGTCATTTTTTGCGCTTTGCTTTTTTTTTTTTGCTTTTGTTGGCGGCGTCTCGGCAAATGCTTGTCATTCCGCGGTTCATGAAATGTCACTCAAGCAACGCAAGCAGGCAACTATCCATCTCCAGATCTTGCGAATCGACTGCGGGCTGCCTGGACTCTGCGGCCTCCAAACAATTCAATTGGAGTAGCGAATAAATCACGCGAAGCGACGCTTCGACTGTCGCGCTGATCGTGAAGCGTCGCGTCGAGGCTTAGCTTAGCTTGTCCATCGCAGCTCTTTCCGCTGATGCCCTGTACAGATGAGGTGTAGCGGGTGGATAGATTGCGCTATGCAAAAAACTATTAAACAGTTAAATGGTTTAAAAAAAAGAGTAGATAATTGATGAAGGTACCAACTGAATTATAGAATCATTCCACTCTTAGCAATCCAATCGAGGTGTATTCTTCGAGTCTAGCGTATTCTTAGGTCGAGGCTCTACCTTTTGACAGATCCAAGCTTCGTGGATTTCGCGCTGGTGACAAAGAAATGGGCAAGTGCAGGAAATGACTTGGGTCACTTGAGCATTTTACTTTGTTTACGTTTTTCGTAGTTATCTGGGAAGTATTTCGAACGTCGCTAATTCGACGACTGCACGATTGCATCGACGACCCGCCTTCAAGCGGAAGACGGGCCGGGTGACTACTCTCGGTGCTCCTCGCGATCCTTGGAGCAGCTCCCGCCGATGCATTTGCAGATAAGCTCAATTTCGTTTTTGCTGACACTTAGGCGGCGGTCCGCAGACGTCGTCGAAAACGGAGCGGAGCAGTCGATCGGAGCGAAGTAAAGGGTGGAGGAGAAGGAGTTGTTGCACGTTTTCGGTTGGGCATTGAAATGAAAATTCCTTTCAAAAGTCACGGTTAAGGTTTGTCTCCAGTCGTCTGTACCGATTCAGGCAGCCTTAGCTTTTGGATCAACTTGTAAATGAACGACTTATAAGCAGAATTACTGAATATATTCGTATTTCCAATAATTGCGCAATAAATTGTTTCATAATCTTATTGGATTATAATATGCGCATTACTGTGAGGAATTTATAATGCTCAATTCGTTGCAGGGTATTCGAAAACTCATGAGCCGTTCGCATTCGATTGCTGCTTCGTGTAGCGCAGGCAATTGTGAATGACAATAATTGTGAAGACATTCTCCTCGCCGAGGCAGAGTGATTTTGTAGACATCCCACTCTGACTGGGCATCCGCTGGAACGTGCAAAACGTTGGCGCCAACTGAGCCACCCAATGTATGTAAGAAACACAGTTGAATTTTTGTCAATTTCGAGTTGGAGAACGAAAAAAAGGATGCCAGCAGCCGACCACAACACCGCACACACATTCGTAGATTGGCAGAAATGTGTGTGCTTCCTCCCGACAGCGGGCAGTTCACTTCGTATTCTCCGAGCGACGCCCAGTATTTAATAACTTTCGCCCTAATTCATGTTTGCTGTCAGCGCGTCGATTTTTCATAATTAAAAGTGAATTGAAATCTGTGTGCGCAAGCTTGTAGTGGTAGTAGTAGTAGTCCGGCGTCTTTGAAATTAACTACGTTGCTACGAACAACGTTTGAGGTGGTGCTAAAATAAATGATTAGCTGGGCTAGGATTGGCTTGGCCTCAAAACACAATCCCAGTTCGATGAAGTGCACGTACACACAGTTCGCGATGAGCCTCGATCGTGATAGAAAACCATTAATCATTTCACTTAGTTCAGCAGCAGGTAACTATTGAGTATAGGTTGATATTGGCATTTCTGGGAACTGATCAATAACTGATCTTGGCAACCAATGAAATGGCCTTCAACTCCCGAATTAATAAAATTCACTTTCAACTTTCAAATTAAAGTCATTCCCGATTAGGGCTGATAGTTGCATCGATAGGTTGGTATTAAAAATTATGCAAACAAGAATATACCAAATTTTAGATAATTAAGTGATATATCGATATCAGCAAACTTTATTGTTTGACCAGCACTAATATGAAAACCAAACCTGATGACCTGATTTAAGCGTAATTAAGTTAAATTAAAATATAAGTTTCCCTAAAGGGAAATTCTTATGCATGTCAAATGACAATATATTAACAACGATGTAAGTTTTTCCACAGGGAGCCACCGAGTAAGTAAGACATGCGATTGTACTCATCAAAAAGGGCAGGCGGCATTATTTGAAAAAACACGCACACACATGTGCATGTGAGTTTATGAGTGAGTGTGCATTGTTTGTCTTTTTCAGGAAAATATTTCGGTGACATTTATGTACCGCTGACGGCCAATGGCGGTAGCAGCGACAACACAGAGCTCTAATTAAATTTAATAGCTGCATAACGCAGCGACATAAAATCGAGCCAAGCCACCAACGAGGCAGAGCCGAGTGAGGCGGCTCGTCGGCTCGCGTATGGGGTCGTAAACACATTTGATTTGATTTCTGGAAAGGATTCAGTCATTTCACAGCCAACTTGTGTGTGCGTATGTTATCTGTGCGCTGCGGCGGGGCTCGTCCCCAGGCGGATGCGTTGATTGAATTGTCACCTCCGTTTAATGGCACAACCCATCCCTCCTGCCATCTCTCTCGGTGCGACGCACACTTGAAACAAGTTTTTGGCCGTTTTTGATGTTCTAGTACGTCGGCATTATATAGAAGATGAACTCGGCCGACCAAGACGCCGCCACCAACGCCGAGGAGATTTTATTTTAATACGCACGCCTCTGTATGTCTGTCGGCTCTAGGTGTCAGACGTTTTATTGCCCGTTTGACGAACTGTTGAAAAGAGTTCATGGTCACACTGACAATTTCACCTTTGAGGTTCCCAGATGATCCCGCTGAATCTAGCCAGAGCAGGGGACAAGAAGAACTGCAATCAATAAAAGTTGCGCCGCTTTTCCTGGATTACAGCGAAAAGGGGATATTAGATGTGGTCTGATATTATAACCATGGTTCCGATTTAGAAGAGCCGTCTGTTTGTATGGGTATGGAAAATATATCTATTGCTTTCTTACTCTGCTTCTTAATAAAATCCTTTCTTAGTTAGTGCTGGCAATTTCGCCGATAGGTCGATATCCCAGAAAATGCAAACAAGTGCATATACAATTTGAATTGCTTAAACGATACATCGGTACTGATCATCGTGATGGCGATGTAAGCTAACTTACTTGGTTTACCCACCGCTAATAAGAAAATAAAACCAACCTGATGACAATTAGATATTTGCCGCCAATTGTAATTAATTTTTTCTTGCAAGTGTAATCTATTTTTTCAGGAGAAGTTATATGCGCATATTTATCCATACAAGACACGTCTAATTAACACGAGCATTGCAATCATGTTTGTATTTACACATACTTCAACATGTTAAAACCTTTCTGCACACAAACATATGTATGTACATAACACATGTACATACATATGTATCTACATCTACACACATATGCAAATAGAGAAAAGAGCCAAAAGGAGAAACACCTAGGCTATTTTTTGCCCAGTCATTGTACGTATAAAGGAAAAAAAATATTTTTAATTTGAATAAGTAATTCGAACAACAACCGAAATCAAAAAGAAAAAACCCAAAAAAAAGAGGAACAACAACGAAAAACAAGTCAAAACAAATGCGAAACAAGGAAAATTCAATTTACTCGCATGTCAAGCCGAATTGCCGCCTAGGTCAAACACGTTGATGGATGGATGCATGGCTGGCTGGGTGAATGAAAGGGACGCACAACAACAACAACAACTACAGGTACAAGCTGAAATGGCAAAACGTTGCATGCTCGGCCATTGGGCGGTCCAATAGCTACACCTCCCTCTCTGCCCACAGTCAGCCCCACGTACAGCTGACCAGGCTGAGAGCCGAACCGACAAAACCGACGGCGGCGAACAATAGTCAAACTCGCGCTTAAATCAACATACACCGTTAGTGCGCGTGTGCGTGTGCCAGCTTGTGTATGTGTATTTACAGACATGAATTAAAACAGCAAGAACAGAGACATAGTAGAGTATACTATAGAAATACCCTGGACTGTTTTAGTTTGCCAAGAACGCAACTCCTACATTTGTACTGTTATTACTATGAAATTTACAGTTCGTATGCGTACTAATCCTTAATTTCACTTTAATATTTCTTCTAGTTACCGAAGTCTACAATTCCTTTATAGAAACTGCATATACCCTCTTGCACACATTTATAATGGGTATGGGATTTACGAAAAACGAAAATTGAAATAGCTGAAGGTAAAACACAAGCTAAAGTTTTTAATTAATACAAAACTTGTAACATTTTATAAGCCGCTACTACATACTATTAGTTTGGTATGTCTGTAAACACACATAGCAGATACCTGCATGAATCTATGTATATACATACATATATGCTTGTATATAGGACACGTTTTCGGCAAGGGATACAACTGAGTTTATAAGCGTTACGTTTATTATTGTAAGGATGAGGATTATTTTTATATATCTTTATAATGCAGGCTTTATTTAGTTAGTTACTGTAAAAGTACATGTATGTATTCAATTGATATTCAACCACTTCTTTCACAGGATTTTGTAACCAGGAACAGTGTGAGCTGTGATAGATCTACGACGCTTTCTGGAATTCATTTCGGTTTTCAGATGATTTACTTTACTATACATTGAATATGATCTACCAAGCCCCCTATGAATCTCTTCTCATTTACCAATTATACCAGTCAAGTACGTAAAGATCTGCATCATATATCTGTGAGAAACTCCAACGACGCATACTCATATATCTCTCATTCTGTTTTTCACAGGCTCAAAAAAAAATAATAAGAAACCGCAATCGGAGTCGCTGGTTGAGACATTAGGTTAAGTGACAATTGCGGCCTGATTTATTGCTATTTCCGTCTCGCTGCAATTTCAGTGATTCGAGGAATCGCAAGCGCCGCTAATGAGCTGCCTGCCATTCGTTCGGACTTGCTGCCTCGCGCACGGCTCTGAGATGCGCGATGAGGCACGAGATGAGGCATACTACAAGTGGGAGAAGGAGCGGGAGTGAGAGATATGAGAGCAACGCGCCTCGTTCACTGCCGTCGGGTTGTGCTTTATATTAATTGATTGCACTTATGGCATTCAAGATTTGCATATAACGCCCGGAATCCATTATTTCCGGGAACATTGCATTTTGTACGGCAATTAGTTCGTATAAGTTGCAGCATAATGCTCGCCTTCCAGCGCACTTGGACCCATGTTCGCTTGCGGCTGGCATAAATCATCTTTCAAGGCACGAAGAGCAGCAAGAGCGGGGCCTTAGGGGATATACATATAAATATGCGTGTGGTGGGCGTGGTATAACCAAAAAAAAAAAATTCGTCTAATTGAGTAACACCGCACAACAAGGCGACAAGAGTCCCAACAGATTTAGAACCGAGAGAGAGAGTTCTCACTGCTCGCCCACCCGCAAGATATACGACAAGATCTTTGGGGTCCCCTCCGCAACGACCCTTCGAGTGTTGTGCCCCGCTCGTATATTTTCTAAAAAACTTGTTTATAATTTTTGTTTAACTTAATTTATGTGCATTTAATATGACATTTATCTAGCACAATAAGTTAGGCCCGCAAAGTGTTGCCGCCGCTGTCAGAATTGTTCCGATGTTTGAGTAAATTTCTCAAACAATTTTGACATTTATGAAGCACGGCAATTTACGGAATAAATAGTGAGGAACTTTGATAACAGTGCTGACAGCACTTGTAATACATACTACTGCTCTAAAAATATATATATATATATATATATACATAGTATACCCATTGTATATAGCTTAGTTAAACACATGTTTCGAGATGTTGTCGAGGAGCTCGAAGAGAAACTGTTGATGATGAGTGGAACAAATAAAAACACGTGTTCGCATGGAAATGGAAATTACATGTACGATACTACGACAACGATACTCCTTGTGCTAAAAATTTGTCGGGCTTGTAGGAGCTCTATCTAAGCAGCAAGTAGTAGATGTAGTAGTAGCTACGTCTTGCCTAATGGTTTGGCCATTGGTGGAGCGTGTTTTCTGTGGCCCACGCGCGCGCAAAATGCCGCCCACTTGCCATGGTGCATGCTGCTGCTGCTGCTGCTGATGTTGCTGCTGCTACAAGTGCTAAAAATTCTGAAAACATATTTCACAATTAATTGTCACAGCCGACGCCATATCGTGCGTCTTACACCCCTGTATCACCCGCTCCTTGTCTCGTTTGCTGCGCGGCTGTCATTATATTTTTCTCGCATTTTTGAAACTTGTTCGACATGGCAAAAACAACGCGTTGCTGCTTAATTTGTCGTAATTAATGCTTATGAATAGTTTGTACTTGTCTTTCATTTGTTCGGGCTAATTCCAAGCCAAGCCAGGCCAATGTAATCGCGCTCGATGAATTTCCCTGGCAAGTAGATTGGATACACTTGGCATTTGGCAGTGCATTGTGTGTACAAGTCACCTGGATGAGTCTTGAACGAATTATTAAGTTCAAGATATAAAGAATGACTCGAAGATGAAGCAACTGATGGTTGATTATGCAGGTGACTGTATTTCACAATCAGATTATTCTTAAAATAACCATATCTAACATATACAACTTAATATATTTCAGAAAAACGATTGGAAGGAAAAAAATTGGTAGATAAACAACTTATAAATATATGGAAAGACCATATCAGGAAAATTCACTATTGGAGTCTCGGAAATGTTTAGAAATACGATACAAAACTTTGTAGAAACTAATCCAAATTGCGTCGAGTAGATTCTGCGATCTAGGCATCGATACACTGGAGCACATGCTTGGAGTATGCACGGCATTGATCCATATAAGAAATCATCAATGGGCAAGCAGCTTCTCAAAGTGGACAAGATTAGGTTTTATCTCAAGAAAGAATGGACTGAAAGAGGATCTATAAGCGCTATACAGCTACCCACTTTTAAAGCATATATTTAAGAAGTGTCACTTTAGGATTCCTTTTGATCTTATGATAGTATCATTTAATTTAAAGTGTAGACTCACCTGCAGTTTAACCAGCTCTGGATATTCGCTAGCCAGCTTAGCTAATTCCTGATAATTTGCCTTGGCCATGGAGACAATCCATTCCTTAGCCTTGGGATGTGACAACGTCACCTCGGGTGTATCCTTCTCCTCGATTAATTGCTGCAAAACGGGAAAGGGAGGCAGAGAGAAAGAGCATAAATTAATTATACATGTTTCTGGCACTTCCTGAAACAGCATGGAGGGGGAGGGTAGGGAGTGGGACGCCTGTGTATGTGTGGTAAAAAAAGCAGAACAAAAGCAACGGGAATGAAACATAGAAAGCCCATTGAACGCATTAACGCCAACATAGTCGCGCGTCTTAGAATCCATGTTCCCGCACACACACACACACATACACACGCATGTTGGATGCTCCAATCTCTTTGCGGGTTAGGCTGGAGCGAAGCATGTGTGTGGAGGGGGGAGGGGTCTGTAAAAGCTGGCATAATTATGCGCACGCATGAGACGACGACGACGAGGACGGCGCCGTCGTTGCCATGTTCTTCTCATAATTATGAAGGTAATAATTTTTATTTATTAGGCGCGTGCTTTAGGCAGAATGAAATAGAGAGAGACGGCAGTCCACCCCCCGACCCCGATGAAAGTTGTTACCCTCTTTTTGCGAGGGGTTTCTGTTTTTTCTTGCTTTTCCTTTTCGGTGATTTACACATTCCAAATGCAGCGGGGGCAGTTTAACCCACCCCGCACGCATTTCCACTGATAATGAGCGCTCTAATGAGCGTGGCACACACACACACACACACACACACTCACACTCACACACATGTGCTTGGAGCAACAATAGGGGGAACAATAACAGCAACAACAACAAGCAACATGTGTGCGTTATATTTACGAGCGCGGAAAACATTTTCGGCAACTAATTATCCATTCCGCGTTATGTTCGCGATGCTAACAAGCTGCGCAAAGAGGCAGCAAAAGCATTTGTTTACCTGCAAGCCATGCCCCCAGCTCCCTGCCCGCCGCGTTGCGCTGCTCCTGCCTGCTGCCCGCTTCTCAAGGGGTTTTACGACATTCGGCTAATAACTGGCATACATATATCCATATGAATGGGATGCGGCCTCGGGCTGCTGCCGTTCCATGATCTGCTGCTGCTGCTGCCGTGCGTGCGCCCCTGCTCCAGCTCGAGTACCGTTATTTTACACGCCACTTGACTTTGGGAGTGCTCACGTTTTTCCAATTACTCGCACAGACAGAGGCACAAGCTCGAGCCGAGGCCGAAGGACAAGCCGAGTGTGCCGAGTCAGCCACCCGATCAGGTAGACACATGCCGCCATTTGTAAATTTGCCGAAGGTGAGCGAGAGACACACAGAAAGAAAGAGAGAGAGAGGGAGAGGAAGAAACAGCAGCAGAACATAGCAGAACAGGACAAACATCGAGAGCTAAAGGCCCCGGGCAAAGTGGCCATGTCAATGCTAAACAAAAGGACCAAACCAAACCGAACCATACCGAAAACCCAACCCGGCGCAAAGCCACCCAGCACAGAGACACCACCAACCACCCACCCACCTCGACATGCGCCATTGCAATGGGTATGTTGCTTTTTACGGCTTTCAAACTGGTTGAGAGCGGAATAAAAAAAACCCAAGCTGGAGCAGGAGCAGGAGTAGTAGCAGTAGCAGCTGGAGCAGTTGGAGTAGCAACGCAGTACGAACTGTTCCCGTTGGTGGGCAGGCCGTCTGCCCTGCGCCCCGTCTGTCGTCTCTATTTGCTCATTTCGCCCCAATCGCTTGTTTGTTGGCTGGCTTTCTTATGTCCTTCTCTGTGTCCCTTTATGCAAGATATTATATCACACTGCTGGACGTTGTCCGCTTGTCCCCAGACTGAACCGAACCGAGCAACGGGACCATGTCCTGCACTGTGCGCGCTCTGTGTTTGCGTTACCTTTGGCTCCACACCCCTTCCCCACACTGGTTCAAAACGGATGAAGCCACAAAATGGTCATGTCCTTGTCCATGCCGTCCGTACCGTACCTTGCGCCATGCGCCATTGTCCGTTCGTAGCACTGTTGCCAATGTCGCTTGGAGGCGGCACCGGTTGACGCTGCTCATCGTAGTCCTCTCCTCCTTCGACGACGGGTCGACATTGTTGCTGTTGTAAATTCAACCGCTGCGGGACACGCTGCGTTGTTGTTTAACAGCAATAACAACTTTTGGTTTGTTTCCTTACATTTTTAATTGGGTCCTTTGTGGTCTCTGGTCTCTCTCTTTCTCTCTGAGTCCAGGACTCGAGACTGAGACTGATACTGAAACCGAGACCGTGATGAGAATAGCTTTGCCTAACTAATTTCTATTGCTGCTTATTGGCTATGTTAACATGTTTCACCAACTTGTTTGTAGCTGGGCTACAATGCTACCCGAAAAAAGGGTTCCCTGCTGCCACAGCCACGCCCTCTCAGTCCTCATGCCCGGTCTGTGGGGTTTTAATATGCATATTGGGACATTGTCCTGGCCACCAAAGTACCTTTTGGGTTAATAAAAATATATGTGTGGTTTGTTTGATGCCACGTTCACTTTTCATTTCGTTTCAAGTCTCCCAAACTTAAGCTTAATCCTCGAAAAAGTCGACTGAAAGTTGAGATTAGTATAGTTAGGTCTTTAAATATGACAAATGATGTGACTTGTTCAGTTTACAAACTAGTTTTCAGCTTGGTAACTCTAATAATTCAAAATCACCTCTTTGTATCTTCGGTTTGTATAAGTTCTTTAAAAGATAAGATTTCTATGTAGTTTAAGGGCTTATGTGACGATAGTTTAAGCAACATACCCTCCGTAAATGTATCGCAAAATGGAAAACTCCTACGAAATTGTTGATTTTTGTCTATATAATAAGTTAATTATGAAATTTTAGCCTTCAATTTGTTCAACTACTTCAACTCAATATCTTTTAAAAATTTATACCCCAGCTTAAATTTCCGCTTGTCATAAGACGCCACATTTATCAATGCTCGCGCTTATCCTTCTTATAACGTTGTACGAGATGGTACAGTGGGTGGTGACTAAATACACGAATTGCCAACTCATTGGGCTAATTAAAAAACGCTCGCAACGAATTTAATTGATCAGCTCGAAGTCAGATCAGCCCGAAGCGATTACAGTCATTAAAAGTAGCGGCGCCAAATTTTCACGGTCTATTTTGATGGATCTCCATGTATGTTGGGGGTTTCGTATAGATGTTTGTACAGTGAGTGCCCAGGTGAATCTTGAAAAGGGAAGAAATATTACTGTGCACTGCAGTGGGAAGAAATAACATTTCGAAACTCTTTTTCGACAATGATTTGGCACTTTCCTTTCGCTTCAAAATGATTAATAATTTTGTTTCTTTTTTTGATTAAACAAAAAAGTATCGAGAACAGTTTTTAATAAGAAAAGATCGTTGGCGCCGTCTTGTTTTGAGGTCTGAATGTTGATTTATCTTGTTAGCGAACAGCTTTGTTAACATTTTCTACAAATTATTGATTCGACAATGATTAGTAGTATTACAATCTGTCAGGCTTCTTCACATTGAGCGGCGTGGAGAAATTTTCATTAGTCATATCTAAAGAAATAAAAGACTATACACGATATAGCAGTGGTAGATACTGCCAGTAGCTAAGGGATAGCTTCCCAGATAGCTTGAATTGTCAGAAATATGTTTATTAAGAAGCAAGGAATTCGTACAGATTTTTCTTTATTTCTAGTATAATAGTAGAACGATTTCTCTAAGTATATACACGGATTTCTGTTAGAAAGAAAACTATGCAGCAAGATATGGATTGTTCTTTCTAAAACTTGGTCAGACTCTATAAATACATCGCAACGGAAGATTTCCCTAGTTTTTTTTTGACTGATTTGAAGCAACAGGAACAAATATTTGATGCTTGTAATTGGGCAATATTAATCCGGAAACATGAAATACGTGAGAAAATTGACATAAGCGCAGAGATTGTCATTCGTTCGAATGTGTGTGTGTAGGCACTTAAGTCTTTTCCTTAGTGTTTTAGTGAGGTTTTTATAGCGTAGACTGACGTGCAGTTGACAATTTTAGTTTATCTTTGATGCATAATATGCCTGGAACACACACAGACACACACATACAGAAAGAGAACATACTCTATAGCTGATGTTCTCGGATGATTTATGCGCTCTCTCGCACATGCAGTGCTAGTGGTACCTTATGCCTTAAATCGTTTGATTGACAGGTCTGAGTGGATGACAGTTGTTTGACGACTCAACCCAATGGTAATTGCAGACGTCTTCGGGTCGGAAACATTTGCTGCGAAGCGATTTCGTTGTAACGCTTGACAAATTTCGAACATGTCGCCTTTAATTGTAGGGGAAATATATACATAGTCTCTCACTATATTGATTGCCTCGGCAGACGTCATACATAGAGAGCTGAGATCGATGCTGCAAGGCAACTCTTTCGACCAACATGAAGAGATTTTTCAGTTTCCGCTTGGAAAAAGTAAAAAGACTCTTTCCGTCTCTTTACTTTGTCAAAGAAAGAAATTTTGTCAACAGGTTCTACACCACTATGAAGCGTTGGTAAAAGTCTAACCAAGCGGGTATTCTCTCCATTTCAATGAGCTTAACTTCTGACGCGTCTCCAGGCGGGCAGACTGGCAGACAGGCATGTGTTAATGGATTCTGCTGGTGGCACTTGGCGAAGCAGTTTGATGTGTCTGGGATTTGCTGATAGACGCAACAGCCGGCAGTTCCACTTGAGTAACATACAAATATTTAATTCTGGAAATACCCGCGTTGTTTTGCTCATCTGGACAGCAGTTGGACGTAAAACCCACTACCTATATTGTTAATGTAAGTTATACCCATATTAAGTAGTTGCAATCTGAATTAATTATCACTTGTCTTTCAAGTTTGTTCTGTTTTCCAATAGAAAACTGAGTTTTTCCAAGCATTCTCATGCAATTTCGATTAACTTGTTGCATTATACGATAAAGATTTGTAATACTTGAACTAACAGGGTACAACATTCCAAATGTCTTCACTTAGAAGCTGAGGTCTTTAGAGAGATTTACATGGTCAAGGTAAAAAATCCATATTTTTGACAATGAACAAAAAAGTTATGTTCAAGAACCCTCTTTATACAATACGTTTCCCACAGGAAGTGGGGAATACTATGTAGCTAGGCGGGCTTGGGCTTCGTGGAGCCTCTGAGCAAGCAGGCAGCAAGCGATGCGAGACCGGCACCCGCCACCCGCACTCTCGCTATACACTTCGTGATGGGGGTCAATCCTAACCGGTTTTCTGATACTACTTGGCTAACTCAAGTAGAAAACTTACCTTCTCTGGCTTCTTCTTGGCCGGTGGTGAAATAATTTTTGCCTCTTCTTCGGATGCCATTCGGTTGAACTTGCGTGTAGCCTCCTTAACGCTGATGGGATTCTCGGCTAGGCTTTCTGTCTCGGTGCCGGACAACTTTTCCGTTGCCGAGCTGCTGTCTGTGGACGCACCCGATGAGAAGGAGAATCGTGGTATATTCTCCTTGTTGCCGGTTTCGTCTACCGAATTGGCACGGGATATGGACTTTGCACTGGGTTCACTCTCCATCTTGGATTCACTATCCTTTTTGGCAGCTGCTTCTTTCGTGGATTGCAGCTCAAGGCGTGCCGGATCGATGCTTTGCATGGCGACTGTAAACTCGTTAACGCATTCCCGATAGCTTTCCACATGCTCTGGATGTACAGAAACACCGGAGTTTACAATTGCGGAAACCGACGGTGGCGGTGGCAGCGGCGGCGGCGCCGGTGTGGGAGACTGCTGCACCTCGGGCGGAGCCTTATACGGAGGCGGCTGCCTTAGGGGCGAGGAGCAGGCAGCCTCAGAAACGGACACAATTGAACCGCCACCGGGACTCGATGGCGCTGCTGCATTATTGGCCGCTTCAACAGCTCGCTCCACAACCTCCTCCGATGGGCACTCATTGATATACTTCTTGCGCAGTATGAGATATTTCTGGTTGTTTTCGTTCTTAATCGTTGACAGCAACGTCACGTAGGTTTTGAAACGCTTTCGAGACTCGGCTTCATCTGCAGCAAAGAAGAGACAACAATTTCATTCATTTAGTTTACCTCTTTGTTGTTGCTTGTTTTTTGTGGCGTCAACAGGTTATTAATAATACTATTGCATGCATTATATCTTTGTGTGCGTGTGTGTCTGACTCACTTTGTGTATGCGTTAGATATTTCTTGAAATGTTTGACGAGCGCATGGTTTGTCACTCTGCCGTCGTTCTGCAGCATGTAATTACGTATATCCACAATAGACAGCTGCTTTTGATTATCTACTGCACTCATTTTGATAACTTTTGTAACTTATTTAACGCCAATTGAAAATAAAAACTTGCATGCACCGTAAACCAAACAAAATACGCGTCACCAGGGCTGGAAAGTAGCAACAATCAGCTGGCTCTCCCTCAGCGTAATTTGAAACGAGTGTCGGCCCTGTTGGTTCGCGGAAAAAAGCTGAGTGCTATAGTGTGCACAACTGGTTTTTAATGGGCATTTGTTGCAGTCATTTCAATTTCATATATTTTTCCTCTATATCATACGTATATTCGCATGTAATTATTAGACAATTGGTCTTAAGTGCAATAACAATTTATTTCTAGTAATATAATAATAATTGAAATTATTTCAGACATATAAAAATTGAAAACCAATCATAGCTTAATTAAGAAACCCAGTAGTTGATACCCAGTCAATCCCAATATAATAATTAAAATTAAATTTATTTGATCTAATAAAAAATAATAATAATAATGATAATAATAATAATAATGATAAATAACCATTTAATGCAATCATACATCATTTATTGGAATATTTTCTTTTTGGGAGTATTTTTGATTCTAAAGTTCCCATCGAATACATATGTAAATCTAACGAAACTCCACACTTCGACTTTCATTTCCGTAAATGATAAAGTACAGTTGCGTTAGGCAATGTTTGTACTCAATAAGTTTCAATCCGACAAAGACAAACAAATTGTTAAGATTTCAATTTGACCGCAAATGTCGCATGCAAAGATATTGTCAACGAACGACAACAATGTCGACGAAGCAATCGGAAAATTGGAAAATGAGATTGTGCACCCGCACCCGTTTGCTTGTGGGTGGTTGGAAGGGGTTATATGGCAGCATAGGAACAGTGTTAATTTCGTTTTCGATTTGCCAAATGCGATTGCCGAGCAGGAATTGTCGAAAGGCCGTCATTTATCATCTGCACTTGCTCTGGCCCCTGATAAAGGCAAATGAAGCCTTAGCTTCAGCCCAAGCCTGAGCTTGTCTGGCTGACGTATGTGGTTACACAGATTGGGATTGTATCTTTCACTTACATTTCAGGTTTCAAATGTCAAGTTCTGTCTCCAACTTGTGCGCCCACCCACCCAATTGGCCAGGCACAAGCGGCGGTAGGCGATATAAATTTGCATTCTTCAATTACAGACCAACAGTATAATTTGCCATAAGCCACATATGCATGGATAATACAAGTCTCTGTGTGTGTGAGTGCGCGTGTTGTCGGGTTAAAATACATTTTCATTTAAATACATATAGATTTTCTTATTTATGCATATCTTAAATTGGATGCTGACTTACACGTCTTTGAGAGCTGCATAATCTATACCCTATGCCCCTAGCTAAATGCTGTGTTACTGCAATGCATACAAATGGAATTCGCTTTAGTGATGGTTTATCGGGATTCGATACTTAAGTCAAAGACGATATATTTTTGCACATTGCGCATTTCATCGCTTTCTTAATTTGCACTTTCATTAAAAACAATCGACATCATATAGAATCATTCAGAAAAACATGTGATTTGCATACATACATGCCGATAACCATCCCTAAGCCACTCCGTGCATGTCCCGTCGAAGTTTCCTTTCCTTTCCTTTTGCAATGGCAAAATAATTGAGCAATTGTCACCGATAGTCCGCGAACTGGCGCCCGATAAGCGCCGCAAATTAAATGAAATATATTTTATAAAGCAGCCCGCAAGAGTCGTAAGAGGAGAAGGAGGAGCAGAATACAAACGTCGTCTGGCTACAGCCAGACAGACGAACAACTTGCAGTAAAGATTTGCAGCAGCAGCCTTGCTTTGAGTTGTAGCGCGGGCGAGAGCAATGGGATACGTCGTGAAGCTACTGCAACACCTCCTCCCACGCTTCCCCTGCACTTCCCATCTCTCTCCCTGTCTCACTCACTGGGAACTTAGTCTGTCTCTTGGTATTTGCGGCGTCTATAGCGAATGCTGACAACAACAGCTCCGATCGTCGATAGCTGCAGCGTTTGTCTTGTCATGGCGGGGCTGGCGCGCAGTATAATTGGCAATTGGGAACGGGCTTATTCACTTTTTTATGACTGTTTTTTTTCTAACTGGCAGGCAGGCGAGACGGTCTATCTACCTCAGTCACATCGAAGTCATGGCGGGCTTGTTGTTGCGGCAGGCAGGCAGTGTTTCCTGCGCTTCCCTTGCCCAGTTTCGAGCGGTTTCGGCAGTGGGTTCCCAGTGCTGACCCCCGGCGAGTGGCGCCTAGAGAACGTCGTCGTCTTCCTGACCAATGCTTGGATCAGGCGACTGTCATTGGGTTCAGATCTATTATAGATGAGCCGAACGGCAAATCAGTCGAGTGGCGTCACGTAGTGTTGTTCACATCGATATTTGCATATTTAAAAAGATCCATATCGATGTATCGATGATTAAGCTTGATTTGGTGATGTAAAAGTAATGACAGGAGCAGCGAGCCCTTTTTCTACATTTAATACTCGATACTCAAAAAATACAACAGCCGATTTATTAATGAGATATGTATCGGTAGTTGGGATTTTATTTAATTGTATTAGAAAAAATATTGAGGCTACTTTAAAATAAGTGAATATTAGCATTTGTGAGGTAACTGCAAGCTGAATTACGAATAACACTCGCCTGCGGGTTCAGATTATATGAAACGCAATTGTGCAGATCGGCAAACAGTGGCGCGGTTGAAGTGAGGGTGCTGCGCTCTACTTAGCAGCTGTCCGGTTTTCCACAGTCCTTGACAGCCTTTTAAGCAATAGCAGCAGCAGCAGCGGTGTCCTGGCGTCATTATCGAACCATTACCAAATGAGCAGTGCGCATTATAAATGAACATATAAAACATAAACGTTGTCGCGTTGCCCAAGAGCCGATTATTGCAATTTAACACCCTCGCTCCGCACCATCGCACACTTGCACTCGTTGTCATCCATCCATCCCCCCACCCCCGCTGCTGCTCCTGAACGGGACTCACACGTCACTGTCGACGGCTTCGTCATATGTTGCTATTTCCGATGCCCGTACCCGAACCCAATCCAGCCCGGGAATTCAATCAGATGCCAGAGAACTCTGCCGTCGTCTCCGTTGCCGACAGGCGACAGTCAGTCGACAGCGCGGCTGCGGTCAAACGCTTTAACTCGCACCGGGATTTCGGCTCGTTTCGCTTGGCTTAGCGCAGCTCCCAAGTGGGATTATGTCACTTTCCTGTCCTGACATTTGCATTTTGATTGACAAACTCATTTGGCAATTCTCGCCCGAAGCGCCCGGGCAGGGCAGCATCCTCATTGTTTCGCCTCGACCTGCTTAGAGGCAGCGTAGAGTGCTCAAACTTGCAGGGCTTAGGTATTGTTTGCCGAGTGCTTAGCAGAATTTCCCAATTACATCCGTATACAAGCGGGCAAATACGTTTAATGTATTTGCCCTCCTGTTGCAGGATTTGAGTTGGAGTTGAAGGCGGAGAGAGGTTAAAACAGATTATTGACTTTCGATGAAAAGCACTAGAGAGAAAAATCAGGTGCATTTTTTTATAATTTATGTTTACTAAGATCAATTTCAAATGTAATCACAAGTTTAGTGTGTTATAGAATTTGTTTAATTATCACTTCTCCTTTAAAGCCGCCATTTGCTTTACATGTGTTGCCAACCTTCAATAAGCACAGGTTGCCAACGTTCACAAGCCATCGCATCAATGCTTAAATATCGATAATTAATTTCAAGTGTTGCCTTTTCTCAATCAAATTTGGCGTTTTAAAGGCTTATTAAAGAAAATGGAAATTTCTGTTTGTTTTTCAGCGTTTTTCGTAGGTTTTTCAATTGGGGAATAGAATAACAGCATTTTGTTTATACAATTAATTAAATAATGACTTAAAATTAAAAATTAAAGATAGATGTTAGTAGGGAATATTAGTAAGCATTTGAGTTAATGCAATTTCACGCTTATCGCATCAAGGGGGGCGGGCGTTACTTCACAAACATTTTAAATTTTATAATGGAAATCAATTATGTAACGCATTGCGCGAGCGATACTTCCCATTTGACAATTTTTATGTTTTCTGACATCCATTAAAGTCGAGCCCGCTGACAATGACAACAACAACAACAACAGCAGCAGCAGCAACAACAACTGCAACAATGCCAAAAACAATGCTCGTATAGTGCGTGTTCCGTCCTTTATTGCCGATGCTATTGTTGTTGTTGTTGCTGCTGCTGTCTCTCTGCTGCCCTCGTCTTCATCATCGACATCCCAGGCGCAGCCACAGGCCCCGGACCCGTAGCCCGGTCGCGTCGCTTCCATGTCACAGGCGAGCGAAGCCGTGTGTTGTGACAGTTTTGTCGCCTGAGTTTGCCGAGCGAATAATAAAAATAAAAATAATTCACTTTTCATGGTGGTTCCTCACATTGCGATTTCGGGCAACGGGATTGGAAATGGGACAGAGCGACGGGACTCGAGTGGTTAGGGGTAGGAGGTTGAGTAACTGGGCAGGGGGAATGGGAATCGTATCGGCGTTAGCCGTTTGCCGGCTATTTTGAAATTGATATATGCATAAACCGCAGTGACAGATGTTGCAATTAAAACGGCATAAAACGCGCGTCCCTCCACGCGGCTAATGGCAACGCCAGGGGTAGCGAGGTAGACGACACACCACCGTAGCAGCGCACGGGAGAGGATGAGTGCGAATAGTGTCGAGCCAAAAAGGCGAGCGTGACGGGAACAACTCAATTGTCAAAATTGGTTTAAGTGGCGAAGCAGCAACTGATTTGTAAGTCGACTACGCCGGAATAGGAATGGCAGTAGAGGATTGGAGTCAGCGCCCGCTCAGTGGGTGGCCCAACCGCAAATGGAAACGCCCCATGTGGTTGCCCCGGTCCGAGTACGCGTTCGTCATGCTGACCCATTGATTGATTGCATTTGACTTGTGATACTTAGCACTCTCAGAGGGACACTCTGCCAGTGAGAGCTAGAGATGGGTATCGTTTCTATATTAATACTGCAAATGCGATATTTATTATTTACAATATAAGACAGCTGCATTGATATTTCGTACGATAATTATTAATAAAATCAATATCAATTCAAAATGGCTGACACTTATTACGCTACTTTCCAATGGGAAACTGCATGTGGTATTTTTTTAATATAAATATCGATATTTCCTTTTACTTACCCATCCCTAGTTCAAGCTGCGTTTCCATCTCCTGCACTGCATCCCTTTAAGCTCGCCTTGTTCTTCTCATTTGTTACTTTAAGTCCGCTTATTGTTGTAGTTGCTGCTGTTGTTTTCCCTCTCTCTACATGGGTGGTTTCTCCCGCGCGTCAGTCAGTTCGTCTATCTTGCTCATCGGCAAGGACACGCCCCGGCCTTATGGCGCAATTTCATCCGTGTATGGCACACTTTTTGCGTTTTATAGGTTAATTCGCTTTTATTACATTATCATAAAAAGTAAACAACAACAACAACAACAAATAACACTAACAAGCTTGGCAACATTTTTGATCAACACCTCAACAACCTACTCTATGCCACAAGCTCTCACGTTGCACGGGGCACGCGGCGTATCTCGTATTAGTTCTCGCGCTATAAAACAAAAACACCTCGTAAAGCGCCAGTCCGAATGTGCTTTGGGTTCCGGCTCGTAAGTGCGAAATTTTTCAGTTTTATAAAGTCAGTCTCACTAATGCTGGAGTAAAATAAGCCGAATAATGAAAACTTTATATTATACTTTTAAAAATTTACTCTTAACTTTCTCTGCCTCTTATTTATAAATATTGTAACCATACAAATTACATACATACTATAAATAGTCTGCGATCGTGCATATTTTTTGAAAAAATATGTAAAGAGATCCTATTTGACTCTTAGCTGTTTCCCACATTTTCTTCTACAACTCCATAAAATTTGAATATGAAATAGTTAAAATAATTAATACTTCAAGAAAATGGCATCGAAAACAAAAATCGTATGATTTTTAAGAAAGTTATGAATGCTGGAAGACTAGGCTCTACAAATTACCGTATTTTTTCGATATTTTCCATAATTCGAGTCAGAAACACATAAGAAATAGATTTTTATACTAAATTTAACTTGTTTAATCGATTTCAAACCAAAAATTGTAATTTTGAAATTATGAAAAATTTTGAAATTTTTGACAGGTAGCATGAAAAAGTAGTGAAAAATTGAAAATCTCAAAACTCATACAATTTGAATGCCAAATTAAGAGATCAAACCATGAACAAAAAGTCATTTCGCAGCTAAATCAAATCATTTTTGGCCAAGTTATGAGTATTATAAGTGCTTAAAGGGCTATACTTCATATAGTGACGTATCTAAAGAATCTGTGTCTTGTTTGTTCGATTTTTCGCGCAAAACTACAGGAAATTGATATAAGTTTGAACTTAGAGTTGAAAAATCGATTATTTATTACAAATACAAATATGTGTATGGTGTTTACGCAGAGTTGTCATCTGCAGCTAAAAATACAAGCATGGAATGTCAATAATTGGGAAAAGCTGTAATTATCGATTATTTTTGTTATATATTCGAGTTTGTCTGATTAATTGCACTGATTAACTAAGGCAGCAATCAGTAGATAACTGAAAACAATTAGTAAACCTCGATTAGGTGACTCTTCTTTTATTGATTGTTCAATTTATCTTATTGGAAAGGTAGATGATATCCGCTGCCTAGTATACTTTACGTGAGAATTTTATATACGAATATGGGTCAACCCATTGTTTTCGGTTTGATTTTCGAGCGTGTTTGTCACGATCGCGTTGACGCTGCATGCATGGCTCAGTCGAAAAATAAAGCCGATCTCCGTGTGGAAGAATATAAACAAACAAGGCAGCCAAACAAAACAAATGGGCGTTACCAAAACCGAACACTACCCCGCCGTCGCGTCGCGCTCGGGAAGCGTGAAAATAAGAAGTAATTAATGGTCGGTATTTCCATTTCGTTTTTGCTTTCTTTTGTTTGGCTCGAACCGTAATAAAAGTCGCACCTGTCAATGAAGAGCCGGAGGAAATGCGATAAAGAACAGAAGTCCAGCGAACGCTTCGCTCTGATTGGCTGCCAGTCGCTCGAGCTCGAGCACTTCCAGTTGCTGTTTGCGAGTCTCCTTTTGCTTAGGCGGAGAACTGTGAGAGCACGCACAGCTGTGTGTGTGTGTGTGTGCGAACTGGAACGACAGCGACGACGGCAACGATGAGACTCACCACCACCACCAGTAGCATGGCTTGGAGGGCGTCGCCGTTGACGTCGCTGCCGCTTCCAGCGTTCGAGCAAAGGCGCAAGCATTATGCGAGTATCGTTGTCCCGCTCTCTCGCTGGCACTGCGACTGCACAGTGCAGGCCGACGCGTGCATTGGAATGCCTGTGTTGTTGGTTCGGCCTGAGGCCAGAGCAACGGCATTCGTATCGGTCGGCTCTCGTGCCGGTTGTGAGTAACCATCCGCAACCAGTTCGTGTTCGAACGTACATAGGTGAACATCTGGAGCGCGTTACCGTCGCCTTCGCCTTTGTCGTCGCTGTCATCTCTCGTCACCGTCGCCGTTGACATTTTCGCTTTTGCGTGTGCGTTTTGCGTGCATCTGAATTTGTATTTGTATTTTGCGCCTGTGTTTATCTGTGTATCCCCGTATCCATATCCGTATCCGTAACTGTCTGCGTGCGTGTTTGTGTGTGTGAGTGTGGCGGGCGATAAGCGTAGCAATTGTTATGGTTATGTTTATGTCGGTATTGTTGTTGTCGTTGTCGTCGTCGCCGCCGCCTGCGCCGTTGTCATCATCATCATCAGTCGCCGCCTCGTTCGGTAATCCCAATGTTGATTCTGGCTTGCCGCTCGCTCGGTGATTGTCAGCTGAGCTCGTGTTTAGAATTACGTTACGTACGCTTATTTGCCAGCGGCAAAACAAACCGCGCTCGATAGTTCTTGCCGTGTGCGACAATCGATAACAATTTGACAAGTTTGAACAACACTATTTTGAACTTATTTCAAAGAGAGGAGACTTTAAGTGCAGCATAAATAAATTTATCGCCTTCGAAGGAGCAGCAGCAGCATTAAATTAAGCGCAAGCTTTGGCAACTCTGGCAACAATGGCCGCCTACACGCAATTTGGATATGGCAGTTTTCCGTCGGCAGCGCAGGTGGGTGCAGTCTTTGTAATTATCACTCAATATCAATCGCAATTATTTGCTGAAATTTCAATTAGCGCAATGAGTGCATTAATCGCTCATGTTATCGATTGTCACGCTGAGTTGAAAACTTAATTGAAAACTATCAAAATATCTCACAGTTGTGGCAACTTCCCAACTATCTGCAAATCATACAACTAGTTCATGGTTTCCTCAATCAAAGCACTCTATAGATAAAATAGTAGCAAGATAAATAAGTCGATAAGTTTGGCTACTTATATTCCCCTCTCAAGACCCAGTTATGCCTCGAAACCCTGTCCAACTGCCTAAAAAAAAACTAATTGGTACGGCAAAAACTAATAAGACACATATGATAATCAGCCAATACTAAAGACACGACTGTCGGACTGTCCGCTGAGGCGGGCGACAATTGGCAACGTTGTGGAGAATCAATAAACTCCAATTGCAATGATCGTAAATCATAAATTTATAACCGTAAAGTGACAGCTCAGAGCAATGCGCTGGGAATGCGACTGCGCATGCGCGCACGACGTACGTGAGCAGCGGCCTCAATGGACGAGCCGCCGCAGGCCCGGGGCTCAGCTTCAGCTTCAGCTCCAACTCAGATGCTGATGCTGCCACACCGATAGCGAAATCAGTGCTGCGCGCCGGCTACTGGAGGTCTGAAGGAGGACTGTGACCCAGACAGACAGTCAGACTGATGGACAGATCGAGGAGGGGGTCGGGCCAAGCCCGTGTTGAGTCCATGATGTGATCTACTTTACATTGCTGCACATTCCCATTGCTACCGTCTCTGGCTACGTGAGATGCGCTCATGTGGCGCTTGCGATGCCACTATCGATGCTTGCTTATCTGCGGAAGTGCAGGAGGAAAGGAGGAGTAGGCAGGCAGCAGCGGCATCAGCAGAGACAGCGACGCAGTCGCAGATGCAAGTCGAGATTAGATCAATGCGCGCAGTGCGCTTTGGCGATTCAAAGAAATTGGTAGTGCACACATGGCCAGCAAGGCCGTCGACGAGATCTTATCAGCCTGCGCGACTTGGCCGTCCACTTGTCCTCGACAGAGTCGGAGTTGGACTTGGACTACCCGTTGCCCGTTTCACATGGTCATGCTTAGGGAGTAGTACCCTGCGCTGGCGCTTCCTTCGGCTACTGCAGGCAGCTTCCCCTACTCTTCTTGATTCGGATTCGTTCATGAATAATGCAATAGCGCGCGTCTGCCTTCCAGTCCCAGCATAGAGCTCCCTATATGGTGTGGCCTATCAGATCACTTGTCATAATTCTCATATTGCGTGAGAGAGGTCTGACGCGTCTGGGATGCGCGCTCCATGGGAACGCGCCAAGTGGATTGGCTACGCGCGTACGCGACGAGGTCCTTCTCCAGTTCTCCGCTTTCTTTTTCAATCCGAATGATGTACATACATATATTTAACTCTTTTTTTTTTGTTCACTAATTAAAAAAACGCGACAGAAAAACTGAATCAATCATTTGTTGAAATTTGATAAATGGTCGTCGTTCGAGTCCGGAGCGACATAGACGTCGGACGTGGCCTCGGATTGCTGCTGCTATGATTGGTGTGCAGCGTCAGCGTCAGATATGACTGAGTCATATTTTTTATTAGACCCTGCGTATATTAAAATATTTATTTTTCGCATCTTCTAGCCAGAGGTAGCGCCGACAAGGCTAAACCCTCTCTCTAGCTAAATATCTTTTGTTTTTGTTTTTGTATTTTTATTTTATTTTTTTTTTTTAATTCTTTGCGGCAAATTAAGAAACATGCGGCGGGGCATTTTGGGTGCAGCTTGGCGCGCAATCGACAGATTATGTTAATGATTTCAGATAATTATGAGTTTGCAAAAGATTCAGCAGCAGGGAACGGGAGCTGTAACCAGGGAGAAATTGTTGCACGTCAGGCGCGTATGACCTTTGGGGCTAATGCCGTCCGCCGTCTGCTGTCTGTAGACGACGTGCTCCGGCGACGTCGATCAATTTGTAGCTGTCCGTCAGCGCAAGTATTCAACTTAATTATAGGTTTATCGATATTTTTCGCGAAAAGGCCGAAAGAGCGCAGCGCAACTGCAGCAGCAGGAGCAGCGAAATTAAAGCAACTCAACTGCTCCTCAGCTGCTCAGGCTGCTCGCTCGTTTCGCAGATTGTCCCGCGGCAATTTTCAGAAGCATTCGATATCATGTTCTGGCGTGGATACTCCTCCTCGGCCGTCTGCAAGCGTTTTGCTGCCACACCCTCCATTGATTTCAGGCATCTTACGGGCCTGTCGACCTGTCTCGCCGCCTAGGTCCGGACCTGGTCTGGTCGACTTCGACTTGCTCTTGGTCTTTGCGACTTTGCTCTTGGGCTTGGCGTATTTTGCATATTAATTGCCATGGCCAAAGCGACGACGGCGGCGGCAACGGCAACTTGCCAGGCAGGCCGAGTGTGGCGCATGCTATTGGCGAAACCCTTCAAGATGGAGACCATCAACCGGACCGGACCGGCTTCTCCGCCGGCTGCACACTTCAATTCAGGCGGTAATTGATGTAGCCGACATTACAGCGATTCCTCAATGGGTGCCATCAATGTTCGAAAATATGGCGGAGCGATTAATCGGCGACGACGGCGGATTATGTAGCCGCCGCCGACTTGCAGCTTCTGTACTCAATCGCGCCGCAGGCACTGATTGTGTGTTAACACCATATTCGCTTACATGCTATCTCGTACGTAGCATCGTACGGTGCAACGTGTAATGGGCCCACTGTCGATTTTTCAAATTAAAACCACGGCTACTTGGCAGCAGAAGGAGTTGCCGCTCGCTCGCGATGATCCAATTCACGAGGCGAACGAACACACACATATCGATTACTTGTGCAAACGAAATTATGAGCACGACTGGTGTTGGAAAACATCAATGTTTACATATTAGTAAGAAAAATGTATCGATGCTTGAACAAATTGATAAACATTGATTTATCGTTGTTACATGGCTTGCCAATTGGAATCGGTACATATCGATACTTCCGCAGTACTATGAGTAAACAAAAATACCAAACAAGAGCTTAAATTATCGATGCTTGCACATATCGATATTTAGGCAGTATAAATACCAAAACAACAACCTAAATTACGGATGCTTGGACATGCTGACAACTTATATCTTTTAAAAACCGTTTCTAGGTTTTTTTTACGCCGTATTTATCAATGAGCCTCAGCTGCATATATAAATATTGACTTTCCGTATTAAGCAAGTTGTTAAACCTATCCGATTATCAGATCTCATTTGAAGTGCTCGAAATGAGCCATTATTTCGAGTGTGTATTAGAAATTTTGTGCTTATCGCGATGTAATTAACATTTGTGTGTGTGTTCGGGGAGTTTGAAATTTCATTTCCAGCGATTTTTTGATTAACGTTAATTAATTATGTAAACCGGTGGCACTCGAGGCCCCTCGAGCTCTAGGCTAATATACTGATAAAGACGCACATCCATACATATGCATATATTGATTATTTTATCGGGCTGAGCTGTCATCGGTAGCCCCCAAGGGGTGAGAAATCTATCACAGTTAACGAAATCTTTGCCAGCCTCTTGAAGGTGCCAGTTCGATCGTCTTTTAATACGCATCTTTTTTTTTTATTTCTTTTGCAGCTTCTACCACCGAATGCGTCGCAGGCAACGGAGGACGTGTCGTCAAATGTGACCGCATCTTCATTGGTGATGACAAACGCACCAGCGCTGAGCCCGACGGGTGGCAACGCTAGCGGCGACTGTCAGACAGGGCAACAGCCAAGTGGAGCTGGTGGTGTAGCGACTGGTGGTGGCGTCACAGGTGCTGGAAATGCCTCGTCGGGCGCGTTAAGTCCAGACGCGCTTTCGCAGAATTCCAATGCGGCTACGGGGTCAGCCGGTGGTGCTGGCGCGGTTGCTGGTACCGATGCCGTCGTCGGCGGCTCCCTGGACGGCAACGCAGTGGGCACGACGCCTGCAACGGGGGGCGGTGGTGCAGCGGGCGGCAGCTCATGCTGCGAAAACGGTCGTCCCATAATGACTGATCCGGTCTCGGGGCAGACCGTCTGCTCCTGTCAATACGACTCGGCACGTCTGGCGCTCTCCAGCTATTCCCGCCTACCGGCAGCCAGTGTTGGTGTCTATGGCTCACCATATCCATCGACGGATCAGAACCCATACCAGAGCATTGGCGTAGACAGCTCCGCCTTCTACTCGCCGCTGGTAAGTGAAAGCCAAGACGGCTAAATGGATTATCTCAATATATGACTTTAATTGTGTAGTCAGTGGCTTTTTGTTCGCATGCAGACGTTGCCAGCGACATAAGCAACAACAAAGCCCACGGCAACAACAACAACAACAGCAAGAACAACAACAAAGCAGAGAGACAAGCCAGGCTTGTCAATGTATTTGAGTAAATCGAATTATCATTATGGCTGACTGAAGCTCAGTCAAACCTCATTTAGTCGCTGCCCAGCAGGGTCTATGCGCCGCTACACTCCTCCCTGCCGACTCTCCCCTGCCTCCTCCGTTGCCAAATACTGGTTGACTGCCATTGTGATATTCGATACTTTGCGCAACGAAAGGCAAAATCATTGGAAACAAAACATATTGCCCCATGGCCTCAATTACACTCCCAGATGAAGCTTCGCCGAGCTTGTATGTGTAAGCTAATCGAGCTTATGTCTTGGTGTGTGTGCCTGTGTGTGTGTGTATTTACATATGCTCCATCTGTGTGTGCAGCCATGCCCTTTGTATTTTCTAAGTGACCACAGAAATGTACACGGGCTACATGCACACAGTTTCGAATGACATCGTAGATGCCATACTCGTCCCGCAGATCGCACGGGAGAAGGCAGCAGTAGGAGGGGGGTAGGAGGCAGGGGTACACTACGTATGAAGGTAGCCAACCAAATATTTACCCTTCAAAGCTAACTACATGCATCCAATTAATAGGCCAATCAGTTAGTTTGTCTCTCTAAATAGTAGCACATGGCTGCCAGCTACAGACTACTACTGTTTTGCCTAACGGTGCTTTTACTTACTCCTACATCGTGGCGGGATGAGGAGGAGTACACTTGCCTTTGAAATCTAATCACAATCCGTTGTAGCCGGCTGAGTTCACTTTGGCTGGACTGCAATTAGTTGGTAACTGATCTAAAGGAAGTGAAGACTACAGAGAGAATACTAACTCGGACGTTGTAGGGTCTGCTAGACTAGGTAGCACGTTTTAGAGTCTTCTACGATTTTCCTTAGTCAGGTAGATTTCTTTTTCTTTGGACAGTTTTAAGTTCAACCACATTAAATCATTGATCGCAATAGTTTTAGTAAATACCTCTACATTAAATATATGTATATGGTGATTTTAAAAGTTCCCAGTTGGATTTTTGTTGTACAGCTTTCTGGTTCTAACAGTTTAAGACACTATAACTGCCGGCATTAATTTATAAATATCTATATATATATATATATATGCCATCACAAAGTATCGGCGTTTCAAGTTTCATGAGAATATACAAGGCATAATTAAGACATCAAACGACATCGGGTGTATAGACAAGTTGACAGACAAGTATACCATATTATATCTTTATTATGTGATGAGTTGCGCATCATTGAACAGAAGTTTTGGCGCTTTTCTTAGGAAAGTCTAGATAAAAGATCTTCAAGAGCAGTTCCACATCGAGTAAGAGCTGCTATCGCAGTCCCTCCAAAGAGTGTCATGTTTAATTGTTATTAACAAGAACAACGAACCCAAAGTGAATTGTTTTCATTCCGCTTTGGCTCGCTCTTCAATCTTGCTTTCGGCTTCTGTCTTTGTTGTTGTTGCTGCCGCTGCTGCTTCCGCTGCCATCATCTCTTGCCTGCTGCACCTGACCATCTTATCCGGCGCCGCTTTTAATTAAGAAAATATCATTGACTGCGCTGCGTCACGTTGCCTTCGCACATCCCGAGCGATAATAAGTCGTTCGCGTCGAGTAATTTCGGTCATGTCGTATGGCATGGAAAAGATCCCCTCTTCCTGCCCCCTTCAGATTCATTTCGGATAGTGTTCTATGGCATCTATTGGGTCGGTATTCTGTCGTTTGTTTTTGATTTGAAATGCGCAGACCATGTAGATAGTGATGGACGATATCGCGATAGCCGATTCGATACTCGCTCCGATTGATAAATATATTTGTCACTCCCGATCGGCGGCTTCGGCAACGACTTCGCGGCAAGGTAGAGGTGAGCTAAAAAATTAATAAACAATGGCATACACGATGTTAGGCAATTAAAAATGTTAATGTCGTTTCATAAATCAAGAGCGAACAAAAGTCGATGTCTCCAGCAGGTCGAGTCGGCCAACCAGATTGGGCGCTAGACTCTCTCCATCTCCACAGACCCCCGGCGATCTGGCCTGACCAATAGTTGTCGCTCATAAATCGGCTTGTCATGCCCCGGGAGGGGGGGCAGGCGATGGGGACACACTAAGGTCGTCCGATATACTATAAAAATCAAGAGTGTCGACCCATAACGACAATGAACGTTGCGCGATGTTCCTGCTTAGTTAATTTTCGATTTTTTTTCTCTCCGTTTGTTTTTTTGAAAAGTTGTCGGTCTAAATTATGGTTTCGGATACGCATCATTCTGTCCGTCCGTTTGTCTCGGGTACAAAATATGGTCAACGTCAGCTCGTACGCTTGTTTCATGGCAAAATATGTTGCCAAATTATAAATTCCATGTTAACAAAATTGTCAACTTTTGTTTTTTTGATTCGAATACTGTGGGAAAATCATTTTGTTTAGCTTATATTTAATCTATGTCGGTGTCCAAATTAAAAAAAAAAGCGAAATTGAATTTTAAGCATTACGTATTCATCGAATTTGAGTTTCTATTTTTCGCTGATTATCTATTTATTTGATTTATGTATTTCAGAGCAATCCATATGGACTGAAGGACACAGCTGCTGGCACGGAAATGGGTGCCTGGACCTCGGCCGGGCTACAGCCCACAACCGGCTACTATTCCTATGATCCCATGTCGGCTTACGGGTAAGTTCAGTTTTTTTATATTAAATATATACTTTTTCACTGGGTTCTCGCTGATAAATCTCCACTTAAAGAACCATGATGGTCAAAAATTAAAGGACATTTGCAGCTGTCGCCCAATTTAAATTAATTCGTAATTAATTGCGCGCGACATTGTTTTTGTTGTTGTTTGAATTTTTTAGTTGTTTTGCGAAAAGCCACGGCGCACCCATAATTAATTGTAAAATATTTGCGAGTACTTAAAATTGATTTGAATTTAATTGCCGCGGGGCAGCGTCCGCGCCGCTCAATCGGCCCACTGTGCGTCGGGCAGCGCAGGAGACGTCGCCTGGGGAGCAGCGACACAGAGAAAGGGACAGCGCGATGATGGAGACAGCAAGAGGCGATAATAAAATTTGAATTGTGAAAATTGCTAGAGCGCGCGAAATTATTTATTTATGATTGCGGCGAAAATAATCGCAGTTAATTGCACGCCACAGTGCGCGCTGGAAATATATAAACACACGCACACACAGCTATTGTGTGTGTGTGCTTACAATGCTGCTTACATGTGTCTGTACACACACGCACACACACTGACAAACAAGTACATTTATTGAGTTTGCATACACACACGCACTCACCGACTGCAGCAGCAGCGGCAGCGGCAGCGACAGCGACATCGACAGGGGCAGCGGACAGTCATCGGACATGCAACTGCAACTGCAACTGCAACAACCGTCGCAACGACTGCGGCTACCCCGCTCTGGACGTTGGGGCTGTCCATGTGGATGTGCATGTGGCTGTGGCGGCTGCAGCTGTGGGGTCGGTTGAGGTTGCGTGCAGAAAGCCCATGAAATGGAGCCGGCAACGGGCGGAGGGGGGAATGCAACCGGGACTGGAACTGGGCAACTGCAACAGCTAAGTGAATGAAGTGAAGTAGGGCGCAGCTGGAAGGTGTGAGTAAATGAACGCCATGTTGGCCGCCATATTGAGCGAGCGTACTCACGTTGACAGACATTTAAAGAAGAACGGTTGCGCTTTGTTCAGCTCATTGTCACAGATTGGCAAAGGAGCGGGAGAGCGGGCAAGAGAGAGTAAGTGAGAGGGAGAGAGAGAGTGGGAGAGCTAATGGTGACTGCGAATGTGGGTGGGGAGCGGAGACGCGACAGACAGAGTTGTCAGCTGCCACTGCCGTCGCACTTCTCTCTCTCTCGCTCTCTTTGGCCAATGTCATTTGGCGTGCTTGGCATTATTTGTTTAAAATGTGTTCGGGCGCTGTAAATTGCAGCTCGCCAGATAATAACAGCGGCAATAACAACAACGGTGTGTAATTATAATCGCTGGCTAAAACTAAAATTGCATGTTCATTCTACAATTGCTGTACATACTGAAAAAAAAAGGAAAACAAAACCTACAGACTATGTACGTGGCACAGGTGGGGCAGGGCTGCCACTGCTGCGACAGTCTCACTCGTCAGTTATTGTTTTTGTGTGAACAAGAATTCGATTTGTTAACAAGATTATGGGCCACGCTACATACAGTCGACACACAGTTACTTATGTACAGCATTTACAGGTATATAGCAAACATACACACGCACACGCGCGCACACACGCACAGAGTGCAAAAATAGAATGCGTGGCAATTAGCCGCAAATGCACGCTTCGCTTTTCTGCTGCTGCTGCTTTATGCCTTGTTCTCTCTGCTGCTCGTCAAATTGTAAAACATTTGGCTAACAAAAGCGCACTAAACATATCGTTGGGTCGCATCCAGCGCAGCCACATTGCCAACGGTTCCGGTCAGCTTACCAGCGTACGCGATAATAATACGTCGGCCCTGGGCTGGGCTGGGCTGCGCGCTCTTATCGCCGATGCTGCTGGCGGCGGGTTTCGTGCACTAAATTACTGGAATCATAACATTTGTTTAGCCGTTCATGAGATGCTTAAGCGAATGGATAGGAAGGAGGGCTACTATAAAATAAAACACGAACACAGGCGGGCAATAAGACAGGTTCATGCATGTTTCAACATGTTTAAGGCGTAGCTAATCCTAAATGTCCGTGCTCGATTTTATTTACCAACTTTGCGAGCACTAATGCGCTATATGGAAATTCAACAAGTAAGATATTTAATATTAAATCAAAATAAACTTTAAATGATAAATTTAAACGCATTTTTACTGCCAATTGCCTGCAAAGTGTTGCTTAATATTCGAAACTAATTCGATAAGTGGCGAAAATCGATAACTTGAAAAGCAGCTGTGGTGCAGCACTTTGCTCTAAGCTGGTATGCAGCACAAGTTTTGCCCAATAGTACAATGCTCAACGTCCTTGCGGCAGACAATAACACAGCAAAAACTCAAACATCAACTTCGACGCTGCATAAAAATCTGTTTCTTTTTTTTTCGCTGGCTGAAAAATCCGTACAGCAAAAAAAAGCGTAAGAGGGAAACGGGAGCACCGACAGACTCCGCCGGAGGTTGGTTGCTGCACAGCATCAGCATCCTTCTTTATCTTGTTGTAAAATTCACCGCACAAACTGTTGATTCTGCGGCACCATAAAAATCCCATGAAAAAGAGAGAAAAAAAAGAAAACAGTAGCAACACCAACTCGGGCAGTGCGAGTGAAAGGGCGCTAGAGAACGGGGTGTGGGTGGAAACGTGCGGGTACCCAGATGAGTTGCAGCAGCAGGATGTTGCGCTTGGGTTGAGGCTTAATTTAGCTAGTAGAACTTTAGTGCAAGAGCGACAGGATAAAAATGCAAACGCAATAATGCTGTGCAGCAGCAGCCCCATTGCACCCCCTCCTCGTTGGCTTAAGCCCCGGATCTGGTAGTTTGGCGCCCAAACCCGCGCCGCCCGCATGTAGTGACCACACGCTTATGGCGCGCGCGTCGCTGTCGTCCTCGTTTCTCTTGAGTTTTGTTGTTTCTCGTTTCTGTTGCGCTGTTTCACAACTATGTTTTACAATATTTTGATGTTGTACTACACTCTGAGGGGCGTGGCGGCTGCTGCAGCGTTGGCGTTGGCAGATAACGTTGGTCATATGAAAGCATCAATTTAAATTGTTCGCATTTTTAATGAATTTTCATGTTTCGCCTGCGCTGCAATTTTCATGAAAATGCAGGCCACCGCAACCAGATGCGACCGACCACCAGCACTGACCACCATTATCATGTCTTTCATCATTTCAGCTATGGCGCCAGCTACGACTTGGCCGCACGTCGTAAAAATGCCACGCGTGAGTCAACAGCCACACTGAAGGCGTGGCTCAATGAGCACAAGAAGAATCCGTATCCAACCAAGGGCGAGAAGATCATGCTGGCCATTATCACAAAGATGACGCTGACTCAGGTCTCCACTTGGTTTGCGAACGCACGTCGACGTCTCAAGAAGGAGAACAAGATGACGTGGGAGCCAAAGAATCGCACCGACGACGATGACGACGCTCTGGTGTCCGACGATGAAAAGGAGAAGGATGATTTGGAGTCCAGCAAGGATTCGCACGGCGGCAGTATGTCCAAAGGTAAATATTATTAATTTTAATTGTGCCGCAACGCTAGTGCAGTCACAAATTTCGATAAAATATCGATACGGATCGTGCTAAAAACATCGCTATGTGAGCAATCGGTTAGGTTTCCCAGCACTAAGCAGAGTTTTGTTTACCTTTTGCTGCAGATGTTGCTAAAGACGAGGATGAGCTATTGGAGGACGATCAGAAAAACCTTGGACAGTCGAATATACTGCGAGCTGGATTTGGTTATCCTTCGGCTGGTTATCATGGTGGCGGCACTGGTAGTGGCCACCCTGCAGCATACCATCCGTATCATCACCATCATCATCAGCACCCTGCCTATTACCAGCCGCAGCAGCCCGTGTTGCCAGCTTCGTTTCATGCCAGCGACAGCGGACAGGGTATGGCCGGGAAGCACAGTGAACACAGCGATCCAAAAAACCAATTAGGCCGGGACTGTGGTGTGCCGATTCCAGCTACGAAGCCCAAAATCTGGAGCTTGGCCGACACAGTTGCCTGCAAAACTCCCCCACCGGCTTGCATGGGCCAAGTGCAAGGGCAGTCAATGAGTATGCAGCAGCAGCAACAGCAGCAGGCGGCGCAGCGTCATCTGCATTCGCAGTCCCAGCCGGAGAGCTTGGCAATGACCACATCGCAGCTGCACCAGCAGCAGCAGCAGCAGCAGCAGCAGCTGCAGGAGCAACAGCAGCAGGCGCTGTCGATGGGCAGTCACCTTTTCAACGGAGCACCCTATGTAAGGGCGCATACCACGGCCTACGGGGGTTTTCTAGGGGCTACGACGCAGCAGCTCCATACTACGGCCACGAGCAGTGGCCCCTACAACAGCAGCAGCAGCAACAGTGTCCAGCAGGCGGTCAATCCGTTGGGCCACAGCAGCACCAGCAGTTCCAACGGCACACATACGCCTACCATCCCTACTACAGCAAACCCGATAAATCCGAACGAGGCCATGCGACTGGCGATGGGCTTGGGCCTGTCGGCCGAGCAGGCATCGGGCCAGCAGCAGGTTGCCCAGGCACAGGCGCAGTCCCAATTCCCAGTAATTCGTCATCAGCAGCAGCAGTCTCAGTCAATAGCGAATCAGCGGGCGATGGCGATGGGGTTTCCCGAAGCCCAACCCGATACTCCACCCCAAACTCCGCCGAATATGAAGGTATTGAGCGGAGCTTTGAGTCTACTGCCTACCGCTTCACAAATCCCTATGACCGCTACCTGTCGCAGCAGTAATGCCTACGCCAATGCCAGTACCGCCTGCAATTATCCCGTCAACTTCTCCACGCGACTGGGCGAGTTTGATTATCCGGCAAACGTACAGCGGGATGACTACAGCAGCAGTGGCAGCAGCAGCTCATCCCCGCCGCATCTGCAGAGAAACGAGAACATCTTCAAGACAGTCTTCAAGAGGTAAACTACCCCTTATTATGCCTCATATAACTTCTATAATTGATCGTTATTTCCAGCGTAACTCCCGTGTAGAGCTAGACAAAGACCTTATATATGTACTAGTACTGCGATAACTATGCATATTAAACTAAGGTGAGTTTCCAGCAAAGTGAATCCTATTACCGATAACTTAATATCGATAGATTTGTATTTGTTACAGATTACCATTTACTGGGCTCGTGCAACAACAACGTAATGGATTGTGTAATATTTTATTCTTAATTTACCGCTAAGGTTTACTAGAGAGAGCCGTACATTGTCTTAATACACCTAGGAAATACCCCATAAGTCGCTTCTTTCATAAATAGCTTTGTACACAGGCACACACACACTTAACGTAGACTTAAGATTATAAACTGTGATAAATTTTACATTGTTTAACATTTAACAGACTTTAAATAAACAACACGTCGTTTCTGTAACTTTATAATCTTAAACTAATTAAATTTCGTTCAATAAAAGAAACAATCGTCATAATAATAATCAAGTTCTATCGTATTTCATAAAGGGAAACTCAGCTTGGGTACATTTTCAGTGATTTTGGGCATGGTATTATCTATATAGATTTTTACAATGGAAAGAATTACCCGACAACCCTCGATTACCGTTTGGAGACTGTTAACACGCTTTAATGGGCGTCGACCGCCCCAATAGTTATTTTTTATCTTTGTTTAAATCACCGCTAATTACTTTTGCGAACAACGTAATTTTTTGCCACGTACCACACGAAATTAACATAAATAAAATATTATAATTCATAGCAGACATACGTGTACCGTTATGTCGCATTTATGGCAGCATAAAAACCGAAATTAATGCAAACGAGTAATATAAAAAAACTGCGAACGAACACGTCGTTTTTACGACTGATAAATGCATGTAACATCGCACGTACTATCGCGTTAAAAGCAAATGAGACTGGCTTTAACTCTATTAGGGATGTATCGTATTCCTCAAAGTCAGTCTAACTGGCAGTTACTTAAGCATGCAATAGGGATGGGTGCGGGCCAGAATATATCGATATTGAGCGGGATATCGAACGGCAGTCTTGCTAGCGCACTTTAATCGACTTCAAACTTGCAGTTAAAATTCAACATTTGTTACGGATAAGACAAGACAACAAAGTGCCACAAATCTACTCGGAAACCCTTAAGCCCAGCCATAGATCGCGACCAGGTTGAGGCCCAGACCCACATGCACACGACAAACTATACTGCGACGCGACGCGGCGAAAACGTCGCTGTCAAAGCGACTATTAGAGGCAGCAAACGAGGCGACAATCGTCTGTGTGTGTGTGATTGTGTGAGTGTGGTGTGTTGGTAAACGCGCGCGGGGAGTTTGTGGATGTTTGTGGGGAAAACAATTTGTAACGACTATCGGCGCTTGATAAATTAACATTCGGCAGTTCGTCGATTATGCAACAAATTGTGATTTCAATTGAAATTGACAGCTGCTGAAGTCGGCAATGCGAACCGCTTTCGCTGTGTGCCTAGAAGGCGGATGGCGGATGGCGAATGACGATGGCGCAGCTACTTGTTAGTGCAAGTGATTAATTTGGCTTTTATTTGACACACTTTAGAATCTCGCAGCGCCACGTGCAGTCCGCGTAGCGCCGTCATTTGGCCATTTAGCTGCACGCTTATGCATGCTCCGACATGTAGTTACAAATTTCTTTCTTCTTTTCGTTTTCAAAATTGTTTCCGTCTTTAATCCTACCCCTCTCCCTGTCTCTCTCTCTCTCACTCTTTCTTGTGGCCAGCAGGGGCGCAAGTTCCGTTCCCATAATGCTGTGTTATGCGCTTTACGAGTTTGCTCAACAATACCTAAACGACTCGTTGCGGTGGGCATAAAATTTCCCATTACAAATGCCCCGAACGCGGGACGGACGGCCAATCAGTAAGCCGGCTAAATTAATCGCATCACATGCCATCGCTAACGACCAAGTGGCGACCAAGTGAGGATCCTTCACATGCATTTGTGTAGCGATCTCATTTATGGCCCATAAACCATAGAGCTGGCCCAAGCCCCCGTCTCCCCTGCGCACTGCATCCTCCACTCCAGTTGCAACCACTGTGCGACGGCCCAGAGAGAAACCGTTCGACTCTTCTGAGTTGGCCTCGGCAATGGCACTCGTGCGAGCATTGTCTGTGATCGGTCACCAGCAGCGAGGATATATACGACAGTTAACTTATCTTGCATCCACTTAACGTCTCGTGGCCATAAATCAATCCAATGCTCAAAATCTCGTTGGCAGCCAGAAGGCGAATTAATCACTTTGAAAATTGTTACCCATTTGGAAACTTGTCGCATTAACTTCCCAGCTGCATGCGACTCGTTCTCTAAACACACATATGCATATCAGTATCTCGCTCAGTGTGTGTGTGTGTGTGTGTGTAGGAAACCAGTTCGCGATCACTGCGATCGTGTGTGGGCAATCCTTCAACATCCAGTGAAAACTTGGATAATTTATGATTGACAGAATTAGTTGTTATGTTTTGTAATATAATTTACGAAGAAAATAGTTCTTTTCTGGGAAATTTAAATAACGATAAATCTATCGATATCATAATATATTCACAATAAGCAGAAAAACTATTAAGCCAGACACGCCAAGACACGCTTCGAGAAGCAAAAGCAGTTTGCGTAACCACAATATTTGCCAATAATTCTCTTCGGTATTTTTTCTCATAGGTTTCTAAACAATTTATCAAATTAAAGGCTATCCGTATTCCGTGTGCAGCTCACTCAAGGAATCTCTTGAATTCCAGTAGAGCACACTCGTCCAGCCTGCTTGTTCGTCCCATATGTGTTCGAGGGGCATATTTTATCAGCAAATTGTTTAAATGCTTCTGCCTATTAAAACAATTAGTCACTGCCCAGCAGGAGCAGCTGGAGCTGCTGCAGCAACTGAGCACATAAAGTTTTATTAAATTTTCACAAATTTTCATATTCATCGAGACTATTCACACTCAATTATAACATTCCAAAGAACACAAATTTGCTCGAAAATAATTAAAGGCTCGAAGATGCCTGGAAGATGCGTTTGCGTAAGTCCTGTGTCCGTTGGCAGGCTGGCAGGCAGGCAGGCAGGAGGGAGCGTATGGGGGACTGTCAGACGAGAAAACCGGGAGGCGGTCGGGCGAGCCCACAAGCAATGGTTGGCCTAAGTTTCAAGATGCTACAAGAATGCAAAGTGTCATTTAGGCGAAACAAGACGAGAACAAATACACAGAGCAGGGCGGGTACGTTGACGAAGACGGGAGCATGGGCAGGGGCAGGGGGAACTGGGCGAAGACCAACGAACGTCAGGCCTACCCCAAACCTACATGACGTGTGTGTGTGTGTGTGTGTCGTGCTCATACTTGTGTGCTTGCTTGGCTGCCAGTGCGTTGCATCCTTAGCCACGCAGCCTGCTTACGCAGCGTCTATAAATTATTGCTGCTGCTTGTCATGTACGGAAATCCTTGTGTCAGTGTAGCCGAAATGTGCCCGACTCCAGCTCCAGCTCCGGCTCCGGCTCTGTCGGTGACTTGAGCTCTGGCTTTGACAGAGTCGGGCGCAACGGCGCAACGTTTTCAACAAGATTAGAATTTTCGTTGCAACGCACAAAGCCTCAGAAACAATTCAAGCAGACACATCTCGCAACTATAACAATTAATATCCTGGTAGCAGCGTCGTGGAATGGATGTGCTTCTGCTTGGATTTGCATGCGTATGTGTGAGTGTGTGGGTGTGGGTGTTCAATGTGCAATGTGTGCGCTGTCGTCTTTCTGCTTACGGCTTGCGTTTGCGCACATCGGGGCGTATACTTGATGCTGTATGCTAATTTCCCTCATCCTCAATTTGCGGAATCTGAAATTAAGCGACTGTGTTTGAGTTATTGACTAACTGCCTCGACGACTGCTCTGATCATGCTCCATAACTTATCCAAGCAGTCCAAGTGAACTGCAAGTTTATTGTGATTATTTTAATTACCACTATTATTATTATTATCTTACAGCATATTATCCTTACAAATAGTATGTTGTGGCAAAACAACAAAAAGCTGCTGATTATGTAACGTGATGGGCAAATCGATAGCTGAGCTCTTGATATCGTTATCGCTCTTTTCTTGCGTATTATCCTTAGAAATAGAAATGACAACAAAAAGCTGCTGATTATGTAACGTGATGGTCAAATCGATATATTAGCACTTGTGCGATAACATTGCTAATTGGTTCTTAAGCTGCTCAACTATCGAAACCGACGCTATCTTCCTCTAAGTCATGTTCTTGGTAGCTTGCAAAACGATATTTATATACGATACACATTTGCCTACATTTATGAAAGATGTACCTTATATGTTTGATTTGACTCGTACTTTCTAATTCAACGAATATACCGAACTTTGGTTGGCTTTTCGGCGCTTGACTTATCTTCCCAGCGCCTAAGACGATTCATTAATTAAAGCCGATCATAGACGTTTCATCTTGGTCGTATTTTGACTTTCGGACGCCCCGGCTTGAAGCCTTCTCTAATGGATGTACATTGTAGGCCATAAATCATGACCACACGTGCACTATTCCCCACCTCAACTCGGGGTCTCCACCTTGGAAAATTGAAGAAATACGGAATTAAACGGCAACGGCGAGGAACTAAAAATACGCATTTACAACGATGTCAAACGCCTACAAACTGTGGGACCGTTGGCCACCTTCGCGGAACCGAGACATCGTGCCTCTCTGACATCGTCGTGCACACAGACACACACACATAGACATGGTTGAACTCACCCAAGTCAGGTTGATAAAGTGAGTGAAAATAATTATGGCCATTAGGCGGGCCGAGGAGTTGTTTTCGGGCTTTGGAGATGAGTTTTTTTTTATGAAATTGTTGCGCAAGCAATTCCCGCAAAGCGTCAAGCACATTGATAGGTTTCTCTACTTATAGAGACATAAGTAATAGAAAAAATATGATATTTTGCTGTGTTTATTGCGAGGTGGCATCCATATTCGTTAAAAAAATGGAATTCCTTTCTTTGCAACGAAAAAAAAAACAATGGAATGCTCTTAATTTGGCCGAACTCGAAACTCTCCATTCTTAAACTTCAAAGAATTCCATTCAGGACACATTTTCATTAGCTTAATAAGCATTGTCTACGCGTCACAAAGGTTCTCGCGCCCATCGAATGCATTCGATAGTTGTTGATTTTCTTCTTTTGTGTTATGTAAATATCGAGTAGAGCTAATAAATATTAATGAATGGCATATCCCCAAGCTCATGTTGTCGTCGCCACACAGTCTAGGAGTGGTTTTTAGGTAGAACGATAGGTTTTTTTCGAAAGAGTTGCGTTGAAATGATGACCCTTTGCGGTCTGCATTTAACGAGCGTAAGTATCGGTGAGATTCCAAGAGATATACCATGATTCCGAGAGCAGGTATCTCAGATGCCCTATCAAATTTCGTTATCCACCTACCCCCCGACCGCCCTCATGCACTTGGCGGTCTAATTAACATGACAAAGGAATGTCACTTTGGAAAATTTATGGAACAACAGGCACTTCGATGTCGATACTTTGCTGGAGGCTGCAAAGTTGCAGATGGCCAAGATAATATTTACGATGCCGTTTGATTGGTCTTCCATCGACCGATCACGGTCGGGAAAGAGGCACAGGGAGAGAGAGAGAACCGGAGAAAGAGAGAAAGAGAGAGAGAGCGAAGGGAGCGAAAGCGAGACCGTGCGAGAGACCCGCGCGCTAGGACAATTTCATTGTCGTTAAAACAACTAATTTTATTATACCGCTGACATTTACCATATACAGGTTTGTCGCCGGAGGAGTAGGAGGTGTGTTTGTCCCAGACAGCGAGACAGACCAGACGACAGACCAGTGTCGAGTCGCGTAGACTTTGTGGGCCCGCAGCTTATCTTGTTCGAGACTCCGTTATGCTATCCCATCGTTTGTTTTAGGCTGAGTTTGAAATAAATTTAAATTGTTTAACCGATTTTGAATTCAGCGTGTAGATTATGCGTTTTGTTAGATGATTTCTCTTATCTTAACGCGCCCTGGGCGTGCTTGCTTAGCTGTGCTTGGAGACACGCTGGAGACACAGTGTCTGGTCAGGCAGGCAGGTATGGCTGGGTGACGGAAGGGCGATAGGGAGGGAGGCAGAATCGTATTCGAGCAGTGCATGCTGCATTGTTTAATGGAATTTTCTTGTAATGCGTGCTGAAATTGGATTTTAAAGTGCGGGTCCAACATATAATTTGTTTGTTAATAGTTTCGAAATGCGAGCACACGCGGCTGCACATGCTCCGTGCTGTATTCACACACGTATACATACGTGGTGGCCGTAGTACAATAACAACCGTATCCTATCGTGTCTGTTTGGGACTGTTAACATGGCAGCGGCGTCGGCGGCGGCGGCGGCGGCGGTCCGTGTGCATATCTGCCCATAAAATGGACGGGCCTGTTGTTGCTTAAATCGGGCGTAAGCGAATCAATTCTCATTTTAATTTATTGACACAAACACATACAAACACAGGGCGCTTCCCTTGCTCAGCCCGATGCTGCAGCGCGCGCTGACCTCTCCTCCATTCCATTCCATTCCATCGCATGCCCAATCCCCTCCGACACTGCGCCAATTATACAATAACTCGACTACAATACAATTTGCATGGTGCTGCAAATTGGAACTGTCCCAGCCGGCCAAGAAAAGCGTCGGTCGACGCCATCCAATTTCCATTTAATAAATGCGCATTCGCCGGGTGGGCCGGGCAGCTGGCAAGAGGCAACGGCATTACTGCAAATAGAGGAACATTAACTGCAGGCCAGTGCGGCAGGCGGACAGTGCCGACTACGGCATAACGGTACATGCATCGAACCGTGCACCCGATAGCATCGCCGCATCGCATTGTCATGACCGTCCACCATCCTCGCACCCACCCAAAGGATTGGGCTGCAATAATTATTTATTGAATTTATGGACGTTCGCTTGGTTTTATATCGCGGACTTAAGCGTTGTCCAACACCAGATACCGTAATGGATCCGTGTTCACCGGGCGATAGCAGAACTTGCTGTGAGTAATGGCTCCAGCGGGCATGATGTCGCTTGTAATTGCCATTTGGCCTGGTATTTGGGCGAGCCAAATAGGGAATACCTATCGTATTTGATAAGTTGCGCAAGGTGTTATCGGAATCATCGTCAGGAAGTGTACGTTATCCTTGGCCAAAATTACATTCGCTTTTAAAACTATCGATTTAAAAAGTTGCTAAGTCGATTATTTATTGAAAATAGAAGCACATTAGTGCCTCGATTACGAGTAACCCAATGTTGTACCTGCTAATACTGCTTGCATACAAATAAATATTTGAACGCCCGATACGGCAGCCTTCTATCAATGTCGTTATTGTCGCGACGGCAGGCCGACGACGACGACGACGACGACACTCGGTCGCTTGCCTCAAATGCAGCCCTACATAATTAATGATTGCTTTTAAATTGCGACGACAGACGAGCGTTGTCAGCGACGAAAAATGATTTTTTACTGTATAAACATTTGCACTTGCTCGTAATTAGTTTGCGACGGCGCAGCCATTTCCCCGGCCCCCAGCCACACCCATAGTCCCATCCTCGTTGCCCAGCCGTAATTTATTTGAATCGATTTGAATTAATTTTAACATCTCTTGTTTCAGTCAATTAGATTCGAGTGGTTCTACATTAAGTGCAACAATATTTGGCGCTTCTGTCGGAGCCTAAGTTGCAACAACTGTTTGTTTATATTTACAAGCAGGTGTGAATACGATAAATAAAAATATCGATATTTGATCACTTCGCTGTCAGGTAAACTCTCCCATTGGAAATTACCTAAACAGGTTAATGTTGGATAACAAGTAATTTAATCGATATTTCGATACTAAATCGACGCACACTCCAACACTAACAATCACGTAAAAGCAAATGTAAACAAAGCGCAATAAAAACAATAGAATTAAAATGTCTGCGACGAACGTTGACTCATCTCACCACCCGGGACATTTCACGAGACAGCTTGGCAGAAAGAGTGCAGGCCAATTACCTGTAAGACAACCGGAGCAGCCTCCACGCGAGCTAAATAAAGACGGAAACAGAAGTCTTAATTGCACACACTCTATTTCAGTTGATGACGTTGTACTCGTTGTTGTTTCTTTTTTACTTTTAGTGCACAAACATCTACTTAATCACTAATTACTGTGTTACGCGTAAATAAGCATGCGCTCGCCTAGTTTGGGGCCAACTCCTCTAAAATTTGCAAACTAATCTGCCATTTATCACGCGCCTGTCTCCAGCTCAGCCATTGCCCTGGCGACAGGTACTTGACGTGACTGACGCTCGCTACGCTGGATTTGGATACGGATTCGGATTCAGCGTGCAGATGCAGATGCAGATGCGCAGATACGGATACCGATTCGGATGTGGATGTACGCTCTTGCACTTGCATTTTAAATATACAAATTAGCCTTAGGGAGCTAAGGCGCGCACAAATGATTTATTTTTGATAAATTGCCCCGGTCTCTGCCGTGCTGCGGTTGCGCTTAATTTTGTAAATGATTTACACGGAATGACACGGAATTTAATTTCGAAATTCGCAAATGCAAAACTCACTGGGTGGCAAACATGAATCTCGCACTTGCACGAGGTCGCAATGTGACAACGTATACGAGTTCTAGCGAAGCATTTTCCAAGGGGGAGCAAAGAATATATATGCTATATGATAATTATACCATCATAGTCGCTCGAGACAAGTTTTATAATCCAATGCAAGATTATAGAGCTTTATTGCTAATCAATTTCAGTACTAGAATATACAGAATGCTTGATTCTAAATATAATTTATTGTACGAACTTAAAACTCTACCCCTTGTAACCCCTTTTGAGATCCATCAACCCTGCCTGTCTGCGTTTTAGGTTTGCATAACACGAAATAAACGAGTATTCTCTGTGGCATGGCCAAACTTTTTGTTGTATGAATAGGTTTATTTTGGGCAATGTACTTATTCCCAATTAATCCCAATAAAGCAGAAACATGCATCTCTAGAGATGAAAACTTTACCTGGGCACACGTGAGTCGAAACAATATGATATTGTTCACCTTAAAATCTTAAAGAGCAAACAAATTGTAGAACGCAATTTAGTATGCTATCACATAGTAAATTAATGCTGCAAGAAATTACTGATTTGTTCTTCCAATCAAGCAACTAATTAAACGAGAGACATCTTTAGATAAGGCCGGTTTGGGAAACACTTTCGTTTCTCCTCAAGCGTAATCGATATCGAGGAATAATTACAGATCAAACGACCTAATTAGCAATTAGCGACGTGGCCGAAATTCAAATGGTCTGCTTGATTTCCGGACAACATGCTTGATCCGAATCCGCGTTCGCGTCGTGCTGCATGCCACAGACAGCTGTCCATACTAAGCATCTCCGATGGGTCTCAACCAGGCCAGGGCGAAGCGTGGGCCCACTTATCACGCGCCCGTGTTGGGTACGGTGGGGTGATTATATTGCCGTGTGTGTGTGTGCGTGCGTGTTTGTTGTTGTTTCAAAAAAACCAATTGGAAATTAGAAATCACTGTCAATCGGCTGGGGCGGGCAATCAATCGTGACTCTGTTGTCGAAATGCCGACAAAGGAGCGACGCACGCGCGCGGGGAATTCCATGGAAAGGGCTTCGAGATTCTAACTTTGTCCCGGTACCGGGTCGCATTACCCATTGCCAGTGTCAGTCCCGATACGATACATAGGCCCGGTTAGGCTGAGGGCAGTGCCAGCTCTAACTCGACGAGAGTCAGCTGCGGCTCGGCTCGGCCAGGCCCGACAGAGCCACTTGAGGCACAAAGCGCGCCGATTTGTTGATTTGTTTTGAAAAGTGAGTAAATATGTTTCCATTTATGAATGTTGTGTGTGCTCCGTTCGATTTGTTTGAGCAGCAATCCCATTTTCAAGTGGTCGATAAGATGCCAGGTGCTGATACCATATCATAGTTCCTGTTACCTGATAACACCTTGCAAATGGAGGTGGTGCGCACTCATATACACACACGCACACACTCCTGTGTGTCGACTCCAAGTTGTCTGGCAAACAATTAAAATACCCAGGTTAGAGAAGCTGCTCCAGCTGGGCAACATCCAGAATTTCTGCAATTTGTCAGAAAATCTTTAGTGTTTCTTCGCCCTGGACCCTGGAGACGAGAATCTGGCATGGCTTAAGCGTAAACAAATTTATCGAAAGCAATTTGCATGGAGCGTCCTTTTGTCAGCTGCGTGCTGCCTGCAGCCTGCTCCTTGCCGTATGCTGCCTGCTCCTTCGGTGACTTTGTCATTTGTCGCCTGACAAAAAGGATTTTATTTTATTACTTTTATGTTGGAGACTTCAATTTAAGAAGATTTTGTGAACACATCAAATGCACACACACACACACACACACACAGATGTGCTGTTGTCTGTCTCACACACACACACTGAAAAGCGACAATTTCATGTCCAATTGCTTTCCAGGTGACATGAAACAACACTTAAGCAAGAGGAAGCATAGCAGCAGCTTTTGAAGTAGAGGGGAAGGTGGGATGGGAGTGTAGTGCGATTTGGGAGGCAAAAATGGGAGGACGAGTCGACCTGCAACTCCCTAACGTGCAGCTGGTGCTGCTGCCGTGCGTTCGCACCGCTTCCTACTCCTGCCGTGGCTTCCACCACTCACCGCACTTTGCCGCATGTAAGTAGTATGTGTGTGTGTGGCCAGTTGAACTTACCTGATGAAAGAGCATCTTGCAACATTCAAATTGTTTTCAATATAATCTGCTTGTTCGTAAAATAAACGAACATTATTGGCGAAAACTAAATCCGATATAAGCTGCTTGCAAGTATCGATAAATCATATACAAATTGAATATAAATGTATCGATATTTGCATATCCCAAGCAAAAGGAATACGCAAATGCAACAGAACGATAGGGATATTTGTACTCCAATTAGAATTCTGGAACTCTCCGTGAACTGTTTCGGATTTCGTGGCGCCATCGAGTGCATACCGCTTCCACTTCGTCTTGATCCCTACACACTCGGGCACAAGTACTTGAACGGATTGGCATATGTTCGATCCTTCAGCTGGAAGTACGCCCAGCACACATGCCCAACTCAGTTGAGCACTCACCGAACCCAAATATTATAAATGACGACGCGTTAACACCCCCAAAACGCTCTTCTTACACAAATTCCACCAAAAACTGGTGATCTTCCATAAATTAGAATACAACAAAGTGGCGGGTGGGTTCGTGCTCAAGTACCAAAGGATTCGATTACATTTTGAAACGAAATTGTTTGTTTTTCGTAACACTCCTCGCACACATTTGGTTTTCTATGACAAACGGAAGGGGCCAATTAACGTGGCTTTAGAGCTGGATCCATGATCGAATGTTTTTCAAGTCTGATTATTATCCTTTTCAACTTTGTATTTATACTTAGTTTGTTTTGTTTAAAAATAATATGATGAATAATAAATTTCAATAAAATCTTATCGATCACAAATCACATTTTTGCATTTCATTAATATTCTGAAGAAAACATTTTAATCAATAATCGATAGATTATGCTGTAAAGTATTCTCTCTAATAATAAAAATAATCCATCTCTAAGTTCTATTTACTAAGTTTTGCTTGCCTAATAAGAATAAACAGTGCCCTGCATTGAGTCTATTTTTGGACTATCAATTAATACTCGACTGGCTGATTACTTAACCAGTGCCAGGGCGCACATACATGTGTACATGTACGTAATTGTTCCGAGTTGTATGCACGTTGGGCTGCTGCACAGAAACCAGCATAACATAAACAAGGAATCGCAGAAGAAACTCAAAAATGTGCGATGCCTTTCGATCGCAGCCAGGCAGCAAGGCAAGCCGCCATAAAAATATTTCCAGTGCCGAGCGAAAGGGGAAACGACACGAACTGGAAACGACACGACAGCCGCAGCAACAGCAGCAGCAGCAGTTGCTCTTCCAGTCGCGGAGGTGGGCGTATTTTACAACAACAGCCCCTGAACGAACAGTGAGAACAATGCGCACTATCTCGCTCTCTCAACAGTCGCATACACTGCCGACTGAGATGGCATATGCATTGCGCTCTCTGGTTGGAACGCTCGTTAAGCAGAACATACGTTTGCTCACTTCGACACACAGCCGAGCGCTACTCGTCTCGCTCTCTCGTTTTCGACGACACGTCAGCCTAGTGCCCCTGGCCGGCCAGTCTCTGGCATCGGCAGACCAGTTTGTGTTTAAACGCGAGAAGGCATAGGCGCACATCTCAGCTGTGTGCCTGTCGACGACGATTTCGAGCTCGCGTCACCGTCAGCGTCTGCATACGTCTGCGTCTCCATCGCCGTCACTGTTGAGAGGCCACTGACAGGTTGTGGAACTAGTTTCAGGCGAGTCTACGTACGATCGTGGTACAGAAGAAGTTTGTGCAATACAAGACGACTTAACTGTTCAAAATAAGCGCATATTAAATACTTAAAAAGTGAATTAGAGTAAATACTCTAAATACCAAATCGATACACACTCCATTATCTATAAAAAAAAAAAAAACAAACAAATATCGCATGCGATATATGTCGCCACCTTGGCCCGGCAGCCAAGCTCGTGTTAAGTTGACCCGCGAACCACAACAAGACTTAAATCCGAATCGAACAGGCCAGCAACATAAACAAGAACTAGTGTCCGGCATATTAGGAGAGGACATCTGTTGGCGCAAACATTTGTGTGCGATTTGTCGGCTGTCGCGGCTACAAAAGGCCAACCAGAGTCAATAAAAAAAGGCGATCAGCAAACGAAAGAATAAAACGCAAAGTCACACAGAAAACAAACAAAACATTTTCCGGCTCCGGCGACATTAACAGAACTGCTCGACATCAACAATTTGTTTTATCAATTTTCAACAAGGCCAACAACAACAGCGGTAGCAATAACAACAACAATAAGCACAGCAGCCCAACAACAAACAACAAAAGCGCCCAGAGTGCTTAGTCGCGCGCTCGCGTCGAGCACGCACACCACCTCCGCCGCCACTGTCGTTGTCGCCGACATTCCATTTCCATTGCCACATTCGCATCCGCATCCAGGTCCATCTCGACCCACTCCTGTACGAGGAGTTACACACCCACCCACAGCACCCAACCCCTTGGCAAGTGTTCACGAGGAGCAGCAGCAGCAGCAGCACCATCAGCCTGAGCCACAGCCGTAGCAGCATCCCATCGTCGCAGGGTGCGGGCACCCCACGGTGAACACTCACACTCGTGACCTGCCTTTACCGTTTACCGTTACTAGCGTCGACGAAGACGAACGCGACAATGGCTGCATATGCGCAGTTTGGATACGGTTACCCGTCGGCAAATCAGGTAAGCCAAGAGCAAACGCTATAGGAAAAAGTATGCGATACGTTTGTTTGGATTATATCTTGAAGTCATAATCTAGTGCGGATTAGAAACAAGCGGTATTTGAAAATTTGTTTAAGAAGAGTATATTAACTTAATGTAGGAAAGACTCTTATGTATAGGTTTTTATACTAGCTTTTCTTCCCATTTGAAAGTTGTGTAAAATAACTATAAATCTGAGCATCTATTTACGATCCATTAGCTCATGACTTAAAATATGTCAATATTATATTAATCTAGCTAGGATTCGCTGGTTGCCACCTGCTTTTACTTTAGTATTATCGTTTAATTAAGATTAAAGATTCAGGCATCTTCAGAGTGTGTGTGCATGTTTGGCATGTAATTCCATTCACACACACACTCACACGCGCTTGTATCTACATATAATTGGCCATAATGTCGATGGGGTATACGAAATAAGCATAAATTTAAATTTTATGCCTGGCCAAAATGGCCAACTCCGAAGGCAAAGTCGGGCATGAATATTCAAGCACAGCGCGGCGCTACAGCAGCTTCTCGCTGGACTCGAGTCCGAGTCGCCGCCGTCGTAATAGACGCAGCTTGCAAATGTTGCACAATTTAGGACATTGTGCAGCCGTCGCCACGTTGCCGTCGTAGACTGAACTGGACTCGGCCTTGTCGCATCGCTTGAATTCTGACCATAATTACCAAACCGAGTAAAGGGGTGGAGGGGGGATCGGGAAGGCGGCATAATATGGCGAGCTCTGTAATTCAAATTAGTAAATTGTGCGCCACGACCGACGAGTGAAGCTTGTGGCCAAAGGACACAAAAGGCTTTGCTCTCTTTCTCTCTCAGTGCGTGTGTGAGTCCTTCTCTCTGCGGCAGGCCTCATAAATTTATGTCAATTCAGCTTGCTGAATGCAGCCCCATTTATTATAATATGCAAACTTGGTAAATTGCAATAATTAAAATAATGAACGCACAGATTATCGACTATAATTATGCAGATGTGCGCCAAGTGCGTCGTCCTACGACTGCCAGAGACTCATAAGAGACTCCCCCTCTGGGTTTTTCTCTACGTTTTTGCCGGTTTCATTCAGACGGAGCCCTTGGCTGGCTGTCTTGTACTACATTTGTATTATTCAAATTATTCTAATAAAAATAAACAAAACTGCGGCAGGAAGTAAGAGTTTGTTAAAGACATGCTGGGGCAAACATTGGTGTACATGTGTAGTCATTTAGACTGGTGTAGATATTATAATCTTAATCTTATAAGACAGTTTAAGACGTTCTATTGTCTGAGCGTTATTTGGATGGTAGGATTACTAATGTAATACATGGGGTGGTAATATGAAATGATCTCATTGTTTTTTATAAATATACCTTGTAAACACGACAAGATTTTTCTTAAGTTAATTTAGGTATGCCCCTTTTGGTAGTGGTAGCGCATACTACATGAATATTATAAATTATTCGCAAAATTTTCAGTCATTAATTTAATTTTAATTTCAACGCCAATTCGGCATTCCAAATATGACACACACAGCAAAGCAAAACCCGCTGACGAATCCAATTTTATGAATTTAATCAACGGCCTGAACAGAATTGTCAACTTGCTCAACTCGGGCAGTTCAGTTCACGCATTTCATGGCTTGAATAACTCGAATTCCCAGGCAGGCTGCAGAGGAACCCAAGGCATCGCCAACGGCTCCGTGTCCTTCCTGCAAACGAGGCCCGGACCAGGCATATGATGCGAGAAAAAACTAATATTTTGCAGTGTGCATTCCATAATTGATTTATGAATTTTTAATGCAAACATTGAGAACGAGTGCGACGTTAAACAAAGAGTTGGTCCCAGGCCTGAGCTGGAGCAGGAGTAGGAGACGGAGCCATAGCCGTAGCCCTGCTCCGACAGCAACTACTGAAACTGAAGTTAATTCAATAAAAGGAGCGTCCCAACAGCAGCAGCAACTTATTCGCATTAGCAAAAACACGCATCAGGAGGCTACGACTGCAGCTACGGCTACGGGCTATGGCAATGGGTATTGGTTTTGGTATTTGTATTCTTATTGGCATCGCACACATACACACACATCCATATGTTTGCATGTACATGTGTGTTGGCGGCTGCACTCCTGCGAGCGAATGTGAGAATATGCCAAATGCCACGACGCATTGCCGTCGCTGCCGCCACAGCCGTAGTCTCTGGTCCAGAACCAAATGTCGGTATAGTCCCAAGCTCAGCTTCTTCTCCGCTCCTTTTATTTTCGCTTATTGCAGCCTTTGTTGTTGTTGATTTTGTGCCGTTGTGCGTTGCTGCTGGCGGCGCCGTCGCTGCTGCTGCTGCTGCTGTTGAGCCGTCGTTGTCTTTGTTCCGTTGCTGTTGCTGCAAATCCAAGTCGACTGGCGTCAGGAGCAAGCTATGTACTATTGCGTAGCCAGCTATCACTTTTTGCTGCAGACTCTTTGTTCGTTTGTTGCTGTTGTTGTTGTTGTGGTTGCAGTTGTTTGCTGTTTACAGTGCAAAAGCAGAAATCCAAAAACGCACCTCCAGCAGCAGCAGTAGCGGCAGCAGAAGCACCACAACAGCCCGCAACAAGCATTGAGCACACACGCGCACACACCTACAATATAAAACAATTAAGAAGGTCTACCAAAGAGTGCGCTCGACTTTGAGATACTCAGTATTCAGCATACTTATGTCTTATTTACCACTATTTTTCGCTCAAAATTTGTTGGTATTCATAAATACAAATCATACTTGCATTAGTGCTGGCAAACAGCCATGTTGTCTTGCATCGATATTTCGATGTTTTCACGCGATCAATATCGATGCTTGAATGAACTTTCAATACTGTTTTCTATTTCTTTTGCCAGCATACCTAGCTTAAAGAACCATCGATTTATCGCTACATCTGCCAGCACTAGATTGTATGTACATTTGCACAAACAAAAACTTGCAGAAAATTTGATTAAAAGTATGAAATTTGGTATGTCCCACCTATGTAAATTATATATTTGTTTATGGTTAAATTAAAATTGATAAAAGGCCTGCAATATCCTTCTACTTATTGGAATACTGGGTATGAACAACAAGCAGAGTTGCAGAGTCGAACCTCCTTTGTTTTATACGCACGCACTGAACAATTGGCAAATGGCAATTGGAATTGGAAAGGTGGGACCGCACCGGACCGGACCCGGCCAGATCGGAACTGCTGCTGCACAAAGCTGAACGGACGGGCGTTTCGTGAGCTTTAACATAAATCAAAAAATTAATAACCATAAAGTGACGGCAGCAGTTTTTCCAGCCTTGGTCAGAGCGGGTGGCCGCAGACGCTACGCGCCATCCCCACAAGCCAGAGGGGCACCAAGCGCATCACAGCGTACCGCACTCATCTCCGCGTCGTACCTTAACGCAGCCGCAGACAGACTTGTCTGCACTTCAAAGGCACTAATAAGTAGAGCCATTCCATACGGTTGACGGCAATTGCGATTGCTGCTTTAGTTTTCCGTTTGTTGTCGATTTGCATATTTGAAATTACCCGGTACATGTTACTGAAATTCACTGTTACTTGTCTCAATAGTATCCTGCTGCAAGGTTCGTTGCAAGTTCAGCATTTGTTGCTCTTTGAAGTCGCGTCATGCAACCAGTAGAGCGCATGCACCAAATATTAAATACGAGCTTGGAAATTCCTTGTACGCTTTGTATTGCAATAGAAACAACTGGATAGACACTAAAGAAGTCCGTGCTATGCTAATTTTCCCATAGAATAGGAAACTTACGTTGAGCTGATATATTATCTGTACGATGCCTAAAACAGAGTTCATCTTTTGCAACTCACTGCAAGTCTACAGCAATAATCAGATAGGCAATGTTTTCCATTAGATTTTGTTGCATAAAACCCTTCATTAATTCGCTAAATCGCGATTAACAAGTGGCATAAGCAATCATTGCGGTAATAATACGTAATTTATAGTGTTTTCATGCAACATTTTATTGTTGCTGTTGAATCCTAAGTCCTTTCCGCGACATGGGCAAAAGAACTTTAAAACCGACACTTCACACCGTTTATCGCAATATTCGAGTCATAAAAAAGGCAACTATAAAGCAATATTTAATAGTTGCCAACACTTGGCAACATATGCAACATTTCCGCATTGTGGATACTCTCCTTAAGTTGCCTCTAAGGCCCAAGTCGGAGTCAGTGCCAGTCGAGAACCCCTTGGGGCCATCCTATGCTATCCTGTCTGTGTCCACCTTACGATAAGCCGCACAGTGCGCGCTTCCTGCCCAGCACCGCCTCGCGTCGCACCTTGCCTCTCCTCATCCTTGTACAGTGCAGTGTGCAGCGCGGCGCAGCCGAGTGGGTGAGTGAGAATCATTAAAAATAAACTGACTTGCGTGCCGATAATAAGCACCGCGCTGGCCGCTTGCTCGCTGCTTGCTGCTGACTTTGCCGTCCGTACCACATTCAGCTGGCTGTCCCACTGTCCCCCGTCTGTCCTGCCCGCTGTCCAGTCCGGGCTCTCTTTCTCTCTCTCAGTGTCGTTGTCGTCGCTGATATGTGTTTTTTATGGACGACCACAAAAACTGAAATTGATGTTCGAATCGCATATAAAAATAAAGAATAATAAGAAATGAGCGCGCGCAGCGTTTTGTACATTAGCCAAGGAGCGACAGAGAGAGGGAGAGCATGGCTGTGCCACTTGTTGTGGTTTTTTGGATTCAACGTCGTCGTCGGCGTCGTCGACGTCGTTACAGTTGGTCGGTCGCTCGTTTGGCCGGGCAAGCCGGTCGGTCGGTCATTCATTCAGAATTCATTAGATTTCATTCATGAAAACGCCTTCATTATGCAATAATTTCTCGACTCGGTATACCTTGGATTCAGATTGGCCCCTGGAGAAGCCTGAGAGGATTGGTGTCCGCATGAAATTGCTTTGCGATTAGATAGCCTGCAGGAGGTGTTGAGAATCAGCTTGTTCAGTCGAGGGAATTACCATTATTATTTAAAGCATAAATTTGACTGCGGTAGCACCGATTTGGCCAACGGTAGCCGGCTATGCCGTGTCGGGGAGGAGGCGCACTCCATTGAGTGAGTGATAAGTGGATCAGGTTTTCGGTTGAATTTGAATATGCATTGGATTTTGGACGAACTAGATCGAGCTACGGTATGCGTTAACGGGGCTAATATAAATACGCTTTTACGCTCGTTAACGTTGCTTGCAACCGTCTTCATCTATTTGTCCCGTTTTGGGTGTGTGTTTTCTGAGCTAGTAGACTGAACCTCAAACCACTTGGCTGGGGATGCTGTTTTGAGTGGCGGGTCGGGTCTTTCACTTGAAATCGCCGATTCGTTGCGGTTATCGCGTCAAGCGCATACCTGAGGCAGAGGCCTCTTTCTCCTCGCTCTCCCTCTCTCTCTCTCTCTCCTGGTGCCCTTCGCAGGCTTGCCATGCTCACACTCGATCGGTCCGCTGATACTTTCGGGTACTGTGTACCCTCTTCAAAGAACGGAGACCGAGAACGATGCATGAGAGATCGGCACACAGAGTCCATCCACAGAACCCAAACTCTTGCAGCGAAGACAGAGACGTACACTCGCACACACACACACACACAAGAGTATCTTTGTATCTTAAATCTGACTGTGATAAATTGAAAATTAATGAAGTGAAAATAGATGGAACGGATCGCAAAATGCGCCAAGCCAATAAAATATTTTGACATTTGGAGTTATCGTCTTAATCTGTTTATTTTTTTTTGTTTCTGTCGTTTCCGACCCAAAGGTTCGAGGCAGTCCCCCTGCCCCTGTGCGGTGTGGCATCGTCCTTGAGCGCATCACCTGTTTTTGGTAGCGTTGCGAACGTTCCTCTTTAGCTGCCTTTTCTCCTCGCTTTTTGCTTTAGTGTTGTTTTGTTTTTGTGAAATGTATTCAAGCTCTTTTTCGCTCTTTTCCAGTTGCTTGGCAGTGCGGCGGCCACAACCGGCGACAGTCAGAGTGGACATGGTGGTGGCTCGATGCCTTCGCCGCTGTCCGGCACAAACGAAGCCTCGCTGAGTCCCTCTGGCGGCTCGACAACAACTGGCATCACAGGCCCGGTCAGTCCAGGTGCAATTTCTCAATCGTCTAACAATGCGGTCGGCGGCGGTACCGGTGCTTCGGCCACATCGCCAACAGATCCCGACGCAGTCGGCAACGATGTGTCGGGCGCCACAGAAGCAGATGCTGTTGGTGGCGGCGGAGCAAGTGCACTGGAAGCGCATGTTCGACTGGCAGCGAACAGCATGTCCTGCTGCGAGAATGGACGACCCATTATAACGGATCCTGTGTCGGGACAAACGGTTTGCTCGTGTCAATATGATGCATCGGCGCGTCTAACGCTTAGCGGCTACTCCCGCATGCCGATACCGTCAGCCGGCGTGGGTGTATATGGTGGTCCGTATCCGTCGAACGAGCAGAATCCCTATCCCAGCATTGGTGTCGATAACTCTGCCTTCTACTCGCCCCTGGTAAGTGAAGATGCTTAATTGCTGCAGCAGGCATCTCTCTATAAGTTAACCATCTTTTTTGGTCTCCAGAGTAATCCGTATGGCATGAAGGATGCCAGTTCCAGCTCCGAAATGAATGCCTGGACCTCAGCTGGCCTGCAGTCGACAAGCGGATATTATTCCTACGATCCAACGCTGGCGGCCTATGGGTAAGCAGAAAGATGCATACATACTCGTATATGTATATATAGAGCAAACAAAACCAAGTGCTGTAATTGGCGCGAGTTGGACGCAGTCTAAAGTGTTTTCATGGCTCGTCGAGCAAAAGTTTCGTGCTCTGTCAAGTCTGGCGAGTTTTATCACCACAAAAGGTTTGCCGCGCGACCCAAAGTGGCCGCCAAGTCAGACCCAGACACAGACGCAGACCCAGTTTAAGCTGCCGTTGTTGCTTGCGGAGACAATCGTGCTCAAACTTCCTAACTTCCCTCTAACCCTATGCAAACGTTGGCAGCAAAGGCGCGTCGCGTCGCGTTTGCTTTTAAAAAAAATATATACTAAACTCAATAAGTTTATGACTGAACGGGGGGAGGCAGGAGTGAGGGTGCGGGTCGGGTCGGAAGGAAGTTACAAATGCAGAGATTAAAATTCCCAGGGCGTCCTCATCTTGTCGTCGTTTTTATAGAGCAATGCTATTTTCCTCATGAAAAGAGAATTTTTGCGAATCAAAAGTGCAACACGTACAACCGCAGGAAAATGCGTGAAAAAGGAAAGGAAAAGCGACGCTTAAAAATAATAAAATAAATGAAACTGAAAACCTTTAACTGCTGTGGGTAATCGATTTTTTAATGCCAGAAAAATGCTCTTTAAACCGATTTAAGGTATTTTCATTAAGAATGTACTGCGAACTTTGATTGAGTTCTGAGTAATTTGCTCCACTGTGCTCGCATTTTATATTTCCGTTCGCGGTTCTCCTAAGCGGCAATGGATCTTTAATGTTTGCAAGGTGTGTCTGGCTTTGGAGCAACTATTTGCTGCGGCAACTTAGTCATATCCAGCGCATCTACCGGAAGATCGAAACACTCGTGGTGTTTACCAGGCATTGTCCCGCTCGAATTGTAGTTCTGTTTATCGCGATAGTGAGCCCCATGATAGGCCTGGCGATACCAGATCATTAGCAGCAGTCTAGAGCTGATAAGGCAGCATGTACAGGGGGAGAGAGAGAGAGATAACAGACAGATATTGCCTGCCAATCATATTTAACCATGTTTGTATGTTTTCCCATTTTGCAGCTATGGCCCCAACTATGATCTTGCCTCGAGGCGAAAGAATGCGACACGCGAATCGACGGCCACATTGAAGGCGTGGCTGAGCGAGCACAAAAAGAATCCGTATCCGACAAAGGGCGAGAAAATCATGTTGGCCATCATCACAAAGATGACACTCACCCAGGTCTCCACATGGTTTGCGAACGCACGACGGCGTCTGAAAAAGGAAAACAAAATGACATGGGAGCCGAAAAACAAGACAGAGGACGATGACGACGGACTGATGTCAGATGATGAGAAGGAGAAGGATGTAGGAGGAGGAGGAGGAGGAGGCATGGGTGATGGCGTAAAGCCACTGCAGCAGCAGCAGCAACCCGGCGGCAACAGCGACACATTTGGTAAGCGCCGTCACCTAATTTGCTCTTGGGACATTGACCCAAGACGCGCATGTCGGCTTGGTCCGACCCCGTCAAGCTGTTTTATAGTATAGTGTGTGTAGTATATATGTTGTTGTACATATGTTTCGATTGTTTTGTAAACAGGCTTTTTCAATGATTTGGATGCCTGTGTCACTCGCCTGACCCGAGCTCCACGCCAGCCACTCCTCGCCAGATTTTGTGGCAGCGGCCTTTTAAGTACAATTTATGTGGCGAAACGAATGTTATGCAATCTTTGTCTACTTGGCCATCGCCGTCGCTGCCACCATGGTCTATGCTGCTGTCCGTGGTCCGTTTATTTGTCTGACTGCTTAGGCGACATCCTCCCCGGAAGTTGACAGCACATTGTTGGCAAAGTGGCCTTGCGCCGTCGCCGCCGCCCGCACTTGGCACTTCTTTGTGCCGCGTCGCGTCGCGTCGTGGCGGCCTTGCTCGAGTTGGCGACTTGCTCGCTCCCAATTCACTTATCCCGCTTCGAGTAACTGGGCTCTGCGCTGGCTGAGTGAGGTGGGGGGAGGCAGGCGCGTCAACTGAAGTTGGCGGAAGCTACAGCATTTTGTTGCTGAAAGCTTTCGCGAGGGTTGCACGCATCAACGCCCACCAACAATTTCAAGGGTTCTTGCTCCGGCACAGGGCACAGGGCGTACGCCCAGTTGCCAGCTGCGGCAAGTAGCAAGTGGCATGTGGCAAGTTGGGAGTCCTGTGTGAGAACTTGTCTACTTCCGCTTTCAACTTTCGACTAATTCAATTTATTTATGTGTCCGTTTTGTGCTCTTTAAACTTTAATCAGCAGATCCTGGGAATCAGCGTATCAAGTCCGAGATGAGCAAATCGGACAAGGATCTGGATATGGATGAGAAGATCAGCGAGCGTGAGCCGCCCAACCTGTTAGCCTTGCGTGGACTGCCTCCGTATGGCGCACCCAATTTCAACCCGCATCCCACACACCCGTCGCATCCCTACAATCCCTATGGACACCCTCATCAGCAGCAACAGCAGCAGCAGGAACACCAACAGCAGCAGGCACACACGCCCGTCTGTTACAATCCTGGGTACGCAGTGCAGAATGCACTCGTTCAGGATGCGGGGAGCGAGTACGCCCTTCAAAAAAACCAGCTGAGCAGAGACTGTGGCATACCGGTGCCGGCGAGCAAGCCCAAAATCTGGAGTGTGGCCGACACAGTCGCCTGCAAGACACCACCGCCTACGGCATATCTCGGCCAGAACTTCTACCCACAGCATCAGCAGCAGCAGCAGGAGGAATCTCCGAGCCATCTGCATACGGAGCAGCAGCAATCCATTGTGGGCCAATCCCAATCGTCGCATCCCCTGCAGGCATTGCAATCGAGCATGACGATGGGGCCGCAAGTCGAGCTCGGTTCGCCGCTGAGTATGATGAGCAGTTACGCCGCCGCATCGCCATATTCGCGGATACCTACGGTGTACACCGAAGCCATGGGCATGCATATCGCGTCGGCGGGTCCGCCGGTCAATACGCTCAAGACGCCCATCCATATGCATCGCGAGCTGGCCCAGCATCAGGTTCTGCATTCGAGTACCACCAGCAGCAGCACGCAAGCGCCTTACCTGCCTCATCATCCATCGCATCAGCTTCAGCAGCAGCAGCAGCAGCGAGTGGGGTTTTCCGAGATTCAACCCGATACTCCACCCCAGACGCCGCCAAACATGAAGCTGATCAGTCACAACAACAACAACAGCAGCAGCAGCAACAACAACAGTTCTACGCTGCATTCCGGGCCCGTCCCGGTGCCGGGTTCAATGCTTTATAGCAGCAGCAGCAGCAACAACAACAACATCTACGCGATCAATGGCAACATCAGCAGTAGCTACCTGACCAGCAGTCGGTCCAGCTCGTAGGGAGACCCCCCTAGACGTAATAGATGCCTATACCAAATATTATGATGAACAGGCCCAAGTGGACAAGTGCAAATCGCGCTGGCAGCGAGTGAGGGAGAAGGAGAGAAAGAGAGAGAGAGATGCCAACGTTAAGATGATAACAACAATAACCACACTAATTATTTTGCAATAAATGTAGCTTAAGTACAGCAATAAAACTTTATTTCCTACCATATCGTAAATGATTTCGCTTTATAACTTTAATTAGCATATTTACACTCGCTCAATTCGAGCAGTCCGACTGCCTGCAGAAGAAGAAGTCTCATGTCGCACACGACGACGACGACGACGGCTGCGACGTGTTGCCCCTTCCCCTTCGGGGATAAACAAATGTGGCACAACACGATACGACAGCGGTTCATCATCATGCCGAGCCGAGTGGGATTTGAGTCATTCTTCAAGCGGGTTTAATGACTCGCGCGGAACTGAGAAAGCAAACATAACACAAGCACGTAGAGCGCTCGGAATTCATTCATAATACGTACTACTTATAAACAAGTGTGTGCGTGTGTGTGCTAAGCAAAGCTCTAAAATAAAGAGCCCACTATTATTCGCCAGTTAAACCGCGTCGTTATAATCCCAAAACGGTCTAAGTAACTTTACTATTATAGTCTTTTAAGTGTAGAAATTAAATTTATTTAAAATGTAAATATCATATAAAGGCAATTTAAAGATCGTAAATATCTGCACATTTTCTATAGTATGCTTGGAGCTGACTAAGTTCGTAAGAAGCCTTCAACTAGGGATACCTTCAGACTTGATCAAATCGAACAGAGAAGGTGTTGGAGCTTAATCAACAGTTTACTCCGAGACGAGCTTATTTAACCATCGATTCACGATGATGATTTTCCCAATTAGAGCTGACATAATGCGATAACGTTATAGCTAGTGTTCTCTGTGATATATCGAAGCACTTATGCGCAGATTGTAGGAGCAATCAGTCAGCTACCCTATAAGAATATTTAAGTTACGGAAGGCAACAGTTCTGCATAGATTTCAATGAAATGTTACATATACGATGTGTAAGCTAAGCTACGGTATAAGATTTCGCTGTACTCTTAGCTAATTTTAATAGTTTATTATGTCTACATCTAAGTTTAAGTTAATTAATATATAATTGAATTAATTTAACATTAAATTCTAAACTAAACTAATATCAACAAGTTTGTAAGTTCGCACAAATGAAAATAAAGTGATTGAAAATATTAAATATCAATATCAAATTAAAAGTGTTGTTTAAAGATAAAAATAACTTTCTACCCTGTTGTGGATTTTTGGAAAATAACTCCGCAGGGTGCTCACGGTTACTCGTAGATCGATTGCAACCTCGTGGCTGATCTGCCCTGGAATGCAAGTCTGCCGCATAGGATTAGCTACTTTTTTTGAGAAACTGAGGATAAAGAATCAAAAGCGGATTATCCACTTATTGCCTTTGATTGGCATATACAAAATCTATGTTTTGTAGCACTGGAAAGCCCAGTTTTTTCATCAATGATTTATGGCTTCTTTCTATTTTGGTGACAAGCGTCGCGTACCATACCCGATCATGTCTGGGGTCTCTAAAAAATAAAAGAAAAATGAGCTCGGGGCTGCCACACCCAGCCAGACAGACAGCAATCAATTAAAGCAGACCACAGTTCTTACAATAATGAGAAGTGTGATCAAATCTGAGGGGACATGGGCAAGTACTACACGTATAAAGTGGATTAAAATTAGCTGTGCGTGAATACATGATCATGAACTATAGAATGATCTAAACTATATATACAATTTTAACATTAGCATTACGAAAAAGAAAGATATGAGAATACGAAAAGAGAAAGGGCGAAGTAGTAAAAAACAGAAAGAGACTCGGGAAATAAAATACATAATTAATTGCGAGAGAAAGAAAGGGTTAAAGGGTGATGCATACAAATTTATGGGTTCACGCTTTATCAATAGAAAAGTTTTGAGCAAGGGGGATAAAGCGAGACAAGGGGCACGTGAGAATCATTAGATAAATTTGGAATATTTCAAATTAGCTGTCTGAATTATGGCAGCATCTGCATTCAATTGCTGCGCTCTTTGCGTAAATTGCACACAGTCTGTTAGGCAACTTGAATGTGCACACACACACATGTATATGCACTTGAATAAACGTATGTGCTTATCCCCGATCCACCCTGCCACACAGCCCGACTAAAGCTGCAGTTCTAACATATCGCACATTTTGGCTTTTGTCTCTGAGCCCCGTTTGGCTTTTGCACAATTTTATCCACAGTGTGGAAAATGACAACATTAATTTCGTCTTTTATTTGTGCGATTCGTGCCCGGGCCGAGCGAGCGACCACATTTTAAATTAACCCAAAACATGTTTAGGGGTTTTCCGCACAATTGCCTCATCGGTGCAAGCAGCGCAGCGCAGTGCAGGCAGCCATGTGCCATAATAATGGGCTTTTCAGAATGTTGCAACACCTGACGCCTCTCTCTTCCACTTAGAATATATTACAAAGATATATATAAAGAGTGTTTGTAGGGACAGACAGTTGCAGCAATTAATTGTATTTTTTTTTTCATTTTAAAACAGATTTAAGGGGTGCTTATTAAATTTTAACTTACATTTTTACTCTTCTTGCCAAATTGCATATCATGCAGCAATTGTATGACTCACTACACATAAAAATCGAAGTCACATTATATCGATAATTGAAATTATCACAATTGTTGTTACCGAATATCAGTAACTATCAAAGTCACAGTCACGGTATCAATCATTCTTATTTTTCATTTATTAAGGAATACGATATTAAAATTATTATTTGATTCGTAATAAAAAAAATAAATAAAAATGAGAGTAATAATTATAATAAAGGTATTTATTACCAAAAGATTTATCAAGTTTGATTAACCTGATCGAGAAAATATTCAATAGCCTTTTATAGTTGCAGCATAACTAACAATTTGTATGCCATAAAAATAATTTATTGAATTTCCTACTTTTTTTTTGTGGAAAAGTTTGTTCCGACAATTCGAGAGATTTTAATAAAAGTCGAACAAAACCGCAGTCCGGCGTGTGGGAGAGTGCGGGTGAGGGTGGCATTGCGGGCGTGTTGGCGATCCAGGCGAAACAGGTCCATTGGGTACGCAGTGCGCAGCGCTCCGGACGCACACGTGGTACAATATTCGGCTACAAAATGGCCAAAACAACAAACCGCTATAATTTACCATATTTTATGGCTGCGCTGTGGCAATAAAATCGCCAACAAGCGCCATAACTCATTCGACAGCGAGTGCGAGTGCGAGTGCGAGCGCGCTGCAGCAGCGGCAGCGGCAGCACCAGCTGAAGCTGCCCCCGGCGCACGTTACACGGCCAAGGCATGGGTATGTTTTGCGTACATCCGCGGTTGTGCAACACACACACACGCACACACACACTACGCACTACCCTGTAGTGTTGTGTGGTGCGTTCGATTGTCCCTGGGCGGATGAATAGGCGCTGCCTGCATTGATAGAGCGCCGCAGCTCTAATTTGTATCTGGACTGTCCGCGGGCGCAAGCGTTTTCTAATTTATCTATGGGCAGATGCACATTGATAGCGGACAAGTTTATGGCGCTGTTTTTGGCGTTGTTATCCTTGCGGTCGAAATGCCGCTTGTTGTTCCTGACCAATTGGCCGAAACGGGCCGCAAAAAACAATGCGTGAAAGGGCTGCAAAATAAATTGAATTTAATTTGTTTTCAATTTAGGAAAAAGTTAAATAAATTACGGCAAAATTACCTCTTTCTTCAAGGCCAAAATGGAAAGAAGAAGTCCCTCGCTCGCTTTGCCTTGACACGGGTGGGCTTACGGCATCAGGTTGGCCACAAACAACTGTCCTAGTCTGTGGCAGGCGTGGCTAACGTGAGTTATACGCGCAGTCTGGCGTATACGTTATTTCTCGCTCGCTTGTCGCGAGGCGAACAATTTAAATATTTAATTAACACATTCCGACGGTTAGTTGGTGCGCCTCTCCCGGTATGAAATACAAATTTTGCGAGGAGCAGCACCTCGCAGCGGGCTGACGCCATGCAAATCGTGCGCCAAATCGCCAGAGTTGTGTGTCTCAGTGGCGCGCGTGTGTGTACAATTAATGCAGGAATAGGCGCAATTAAGTCTGTCACAGGCAACTCGCTGGACAACTGGCGACTGGCGAGGAGGAGGATACCAGCTTATCGCATGATTCTGATCGAGCTTCACATCTTTCCAGCTGGTGCTGGTGCTGCTGCTGCTCGTGGGCATGCAAAACGCACTCGCACTTGTTGCCAAAGCTTTGTTCCAGCCATCTCCAGCTATGGCCGTCTATAGTCGGCAAGCTAAAGATTTATCTGCATCCGGTGTCCAGTTACCGACGTTACCCACCATACCTACCCAACGACCTAACCGTCCGACCGACAGTCCAAGCAACCGACCCTACCTCCCGACCGTTTGCGGCAAGACGGACAACTTGAATGATGCAAACTTGGCGCATTTTGGAAGTAAATTTGTGTGCAAATGAGATTTTTATTTGGCTCGTGTTTCGTTTCGTTTCGTGATAATTTTTCACTGAATTCTGATTACGAACCTTAATTGTGTAAATCACCGTGCCGGACCCAGGCTGCATAATACCAGCCACTGTTCGCTTAAATATGCACAGTCGATCGAGTCGAGGAACTAAACGCGAGCTGGCCATGTCCTGCCGCTGGCTTCAAGTAGGCCTGGGTTTGATTTTAGCTACAGACAAGCAGTATATGGTTGGAATTGGTCGTATCACAGAAAGGATCATGCATTCATAATTCATTCACATTCTTTTGGTTTTATCAATAGCAAAACGAGAAGTGTAGACTGTCTAGTCGAGTGACTGTGTATCAGTTTACATTAATGTGTAGATCTCTGTAACGGAATGTGCTAAAGCCATTTGAATTGGCAGGAAGGATCTGTGATACCAATACCTGGAACAGGTACTGCTTATTTCAAATGTCTCTTTCGGGCATAAGCTCAGAAGCCTAAAACCTGTTTCCAACTTTCCCTTAGTCAAAATTATCTTGATAAACTTATTTTTATTTGATGTGCTATTTAAATAGGCGCCCTACCACTTTCTAGTAGTGCTTTAAGGATGGCGAAAGTCTGTGCTAAATTGAATGTTGCCGGCGAACGGCAGGCGAGCGCAGCACACAAAAAAGGACCAGCAAACCCATTTGTTCTCTAGTCCGACAAGATGTTTGCTCGTTCGGCAAAATAAAGTACAGCATGGCAGGCTCTCACTCTCTATCTTTCTCTCTACTTCTCCCTCTCTCTCTCTCTCTCTCTCTCTCTCTCGGTCGGTTGGGTAATGTGCAGCGGGTGCATTTTGGGCACTCGGGACATTTGGGATAACATGCGAACACGGCATATTTGCTGGGATCCAAAACGCCAAACGCTGTTGTCTGGCCACTCAGCAACGAGAGGTAATGAATGGATGCGAATGCATGACATGGACGCAATTTTCGACAGTCCAGGCAAGTCAGGGCGGTCAAGCGGTCAGCCGGGCGCAGGAGGTAGAGGTAGTAGACGTCGTTTGAGTTCTGCTGATTAGCTCATGTTCAAAGCCTATGGTCGTGGACACTGAGACCGCTCTCTCTCTCTTTTGGTAGAACAGGGAAAAACCTTCTCATACTACAGGCTACACCCCGACAAGCTTGCAATCACAGACCTCTTCTGTTTCTCCTGTATTTTCAGCAAGTTTTTCATTAGTTTGATCATTTATTGCGAGAGCCGAAAAGTATTTCACAGCTATGTTCAAACTTTCAGATCCACAACTATATATAGCACAGTGGTAGTAAGTCAACGAATAGTTGTGAAAATAAAAATAAAAAGAATTACCAATGTACATGAAGGTGTATTCTCTTTATTCGAGTTATTTGAATGTGCTAATTAAAACCTTACAACTACAAGCCAAAGTTGAGAACATAAAAAATGCAGAAATACGAAAATTGGCACTTTTTCAATGGGGCGGAGCAATTTCCCCTGCATGCCGCCTCTTCCAGTGAGGCCCCAGCCCCCAGGCCGCATGCAACTTGCCCGCACCATGCCTGCAACAGCGCTGGAAAGAGCAGTAAGTGCGGTTCGCTGCGTGTTGCCGTCCCGCTTGCACGCTGGAAAACCAGTTTGGAGCAGACAGCGTGTGCCCGCTATTGCCGGCTAGTTGGCAAGCGCATGCGCCGCTGACGCCGCCGCCGCGTGCACACACCCCCGTTGCCTGCTGTCCTGCTCGGTCGGAGCGGCGCGACCGTTGGCGTAAAGCACAACTTGCAACGCGAACTAGTATGCGCTCGAACACGGCATTGCGCACATCATGGGCGAGAGTGGGCGCGCGCAAAACGGTCTAACGGCAGAGTCCAATCGCACTTGCCGCAACGTGCAAGGAGGGCAAGGGAGCGCGGCGGGGAAGACGAGATAGCCCCCCCCCCCACCGAAAATCGTTAGACAATGGAAGTGATCTAGTGCAAGAGTAAGTACATACAACATCAGAAAGTGCGTGTGCTTATTTCTGCTTTTGCTTCTTCGTCTTCGCGACGCTCGATGAGGCATACTGAGAACAACGTTTGACTTTCAACAAGTTTTCCTCTTCGTCTTTGCCTTCTTGTTCGTCTTCTTCCTCTTGGTCTAGCAAATGTTTTTGCCCTTGATGAAACAAGTGCCAAGCGAAATGCCCCACAAACTTTGAACTTTTCAGTGTCACGTCGCATACGGCGTGTTACTTAAAGCAATTTACACAGCGCCCGTCTGCAATAACTGTTTGCTGACTTTTGACTTGAGACCGGGAGAAGTACACACTTTTCTTTTATATTATAGCTACACTTTCAGGCTAATTCCGTGCGTAAGCTACAAATAGCGAGTTGGTAATTAATCGATAATTGAGGATTTGTTATTTTATAGTTAGAATCGATTTTGAATATAACATCAAATCGATAATTATCTTCACCTGTTGATTAGTGATCGAAAAGCCTCACTGTTCACATTTAACAAGGACTCAAAATAATAAAGCAATTTAAATGAAATGTGCTTTAATAGCAGAGCCCTTTTAAATTGTATATTTAATTGCAAAAATGTCACTTCACGTACAGAATTTTTATATAATTCAAGAGAGGGAAATTTAATAAGTGTAAAAATAATGTTCTCCAAGTCAACGAAAGAGGTGCACGCAGGCACGCAGGCAGGCAGGCAGGCGGCACACATCGCGTGACCACGACCATAAACAGAAAATGCTCCGCAAAACGTCTCAGTCGCTTTGGCAGGCATTAACAATATTTTTAGAACCTATCGCAAAGTAGAGTGGAAAGTGGAAACACAAAGTTATCATGCATAAAATATTATTATTCATAAATGCACAAGTTACTTGCATCGGCTCGGCCTCCTCTCGAGCTTGGCGAGCAGTGCGGTCAAACGTCGTCAAACACCCGCCCTACCATGGCCACGCCGGGCAGCTATCCATCAGCGCATCATGTTTAGCGTTTCGTGGCGCCGATAATAAAGGCCAGATAAGAAACTAATTTTGCATTTGCCTCATAAGAATTTTTAATTACAGTCGGTGTAACCGTAGCCGTCCGAGCGACCGACCGACCGAACGACTGACTATTCAGCGGTATCTACACCGCATTGTCCCGAGAGGCAGGGGCACTTTAACCAGTTGCCACACTGTTGCCTTATTTGCATACTTCGATATGAATATTTATGCACCTTCAAAACTTAAAAGGAAGTAAAATTAAAGATGTGCTAAGTGCATGATACTTAGTATTGTTTTGTTTTTACAGTTCTTCTGGTAGTACTAAATGCTTACACTCGTCAAACACACACCAAAATACGAGTATTTCGTGTTTTACGAGTCACTCTTGGTGTCCTACAACATTTCATCCCTACATCAAAGCTATCAACTTGGTTTAATCGACTTTTTTATTACTGCTCTGTATGTAGGGTGCTTAGGCCTGTTCCGACTTCCATATTCTACAAAAAATGTGTTGCATACTCTTCAGAGCCATATGCCCTGGGTGTCCTTTCATCCGTTTTTCGTGAGTCCGTAAAGTATGCTACAGTAATTCGTTTTATATTGATCCATAATTGGAGTTGGGACTAAAAAAATTGTATATAGTCTTCAATTGAGTAAAGCTTGGATTAATTAACTATATTTCTTTTAGTTACAGGAGGGCTAAACTGCAGCTGTCATCTCACATTAATAGTAGAAATCAGTTCCTGAATATCACATCATACCTTATCTTCGGTAAGATCTTAAAACTATAATTTAATCCCGCTCTATTCGCAGAAGAAGCAGGAAATCATTGAAATCATAATGAAATACGTCAAATTAACAGAGCGAAGTGATAATATAATATTTTCTTTCACAATTACTTTTACACAATTAATAAATTCGTAGACGAACGGTGCGTGTAGTATATACGAGTAGTACGACTCTGAGTGGGAGAAATAATTGAAGAATTTCACAGCGAATACCGTTTCCCCGTCCACCCATCCCTCTATACACCCAACACAATGTCAGTTAATCACGAAACTGAGTTGCATGTTGCCAATGCACACTCGCTACTCATATATTCAGAAATATGAGTACACATGAATATTCAATTAGTGCGTTTTTGCGAGAGCGTATTACAATAAATTTTCGAATCAACTAGGGGTATTTCTCCGAGACGAATAGGCGTTACTCTCTGTCTGGTCTAACCGAGATGGGCGCGTCATAGTTAGACAGCAGTTGCCAATTACGAGATGAAATTTGCAATATGATAAATTGGAATTTTTTTAAATTAATAGACGTTAAAATTTAGATAACGGTTTTAAAACCCAGACGCTCTCGTGTCTTTAATTTGTTGCCTAAACTTTAAAGCAAAACGCCCCAAACAGTCTGTTTCATTAAATTCCTAAAAAACGTTGTTTCTAATTATTTTGCGAGGTTGCCACAAAAAAATGTCTGTCCTGGCTAGAGAGAAAACGCAATTGCAATAGATTCTGCAGCAAGCGCTTAGTAAACCCTTTGTCTAGCAGCCATTTTAAGTGCCATAAAAAGCCGAAACTCGAAAAGTTGTTGGGAACAATGTAGACAGCGTGTTTTCATTTTATGCGAATTAAGCTGCCACTTGAACAACTTATTTTGCCTGCGCCGCCGCCGGAGTGGACCGGCGCGCGTGCGAGAGCGAGACAGAGTAACTCTCCAAGGAAGGCACATCGTGTGCATATGTAACTGAAATTTGCACACATGCTCACAGCGGCACACACACACACACGTGTGTGTCCACAGGGCGACCACAGCCCAGCTAAGTGAAGAGGAGCAGAGACCCAGTTGACAATTACTCGATATGGGAAATGTTTTCATAATTGTATTACTAGTTTATTCAGCTCTATTTTTTGTGCACGCTTTCGCACAATTTCCCGCACTTGCCACAATTGTGAACGCAAATTTCAACATTCTTGTGTGCTTTCAGCATTGAAAGGAGTCGCTGCAGTATTTTTCCTAGCGGGCATGCAGTATGCATGACCGATGTCGACGGCTTGCACGTCTCGACGCGACGAGAGTCGACGAGCGGCAAAAGGATAAAGTTATTACCGTGTATAGCTGCAGGCTTTGCTGCCTGGGGCTGAGTGAGAGTGACAGAGATAGAGACAGGAAGCGGTAGAGAGAGAGATGAAAAGCGAAAACGGTAACATGGCAGCTGAGTGTCGGCAACGCGATGCACGACAGTCTGACCGCACTGTTACCAGCGTCTAGTCCTTCACAGTCTGCACAGTAAAGGATATTGGGACAGAGAAACACTCTCCAGCCGAGAGGACAGGCAGACGTGCGCATGAAGTGAACTTGTTCAGCATATCTTTGCACACTGACCCCACCATGCAAACATAAATACAATGCGGGAATGTATATACTTAAAGGATAACAGGGTCCTGGATGAAAGTGGATTCAACGAGAAGCTGCCGGGGAAGGACAAGCCACAAGGCCTGGAGAACGGATACCCCATAGTTTTGTCCTTGCTATACATTCTCTTTCATTTACGAGTCAAGGCAATGGAGAAGGAACTTTATACATCATGGAATATAAGGTTTAAAAGGTATTTATGATCTTCTGAAAACTAATATAGCTTATTTGTATACCTTAATTAACCTCCGCCAATGTGGTCATGCTTGTCAGTCCGTCTGAATTATGTGCATATGCATCTATGTTAACGCGGTGATCTCTAGTAGTAGATCCACTGCAGCCTGTGTTTAAAAGAGTAAAGTTTAAAAAATGTTACTAATATTATAAAGAAACCAGATCAGTTTTAAAGACAGCAGCTTTAAATTAAGTACCTACCACTAGACACATCACACATACGCACATATGCAAATAAAAGCACATACGTGCTTGTATATTGGTTTATATGGTCGTATGTACTTGGGGCGTATGCACATGTGTATTTCCGATTGTAACGCATACTGTATATGGGTGGGTAGGTGGCTCATTTACCATAGGAAGTCGTCAGTCGAGGCGACGGCATCCTTCCAGCCGATGAACCGACCCTAGGCGCGCAACGTGCGCACATTCGTCAGAATTTGCATTTCAATTCGAATGTCAGGATGACGGAGCGTTGAATTTGGGTGGCGGCATCGGTGGCATCGAAATGAAAATAAATCACGTTGCGTTGCCAGCCGGGCCGGGGACGAACCGCGCTGCTGCTCCGAAACATAGCCACCATTAAGCCAAAGAGAGCCCGGGGCGTGGGCTCACTCAGCGCCGAACCGTAGTCCCATTTGAACTCATTTATTCGCATTTTTTGTTGCTGTTGCGAAAACGAATGTGAAAACTTTTCTGCCATCATTTTGAGTGATGTCAATTAGATTGATTTGATCAGCGAAAATATGTGATTTATCAGACAGCAACAGTGAGTGGGCGGCCCTGAGGCATTTGCCAACGAGCGAACCACCCTGCGCACACAGGCAGGCACATGGTATGTGCGTGGCCCAGCGGATGCTCCCCATATGGGGAATCGCATGAATATCTTATGTACGCACTCACTTCATCACACTTTTTCAATGATTCACGTTATCAATCAGTCATCCAATTGGGGGCTTTATGTCCGCTGACTGTCGGTATCAGTTTGCCAAATACATGACTATTATTTACAAAATGGTATATTAATATTTGTATGTGCATTAGTGCTGGGCAAAATAGCGATGTCTATAACCAATCAGTATCGATGTTTCAATTAACATCGAATGTAATAGGATGGTATGCTGATCACCGGATTAAAACAAGTGCAAGCTAAAAAGACTATCGAATTTAAAACGATTAATCATTCAGTCCTAATTAGCACATCAATACACGGTCAGGCTGTTTGTCAGACTAAATATAAATATTATAAATGAGTTATAAATAAAAGTGAACCAAAATACACAGAATAAAGGGCATTTCTGACATGTGGCATATGTTGTTTATCATGTACTAACTCGATTAATTGAGTATCAAGTGATGATATGCTTCCTTAAGCGGTTTATATAACAAATCTCTTAGTCAACATTGATAATGGCCACTTGTGTTGGCCACAAAAATAATTTGCCCACTGTTGTGTGTGCTATTACCACAGTTATGGAGCGCATTTGATTAACCGCTCCATTCCCCATTGTCCGCGACGTGGGAATATAAATATAATGTCTGAAGTTAGCAGCTCGTTCTTGTTCATTCAATATAAGCGGTGCGGCGTGGCGGCGCTTCTGGCTGCTAGATACGCCTACAAAATTAATATACCATTGGGGGAGTACTTGCGGGTGTCATACAAAACAAATAAAATAAATCAAATCGGAGAAACCAAACGAATGGAAGGAAGTCGCAATCCGAATGAACGCATGTGTGTAATAGGCCGGGGAAGGAGGAGCGGGCTACGCAAACAAAAGGGGAGCATTAAGTGAGAACGAGAGGGAAAGAAAGAGAAAACGAGAGCTGGCACCCGAAAAATTTATGCGCGTTTTGTGCACGGCCGCGCCCACGCCCACGCGCTCCTGCTCGAATTTGGCCTGCGTGTTGGGGTCGGAGTTGCGGCCATGGCGAAACGGACCAAGAAGTCAGTGCAGTGCGCGCGACTGGGTGTGCTTTTAGGGGTTGCCGGCAGGCAGCAGTGCCAATAACTCATTTTCAAATGGAAATAACATCAAATAAAATTCGCGCTACCGACCTCCTCCACTTTTTCCGGCCTTGACTGCCATGTGTGCCATACGTATGTATCTGTATACGCGTGTATTTGTGTTGTTGTTGTTGTTGCTGTAGCTGTTGACGCTGGTCGTGGTCGCTGCGCGGTCGTTTGACTGATGAAATATCGTGACAGGCAGTATAAAAGCTATTAAAGCCGAGTGTAGATGGCGCTACTTGAATTTGTCAAAATGTCTTTTTACGCGCTTGCGACGCAGGCGGCGTGACAACAGCAACAACAAACAATACACTCCAATAGGGCAAGTCGGGCCGGGCCAGGCCAGGCCCGGCTCACAAGAACCTCTCACACACTCAACGGGTGAAACTTTGATTGATGCCAATGTGTCACGCAGGCGCGCATGTGGCTAATGGGCGGCGGTTTCGTTACCACAGCACAGCCGATACACTCGATAGAGGGGATATATACAGCCGATAGGTAGCCCCAGCCCCCAGAGCGGACCGCGGAATCGTGCATTGTCTCATAGAAGTGCCATAGACTTTTCAGCCTTTGACAAGCGCTTGACAAATGTTTCAGATTTTGTCTTTGTTTCTCTGCACTTTGTGTAACCCCCACACACATATATCACACACATACACGTCCATTGTGTATATGTGTGTGTGCTGGGTTAGGGATGGGTATCGTTATTGGGATATATATTTAAGTTGCAGATGAAATTTTCAAATTGTATTGATATTTATTACGATAAATTAGCTTCTTTATTTTGCTAATTAGTTTCCAATTTTGTAATTCTGACTGCTATCTTAAAAAACTATACGATATCATAAAATAGACGATTATTTGTTAGTATTTTTGTTAATATGAATCGATATTTTTTTTCCGATACCCATACTTATAATAGGTGAGTGCTGAGTCTAATCGAAAGACAATTATTAATTTGATTGTAGCGCCAGGAGGATGCCTGGCGTTAGACCATGACTTGATGTATTTATTTCTGCACACAAACCCTGGCACTTTAAAGTACCCCAGTAGGTCTGGCAGATCTGGTCGCGCTTCAAATGGTGTCCCGCTGTTGCGTCACAGGGTCCACAAATAAACGCGCGTCGCAAGACTCTCGAATACATCAAAGTAACAAGCTCCTGCTGTGCACCACAGTCTGGCCAGCAAGCCAGCCAGCCAGCCTCATCCACTGCATCCACTTAGCGAGGACACCAGAGCGCGCGCCCACAGTCGCCAAATATGGCATTGACTTAATAAAGAAATGAAATATCGCGAGTGCAAATACGCAAAAGGGAACTCGGCTCCCAAGGCAGCTATAGCTACGGCATGGCGCTAGTTGCCACGCAGCGCATCCGAAACTGTATCGTGTGGCTTGGCACCCCTGCGTTCATGAGAAGTGTCTTTCGACTGGCCCATTGATCTTGTTGGCTGTGTTCATTACTTACGCTTTCTCTATCGCAAGCGCTTTTTGCTAAGCATTTTAAGCGCCCGTTAATCGATTGCACTCCATATTCAAACTAGTTCGCTCTGTTAAGCAAGTTCAGTTTGCTTGTGATTCGAAGTGTACGGTAATTAATTTCCCATTTCCATAAACTAACTGCCGGCTTAAAAGATTAAGTGTACGTGAAGTCGTTCACATTAAAAATAAGTTAAACGACAATTGCATATATTTGAGTTTAATTTACTAAATTGCAAATATGTATATATATTTTTTATGTATGATAGCTAAGAAACTACTGCATGAGGAGCTTACAGTCATAGTTTAAATTGAGAACATTTACTCGCCTATGTGCAGGTGCACTATATGTACCATAATTCGAAACATAAATATTTCGCTAATCACATCTTATTTACTTCTAGAAAATCCCTTAAACTTTGCACAGTGCTGCCTAGTTTAAAGTCTCGTGTGTGCTGCGGGTGCTTGGGAGGGGTTCAACGTCTCGCCTTATGTGGAGTGTAAGCCTTAATGCGCTGCCCTTGCTCCGCTGGATTTGTACGCTATTGTTCGCCCGACTGCCATTGTCTGATATAAATTAAGCAAATCTAGTCGAGAGAACCCTGCATAGTTTCTCGTGTGCAAATCAATTTTCACCTAAACTCCAAGCAGAAACACCCTTTTCACTTCTTCTCCCCCTGCTCACGCTACTGCTGCTCATTCCATTTGCACAGTGGAACGAGTGCCGGGTTTAAATTTCTCATAGAGCAAGGCTTCTTCCGGTATTAACTTTTCACTCTAAGCCCAGCACGGGCATCGTGCAATAAATTACATTAAAGACGCCAAATTCAGGCAAATTTGCATGCAGCTCCGCAACCCTCTCTTGCTCTTTCTCTCTCTCGGTCGAGGACGGCACACGCATCATCATAATTAATAAGAGACAATTTGACAATGGCCCTTTAGCGTTAACAGCGATATCGTTTTCAACTGTACAAACTCAGCAGCAGCCAAGTGAACAGCCCTCCAAGCGGCCAGGGCAGGCCAAGTCAAGCAAGGTGGGAAGGGGAGCCGAGGGCAGGGCACACGCACACCCTCTTGCCATTTTGCGCCAAATTAAATTCAACCTCAATTGAGGGGTTAATTTCTATCACCACGCAAACAAAAACAAAACCGCCCAGACTGCAGACACTGCCAGGCAGGCAGGGTGGCTGCGGACGCAGATGCGGGCGGACGGACGAACGGGTGGTCGGGTGAGTGGAGACGTGGGCAGGGGAGTGAGTGCCGCTATCGTGCCATTATCTGCATCGAGTTCCACATAGAAAATCATTACGCCATTCGCACCATGAGACGTATTCAATTTGAGTGTCGTTGAGCTCTTTATTACGTTAGTGTGAAAGTCGCGTGCGCCAAAACCCCTGGCGAAGCACACTCAGCCGACCGACCGAGGGCATCCCTCAGGCACTGGCACTGGCTGTGGCCCTGGCCTGGGCCGGTGCGCATTCATTCACGGTGCGTAAGTCACAGCAGCAGCAGCAACAATAACAGAGAAGGGCGTTTGATAAGGGAAGTGGAAGTAAATTGAAAGCATGCTGCCAGCGTGCCTGCCGGGAGGGCAACCAAAGCGTTCGCAACCCTTCAACGAACAGAGGCTGCAGCAGTGGCAGCAGTAGCGGCAGTGGCAGTGGCAGCGGCATCGGTAACTCCGAAATCCATTAGCAAGCAGCGTGCGGCAAACTGCGATGAAAACAGCATCGGTGTTGCTGCCGCTGGCCAGCAGCGGCATGAGGCTTTTATGCGCAATGCGTCCTGCTTGGTTTTCGGTTAACCATGAGCATGCCCTGCATGTCTGCCGCTGCGTGCCGCCTGCTGTCTGCCGAATTCTGACTACTCAATCTCAACGAGACTCATAAACATATGCGCCTCACGTCGTTTGGCGTAAATCTAATGTGGCGCGTTGGTAGACGACGACACCCCCGACTGGCACTGGCTGCCAGGCAGACCGGCTAGTGCTTCTTTGATGAGGTTACTGACTTTGGCGAATTAACTCCCACTAGCCGAGGCTGGGCGTACCGCCTCATTCCACCTTGCTCACTCGTCCTGCTGGGGCGTTGCCGAACCGGAAACCACTGCATTTTGTTGGTCCAAAACGGGGGGTGCGCCACGCTTTAACGCCTCACCAAATCTCTGGGGACACTTTACGAACACAATGCGGCATTTAAATGAACACGAACCTTAGAGGTTCATTAGCTTTACCCGGAGCAGTGCTGAGTGAAAGGCATAGCAAGAGATATCCCGAAGTGGTCGTATATCTGCAATCATTAAGACTTTCATTAGGATATATGGGAATTCCAGAATTGATTAATATATGTGATAGCATTTTGTACTTACTAAATTAAGCGAACACATCATTAGTAGCTAGTACTTGCCTTCCGATTTTAAAATTGATTATCGTGATATAGCATAAGCTTTAATGGAGAAATGGTGGTAGAAGTTACGGTGTTTCCTTTTCTTCCTGATAATTTAGGATCGCAACAGTTACATTTATTACCTCCTCTGTCAACAGAGTACTAATCTGGCGATCTGAACCATTAATTTATTGGCTTCCTAGGGCGATTAACTCGACTGTAAACTGTTCGCACCAATTAACAACAATTTTATCGTCAACTATATGACGTAGTTTGATATATGAGCAGGACTCCAAGGAGTATCACACTTTGCTTATCTGACAGTTTAAATCCGTGCTGCATAATCCGAAATCCCAGTAGTGTGCGCGGAGTACAATCCAAAACGATGTTGACATATCGAATCTATCTGCCATAAATTTTATTTATTTATGTAGCATGTTCCGCTTTCTTTTTCCCTGCCTGTGCCACGCAAAAATCGCCAATGAATATCAATGGGGATTGCGGCACCACGACGGCACGCGCCCAAGTCCAACGACGACGATGATGCGACTAAGTGTTCATGGCCCTCGGCTTGGGGAAGGCGCAGTCCGGTAGCCTTGGGTAAAAATACACGCAGACATATGCATGTATGTGTGTGCGTGTCTGTGTGAGAGTATCGATATTGTTTTTATCAACAACAACGTGTGCAAAGCTCCGGGCCCGGGTCCTGGTCCTGGCCCTCGTCCGGGCACTTGTGCCCCTGATGAGATTTTAATTTTATTTTATTTGGGATTTTGTTTGGCTGAGCAGAATCTGAGGGAAGTAAATCACACCACACTTTCAATATTGCCCGTATTGAAGGACGAGGTGAATGGTATCAAGACGCCTTCGGATTGCTGCTTGGGCCAGATTTAGTTTGGGGTGGTTGCTGTTTCGACTATTCTCTTATATGGAGTCACTTTAGATTGCTTCTGGCTGATCCTGATGGACTTATGCTCGAGGCTTACACACGCTCACACATACGTGCACAAATACACACGTATACTCCGCTCAATACATATGTTCGTGTTCCTACCGGCTTACACTTGTCCGAGGGAATAAAGTGGCAACAAAAAATGCGATTGCTCTTCCTTGCGAGTGTTGATTGTTGGGCACACGAGATAAACGAGCGTCTGCTGCTGCTGTTGCTCCTGCTCCTGTTCCCGCCCGGCAGCGACAAAGTGCGGAAGCGGCGACGTCGGCATCTTTCGTATTAAATTCATGAAAGTTAAGTGCTTTGTAATTGATGTTATAAAATATTTATGACAGAGGGCCGCTGCCGAGCCCCACGGTGGCACATTACCTGCTGCATGAGTAGTAAGCGCACCACGCCGTGCGACCTTTTTGCAAGGGTCGGCGTCGTCGTCAACGCTGAGATTGCAATCGGACTGATGGCCAAAATTAACTTTGTCTCTAATTGACATTAATTATTTAAAAGGATTTCATACGCCACTTTCCTCCGGCGAGTGATTGTTCTCTATTGTGGTTGAAAGCGAAAGTTTTGTCAGCTCGTTGGCAAAATAAAGCGGAATAATTGAGCCACTGCCGGAGCAAGGCAATAAGAACAGAAACACCAAATTGGCGAAAAAGTTGTTGAATATTTGATTATTGTGCTTATTAGTACTGGAAGCTACTTCGATAAGCCATTGCATATATTTCATTTGCAAACATCGATATTTTTATGTATTTTAGCATATATCGAGTGAATAGTAAAATTAATTACAATTTAAATACTACAAAACTATCGATGTTTGTAATTGATCTTCAGATATCGATTTAAACATGCATTTCTTTTTTTTTTTCAGCACAGCTGAGCAAAGTCCGTTTCTTATTGCCACCAAACAGGATGTGAAAAATTACAACTAACTGCAATACTTCAAATGATATTATTGTGGACTTATTGTCTGCTCTTATAACAATGGCTTGCCCGGCCTTGGCCTTGGTCCGTGGCCCGTGCTCAACGAGGCAGGTCACCACCTTTGTCGTCGAGGGAATACGTTGCTGTCAGTCTTTGATGATTCCATGAATGATGAATTATATTTGACATCTATGCAAGTATGTATGTATGTATATATGTATGTATGTGCTTTCGCTCACTCTTGACCAATACACCCGCTCACTCATTTGCCAAGAGCTGCCACGGGGATATGTTTATTTTACTGTCAAAACATTAAAGCAAACTCTCAACGTGGCTCAAGCACTGCAAGCAGGGTGGCTTGTCACCAAGGGGCGGCTTACTTTGATAGGTTTCAACTGTCGTGGGGGTGGCAACACTGCTACTCTGCTACACCACAGCCGGCGTCACGTGGCGCCTTTCGACCGACTACGTACTTAAGTACATATCGTACATACACACATGTGAATGTGCGGGTGGGAGTCTGTGCCTCTTGGCAGCCTCTCAGCCTTGGCTTGTGTAGACAAACATATTTGCATATGTTGGCGGCATATTTTAACAAATCCTGCTGGATTTCCTGCCGTACAGACAGCAGATACACACACAGATACTCGCTCACACTCACACGTCGTTGGGTAGCATGCCTTTTTGACAACTCATAACAATCACTCATCATAAACAAAGCGTCCGGCCTCAAGTTGGCAGCCCGACACAGTGCACAGTGCAGGACCTGGCAAATGGCTGACGTATGAGTACACGTATGTACCACACACTCACATAGCTTTTGGGCTTTGATCACTTAAGAGCAACAATAGCGATAAGCAGGTCTTTGTGAGCATTGGGGAACCCTGTACTGAAAAGTGCTCTGTAAGAAATCATGGCAAACGACTAGAGATGGGCAAGTCCTCAGTCGGTTCCGATAATTATTTAATCTACCGAAAATTAGCTATGCGGGCTAACTACTTGGCTCGACGAGCCTTGCGAGGTCGAACATCTTGAGGTCAATTAGTGCAATCCGCAAAATAATTGCCAAGAAATTTATTCGCTTCATTAACTTGTTCAAGGACGAGCTAGGATAGGGTGGGAATGGAGGACAGGACAGACAGAAGAAGACAAGAAGTCAAGCTGGCACGAAGTCAGCCACATGAAGTCAGCTAGAAAATTAAGTGATATAATTAAATCTCAATCGGAATCTATTAGATTGGCGTTGATGCTGGGTATTTTGTTGAGCTGTGGACTGCGTCTGCTCAACCCTTGTGGGTATCGCGAATGCGAAATGAGGAGGAAAATAAATTTCGGCAGGCCGTCAGCTAATCTCGCCCAGCAAGGGGTTAACGAGTTGGGGTTGAAAATTTTAACATTTTGTCTATATTGTCGGGAATGCAACAATCGCAAGGCGCGATGGGTTAGACGATGAAAGGATGGATGTGGAAGTGGGTGTAGATGTGGGTGGGCCCAGCCGTAGCCAGAGCGAGAGCCGCCTCCAGTCTGGCCGGGTCATTTATCACCCACGCAGCATCTTTCATAATCAGGCCAGAGCAGTAGGCAATATGCAAATGACTCAGCCCTGGCGCGGCACAAAGGACCAGCCGCGGCTTTTAATTTACAACATCCTACGAGCCAGTTGGGCACCAGCACATGCACCATCTGAATCTGTATATGCGCCCTGCCCATACGCGCAGCAACAGAGACAAGAGCAGCAACGCCAACAACAACAGCTGCGCCGCCATTGCGCACCAGACGGAGAGACAGCGACAGTGAGAGAGCGCTGCCTTTGCTACACTGGCAGACAAAAGGTCGGCACATGCACGTCCACATTCCGACCGACTTAATTAATTTATGCACTCATGGTCGGTCGCAGCGAAATGCATCGGGGTCGGGACAGACGGGACTGGACTGGGTCCGTCCCATCGGCCGGCTGTTTATTCGGACTTTAGGTGGACATTTCTTCTTTGCCTTCTCGAAAACCCGCCTAATTTCAAAATTAATGAGCGGAATCTTGATGGCCGATGGAAGCGATAAGCTCCATGATTTTGGCTGTCACACACACGCACACATAAACCTATACACAGGCAGACATACAGACGGCTAAGTGCGGCGTCCCCCAATCCCATATCCATCTCCATTCCCATTCCCCTCTACCCTTACCCGTTCTCATCGCCCTCATCGACTCCCCGCATCCGTTTGACCGTGGACCGTGAGCCGAAGTAAATCACGTGTTTATTGGCACTTCACTTACGACACCGTCACCGGCACCGTCACCAAAGTAACCGAAAATGGCACCGCTCTGGGCACTCTTAGGGCCTCAGCGAGTCTGCGACCTTACTGCGGCGGCGAAGACGACGACGACGACGACTGGGTTGGACCCGGGAACGAACTGGGGAACGTCATTAATTAGCTGCTTTGGAAGTGTGGGGAGCGGATGGCGAGCGACGTGTTTATTTCGATTCTACTTCTTATATGTATTGGGACTTCATTTACGAGCTCTTTTGCTGCGGTTCACTATGCCGCAAAGCTACAGACGCGGTCATTATAATTGGAAAGAGCTCAAAGACCATCAAGTCGGGATTAGGTCAAGCCACACAGGCAACACAATATACCTAGAAATCTTTTAAACAATTTAGAATATAAATATATTTACATGATGAGACACCATACTAATAGAACTTAAATACGATTTTTTAGGGTATCAAAGTGAGTGAGCTAAGTTCATGGACTTATATGGCATGCCACCACTGTATCCAAGCGATGCTTTCGTTTATTTGGTTCTACCGGAAACTGCTTATCGTATGGCTAATCTTATTGATGTTTCAGATTTGGTGAAGCCCAAATGACAATGTGGATTTAACTCTGGTCTTGAGGTATACGACGCTTTGGGAACTGCATTCATTCATTCATTCGAACAAGATGCGAACACGATGTGAGCTCTTCGTGATATTACAAGGGAGCGCGGCGTATTTTTCGTAATCTGGTTTGCATACAATATATATATTCACTATGAAATCAAACTAAATAATATTATTTTCCAGATAATTCATCGTTTGACGCAGTTGGCAAATAATATATGCAGGGAATTTTATTGAAAAAAGGAAAACTTCACTTGGAACTGCTGATTTTAGTGAAATACATGCACTATAATAATAACTTATAGAATCAAGAATTGCAATTTAAAGATTCTTAACTCAAACTATGTTAATAAAAGATACTCAACTAGATACTTATTTACATATATTAAAAGAATACTAAAGACGAGTAATTGTATCCGTTAGAACGTATTTATACTAAATTGTAAATTTTAATGGAATAGCCCAATGCAAATGTCATAAATAATTAAACATTTTCAAAATAGTTAACAAAATAATGTAAAATGTATATGTGGACCATAGCAAATAAGCTGTCAAAACAATTACAAAATATAAAAAGAGATCATATAACAAGAAATAGGTAGGACCAACAGATACTAATGTACTGCACAAACTATAGGGTGATAATTGTAAAATTTAACTTGCTTAATGCTTATTGATCTGTTCCTACATATGTATATATACGAAGGTGTCTTATTGCAATCATTCGTGATTCTATAGCAGCCAATTTGAACACTGACTCTAGTCGGGACTATATATTTTTCTTCTGACTTATCGGCTTTTAATATTAGAGACTTGAAAAGTCACCTGATCAGTTCTGCCGCTCATCATCGAATATTTACTCTGCCTAAAAGTATGCAATGGTTTTTGTTAAATACAAATGAAAACTATTGCATACTTTTGGCGTTCCAATTGGAATACATGTAACAAGAAAAAAGAGGCCAACTCCAAGAAGAGCTTCTTGCCCAGGATCACTAGCCGAGTCGATTGAGACTTGCTGAGAAAGAGTATGCTAACTTTGTGCATTCAATTTTATTAAATTTCAGTAGAAAGTGCCAGGCGATCATAAATCAGGAGTAGGTAGCTGAAGCGAGCGCGTGGTAACTATAAATTTTACGTGGATAATCGAGTTTTGTTAAATTCTCGATTTTATCTAAGTTATAGTTCGATATTGGATATATTCGATAGTTTTGTATGATATTAATAGAATTCATAGTGTTATTATTATTATTTCAATAATTTTAAGGTCACAAGTGACTGAGAAACTGTTTACAATCTCCTGCACATTTATCAGAAATTAATATTTAAAATTGCAAAAGGGAAATTATAAGGCGAACGCTCACGACTGATTTGCTTTTTGCCTATACGCATACAGAATTGAGTATTTAATTATTTAATATTTAATGGCAAATTTTTTAATATTGAATATGTGCCCGAAACTGTCTATCAAATTTCTGCCAACTTTTATAATATTAAAGAGTTTTGCCAATGACCATATCAATTTATTCCCTGAAGTAATTCGTTATTTTCAAGCGATCGTTAAAAATGGTCCAAATAGATTTTAAGAACAATAATAATACTACCCCTGCCTTCAATATTATATATAAGAAATGCTATAAAAGAACCCACATTGATAAAGTCATTGAAGTTGCCTTTCATGAGCATCTCTTGTCTATTCGAATTAAGAAAGAATTGTTATGCCTGCGCAAACTACCTGAGAAACCAGGTAATATCGGTCACATTGTCATCTGCCATTCGCAGCAAGAGGAGAGAGAGATCTCCAGTGTTGCAGGGAGGTTGCCAAAATGCGAGCTCGCATCATAAATCATGCCAAACCGTTTCGGGCATAGAAAGTCAAACAGAATACGATCACTTAAAAGTATTCAGGCATTTATTTATGTCAAAACATGGTACATTAGGACGCAGGCAACCCTCAGCCCGCCTCGACTCAGAGGGGTCAGTCGTATAACTCAATTAAAGACGTCCCTGTGCCCTCACGCAAAGCGTCGCAGCGGGGTGTCGGCGCATTAGCCACTTTTCTACATCTTCGTCGTCTGCTGATTTGAGCAGCGTTTGCTCAATGGATGATCTGGACACAGGAGGAGGGACGTCTGGACGCCTGGCCAGAACAGACAAAGAATCAGGGTCGAGATTGCGGTTTAGGACGCAGCCTGATGCTGGCGACGCTGCTGGCTGCTGCAAACTGTAAAATAGACGCCACAGAAATATCAAATGAAACTCGAACTGAATGAAGTGTCCTCCACCTTCTGCTCTTCTTATCGCCCATCCTCATTGTTGCTCCAGTACTATGTCTTTCTCTGGAGCTCTGAGGCAGCTGCCGTTGTGTGGCCCAGGCTGCGCAATTGAACCCGGCCCAAAGCCACGACCTACCTCCAAGGGCAAGCGCAGAAAACATGATTTTTATGTAACGAGAACATTGTTCTCGCAGTCCCTTCTCGCCGGGGCCACACTGCAGTTGCGTCGTTGGCGATCCCCGGTGGGCAGCCACCGCCTCGGAGAGTCGCCAAAATATTCACGATTACGACTCGGGATCGTGCAAGAATACAGCGACGGTCTGACAGGTGGCGCCGCGGCGCCAATTCGGATATGAGCCAAAAGAATGAATGATCATGTTCGGTAGTTGGGTACAACCAAATACAGTAGAGTACCCTGTAGTGCAATGGGGCTCTGCAGTTTCTCTCTTATTACTCTGGGATGACTTTAAGCAGGCAAAGCTGACTATAAAATGCGAGGAACTGATCTTATCACTTTGCAGTCCCATTGAAAAGAACAAACTAGTTTTGCATGACAGGCGACAGAACTGTCTATGTCACATACATATATCAGTTAGTGTTGAATTAAAATGGATTTGGATGAAGTAGAAATTTTGCTTTCATTTCCCCTAACATGCCAATTCATTCCACTTAAGATTAAAACATATTCTCCTTTTTTGCAATAAAAAGTCAAGTTAAGTAACTCAACTTATTTATTATTTCTGAATCCTATTAAATTCCATAAAAAGCCATATCGTAGAAATTACATTGAGTTAAGTATCGCAAATGACATTCGTTCCGGATCAGAGAAATATGCCAAAACCATATATGGCATAGTAAATGTGTAAGCTGAGGCACGTGATGTAATTTACGAGCGTCCAGGCAATTGTCGCATGCAACCCTTGAGAACTTTCCGAAGCAGCCCACATTGTGCGTATACTAGAAGTGAGGTTTAGGCTGAAAGGCTACAAAAAGAAATCTATAAGAAAATTTAAAGAAAAACGTATAAATATAAGTGTATTATATCTGAGATATGTACCCAAGCAGCCACGAGCTGCGAACTGTCCTTAACAAAAGTAACGCATGTCCATTTAAGTTTGTAAATGATAGTAAACTATATGTAGAACGCCGAAAAATACCATTAGCAGATTAGAGTTTACATTTAACAGTTCCTTTTAGAGATTTACAAGGTACATTGTTAGACAGGTGACTTTACCCACACGCCATATAAAAGATACCCTTTTTACCCAGTCTGAAAATAACTTATGGTAACTGGGCTAACTATCGGCAGTGACCTGTGACATTTGACTGCCGGATGAATGAAGAAGGTTGTCGCAAGGTTGTACATCGTTAGTCAGGACCGTGTGACACTGGCGCCAGACGATACCTTTGGTTATCAGTGTTGCGAGTCCTTTTCTTATCTGCGAGACTCACTGTTACAGTCGCGACAATTGTGAATGGACATCGTTGCAGGACAATAGCGCCGCTGTGGGTCGACCTGGTCTGGACTGTCGCCAAAGATCTCATTTTAATTGCTTTCCCCGATCGATCACACGCAGTGCGACAGGTAGAGCCCACGATCCTAGTTGAATATCAGTTACGCAAAGAGACGATCACGGTGTAGAACAAGTATCTTTAAGATGCATGCGATACACAACTACCTGTTGCAGCCTACCTGTACCAGTTCGCAGTCCCCGAACGGGCCTAGTTAATCTGTCCCGCTTTCGATAACATTTTAGTGCTCAATTTTGACTCTACGCCCTTTTGTGGTTTTGCTCTTTACAACTGTTTATGTCTTTTATGATTGCCTCGTAGCTGTCTCTGGCATTGTCTCTGGGCATGGTCTCGCTTTGTCCTGCCGACGACGTCCACTCGAGTCTCCACTTCTCTTCCCTCCCCCCCCCCACACTTGTCAATCCCGACTGTCGTACGGACTGTAATTTAATATCTCTGCCTTTGCGTATTTATACTGGTTTTATTTTTTTATCAGAACCCGCCGCAGTGAGAGAGACACAGATATATAGAGAGAGAGAGAGAAAGAGAGAACGAGCAGAGACCTATGGGCGTTGTGCCTGCCTCCTGTCTTTCACACTTTGCCCCCCCTTGCACCGGCTGTGTCTATGCCGCGAGTGCGTGCGCGGGCCCATTAGGGTCGTCTCTGGTCTCTGGTTTCCTGAATGTCCGATTGCCTTCGCATTCGTCGCTCATTTAAATATTTTATCATTGATGCGCCGAGAAGACACTAAAGAGAATTTTATATCTTTTCAGTTCGCTACGTTTTTATCACTCGAATGAACAAAAACATTTGTTACCAATCAGAGTTCTTAATTTAACGGCCAGTGTGTTGCGACAAAAGTGCCGCTGCTGCTGCTGCTGCTGCGACAGCAACGTGCTCTTCCCATATACCCGATACGATTTATATATACCCGATATATATACACATGTTCACGGACTGAAGGCGATCTTTTGTCGGCTTTGTCGCGGAAATTAGTCGTGTATTCCCTTAAAGCTTGTATTCAGTGCGAGTATCTTAATTGGCTTTGATGCTGCGATGGCCTTTCATAAATTTCAGCCTCTCCTCCTGTCTGTCTGCCCTCTCTGCCTTCCGTTGGAGTGTGTGTGCAGAACTTGTTTACATTGACTGGGTAAAAGCATTAATGAGAATTTAGTCCTCAATTGATTGACATAAGCTGTAATGTAGGAACTAATACAACTGCTTGCAGCTGAATTGGTTAGATTGACGTATGGGGTAGGGTATAGGCAGGGGGTTGTGAGAGTGCTCCTTGCACAGATACCTTATGTAAGAAGAGCAGGCTGAGTTAGTAGAAAATCATAGTTTGTCCAAACACAGTTCGTAATTTAGATATAGTTACAACCATAGATACATTTGTTTTACTAGATATTTGTAGATATTATGAGAGGCTTGCAGCTACAAGCTGCTGTCTGTCTGTGTTATAGGGATGCTCATTACAAATACAAATGGTTCGGCTGTTATAATCAAAAGATTATACAATTAATCATTTTTTTAAAAGAATATTCCTTTATCCTGTTAACGAATATTGATCTGTAAGGAAGTAAATATTAGCTTAGATTTTTTTATAATTTATATTAATTACTTACATCATTCACACAGATACGGTAATATGTGATTTGATCCTTCGGGTAACACTTATCGAAAGTTTTACAAATAGCTAGAGATGAGCAACTTCGATAACATATTGATTGATTGATATTTCTTGATGAGCATTTTAAAACCGTTTGTGCTGGAATATTAGAGGCTTAAAAAATTGGATTTTAATATGAGAAAATACATAGAAGATACAAGACAGGAATTGTCTTTTAATTGAATATAGCATAAGGTATCTCTACCTTACTAACATCTAGTGTAGGCCCGTCGAACTTGCTGCCATGAAACATATATGCAGATCTACAGGTCGGGTACCCCCTGGCGGGCTGAGCCATCGCAGTGAGTGACAAATTGGAAGCCATAAACCAATTGCGCGCGCACACACAGACACACAGGAAATGTGTCAACTCTGCCGCTCATGCCAAATGTTGCGACTGCGGAGGACTCGAAGGAAAGTGGAGCAGTTGCTCGAGGAGAGACAAGAACAAGAACAAGAAATTATGCTAACTAGCGGAAGACAGGGAAGAAGAATCGATCCCACACGACACTCGCACACACAATTTATGCGGTCCGCAGCAGGCTGACCAGGGCTCAGGCTGGCGGGGCACAGGCTGGCAGTGCGCATAATTTATGTGAGGACTGTCGGTAGAATCCATCCATAAGTACGTACAAGCCTACGGCGACAATAACAGATACGCGTTTATATGTTATACACACGATACAGATACAGATACAGATACAACGTATGCAGTTTGTGAGGGGATGCGGCTTGACTTTGGCCAGGGAAGGGCGCGTTTCTCCCGCAGCATATTGGAAAAATTTCACGGTCATTTGGCAGAGGGTCTGAGCAACTGACTGACGGAGTGACTGGTCACTGGCCACTGGTCAGGGGGTAATTTATAGAGCGATTCGGGTGGGTGTTTGTTTATTTATTTACTACTCCACTTCGAGATTCAATTTATGCAGGCCACGGGGGGAAGGGGCGAGCAGGCGGGCGAAGAGGGCAAGCCGCGCAGGTAAATTGAAAAATGGACATTTGTTGTTACAGATCCATCGACTCATTTGCCCATTTCTGTCCGCTCCCGCACTCTTTCGCTCTGTCTCTCGCTCAGTGAGCAGCTCCCTGCGGGCATGCGAAGTGGTGGGTCGCCCGGCTTGCTCGTCTTTGGCTTTTCGGCTTAGATAAGCCGGCTGCCGTTGCTGCCTCTGCTGCTCCTGCTGCTGCTGCTATCTGCGCTGTGACAGACGGCGCACCGGGACTGGGAACGGGCGCAGGACACAGGGCAGGGGGCCTGGTTCGGGGGTTGTTCGGCTGCTGGTTTGACATGCAGATGTGACGAGCGCGGATTTGTTTCGTGTATCTGTTTTGCTCTTGCCTGTCTCTCTCACTCTCTCATTGTGCGTGTGTGTGTCTCTCTTTCTGTGTGTATGTGTGTGACAGCGCGACAACTTGATTTTTTCCAGTTTTGAGCGATGCGCTGCGCTTTTTTTTTTTGGTTGTTTGGGGGGAGAGTTGGCGAGAAATGGAAATGAAAATCCTTTTTAAGCTTGACGCGAACGTGGCCCGCGCCCAGGCAAAGTGTCCGCGAGTGCATTTGACACTTTGTAGTTGATGGATTACGCTTAATTATTGATTAAATGGGCTTGTACTTGTCAACCCGATGCGAAATCCATTATGTATTTTGAATATCGTTTGCGCCGAGCATGGAAATTAGATTTACATTTTTCGGAATTTATAATCTGCCATGGCAGTGCGCGCCCAGTGCGCACTTGATGGATGCAGGCAGCCCGAGTCGGGTCCAGGCAGGCAGACAGGCAGGCCGACAGTCAGCATCCTTGTGGCATTTCATTGATGCCGCAGCCAAGCGCCTCCTGCGAAAACTTAATTTACTTTTTCAATGCCGACACACACGCCTCTCTATCTCTTTCTCTCTCTATCCCTCTCCCGCTCTCACTGCCTCTGTGTGAGGGAACAGGGAAGCGGGAATCTGGAAACGGGTCGTCGCCATGGTCACGCACTTGAAACTAAAATCGAGAGCCGGCCGAGAGATGTCGATTAACGCGATAACGCCGCCGATGCCGATGCCAATGCGGCTGCGGCTGCGGCTGCGAAGCCTTTTAGAGATGCCGCGTCGTTATTTTTCGGTTGTCGCTTCATCTGCTCCGCTCTGATTAATTCCCTCTGATGAATGCCGCGCCAGCCACTTGCTGCGTTACGTCAAGAACGCCAGAAGAGGAAGACCAAGAGCAGCAGGAGCGAAGAGCTTTGATTTATCGACATTCCGATGACCGTGCCGCGCCAGCGACGCCATTTTGAGTGGAGCGCGAAACAAGTTGACAAACGAAGTTGCCTCGTAGGTGCAGCTTGCAGCCCGACCAAGCTTTTTTGCGAGCAGCGCGCCGAAGCTTTTTCCACAGGCAGCCAAAAGCTTTGAACGCAAGTGCACGGATAGTTCCCTAACGAAAGCTGACGTTGCCTAGAAGTCAAGCTGCACTGCCATACGGGGTAATTTCCGAAGCAGCGCAGGTAATTATTCTACTTAGTTCAAGTTTCCCGTTGTTTCATTCACGACTTGTGTAAATTTCCCAGTATTTCCCCTGGGCGCGTACACAAGAGCGCCGAGCACGCTAAGCGCCGCCCGTTAAAAAATGGCTGCACATTTATCTGCAGCACTCGCGCTGCGTGTGTGAAGAGTACGGCTAGCGTGACACGCTCTCGTGCTGTCTCTGCTTGTGCTGCTTCCCCTCACAGGCCACCCACACCAACACAGGCGCGCGCACACACACGCGCGCGCGTCTCTTTTGTATTGTTTGCGCCGTTTTTCCTTCTCCCATGCGCTTCGCTAATAAGCAGCAGCAGCAGCAGCAGCGGCGCGAGCAGCAGCAGCGACAGCGCCAGCAGCGCAAAACTTAAACCGACGTTTTACAATTCTAATATGCCCAGTCATAGTCCAATCGAAATCGATGTATGCGTAACAAAGAAATACAAATCTCAGTGTGCTGATTAAACCACGATATAAGGCTACAATCTCTGCTTATGAATACATTCAGGAAGCGCATAAAGGTTGTATGATTTCGCATTAAAACATTCATTTAGAATCCATTAAGATATGTGTTACGTCGACTAGTCCTTTGTTTTCCAACTTAAACTCTTGTAAGTCGTATAAGGGTTGATAAAGCTACAGTACTATGCAAAAACAGTATTGTTTTTACTTGTTTATACTCTATTTTCAAAGGAATTTTGTTTTTAAAACTCAATTTGTTTGCTACATTGAAATACATGAATAAATGAGATAAGCGCTCAGAAATGGTATTTTTATTGTTGCATTGCCCTTTTCCTATTAAATTTATACTTTGTATTTCTGTTATTTCTTCTACATGTATTTGTTTTCAATTTTCTGGGCTATTTCGGCATAATAAACCTTATCTTTTTAATTCTAGCACTAACTTAAAAAACATAAGGCCATTTAGACTTTGAATTTTAGGAACCTCTAAACGTGGGAAAACTTAAATGTGTTACCAAGCTTCAAAGACAGATATACTCTGGTATATATGTATAGAAACAACGGCTTATTTTATTTTGGTACGTTTAGGTAAGTTGGCAACAAAGTAAAATAGAAAAAAATCGTTTTAAAAACCCTAGGAACCGAAATTAAGCAAACAATAAATGCAAATTTACCAAGATATCATAAAGAAGTTTTCGAAAAAGCTGGGTAAACGTTTTAGATATGTTTACTTTGGGCAGAGAAGTTTTAAGCAAGGTTTACGACAAATATAATACCAAACAATGTTTACTCTAATGAACTGTTAAATAAAAGCATGTCTCATTTACTATGACAATAGGGGGTATAGCACGTATCTATTACCGTTTTCAACTGAGGACGATGAAGTTAATTCCTATTTAGTAGATACAAGATTCCAGATACAAATTTCATAGTTGCAAGTTATTCATAGGCTTCACACTATTTACAGCTTGAACTCATCTAAAAAAAAAAAGAGGAAAACCCCCCGAATTAATCTCAGCGTGTAAAACAATGTTGTAGCATAATTATGCTCTGCACTATCAAAACAAAGCTCGACCCCTTCCCTTCTGCCAGACTGCTTTAACCTTTTGTCCCACAAAAGGGAAGCATCTACGTGAAGTTGGCGAGAGAGAGAGAGAGAGAGTGCTTTATCTGCATGGCCGCAGAAGCCGGCGACATATCTAAAGTTTTAAATTTCGGACATTTGTCCGTCACGGTGCCACAGCTAACGAGGCACACCTAGGAGAAGGGGGAGGGTTGAACCCAAATGCCTCGACCTGGGCAGGAACATGCTCACACACAGCATATAAGCATGTGTCGACTCGAGGGACTGATGTGTGAGTGTGTTCGTGTGTGTGTGTGTGCAAGGCCTAAGACGAATGCGACGGCAGCGAAGTAAGGGGTAGAGTCTCTACGGCTACGGTACGGCTGACACAGAGTGTCCTTGTAGTTAGCAGAGTGTAGTTTGTTTGACATCTATTTAAAAGTTTAATCGGATGAGTGTAGTCTGCGTGGTTAGGCGGTTAGGCTGACCGAAACACAGTGTTTTACATTGTCATTGAGTGACTTTGGCAGCGCCGCCAGTAGCAGCGCAGCGACACAGGTGCGACACGCTCGATGAGCGGCGACCGCACCCGTCAACCCCGTTTCGGTTCTTCTTCTGGTTTGCTGCACAGTGTTGAAACGCCGTCGCCGTCGCCGTCACCGTCGACACACCCACTCGGCCGGTAGAGGCTGATAAGGAACGGGAAGATGGGGCCAGCACGTCGCCAGCACCACTCGAACAGCCCCGAAATCGCGCCATCTCATTGCGCTTCTCTGCGCCCACTTAGCAGATAGTTCAATAATGTAAATACAGAAATAGATATCTCTATCTCCTGCTGCCTGCTCCAAAGTAGAGCACAATTATCATGCCTCCGCTGACCAGCGCGCCTAACGCCTTTACCTATCGCCTATCGCCGCGCTTCGCAGTAAGTAATTGTCGGCAAATGTTTGTGTTTGTTATCGTTATCGACAATCTCTCTGCCTGCCTGCCTGCCTGTTTGCCAGGCGGAAACTTGAAATGCATGAATTCGACACTTTGTCCGAGTAGTCGGCGTACAACCAGAATGGCTATTCAAATGTTATCAATGACAACACACCGCGCCACAACCCCCTCGCAAGTGCGAAACTTTTAATTAAACGCCTAATAGATGTTTGTCACTCTCGTGTGCGGCCCCGACCGATTAATAGCCCCGAAATCGATTTCATTTGAGCCCGTGATCTTTCTCCATGTCATGTCTATATGCTCCGCAATTAATTTTCACCTGACGGGACACTCGACTCCACGCGCCTCCTCTCGAATTTGTGTCTTTAGTTTCGGCATGTCGCACTCTATCTCTCTCTCTCGCTCTCTCTCTTTCTCCCGCGCTCTCAGTCTCGCTGCAATTGACTTCTGCACTTTGAACGCAACGCAAAGCCTCAATTAATTTGGTTTGCCGCCGAAACGATAAGCCGGCGCCTGAACTATAACCAAATATCTGTATATACCCATTATATCTATCTATGTGTGTCTGGTATCGAGAGAGTAGAATGGGAATGGGAACGGGATAGTTAGTCAACATGCCGATAAATTTAATTTCCTTTACCCCACTCCGATTTGATATATTTTTAATTTAATTAATTAAAAAGCCGCCTAAAGACAACATCTATCAATTAGACCTATGGAATATATAGTGAGAGATCAAACAGCTTATTAAAGAGTTTGGAATTCGATATACGATACGTGAGTAACTTGTTGACTATACTTTAGTTCTGCTTCTAAATATATTGCTTACTATCATCGTATGAATCAGATATGAAGCCTACTTGGCCTTCTTATGTTGACTGTACCAGATTATCCACTGCCAGTGATATATATTCGATTCTTATATTGAATCTGCCTGTGAAGCAAAGCGTCCTTTTATGCCTTTCTCAGTCAAGAACATCAACTAAACTTACTTTTGCTTTAATCAAATGATCATAATAATGCCTGCTATACGGAAGTACAAGCTGACTAAATATAGCTGATGTTTTCAGGCAAATTAACGCTTTCCAGCAGAAAAACAATCGACAAATTACTGAATGGATATGCCATGGAATATTTGCGCGAAAAGTCGGCACTGGAAAGGGGCCAAACAATTTATATGTATGTATATATCACAATTGCTGACGCAGGTATCGATGGTATAGTATATGGAAATTGGATGTTTCGCCTAAGCACTTTGTATTATTTATCAGGCAACGGCAATCGGGCAAAGCGCCGCAGCTGAACGCAGCAAGTTTTGCGGGTAAATATTTTGAACTAGTGTAAAAATGCACGAGTATTTATGTAAAAAAAAATGTATTTGAATAAAAAGCATTACTCAATGGCCGCGCTTGGTCAATTAACTGTGCTGACAGCACACCGACACGATCGTTTCGGGGTGTGCGGCAAGGGGCGGGAAGGGGGTCTTACGAAGGGGGGGTAAAGTTGTGCTAAATGCGCAGCGCTGTGATTTCATTCAGAAAGAAAGAAAGGCGTGCAATTTTTATTTTCGCTTAATTTTGCTTTTATTTCGATTTGAAACTTTCTTGAATGTATTGGTGGCAATACTTCAAGATATTTATATATATTTTGCGATATCTGGAACTTTATCTATACCTTCCTGAATAGCTACACTCAGCTTTACTGTATAAAATCGATTCTTGTAGCTTTAAATCAATATTCTTCAATATATGTCTGTATATCTATCCCACTCGATAGTTTGTATTCTTAAGCAAACTGCAGATCATTTACTTAGCTTGGGTATCCGCAGTTTGTAGCTATTTACTGCCGCCAGCTAATTAGTATCGCTGCTGGATCCGCACAAGCATTTGCCCACCCCTTTGCTTATCGACATCGAATGCGATACAATTACAAAGTGCCGTTGTTTACAATTCAAATGCAAATACATTGTACTCATAATTAAACGAAAACGATGTGATTTGCGCTTGGGCGGTCCGCGCGGACCGCACAGTAAGTCGCACAGGGCGGGCGAGTCGCTGGGGCAGAGAGGGGGCGGGCGCTCCCTTCTGCAACCGCGACTGAAATATGATCGGCGATCGCATTTACAAACACAAATGTAATCGCGAACGTTCTTCGTTCGGCGCAGAGTGCAACGTTTGCAGTTCTTGAGCTGCGCTGCTGCTGCTGCTGCTGCCGCTGCACTGCGCTCGCGGTGCATTCGAATGTTTGCGCGTTTTTTTGTTGCTGCTTTGGTGGTCTCAATAGCCCATCCGGTCGAGTGTGTTGGGCTGCGGGTGTAGGGCTGAGGGAGTTGGGTGCCAGCACAGCCAGGCAGCGACGTCAAAGCGTTGTCGACGCCCCAGTCACAACTGTTGCCTACATTCAGATTCCGGTGTGGTGTAAGAATGTCGCGATGAGTTTTGCTCGCCTTGCCGCGCCACGCCTCCCCTTGCCCCTTGTGCGATGAATAAAATTATGATTTTGCTTACGCGTCTTCGCCGTTTACAACGGATCATGCTTAATTGGCAGAATGTGATTCATGGCGTTTTGTGCCCCGTTGCCGTTGCAGCGCGTTTTTTTCTGTCTTCATTTTTTTTCCAACGGTTTTTTGTGTCGATTGTGAACAATCGCCTAATGAACTTTTGTAACCGATTCCGCAGTTCCGCAAACGCGTGCGCGTATGTGTGAGTGCGTGTGTGTCGAGGGAGACTTAGAGATGCGCGGCTTAAACAATTAGAGCTGGCACTGAGCTCGATATATGTTTGAAAAAATATATAAGGAGTGCAAGTGACACTGCGAGCAGCTTACTAGGGTTGCAACTGTAATCGATAAATGATAAAGATAAATAAAAATATCCCTGTGAAGCTGCAGTCACACTTAACGCTTTCGCATTCTAATTTAAATTTGAAAGCTGCATTGGCAACACTTGTCGCGCGTGTATAGCCAAATATCAAGTTAATACAAATCGCTTATAATACGCATACTCATGTTGTGCAGCGCGTAATACGCCAGTTGCATTGGAAATTTGCACGCAATTAATAAGGCAAACAGGCAAACAGACAAGACAGACGGGCAACTCCTTCCGCAATGCGCGATGTTGTCATACTCATAAATACGTCATGTTCAATTACAGCACGTTTAATTGAAAATAATGAACATTTCAATGCGCTGCCATCGCTGCACTGTGGCTGTGGAACCTATCGAGGGCTTTCGGCACAATTGACCAAATTGTTTCAACTGTCTGGCAATAAAATTAGCAGCTTCCATTAAGCTTTATTTATGTGACTGATAAGGAAGTGAAATATGTACATACTTCAATCGATTTTCCATGCACATCGATTACATTTGACTTGTAGATACTCTAAAAAAAGTGTGAGCTTAAATAAATTACTAACTTGGGGATTATCCTCTCTTGAAATCAACAATATATTTATTAACTAAACATCATATCTAACCGTAACAGTCTCGTTGGATAACCGTCACATTCCAACAATTCTAGAACAAACAACAAATGTTCAGATAATATAATACCAGAATAACCAGGTTAATATACATAGCATGAAATTGGTAAGTAATCCTTTCGGTCACGCATAATACTTAGTACTAATCGCTGTTAAGATGGTGTTACGATAGATATACGTATATATATACAGACGTACTTACTATCGCACTCGTTCGATATAATAAATATAAAGCCAAACGAGTGAGAAACTCAAAAATGTAAAGTTCCTTTATGAATAATCAGCGCAAGCGGGGAGGAACTGTAAATGTATTTGTATATGCAAGGTCTGTGTAGCTTTCGAATGCGACTCTTAAAGCAAACATTGTGGAAACTTTCGCGTCTGGGATTCTTAATTCAACAGAACACGCAAAGTTAATAAATTTCAAAGTGAATATGTTTTCACCAACATGCACTTAGTCGGCAGTCGAACGGCAGCTCGGACAGCGACGGACATTGCTGAAATAAGCAAGGCAAGGCAGGGCAGGGCGGGGCAAGGGTTGGGGCAGCGGCAAGGCCAGGGGCTGATGAAGCAGAAGCCGTGGCCGTAGCCGAAGCAGAAGGCGGAATGGAAATGTTGCTTGCGGCGTGGCTACATTGTTTGCAACTACAAGTAATTAATTTTACCACTACAAGGTTTTAATGACTTCTAAAAAGTTTTTAGCACTGCTGGATAATCCGGCCTGGTCTCGGCCTGCTCTAAGTCAACAACAGGGCACACAGAGAGAGCACGGCAAGTCAGTTGGGCAAGGCTAGGCTGGACTGGGGCGGCGTGGGCGTTCCGACAAAGCCTACAACGACTTTTGTGCTACAAGCTTGTAAAAATAAATGCAGAAGACCTTAGGCTGAAGTCAGGGAAGGTGCCAGTGCCTCTACCCGTGCCAGCTGCCTGTGGCCGGACTGGTCTGTTCTCTGCTGTGCTGTACTGTGTGCTGGTTGTCCAGACCAACCGCAAGACCAAGAAGCGCACTCTGAGATTGAGTCATGGCAGTGGACAGAACATGCGGTTTCAGTTTGTTGATATAATTTGAATTTTAGGGTGTAATTACGGTCATAAATGTATTTGCCGTTTACGGCCAGGCCGGCACACACACAGCGGCACGTCCGTACACACTCGTACAGCTTCTCCAAGCGTAGCATTTGTTTGCCCAAGGCCACCCAGGCGTCACACGCGTTCTTCTTTGGGGAAGGGAGGTAGCTGGGACAGGTCACCTTTTTGTGCGAAACTACTTGCGAATTGCGTGCCGAGGACCCGCCTCCAGGGCGGGCGGACCACAGTGCCACAGTTTGTAATTTGCATTTATTGGCTTTGCTCATAAAGCCGAGTGATAACCGGCAACACTCTCGCGCCACATGCTACTTAGTAAGCGCAAAGCGCAAACTAACCCGAGAACGTTTCCCCGGTTCCTTGATTGGCCTTAATACAGCACACGAGACGGTAATGGCATATATATCGTGTATCGTGTCTATATATATTCGATACATTCCTGTGCCTTGCTGGGAATGAGCCGAGGCTTTTGTTTCTCCTCTCGTTGCGGCAGCAAAGTGACGACAGACCGCTGTCGCCGCCGCGCTGCCGCTGCGCGATGGTAGCAACGGAAAAAAGAGCGCAGAACACGCTGAATTATAAACATTTTAAATTGAAATAACGTGTCGCAATTTTTTTGTCGCTGCGCTGCGCTTGTTGCCACCAAAAACAACAAAAACAACAACAACAGCAGCAGCACAGCGAACCGAGCAGCAACTTCAAAAACGTCGTTAACGCTTACCTACCGCGCATTCTGCAATCGAATGCGATTGATCTCACACTATATGCTGGGCAGCAGGGGAGGGGGCGGGAGAGTAGGGGGTGTAGAGTGGCAGGAGGCAACCATGACAATAGCAGCAGTGGCAGCCACAGCAGGACAGCAGCAGGCGGGCAGGGTTGGGGCGTGTGTAGCCGGCGCAGGAAGTGAGTTTGGGGGCCCTCAGGTCCTCCTCAATTCGCGCGCTACCTCCTGGCACTCTGTCTCTGTCTCTCTCTCTCTCTCTCCCACCCTGCTGCCTGTCCTCGCGTGTCGTCGCCGCCAGGTCGAGCGACGGTGGCATAGGTGGCAATGACAATCGCGACCGGATGCTTCAAATCAGATATTGTTTTACTTTGCGCCTTCATTCAGCTTTTCGGATTTCGATTGTCAGTCCGTGTCTGTGTCTGTCCGTCTGTATCGTCGTTTTTGCTGCTGTTGTTGTTGCCCGCTTTTTTGTTGCGCCTTTTGTCTTCGTCGCGTTAAAGCGACTCTTGCAATTTGAGCAACTTGCGGATTAAATAAATGTCTCGCGACTTCGTCTGCATTAGGGTTCAAGTAGTGTAGTTGTTGCTGTTGCTGGGGCGGGTTGGAGACCTGCTCCGTACGTTGATCTAATCGAACTTAACACCATCTGCACGCGGATGACAAATTCAGGCTCTTCTAGTGCAACTCTTAATTAAAAGTACATCCAAGCTAAAACTGCCAGCTCTAGCAGAGCGTGACTTTGCAAAGCTAGAGCTATCGATAAATCGATTAAGAGGAACGAGTAGCTTCAATGCTCTGGAGTTGTCTGGCTTACTAAGTCAACTATCGATTTATCGATTACAAAGCACGGTTTACTCAAAAGGACCTGCGTATCACCTCAAGTGCGGCAATCATTCAGGCAGCTTCAATGGCAACTTCCGCTTGTCCGCGTGCGAATTTGTTGTGGAATCTGGCTGGCTTTGGCTTTCATTCATGAAGCCTTTTGCAATCCCAGCGGGAAAATAAGCAAGCCAAGACAACATACACAATGAAAAGAAATGTGGCACGTTGCAAACCTTCTTCTTGCCGTGAGTCTGTCTGTCTGCCGGGCGGGCCAGGCTCGTCGCACCAGGCGCAGAAGTGTCAACAAGCCAAATTGACAGGCATTGGCATTGGCAGAGAGAAACGATTTTGGAGATTTGTCATTGATAAGTCGGCCACAGTGGAGGCGAGAGCCCAGAACAGAAACGTACAGTCCAGACCAGGCCAGCCAGGCGACGACGAGGGAGGCTTCCTAAAGCATTTCGCAGAATTTCGTCCAGAAGGGTGGCTGCTTCTCGCTCTAGATCTTACTCGGCTTGGAGCCTTCTGTGTGTGTGTGTGTGGCTTTTGCGCTTTGCGTTTTTGGCTTGGCGAGCAGAGCGAAGCAAATTAATTCACACCTTGCCAATCCATTGTTGGACGACAAGACATCGTACATACATATGCAAATTGTTTCTTACGAATAAGACGCACCTCCGCCTCGCTCTCCCCATCTTCAATCCACACATGCCCGGCACATTTCGGCAAGCTCGCTCTTGGTACAAATAACTCCTCGTGTTCCACGAACAAGCGACGACATCCGAGTTGGACGGCGAGGCAATATTAATTTCGTAGGCAGCTCGAGGAGTGCGTATCATAAATTACAAACAAAATATGCTCATGTCTTCGTGAGTAGACAAAAAGTGGCACACACAGTCAGTCAGTCAGTCGATCGAGCGGCATAGGAACATTACAATAATATTATGTCAGCGATTCGGCCCGGCACGGTCTGATGTGTGCACACGTACCACTGGAGTCCCTCCTCCTCCGCCTCCTCCTCCTCATACTACTACTACTACTACTCCTGGGTGAACCGGTCTCGCGTTGAAAGCAAAACTATCGATTCGATTCGAAATTGTATATGCAAAGTATTGCTGCTCCCGGTGCTCCCTGCTCCCTGGGCCACTTTGTAAGACCCGACGAACATTGTGTGGGGTCAAAGAAATAATTAATTTAAAATTCCCGCCATGCACAGCGAAACGACACATTGAAAGCTCTTAAAGTCCCAAATTACGACCATTGTACCTGAAGCAAATGAAACAGACTCGACAATATTTCTGACACATTTGTTGTTCCCCAAACGATGTCGACGACGTTTGTCGATTCCCGATTGACGGCGGCAACCTACCGACCGACCGAATTCGGTAGTTCAATAGCTCCTAAACCCCATGTTAATCGTACAAAATACAAAATACAACAGAGGCTTGGGTATGCCTAGAAAAAAACATGTTGGGTACAATGAAATACATTTGCCTTAACAAATTCCGCATAGTTAGACGTGTTTTTTAACTTGATTCAAGTATTTATTTAATGGAATACCCTGTGCATGCGCTGAAGAAGGGTATATTTACTTTTTTTTTGCAATTCGCAACAATAAAGGTTTAAGATTCGATTCCTTTGATAAGTTGAACTAGTTTCATGGCTTTGGGTTTTAAACTTTCAAAAAGTTAGGAAAATGTATGGAAGAATCGAGGATGGATTCAAAAATTTAGAATACAATTAATATACCCGAAAATCACTTGATTTTATCATAGGTTATGAGTATTTAAAGTGTATAATGCACTCTACCAGACAAACCGATTAAATTTAGGGGTATACTATAGCTCAAGGTGTGTGTTAATAACCCTTTGATGTTAGATATCCTTTGACGTATTTGCCCCTCCTGCAACTCAGCGCAATTCATCGATGAAAAAAACATTCAATTAACCAAAAAGTGGAAAGACTCAATGGCAACTTTGTGAGCTCACCCGCTTGCGATAAACACAGCTCGTAAATCATGTGAGGGCAGCGCGAGTGACTGAGAGAGGGAGGGAGATCTCCCTTGAAGTACCGCTTGGAACACGCTGAAAGGCAGGTGCGGAAAATTACTTTTTATATGCTGCCTTTTAGTGGTTTATTATGACAAAACAAACGCGAAGCCACGTTTTGGAACGCATGCGACGACGCGACGTTGGAACGGCTCATGCGCGGCGTTGGCGTTGGCGTCGGCGACCTCTGCCCAAACAGAGAAATGCATGTTTCTCAGTGTGTGTGTGCATACTTACGAGAGCCACTGTCGGCTCACGTCAGTCTCACTAAGCCACAGTTGAGCGCCAGGCAAGTTAAGGTTTTTGGCGATAAAGACACAGACACAAAGAGAGAAACAGAAACGCTATAAGCGCTATAAACATAATAAAACAGCTATAAAGAATGAAGAAACAACCGCTAGCTGCACAACATAAATCATCAAATTGTTAGGAAGATCCATTATGGGCCATTACGAACACCAACGCCAGCAAAATACACCTGAACTACGGTTGGTGGAACGGGCAAAGGTGAACGCGGGATGAACGGGCCTCGTCATCGTCATCGTGAAGCGAAGACAGCAGCAGCAGCATTATTAAAATGCCGTTTTGCTTAATTTTATTTTATTGTTTTTGGGAAATTTCAGCCACGAATACCAAACGAGCCTACAAACACCCAAATGAGCGCTCCTCGCTCTAATCGGGGTGGTCGGACGTCGCGAGACTCCAGCGAGACATCGCGCTAACGAACACAATGAAAAGCAAGCAAATTCAAATTTATGAATGTGAATGAGATACGCTAAAGATACGCGAGCGTTGCCGGGTCCAACTTCAACACCGACTCTCTGGGTCCAACCCAGAGACCGCTGCGACCGGGTGTGCATCGTTCTCCGCTGTCCGTTGTCCGTTCAGCGGCTCGCTTAGCATTTCCTTGGAAGTGGAAATGAGTAATTTTTTCAATTTTGTTTTTTTTTTTTTATTTTTTATAAATTAGATGGGAAGGTGTTGATAATGAAGCCCAAGATAAGAGGTAATGCGTGTCATGACGGGGGCTTCTGTTTACCAAAAATTTTTATTAGCAATGAAAGTATTAATAAGCCTAATGATGATCAGAGATAGTGAAACAAGGAAATATGCTACCCGGGGGTCACAGGTTACCCCTTCTTTAAAACTAATAACTGGGTTACAGCATATGCTTTATAGAGTACATTCAATTGATCGTACATCGTACATCGCTTGTCGCATTATTAAAGCGAAAAATCACAAACTACTTCGGTCTGATGGTATTTCTCGAGAACAAGCTATATATCTTTCGACATTGCCCACTGTTTATATAGGTTCTCTCTCTCCCTAATGGACAAGCTCATGAGCTCATTTTGTTCCATTAGCCTGTGTTTTCACTTCGACAGCAGCCAAAGGGTTACGGGGTGCGGCAGCGGTGCGGTGCGGCTTCGGTTCTTTGAAAATCATTTGCTCCCCAGCACGCCAATCTCCATATCTCGGTTCGGATCTGTGGCACGCAAACGATGTTCGAGACGTCAGAATGTCTGCCGGAACGGCTACTGTCCTCTCCCTCCCCTCACGCCAAACACCACACATACAGCATGACGTTGCTTGCGCGGGGAGATGGAGATTGTGCCCGGTGCTGCTTTAGGTGCGTAGGTCAACGTATGCGCGACGATTGTTAAATGATAGTCAAACAGCGATTTGGAATTTATTTGATGCGATATTAATCGCACGATGCGTGAGGGTTACGCATTGTTGTGTGAACACACCTTGCCCCGCCCGCAACGGCTCATTTTGGATCCCTTTCATCTGTCAGCGATCATTAGGTGAATTTACGTGCGAGTGAGTGTGTATGTTGTACATAGGTAAATGTATGGGCTCTAAAAGCAATTAAATCGGTTGACTCTTGAGCTCATGTCCAAGCCTTGCTTTCTTTTAATAAACATTTGAATGCGCATATGCAATCACCAGCTTTAGTATCTATGAATATTTTCCATTGCTATCGATAAGCTCCTTGTGTCATCACTTTGCTGCTGCCGTAAATTCGATAAATATTATACGAGTGCTTTAAAGACATTTCATCGATAGCAATAAATTAATCGTTTAGCTTAATGTGTCATTCGTGGCATGCCTAAATATCGAAATTCTTGATCTCCACCCTTGCCGTGTTGGAACAAGGGAACAGCTGCACTCCAGGTACGTATTGTTGCGCACAGTGCGCTGGGCATAAATTATAGTATATTGATCCACACGGTAAGCTCAAGTATGCAAAAAGTAGACGCAATTGCGCAAATGACTTACAAATTGCAAAGCAAAAGACACACGGACGTGTGGGACGGACAGCGAGACGGACTTAATGAGCTGCTGTCGATGCGTCGTCTTATTCTCATTCTCATTCTCAATTCTTATTCTGCTATTCTGCATTCCGGGTATTCTGCTATTTAAATGAACACATGTTCCAGCTGTGTCGTAGTGTGTGTGTGTGCCTGTTTGTGTGGACAATTTTGCATACGCTTATTACGCTACTGGGCGCCATTGGCGATTCATGGGTGCGCAGCAACTGCAACTATGTAGTGTGTCTGTGTGTGTGTGCGTGTAGTCTATTTGTGTGAGTGTGCATACATATTTGGGAACACATGTCAACATTTCATGAACACATGTACCAAGTTTCGCATCGACATTCATACACACACGCATACACATGTATGCACACACACACACACACACACAGAAGGAGACGCAGGCATATCAACTGCAGATCTCACAGTAGTGTGCGTATGTGGGCGTTTCGCCGAACTATAAAATAGATTCACTCTCTCTGCTGCTGGGTGGTCTCAATTAATTAATTGCCTGCGCCAATGTGCGTGTGCCAGCCTGCGCGCGTGTGTGTGTGTGCGCGCCATTTGGGCAAACTGCAATTAAAACACTTACTGGCAAATGTGTCTACTCTGCGCTTTGTGTGCGTTGCCCGCGAGTGTGTGTGTAAGTGTGTGCGTGTGCGTGCTGAAAATAATGGTGTGCGAACACAAACACTGCGCCAGTGGCAAGAGGTCGCCACTCTACACAAATAGTTTGTGACCTTTCGCTTGTTTTACAAACAAGTCCCCCCTCTCGCACTCGCACTGCCTCTCTCTCTCCCACACGCAGTTGGCGTCGATGTCTGCCCGTTTCGCGCCTCAATGTCACACTCTGTTGTTATTGTTGCTGCTGCTGATGCTGCCGGCAGCAGAATGAGTCGAAAAAGACGTCGCCGTCGCTGCCCCGCTGCCACTGCCAACGTCGGCACCGTCACCGGTGTTTGGAATTGCAAATTCGCCAACGGCGCGTCGCATCGTTGAGTCCATCCAGGCCCATTTTAATTGTTTACATTTTATTTTGCTTTCAGCGCTTATAATTATTAATTTCACTGCCACTCGCCACTTACTCGCACTTCGCACTTCCTCGTCGACGGCGTCGTCGGCGACGGCCGACGCCATCTTCGCCGTCTTTGTCTTCACAGCGCTTTCGCTGCTTGTGGGTGTGTGTTGTTGTTGCTGCTATTCACTTTTGCGAGCGCAGCAAAAACGCAATGCTATGCAAGCACAAGCACAGTGGGAGATGCCAGCGCACCCCACTCCACCCACACCCGGCACTGTGGGCTGAGTGGACACGCTTTTTTATGAAATTAAAACCCCGATTTTTATACACTAGAAACAAAAATCACGTTTACACTTATTGTTTTATAAATGTGCGACGAGAAAGCAGAGGAAAACTATCGTTTGCAATTGTAATCGATATCAAACTTTTAATTTAAAAAATACTATTTAGTATATTTATATCGATTACAATGAACAACTTACTTAGCGATAGATATTTTTCGATTACTTATCGCTCCCTCAACTTACTAATAACCCGTTACATTTTCAAAAGAGTATTTAAACATCGGCATAGTCTGTTCATAATAAAACCGGCATTTCTGCAAATTTCACGAAATGTCGTTGATTTCTCGCGTTATTCATTTTCAGCATCACGCGACCCGCACTCCGAATTCGACTGACTGAGTAGTCTTCTCTGACTCTGACTCATTCCCCAAGATCTTGTGGCTGTTCTATGCTACCTAGAACCGAATACCCGCTATTAGATTGTCTACACGAAACGGACTATCGCACTTTCACGATGCATTTGCAGACAGCAGCTGTATATAGCGTATTTTATGCATTTCGTCTGTTCCAGATAGATACATATAGAGTATTATGATGTTATGCGAAACTTGAGGGGGCTGGCCGTACCGATGTAAGCGTGTACGAACCGTAACTTCAGTGATAATTGCCTGCTCATTATCAGCTTTAGGCGTGAGATGATGTTACTCACGATTACACGAAGTACATCTATTAAAAATCCACACATAACATGCATAATTAACATGTTTTACTATATGCATAATGCATATACAAAGATATCAAGTTTTCTATTAGCATTTTTAAGAAATAAACCGAGTATTTTGTAGGCCGTATTTTATAGTGAATTAAAGAAATACACTGAGAATTAAAGAATTCGCAGAAGATGAGAAAGATTATTTGGCATACTCGACTTTCAAATACTCATTTTTCTTAAAACTGCGAATGTGACAGTCACTGTGACTTCGCCTCAAGCCTTTGTCTCCCCTCCCGGGCACAGAACTGTACGTGATTCCTGTGCGGTTGCTCAGATTTGGGCGGAAAACATGTGTAGCTCAACTGTTAATGTTAATGCCGATTGTAAAGTCGTAGAGCCGTCGCCAACGCTGACTGGCGTCGCCGTCCTGCATGCGAATTAGAAATTAATTCGCCCTTGAATGAATACATAATAGTAATTCCCATTGAATCAGCTTGCGTTCGCCGCGTGTGTGCAACTGCATTTGCCATTTGCTTGTTTGCCCCAAGAAGAAGTTGTGAAAATGATTTATACAACGAGGATTATACTATATATGCATGTACATACGAGAATGCTATATAACTGTCAATGGGTACAAAACGCTGGCATTCCTCTCCCTCCTTCTCTCTCTCTCTCTCTCTCTGCCCTCTTAGCGTAACGCGTTGCTGTCAAGTTCCGCGATATATAATTCTCGCGCGTTCCCACGACAACACTCACACACAACTGCTCGCAATAAGCTCGTTCAGTGAAAAACCTCCTGTAGGCATCCCAAGTACCCAAATCAAGCGGGAAACGCAACTGAAGCATTTGACAATTAACAGTTTTATTTCTATGAGCCACAAACAATGTTACCGCTGCCAGGCGGTAGCAGCTTCAGTTGAAATAGAAGTAAAGGTGGAAGCGGCGGCGGCGGCGGCGACGGCAGCTACTGCCGACTGGCGCGCGTTACGCCTCCATTACACCTTGTTGCAGTTGTTACGCAGTAATTTTATGTCTTTTCTCGGAACAAAGTCATACAAAACGGCGCGGAACTGCCAGCCATTTGAAGAGAGACTGCTCTCTGCTCAGCTCTACGTTGACGCTGTGTTGCGAGGCGATAATTGCGTGTTAAGGTTGCTCTTGTGCCGCCATGATAAGAGGACTGATCTTTGCCTTCCGTCTTTGGGCTTGGGTTGACTGACATGCCACACGAGAAAGGTGCGCCCGGGCCTCGGGGCTGGCTGGCTGCCTGAGCAGTCAACCGGCCAACCCACAGTCTAAAGTCAAACTGTATTCATTTGTTTTTTCTTTATTTTAATATCTTTACTTGCTCCTGAATTTAACTGCCTTTAGTTAGTCGAAATTACCGTTAAGAGTACTGAGCTGTAAATACCCTGTAAGCAGCTGTATGTTTGGCCTATTAAAGAAAACTACCCTGTGCGGAATGTCGCACTTTCCCTACTTACATTTTCAGAGAGTCTCATGTGAAAACCCCTTCGATTTGAGGCAGGAAACCCCTGGAATAAGCTTTGCTTTTTTTCAGTTTTATTTTGTCGCTTGCCTTAAAAAGTTCTACGATTTATGTGATTCATCGATTTTGAACGGAAACACCTGCTAATAATTTCGCCCCATACAACTTTCCATTCTTGTTGAACACGTCGCCGCTGCCATCGTTATCGACTGGAGCAGATATATCGCCTACATCATTCGATAACTCGTTGCTGCCGCCCATTGTATCGATTTGTGTGTTATCCCCACACTGTTGCCGAAGCGGAACCCAGGCCAGACAATTGATCTTTGATCGGCTTTTGTTCGATGCGTTCTTTATTCGTTCTCTGGCAAATTTGCGTACATGCAAATTGTACGCACTTTCGCGTACGCATTCTTAAATCGGGCAGCGGGCGCCGCGTTTGTGGCGACGACGTCGGTCGTGCGTCATCGTGGGGCGGCTCACGGTGTGCGGCTTGCATACATATGCTGCACCTGCGCCTCTATGCCAAATCCAGAAGTCATGCCAAAGAAGGCGTTTTTTTAATTGCGTCGACATGCCCCAACTACCAATGAGATTTGTCGTAGTCGCCGTCGTCGTCAGTTGGATCGATTGTTCGATCGATAGCTAAAGCGTCGCCGTAGCTGGCGCAAAAAAGTGACAGCCGCCTGCCGGCATGTGCGTCGATAATCCCCACAAGCAGTACAAACTACTATATAGACATATATTGTATGCACATATATTTCGCCTCAACTTGGCTTGGACTAGTATGTGGCTTTGCCTTTTAGACCTTTCCTGGACGGTGTCCAGTTGCCATCTCTGGAGACACGGCAAATAGTGCGACATTTGAACATTTTTGGTCTATTGTGAATTAATTATACGCACAACTAAAAGCTAGTTAAAGGTGCCTATAAGTGGATAAAGGGGATGGGAATGGGAATGGGGCGGAGCGCTTTGCTTTTAACTCTGGCAAGCAGGCAGGCAGGCAGCCTGGCAAATATTTGCACAGCCGCCATCCGAAAACGATGACAGCGCCAGAGCGCGCAGCAATCGATCGCCAGATCGCACAGCAGTTTACGATTCCATTATGACATCCGACACTGTTTGCCTATTTGCTCACATTTAACGGATTACTGAGCTCGCAAACACGCACACACAGGCAGGCGGAAACTAGCTAAGATCTGCGCTGCTTGCTGCGTAAACAGGCAACCTCAAACAGGCAAACAGCAGCGGGATCTCGGCTGCTCTGCGACTCGCAAACACACTACTTAGTGAGCATGCCAGTGTGTGCGTGTGTGTGTGTATAAACATGTGTATGGTGGATGCACAGCATCTCCAGCGCGCTCTCGCGCGTTGCATCTGTGTTTAACAAATAGAAATCAATGGCCGCCTCGGAGTGCAGATCAATGGGAATGTGATAATCATCCGAGGCGGCGTGCGATGTTCCGACTCATTGGCTGCCAATGGCAATGGCAATGGCAAATACGCGTACATATCCAAATAGCGACAGGCGACGTTCTCAGTTGTTGCTATGTTGCCTTTTATCATTTGCCTTATTTACTCGCTCGCTCTACGCGCCGCTGCCTCGGTTTCTCTCTCCATGTTTGCAGACCGCGCCGACTAGAGAGACTCGACCGGGATTGGGACAAGCTCTAGAAGTTCCACCGATTTGCATGGGATGCGCTCTGTAGCCAGCTATGCTTGCAGAGCATTTGTCGCGGCTGTTGGCGACACACTGGGCGAAAGGAGCCGAGTTGCTCGATGCGATGCGTTGCGTTGCGGCTGTTTTAGCAGATGCAAACAGATGCCGCAAGTTTATTTAGTGCGCGTGCGCATGTGCACGGGCCATCAGGCAGCGGTGGCGGTGTCGTTGCAGACGTTCCCTGTTGCTGTTGCTGTAACTGTTGCCGTAAACGCCGGCGACAGAGAGCGCGCTGCCCAGAGCTGCGCTAGCTGCGGCACACGGCAAAGGAATGCCTGAAATGCCTGGGCCAAGTTGGGATTACTAGAGAGTCCAAACATCGGCGCAGTTCAAAGAGCTTGCCAACATTTGATGGTAATTGCCGCTAAACGATTTTCAATGTTAGCTTGTAAAAACATTAACATTTTTAATTTGTGTTATATACTCACAGACAGTTATAGAGCCGGGTATCGTCGTCCACACGAATCGTACACATATGTAGTCGGGGCATGTCGAGCGACGCGGAGAACTTCTGCGTCTTTAATCCAGTTGCAAGACAAGTTGCAGGGGCTGGCAGGCACGTCTTCTAAGCGTCGTTTATCGCAGATACATAGGCCATTACATAGTTATCTGCAAGAGGAAGAACGATGTTTCTTGATAATGCCGCAGATTCACACACTATAACCATGTTTTAAGTGGCAATCCTGATCACAGATCTGTAAGGTACAGAGGAAGTTTAAAGCAAAGAATATCGAATCTTGCGAGCATACTGATGTAGATAGTAAATTTCTCTTGATTGTTTTATTATACAAAATGTACTCGACCTTTAGCCATTACCAGATATTACCCCACTTTCAGTGTATAGTCTCAAACAACCTTTTAACAGTCATATCATAATGATAGCTATCTGCATTATACAAGTGTATTATCGCAGTGCGATGACTGTCCCAAATGAGCGGATATCTACAGGTTCTCAAGAGACAATCGAGCCTGTTGCACCTTGTTCAACGTACATTGGCCTGCGCCTTCGTCGGCGGCATCGTTGTTGTCGCTGTAGCTGATGACTCTGCCAGTCCGAGACGGAGTCCAAGAGAGGAGCATAATGATCATAACAACGAGCAGTTGTGCATACGAGTAGTACGAGTATATGAAATGGAATTCTCGAATCAAATTCAGCTCATTACGGAGGCTAATGTAAGCACAACAAAGCCATTCTGTGCGAGATTTATTCAACGGCTTTGAGTGTCGGCCAGGAGGATGATGCAGCGCTAATGACATTATGCACGATTGCTTTGTACCCGAAGACAGACTGCGTTCGATACCGATTCGGCTGCGGATTTCGATTTTGTTAACGAATCAATGCAGTCACAAAGCAGGTATTAATAAGAGACGAGACTAGTATGATTTTTCTCAATACAGCGCACAGCCTACTCCTCCAAAGCCTACTCCACTGGCACCGCGGAGCGAGGGGGTCAATCGTGAAGCGGTGTGAAAAGGCTTTCATTTCAAACGCAAACAATCGTTGGTCGTAGGAATTGAAATTAATTTCATGTATCATCATTAATCAAAACACTCGCTCGCGAGTAAGCAGCCAAAGTGCTCACACACACACATACACGCTCTTAAATTCATATATCCGTATATGATGTGTGTGCATTCATCTGTGGAGAGTCGGGACTGCATTGGAGCAAGTAGTCATGGTCTGGTTTTCCTCTTCAAAGACACACACGAGTATTCTGCTTCGTCTTTTGCTTCTTCATACATACGCGCATGAATATATAACGATATTCATTCTGCAATCGGTCCCGGAGACTGACAATTTCAATAGCAACGCAGAGAGAGAAAGAGAGCGAGGAAGGAGCGGGGTCACGGGGGACATTCCCCGAGCTCAACTAATCAGCATGCAAAGAAAACAACATTAAGAGTCAACAACAACGACTGGCACTCAACACAATTATGAGAACTGACGTTGCAAGAGTTTCATGTTTAATGACAAGTCACTTTCTGCGCCCCAGTTCAGTCATCGTTCACTCATTCAGCTGAATCGAGCCACGCCAAGCCAAGCCGAGAGAGCTGAACAACAGAGCCGAACATCAGGCGAGCGAGCACCTTCTGCCCCTGGCTCTAACGATGTTTTCTTTGGAAAGTTAGAAGCCGTTTCCAGTAGTTCAATTACAACTTCACCTCACTCGAAGAGTTTTGTCCAGCCTCACGCCCTCACAATTATGAATACAGATATGACGATTCATAAGGGTTCCAACGCTGAAACCGCGGGGAAAAACTTATCTTCAGGCTCTTAAAATTAAAATGAGGCAGATCAGTCGCTGAAGTAAAGAAGAATATTTTGTAGCATGATCGGTTTTTAATAGCTGATAGAAAGATTACGAACCACAGTATAAAATGTACATAGCTTCAGTTTTGAAGATATATAAAAGTTATATTATATAATGATGCTATAGGATGTGGTCTCTATCTTTGTCAGGCCGTTTCCTACAATGTTTGTCATTGATTATGATAAATAATACAAATAAATAAAAGTTCATAACGAATATTTTGTCGCTTCTGCACTTACATAGTTTCTAATCGTAATTCTATTACATCTTTCACCTAATTTCGTATTCTGTTTGATACCAAAAAAAGGTATGCTAACTATCTATCTTTCCCATTCCGTTGATTTATATGATTTTACTACTGTTTCTCATAAAAAACAGTTCCGCCCACTCTTGAAATCGAAATCGAATTTCAAAAAACCGAACGAATGTTTGGCAGTTCATCGAAATCAGTTTGAATGGAATCACACAAAACACATTAACAAATCGTGTTTCAAATTAGACCCCCAACAACAGCAGCTCTGACACTGACACCGACAACAGAGTAACAGCAACAGCAACAACGGCAGCAGCAACAAATGTTGTCGCTTTCGGTGCGTTTGTGTGGGTTGACAATTTTGGGAACGGTTTCGGCCGTTAACAAAACATGGCATTTAATAATACGTCTACAATACCCATACATAAGTGTTATCGCTGACTAAAAAGCTTTTTGTTGCTACTCGCAGGGTTGTTGTGGTTCCTTTTGTTGTTGTTGCTGCTGCTGCTGCGAGCGTATATGTTGTCTCTGTCTCTGGTTGTTATTTCTGTATCGGACTTTTTGTCGGTCTCCCAGAGCCAGAGCCGTAGCTGCTGCTGCTGCTGTTTTGTAGTGTTGTTGCCCGATTGCCCGGCGAAAGGTTGAAACAAATGAGGTCGAACGTTTCAGTCAGGTTTTATCAGCGTTATTAATATTGTAGATCCAAAACAAAACACATGCACACACACACGTGACGCCATTAAATGCCGTGTTTAATGTGGTTAGTACCGATTTTTCGATTTATGTTTGTCCGCCCCGACGACGATAAGTATTCAAATTATCATTATAAACAATGGAGCCCAATTCTGTGAATATCTTGTGAATGACATTTAATTATTTATGTTATATCGTTTAGTTTAATTTTAATGTGCACAGCTATTTGCCACTAATTGGCCTGGTCGATTCTCACACGGCTTCCTCATGTTTTCAAATTGATAACTATACACATATAACGAAGATATTATAATGCAAAGTTATATCATTCAGTTAATGGAACTTTCTTATAGTAAAATTAACAGATAAGTGTAGTATATATTAAAAATTCGATTAAGGGTAAGCTGAACAGGGGTTGCTCTGATTTCAATATTAAAACGTATCGTCCTCTTGTCAAGTCTCTCCAATTTTTGTCAATAGAATCTCGTTTCAACCCCAAATGCGACCGTTCGTTGCCTGAATCCGATAACTACACGGAAAATGCGGAAAAATCAACTGGATGCCACTGTCGTCGCGCATCCTGTCGTTTATGTATTTACCTCACATTTGTTCGAACCCCAAAGCAAGGACAGACCATGCCAAGTATTAGTCGCATCATTGTTGGTCACAATGAGCATTCAATAGATACCTCGGCCAACCTCCCAGAATGTAGGGAGAGAGTGGAACACACACGCGCATATGTACAAACATACTTAGGGTTTATATGCACACACACACACACACACACACATATATATACATTCTTATGTGTCTGTGTGCTTGTGTCAATAGAGACAACAATGCGGTTCAGATGCGACACAGTCGTCATCCTGTCAAAACAAAGTGTGATTATTGATAATTTATGATGTCATGGATTTTTCTGCACGTCGAGAATTATTACTCCAACGTTTGAAAAATTTGTTTTTCCAGCGGACATCGAAAAATGCAACGAATGCATATAGCAAACATACAGAGTACATACGTTGCACGGAAGTATGTCCCCCCAGATCCAACTAAATCAATAATGAACTCCATTGTCTCTTCGCATTGCAGTCGAGTTTCCGCCCTTAAAGCGATTATAGGCAGTTTAGTTGCGAGGAATAACAATCCGTTTAATCCCTTTCATGCCAACTGGAAATCACAATTTTAATGGCTCGATGTAACTGAAACATTTGAAATGATGTTAGAAATTGTAACGCTAAATTGATTCTCGATACATTAGGCGATTGGTCAAGCTTTGTAAGAAGTTAGGTAAACGGTTAAGATAACTTGCCAAAGGTGTATACGAATCTAATCCTGGTTTTTTCATAAATGTTGCCGATTCTGCCACGTTTATTCCTTAGCACATGCTTGGACTTTCACTGGGAATATTCCAAAACTATCCGAACGTTCTCCGGTTTTGACCTGCGCAGTCTGCAGCGTTTGACCTGTAATTGCGGTAATGGCATTAGCAGTAACTTTTCACTTCACAGACACCTCCGTGAGGGGTTGCGCATGCGGATAACTCACAGCGCGTCCTAAGCAAATATTAGTTAAGCCACAATGCCATGCGCGCGGCGAGTGTTTGTTTTAGACTGTTTAGCTAGGGATTTAGCGGTTGCCACAGCTCGGCAAAACCATTGTGTGAAAATCTGTTGTTGCGCTTAGTGACACAAAACGTAATTACCAAGTAGGCACATGTAAATAGGTACAAGAATCGTAAATTTGCCGTGTCGTAAATTAAACAGCAACCGGAAGCAGCAAACGCGTTCTTTTGGCTGCCTTCTTTTTGTAAAAACCCTCGTTTCGTATGCACATTTGCGTGAAAGTGTGTTTACCGTTGGTAACAATAGCTGCAAATGCATTAGCGCTGGCAAACACATCGATAAATCGTTGCTTATGCATGTTTTAGCATACATCGATGTTTTCAATTCAAGCACGCAAAAGCATGCTAAGCCGATAGTTCGATATTGACACGACAAAAGTATCGCTATTTACAGTATTTGATTAATTTTAATCAACAATGGAGTCCAATGGACGCCATAATTTGTTTGAAAGTAAGTTGCGTCACTTAATCCATTTAACTCACATGGCCAGGCGTCAATTATGACGGGTCTTTGGCAAAGCCGACGCATTGGCCCAGCAGCAGCAGCAGCAGAAGGCAGCGTGGGGCACGCGACGGGACATGAAGCCCGTCTCGAAGGCTTATTAGGTTAATTACGAGTTTTTGATTGGTAAATTAAGCCCGGCACGGCGCGGCCGCACGAGGCGGGTCGTCGTAATGCGGCACGCGGCACGACGCCGCCTGCTCAGCTCACTCGCTCGCTCGCTCGCCAGCCATTTCGAAATCAGTTCTCAACTCACTGCCTCAATTCAAATGCGTAAATAATTAATTTAGAGCCAATTCACGAGCTGTTGCTGCTGCAGGCATGGTTGTTGTGCTATCTGCCGCGCTACTTGCGGCAGACGCAGATAGTTCACCCGCTGCGCCTCATAATTTATCCGCACTTCTGTCTAGAGTCATCTTGAATAACGCGTGGCGAGGTTCGCTACTGAAAAGACATAATAGAAACGTACTGAGCTAAAGATATACGAGTATAAGGATGGAAAGAGTATCTGTAATATATAACCGCCGGTTGCAGTCTACTGTGGGATACCGATTAGCCAGTTCTCAATGTCGAAATGAATCCACCCCTTGTAATGCCTTACAATACAAGAAGGGCGTGGCAAGTACAATACTGTTCATAGATCATCGACCAATTTAGAGTAATAAACGATCTTCATTTACTCGCCCACACATATAGTGTACTTTATTGAGATATCTGTACTTTATTGCGATCGTTAGCGCGAACGTGCAGATAATAAGTAAGTGAAATTTATTTGGGTTGCAAATTCATTGAATCGATACAAGGCAAACAAAACTAGTCGGGGCACATTCATTTACATATTTGATTTGTTGTGGCCAAATCAATCTGGGGTTCTAATGGAGGGCAATAAACACACACACACTCGCTCGGAGAGATAGCAATATGTTGTTTTATCGCGAGTGATAATGCATACACAATTATTACCGTTGCGACTAAATGTGTACTACTTAATAAGCAATGTGCAGGGACTTGTAATCGTCATTTTGGTCGCGATCTACTGATAAACGGACTCTTATTAGCTAGTTAGTTGCGATTGCACAATCGTACAATCGAATCGAACTAATGGAAACAGTAATTCTATGTTATCGAGTTTGAAAAGAGTTATCATAAACACAAATGTGTGTATACTGAAGTTATCATAAACTACTAAATAGATCTATAAATGAATAGTACAGATAGATAAAGTTAGAATACAGTGTAAGAGGATCAAGCATATATAATCGAACCTGGTAACACATACTCGCCAAGGATATACAAGGTTATTTACTTTCCCTTTCACACAGTTAGATAAACAACAGGAATTTATGACAATATCATTTGCATTGTGTGGCTTATTCACGCGTAAAAATGGTTCTACTCGTAAATTCTAGTCTACTTATGGATACGGTATGTGCATGTTGAGGTTAGGGCGAATAAAACAACACCCTGCCTATCTATAGAGACATACGCGCATACATGCACATACACGTTGCGAGGCGAGTTAAGTAACACTTATACATTTTGGGGGCGTGACATAAAGACAATTTTATTGCGGAGCACAAAAGACGCTGCGCTGTAATTTGAGTGTCTATGGCACACTTTATCTTGAATCGCGCTGCCGTCGATCGAAAGCTCTCGCCAACTTGCAATTACACTACAAAACATAAAGTCACGCACCCCCACATGCCAGGGGTACACCCAGAGAGAGCTCACAGTGTCGACGACTTGGCAAGGAGCACGCAATGACGAAATAAATCAAACAATATAATTGCTTCTGTTTCAACACTAAGTACACAACCTGCATTGGGGGCAGGTTACTCCCCCCCCCCTCTGCCATGCCCACTGCCTGTCGTCTCGCAGTACCCGCGACGCGCATGCTTCGCACCTGTTCGAAGGAGGTCCGCGCACAACTTGCTACAACACGGTGCTTCCACTTTTCCACTGCCAACTCAAATTTACGGCACGCAACTTGTGTCGAGCTACGGGCGTGAACTTGTTGTTGTTGTTGCTGTTGCTGCTGTTGTTGTCTGTTGCCTGTTAGCCTCCAAGACGTGCTCCGACAGGCGGACTGTCCTTTTAGGCCGCAGTCGTTGCCGCAGACAGAAATCGAAGAGCAGCAACACCTGCGGCAACACAACTCAAAACATTTTGCAGCTAACAGCATTTTGCTGTTAGTTCTTGCCAGGGGGTTAAGAAAGTAGTATCGTCTTCAGATGAAACGTCGCGAGAATCGATTGACAAGAGCGTAGGTAACCTTTAAACCCCCAGAGAGATCTGTCGCAGGGAAAGTGTACTGCAGTCAAGTTACCAACTTAACCTTTGGTTAGCTTCGATTTTCCGCTTACTATCGAACAAGAATATATATATCTTATTAGTTCTATTTTGCCAAGTGATCTTTGCTCCCTTTACCAAAGACCTTCTAGACTCGGCAGGACCTTTACAGCTGGACAAACGTTTTGATTTCATTATTGCCGCGATTGATCGAACTTTTCGAATTGAATATATATATTGCCTTAGTTATACCTCCCCTAGTGATCGTTTGACTTCCTTTACAGCTGCCCAAATGTTATGATTACATTATCTACGAAAACCATTTGCTATCGGAACCGGATATACCGAGCTAATTTGTATCGTATACATAAATAAAAGGGCGGAATTCTCCCAGGAATTATTGTCGGCCATTATTTTATTGGCATTTTCACATTGTCATTGCCGCAGAAGTTCCTCCCTAGTTCGCTAAGCAGCCTGCTGCACCCCTCTCTATCACATCATCCCTCTCACTCACTCTCTCTCTCTCTCTCCCTCTTTATTGCTCTACCTCCCTCTTTGTCAGCCTCATGCGGCGATATTTGTAGTACGTTGCGCAACACCCGTTCGATCGTTAACGAGCTTATAGGCGCGCCCCGTAGTGCGGGTATAATGCTCGGCTGGGCCTACTCCGACTCCGGATTCGGCTGTAGCGTGCATCACAAATTAGATGCGAGGCGGGTACAATGAGGAGGAGTAGGGTGGGTTTTTCCACTCCAATTGGGGTTGCTTATTGCCGCTGGTACCGGCCAATTTGTATATAATTTAATGCACCTAAAATGACGCAAGGTCTTATATAACATACAGATTCGACTGGATATACATATATGTATGTATGTATCTGTTGTACATACGGGTAGCATCAATGGGAATCACTCGAGGAGGACCTTGTGTGGCCTGTTTTGTTGTCTAAATAGTCCTCGTATTGCGATAATTATTGCACTTCTACGACGAACTTGGGTACGCTTCGGCTCTGTCTCTGTCTCTGTCTCTGCGCAAACACCTGGGGCATGTGGTGTGTGCGAGATGACGAGCCAACTTCCGCATCCTGTACCGTGCACCCCCCGTCGTACCCCTCTCTCACTCTCTCGAAAATTGAATCTGTTATCGTTGCTCATTCACAAACTCGACGCGAGAAATGCGATTGGGATTGCCTTTGACACGTCTGCCCGGGCTGCAGGATACGTGCGGTTGTATAATGCACACACGTGTGACTGTGTGTGTGTGTGTGTGCGAGTGTGCCGGTGTGTGTGTTCGCATTGTTCGCACAAGTTAACAGCGCTGTTCAATTTTTCCGCACTAATTAGATTAAAGAAGGCTCGCACAGATGAAGCGAATGGATTGATGACTCCACGAAAATCCGTTCAACTTTTGAATGAATGGAATGCGTAAAAAACAAAGCAACCCAAAAACACATTGAACCCAGAATGGGCTGAGAGTTGTCACCAGTACTCCGGCTCCCGCTCCTGCTCACGCTCCGACGGCGACGGCGACGGCGACGACTTCGACAGACGGCGATAAAAGGCCAAAACAACTGCGAAATACTTTAATCCTATTAGGCATATAATTCAACAATAACAGCGACACATGTTGCCGGCGCAGCCGACAGGAAGGATAAAGAGCCCGCTCCGATTGTCCTTTTCGCGCCGTCCTCGTTGCCGGCAACGCAGCTAAGCAAAGAGCGTGAAGCAAGCAAATACGTAGAGAGTGCGAATAATAAAAAATAAGAACTGAAGAGCCGGACGCATCCTGCTGAAATGCAGGCTTTAATTATATTCATCAGATCTCTCCTTCCACTCCCCAAGAGCTCTTCGATCCTAACTGACTCAGTCAGTTTTCTCGCTGTTCCAACATGGTTATTAGCTTGGGAAACATATTAATTGCCAGCTGCGCATATCAATCAAAAGTCGTGAAGTTTGCATATCAGCGTGTATGATCTTCAGGCTGATATATACGAAATATGGTATGTAGCTAAGTTAATTGAAGCGTTTATTAGGGGAATCAATGAAAGGAGTGTGTGAATGATCTTGGCAAGCAGTGAAAACTGCAGATACCCTTATGTTAGATTGCTTCTCTTCATTATTTAATGTACGACCATACACAAATTTAGGGAATAGATTCATAAAGCATGCAATTCTTTGTATACCAAAGCAGAAAATTATTACTTATACTTTATACTTATACTTTTATAATAACAGATATCTCTGCGTTAAAACAGACAAATATGAATAAAAATGGTCGAATAATCTGTTTATTGTATTGTATATCAAAAGTATTTTCAAGTGAGATGCATACAAAATCGTGGATAATTAGGAGACTGAAATAACCCTCAAACGTTGCCCATTTGACTACAGTTTTTGTTTTGCTCATTTCATGGCTATTTTCGACCCTGCCTCCCGGCCCTGCCACTGTCTCTCGCTCTTTCCGATTTCGGGGCAGACATTGTTGTGAGTGTGTGTGTGTGTGTTTTCAATTTACTGACCATCGGCTGGAAAATTTAGTTATGTCCGCCGATTCGCCAGTTGTCAATGTCGTCCGCATTGTTCGCATTGATTGTTGGCATCCGTTTTATAATTGCAATGCGCCGCGCTGCCCTCTCTCTCTCTCTCTCTTTGTTGTGCCCTTTTGGAAATCCTCGACGGTTCTTGCACATTTTCGGGACAGTTAAATCCGCTTATTTTTGCCCATTTATGGCTGCGTACAGTAATACCTCAAATTCGCAACTTTTTAATCATTCTAAGCGGATTTGAGCGAAGAGAAACCTGTTCAGATCTCTGCGAAACTCTATTTGCGAGTGTCTTTTTTGGCTGTTTGCTATTCCTACACATACATTAAGAGATTAAAGCAGACAATTCAATTTACCAAAATTAAAGATATTGTTTTTTCGAAAATATTCTCGCACTGTTTATGCTGCTTTATAGAAATAATCTGACTACTTTGGGCTCATTCTCGCGCTACTGCGACTGGCTGGCATATTGTATGCCGCATTGTTAGAAACTTTTTTAATATAAACATGAATGTGCACGTCTGCGTGTGTGTTCCTTCTCGAGTCACTATAAAATAAGCCCTTATTGTTAATCAGTTAACAAAAAGTACGCCCGGCAGAGCTGGCATAATTCATGGCGGCCAAAATGAGAATGGAAAATTGAATAGAAAAAAGTTGGAGAGGAAACGAAAGAAAGAAATGAAATGAAATGCGAAGCGATGCGCTGCAATTCGAGAGAGAGCAAGCTAATGTGCCATATGCACAGGCGAAAATCTGAACAAAACCGAAAATATTTTAATGACAACACAGCAAAGCCGCAACCAGGCTGGGAGCTGGAGCAGCAGAACGAGGTAGCAGGCAGTACCAGGCACATACAACCAGGCTGGCAGCCAGGCAGGCAAACAACAGCGATGGGCGGAAGGCGTGGCGAAACCAAAGCGCCAACCACCGACACCATAAGACAGACACCACCAGCAGCAGGCAGAAGGCAGCAGGCAGCAGCAGTTCCAGTTCGCAGCAACGCAGTCATCAGCCCATTATGTGCCCGGTCGGTAATTATTTGCATAAAAATATATATGCAGAGAGGTCTAAACAAAACAGTTTAGCAATCAATTATGAAAACACGTTAAATAGGTGAGTGCGAGTGCAAATGTCGCCGCCAGAGGCGGAGGTAGCAGCAGAGGAGCGGTAGGGTAGTGGAAGCATAAGTAAGCATAAGCATCGGGGACAGACACAATGGCTGCGACCTCCAGGAATCCGCTCACCACACACACGCAGACAGGCAGACCAGGCACACTGGGGAATGGGCCGGAAAACAGAGAAGAAGCTGAATAATCGACAGATGCAGAGGCCTGGGCACCTTTCCCCACAGCACCCTCTCTCACTCTCGCTCTCTCTCGCTCTCTCTCTCTCTCTCTCTCTCTCTTCGTGTTATATATCTCTATCTTTCTAGCTTCGATACGCAAAAGAAAGAGAGCGGGGCCCACCGAGGCTCAGGCTCGCGCTCACGCACATGCTCGACCGGTGGCCAAGAGCGGTACCTACACATACACACAGCCATACACGCGCGTAATGAGCGACCGCTTGGGTAATGCGATAAGTGAAAACAAATATGGGACGACTACAAAGGTTCGTGTTTACCCAGCTAAACGGAAAACAGAGACAAGAGACAAACGGAAAACATAAAACCCAAATAATGCGTAATGTGTAGGATCCGTGAGATGTATCAACTCTCCCCCTCTCTCACTCTCTTTCTCTCCCTGCTAAGTATTCAGCTAGTACCATATTTAACGCACAACACTTGTTGTTTTTGTTGGGTAATCCGATAGCTCAATTACAAGAATGCCTAGAAAGTCACTGAATATAACGATAAGGTATTTTAAACAGGCAAAACGAAAGTATCGATAGACAGAGCGGCAAGCCAGCACAGGGTGTTGCCTGCATGCATTTTGTTTCTTTCGCCAATGAGTACAAATTGAAAAGTATCGAAAGCCAGTGCCATAGATATCAATAAAAACATTCATAACAGGATGATTCCTGTTCGATAACTTTGCGCTTTTTAATCCTTTTTGCCAATAAGTGCAAATTTTGATAGAAAATACCGCCGTAGTCATGCGGAACTATCGCTTAGATGCGCTCCCCGTCGACTCACGATGACATTCCCGTTTTTATTCCCAGGCGCGAGTGAGGGGCAAGCAGCCAACCTACCACGATAAATGGTAGCACATAAATCGTAGCAATACTTTGGGCTACCCACCGCAGTTAATCCGATTATAAACGCGCTTCTCCACAGCCGCGCGCGCGATGTTGGAGCTGATAAAAACGTTCATATAATTCCGCATACATATCTAACAAACTGAGGGTGCGATAAAGCGCGGTAGAGGGTATTTCTAAGGTACACTCTGCCCAGGGTTTTGGTCATCAAACGCAACAAATTAGCATGTTGAAAATTATAAGTACATAAAGCTGTAAAACTGACTTCAAATGAGTGTGGTAAGTTCGAGAGCATGCGACGTCACCCAATAAAGTCCACACCACGAGGACGTAATATGTATATAGCTGTCTCGACGTTGGGGATGCCAAGCGGGTGCAGGTTACCAGAGAAGCGGAGTGGGTGGAGTGGGTGGATGGCGGGGAATATAAATCCACTGCTCAAGTTGAGTTGTTATGCTTGAGTTGAGTGTTGGCAAATATTTAACGTAGTATAAATATCTCTCTGCCTTCGTCGCACCCTCTCTGGACCCAAAACCAACCCATCATATCTTGCCGTCTCTTGAACTCACCATCCTCGCCAGAGAGAGAAGCGCCTCCGCGTTCGCCTTGCCGGCATTGTTATCTGGCCCGATGTGTTCTTATTTTTTGGGGGTGGAAAGAAGAGCAGCCGCGCTCCTTGTGTATAACACAGAAAAAATCTAATTTTCCAACTTTTTACGACATTCGCTTGCGAGTTCTGCGGCAATTTCATAAATATTTTCCGCTTCTTTGCGTTTGCATACTTTGTATGCAAAAAAACATGCCATCATCAGAACATTATCCCGCCGCGTGTAAATGAAATTCCCATGTCCGTCCCCTGTCCGCCAGTCCGCTCAGACCGCGTCGCTTGCGTCGGCAAAAACGGCGGCAGTCGCCGCCACAGGCACAGGCAAATGGGGGAGCATCGTATCGCGGGCGACTCGAGGGTTGTTGACTTATATCATTTATCATAAGGAATTAGGTTCAAGCTTGTTATTAATATTAGACGTGGTCTTCCCCTCGCCCTCCCGCTCATCCATTGCTGCCTCATGCTGCTGCTGCTGCTGCTGCTGTGCCTCATGGTACTGCTCGGCGTGAAGTCGCTAACGTGCGAAGAGCGTTAATAAAGTTCATAAAATAAACAAAGTCGAGGGGGTCGCCGCTTGCCGCAGTCGACATGCGAAATTAAAATCTTTGCCGATGTCAATTGGCGCTTCGTTGAGCACTCGAAAGATTTTCGGAAATGAAACACGCCCAGTTTGGCCGGAATGTTTTGACAGATATTACATTAATAGCCGGAATAAAAGTCTCTGCTCGAGCTGTATACAGAAGCTTAATGCACTGGATTAATAAACCCGCTCTGTAAATCTATTTGGATATGCCATAATGTAGGCAAACCCATTGACAGTCAGTACAGGGAAATTGCTATATAATTAACAAATCAATAGACAGATGAACAGAAATTAAAGTATATAGATAGTAAGCTGAACAGAAAGGTAGATCGGTTTAAAGAAAGGTAGATAGATTGATATACATGTATGAAGCTAGAAATATAAGTGTATAAATAGATAGCTATGCGGATAGATAGACAGACAGCTCGATAAATAGATAAATGCATACATAGATTGATTGATATAGACATAGTTAAGTAGTTTGGCCGATTACCTACTTGTTTTGATAGATGTGCAGAAGTGGTTGAGTAGAATGAAAGACATATATGTGTACAGTCAGCTACGATAATATGTCGATTGGTAGATAGATAGTCCTAGGTCGATTCAACTATCGATTCTTTATAACACAGTTAACAGCTTTACTCTTATATTTTTGTAGCAAAAGTGCTTTCATTTACTCCTTAACTGAAGTAATTTTGAAGGCTTAAGCCTATCTTTATTCTATAAAATAGGTTTAAAACAGTTTAAGCCATATTAATCATTGAGAAACTACTCAAAATCAGTTTAGAGCTAAGCTTCCATTAGGTATTTAATATGTTAAGACCTAACAAGGTCTAAAAACCTGATATTCCAACAGAATATTTAATAAAACCTTGCAATAAAATCGTAATATTATTGATGTGTCGCCATGTGCAAAGCTTTGCGATACTTTGACACAAATTTGACTCGCATATTACGAATTAATCAACTCGTATCGATGCACATACGTGGGACTTAGTCTGGGTCTGAGAAGTGTTTCATTCAGATTAACTTTGTCTCGATATCTTTGCCATCTTTGCTCTGGCTGTGCCGTGACGCGTCGGCTAGTTGCCTTATTATGATGTGTTCAGCTTGCGTAAGGGGACGTAACAAGGACATCTCGGATCGGGTGCGACGGAACCACTTATTTTTCCGACCCAGCCTCGTTTCCGACCCTTGCGGCGCTTATGAAGCGAGGAAGAAGAAGAAGCTCCATGGATGCCGATGTTTTTCGCTCATACTCTGGCGCTCTCTCTCTCTCTCTCTCGTTCTGCGCTCGCTCGCTCCCGCTCTCCCTCTCTCTCTCTCTCTCTTGCTCGGTCTCTCTCACTCTCTCGCACTGCTTAGCTTGCTCGCATGGCGGCAGCGACGTCGCGACATCGTCGTCGTCGTCGTCGTCGTCGTCGTCGTCGTCGTTGTGGCTCTGGCAACCCCCTAAGCGAAGTCTGTGCGCGCTCTCTGCGCGCGTTTCCCCTATGAGCGATTTTTTTTGTTGCTGCTTTTTTTGTTTCTGTATGTTTTGCCTTCTTTGCATTGACCATAAGCCACGCCCTGTGCATGTCGGTGGCGGTGCAACAACACACACACACACACACAGTCAGAGACACGAACAGCCGTTAGATACGAGAGCGAAAAAGGAAAATTGAATGAAAGAGCCAAGATAAACACTTAAACCCTGCAAACCCCGAGCAAGCGGGAATAACGAAAAACGATAAAAACGGCCACGAAGGCCGAAAAGAAAGTTGCGAGCAGAAAAGGTAACACAACCGATGTACGGAGGGATATATAGTGCGATGTTTTACGGCCGGACCGAGCCCCCATATCCACAGCACGCAGCACGAGCCGGGAGCACGGAGTAGGTGGAGCGCATAAGGGAGGCAGCGGCGTGCACATGTCCAATATTCACTTAACGCGATAAAAATGAACTAGGAACAACGAAATCTGGCAGGGATGTGGGCATGAGCCGACGGCGTGAGGGGGGGTGGCGAGGGGCAACAATCGGCGCTGTGTGGCAAAAACACACAAAAACATCAGTTACACTTTGTTCGGTCGTTTTCGGCTGGACCCAAACAGGCGCACACACATACACACATACATACATGCTGTATATATCGATATATATGCAGAGATGGTATGTATATCGATATGAGCGCGTGTGCGGGGCTGCGTGTCTCTATTGAAATGCCATAGCGGCACTAAGCTCCCCATCCACAAACCCAAACCCCCGGACAGAGCAGCGTGCTGGGACCAACGCGGAAATTGCTGGATAGGTGGGTGGGTTAGACCCTCCTCCCGGCCGTAAAAAAAAAAGAGATAGCGTGGTTAAACGCGCTTATTTTGGTTTATGATTAAATTTATTACTTGTACGCCCGACCACAGAGAACCGACAGCAAAGTGGATAACAACACACGGCAAAAGGAAAAGCCGAGAAAGGAAAGTGGGTAAGAAAGAGAAATAAACAGGCTGGGCATAGAACAGGGGAAGTGTGGAGGGTTACTTTGGGCTTGCCGCGAGTTTAATTAATGCGCGACCCTTGAAAAAATCTTAACTTGATATAATTGGCCATTCTTTTAAGCTTTGCGCAAGCGAAAATGTCTAATTAAACAGGTCATCGGGATTGAGTGCACAGCAGTGGGTTGAGCAGGGATGTAGAGAGGGGTTCGGTCGGTAGCGGGGCCCGACAGTGTAGAGCCAAGGCAAGTAGAGTTCCGGTGGCACTTCGACTGACTCTTGACTGTGTTGTACGCTTAAAACTGTTGCAGTAGCCCTCGACATGGCAGGCATCTGCATCGGGGAACGGGCAACGGGCACGGGCACGGGCAACGGGCCATCGGGTGGTCGCGCCAAGGTAGTGCGTGCGAGCGAGACAAACGTAGCCTGTGTACGTATGCCTCTCGCTGCCTCTGGCTGCTGCGTGAAGCGACAGCTACAGCTACATGGCAAAAGTATCTTTTTATCTGCTTGGCTGTGTTTCTACGATTGTCTGCAGGGATGTGTCCCCCGTCTCCCGTCTCCCGTTCCCCACACCCACGGCCCACGCTCCCCCACCGACCTCGTCCTAGTCCCCGCCTGCAGCTGTGTGTACTTGTATCACGACTGCGACTCGGGCTGTGCCTCTGTGTGGCGCTAGCTCTGGCGCTCGCTTCGTCGTCATCGTCGTCGTGGTCGTGCTTACTCGCTCCCCCTTTCGCAGACACGACTTGCTTCATTCTCGTGTTAGAGACTCTTTGCTCGCTGCTCTTTTTGCCCACTCTCCCCCTACCTATACCCCTTTACCAGTCGTTCGTTGCTCGTCTCTCTCTCTCTCTCTCTATCTCTCGCTCTCTTTTTCTGTCTCTCTCTCTAGGTGCTTGCGTCTCGTTTATTTATGATTATCTGTGTACAACTTGTTTCGTGTTCATCGCATGTCGATGCCGATGATGGGTGTATAGAGGCCATGAGCATCTATCTGGTTTGTTTGTTACACCCCGGCATTAAACCCTGCCCCGAGGCGCACACATGTACACCGGGAGGTATACGTGTGCCTGGTATGTACACCCGTATGTACAACCACACACAGATACAGAGGGATACACAGATACAGACCAAGTTGGAGCCAGAAAGAATACACCTTTGCCTCGAACCCGCCTCACATCGGCTCTGTTCTGTTCTCTGCAATAATGACGACTTGTTGTCGGGTCTAACCGGCCAACCAACTAACTGACCCAACTCCCAGATGCTCCTCCCCTCGTCCGATGCGCCTATTAAAGGGGGAGTGTTCAACTACACTTCAAGCTGCTGCTGCTGCTGCTGCTGCTTAATGGAAACAGATTCTCAAGAAAGTGTCAAGCTACGTCGAAACCGCAGAAGAGAATAAATATTTAATGCCTGTCGTTGGCTTCTTCTATCTTCGGAAAGGACAACGATGTCTTTGGGTAAAGGAAAATCAATCAAAAGACTTGAATAAATACTAAAAGCACACAATCAGATCCTGGCTGGAAAGGTTTTTGGCACGTACGAACAGCACAAACCGCAGAAGACAAGACGGGGCGAGGGTCTAACCCCCCGCGACGTCTGTCGGTGCGTGCGTCGTGCGTGATATGCGTGGGGGGTTTCTCAATAGGGCGGCTGGGAACAATAAAAAAGCGTGGAAAACTAAGTGAGGAGACAAGCTGAAATTGAATCAATACGCCAGGAGTTCAAACAAATCGACGCAGAGCGCAGGAAGCGACGCGGCGTGGAGGGAAGAGGCCCCTCTTGGTGTTATGCGAATAGCAAAGTTCGGCAGGCGAACACCTTTTCATTTGTATCTATTAGATTAAAATTCATGTCGACGCACCGGCACACACGGCAGACACAGATACACAGCAGTAGCGAGCGTGCGTCTCTGTGTGTGTGTGTTAAAAGTGGCAAGAAAATTGAGCCCGAAGCTTACAATCATCATTGGCTTTGCGCAAACACACAAGCGCACACACACGCACTAGAGAGACGGAGGGGGAGAGAAGGAGAGGGGGCTTCTGACAAGCACAACAACAAGAACGCTTGCTGCCGCTGCTGCTGCCGTTGCCGTTACTGCTGCTATCTACGACAGAACACGAACAAGAACAACAATAACATCGTGGCGAGGTGGGACGAGGCGAGTCGATTCGAGGCGAGGCGAAGCAAGCATAAACTGCCACCAATACGAGTGCGTCTCCACACGGCGAGAGAGAGAGTAACAGATACAGATACACATACAGATACAGATACGCATGCAGTGTGCAGTTGTGGCAACAAGAAAAATACAAAAGATACAAATGTATCTCGTGTTCGAAATATAAAAATCGTTAAACAAAGACTGACGCTGTTCCCTGGATTTGGATCGACAGCGACAGCGACGGCGACGGCAACGGCGCTGCGACTGCGACTAACGACTTTGGATGTGGCTGCGGCTGCGGCTGCGGTGGCTGCCGTTGTGGCTGCGATTCTGGCGCTGTGGCGCTGCGGCAGCAATCGTGCCCGCGGGTGCCAACGGGCCGCGCCAGCATCTAGCCCTCTCGTTTTAGCCGACGCCAAGCGCAAAGTACTTCGCAAGCTCGCTCGTTCTTTCTCCCTCTTTCTCTCTCACTCGCTCTCGTTCTCTCACGTGCGCTTGCAACGCGTCTCTGGTGACGGCCCATAGCGCCAGTGTGTGCGCCCGCCTCCTGGACTCGACGAGTTGTCACAGCCGCCACTGCCAGTGCCACCGCGCTCCGCCAACCCATCCCATCCCGGCACCCAACGCAGCACTGCAAAGCTGAGGCTGCGGTTCTGGCTGCGGCTTCCTGCGGCAGTCGCGACGGCATTTTGTGCCTTCTTCCATTGACTTAACGTGATCTGAATTTGTTGGCAGCAAGCCAATTACTGCGCCAGCAGCAGCGTATGCAAAATATGGCTACGCGGCAGGTTGCCTGTCAGTTAACCCGCAGTCGCAGTCGACTGACGCGCAGATCAGTAATTGATCATGGCGCGCAGTCGCCATCGGCATCGCAGGCCAACTGGCAGGAGAATTCGAATTTAATTAGATTATTGTTGAAAATCAATGCAAATTGGGAGATGGGAGAACAATAAGAATCGAGTTATCGGAAATTTGCAAGTATTTTTCTGGTAAAAGGTATCGGCTTTTGATGCGTTATCGTTTTTAAATGTAGTATCGACTTTTAATGAGGCATCGACTTAAGCTGAGGTATCGGCTTTCAATGAGGCATCGACTTTTAACAAAGCAGAGACTTTTACTTTGTTATCGATTAAATACTGCAAACAATAAGTATTCAAAGGAGAATTTAAATTCAAATTTAATTGCATTTGTATTGATTTTGTGAAATTATTTCCTAGTACATTTTACTTGTAATAAATCGATTCGATTTGTAAAAAATTGCTTTTAATATGAAAAATATTTCACATACCAAAGCAAATCCGAAGTAAATTTTCAATATTAAATAAATCAAATATCAAAGGAAACAATTGAAAGCGAATTGCACTGTAATGCGATGTGTTTTTAATTGAAATTTGAAGTGGAATACACCAAAAGCAAATAAAATACAATAGTAATGTAATATTTATCACGAATAAAGAACGTACATTGAACCAGAATCTACAGATTTTTAATTAAAATTGCCAAATGAAGTGCACGACAATCGCATTTACTTTTTTAATAACAATCCGAAAGTGCATTAGCACGTGATGCCGTGATGTTTTGCTCCGCGCAGACATTATCATCAATGAGACTTGACTCGTCTCTGTCCACATCATCTATCAACTGTCAAATAGCACTGCGTCGCTCTGGCCTCCAAGGAGGACGATTTGTGGATGTGAGATGAGGATGCGTGGCAAAGCGCAAGCGACAGGCATAAACGTGTCGTATGCGTGGGGGGACGGTGCGGGAAGGTTGGGGCGCTGCCTCACTTACACGCGTACAACAAAGTAACTTCATTTAAATGCTGTAGGAATTTGTTAGCTGTATGTGCGACACCCGCATGCCTCATCCCGCTTGCGGGATAAGTGATCTAAGGGGGTGGGGGCAGGCGGGAACAGGGGGTGACCGACTGGCAATATAATGCTTAAAATGAAATTTAGCTGGAATCCCATTCAAATCGCATACATATGTTGATACATTTGTAAATACATGTACATACACGTGTGTGTGTGTGTGTGTGTGTATCTGTGCGCGCGTTTGTAACTATTTTTGCACGAAAAATACCGCCTCGCTCTCTCGCTCACACACACGCTTGCCATCTCTTTCACTCATGCTCGCTAGCGCTCTCTCTCTCACTCTCTCTTGCTGCCACTTGCCGACGGCGCAGTCACTCCTCACGAGTGGCGTTTCAATTAATTAGAAAAAGTTAAAGAAACCCCTACCCAACCCCACTTGCCTACAACCCTGCCCCTGCCCCTGCCCCTGCCCATGCTCAAGCAAAAAACAAAAACAAATATCTGCGTAATAAAATGTAAGCGCGCTTGCAATAGCAGCAGCTGCGGCAGCGTCGGCGGAAGTCGGCGCCAACAGCAGCGGCAGCAGCGCGGAAGATGCCGCCAATCCAGCAGCAGCAGCAGCAACAGCAACAGCTCGCAGCGTGGTCAGCAGAGGATGATAAAAACTGACGGCAGCGACGTCGGCGGCAACGGCAGCGCTGGCCCAGCCTTTTCGCAAGTTTTGCTCATGTTCCATCAAGTTTTTCTTATTTCCATTACGCTTGGCAGTTCGCTTTGCCATCGTTTCGTGTTGTTTATGGCAACAAGAACAACAACAGCAACAACAACTACAACAGCAACGCCAACAAATACTTGTGCAGCAGCGCAAGCCCCCGAAAACGGCAGCAGCGACAGCAGAAGTAGCAGCAGCAGCAGCAGCAGAAACAGCAAGTAGCAGCAGTGCAACAGCAACAGCAACAGCAACAATAATAACAGCAACAAAGGCAACAACAGTGCGTACAAATACATACAACGGCATTTACAACAACACGCAATAACAGCCATTTTTCTAGTTGTTAAGTTAATTTTTTCATGTTCTGCTGCCTCGCTCGCACTTAACACGCGGCAGTGGCAGTGGCAACGGCAGCGGCAGCGGCGCAGCGGCACAGCGAGCCAACAGCCAACAGGCAACAACCAACAACAAGCAAATACGTGCCGAGCCGAATGTGATTCGTGGGCAGCATGTGCTGCTGTCTCGCTTGCGCTGCATGCACAGTATACCAGATACTTTATTTATGGTCGCAGCGCAGCAGCAGCAGCGCAAGCAGCAGCAGCAGCTCAGATACTTTTTGTGTTGTAGTTGTGGCTGCCGTTGCTGTTCGTCCCGCATCGTGACGCAACCGGTTCTCTGGCAGCACCAGCAGCAGCAGTAGCAGCACTCGACTACCCGTCTCGCTTGCACTCGCGCTGGCCAAGTGACAAACAGCCAGCCCACTTTTAATGATAATCATTATTGCCGTTGTTACGGTCGCTGTTCCTCGTCGTTGTTACTTTTTCTCGCACACACACACACACACACGCATACACGCACAGGGGCGCGCTCTGAGAGCGCAACGCACGCACACATGCGTACACAGTTAGGGGAGAAACGAGTTTTGCCAACCGTTGCGCTGCGCTCTCTCACACACACCAGCAAGCAATGTTTATCTGTGTGCCGTCGCGTAGCTTATCTGTGTGTGTGCTGCTCTTGCTCTTGCCTGTTGTGGTTGCTGTGTAGTTGTGTATTTGCTGCTGCTGCCGCTGCCACTGCCACCGTCGCTGCCTGTCCGCTGTTGTTGTTGTTGTTGCTGTGGCTGTTTTCGCTGTTTTCGATTGTCGGTTGTCGTGTAATTCCCATTTGTCGTACACTTTGTAGTTGCTCAAGAAACTCATGTTAGTCTACTTTTGGCTGTTACGCAGATTGTTCGCCTCGTATCGCGTTCGTTCGTTGCGTTCGTTTCGTTGCGTTGCGTTCGTTCCGTTTCGTTTCGTACGTTCGTGCCTGCCTGCCTCTGCTCTGCTGCCAGTCCAGTGTCAGTGACAGTGCCCGTGCCAGTGCCAGCGCTAGCGCCTGTCGTGTCGCTCCTCGGACTAACTGCTGCTCCTCTCACTCAGTGTGTGTGCGTTCCTCGTACGCTTCAAGGCGCCATAGTTATCGCAAGACGCCAGTGCCAGTGTGCCCCCATCGAAACTGTACGACTCTCGGATTGTGCCCAGCTCGTCCAGTGTTACGGCCATTTTTACCGTCGGCAAAAGTGACAAATCTATCGCGTACACACACGCACACACCCACGCGGACGCGGACGCGAGTGATAAAACAAAAAGTTATAGCAAATATATAGCAAGAAATACTAGTTCAATTACTGGATATATATATAATTTACACACACACACATACGTACACACAGCAAGATGCTCCAAAAGTTGTGCCGATTCATTTGAATTGGGTAAAATTTAATTGTGCAAGTTCTGCGCGATTTATCGATAATCGTGTCCGTACGCGCATTAAGTATTTAATTATTAGTTCGACTCGCAAAAGCAAATCTAAATTAAATGACAGTGCACAGTAATGAAACCGGTGTCTGTTTAGTAATGGTGCGTATAACCCCCCCCGCAACATCCTGTCTGTATCTCTACTAAACTAAGTGAAAGGGAAACAAAACGAAAAGAAACAAAAACTAATCAATAATCGATCGTTATCGATGCATATTTTGTTGAGCAAGTTGCATTAAGCGAAAAATAGCTACAAAGTAAAAGCTATAAAAAGTCAGGGCAAAATCAAGATCATAAGTATATTATATTATAAACAGTTGATTTTGGATAATCAGAGTGAAAATTGGCAACATTTTATAATGGAAAGCAGAAGATCAACGGATTAATGCTCCCTCGTTAGGTTTCTCGCTTGTTTCCTATATACTTCCAATAGGCGGGGCAAATGGGGTAATTCTCGCATAGATTTTAGCTTGTTCTACAAGCTGTTCAGTTGCAGCGCGACGGAACTGACAGCGATCCCTTGGCAAGCGTGAAATATGCAGTAAATTTAAAAATAAAACGAACAGAAGAAAAGACAAAAGGCGAGTACGAAAAATTTCAGATCGATGTCTGCCAAATTCAATTTAAATCCCAAAATGTCAGCCATACATTTGCGCTACATTTGTACCCCTCCCCCGCACAAGCACACGAGGGTAGCCCCCCTCTATATAACACGCTACTGGGTACTGGGTACTAGCTACTTCTGCCCGACTTGGCTAATATTTTTTTGCGGCTGCTGTCCGAGTGTTTCTCTGCTGTTATGCGTTACACTCGCATTTGCGCTAACACATGTACGTAGAGCTTACTTAGATAGCTAAATACGTGTAGACATGCACAGACATGCACGTGTACACGCAGACACACACATATTCGCAAACTCGGTCTGTAATTCGATCTGCCCCGGTGGCAAATATGGCAAGTTAATGCTGCCTCTTTGGCCAAATGTAATCAATTCAACTTAGACTTGACACTTCCACACACTCGACTCGAACACACACACACACACACACACACACATATACACAACACACTTGGCCAACACACATTGACACATTAATTACAAATAAGTGAGAGCAACAAGCGCTACGAAAAGAGCCCCATAAAATGCTTGCGATAAACAAAACACAAACAAATCATGTGAAATGCAACTTGTAGAACAACAAAGAAAACTGAAACCGAAACCGAGACGAGAATGAAACAGAAAACAGAAACCGAACCCGAACCCAATTCCCGTTGTCGAACTCGAACCCGATTTCGAACCCGAAACCAAAATCTGAATCTGAAGTCGCAGCGAAAAATGCAAATCGCTGTTTAGATAAAAATTCCTCAGTTACACACACTCGCACACACACACACACACGCACAGAGTACACGCAATGTGTGTGAACACTCAAGACTTTACTGATCAATTTTCAAGTTGTGTTGACAAGCATTTGTTTATTCAAATTCCGCGTTCCTGGGAACGAAACTACTTGTACATACTACAACGTACTCCTCTCGCCCCTCTGTCTCTCTATAAGTCCCACATACCATCCATATCTATTGAATTCGATAGGGTCTTCCATTTTGTATCTACGCATATCGACAGACATAGTACTAGGTACAGCTGTTATCAAAATAATGGGAGTGCACATTGAATTAAACAAAAAAGAAAAATACATTTTTAAGGAAATTGACTGTTTTAAATTGAATTTTTTCATAAAAAAAAATGAGTTAAGAAGGTATTAAAACAGAAAACTGCAGTTTTAGTGTATATGGGTGCTCTAAAGAAATGAATGAATTTGTATTCATTTCACTTAAAACTTAAAATTGGTAAAGTTTCCTTCTTAAATTTATTGACTTAAGTTTAAATTAATCAAAAGGGTCAAAAGTGCCTGTATACTGCATAAAACTGTACATCGTATTACCATGATCTTCGCATAGTTTTCATATCTTTCATGGGAGTTTCGAGCTCCATGAAGCTTGTGCAAACTACCATATCTATCGTATTCGATAGGGTTCCTTCATTTTGAATGTCCACATATTGACAGACATGGTGCTATGTATGTATAGCGGGTACTACCTATCTTAGAAGACATGGCGGACGCGCGATAAGCATCGTGGAGCGGCTGATTCAAAGGCGCCAGCTGATAACCACCCATTCCATACGCCGGGGTACGGTCTTTGGGTCAGGGAATTAATTTTTAATCGCGTATGGCCACTTGAGTTGTCACTTGGCTTTAGCTTTTCGGCGATGCATCTGTCTAGCCTGGAACCGACCGACTCCAACTCCGACGCGCTCTTGATAAAAGCCAATCTGCTGCAGCGGATCATTTGTTAACTGCAGAGCTGGAGTTGGAGTTGGAGTTGGGAGTCGAAACAGAATCGAGAAAAGTTTACGAATGCGCGCCGAGAGAGACGATAATAAATAAACCTGAAACTTGTTTGTGTCTTCGCTCTGCAGAGTAGAGTCGCCAATGCGAATGTGTGTTTTCGAGGAGGGTTCTCCTGGCTGCAGCAGTTGTGGGTCTCTTGTATAGTTGTTGTTATTGTTGTTGGGCTGTCGGTCTGTTGCAGTTGTTGCTTGACTAAAAGTGTTGACAAAAGTGCGCGATAGTCTTCTATGCACACAGCAAACACACACACACAAAGAGAAAGAGCGAACGATGGATCCACGCGATCCCGCCTAGTCGCAGGTATATATCGTCGATACCTGGATATGTGTACACGCTCTTAGAGGACCCTCTCCGTCTCCGTCTCCGTCTCGCTGTTGTCTGCCAGCAATCGGCTGTGTAATTTAAATCAATGTTGTCAATCGAAAACATGATTTGTTGTTAATGGCGGCTCCGCTTTGATGGTCGCTTAGGAGGACCCGCTGTCCCGCGGGTCGCGACGCACTCCATGTTGAAACGGGGGTGTGGGGGGAATGGACGGGTTGTTGTGGAGCATACGCGCTTATCGCCATACGATAAGGCGGGCAACGATTTTAATTAAGTTTCGCTGCCAGGTACAGCAGCAGCAGAGCGGGAGTGAGAGGAGGTAGCGCGTAACCCGTCATCCAGAACCGTAACTCATCCCCCATTCTCTGCTCTTCTTTTTTCACTTTGTTTACAGAATGCCGTTTCAACTCGCCTTGCTGCTTCATCGCCAACCACACCCTCTACGAACGCTGCACAGACGCCGCATCAGCCACAACTACAGCCGCAGCCTCAGACGACGACACCTCTGCCTCTGCAACTGCCGCAGCTAGCGAATCCGTCTAGCCTCGGCATTGCCGGTACCGGCGGCTCCGGGCCGGGACCGACGCTTACGGCCGCCGTAGCTGCTGCCGCCGCCGGCTTGCCAACTAGCGTGCCGTTGCCTCTGACCGTACCCGGTAGTGCCGGTATGGTTACATCGACAGTGCCGCCGGGCGCACGTTCCGGTTCGCCATGTGCGGTTGCCGTAACGCCCTACGGTTCAGCCGCAGCAGCTGCCGCCGCCGCCGCTGCTGCTGCTGCTGCTGCGAACAGCACTGGAGCAGCAGGACCCTCAGCATTGACAGCCGTGGGTGTTGGTCCACCACCACCACCGGGCAGCGGACCATCGGCGCCAGGACCTGGTTCCGGACCGAATCCAAATCCGAATCGCTGCTGCGACACCGGCCGTACCATCTATACGGATCCCGTGAGCGGACAAACGATTTGCTCCTGCCAATACGACATGCTGAACTATCAGCGACTTGCTGCCGCCGGTGGCCTAGTACCAGGACCGGGCGGTGTACCGCTCAGCGTGTATCCGGAGGGCATGTCTGCCTACCTGTCGGGCATTGGTGCCGATCAACCGCCGTTCTACGCCAATCCGGTAAGTCATCATATTGCTCCTCCGGACCCTACCCCAACTCCCTGTTAGCCCCACACAGTTATGGCCTGTTCATAAGTCATGCCATGGCCGAAACAATGGTGCAATAAATTTGTGAATTTGTCCAGCGTCCGAGGGCCAAGACCACCGTCGTTGTAGTGCGCGCATAGTCTCGTCATTTGATCGTGTGCCAGAGCCACGCACGCGGTCAAAACAAGCGAAGAAAGCGACAGGGGGAAGCGCTGGCGACTGGGAAATACCCTGTACCCTATTTGCAATAGTCGCTAACAATCGCATCTAAAGTTATCTCGCTCACACACACACGCCATACGGTTAAAACTGCATCTTTGCTCTGGATAAGGATAAACATTTTTAAGTTTAAGCATTAAGTTTATTCCTCGATCGAAGAAAGATAATCGGGATGGTTAAATATCATCTTAAGCTAGCCGTATGCCGACTCCCGAGATCACCCACATTTAGTAGACCCAGCTTATTAAATACCCGATAAACAAGCGAAATACACCTAATTCTATGGTTATTTCATTTTAATTTAGAATATAAAAGCTATTTATGCTCACCTGCTTGTATTCCTCGTTTGAACTTCATATACCCCTTTCGCAGGCTAATTGTATGGCTACAGGGTATATTAAGCGAACCGCCTGAGCACAGAGAACTGTGGTCACGGTGCTTCCGAACATGTGTTTGGTCTTTGGGGGTAGACCTTTTCTTTCCATTTCGTTGTACACGCTGGATTATTGGCGCGTTCTAGGCACAGATTTGTCAGGACTTGGCTCTATGCTCTAAGCTCTGCCTGTGGCTATCAATTTGCCTGTGCCCGTGCCCCTTTTGCCTAGGCTCGGCGAGAGCCTATGGCATTGCCTGACCTTTTGGGACTCTCGGCAATCTCGCCCGGTGAGGTCTCTGGCCTGGGTGATATTTCAAGTTGCATTATTGTAAGGCTCTGTCACAATGGTCCAACGGTCTCCTCCACCTCTTTCGTCGGTCCACTCTCGGTGCTGTTACAAAATGTCCGGCGCTTCACGGCGTGCCCATTGTTCGCCGAATTATTTCTAATAGCAGCATGTAATTTGCTTTTGTTTGCAAACAATTCTATTTGGTTTCACTTCCCTGGACCACAGGCTGTGCAAAGAGCACAGCAGAGTAGGAGGAGGATGGTCGGATCGGATCGGATCGGATCGGACCCCCGCTGTGTGCTGCCCATACACATCTTGACCGGATCTTGTGTGACTTTTTGAGAGTTCGCTCGAATTTCCAAATAATCTCGTGAGTCCATAACTTGACATATGGATTTGAGGACAGTCAATTAGTAGACAGACGTCTGCCGTCTGCCGCAGACGCAGACGCAGCCGCAGGCCTCATCAAGCCATAAAATCTTGAATAGCCGATCCGAGGCGAACCTTGCTGATTGCTTACTTTTCTTTGATCGTTTTATAACAGATCGATCGTTGTTAATGGAGTTTCTTAGTTTGCTGTAGATAACTCTTTTTTTTAACGAGGATGCTACAGATAATACCAAAAAGTAAACTGAATTTTAAAGACAACAATGAAATTCCAAATGTTTTTTCTTTTAAAATTCAACAATATAATTATGTCTCGCAGTTCGTCTGGCGCATTCAAGTGGGCGTGGTTGACTTTGCACATCACAGAATACATCTGTTTCTGATCAGAATGTCGGAGTTGACTTCACGGCTTGTACATCTGTCTATAGCTTTGCAAATTAACATGTCTCTTCTTTAGGAATCCGTATGCAATTTAATTGGGTACGTTGCTACTACAGGCAGTTGTTTCTCTTTGTTTCTATGTGATCTCACATCGAATTAGTTATTACATTTAAGTTTTTATGTTTTACATCTGAAAATCGTTTCATTAGATTAGTTTTCTGACATAAAATCCATGTAATGGGGCACTCTTCATGAGTATTCCTCCGGTGTCTTTAATACCCGCACTGAAGATCGTGATGACCTAGTGCCTATCATCATGCGTCGCATATATCTGAACCCAATGGTCTTTTACAATGCTATAAATATGACAAAGCCCGATATACATGCATATAGATAGACGCTTATAGATCGCGCTTTGAATAGCTCTCTGCATATCGCTTTGCATTTAAAGAAGTTGGGCCAGTTTAACTTAACGCGACAATAACCGGGCCTGCTGCCAGCAGTAGCTGCGGTTTTGCATAAATTTCGTTTTGTTGCCGGTTTTCTATTGTTATTGTAGATACGTGAAGACTCACGCACACACATGTGTATACCTAAATACCAATTTTCACAAAGAAAAAAGCGATCACATTCGAAATTTGTCGATCGGTGATTAAGCACTGTCGCTCTTAATGCGCATAAGTCGCCTACGCCGTGCCACACACACAAGCATTTACTATATATATATATACATATATATATACATGTGTGTATCTGTGTGTATGCGTGCTCATATTGATTGGAGTGTTTAAAAGGCAAACTGTTTGAATTTTCCGGCAGCGCGCAGCTGCATAAATCATCCCCACGATCGTAATTAGTCACTGCGGCATTTTTTCGAGCCGCCGGCGCTAAACTGGAGCAATTTTTCTTAGCATCTATATCTCCTCAACATATCATTCCGGCGGAGTTGTAAAAGTGTCGGCTCAGTGCGGTGGATTCATTACTTTGACACGAGCTGTCAAGCGGCTGTCATTTCGCCGCAGCACGGGAATATATTTCGTTGTCTTCTTCGGGCTCGACGCATGCTAAATGGTGGATGATGGTTCTGTTGGAAGGTGGATGTGACTGTAACTGTGACTGTGCCTCCGCCTCTGCCACTGCCACTGCCGCCTTGGCGCGGTACGGATGATGGTGCAACGCGTCGCGCGGTGCTGCTGTCATTTCAAATGGCAAGAAACATTTGAAGAGCGCCGCCTGCCAACAAATAGGCCATGCCGGTGCTGGGGGCAGGAGCAGGGGCAGGGACCTGGCCGCGCCCGGTGTCGTTGAGGGCGTCGACTGCCGCTTTCGTACCTTATTAATAAATTTGTCAACACGCAAGTGACAGGCTGTCCGCCTGCGAGATCCGCCCCTGCCCTTCCTGCCCTCTGCTTCGCCTGCCAGCCGTCAGTTTATCTGTTTATCCTTAAGGTCGACATTGACGCTGGCGCATATGTTGCATCCTGAACGCATTTGCGTGATTCAGCTGCCTGCCTGCCTCGGCCTGCCTGGGCCTGCCCAATTAGGCAATGCCAATCAGGAATACAAGTATATTCGGCAGCCGGCTAGCCTCCTCTCGAGTCGGTCTGGCACTTGAGCTGGTGCGAGTATATATTGACTTTTTCACTCTCCAAGTGGTGGCGGCACACACAACATCATCAAGCTGCAAGAGAACAACAACAACTATAACAACAATGAAGGCATGAAATTTCGCACTCGACAATCATCTTACTCGAGGCAACAATGATAGCTACGTACAAAAGCGGATGCGGCATATCCACATCCATATCCATAGCCAGATCCACATCCATTTCATATCCTCATTCTCATCCACATCTCGCATCCGAGTCCTGTGGGAGTTACAAAAACTTTTGCCACTGGCAACTTGCCTGTGCAAAATGTAACAAAAAGGCAACTACAAATCGGGCCAATGCTGGCAGGATTGGCAGCCGAGTGCTGGCGTACATATACCACATACATATATACATACAAAGCCCGCACCCACATCGGTGCGGCACGAAGCAACCCTCTAACCGGGGAACGTATCGTACATGCACTGATTTGTCAACTTTCAAAATGTCGAAGTGTCGTCGTGTCGGCTTGTCGTTTCGGGGGTTGCTGCCCTAATGGCAAGGTGACGTCTGAAGCTGGGCCCAGCACTAAATACAATCCTCCTGCTCCTGTTCCACACTCCTACTCCTGGCAGGCAGGCAGGCTCGCATTGTTGTTGCCGTAAGTGTTGTGGAAAGTTTTTGTGTTGCTGCCGTTGTTGTTTGGCTTTTTGGCAAAGTTGAGAATGTTCGTTAACAGTAAATTTTGCACTTTTATATACTTGTACTTACACAAGCGTATGAGGCGCAGGCAGAGCAAGTGCCAGAGCAAGGCCCAGAGGCAAGCATAGCCAGGGAGTCAGTCGGTAGAGGCAGAGCGGACGGGCGGGTGCACAGAGGCGGCAGCTCGTGGTGTCTACGAGAATGTTTGAATGGCTGCCTACAACAAACAACAAACAAATTAGCAGTCATGGCAACGCCGCTGCCGCAGTCGACGCCGACGAGGAACAACGGCCAAACAAACAAGCAGCAAGAACCACACTTACAACTTTCACATAACAACAGCAGCTTCAGGCGCCACAGTCAGAGCCAAAGCTAAAGCTAAAGCCACAGCTCCAGCTCCTGCTCCTCCTTCTCCACCTCCACAAAGCAGTGGTACAACTTTATAAGCGCCGGGCGCAATAACTGTCAACTGCACATGCGGAGACGAAGACGGAAACGGACAATGGAATGGAATCTCCTGAGGGATTGCTGGCGCTAGACGTCACAACGTGTGTATTCTATTTTGAAAGTCAAAGTCCTCACTGTCGTCGTCGATTCCAATTCCAATTCCGATTCAGATTGTGATTCCGAATCCGATTCCATTCATTCTTCGGTCGCGGCTCGCTGCTTGCTGCGACGAGTACAGACAGGAATGCGCCACGTAAACGTGCGTTTATTTTTAAATCGAAGCAGCAATTAATTAACTCGACCCGTCATTACGCGCATCATTCACATCGCAGCGCATCAGGCGACAGACCACAGGCGCGCACTGCACTGGGCTGCCAGAGCCAGAACGCCCATTGCCGTCGCAGTCGGAGCCGCAGCCGGAGCCGAGTTAATTCGCAACGAATCGCCGCAGCGTCGCGACGTGTCGACCAATTGTCGGTGTCGCGTAATGTCCGTGGGACAACTCCACTTATGCTGGCGTGAAGCGCACACAGCGCTCCAGAATTTAGTTAACAGTGTAAAATCAAGCAAACTCTCTCGCTTTTTTATGAATCAATTCATTAATTTGCCGCCATTAATTCCATACGTTAGTAATGCGAAAATGTCGATAATTCATCAAGTTTAACATCGATTATTTGACTTTCCAATAAGTAAAATTCTTAAAAGCTGATAATTTGCATTGCAGCTTTGCGAATTTAGTGATGGGGAAAAAATATCGAATTGCAAAATCATTGTGTGTTTCACCACTAGTTGGTAGGCTTACAATTTGATTAATTTTTGGCATGGTAAGAATCTTTGCACAAGCTAAAACACTCGTTTTGCAGAACATTTTCGCTTTTATTTTATTTATTAATACAGATAATACAAGATACTGGCCGAGTGCAGCATTGCTGGATAATGTTGTGGGCGATAAGTTGCTGATGCTGTGCCATCAAGTACCCGAACTGGGACTTGTAAGCGCAAATACATTGTCCACTGTTCAGGTTGTTAGTGACTCTTGCATCGCACGCGAAAATCTCGAAGCCGTCGGTCGGTAGCAAACATGCAGGTGGGGCTGGACTGGGCTGGGCCCGCGGACGGGTCCTTGTCCGCAGCAGCACACACCTCTGTATGGGCTTGTAAGTAGTAGCAAACGCAACAATTTATATGATGTTGTGCTGAATGCACTTCCCTCGCATGTCCGTGTTCGCGGCTGTGTGCAGCACGCACTACACACACGCGCCACCTGGAGGCAGGCAGGCAAGCAGGCACCGCTACAGCTGCACATACACACACAAATCTACGCAAAGAGAATTTTTGCGGACGGGCGCTCGGGGAGACGGAAGCGGATACTCTTGATGTTGACGCTGAACATGATGCTGGTGCACGTTTGATAGTTGAATGCGATTATTGTAGAAGTTGTAAAATTGTAAACCTGTTTTTAACTCTGGTTCTCTCTCAGCTCACTTTCGGTCAGCGGCTGCGCGAAACCCTTTCGCTTCATTGAGGAATCGGAATCGGATTCAGAATCCGACTGCAACTGGTAATTGATCGCTCGGATGCAACTTTTGACCTTCCCAGCCGACATACTTGTGTTTCTCTTCTGCATTCAAGAACTGTAATTTAATATTGTCAGGCCCTGCCAAAAGGTTGTAAAAACGTTTTGTTAAATGACTTCTGCGAACTGCACGTTACGAACTGCGAACGGCAGTCGACCTGTCAGTAGACAACGAACGAACACAGGAACGAGCAGGACCCAACAGATCTCTGTCGCCGTTTATCAGTCTATCGCTGTTTTGCCCAAACTCACCACATGCTGCGCATGCGAACCGCCAACTTTCGGCGAACCCTCAATCGTCCTCATCGTCGTCGTGGTGCCACGGGTCGTAGTTCTGCTGCCGCCGCCACCGTCGATTGGCGGCGGATACCGCCGGCACCGAGTCGGGTCTGTGGGCCAAACAGCAAGCCATATCGTTCAATGTTCTGGCGACAAACAAATACATATTTTCGATGATGATAACCGACTCTGCCAAGATCTTAGTTCGACTCTCACTCATCTCTGGCAGCGGATTAGGCATTGTCAGGTACAATGATTCAATATTGTATACTCTTTGCTTGACCTTTGCCCTCAGTTGCTTTCAGCAGACAAAGAAGAAGAGGGCAACTTATCTGAATATTCACTTTCGACTAAGGTAGCAGCTGCTCTTCAATTAAGCCTCCACCGAAACGGGCTCCAATCTTTTGTCATTATCACTTGGAACATGCCAAACAGCTGACATCGACATCTGTCGCGGTTAATTTGGACAAGACGGGCTACTAAATATACATACTACATATAGAACAGTAATCATCGTGTTACACTCTATCAACATGTGTGCGTGTGCATGCGTATCAGTATACTATATACAAGTATTATATATCTGCGCATGTAGTTGTGATTTAATTACGAGAAGTATTCACAAAATTAGAATAGCGACATATTGTGTGCATTATAATGTATACTATAATTGTTTCCAGATCCGTATTCCAGCATGATGTGCCATTATCAAATCTAGCTAAAGTACGATGTGAATATAGGGTATGCGGTACTGTCACGTCTTGTCCTCATGACATACAGCATGTTTCTCTCCCGCTTATCGCGACATGATTACAATACAATGGGCACAAGTCGAAGATCATCAAGTATATTTTACGAATGGGCAATAATACTTTAGTTTTAAAAAAAATTTACATTTGTTAATCTAAAACAATTACTTTTAATTTCGAAATTAGCTGAGAATCCGACTGTACGATCGTTTTGCTCACAGTGACAGCTTGATAACGCCTCTCGCCACCACCAAATCGAGCTCAATTCGTAAAATATGTATTAATGATTTGTTTAACATGGTTTTTAATAATTTCGGTTCAAGGTCTTGTCTCTCGTGGTCAAACAGTTCAGTGTCTACCGAATATCTTGCGATTGTACATACATATTTATGTTGTTTATTTATAGAATTGTACTGACTGCTTCTATTTTATATTTTTTTTTTGCAGGCCGGCATCGATCTAAAGGAGAACCTTGTTGCTGGTGCAGCACCCTGGCCATATCCCTCGATGTACCATCCCTATGACGCCGCCTTCGCTGGCTACCCGTTCAATAGGTAAGATCTGAATACGAATATATAATCTGAAGTGTGGCGGCAGTTGCTGGCGAGAACATGAGCGGTGGTCCGACAGGCGATCAACGCCAACACATCGCCAATGATACGTGACCGGCAAGCGAATCGAGTGTGGCTCAACTAGGGCGCGGCCGTGGCCACCGGCCAGAGGAGGAGTCGCTGTACTGAATACTGTAAAGCACTGCTCACAGAGCTGTGTATGCAGCTGCCACTGTTGCATTCAAATCGATGTCGAATTCGGCAATGTGCGTAAAAAGTAAAAGCTAAACATATTAGCACGAAACGCCGCATACTCATTGTATTGTTTTCTATTATCATAAACGACAATTTATTTGCTTGTAATTGATTGGTGGGCCGCTTCCGCTGGCAGTGAAAAGTCGCCGGCACACATAAATTTCCAAACAAAGTTGTCGATTGAATATTATCGACGACATCCCGTCACGTCACGTTTAGGTAGCAGCACCAGGTATTGAGTGGAGTGGGCTTCTCTCTCTCTCGCTCTCCCTCTCTCGGCTCATTGTTTCGCCGGTGTAATTGACACCCATAACAAAATTTGAAAGTTGAGTCATGTCCATGCGCAGTTGCTGCTTCTCTTGTTGTTGTTGTTGTTGCTTTTGTTGTCTATCAATAATATTCACAATAAATCAGTTTTGAGTTATTTTGCTGTGACGTGCCAACAGCAGAGCCTTGCCGGCGCGACTAGCGAATCCGATTCCGAATTCAGTTGATCGACTCGCACGGAATGTGATGACAATGGGGATTGCTTGATGTCGCGATGCGTATCACAACTGGAAAAGTACCTCAGCTCATCCACATCTTCAAATAGAGGCGTGGACAGCATCAGCATCAGTCAGAGAGAGAGACAGAGATATCGACCTTAAGCCGCCGTCGGACGCGACACGCGGGTGATAGGCAAAATTAAAAAAATTTATACAACTGTCAACTGATCAAAGGCAGCAATGCTGTCGGCGCAGGTGTTTTGCACTCGGCGGCGACACTTGGTTCGTTCGCTTTCAAATTGAAATTAATTAATGCAACGCACACTCGCACACACACACACACACACACACACACTGAGACGGCGACAACATAATGGCAGCGTGGTATCAGTCGCTGCAGCTGGCTGCAAACTACAAATGGGACAGCTACACATGTCTGTATGTATCTGCTGTTCCGCTGCCGGTTGTGCGAGTGTGTGTGTGAGTGTGTGTGCGGATGCACTTGCAAATGCACAATATGCGTGTGTGTGCATTCTATGGGCATTTTCATGCTAACCGGCCACAAAAAACGATAAAGGACAGTTGCTACACCATGTCCGAAAGAGAGAGAGAGAGAGTAGATTGGTCTGCCAGCCAATTCTGGAATATGTTGCCAGACCACAAACTGCTGCACATGTGGACACATACGTGTAGGTACATTAACGTGCCTGGCCACAGGATGGGCTGCAGCGGCCTGTCCTGGCAAATGTGTTTATTATTATGGAACAAATGTTGCACACACGTGATAAGAGTGGGCGGTTACTGCGTCTCCTCCCTCGCTATCATTGATGCCCTTTACCAGCTTAATTTTATGTATTACCCACCTCTATTAACCCTGTTAGACTCCTGACTAACTCCCATTTTACATTTCGTTTTGCATTGCAGCTATGGCATGGATTTGAATGGAGCACGCCGCAAGAATGCTACGCGTGAGACGACATCCACGTTGAAGGCCTGGCTGAATGAGCATAAGAAGAATCCATATCCAACCAAGGGCGAGAAGATAATGCTGGCGATCATCACAAAAATGACTCTTACCCAGGTATCCACCTGGTTTGCAAATGCGAGAAGAAGACTGAAAAAGGAAAACAAAATGACTTGGGAGCCAAGGAATCGTGTCGACGACGATGATGCGAACATCGATGATGACGATGATAACGATAAGAATACGGAAGATAATGACTTGCTTGGTAAGTTGAAGAAATCTACGTAGAATACGTATAAATTAGTGCTGCCCTATTTCCTCCTTAACCCTATATCTTATATCTTCTTGCCATTTCATTGTTGCTAACCTGAACTCCTTCTCTGCTTCCACAGATGCTAAAGACTCTGGCCTCGGCTCGAATGACGATAAGGATCGCATGGGTCGATTGGGCGACATGATGACCGATCGTCCCGGCGAAAGTAATAACAGCGAGTGGTCCGAATCGCGACCAGGATCTCCCAATGGCTCGCCCGACCTCTACGATCGGCCCGGCACACATCCGCTATTCCATCCCGCCGCCCTGCATCATCATTTCCGGCCTCCGACAGGCTCACCGCCCGACATTGCCGCCTACCATCATCATCAGCAGCAGCTTTTGCAGCAGCATCAGCAGGCGCAACAGAATTCCCTGCAAACCGCTGTCGGTGCGACTGGTGGCAGCCTGGTTGCTAAACCAAGAATTTGGTCACTTGCTGACATGGCCAAGGATGGCAAAGAGACGAACTCGGCTCCCAAGGATAACCCACCTCCTAGCGAGCTGCCGCCATCACAGCCCGCCTTCTATGGTGCTGCAGGTCAACACCAGCATCCGTCGCCTGGTAAAATACTCTCACCCCTGGCCGCTCGCATACCCAACTATGCGCCGTATGTGCGACCCGATCTATATCGTGGTTTCTACGGACCCGCCGCAGCAGCTGCTGCGCATCTGAGTGCACCCACGCAAGAGTTTCTCGAACATCAGCGACACTTTGGTGCCAGTCTGGCCGCTCACAACGGGCTGGGCATGAATCCATTGCTCTGGAAGGCAGCTGTATCGGGTGCAGCCGGTGGACAGCACTTTGCGCCTCTGAGCCTGACGACGACAAGCAATGTGGGACCAACACAGGTAGCACCGCCGCCGGGTGCATCGCCGTCGGCATCCAGTTCATCCTCATCGATGGGCTGCGATGTGGTGCATATACCAACCAGTGCAGTCCATACGACGTCACATCATACAATTGGACCCATATCCAGCAATTCAACATCTTCCTCATCCTCTTCCAATTCGGGCAAAATCTCGCCTGGTGTAAACGTGACCTCACTAAGCGGCAAACCATGACCCCCATCGCTGCCAGCTTCTGCGTCCGTGTCCCCTGATCCGTACGTATTGCCGCCGGCGGTTACAAATGCCTCAACTGGGTCATCACCGATCTCGGCATTTCGCTCCCTCTCGTTGATCGCCATCCGTGAGCATCACCTGCAGCAACAGCAACAGCAGCAACAACAACAACAACAAGCACCGAAGCATTTGGCGCTGTTGCGGCCGTAGCCGAGAACGAACTAGCCTAGGCCAGTTGAGATAGTAGAAAGATCGGGCAACTTTCGGACAATAATTTACATGTGATTATTCGGTATTTTAATTAAAAACCGCTTACACCAAAAAGCAAGAATCATCCCCAACATCCCGCTCGATAGGCAGCGGTTCCATTGACAACAACATCAGCATCAACAAGAACATTGAACCACACAAGCAGCCAAAACTTTGTGCAATTTTGTGGGAATCGAAATCCTAAAGAATCCATGCGAAAAAAATACAAAACAAAAAATAAAACACATTAATTTTAATACATACAACTTATGCAATCAGAGCTTATAGGAAGTAAATTCGTAAGAGTAGTGAGAAAAAAGAAAAACGACCCCAATGACATCTAGAAGAAAATAAAAGAAAGCAGACGAAACCATTGTCGGACAGAACGATAAGGCAAACCCGCACCCCACAGCTCCCGATCCAAGACGCAACACAACGTCAGATTTCGACCTTCCCATGGGAGCATCGAATCGAGTCGACTTGCAAATGCATATTCATTCATGTTTACGTGTATATTGTACATACATACATCATACCGGACCGTACCCGATTAGGTTAGTTGTGTGTGTTAAACGTTGCGATCCTGATGTGCTTGTTTGGGTGGACAGAAACATATCAACGTCGTCGCCGTCGTAATTGTCGCGCTCCAATCCTTTCCCGTCCCCCACCAACCTAACCTCCGGCTTCCCTCATCCAAACCAAATATGCAAGTAAATGCGAGCAATGATTGATTTAGTTGTTTTTTGTTTTTATTGTCTTAAGTTCAAACTTTGTTCCTGTCGTTTGTAAATCTAATTTATTATTGTATTTGTATTTATTTGATAAATTGGCAAACGCGATTTACCTTTTACTGTATGTACAATCTAAGAATATATATATATATATTGAAATATATATCTATAATTATCGCTGTACTTTATGCACAAATGTATCTGTAAGCTCGCATAGTTCTAGCGCCTTAAGCGGATAGTGTAATATATAAAACGCAACTGTATATACATATATAAATCTATATATATAAATAAAAAATGACAAAACATACATATAAATCAATAGCATTTGTTTCTGTTTACTATAAGCTTTAGAGTTATTCATAGAATGCCAAATTATAATATCAGAAAGGAAGTTTAAACAACGTTATGCAGCACTTAATATACACAGCTATTATACTGAATCGGGATTCAGATATGGGTCGTACGAGAATGCTCGGATTTTACATATACATTTATAGGTTTCACACCTTTTTCGCCATCGAATTGGATCATAAATAAACGAGGTAATAGCAAATTTGTAAATTACAACAAAAAGGCGCAGCTGACTGTGCATACGCTGCAAAAATGTCGATAAGCTCGCGTCGCGCTCGTTTTCATTTGTTCGTTTACGTGTGCGTTTACATTATTTCGCTTGTGTGTGAGTATGAAAATCTGATAGGGCATTTCGCCAGCTAAGGTATTGGGTATCTGACAGCCGTGTGTAGTAGTAAGTACCTTGGACAGGGCTGTGTGCGTTTATGTGCCAGAAAGTTGGTCAATCTGCTAAAATAAAAAGTGGAAAGATTTGAATATAACTTGAGCAAATCGAATTATATTTATTCCTAATTAAGAACTACTCACGCAATTGCCAATTGATTATTAGCTTCGGCAATTTCTTTTGGGCACTCCATGCAAACATAGCCAATTCGATTTGATTATCACGTTATTCATTCTGCAGTTGGCGATGTGATTGGCCTTGGTCTCTGGTTGCCGCCGACGTCTGTCGTCGCTTGTCCGTCTTCTGTCCACCGCCGTCGTGTCAGCGCGGGCGATCTCTTTCGCTTAGCTGTTTAAAAAGCGATTACCGTACAGTGGGCGTTCATTTAACTCTTAGTGGTTGTATTACCAGATTCATTGGGCATTTTCTATGTTGATACTTTAAGGTTCAGTGAGGTACTCCACAAAAACCTTAACTTACATACATGTTTAATCAACGATATTAAATTCATTAATTAATTTACGCTACATTGGCGAAAACTCTTTCTTGACCACTGTGCACTGTGCAAAAGAGCTGAAAAGCGAAATTTTCTTGTGGTGCAAACATGTTTTCGTATAACTTCGACCGGAAACGCATTCGCAGACCTAAACAAAACTGAAATTAAAGTACATTTTGAATGAAAGTGAAATACTAGAGAGGCCTTTTGCACCGAGTGCCCATTGAAGAAGGCTTTATATAATTTCTATATGGTATATGCTTAACAGGCACTTTTAAAAGCCTTATAACATATACTAGACTTGAGCCGATCAAAGTAATAGACCTGATATACGTAGGTACTGCCGCTTGTAAATGCCCACAGCTCTTGTATCCATACACCATGAGTAATGCATCCTTCAAGCGTACAATCTCAATCTGCATTTGACATTAGATCGAGAGTGCACACTTAATTTTGTTCTTTGTTCAGCCTACCAATCAATAGGAGTAATGCCCTAACCCGATTAGTTGACTCTACTGCAGTCGTGTTGGCCCAAAACTATTTAGGAATGAATAATTTGTATAAAAGAAAGTTGTGTGTTGATGCGTTACTTCGTCCCCCCTTCGATTCGATAATTAAATCATTCGAATGAAAATGCCAGACGACACTATGGACCGGCCGAATCGATGGACTGACTGACTGACTGACTTAATCCGACAAACGCTATCCGTTCCAATTTCAAATGCCGACAGAGTTTTAACGGGGCGCTCACAATGGCTCCGCCCGACATTTTATGTTCGGACCTTTGTTCAGGCCCACAATGAGAGGGAACAACGGACGACAAAGTGCTCGGGAGCATGAAATAATAATTTACTTCATAAAAACAGACGTCAGCTTAATATTCCAAAGATCTTTTCTGTGTGTGCTACTGGTTTTTTTATTCAAGACACCAGAGATTATGTTGCTGCCTGTGTGTGGGACTGGCTGGGCAAAGACACCTTTTGTTGGCATAAAAGTTGCCTTAGCTGCTGCCTTCGCGCTAAGCCGAAATCGTTCAATTGGTATTTGTGACTTCCCAATCGCCGTTGTAAGTTTGTCACAATATTATTTTCATGGCATTTTTTTCCTTTTTTTGCCGTCGTCGATTGAAAACATAAAAACTACTGATAATGTGACGACATCTGGCCAAGAAACACTTTTGCCGCATAACTACATAAAGAGGCAACAATGAGGCGGTGTCGACTGGAATACCCTGTAAACAAAAGAGCATATTGTATAATGAATACGCAATTTCATTTACAATTTAATTGAAAGTGGGGAATGCATACATACCTGCCACAAGAACGGCTGTCTGCTATCTTTTTGGTAAAAATTCAGATTGAATTGCTGCTGCTTTAATATTGGCAAGCAAATACAACGATAATGACAGGTTATTAGCGAAAAAACAATGAAGGAATATCAAACAATGCTGAGACTGTGGAAGATATTGCGAACATGTTGTAAGCATTTGCTTGCAGATACCCTGCAAGAAAGTCAACAAGTCAAGGCAAACAGACAAATGAAAATTCCTGCTTCGATAAGTTATACAGCGTATAAGAAGTGGCCAGAGTGGAGCAAACAAATTAAAGCTTCTCGACGCAGCCAAGTGGAACCGAAACTGTGAAATGTATGTGGTATGTGCAGGATTAGCACGCTCTTGTATACCCTTTTTACATATCTTTAAAATAACTTATTATTTAGTTAGTAAATACAGGAAATTTGGAATACATTATAAGCAGCTATACAATTTTGCATAAAAGCTGCTCAGTTAATAGATTCAGACGAGTTCTCAACTCGGAAATACCCTACTCGATTTTACACTTCCATACACAGTAATTGCAACATTTATATGCACATGTATGCAAACAAACAGACAATGTAGATAGTCAGCTTTATAAAAGAGCGTTTCACCAACAACTTCAGCTTTTTGCTTTAGATTTAGAACTCTAAACTAAGATCGATTATTCCAGATTTAAATCAAACTTGATCTATATATAAAATAATACTTAAATAGCAGAATAAATATTTAATCTCTTGCCAGCATTTATCGCATGCAACTCTTTGGAGCAAGGCTTAATTCATGAAATTCCGCGTAATTATGACATACACAGGAAAAGGTGAAGAAGCCAGGCAGGAAGGTGTTGATGCGCCCTTTCAACAGGATCGCGCTCTGCAGCATCAATTACTTCATACACACATGTTTTGACACGTGTGCCCGCATCTTTTGAAGAGCCGTGTCAGCGGCGAGTCTTTGATATAAACAGTGTTTATACAGCAAATTAAAAGATCAAAGTATTTTCGGGACAAACCAAAGTGAATTATTTCATATTATACAGTCAGAATTTTTACCATGAAAGTCGTGCGGATTGAGCGCGTGAAATTATCGCGCTATATGCAATAAGTACGGAGCTGACTGCGCCGATGTCACGTGAGTTGGTGGTTCTGGTCGAGTCGAGTACATCAGATTGCTGCCAACTGAACTGAACATGGGAGAGCCAATGAGACAACCACATGTGGGTGAAGGTACTGACGACATCGTCCCTATAGGTGAGCCTACACACTACACGCCTTGTGTGGATGTGACCGAACGCACACACACACACACACACTTGAGAGCACCAACAATAACAACAACAGGAACGAGGCAACAACAGCGCTGACAGCGTTCGCTGCAGCGCGCTGCAACCGAGATCGGTGTTACAGATAAAGGCACTTGGGATGTTTCTTACTGCATGTCGTGATTGTGTCAGTTTGTATGTTCCCACTGGCAGGCAGCACTCGCAAAAATTAAGCAGCAACCAATCATTGTTAAATATAATGCTTGCCCGTTTGTTTAAATTGAAAAGTTTTAAATTATCACGCCACAGCATCACAGCCAAATCATTCCAATTAAATGTGAATCCATTTCTGCAGCCACACAGTGAAGCAAGCGCATGGACGGCATTCGCGTCGCGCGAGTGATATTGTAATTTACGTCGAACACTTTGCTGAGAGGTGTATTTGCACTTTTGTACCCTGTAATTAAGACAAAATTAATAATTGTTGCTTGTATTTAATTTTACCGTGTACCCTAGTGATGGAAAAACCACAATGTTTGCACACAGGATGATTCAAGTTTAGGCAAAACTGTTATTAGTATTTTCATTAGTGATGGTAAAGTAGGACGTACAAACTGTGAGTTACCCAATATCTGCAGTCCAATTGGTTTCGTTGAAAAGGCAGCTTAGCGTTACACTACTTGGAAAATTAGATGTATTTGCTTCTACACATACATATACAAAAGCGCAGTACAGTACATATATTCCACCTGGGAATTTGAATTGTTGACAGTGATCGCGCCACATGAGACGCAGACGTAGACGAAGAGTCGGCATAGTTAAGTGGCCGCTTACCCATATCATCGCGTTGTCTGTCAGAACACTGTGTAGAGGTGTGCGTCAGATGCTTAATTTAAATTACTCGCGGGGCGGGACGAACGATGCTTGCGTTCTGCGCTCTGTGCTCGCAGCATGAGTAGCTGCGATTTGACACCTCGACTGACAGCTGAAATTGTGGAAAATTATTGAGCGCATTGGAACCCAAGAGGGCGCCCATTAGATGACTGCATTTTAAAAACAGAACGTCTTTATTTTGAAGCACATGATGGGCGCTTCTTCGCGCGGAGATGAGCATGTTTGGAACTTGTGAACAGGGAATCGTGGCCAGACCTCTAATTTATTCCACATCAAAAGTGTGTATAATTAAAATGATGTTGCACTTAGGTGCAGTTTTACGACTTGGCAAACAAATAATCATATATTTTGTAACTGAATCTAGCCATAATTCTTAATTCAAGCCGATGGGTAAACGAATACTCATCATCTTGAAGAGCCCAATTTCACATTGTAATAAAACTGAATTGGTCATTTAAAATAAAAAGCACAAATCGTCCCTAAGGAATACAATCTATTTTAGATTACTTTAGAATATATATTCCCATATATAATCCGATATTTAGACTGATCAAGAATTTATGAGTCAATACAGCTCCTCAACTATAATAATTGAAACCTTTCATAATAAGTGAAAGGAACACATCTAGTCATACAGCCTTGAGCACTTCGGCACCCTCTTACTTGAAGCTAAACTTATTCCATGAAGCAGGTATTCAGTTCCCTTTGAGTTTTATCTGTTGAGGAGGAGCAGAGACTCCTTTTAAGGAAACCCAGTACAATATGTTAACAATGATAAATTCAGAACCATGTCTTTTGTCGCCGAAAACATTTACCGCAACGAAAGGAACATAAAACTGTCATATTTTTGATGACTTTATATTTATGAAGGCCAAAAATGTTGATCCATAAAAAAAACCAGTTGTTTTTGTGTTTTCCAAATTATTATTATGAATTCATATTCGATGGGCTCAAAAGACTCTGCGTAAGATCGACGGAACATCGATTGTCAGAACACACAAGCCGTACGTGCTTTACATTTTAAACGATGCCCAGTCGCTTGCACTAATTGATCGCTTCCGACCGTGGAACCTTCCGATGAGACGGAATCGATTGTCAAACTGGACCAAATGAAATGTAATGATGTCCCTTGTCAGTGGACTAGATTATTCCCCCTACTGACAGCATTAATGCTTGACATTTGTCAATGCTTGTACGAAGCAGTAATTTAGCCTCCACTTTTTTATCTCAGCCAGGTACATACAAGGTACAAGGGGTATTATACAATATATATTAGGTTTGGCACAAATGGAAAACGCATGTCAAAGAAAGCGTGGCAGACCCAATAAAATATTTATACTCCTAATCAATATAACAGTTATGTTCGCTCACTGGATTCGATGGATTCAAATATCAAAAGCTTGCCTATAGAATAAGTAAGCCTGGGAAAAATAATAAGAACCCTATTGGAATCCGGTGTTGAACAACAGTGAACAGGCGCAAACTTACTCGGGTTGTTCAGACATCGACTCAATTACATTGAAGACAACGGGAAATCGGATATGCGCAGAATGAAAAATATTAGCTAAGGCACTTTTAAAATACTGCGTCAACATAAATTTAGCTTGCTCAATGTTGTTAACGTTCGTGTATAGTAGAATGCGTAACCCCTGAGTGCTGGGTATGTCACGAGCGAGTAAAATAAGCTGTAGCCTTTTTCACCCGTTCCATTTTCTTCTAATGACTTTTAGGTATTAACAGTTACACATAACCTTACATCATAACGCACACGCGTAAGCAAGTGCGAATTTGTAAAGGATTGTCGGGGGTGGGGACCGGTTGTCGTCGTCGAGTTTTCAGGGGTAAGTCGAAACGCAGCAATCTGGTACACAGGCAACCACCGCGCGACATAACACGACCCTCTGAAATATTTCAAATTGTGTTGTGCTGTCGCAATCGGAACAAGCGGAACAGCATCAACTTGCGCTCCTAGCTGGGTAAGTGTGAGGGGATGGAGTTTTCAAAAAAGAACTTTGAAAATAAATGATTTCAAATCTTAAATGATTATTGACGCTCTTTATGTGTTAATAATGTGCCTGAAATATGTATATATAAATATGTACGTGAACAGTACAAGGGTTAAAAGAACCCACCCACCCACGTCAGAAACACTCGTGACGTTTTTAATACAATAAAACTTTCGACTTCGTTTTAAAATTACACCGGCTGTTCCAAAATTTATGGCAATTTTCTTTGGCAACAGCCGTTAGCTTCTTAAGAAATACATAAATAAAAATTACGATTATATGAATATCGACAAAAAGGATTTTGATACCAATTGAAAATGGGTAGAAAAAGGGTTAAATGCGACTCCTAACAACAGGGTGACACAGCTGTGTGGCGGCACACCGTGTTTCGTCTGCATATGTTTTATTAATCAGATTAAAGTCACATCATGTGGGGTACTTCCATTAATGAATGACTGTGTTTAACTTCTCATCGCGGATGCTCAAATTATAATTAATAATATCTTCAGCCGCCGCAACAACAACATGCTGCATGTGTGGCATGAGATACTTGGACTTCTGCGATAGGCAGCATATTAGAAATGGCAAAAAGGAAATACATAAATACATTTATCATTTCTTCCCTGGAACCGAGACAGACCACCCGTCGCCAGGAGATAGTGCGAGCACATCCTGTTGCTTAGTGCTGCGTCTGCGTCTGCGGAGTGCGTCTACCGCTGTGGTCCTGCACAAGACGCTTGTTTTCCTGTCGAAATTGCCACAATATCCTTTGTGTCCGTCGCCCGTAATGGACAACATATATAGCAGTGTTATTGTGCCTCGACTAGTGTCGGATAAATCCCCTACTGTCAGGCTGCGTGTGTGTGTGTCTGCGCCCGGTTGCCCGGTGTTGGTGCCGGAGCAACTGTATTAAACGAATACAAGAATAATACCCGAATCATTTATCACTTGGCATATTGTCCGGCTCTGCGATTGGCGTAGTTTTTGTGAACCCATTTCCCGCTTCAATGATACATCTCCTGATTCATTTCAGTGAGCGGAGCCACATGCGTTTCGCACTATGATAATAAATAAATATCGGATTCCCCCCGGTATGGCAAGGAAAGGCACGGCCCGGTACGGCACGAGCAATGGTCCTCGATTCGAATAGGATGACCTTTTCGCTGTCATTTAATTTCGAGCATTGTCTCATCGCGCTTTGGGAACGGAAACCCCTAATCTAGCCATGATGTTATTTGAAGTGCTATCATTTTGTCGAATGTGCTATTGAACGAATGAACTATTGAGGGATGAAAACGGAATTCAGCGGTGGCGAAATATTGTTTGGACGTTGGTCTCCTTTGTCTATGCAGTGTGGCACATTGGTCGGATGTCAAAATGTTTACGTTCAGCATTTATCTTGATTCATAAGGATGATTCCTGAGAAACTAGAGTAAGTTGGTTTCTAATTGAAATACGTAATTCCTTGCCAAGAATATTTCAATAGGTTTACAAGCTTCGAGTCTTGATCATGAAGGGAAGTAGGATGTTGCAGTGAAAATTTAAAACTTAATTTGCGCATGTTGCATTCACAGACAAAATGCGAATAATTCGACCAGACTTTCGTTGCCGTAGGGCAGAGAGCCTGCCGCCACTTCATTATGCATATACGGACCGGAACACGTGTTGACGCTACCGCAAACGCAACACCCCTTGCAGGTTTATACGTATACGCACATACCGTATCGCGTATACAGGCTGACAGAGTTGCATCCTCCTATGTAAATATACATATATGCTGCAAAGGGGGGAGGGGCGTAGGCGTAAGCTTGGCCAACGGAAAATTTTGCATATTCAAATTGAATTTTCGCGATACTTGTTGTTGCGGTTTGCCATGGGACTGGGCTGATTTTCGGACGCATCTGCAAAAATAAAACTTTTTATTTTTAAATCGATGATGTGCTTACGCGGTTATTTAAATAGCACGTGTAGCCAGAGAGAAAGGAAGCAGTTGCTCAAAATGCGAATAAAGCAATCGTTTAATTAGTGTTTTATTAGTTAAATACTTAAGTTAACTAAAGCTGGAAGCTCTTGGCAAAAGTACCTACTCTCGTAGCCAAATCAGACAAATAAATTAACTTGCCCGATTGATATGGCTGATATATTGTTGATATATTGTATATGTATGTACGCACGGTACTTACAAGCGGATGAATGTATATTCACAGTTCGGTAGTGTTAAAAGCTCAGGATAATTTAATTAAAATTGTAAAATATTTGGCGGATTTTCCATAAGCCCGCCAAATCCCATTAATTCAGAAGGCAACCCATTGTTGACCGCAACACAATCAAAATATGCAAATTTATCGCATTAACTCGCCGAAATGCGCGCGAATGGCGGCGCTAGCGAATGGGCCTGCTCCCGGCAGCTGGCAAGAAGAAAGCAACTGCGTTAGTAAATGGCGTTAGTAAACAAATAGCACAGCCATTTGAACGACCTCAAGCAATGTTTCTTACGGTCCCCAAAGTCAGGGATATACCAGACGTCGCTCACCATCTTCCCTAGATGTTGTCCGTGAAAGGGACATAGAAAATAATTAAAATATCTCTGGACTGATTTAGCGATAGGCTTAATAGAATAAATGGTATAACATAGAGTAAATTGCCCGAAACTAAAGTAAAGCTAATGAAACTGATGTATCTGATGTTATGAACTATAGCAAGTGCCGTAGTGCTGTCAGGTTCTATAGATTCTGCGGAAGGAGCCTGGCATGCGTAAATTACACGCTCGCCTTCTAGCCCCTCACATTTTTCGCTGCTCGCCAGCCTTTTCTTTCGCTTCGCGTAAAGCTAAATGCCTGCTTTGTTGCGTGTTTGCTTTAACATTTGGCCAACGCAGCTAGAAGACAAACAAACAAATAAGGAATATGCAAATTTCTGTAAATTTCAACAATGGTCTAACCGTTTAAGTAATTGAATCTCCATTTTCTTCTGTTTACATTTCCAGCATCAGCACTCGGACACTTTGCCTACGAAAGCGCAACAACACAATGAAGTCGAGCTAAAATCCCCTTTTCAACTCTCATCGGCATGTCCTGGGATACCGCAATTGAGCATTTGGTTGCCACATTAAGACCGTCGAAGGGGGTGGTACCAGACCAGACCAAATGCCCGGACTGTCTGGAGTGACAAAGAGCGTGGGGGCGTTCTGACTCTGCAATCCAATTTTCGGATTTTGTTCCATTTAGATGCATTGCGAGCTTAACAGTAGGCAAAAAGGTTCTCGAAAGCCAATAAAGGACATGAAGACAATTTCACTTTACTTAAAAAGGATTTACTCTATGTATACGAAATTAATGATGTACGTATTTTCAATGCATTAACATAACATTATTATTTAGTTGAAAATTTATGGCTGTTTGCGCCTTGACAAAAATACGAACACATGTTTCTAATGTACTTATAGTAGACAATTTAATTTGGCCCGAATTAATTGAGTATTTAGAGTATCAGGTTTCTTTGATTATAAACAAAATTATTTTTCAAATAGAGTTTATTTAGTGCCACATACCTTACAAACATTTAGCTGGAGGCGCGTAACGTAAATCGAACAGAAAAAATACTAATTTCCGTTGCACTAAATACCACGTAAATATAGAATCAGAACAAGTTATTTCTTATAAAACACCTCAAAGATTTCGTATAGTATAATGTTATTTTAAAAATTCTGAGACTCAAGCTACCCATTTCGCGGAGTTTTGAATAAATGATAAACTAATTTATGGTTATGGCATAGAAACATTACCGGATTGGTGTGAGCTGCCGAAGACAAAGCATGTAGGGAACCCTGCTGCAGTAGGGAGCTCTTAACTGTCAAATACCCTGTACGAAGCTTTTGAATATTATATGAAGCAGTAAGCATTCTAAAATACCAATTCCCACTGTTTGTTACAACTCAATACACCCACACTCGAAGTGCTTCAATGGGTGCTGGTAAAAAAATGCGTCATACTGCGCAAGCTGCGTTCGACCTGCACAGCAGGCACTGGTGGAACTTTGTCCTTATCTCTTCCTGCTGTCGTGCTTGGGTACACACAGAATATGTTCTTATTTGTGAAATTGCTTACTTGCACCGATCGGACTAACTAGGTCCTCGCTCTGTTCTTTTTGCGTTTTTTTTTTTGCTTTTTTGGTCTTTGTCCAAGTGTCTTGTCTTGTCTTGTCTGTATTGTATGTAGTTGTTGTTGTTGCTGTATGTTGATAATGTATAACAACAATATATATTTCTGTACGCAGACAGCAAAGCAAGCAGGGGATCTGTCGAAAGCCTTTGACGGTCTGCTGCCAAACGAGTCCGCGGCGGGGATCCCTCCCGCTGGCAAACACAGTCGCATCTGATGTTATTTCACCTACAAAAGGATATTTGCATTCGATACGACGAGAACATTATTTGTTTGCGCCGTCTAACAAAATTCGAAGATGATGGAAATGGCATGTGCAGACTTCCATATATGTATATATTCATAAATGTAAAGGCGCAAACTACTGTAGTTTTCAGATAAATTTAAGAATCTTTTTACTACTACGACATTAACGAAAATTTGTGAGCATTCATTTTATATTTCAAAGTTAAGGGCGTAAAGTCTTTTTGAACTTTGGGCTGTCGCAAACTGAATCAGCCAACATCTTTTGCTTTACTGTAAGTGTGTGTAGCAGAAACCTTTGCTACGCCTCAAAGTCGATTGACGAGGCATCCCAAATTAATTTCACTTCTAAACCCCTTAGCTCCATCTAAAAATCGTACCCAATCGAATGGAGACACGTGTGTAGGCGCCTTGATTTTTGGCACAAGCATGTTTCCACCCTTCTAGCACCCCGGGAAAGAGCGTGAGTCCCACAAGCAGCCCCATGCTGCGAGTTAATTCCTTTCGATGTGGTTATGAATTAGGCACATCTCATCATTTGCAGCATCTGCATCAGTGTTGCTGGCATTGTCGCTGGCGTTGGCGTTTGCCATCGGCGAGAAGGGTGGGCTGCACGAACATCGAATCAGACACACAAACTTTGTGTTAACACTCGACCATTACATAGCCGAAAGCCATCAGGAAGAACAATATGGCATGCGACACGTGCTTTATGTTGCTGCCCGGCGAGCGGCGTCGTCGTTATGTGACAACAAACAAATAAAACGTGCAACGCACACGCCCCACTTTCGTTTCCTTTCCTTTTTTTCACGTGGGTGGAAAGTAAAAAACCATAAGTATAGTTCAATGTATGTGCTTTATAGTACAAACAATAGTATTGATCTCCCTAAAAGCTTCGTACACATATTTCCCATTTTTGCAAGTCCATATCACGGTAGTTTGTCCAAATGCCCAACAAGATGGCCAAGAAATGGAAAAATAACTTTATTATTACTGATTATACGCTACGAAGATATAGATAGTTACGCTAGTCTCTTATTACATATTATTGCATAAAGTTAGCATACCCTTTTTAGTACATTTTCAATGTGCGAAGGGTATACAAACTATGAAACATAAACTCGAATGAGGGTGCTTGCCACAATGCAACAATGGACAGCAGTGATGAAAACCCGAGGCTAACAGTAATTAAACTTACGGATGAACTTGAGTATTCTCATTAAAGTTATTTCTGTACACTTAGATGAAGCTCAAGACTTCACCTACTGTATTCCAGAAGTTACCTTGATTTCTTCGCTATTTTAACGATACCCCCTCACGCCTGGGGTGAGTTCTGGCAAATGTAACTGTTACCGAATGCCTTTTCTAAGCTAACAAGCAAACAGGCGACTGAGAGACGGAGCCAGGGCAAACAAGGACCAACGCTCGCTATTTGTGTTTGTTTTTACATCACTGTCAGTGCACTGAGCACTGACTTTGACACGTTTTCTGACTTAATTTTAGTTTATTGCTTTTTGCGTGCTATGCCTATCGCTGCTCGTTGCTTGCTGCAGTTTATGGTCGGCAAACAATTGGCATTCTAAAAGTCGAGCGGCGGCCGCAGTGGTAGCGCCACGTGTTGCGGATGAGCCCGCTGCTCTCTGCTCGCTGCTCCTTTTGAAGTCACCCACTGACTCGTTCATTGACTTTCCCAATTGGCGGGTTGCCGCCGCGCGAGCCAGCGGCAGCCTCCGCAATCGTTCACAGGGATACGGGGTTGTTGCTACGGCACGGCGTTTCGAAAAGTTCTCTTATGCATGTTACAGATATGAAGTTTACTGTTTACTCTTCTCACGCTTGTGACTACCAAATGACGGATTGAATTATGTAAATATTTGTATTGTGGCGCTGGTCGCTATTTAAACAATTCCGTGTACCCTTATTAGATAACCGGAGTAACCAGCACGACGCAGGGATACCAATCGCTTTATTATGGACGATGATATTGATAATTGTTTTTATAATATATTCATCTATCTTAACAGCAAAAAAAACCCATAAATGTCTGGCACGTGACTTAGTTTATAGAACTGATAAACGCGAGCACGTTGAATGTACAAGTGAATTAGGGAAATGGATTAAAATATACTGATATTTATAGTCCTAAACACATATCGGCGTGTTGCTGTTTCGTTATCTTTACCAAACAAAACTTGTTTAAAAGATCGATGACTAGTGGGAAATCATTCAGTTTGTTAACTGTTAACTGTAAATTTCTAGCTAATGCAGCATTGAGCTTATGAGAGGTCACTACTGCCCACTCCACTTGGCAAGGAAATTAATTTCTACTTGGCCCTTGAAAAACATCTACAGTTTTACTTAGTAGGTACAAATGAAAAAACGTACGAAATTCTACAAATTTCAAACATTTTACTGGCCAAGTGTCGTTTCCTGCTGTTTACTCAAGTCTTGAGTTCTACGGAAAACATAATGTTCAGTATGATGATGAATTCAAGTGGCCGACAGGATTTTTCGAGCGTTGCAGTTACGCAGAGGGTGCTTCTTGCATGCGCATCCAGACAGTATTTGCACAAAAAAGTTAATTAACGTAATGAAAGGCCTGTCAGCTGTACAGTATACTCGTACAAACATATGTACACAAGTACTTGCAAAATCGCTATATAAGTACATATGTATATGAAACGAGTTTCAAGCGTTTGTGGAAAATAAATCACAAATTGCGCACAGTAATTCACGACAAGGTTTTAATTCAGACTTCGTCAGTAATTGATCTATTGAGTAAATATCGTGGGTATTAGTTATCTGATAGATTGAAATGCAAATGCGATTGGTGTTAGTCAATTATACTCGTGCGGAGGGTATATCAGTTTTGGCTAATTATTACAGAGCATAAAATCTAATTTAACAGTTTAAAAATAAACTTCTGGGGATTTTTCAATGTAAAAGATACATATCATATTTATTATTTTTTACACGGAATCCTATAAAATAAATTAATATACTTCCTTTGGTAGCTTTATAAATATAAATACGCACATACAGACATACAAATATGTATACACACATGTATTGTATAAGGTTAAAAATATAATGGTAAAAAATACATTCGCCGCACTTAATTATATACTATATGTAGTTGTATTTTTTCGTTTTTAATTTACATTTCTATAGTATCTATATATATTTTATGTGTAAAGTCGTCTTCTCTTCTCTTATGAAAGCCGCTGACTGGTTTTTGTTTAATCTCCAATATTTTCTGACAATTTATGTAGATCTGAATAGTTTATAATGGCGCGATGTAGGAACTCGTATTGTGCCTGTAACGAAAATGTATATTGTATTATTTATTGATTTATACTATTATTTCGTAGATTTTTTTTAGAACGCATATATACTGAATTCCAATACTTACGAATGAATTTAAAAGTCCTGCTCGCTGAGATCGCAATTTTCTTGTGGTTGAACAAATATCTACACTCTTTTCCAAACGCAGGTGTTGAACCAAAATGCACATGGCAACAAAAATTGAACTTCGATCAGTGCCTAAGCTGTTGGGTTTAAATAAAATATAATAAGATTTAATAAATATTAATAAATAATATCATCTTATACATTGCATAAAGGATTAAATGTTAAGAGATCTCACAAGAGCTCACGAATTATCCCGACCATTACGAATTCTAAGTTTAATTATACGATTATACGAGTGTGCGGCGTCTAGCGCTCTTTCTTGCGTGCTCGTGATAGTCGGCGTAGTATACCAGCTTTAACGAACATTTGTCATATACAACTTCATCGGCTGTTGCTGAGAGTAACGCACAACTATTAACGCGTCAATCGGCTATACGAGCGCAAGAGAAAGCCAGAGTGTCAAACGACAACCGCTCTCTTGCATTCGTTTGCCCGACGCACGTATGAAAGATGGGTTTTGTTTGTCCCAGTAGCATACCAGCTTCAACAATCATTTGCCCCTCATTGCATGGCAGATTGTTGAAGGAGTAAGACGTGCGAAGTAAATATTAATAATATAATCTTACAAGTTGCATAAAGTATTAAAGTTAACTGTTGAACAAAGGGTACACTAAAGAAAATTGTACAACACAACCGTGGACATGGTTTATTATTATAATCATTATGGCATTTGGATAATCGTAACACAGTCTGCATGAGAGATCTCATGAGAGCTCACGAATTATCCCGTCCATTACGAATTCTACGTAGCTTGCATACATAGTATTACTGATTTTACGAACGCACGCCCGAGTGTGCAACGTCTAGCGCTCTCACAGTGATTGTCGGCGTAGTATAACAGCTTTAACGAACATTTTTCCATATACAACTGCATCGGCTGTTGCTAAGAGTAACGCACAAATATTAACGCGTCAGTCGGTTATACGAGCGCAAGAGAAAGCCTGAGTGTCAAACGACAACCGCTCTCTTGCATTCGTATGTCCGACGCACGTATAAACGATGGTTTTTGTTCGTCACAGTAGTATACCAGCTTCAACGATCATGTTCCTCTCATTGCATAGCAGATTGTTGAAGGAGTAAGACGTGCGTAGGTCCTACAAGTATCAAGCATCCGAAAATATTCACATATATGTACAACTATATAATCATGCTGCCTCTTATGTTCACCTTTGACTACTTTTTATGATTTCATATACTGAATACCATTATATAATATTAAATTCATTTCAATAATCCTTAAGCAAATACAAATAATATTGGATAAAGAGATTCACAATTACCTGCAATGAACAGTAAGAGGTGATCGACAACCAACATTTTTGTGACTTTTATAATGCTTGTGTGCTTGATCTACTAGTTCAATAATTCCTCGACATACTTCTGGGACCTCTCCTTCAACGGTGGGCCAACCATTATACTGGAATTGAGTAACCTTGAGAGTATCATCTATTTTGCAATTTGTTACGTAGAATTCTCGTCGTGTATAATATGGGCAACTCTCGCTGTGTACATATTTTACGAGTATTTGATCATATTGTATTTCATCGTCGGCCCAATATCGAGGGCATTTTCTGGCTCCGTCACCAATCTAAAATTGATTATTATTAGTTATACATTTCAAATTGTAAAGTATTAATTTGATATAGTTACTTCGGAAATCATAATAAGTGTAGAAACACTTTGTTCAGATATCATTCTCCAAAAATCTCCAATTGTATTCTCCGTTGGATCTTGTGCTATAATAAATGATTCTGTATTGTCGTATCCCTCAATAAACGAGGCATTTATGTAAGTGGAATTATCTCTCATTGGTATTGGACTTAAAATAACCTGAATAAAGATATAACATATGTTTAGTTCATTCAAAACACATAGATATCAGAAAATATATATAAATTATACTCACTCTATTGCGATCATATGGAATAATTTCATTACTTCTATTTTTCGACATGTTTTCTTCGACTTCACCAACGCTGCAAGTCTTATTTATTTCATCTGTCGTGTTAAGTAGTTTCTATAAGAGGAAAGTGTTTAAATTAATGTTAAAAGATGCTTCTAGAAATGTGGCATACCTCAAACTCAATCTCTAGCATGCATTTTCCGTCATTAGGCTTAAACTTTAAGGAATCAATTGTTGATGCTAGAGCATTTAATGGTATATCCGTATTTCCATAAGTGGCAGTGTCCAACAAAGCACGATATAAAAAGATGTATTGTTTCTGTAAAAGAATATAAATGTAATAATAGTAATTTAGATAAGACTATAATTTTAATAATGTATACTCACCAATGACTGGACCAAAAAATTACGCTGATGACGTAGATCGCATACAGTATTAAAGATCGATACCATATTCTCCTCCTCCAATTGCTGCACGAGAGAATCTAGCGCAACCAGCGTGCCAGTTCTACCCACACCAGCACTGCAATGTACTAATATTGGACCCCTTTGAACCGAGTAGACTGAATTGATTTGACGAATGAACTTAATGATGCCATGTGGATGTTCTGGAGCCATAAAATCCTTCCAAGTGAGGTAATGATATTGTGTTATTTGCCTATGATCTTCCTCTTCTCCAATTAAATTGGATTTTGTCACATCTAGTGATCGCACAATATAATCACCAGTTTTGCGCTCCACTGTAAATTTTACACATATATCTCCAAACTGCTTAGAATCAAAAACCTTTTCAGGCCAATATTTAGCGCACTTCGACTTATTATATTCCTCTAAATTGGTTAGCATAACTATTATCTCTAAATGTTGTTCCCATATCATGCGCCAAAAGTCGTTTATTGTAGTTTCCATTGGACCTTGTGCACATATAAATTTCTTTCTCTCCTTATATCCAATGACAAAGTTTGCGTTTATATAATCGGAACACTGGTTTCCATTTAGTGTCGACAATTTCACTCTTGTTTGATCGTATGCTTTTATATCAGGATATCTATTTTTGCAAGCATTTTCCTTTATGTCACTATTTTTAGTTGTTCGATCACTAAAACGATTAGGCAGCATTTCATATTCACGGAGAAATCCGTAATCGGTGTCCTTATGACGGTTTTTATAAGCAGTCACTAAGTCTGATTTATGAATAGGTCCAGTATCGAAGCCCTTTTGGTTTCCTGATCCAATGAATTGGCTATGATTATTTATTCGACGACCAAACAGTGCTCTGAAATTGGAAAAAGTAAATAGCTCTGTTATGCTTTTTCTATGATCTAAGTAATCATTTATTTTATTTAACTCTTTCCATTTCTAATGAAATATTCGAATCACTAGAATACTTACCTCAATGAATCTCGCAGCGTTAGAGTGTCTTCATCAGGCATTGCGTTCTTTGTTTTGTGATGATGAATTATCCATAGTGCTATAAAAATGACAATGAGTCCAAATAAAATTGCAAGAGCTTTTATTCCTATGTTCAGATAGAACTTGGTATCATCTAACGTATGGATTTGTTCGGCAATAGTTGCAGGCGTTATTATATCGAAATAATCACTGTATGCCATTAGAACGGTATTTTCAGATCGAACTGCTCAAGAAAAATGAAAGGATTAATATTGTAAATAAATAATATACTCTTGATATATGTACCAATAATTTCAATAAATCCAGTGTAGTTTGAATTGATGTCAATTTCCCCATCCAGTATATCATTGGTAGTCGGAAGCTGATGATCATGATGATTCATTTGTAGGTACGTGCTGGAATTTGTTTCGTTACTTTCCATAGCAACTACTGGATTGCGTTTCTTCCTCCGTTTACTTCCCAACACTTTACTACTGTATTCTGTTAGGTTTCCATTATTATAAATCAATTCTTTTTGAGACTGACCAGGGGAGATATCTGTAATGATAGATAATTTTGATCGAATTAGTTATTGATATATTTCATGTTTTCTTTATTTACCTACACATTTAAGCAATGCACAAGTGCAAAAGAAACACCATTAAAAAAATCTTACCTGTTTTTAAGACATCTTCTTGTGTTTTTTGAGGCGGTAAACCTTCCAAGCATTTATGGCACATGATATCATTTTCTTTAATATCTTCGAGGTTACTAGTAAATCGCTTTTCATCACCCAATAATATTTCGGACTTGTAATAACGACTACTAAACATTTCTGCTAAATACGCATATCCGTGTGTATTATTATTACTAAGAGTATCAGAATATGTTGACACGTTTAATTTATCCGGAGGAGGTAAGTCATTGTTGCCATTTATAATTTTTACAAGATACAGCCGATAGCAACAAATGGGTCCATTCCTCTCACTAATTTTTGGTAAATACAACTTTAAAACATACTTTTTTGGTCCATTTTGAACTTTTGTCCAAATGGTTTTACCAATATTTTCTGGCGTTGAGACTGGCGTAAAGCAGTGGGCTACAGCAGGTTCGCCGTTTTTCTTATGCCTGGTTATGGCTGATACTGTAATCGTATAGTTTGTGTTTGGAGTAACTCCGTCATAATTCATTTTGTGACTGGGCTCATCGACTCTTCGTATTTTAGGGATTAGCTTATCAGTGCGCTTATTACCATTTTGAGTATATGAGTAATTGCCTTCTAAACTTAGCAAATATGAAATAATCTTTCCATTTGGATTTTTAGGATAATTCCAACTAACAGAAATTGAATTGAGTCTAGAAATGTTTTGCTGGTGGCAAAGCATCTTCAGATTTGTTGGCTTTGTCGAGACTCCATCCATTGTTGTGCCATTCACAATCTCAGACCAAGGTCCGCATGTTTTTGTCAGATCGCTGCAAGCACGAACTTGAAATTCATAGTCTGTTGCGGTTTTCAATTTATCAAACATATACGGCAAGTTCCTTGAGTTTTGTTGGTAAATTGTTTTCTCAATTAGTTTTGGAACTTCTCCAGATTCAGATACAATCAGTTCATAGTATTGAATAAATTCTATTAAATCTTGCGTAGGAGGATTCCATCCGATCGTAATAGTCGACGCAGTGCTACCAGTGGTTTCAACTTTTGGTACGAATATTGGATCTGCACTTAATGTTGTCACTGGGAAGGGGTATTTGTTTGGCGCACCATCTCCAATTGAATTTTTTCCTGTTATTCGTAGATAATATGTCGTATTGGGGCTAAACGTATCCAAAACGTATGAGGTATTGTTGCCATTTATAATATCTTTGTAATATTTAAACGTTGGCGAACCTTCTTGTGAATACTGAATAAAATATTTTTGAATGGGATCGTTTCCATCGTTTACAGTCCAATTGAGAAATATCTTGCTAGCACCAACAGGTTTCACAAAGTCAATACTGACCTGTGGCACTTCCATTACAAGCAAATTTATTTCTTTGGAAATTATTTCGGCTTCAAATGAGTCATACAAGACACATTTATATGTGCCATTTTCCTTTTTATAGACTTCCGCAAATTCCAGAGTTAAGTTTAATTGTGTTTCACTCACTGATGCTATTGAAGCGGAGGTATCTAGGAATGTAACTGGGTTTCCGTCCTTTAGCCATTTTATTTGATTGTTAACCGTTGTATTTTGCGGATAAATATCAAATACACAGTATATGACAACCCCTTGTCCTATCTTTCGCTTTATTTTATCAGCAGCACTTTCGACGATATTTGGTTGAAGGAATGGTTGCAAGTCGGAATTCACAGTATCATTACTTTGGGTAGCACTGCAAGTATATTCTCCAGCATCCGATATTACCACATTTTTGATATGAAGTATATGCTTGTATTTCTTAATGTCAGTAATTGTGGCATTGTCGACATTATCATCCGTTATAATGTGCGTATTTGTTGTATATCTGGAAGAAATTTGACAAGTTTGTATATATTCTCAATTCTTTACATTCATTTTTGATAATTAATTAATTTGTGTATCGAATTTGCTCACCTGGGGTCAGCTGTAGAAATGCTTTTGTTATTGAAAGTCCAAACTACAGATTCGTACTCAGACCTACAATCTATTGACGAATTCTTTCCAATTTCAACCCATTCTGTAATAGAAAAATTAAATGAATAAAACTATTTAAAAATAGTTTGATTTGTATGCCACTAATTATCGTACAGGGGTGTTAACTGAACCACTCCCAGTCTTTTTAATTAATGCAAAGTGAACATTAAAGAACCACAATTTTACTTATATTTTTATTTTATTAACACCAACAAAAATAAATAATTATGTTGCTTAAGAATCCCCAATAGAATATCCTTTACATACTATTTATAATTTCTTTTGATTATGATGAGGAAACTAATAAGATTCACATACGTATGTATGTATTATCTACGCATGTACACATGTACCTAAGGTATCTTATCCTTTCATTTACCGCATATGTACATACGCATATTTAGCAAACAACTTAGGGCGGTGTACTATACGTACATACACATTTATGTGCGTATCACTTAGAATCCATGTATTGTATTTGCGATAGGCATGTATGTATGTATATCCTGTGTATATGTCTATGTGAGACGGTCTTTGCATGTCAGATACATTTACACATTCACACACACACACACATTAAACATAGAGTAGAAGTAAGCCGACACAATTAATAAATTGTTTCTGTTGGTTTAATTACTTTAAATGGAAAGGAACACAACTTTACTACCTTTTGGAGATGCTTGTGCAAATGCATTAGTCAAACAGAAAAGTAAAAGTGTCACAAAGCAGAATATTCGGTGTTCATGAAAACACGCCATTGCCTAATAACTATCTGAATCCTTTTTTGAATATTAAAGGACACAAGCTAGTCCCGTTCCAATAATATCAATTTCACTTTTGCAAACTTTTATAACCGCATAATATTAGCGTATTTGTGATAATAGTTTATAAAATACTGGAACAATTCTATTTGGCACAGGGTATTACATGTTCCAAGCATTTACTAAACTGTTCCCACAAAAACGAAACAGAAAGAATTTGATAGTCATGGAATGTGTGGAATGGACTATTCCTAAAAATCACCGTTTTAGTGTGGTTATATAATTAATCAATTAATTCACCGTAAATTAAATATACTTGGGCTCAACTTATAGAATTAAAATAAAAAATATGATTAAAATCACCATATATATATTATTAATTTTATTATAATCAATAGTCACATTAAATATATAATATTTATTAAATTGATGTTGGGAAATATTAATAATAATATACATATAATTTTTATTTTATATATAGATATGCATATATCTCCTGTTTTAAAATTGGACACTTTCTAAATTTTTATTATTCTAGTTTTAATTTGAGTGACTAGTGTGAACAGGTAAATATTTGAAAGTATTCATGGTCTGGAAGTGTGGTTGTGACGCTACCTTGTCTTCGCTGATGCGCCAGAGTGTATTCATTTCATTGCCGGCTCATTTTATACAGCTTGATTTTTGCAAATGTCCATAATAATTAAATAAAAAGCAGCAAATATTAAACGAATTAATTTGGAAATTAAATTATATCGCATTGAATATAAATATACACCTTAAAATATGAAGTTGGTGAGGTATGACAAGTCTTTTCATAGAAGTCTTCAAACAATGTGTTTACGTATACGTATATCCATATATACATACAAACATGTGAATGTGTTTTTACCTAAACAAACCGCCACTTTTTAATAAGAACACTAAAAATGTAAAAACAGCAGTATTAGTAATAAAAAGTGGCAGCTTATGTCTGATTTATCATTAATACAATTGGGTACTTAAAATACAACCAGCATATATATGATGTATTTTTACCGTTGGCAGTTTGTTTAATAAACCAAACCAAAATAATTGTCAACAACTTTTATAAATTTTTAAGAAAATGTGTTTATTTTCAGATTCTTGATGAAGTTAAGTCACGAGACTGTAACAGTTGAGTTGAAAAACGGAACCCAAATACATGGAACCATAACTGGAGTAGATGTAGCTATGAATACACATCTGAAGAGTGTCAAAATGACCATTAAAAACAGAGATCCTGTGCACTTGGAATCCTTAAGCATTCGTGGAAACAATATACGCTACTTTATATTGCCGGACAGTCTACCATTGGAAACGTTGCTCATCGACGACACTCCGAAATCAAAATCCAAAAAGAAGGATAGCGGTCGAGTTGGTAATCGCGGAAGGGGAAGAGGAAGCCGTGGACGCGGTGGTCCAAGGGGACGTGGAAGAGGCAGAGCACCTGCCCGACGTTAATTCTTTTAATAACAAAACAAAGAATTAATATTGTATGGATACTTGTTAAGAGAACTGAAAAAAAAAATAAAATAAAACGCAAAACATTTGAACAAAATTTTTAGAAAAAAATAATGAATATGATTCGGCTATTTATTATTTAATAATATCCTATAGCTAATTATTATAAGTATTATCTGTACTAAGTTTGCGATGACAATATAACATTCTAGCAATATAAATGTAAAAAAAATGTGACCAGAAAACACTTAGCTCGGCAGCACAGACTGCGTGCATTCTACTCTTGACCAATCGATAGTTTTTCAGTCAAGTCTGTCGATAACTAGACAATACGGGCACATTACTTACATTCAGACGTAGTTCTTGTTTTTGTTCAACATTTTAAGTTTTCACGTTTCCTGTTCAATTAAGGTATTATGCCACCCCCAAGACCAAAGGGGATAGGATTTACAACAGGGGTCACACCAGCTCGACCCAGCTCAAACACCCCCATGTCCGAAAGACAACAAATGGCTTTATTAATCCAAATGACAGCAACGTCCTCAACAGGTAAGTTAATCATGAAATCGTGTGTAGATACAGAGCAGTTTGTAATTACATAGGTGCAGAACAGATTGGCTTAAAAGTGTTTACGAAAAATTATTAAAACACACACCAAGCACACAGCAGTTCCGTAGTCTAAAGTGTTTGTAACTCGCTTGGCTATACGCGTATCTAAACACGAAAGTGATGGCACCCCAACATGAATATGTTCATATGTATACTTATATATGTATCGTACATACATAAGTATGGGTGTGTGTGTTCCTTGCTGGATATAACTTCAATTTTTGCGTAAAACATAAAGGAGTTTTTTCGACTGTGTATGTATATTAAAAATACATAATAAAAGTCACACTCGACTACAAGATATCCAGTACTCTCTCAAGTTTACTTTATGAGATAATGTAATGAAAATTCAGTCACACATACAAACAAATGGGCAGGCATGAAGTGTCACGCAAGTTGTTCTTGCAGTATTCGCAACGCAGCCCCTTGTAATTGTTTGGCCTATAAAGCAGCTTACAATGATCTTAATTGGTAAATCAATAGAACAATTTGGCCTTTAAATAAAATGTATTACACACGCTGAGTATTCTGTTTTTTTTATTTTATTTTTTTTGAATAAAAGGCTTAGAAGCATTTTCGTTGTAATATATCTACATATGTATGTATGTGTTTATGTTTTGAGGAAATAAACAAAGTTATATATATTATTTTTTCGTTTTAGAGACATCAAGAACACACTCTAAAAGAAATGAAAAGAAAGGAGAAGTTGATACTGATGAAGTCAACACAACAGAAAAACAATTAGAAGTGACAGATAATAAGGACAAGTCCACAATTGACGATTCTTCGTTGGATGGTAAAAATGTTGAACAAAGTAGCTCTGCTCAAAACGTAACAAGTACGAAACGAAATTATTCAGATGTTGAGGAAGACGTGGAGGAGCATGGCGATGATACAAAAAAGAAAAAACGGAAGGATTTAGATAATCTAAAAGATTTGCGAAACACTTCCGTAAAAATATCTTCTAAGACTGAAAAGAATTCGAAGCTGGTTTCAACAAAGAATTCGCCTTCAGGGAGTAAAATAACTACCACAAGTGTTGATAAAGAATTGGAAAGCAGCAAAACGATTGATGTTGAAAATGAAACAGAAGGCAGCGAAGATTACAAGAGCAATGATAGTCTTTACAATGGCGGACTAAAGGTGCCTCCATTAAAAATTGTGATTCCTCAACAGAATTGTTCAATTGATACAGATGGAAATGTATTGCGAACAGGCGGTAAAATAGCTACCTCCCGGAATGCAGCTTTGCCATATGTTGTCAGCTCCAATAGTGATTCTATAGACAATGTTTTACCCACCCAATGTCTGAGTCCCCATGAGAGTCCACAAAAAGTAAATATCGCTTGCTCAACAATCCTGGACGACAAGAATATAAAACTATTCAATGATGAAAAGAATTTAAGGGTTTTGCGCAGTTCTTATCGAAGTGGTGTCACGAGCGCTGAACGCAGTTCAAACAACTCGTCACCGCAAATGCAGAGTAGCTCCCCCTCACCAGCATCGTCAAATCATGCTAATGACACTTCTGACATTAAAGTATCCTATACAAATATGACATCCAGTCCGACACCACATAATCAATTCGACCATGATGTTATGCCGAACGTACCAAGCCCCTCAACCTCATCAACATCATCGTCGAAAGATGTAAACTCGAATTCAAATGTGGACCTTCATCCTCGAAAAAGGAAAATAAGGCCAAAAAACAACGATGATAACTCGAAAAATTCTAATGCTGATGCTTCTCTAACTTCAGGAGAATCTCATCCGCACGATTATCCTTTTACAAATGGATTTCAAATGTTCTTAAACATACGCCGACAAGTTGAGAAGAAATGGAAAAATTTATACCCAGTGAAGCCAAGGCCGCCTCAGGGATACAATGACTATCTGCTGACGAAACGATCATATCTTTTACAAGACAATGCTGTGACGCCAGAAATTGTTATACCCGACGATATTCCTGTGGAAATGCGACCGTTTTATACGCAACAGGAGAAAGCCAGGCGAGAATTGATGGAAGAGCATACAGTTGAACGCGAAAAACTTTGCTTAAATGTTGAACAAGAAATTATACGTGTTCATTCAAAGGCAGCTAGAAGTATATCTGGACAATGCGCACCATATTCAGTTTGCACATTCCTCAAAGATGACGAGATTTACAACATGATAACTCCGGAGCAGGATGAAAAGGAAAAGAGTGCACGTTGTCGTTTCAATGGACGTTTGTTACTTAGCTGGTTGCAGGACGTTGACGACAAGTGGGAAAAAATTAAGGTAAAGTTATTAGCCATTTCCTTTTATTGTCTGTAAAATTAATTAACACTCATTTTCCTATTTTTTAGGAATCTATGGTCTTACGACAACATAATGAAGCAGAAAGTCTTCATGCAGTACAAGTAATGGACTGGAATATATGCCTAAAGAGAAACAAACTTTGTGACTACATATATGAATCAAGTGTAGACAAAAATCACGTACCTATTGTTTATGTTGGAGAGGACTTCGATACATTGCCAACATGAAATTGTATAATTTACAACACCATAAAATACATATGTGAAAATCGTGTGTTTGGATTATTTTAAAAACGTAAACGTGTAGGTTCTTTTACGATATGTTTGTTTTCAATAATAAACTTACGCAATGATCTCACAACATACTACTCATATTAATAATAAGAGAACGAGAGACGGCAATAGGTTCGGTCCTTGTTGCTACATTCGTACTTGCGCTCATGAGAGTTTGATACGACAAAAATAAGAGAGCGGCAAATTGGTCGTAAGTGGCACGATCGTCCGTGGGCTTCGTACTGTCAATTATTTGTCTGTAAACTATTGACAGAGTAAGACCTCTAAAGCTGAAAGTGCAACGCACAGCCGTTCTCTTAGGTCGAGTAAGTATACACATCCATTTTTACATCAAAATAATGTGGTATATTGTATTTGCCATTGCCATTACAAATACAGTTAAGCTTTTTATCATCACGAAAATATAATAATTATATTATTTTTGCATATTTGAGCTATAAGTTATTTGATTTTATTTACTTTTTATCATATTATATAAGATAACATAATTTCTAAATACCGTTATTATTTCGTTGTTTAGTTTGGTCTAAGATTATCCAAAATTGTTTGGGCAGAGCTAACCATCTCCTGTAGCGAATTTGAAATTAGTAAGGAAAAGTAATTTTTCTTTAAATAGTATTTACTTACTTCGCAACTTTCCCGAAGTTCTTTATTATTTGTTATTTGCTTTAGAATAGGGACGGTTCTCTGGTATTCTACTTTAGAAATGTTCCACTGGGAGTTCGAAGAAAGGGCGGATAAAGCCGATAATGTAGCCTCAAGTTTATCATCATATTCGTCTTTAGCCTCCAGATTGGTAAATAATGTTAGGGCTCCCTTTTCCTTCTTAATTCGATCTTAAAGTCAAAAAACATATACATTAACTAGTAATCTCGTTTATAAATAAAAATTTACCTTTAACTGATTTATTATTCGATGAAAGGGATCCTATAAGATAAGCAGCTTTTATATAGACTGACCCATGATTAGAGTTTAAGCACGACAATAACGTATTTAATCCATTTATTCGCAGAAATTCCTGAAGAGCAGGAAGAAAGTTTTGAACTAACGATGAAATAGCGTAAATCGAACCTCGTGCTAAATCTTCATTGGAGTCATTCATAGTTGATGTAATTATAGGAATCATCTTTTCGGTCAGGAAGTAGTTTTGACAAAATACATTATTTTGCGCCAATTCTGCCACAATGTATATTGATTGTGGTCGAAGTGCATGAATTGGTTTCCTGATGTACTCCAATAGTTCCGTAATTCCTCCAGTTTTCACGAATGAATTTGCAATATCAATTTCGTCAATATTATTTCGAATAAGCTCTAAACAAGCCAATTTTTCTTCGAGATTAGTCGATTCCATTCGTAATCTGGACAGAGCATAAGTTATATCATCAACATCATTATTCATTGTTCTTAGTGCAGATTGCAGAAATTTTGTTCTCTGTAACATAAAAAAGAAAGTATAATTAGCATAGAAACCCAGACTTATTAATTGTACTTGCAATAAATAAATATTACCTCTTCGTCTGACTCAAAGCGATTTGTTTCTGCACTGTCATCCTCCCCAGGCACCGAGTTTGCTACAGCCAATTGTAACAGTCCCTAAGAAACATAAGTATTACCTCACCGTAGAATTAAATTTGTTCACAATAAAGGGTATTACCTCTAGATTATGTTTTATCTTCGAATTAATATTATTTGAACTCATTTTAAATTTAATTTAATATAATCAAAACACAATTTGATTGTAAACAAATGAGCACATGTGGAACTTGACTTCAAATTATAGGTATTCCAAAAAAAAAAACGATTGCTTACAGAGGAAGCCCTATCGATAGTTTGCAATATTTTGTCTTGCAATTCAAAACAATCTCTATATATTTGTAAAAATTAATAAAATGCTGTAGTAGTAAAACTCTTTTGTTTTTATCGTATATATTGATTGATCATAGAATTCGATACCGATAACGATAGCACAACATATTTCGTTCATCTCTGGCATGTTATGATTTTATAGATGTTTGGTGGCTACGTAAATTGTTTTGTTTTTCTTTAATATAGTGCATATAAATAAAAAATAACAATAAATTGTTAATATATAAAGCCACATTTAAATTACTTAACCACGACAATGTTGAGAGATCTAATAACGTGGGTTTTAAATACTTATCTTGGAAAGTACTTAGAAAATTTGAACTCTGCCCAATTATCTGTTGCATTGTTATCAGGTAATGATATAATGTTATAATATAAAAAGATATATTAACAAATGAATATCACTTATTATAGGTGAGGTGGAGCTCGAAAATATTCCTATTCGTAAAGATGCACTAAGATCGTATGGCTTGCCCATTGAAGTTTCATCAGGCAGTATTCGTAAGATTAAGCTACAAGTACCGGTTCGTCAATTCAGAACATCTCCGTGGTGTATTTCATTGGAGGGTATATTTTGCGTCATTTGTCCAAAGGACTTTGAGAATTGGGACGATGCCAAAGAAAAATTACTTAATTTAGAATATAAGCAATCTGTTCTGGACACGGCAGAAGCTAATTGGCGATCAGAAAAAGGAAAACAAGTGGAATCATATTACTTTTCCTCATATAATACGTGGCTAAAGTATGGTACAGGCGTTGCAACAAATATTATTGACAATATCGAGCTCAAAATATCAGATGTGCACATTCGTTATGAAGACATTGTTGAAGTTGGCAGTAGCAAAATTGCTGCTGGAATTAGAATCGGATCGTTTACAGCACAAACATGCGACTCTACCTGGGTAACTGGATCAAACAAAACAACTAATGGTGATATTAATTACAAAATCGTCGAATTAAAAGAATTGTCTTTATACTGGGATACGTTATATGATGATATTAAATGTCAAAAGTATTCTAATCAAGAACTTTTGACAAATATGACTACAACTTGCCAGATTCGACCCCATGAATTTCTTATAAAACCAATTAGTGCTACAGCAAGATGGAAACGGGAGAAGTCTCCACAAGTTATACGCTCAACAGAAAAGCCTAGAATTTCTTGTGATCTTATAGTGCCTGAAGTTGTAATTGTGGTATCTAAGGTAAGTAAATAAGATAACACATTAATTATAGATCCATGACCTCCGTTTAACGCTAAAAATCATAACTATTTGCGGATCCCGTAGGTTACTAAAGCTAACTCATCCCTTCGACTAACATATATACTATTATTTAAATGCTATTAACAAGGTTACCTCATTTTACTTTATAGTCCCAACACGATCAGATACTGGATAAACTGACTGGTATACGCCAAATACAGGAAATTTCTCAATATCGATTGAAACGACCAAACTTCAGTATTATGGAGAACCCAAAAATGTGGTGGAAATATGTACTCGATTGTAATGGACATTCATTACAATCGAGAGATGAGAAGTTTGCAATACTCACAGAAAACCTACGTTATATGAGAATATATAAAACGATTATTTCAAATCCCAACGAAAATTTATCAAATGAAGACAAGGATTTTAAAGCCGCATTTGAAAGCAATAGACTCATTTCCGATTTAATCATAATGCGTCGAATATGCTTTGAGAAAGTATTTACCAAGGGACTTACTATTAAATCATATAATGATAAAGGCAAAAATATGTTATTTCATTGGTTTCCTAACTGGATGGGCTGGTATGGTTCTACAACGGCAACCTCACCAGAGCAAGATGAATCTTTACAGCATTTGGAAGATGATATTTTGGTGGCTCTAGAGGATTCAATACAAAGTCAATCTCAATTAAAGTGTGACACTATTTTCGCTCACTTCACTATTCAACTTGTAAAGGGCTTTATTAGTCTTCAAACTGAAAAATCAAGAGAATCACATGAAAATGAATATATTGAAGTACAGTTCAATGATCTAAACTCTTTTCTTCAATTGAATCTATTATTTACATCCTATAAAGTTGGAATTTCCTTAGGAGAAGTTTATTTATTGGACAAAACAAACAACGAATCTAAGCATAGCATGTTAATAAAACCCCAAACTGACAGATTGCCTGTACTTTCTACAAATAAAGGTGATCCATTATTTCAGTTACAATACGAGAATGATGATAATTTACAGTTTCGATTGCTAATAAAATCTAAAAGCTTGGACTTAATTTATAATAAAAACGCCGTTAGTTGGATTTTAAATTTTTTTACTAAATCCCAAAATGTAAACGCCATTCAGAAAAATAATTATTATGTGGAAAAGGAAAACCGATTTCTAAGTTCTTGGAATCAGCTTCTTCTTGGAAATGAGGTAAGAGTGAAATTAGTTGAAATTCTTAATATTCCTTTATATCCCTAACAAATTTGTTATTTGGAAATTATTTATATTTTTAGCCAAATCGCAAAAGCTGGACTTTTGAGATTGAAGTATTTGCGCCTCGAATTATATTTTTGGAAAACTATAAAAATATCAATTCATTAATGGTTCTTATGGATTTTGGAAAATTTCAGTTAATAAAAACTGATTTTCAGAAGAAGAACACATCATTTATTCCAAAGACAGAAAGAGAGGAAACTACGACAAATGACTCGGATTTCGATGAAGAGGAAATGTATATGACACCATGTTCAACTCCTCCTGCATCTGAGAAGAGTGGTTCGGAATCGCCGACTATACATGAAAACATTTTCACAGATCTTATAAGTAAAAACAACCAACTTGAATCCGCGCTACACAGTAAAATATATAACACTTATACAATAAACTTAACAAATTTACAAGTTTTGGTTTGTAAATATCAGGAGAGATGGCAACCAAGTTTGAAGAGTTCATCCTGTTTCCACCTAATCGACAAATTTAATATTACGCTTACGATTCAGCAACGTATTGTCTTTACACATGATCCTGATTACCCATCATTTACACTTTTTGGAAAATGTCCAAAGATATTAATCCATGGAAATGAGGAAAAAATTAAAAATTTTGTGGACATCGTTTATCCAATAACAAATACAGCATTGCCTAATAATGATGCTTTAACAAAAACACAAAATAAGTTTTGTAGTACAAATGAGGCTAGTCAAACTAATTACAATGTTGACGGAAGTCATTTGGTTGTTCAATTTGAGATTGGTCAGCTGATTTTAGAAATGCAATCAAAAGAGAAAGGTATCGCAGAACTGCAAATTAATGGTGCCCGTGCGGGATTTACGACAACCAGCGAGCATACAACAATATCTATGTCTGTTCACGGATTATTACTTGTAGATGCTATTCAACCTTTTGGCTCTGATTTTGAACTTCTAGTAGCTAGTCATCGTAATGTGGGGTAAGTATATTAATGAATGGTTTCGCATCCATATTAAATATTCACATATTTAGAATGGATAGTTTGTCCGGAAGTCTTAAACACAGCACTGCATGCTCACCTATCATGCCTGGTTCGCCTGATCCGACCGACATCCATAGGCCAACTAGTCCGCATATCATATCACAAGCCGTGGAAAATATTCAAAGTGGTATTTATATTATAATTTTCCGGATTTCCTATGGAAAGTATTGTTTATATGTGAATATTTTACTCTTTTTACAGCATTAACTCCAGATAACCTCGAAACTGCAGATTCTAATACGCTTATAAATGTTGACATAAAGATTGTACCACCAAATGAGAATAATTCCACGTATGTTCACACGACAAAAATCTCATTCAATTCTTTGGAGATAATTGGTATGTAAATCAAATACAACAATCAGTAATATTTTAACTATATGACTTTATAATTAGGATATTATTTTATTTAATATAACGTTTTTCTTTTTTAGCCAATCAGGAGACAATACTTGAAATTTTAAATTTTGTTGAACGAATTTTTGGAAACGTTAGAAGGAAAACAGTTAAAGAACCATCAATTGAAAAAATGAAAACTGAAAGCTGTTCTTCTCTTTGTAACAACGAAATTATCTTCGATTTCTTTCGATTAAATGTCTTGATATTGTATAACATCAAAGGCAAAGCTCGAAAAGTTGGTACACTTACAATAAGTGATGCGAAAATTAATGTTTCCATAGAATCCAGCTTATCAATAATTGGATCTTTGGGTGGAATGCAAATAATCGATATTCATCCGCAAGGCTTTGGTCATCAAAGAATACTTTCAATAGGAAGGGATCCAGAAAATAAAGTACACCGACAATCTATGCTAGAGACTCTCTCTAACGAAATATATTTAAACAATATTGAAGAAGAGAAGTGCGAACAAATTGATGCGTTGAGCTTTACAAGCCAATGGAGTAAAAATACTCCCGTCAGTCTTCATGTGAGAATGGCTTCTGTTTCCTATACACACAGCCCCAAGTTTCTACATGATTTAAATTTCTGTATAATGACTTTCAAACAAAGTTTACGGTATGTAATTCACTTTTTACTTGCAATATTAAGTTAGATTGTCTGTTATTTTCATTGTCTTTAAACTATCTATACCACTCCATATAAATTATTTTGCAGAGAGTTCTTGACATCAATTGGTCATAAAGCAACTGATATGGCGAAAGAATTTGTCCAACAAATAAAAGACGTTCAATATCAGCAGGAACAATCTCAGTCAAATAAGTCTTGTGAAGGAAATTCCTTGATATTGTAAGTAATTTTTTAACATATTTAAAAATAACTAATAAACTAATTTACTTTTGTTGCAGACTTGATATTATAATAAATAGTCCTATAATTATTCTTCCAATTTCAAATGAAAGTAAAGAAATATTTATTGCGAACTTAGGAAAAATCAGTTGCCGCAATGATAACTATCAAAAATTGGAAAATGCCGATGAAATTTGCAGCGTTAAATATATAGTTGAAGTAAAAAATATAAATTTATGTTCGTTAAACTTAGCGGACAAAGATGATTGGATTTTTACATGGCCTTCTGCAAATAATCTTGAAACCTATCAGATATTACACGATACCGCGATATCCCTAAATTTGAATATTGGATACAGCGACACCATTAAAGCGGAGAGGGAAATCAAATCAATATTCGTAAGTAGATAGTTTAATTGGGTAATCTTAATTTGTTTATATAATTTATCTTTAAAGGTCGAAGGAAGTATGGTTGAAACCCTAAAAGTCTCACTTTACCGAAAGCAATATAAAAATCTATTAGAGTCTATAAGGAATGCCACAAACTTTTCTTATGGCATGTCTCCAGAGATTATAAAACCAAAGACAAAAAGTGCAATAGTAACCAATAAAAATGCAAGTGATGTGAACCGTTTCAGCACAACTATAAAATTCTCAGTGCCAGTATTTGAAATAAATTTGCAAAACGAATGCTATGACCCGCTCGTAAATATGACGTTTAAAGACTTTGCTGTTAAACATTGTACTAGTGGAAGCGAGGAAGATTTAAAAGTACATCTAAACTCAGTGCTTATGGAAGACTTAAAGTCGGATATATCGTCACCCTTTAGGAATATGGTCACGTCAATAAACCTCGAAAAAGCTTATCACAAAAAAGGACAAACTTCATCGTCATGTCCGGACTTACCAAATTTGACAAGTAAACAACCCAGATCAATGTCAGCATCAGAGCCCACCAATTTATGCGAATATACGAAGGTTAAAAATAAGAAAAAGTGCCGTAAACTTGGTTTATGTACATCCAAAGACTTTAGTTATTTAAAAAAACATAATTTAGTTATTTACAAATCGCATACGAGGCATATACTTCAGTCTTCTTCCGAAACAAAGACCGAAACACAAAATTCGATTGAGTTTAACTGTTTGAATTTAACGATGTGTGTAGACAGGTGGTATACGATATTTGATTTCTTCGGTCTTATATCTGATTCCGAAGAATCAGAGCATTCCGCAAAAAGCCAACAAGTTTTACCAAAAAGTAAGTTAAATAAAATAAAAATTAATCACGGATTAATCGTTGTTTCATACCTACATATTTCCATTCTTTCTAGGTGTGTCTGATTTTAGTAGCAGGCTGGTTGTTTCCATAAGATCGTTAAATTTTAATCTTACGCGTAGTGATGCATTGTTATCTAAAATAAATATATCCAACGCAACATTTTCAATAATCCAAGAGGCTTCTCTTAAAGCCGTTGAAGGCTGCTTGGGGTCAATCAGTGTCTATGATCTCACAAAATATGGATACCCATATAAAGAGAGATTTTTAACCAGTGGGAAAGAAGCACTCAATTTTGTTTACAAGCGGTAAGTTTTTAACTTTTTATAAACTATTACATTACTGTTGCTTAAACCATATATTCTGCTCATAGAAAATTGATTGACCTGGAATCGGAAAATATCATTAAGACGGATGCAAATTTGTGGATAACCATGTCAGCAGTCCACTACATTCATACAAAACGTTTTATAGTAGAGCTACATTTATTTATCAAAGAGCTTTTACAGTTACAGTCGGTAAAGTATAGTTATTTGTTTGAAGAGCATAACAACCAATTAGTTATCATTACAATTGAAAATCTTTTATTTTTCAGCCTGTGATAAAAAAAATTAAGAAGCATAATATAAATAGTGATAGACGTGTACAGCCGTCGAAAATAACGCTGTCTATTCAGGCTGCTTCACCGATAATTGTACTTCCTGCTAGTTATAATAGTAATCATGTAATAATTGCTTACCTTGGACAGTTTACGTTAAAAAATAGCTTTCACTTTGCAAGTGATGCATGCATCATAAGTAAAAAGGGGATAAAACCAAATCCAGATGAAATTCTGGACGTTATGCTCATCGATTTGATCAATATAAATTTTCTCTCTGGAGAACGTAATGTCGAGAAATTGGAAAATAATTACGACAAGGATTCATTTATAAACATAGCAAATACCACCTTTATTAAGGGTAATAGCCTTTTTAAGGAGTCCTGTCATCTTAATCTTCAAGTTGAGCGCAATCTTACAACAGATAGTTCGCGCGTTTGTCCCGATATTAGTGTAAAGGGAACTTTCTCAAAATTAAACGGAACAATTACAATTCAAAATTATAAGTTAATCAGAGGTCTTTTAAACAATAATATCGGAGAGAATATAGAAGAAATTTATAAGAACTCCTTTGGAAATGTTGCCTCATCCATGGAAACCTTTTCGGCACTGAATTTATTTGCAAAGAACGAAGACTCAAGAAGGGTTTTCACTGTACTCTCAATAAGAATACTTTTGGAAGACGTTTCGATTTTGCTGGTTTTAAATGCGAATATACGACCATACTTTGTGCTCGAACCATTGGCATGCATACACTTTATAAGTTCGTTGCTGGAAATTGATATGATGAGTGATGGAGCGCAAGACATCGATTTAATATCGAGTAATATTTTGATTGTTGATGAAAGACCAACCGAAGGCAAGGATAAATCAAACGTTTTTAAGAACATTTTGCAACCATCGAAGAGAGAAACACAACCAAAACATTCAGCACAAGTGGAAATACATTGTCGAAAACGATTAAACTTAACTAAATATACAGTAATGCTCAACGATATGAGAGTAATTGGAATCATTGACTTTTTAGAGCGATTGAAAGAGTTTTTGGAAGAGGAGGCTTTAACAATATCTGATGTTGTCGCGAAACCAGCTCAGGTGTTACAGCCGGACAGTTCTCAAGTGACCGACGATACTGTATCTGAGTACGTTATAAATGTTACTGACTCGGAAATCATATTGGTCGAACAATGTAATAGGTTTGATTCAAATGCGATTATTTTGAAGAGTGCAACCGTAATTTCATACAAACCATGTAATAATATCGTACCACTGTCTATTAATATAAATCATTTGGAGATATTTTCTTGCATATTAGAAGATGAAGATGGAAGTGCCCTTTCGATTATAGATCCATTTACGTTGAACATTGAACTGAGAAACAATTGCCTAAATATTGTTGTTCATAAGCAATTAAATATACGCTTATCCTACATTGATATGAAACTGTTTTTAAAAATGATAAGCTCAATACCTTCGCAAAGTTCTTCTCCCCAAAATGCTTTATCCAAATCCAATTCGGAATTTGAAAAAATTGCTCCACTGCTTGCAATGGGATTTGAAATAACAAATTGTTGGTATGCCATGGAGCTTAACAATTGGAGACTCAACGAGGCTGCTCTGTGGCTGTCTCAGCAAAAACGTAATACCATTAAAAACCCAGCTATGGAGTTAAAAACCGCAGTATTAGATGCAAGCTGTATATCTGTGTGTGTTATAGATGACTGCATGGATGCTGACGTGCCTCTTCTTGAGATATCATTAACAAAACTTTTACTGAAATATAAATTTCAAGGAAATGTTATCGAAGCCAATAATATGAATTTCAATAACTCTGCCGAAGGCGATATTGATTCTGAGGTTACACTCAGCTACTATAATCGGCGATTGAGTGGATGGGAGCCTCTTGCCGAAATTTGGCAATGTAATGCAAAATGGAAATATAAAAACATGCATTTCGATAACAGGAAAAGATTTGAAATTAGTGTGCATAGTAAGAGTTTACTAAAGATTAATTTTACTTCAACTCTAATCGAACTTTATAGATTGGTATCCAAAAATTGGACAAGTGATTTCCATTCTCTCGAAAATGCGAAAAATTCAAATTTCAGACAACGTTCACCATTTGTTCCATTCGCCCTGCAAAACTTAACTGGATCAGCACTTCTATTCAAGCCAATATACGCTCAGCTGGGAGATTTAGCATGTTCCGACATGCATCAAACAGAAATTATGAAGAACTGGATAGCTGTTCAGCCTAATGAAATAAAAACATTTGATTTCTGTCAAAAAAGTAAACTGAGACATATCGACTCGCATCTTTTAAACCAACATCAAATTTTGGTACAAATTCATGGATGGACATTAATTGCATCAGTATCCATAGACAAAGTTGGGACATATTCGAGAACAACTAGGTTGGACTCTCATTATGGCCAAAAAAGTCGAATAATCTTCGATATTTCTTTAATGGGCTCTGCGCAAAAACTTATTAAAGTGATGTCACCACTAAAAGTTATAAATAAATTAGATCACGATATTTGTCTAAAGATGATTTTAAATAAAAATCAACAAGATAGTATTTCAACTGTATGCACCATATCGCCCGAAGATCAATATTGCGTACCACTAAAGTTTATTGATGCATCCTTATACATTTCGCATATTCAAAACGAATGCAGAACAACCACAAATACTGTAAGTTATGCAGATGAAATTGGATTTAGTAACGATGAAATTACATGGAAAAATTGCGTAAAGGAATCTACCCAAGAATTGTACAACTGTTATGATATTAATAGGAGCTTACTCTATACAGTAGTTTATGTGAGTAAAGAAATATATCCTTCTAAAGACAAAGCTATGCTAGGGCACTCAATTATAGTTCTTTCTCCGTTAACGCTCAAGAATTTGCTCTGCTGTGATTTCACTTACAATATAAATGGTACTAGTTATGGTCGAGTTAGTGCTTTTAAGAATAAAAATATTTATAATGTAAATGTACGGGAATCATTTTACTTGACCATAACTCTAGAGAATTTTGAAGTCTCAGGCCACGTAAAAGTCCCATCAAATCACAATGGATTAACACCATTTAAATTAAAATTAGTTGATTCAGAAAATAGAGACTTAAATCTTCGCATAAAGATTCAATCTGAAGAAGGAAAAGGAATGGAAATCTACATAAGTGCACCCGTATGGATAGTGAATAAAACTGGCCTTCCATTAATTTATAAGCAAGAGGGTGCTAACCGTATTGCGGCTGGACAATTTATCGAACACGAGACCGCAAGACAAATTGCTCCTTTAATGTTTTCATTTTCCGATCAAGAAGGATCTCCTTCTCTAGAAGTGCGTCTTGGCAGTGCGTTTGGTTCTAGCAATCAGGTACTTTTTAAATTTATATTTTTATATGAATTGTTTGTTTTATGTGAATTGTATGAATTATTGAATTTGTATACTTTCAGTGGTGTAAGAGCTTCAGTTTAATTAAGAGCATTACTGATAGAGAGCTACGAACAGAAAATGGCCCAATTTGCTACACAATCGGTATAAGTATTCGTCGTGGACGAGGATTATATTCCTGTACTACATTTGTGTCTTTGTCACCCCGTTTCCATCTTTACAACAAAAGTGGACACAAGCTTGAGTTTTCTCAAAAATGCAATGTACACCATGATGTGAGTATAATATATTTATAACAATATTCAATATCAAGATTTACACTCTTTTTTCGATTTTTGTACATTACAGGATTATGCCGATTCACGGTATATTATCTCAGCGCCCATCGACTGCAATTTTCCATTTCATTGGACACATTGGGATAAAGAACCGCTTATTTGTGTACGACTTGCTGATGTTGACCATTGCTGTTGGTCTAAAGGAATTCCAGTCAGTGAAACCCAGAGCTTGTACATAAACGTTCGAAATGAATGGAGTGAAATGCACTTTTTAAGATTAGAAATAATATCCAAGGATGCGACGTTTATACTTCTTTTTACGGATGCTCGAAGTTTACCACCTCCAATAAGAATTGACAACTTTTCAGAAGTAGTCATAAATTTCTCTCAAAAAGGCTCAAAACATTGGCCTACACCAGTTCGAGCACAGTCGTCATTGGCATATATAATGGATGATCCCTTGGGCGTACAAACATTAATGATGGAGGCTCCTGGTGGAAACATTGTTGAATTTCCAATCAATGCATCAAACAACAATACCAAATCTTTAACATACTCAAACTTTATATATATTGCCTTTCACAGCACTTTTGACCAATTTAAAAGAGATGTTGATAAACCTGATGAAAAATATCAGCAACTCGTTTTAGGTGTCTCTGATAAAAGAGTTGTAATTATGGAAAAAAATTCTGGAGATCGTTCCCAGTTATGGCTTATGAATTCAAATGGTCAGTTAGAACATGAAGGATCCACTCCCCCGATACAATCAAATGAAAGCAGTGCTGTGCGTTTAGTACTAGATTTGGAGAAACCACCTAATCCTAATGAGTTCACACAATTGGTAGTTCGAACACCTAATAAACAAAAAACCACAACACAAACATGGAGATTCGAAAATGGTCGATTAATGTGTCACGCAAATATGTGTGTACAGGTATGGAATATAAATTTATTATGAAATTAAAATCTTTTGTCTTTATCATCTATACTGTTTCTTCTTCATAGTCCGAATTTGGTAAAAAAGGTCTTCGCCTGGGATGTAATGCTGTTTTGGGCCGCGTTGTAAATAGCTCAAAACATAAAGATATTGTGCCAATTCATCAGCATCTCGTTGCTCAAAAACTGAGACCTGGATCTGGGCAATTGGAAATATTAACCAAAATGGATGGACCAATTCGTACAATTCAAATTTGTGATATTAAACTTAAGACAAATGAGATAATATTGGCACCAGATTTAATGTGGTCGCATGCATCTTTCAATAACAGACAAATTATTGATAAAGGGAAACCGCAAGCCTTATATGATTATCAGGTTTGTGCAATATTCATTAAAAATAAGAAATATAAATTACGTCATCTATTAACTCTTTATTGCAGATAAATGTTGATCTTCCGAAAGGAATTGGTATTTCAATTATAACACTCAAGCCGTGTGAAGAGATTGTGTATATTAGCTTGGACGGAATAATTGCGGAATTTTCTGAAGGTACCGCTGAGAAGTCGATTGATCTTATGATATCATACATACAAATTGATAACCAACTGTTGGATGCTACCAGTCAAGTAACACTGCACAGTACCTTTCCACATGACGACGACAAACAAAAAAAAGGCATGCTCCTGAAACTAAAAATGTTGCCGAGTCCTAATGAACACGCGATAATTTTCAAGTACTTAACTCTTGATCTGAAGCCATGTAATATGTACCTTGAAGAAAAGCTTATTCTGAAAATTGCTTCATTTCTTGGATATGGTAAGGAAAGTAAACAAACGTCATCATTGCCCTATGAATTTGAGTACTTTGACGGAAAATCACTCAAAAAAGATATGAAAAGATACTATTTTGAACAATTCAGTATTGGACCAACACAGGTGAGTTTTTATTTACTTTTCGTATGTTTTAGGGAGTAATTAATTGTATTAAAAATTACATTATTGTTTTTTATATCTTGAAGTCTCTTTCTTCGATTCAAAGTATAATATTGTGTTGATTTCTTAACAGGTTAAACTATCAGCATTCACTTCATCTAAGCTTTCGGATGATCTGCAAAAGACTAAAAAGGCACTGGGACTGACATTAATAAAATTTGAAGATGCTTCCATAGAGTTCGATCATTTTTCCGATAAGTACCATTTCGAAACTATTGATGTTTATTTAAAGGCGATAAAGACACATTACATCAATCAGATTAAATGGCATGCTGCTTCAATACTGGGAAGTGTCGATTTTCTAGGAAATCCTTTGGGCTTTGCAAACGATCTGTCGGAAGGTGTGTCTGGACTTATCTTTGAAGGATCTGTAAAAAGTCTTGTTAAAAATGTGACACATGGCATTTCGAATTCTACGGCAAAACTTACAGAAACATTATCGGATAGTTTGGGCAAAGTTGTACTGGATGATCATGATAATGAAACGAGACAACGAATTTTGGAACTACAATCAAATACATCCGGAGGTCACCTTGCTGCTGGTATTAAAGGATTTGGATTTGGTTTACTTGGTGGAGTTACGAGCATTGTGCGACATACATACGATGGTGCTGCAAATGAAGGTGTTCCAGGTTTTCTGAGCGGCCTAGGAAAAGGAATAGTAGGAACTATAACAAAGCCAATAATTGGAATGTTAGACCTGGCTTCGGAAACAGCAAGTGCTGTTCGAGAAACAAGCAGAGACACCCATCGGAATTCTCCTAACAGAAAACGGTTACCCCGATGTATTACTGGTGATGCTGGTGGTTTACTTCCTGCCTACTCTAGTCGACAAAGCCAGGGTCAGCAAATACTGTACGTAATCAATCGTAAAAACTTCAATGAAAAGATAATATTTTATGAGCATTCCCTTTGGAGTGATAAAGAAGGAAAAGAACGATTGCGCCTTCTCGTTTCAACGGAATTTGTTCGTATATTTTCATTATACGATGGAAATCCAACCGTTATGATTGAGAATCACCTCAGTGAAATACTTTCCTGTCATCCATTAACCACAAATACGGGGATAACTCCATCAACAAGTAATGCTTCGTCAATGTATTATATAGAAATATCAACAAGCACACCAAGAATCACCAGACCTCGAATACGATGTCGAACTGAGGAATGCGCTGAAACTGTTTCAAGACATGTAAGTTTTTGGAGGCAGTACCCGCTTAATTTTGTTCCCATATTACCCTTTTCGTACATAATTAAAACCATATACATATATTTTAATCTCTCTCGTTTCAGATAAATTATGCAAAACGTGTTTATGACGAGCGTGAGTTATCACTCGATCACAAAAATTAATTTTAATTCTTGTAATAAACAGCTTATTTAATATTTAAAAAAATTGTTTTTAATTATTTTACAATGTAGCTAAAATCTACTAAGAATTATAATAAACTCTATACATTTTTTTTATCACATTATGCAGCAGCGACTATTGCCTAGCGGTGATCTATCGAATAAACGTGATTTCGCCTGTAACTGCGTACTTGGCTGTGTTTTTATAAAATTGTTCTATTCCAACGTTCCCAACGTTAGATTCGTTTTAATACTATTAATCACCCCAAATTCTATTCCATGGCGGATATTTGTTAATCATTTATAAGTTGTGTTTCTGCATGTAAGTTTTTGTTTCAAAAAAGTTTGAAGTAAATACAATAACGTGTTATAGCAAATATACCGATGAAATGATTTTACTCAGACATACACTGATCTACTTAGAAATGTCTCGCAAATGTCTTATTGGATTTGTGTGTATACTTTCATTAAAAATAGTTGTTATTGTGCTTGCAGGCTTATTACCAAACAGATGAACATACATATATTCAGACACTTTAATATTGTCTGCATGCAAATAAACATTATGCATTGCATAAATAAAGTAATTTAATATAATATTAAGTTATGTGATATTACTGTGGCTTGAAAGTCGGATCGTTGCCTTGTATGTGTAATTACAAGTGTTTATGTATTGAAGTAAAGTGGGAACATTGCAAAATGCATGATTTCATGTTGTACCTATACTAGCTATATTTGGCTGGGACAATTAATATGTGTACCTACGCACATTCATACAAACTTATGTTCACATACAAATGAAATCAGTTGTAGGCTGAAATCAAAACAGATGGAATAAAATTGTCAATTTGGAAACAAATGCAGCGATATAATAATTACAAAAGAACGATATGCTCTTAGCATGTCGTATTTATTACATTGCTCAACGTCCAATCAGAATGACGGTATAAAACATTGCATGTTAGGTTTTTGGAAAGTTCGGGCTTCAATGAGTCAAGTTGGGCGTTTAAGCTACAAACTGAAAGACGTTGGGTTCAATGCCCAGAGTAAAGTTTACTTTAATGAAGTTTTTAGACTTTCCGCCTGAGTGTCAACTTTTTAAATACTTTCTTTGCGTTTAACAATCAAAATATTTGTTAGACTCGTGCAAATAATTATGAATTTGTTTTAAACTATAGTTCACAATTCATAGTGGCCTTTTTGAATTGTTTTGTTTTTGAATTCAGTGTCGGAATCTGAATGGGAGTTTGTTAGTTTCTCCATTGACTATCGATAACTGTATAAGACTTCAAGGAGTAATCAACTTCAACGATTTTGACAGAACCATTTATAAGGCATGCGCATGCGCTAGTTTCCCATCGATTTCTAAAAAGTACTGCCAGGACGTCACGACTGCCGTGAAAATGATTATGTCCAAAGCTATAAAAAACTATAGAATGTGAGAAAAATATAAATTATGTTTTCAATAATAATCTCTCGAGATGGAACATTCAATTCCAAATGTAATACCAAATATTTTCAATTGCAGACAGAAAATAGAAGAAATCGGAAAAATGACGCAAATGTCCCAAGACGAAATTATAAGCAACACAAAAACTGTTCTGCAGGGCTTGGAAGCTTTGCGAGTGGAACATGTTTCTATAATGAACGGTATATCGGAAGTCCAAAAGGATAATGAAAAATCTGATATACTGAGAAAAAACATTGAAAACATAGAACTTGGTCTGAGTGAAGCCCAGGTTATGATGGCCTTAACATCGCATTTGCAAAATATTGAAGCGGAAAAACAGAAACTCAAGACACAAGTGCGCCGACTCCATCAGGAAAATGCTTGGCTGCGAGATGAACTTGCTAATACCCAACAGAAGTTTCAGGCATCTGAACAATTGGTTGCACAGCTAGAAGAGGAAAAAAAACATTTGGAGTTCATGGCATCTGTGAAGAAATACGATGACAATCAGGAACAAGATGAATCCTGTGAAAAGACTCGAACTGATCCTGTAGTTGAACTCTTTCCTGATGAAGAAAATGAGGATAGAAACAATATGTCTCCAACCCCTCCAAGCCAATTTGCAAATCAAACATCAGGCTATGAGATTCCAGCTCGTCTGCGTACACTCCATAATCTTGTCATTCAATATGCATCGCAGGGCAGGTATTGTATTTACCAAAGCAAAGGGGAATCGTTAGTTGATTCGCCAAGAGATAACGTTAACTACTCGACTATAGATTAATACGGTTAATATTTCAGATATGAAGTTGCAGTGCCGCTATGCAAACAAGCACTTGAAGATCTCGAGAAGACTAGTGGCCACGACCACCCAGATGTCGCTACAATGTTAAACATTTTGGCCCTTGTATATCGTGATCAAGTTAGTATAAATAATCTTATTCACTTGAGAACAGAAATAATTGAATACTTAACGATGTAGAATAAATACAAAGAAGCTGCAAATTTACTAAACGATGCTTTGTCCATTCGAGGAAAAACACTTGGAGAAAATCATCCAGCCGTTGCTGCAACATTGAACAACTTAGCTGTTCTGTATGGTAAACGAGGAAAATATAAAGATGCTGAACCACTGTGCAAGCGTGCACTTGAAATACGTGAAAAGGTGCTTGGCAAAGACCATCCCGATGTTGCAAAACAACTGAATAACCTTGCACTGCTTTGCCAAAACCAAGGAAAATACGATGAAGTTGAGAAATATTATCAACGAGCCCTCGATATATACGAATCGAAATTGGGCCCAGACGATCCAAACGTAGCCAAAACCAAAAATAATTTGGCTGGATGTTATCTGAAACAAGGAAGATATACTGAAGCTGAAATTCTTTATAAGCAAGTGCTGACAAGAGCCCACGAACGTGAATTTGGAGCTATTGACAGTAAAAATAAACCTATTTGGCAGGTAAACAGAATGTTAAATATATTCAAATGAAATCTATATCCGATCTGTGCTACTCATAGACTATTTATATATTCTTTTAGATAGATTTCCTTTTAATTCGAATTATTCATATTTTTATAATCGTATTTGTACAGGTGGCAGAAGAACGTGAAGAACATAAATATGATAATCGCGAGAATACACCATATGGAGAGTATGGAGGATGGCACAAAGCTGCTAAAGTAGATTCACCTACCGTCACAACAACTTTAAAGAACCTTGGAGCCCTTTATAGGCGACAGGGCATGTTTGAAGCCGCCGAAACTTTGGAGGATTGTGCAATGCGTAGTAAAAAAGAAGCTTATGATCTTGCAAAACAGACAAAAGTTGCACAGCTTCTTACGTCGACCGAAAAGCGCCGATCAAAGCAGTTAAGGGATGATATGGAATTTTCGGAAGAGGTAGGCTGAATTAAATGATTTCTTAAATAATACAAATAATTTAGCAATGTTGAATTAATACAGATTTTGATGTTAATTTTATTTATTTTTCAGAAATCTATGAAGCCCTAAGCAGCACATTGCTTTGCTTTGCAATGATAATGGAATCAATGTGGTCCTTATAAATAAGCTTACTCTGAACATTTATTTATATTTATTCATTCCTTAATATTAATTGGGTTAATTTACTCATCATTGGAGTTAAATCAAAACCATATTCTTGTTTATTAAAGCTGCTTGTGTTCTAAAGATTTTTTAAACATCCTCAAAATATATTTTTCTGCTTTATGAGGGATATATAAGTGCATTAAAGCTGATTTTAGTAAACTCACACAAAATATTTATATACAAAACGTCTCTTTTAAAAAAATAAACAATTTAGTGTAATTCAATGTTTGTCTAATTTTACATTGTATGTTCTTATTGAAATTAGTTCGAATAAAGGTATGATAACTCTGCACAATTATTTACATCTGTTGATAAATACGACTTTTGGAGTAACCAGATAAAACAGCTAGAAAGTACAATCTCTAAAACTATGAAAATAGCTTTCGATTACTTGCATAATTCAACTTACAAAATGTATTTTTAATAAAACTATATATATTTTATTAAACACAGGTTTTAATGGTATGCTTATTTAATCACTATCGTTATCATTTAAAATTGTTGACATAATCTTTGCCAGTTTTTCCGCTTTATTCAATAGTTCATCTCTGCTTAAATGCGTGTTACTGCGTAAGTTTTGAGCAGTAATGAGCAGATTTTCAAAATCATTCAGTTCGTTTTCTAAGTCCTCATTATCATTTGAAGGTTTCCGAGTAGAACCTATACATTTCGAGAAAAAATATTAGTCATGTAATTAATATATATTATACATTTTCCGATTCTTACCCGTCGCACCCTTAACTTGTACATTTGACCAGACGCAATTTGTTAATCCCTCTAAAATCTCGTTGTACCCGTGGTTTCCAGATGTGTTCTCTGTGTCTTCACTAAGAGTTATAATATCGAAAATCATATTTGTACATTCTCTGAGATCTTCAAAAGATAATTCATTTTCTTTGACGGAAAGAGACGATGTTAGTAAAAATCCAAGTTCGATATTGTTGGCATCCACAAAGTCATTAACGTCAGATAATTTATTAATGAAGGATTTCTAGAAGAATGATATATTAATTAATTAAAGTCATATATAATAAATTTACTTACATCACTTGGGTCAAAATAAATTATTAGAGCTTCAGTCAATTTCCTTATTTCAGCTGGAACACTTTCAAATTTGCCGTCAAATGGGATTAATGATATACTGGTTGAATAGTATTTGTTACTTATATCACATTTAAAAGAACTTATACTCATAGATCCGTATGAAGAGGTTGTAAGAATTTTTGGTTGATTCATTTCGGCTAAAATATCTGAAATGTATAAAAATTCAATAATAGTAGGACCATTGACTCTGATCGAAGAAAAGCTCGTAAGTTCTTATACTTCGTAATATATACGAACACTTTTACATCATAGTGAAAGTTTTAATTATACAAAGTGCAATTTAATTGACGTACTTTCAACAATATTAACTGGGGGAACATCTCCATAAGAAAGAATCAATACAGATGGATTCATTTTATTTATTTGAACTTTTCGATGAATTCAATAACGCAATCCTCAATGTTTCTTTTCCTTTTCGTCTATATTGATTACTTTTACTTAATATTACAATATTAAATGGTATATAACAAATACATAAAACTTATTTAAAATACAAGTTTAAAGAAGTTTATAATGAAGTAATATTTATTGTTTCAAGAAACTAATCAAAACAATTCTGACAAAGCTCTAAGGAACACACTGTGAACTTATCGGTGTTGATACATTCATTGGTTCATTTGCCTTGTTTTGGGAGTTGGTTATCGAATAATTGGGTAAAATAAGTTTTTAAGACCTAAATTGCATGGATCATTGTGATAATGTATGTAATTTTGTTTGAAAAAGCTCAAAATCTGGCAATTGTTTAAAAGACTTATTATTATATTTGCGATGTATCGGAATATTCAATTATACTCTTTTAAAATCGATTATAAATTCTTCATATCGATGATTGGAAAAATGCAATTGTGAAAAAGAATTTGTTCCATATGTTCGAGAATAACCCGGTTAGAATGAACTAGTAAATGTATTAAAACAAACAAGTTGGACTTTTCGTATTTAAGTAGAAATTGATAATAATAGAAACATGTCGCCCAGTAAACTTGACAATATTTATCGAAGAATGCTCATTACAAGGTTTTTTGAAAAAGGATGGGGAAAGCCTGAAAACTTGCGTAGGTAAGTTAAGGAAATGATTGCCATTGAACGGAAGTCACACAGCACATAATTTCATTCAGAGTATGACCAATATGCATATGTATGTCTTGTCAAGTCCTTTACGTAATAACCCCTATTATTAAAGGAATATAATGTAAATTCATAGTCAAATCATACTTTTTCATAGTAATTATTATTATTCATGACAATACTTGTAAAAATATTAGATGACAAACATAATAAACAATGTTTTGTTTATATGAAAGTTTCCAGTTCGATAATATGCCTGTGCTTTATTTCGATGTTTAGAATGTATCGTAATATATTACGGGCATTCCACTTGTATATTAGTCTTTAATATTTTAAAAAACATATTTTTATTCGTACGTACTGTTAAGCTTAAAATAATAAATTTTTTTTAATTTCAGAGTTTTTCAGTTCAGAAAAATTATTTCCAGTAGAGAAACGTGTTTTAAACTCGTACCGCGGGACTATCCTGTCGAGATTACAAAAAAAAAAAAAATATTCGGATTCTACTTTAATTGAAGGTAATTTTACAACACCTCTTGAACTGCATATACCTGGAGTTGTTCCCGAGGCTGCACAAAAGGCATATTTTCAATTATTGATTCCCAATAAATGGAAGAATGAGGATCATAAGCCAGTTTGCATTCATTTAGCTGGAACTGGTGATCATGTAAGTTTACTGGGCATTATCGACTTAAGCCAACATATTTTACATCCAAAAAGAAAAATGTTTTTTGCAATTTGTTATATTTTTCAGTTTTTCTGGCGTCGTAGAAATTTTATTGCCAAGCCTTTATTGAAAGAAGCTAATATTGGATCTATAATATTAGAGAACCCATTTTATGGATTGCGGAAACCAGATGATCAAATGTAATTTCATTGAAAATTTCAAAGTCAAGGACTGGTTTTGTTGTTGTATAGTATTTTGTAGAATTCTAATATTGTCACTAATCACTACACGGAAAAGGGATTTAATTACTAATACTGATACTACCACACCAATTTTTTTGGCAGACGATCAAACTTACACAATGTGTCGGATATATTTGTCATGGGTGGCTGCCTAATCCTTGAGTGTCTTGTTCTTTTGCACTGGTGTGAGAGAAATGGATTTGGGCCTCTCGGTGTTACTGGATTATCAATGGGAGGACATGTAATTTATAATTAGTGTTCAATAATAATATGAAATTAAGTTTTCCTTTGCATTTTATTGTATTCAGATGGCATCCTTAGCAGCAACAAATTGGCCGAAGCCTTTAGTTTTGGTGCCGTGTTTGTCGTGGTCAACTGCATCGGCAGTCTTTACCACTGTAAGTAATAAATATATTCAATTTTTTTAAGCTTGACTAATTTATATAATATATATAACATATTTATATTTTCTTAACAGGGCGTAATGAGTCAATCCATTAATTGGGATATGCTGGAGACACAATATTATTCCGATGGTCAATATAGAGAACGCCTTTCAAAAATGGTTACTGTTATAGACGATGCATTTACCGCTGGCCAGAATTTTATCCAAAATTTTAATCAGTCTCTGCATCAGCTTAAGGAAGATATTGACGATACAAGGAAAATTCAATCCATGGAGAACAAGACTGATGGATGTTGTATCAATACTCAAAAAAACTCTGAATTAGTGAATGCCGATCAATCAATATTTTTATTGAAATCGCAAGAAAATTCAACGCTGAAATCCAACGAGTTGCAATTGCCATTCAATGATATCTTAAGTAAAAACCTTTCACAAGATGCTGAAGGATCCACCTTAACAAAACTCATGAAATATATATTACCCTTGTCTGCACAAAACAAGAATAAAAAAATTGACATTACAAAGACGAATTGGTGGGAGCGAGAAGCCTTGCAGTTTATGCGTGGAATGATGGACGAGTGTACTCACTTAAAAAACTTTTCTGTACCCTTTGATACATCCTTAATAATAGCAGTTTGTGCGCGAGACGATGCTTATGTTCCTCGAGATGGTTGCTCAAGTCTTGAAGACATATGGCCAGGAGCAGAAGTAAAGTATTTAGATGCTGGACATGTGAGCGCATATGTATTACATCAGAAATTATTCAGGTAAGGCATTATCATCATATAATTTACTATATTATACTCCTGAAGAGTGTTTTTTACAAGTATTATTTATTTATATATGTATTATATGTTAAATTATACCATTGTATTAATCTGAAAGAGTATATGAGCTCCGGCATGCCGTAGAAAATTATTGTTGCTTGATTTTAATATGATTAAATTTTTTTTACAGGTCATGTATAATAGAAGCTTTTGATAGAGCCAAAAAAATTTATAGTAGTGCCAATCGTGAAAATGTATCGGTGGTAATTAAATAAATACAAATAAATAATACACCGTTTTATTAATTATTTAATGCAATATAGTATCAAAATAGTATATATGTACATAAAGTTAATAAACGTCATGGTAAAGTATAATTAATCTTAAGCAGAATGTAAAAAAGCTTGTCCCTTGGTTTTCGTGATCTTATCAAAAAAATCAATTGTAAAACTACAATGACAATTTTAACTGATTAGTGTGTTGGTTTATACAAAATCAATTTAATATTAACATTTATATTTAAATAAAAATGTGCTAACATTTCATAACAAGTCCTTTTGCTTTTACTCTTAATACTCTGATTTTTGATAATGCTCTTTTCGAAATGAAGATAGCTTGAAACGTTGTGTTTGAAGAGCTTGCTCCAATTCTAATACCTTAACTTGTATTTCCATTTCCATAGTTTTCAATTGAGACGGCGTTAATTTTGAAAATTCAATATCTTGTTCTTGCTCCTGTCGTGCATTACCATCTTTAACAGTTGCAACGACAACGCCTGTTGCTTTGGTTACATTTTTCGAAGCTGCCGTCAAATTTGCCAAGTTTTCACTGTTTAGATTGGCTTTCACTTTACTCGCAATCACCAGTTGAACGGTGCATGCTGCTATTTCTTGGGCAGCCACAATAAGCTCGAAGTTTTGACCGGATTCGCTGTTTACTGCATTATTGGCTGCTTCAACCAGATAGTTTGCAGCCTTCGCAACACTCTTTGATGCTGATATTAATCCATCCGACCATTGACTATTACGTTTGTAAAACTCATTTGTACTAGCATTACCTGTAATGATAACCAATAATTAAAACAACGATATTTTATTATTTGTATTCCATCTTACCTTTCTGCGAAGACACAATTTCACGCTGAAGTACTCGAGATTTGAAAATTAATACTTTAATACACTCCATTAAGCTGGTGCATGCCTCCAAGATCTTTTCATTTACTTCTAGTTTGATTTTATTATCATTTTCTCGGGTCTTCGAAATCAAGTCAATAATTTTAGACGCGGCATCTTCGATTGCAATGTCCATTTCTTTTAGCTCAATTTCAATAAGCTTCTCAAGATCAACATTATTTTCGAAATTGTTCAAAGCTCCTTGAACGAGTTCGTTTAATTGAGACAGTTTCTTTTGTACCTCGCTCACAACGCTATGAATTTCTTTCTGAGTATTATCTTTTTGAGATAATTCAAACAGATGGACAAGATCCGGACACAAAGAATGTACTTTATTAAGTATGTCTGAAAGAGAGCATATCGATCAATTAATACACTCATTTGAGTTTTGCTTAGCACCTTACCTTGTCCTTTCTCAATTTCCGTTGTGGATAAATAAATTACATTACACTGATCGTAGAGTTGGACAAAGAAATTTCCCAGACAAATAATGTCATGAAGCTTTTCAGTGCTCTCATCAATTGATTCTTGGGCAGAATTTCTCAATTTTAGGAGTAAGGCGTCGGTCTCTATTGTTATTTTAGAGATTATCTGCGCTGTTTCCTGTTGCTCATTATTTATTTTGGAAAGGCATATTTCTTTTACAGTCTCTATGGTCAATTTCCTCATCATCATCAATTTTTCGTGCCACTGTTGGTTAATAGTTTTTAAAGACTCGACCTTCTTTATTGTGTTGACCAACTCATCTTCTTTTACCAGCAGTTTCTGTTGCAATTCACTTAGGAGTTCATCGGATTTTATTTTCTCTTTTTGTAATGTAGCCAAAGATGTTTCAGATTCCTAAACAAGAAATTTTACATAATATTATTTGTTTCTTTAGAAGAGTTCACAAAAAAGTTGCACCCTATTTACCAGAAGAACATTTTCCTTTTCTTTTAATGTCTGGGTAGTTTCATTGAGATGACCACGTAAAGTCTGTACGTCCTGATCTAATGATTCCGCTTTTTTGTTTGTTTTGACCAAGTCATCATCTTTTGCTGCTAGTTTATGTTGCAATTCACTTAGGAGTTCTTCGGATTTTATTTTCTCTTCATGTAAAGAGGCTAGAGATGTCTGAGTTTCCTAAGAAATTGATGTTTTAAAAGGTGTTTAGTTTTTTTCATAAAGTTCACTTTCACGCTCCAAAATATGTTTTTACCTGTAAAGCATTTTCCTTTTCTTTTAGTTTCTCGGTAGTTTCATCTAAAAGAGCGCGTAAGGCTTGGGAATCCTTTTGGAAAACATCTTCTAACTCCTTATGTGTTGTAGAAAGTGTAAAATATTTTTCTTCGTAAGCTTTTTGGTTGTCAGCATGTTCAGTATCCTTAATGCTTATTAAGCTTTCAGCTTGAACTAGTTTGTTTTCTTTTTCGCTTAGAATTAATTTAACATTGTTGAGCTCATTCTCAATTTCTTTTAAGGCATTAACCGCTTCAAGCACTTCGTTTTCCTTTTTCTTTAGAAAGTCTTCATATTCTTTTTTATTGTCTTTCTCGACTGATTCAAGATGAGAAGTGTATGTTCTTTGATTCTCAATTTCTTGTAAAAGTTTTGATTCGTTCATTTTTGTTTCATCAATACATTCATTTTTCTTTACAAGTTCCTCGTTGATTTCTTTTATTTGCATCATGAGTTCAGAATTTGCTTGCTTTTCTTTGTTTAAGGATTTGGTAAATTCTCCATGCTATAAAATGACATTAATAGCGCTTAGAGTAAGAATATTACATATAAGAGGTTAGTCCTTTTTACCTGACGTAGTAAATTAATATGTTCATCGCGAATCTGGGTATACATGTTCTTCAATTTGTTGAACTTTTCTTGGGATAACTTTTGCTTTTCTTCTTCTTCGTATACTTTTTCTAAAAAAGAATACTATTTATTAGATTTTTTAATTTGTAACGAACATAAAATAACTCGACTACAATCTTGATACTCTGTCAGACTTGGGTAAATACCTAATCAATAGGGAGGAAACAATTATGATGGGGACACATGATCCTAGTCGATTTTATCCCAGAAATTCCGATATTTAATTGTCTCTGTCTTAGAATTTTATCATCCTCTTGATATATTCCTTGAAAACTAAACGTATTATTTAATTTTACTTAATAATTTAAGAGCAGCCAATAGACAACTAAGTTTGGTCCCTCAATATATCATTCGAGATAACAGATAAAATATAGCACTGAATATTGAAATTCTTAGATTAACAAATCTTCCATTAACAAAGTGTTTAGCTTCATACAGTCGAACGTGCTTAGCTGTTAACACATGATATATAAATTATACATACGAATAAGTATTGGATTATTTGCCAATTTTAGCTCCAAGTCGTCTTTTTCCATACGAATATTGGAGCACATTTCTTGCGTTGTAGCCAGATCATTCGATAATGCAGTATTAGTATTTTGCAACTCCATAATGTTTTGCCTATAACTCTGTTGCAATCTTTCAAGATTTATTTCGTCGGTATTAAGTTTCTCTTTAAGTCTCTCGATCGTTTCGTTTTTCTCCTCTATCACATTTTCCAGGGTATTAATACGTTCAATTAATACTGGATCTTCCTCAACTGTGTTGGTAGATGACTTAGTGTCGACAAGATCATTGACTACCAGGTCTGGTTCTGATTGCACTAGAACCACAGGAGGAATATAGCTTCCAAAGTCAACTTGTGAGCGGAAATCTGGACTACGTTCCGGCAACTGAGGAACACTGATCAAATCATGAAAATATTGCAACGGTCTTACGCTTTCATAAAAGAATTTTAATTTGTTAAAAAGTCCAGAAAACCGTTCCCTATGACCGCTAAGAACATCATTAGGCAGTTTCTCATGGAGTTTAAACATGAGTCTGACACTTATATCGTACAGAGGGTTCGAATCCTGAATTAATGTTATAATTGGCGCTAATCTGCATTGACCCTGTTGTGTCATCGATGATATCCGATACGTATTTATAGAACTGAAAACTGCGACTTGTACGGCAATAATATCCTCCAAATAATCGAAGATTTCTACACATAACTGAAAACTGAAAAATATATATTTTCCTTAGCTTGTAATGTATATATATGTATATAAACTATTTATTACTTACTAATAATTAACATCTCTCTCAGCAATGGTAGCAATTTGAGCGAAAGTTATCAATAGCGATCCCGGAATCATCCGATTCTTGTCATGAAAATTAAGTTTTGTTACCAAAAGCTTGCTATAAGCCTTTATGCAGTGGCCAATGTCATCCTGTAAATGGCCCCATGACTTGCCAACTTCTAAGATCATGTTGGAATGTTTTTGCGAATGTCGAAGGGCCGATTCATGGGCTTCCCGTAATACTTTGTGCAATAAATGACAAAATTTCCATGCCGTGAATTTGTTTTCCATAATTGGCTGGCGAATTAATATTGTCCAAAAGGTTTTCGCTTCCCTATATTTGTGTATTGTGATAATAATTGATCGCGCATGTTTAGATTTCAGTGGGGTCTCCAATCCTTTCACAGCTTTGCTGATACTAATACTCTGAAATATGGAAATTTAATACTGTTATTGGGTGTATCTCTAAAGTATCACTAGTAACTTCAATAGTGACATTTAATATAATTTCATATCGCTTACAACTTTATGGTCTATTCATAAGTACTGTACCATGAATTCATTGACAGATTCTAGCCAACTTTAATATGGTGCTATGTGTATATGGCACACACATGCATATATACATATGTATGTCGGTATGTATAACGCGCGCTCAATAGTCACTTGAAAAGTTTGTGTATTTTGTAAAGCATAGCTACAGTTTAATACTTGTACTTTTAGTTCAATTGTGAAATTGACACCGAGGTAAGAAATGCAAGTATTAGTTTCCTATCAAATGCATTGTTGGTAGATTGACTAAGGCTCCTAATAACGTTGGTAACATTATACCGCAGGGAACAGTAAAATAGATACGTGCGCGTGTGTAAATTGTACATGTATACATACATATGTACGATGCATGCATGGATGAATGCATGTTATTAAATGGCTTCTCTATATACCATTTATAAAATACAAACATATTTTACACTATTTACTAAGTATGTAGGTTTGTAGTTTGGAGTTACAGATAAATAGATCTGTACGTACCAATTGGTAAAATTCCTTCTCTGCGTTAGTTGCCATTTTGGTCTACAAAAATTGCTTTATAAACTGAGCTGCAGAGTGAATCACACTCAAATTCACATGTATGTATGTGAGTAATCTGAAAACAAGCATACATTCGATACATTAATTATCTTATCAGAATAAATAGGCTAATGCTGCTATGCAAGCATATATGTACATATGCAAGTACCAATTTAGCGATGTGAATTTGTCGATAACTTTCTCGATTTTTCGACGATAATAAAATGCAATGTGATGCTGAAAAAATATGTATTTTAAGAAAAAATAAAAAAATAAATTAAATTAAGCTTAAAGTAATTTAATTTTTAACAGTAACAAGCTAATCAGATGTTATTAAAAATAAAATGGTACAGCCACAAAATGGTGTATGGTATATGGTATATTTTTTTTTTGTTTCACATCCAAGGCATTTTTTTCAGATATAGTTAATAGGCAATTTTTAACTTGTTTTCTGTCTCTGTGTAACAGTAATTTGATTATTTCAAAGGATTACAAACAGACTCTAAGCCTGATTACCAAGATCTTCCAATAATGTACTCACATATATTGGATTGTCTTATATATTTATGTATTGCAAATTGAATACCCTAGCTTAGTTTTTGAATTTGATACATGAGAATAGGTGTTAATTGTTTTCATGTTCCCCAATTAATGGTCTGTTCGTATACAATATAAAAATAGATATTCTTGCGATTACATATATATACATTGATACATATATATTGTGCTCTTATTTAACTGTAAATTTCTTTGCATTGCATTTACGTGTAACAAAAATTTTTGTTTAGTCTTTTTATTTAAACTTTAATATAAACACTACCCCAGGTACCAAATATAAAATGTTTTTCGATAGACTTTGCACTGTGGCCATATGAAATAAATGTAAATGTGCCCTACGAGGATATTCAATAAACTCTTCTAAACGTAGCCATTCAAATTGAAAGATTAGTTTATATCTACAACTTTGATTGCAGTGATTTTTTATAATTCAAGTTTAACCAGTAGCTTAAACGTTTGATACGTGTAAGGACATATTTTCTTCTTTCAAACGATCCCGTTTTAATTCGAATTTATTTATTCATGATATCATTGTAGAGATAGTAGAAAACAATTGAATTAAAATTAAATGCATAATAATGTTGTTGGTTAACGTGAAATATTGGCGGTGATAGTGGCATTGAACGTTCATTACGTAATGAAATTTTGTCTCATCAAAAAACTTTGGTGTTGGTTGATTTTATCTTTAAATGTAACGTTAAACTAGCCCTTGTGTAAATTAAATTACACCAGTCGTTATTATGTAATTATTCATCAGAATGGCAGATGAAGAAGATCCTTGGGGAGCTGAGGAGGATGCCGGTGATACTGATGTTAAGACTTCCCAGGCTGCTTCGGTTGATGTTGCTCCATCGAAAGCAGAGAGTATAAAATCCGAGCCAAGGTCGGATGCTGCTCAAGCGGAAGAGATTGGCGGGGATCAGGAAAATATTGGCGAGGCGGAAATTGAAGCTAAGGCACCTCCACCGCCACCCGAAGATGACGGTTATAGGAAACCCGTGCAACTCTACCGGCATTGGGTCAGGTATGTTAAAAATCGTTTTTTTTAACTTTTCTTCTAGAGAATAATCATATTTGCACAGATCGAAAAGATCGCTATCCCGTTTTTTATTTAAATTGTCTTAACGTACAATTAAATAAATCTCACAATATATTTTATTACAGGCCTAAATTTCTCCAATACAAATATATGTATAACTACAGAACCAACTATTATGACGATGTTATTGATTACCTTGACAAAAAGCAAGTTGGTGTGGCACGGGAAATTCCTAGACCACAAACTTGGGCAGAGCGAGTTCTTCGAACACGGGACATCAAGTAAGAATAGCAACAGAATCTTAATTGTGTTCTTATCAAAAACTTTTTCAATAACATCTGATGGATCAATTTCTACAATTTTTTTTAGCGGAGGCGGTTTGGATTCGTTTGTCCAGTCCACGAAGCGAGATAAGCAGTTGATTCAAACATTAGCTGCATCAATCCGGACCTATAACTATCACACCAAAGCATATATCAACCAGAAATATGCCAGTGTCCTTTAAATATATATTTTTAATCAACTTTGAACTAAAGAAACTGTTATAATATGAATATATTTTTATAGGTTGTAATCTTGAGAGCTTTGTATATACAACATAAATAGGTATGCATATATATTACTATAACATTTATAATTTTATAGCCCAAATTGTAATTAAAATGAAAACTCATAAATTATAGTTTTGTTTAGAAACAAATACACACACATAAGAAGTTTATTAAGTCCATTAGTTATTTTTTTTCATATTCATTTAATGTACAAATAATATTAGGGCAATATATATAAACTGTGCAATAAATAATCGAGAACTTATTTGAAAAATTGTATCAATGTTAATCTTGCACCTTGGGACACCAGCGCCATCTGTGGGATCTGACAGCAACAAACAGTTCAACTATGTTTGCGACGAAGTTAATTCAACTATAATACGCGCTTGGGTATTAAGAGCAATTGAATTAAGGTGGACACATTGTGTTTTTAAATTGACTGCTATTTATTCAATTACCAACAAAATATTTAGAAAAATATATAAAATATAAAATATATTAAACTTTGAAATGACTAATAAGAGATTCTGAATGTTATTTTTAAAAATGTTTATATATTGTCATAATTTATTGGTACCCTGCGTCTGTAAGTATCATGAGAAATGTGGATAAAATGTTTAATTTGATTACACACATACAGTGAATAGTTCCCATTTCAGTTTGTTTTTGGTTGTATAAACAGAATTCTGTTTAGAGATAGTTTATAATGCAAGCAACTACGATGCGCTCTCTGAAACTTTTGTATTTTGTTTTACTGATACACATTTCGGTCGAAAGTAAAAAAACTTGGTATGTATATGCATAGATATAACTCAAAGATAAAACCGTGTTTAAAAAAAAAAAAAACAATCTCTTGAAGTACTTCTTTTTGGATCCAGTTTATATATATCTAATCGTTTTACAGTCCCTCCAGTGATTTGCATGCATTAATTCTCGCTCGTGGAGGAAGCAAAGGAATTAAATTAAAAAATTTGGTTAAGATTGATGGTTTTTCTTTACTGTCTCGTACTATTAAAACAATTCAAAATACGAATTGCTTTAAATATATCTGGGTTTCCACGGACGACAAACAAATTGCTCTTGAATCGGAAAAATGTAAGTATGTATAAGTATTCATGCCCTATGAGGAGATTCAATCATTTTGAAACCTTTTTTTGCAGATGGTGCCTTAGTACATCATCGAGCAGCAAAATACGCTCTGGATAAAACTTCATCAATTGAAGCTGTCCAAGAATTCCTAGAAGTACATCGGGCCATTCAAAACTTTTCATTATTTCAATGTACTTCTGTATTTTTAAAAGAAGAATATATAATTGAAGCAGTAGATAAATTTAAATTACACGACTGTGTATTTGCGGTCAAAAGGTATGTAATCTAATATACTCGTATTTAATAAACAAAATATATTTTATTCTATATAGAACCCATCAATTACGTTGGAGAGAGGTCGATGGAAGGGTGATTTCCATTAACTTTGATGCCAAAGCCAGACCAAGACGACAAGACTGGGAGGGCGATTTGGTAGAAACAGGAATGTTTTATTTTTCAAAACGCAGTCTAACAGCAAATGGGATTCTACAAAATGATATGTAAGTTATGTAAATTATTCAATTCTAATGCAGTCATAAGTAAAGTTTTCAAATACTTCTATCTTTTGTTTAACTAGGTGCTCAATTGTTGAAATTGCAGAAGAAGATGATCTTGAAATTGATTCTCAGAGGGACCTTAACATAGCTCGTTGTATTGCAAATGGAAACTAAGATTTATTATTTGTCTTATACAATAATCTAGAATCTAATATAATGTGTGGATTATTTTTATAAAAAACTAAACCTTAACAAATGTTATGGCTTTAACCTAAAATATGTGCAAATTTTAGAAGTAAAATTTCCCTACAAATATGCAATAATCCTTAAAATCGTTTCCAACACTGTACAGGATACTCAGAGGTTATGTTGTTTTACAGCTTTAATACTATATATAATAGAAAGCTTTTTAAAGCTTGCAGGTAAAAGTTAGGCATGCGTAGTGAGTCTGAAAATGTTAGGAATAAATACAATTATACTTGTCAGTCAGAAACTTTGGTCTATTTTATAACTTATAAAAATATTTGTTTACTTTGAAATCAATATAAATATAAATTTTTTATCCGATACGCATTGGTGTTCAATAATCAATAAATCCAATCTGTTGGTTGATGGAATAAAAGAAAAGCATAGCAATCGGAAAAAACTTGAGGAAAATGGTAAGTTGCCATTTCTAGTGATTCGGGCTGTAAAGAGCGGAAGCACCCATACATATTTACATATGCATGTATGTGTCAAAATGGATGAATGTATGCATATGTATACATTTGTACATGTACAAACCCTACAACATAATTACAATTAAAATTTGATAATTCATTTATCAATACAACTCATTTCCTTATAAATACCCGAAAGTATGCAATGATTTTAATACAATGAATGTGCAAATTTTGGTATGTGTACACACACATTCATATAGAACAGCAAACGTACCGATATATCGATATATGTATTTAATTCACTTGAAAATATTGATATATTAATTAGGTTTTGATTTAAAACTATTTTTTCCTTTCGCACGCGAATTAAACTGCAACGTTGTACACATATTTTTATATGATTAATATATATTTTTATGAAAAGAGGATTACTTACACACACACATACATATTACACCTAAAATTGTATGTATGCGCGTACCTAGAAAGTTTGTATAAATGCACATAAGCATGTAAGCGCATACATACAACCAAATATAGTTAATTCAGAAAGGAGTGTATTTTGAAACATACATACTAATGTACATAGCTGGATAAATACATAGGTAAACCTAAAGGAATGCATTTGAATAGAGAGTGCAACTAAATTACATATATTCATAAGTATTATATACATACATGAGTATATGTAACAAGTAGGGAAGTTGAAGCCGACCCAAGTTATTTTTACAGATACCCTACGTCTAGTACCAATGGGTGTATGTATTCGGTAACATATTTTCAGTAATGTTTACTTATAAGTATGAATGTGTTCTTGAATATAGTTTTTAAAAATAGAAAAATGGTTACTGTTAATCAAATAATAAATAATGTAAACACATATTTTTTTTAATTTATTGAATCTGTTTAGGTATCACTCATACGTCATCAATGGCCGATATGCCAATTACTTATTTACATTTTGATTACTACAATGTTATTAAAAGGTTAGTATAACATAATCCCATTCTCAAGCATCGGATTGTTATTAAAGAATCTTCATTAACAACTTATACATAATTCTGATTCATTTAATATGCCATTGTTTAACCATAAAACAAATTGCAGTTTCATCTTCAGCTGGATCCTTTGCCATACCAGAGAGCGATGTTCCAACTACAGCACCCAAGTTTCTATCACGGGGCCATCTTTACAAAGTCATAGTTGGAGAGACTATTGAATTGCCATGTAAAGTTCAGAACTTGGGTTCATTTGTCTTATTATGGAGAAAGGGATCATCAGTTCTGACTGCTGGACATTTGAAAATTTCGCGAGACCAAAGGTTCAAAATTGTTGGAGACTATAATCTACAGATTAACGGTGTTAAGACCCAGGATGCCGGTGATTATATATGCCAACTAGGCGACCAAGAAAATCGAGATCAAGTCCATACAGTTGAAATATTGGGTATATGGTTTTTTATTTTCGCTTAGATAAAATATTAATCATATGTTTGTTACAGTACCGCCTACACTGAGAGCATTGCCACATAATGGTCAGGTGACTGCGCGTAAGGGAAGCACGGTCACGTTGGAATGCAAAGCATCGGGTAATCCGGTACCCACAATATATTGGTTCAAGAAGGACGTATATTCTGGGCCGACCCATCTGTCAGATAGCTCAACGTTAATTTTAGAAAATGTCGACAGACATCATGCTGGGGTATATCAATGCTCGGCCGACAACGGAGTCAAGGAACGCGTTTCAATGGATATTCAGCTCACTATTTTGTGTAAGTAGATTATTATTAGAGAATCACATTCATCTATTTGCATTAAATGCAATTTCAATACATTTCTAAAGCTCCACCTGAAATAACTGTCGAAAAGGCTTGGGTACATGCGGCCGAGGGATATGATATTGAGCTAGTTTGCGTTGTACATGGCGATGTCAATTCGGAGGTAGACCCATTAATAGACTTATTATAATGTTCCTTTCGTATTGATATGTTTCTTTATTATTTAAATAGATGCTATGGTATCAAAACTCCTTCTTGCTGGACCCAACAGATCGTCGTTCGATGTATCCTCACGATGATAGATACAGTCTCATTATTAGAAATTTTCAACCAACTGACTTTGGCAATTATAGTTGCGTTGCCGATAATGCTCTGGGAAGGACAAAGAAATACATCGAGGTATCTGGACGTCCAGGACCAGCTGATTTTATATCTCCCGCACTCAGTGGTTATTTAGATCACTATAATCTGACATGGACAATTGAATCTATACCTCCTTTGGATGAAATCAAACTTTTATATCGCAGACTTCTGGTAATTGCAGTTCACATTGTAGTTATCACATTTATTGAGCACTAAAAGATCAATTATTTTCAGATGAACGAAACTTACCAGCATCCTGGAAAATGGCATGAATATCACATTAAACCCATCCCAATTCGCACAGATGGAACTCATTATCTTATGTCCTATGTGGTGAGAAATCTGGAACATAACGCTGTCTACGAAGCTATAGTACAAGCCAAAAACAAATATGGATGGAATGAGGTACATAAATTCTAGCAGAGCTTGTTCGAATTTTATTTTAATACAATTTATTATCAATTTTCAGATCAGCGACATTCATCAGTTCTATACTCGAAATCATGATCTTCTACTTGACATCGATATGGAATATAAAATGGGAATTTCGAGTTGTAACCAAAATCAAATGACTATTATTGCAATGATATTACCCTGTCTAATAATATTCCTTAAGTTATTTACCAGTATTTAAATATTTCTAATTATTGGCGAATATTAGTTCAAAGGTGCCTTACAATGTATTTAGAATATGTATATATTAATGAAAATGAGTAGATATTAAATATTATGTTTATAAATGAATCTGTAAAAATGCATAAGTATTTTAGTTACTAGTATATTATAGACTTTTATTTAATTAATTTAGTGCGATGTAATGTCAAAAGGCCACAATTATGAATAGAAGTATAATGTTATGATATAAGCACTCTACAAACATACAGACATATTTTATACCTGCATATTATTATTTTATTTTTTTTACCTTGACATGAAGAGTATAGTATATATATGTTTTGGGTTATATCTAAAAGCACATACATTTTCCGATAGTAAGCTCTATATATGTAAAATGTCAAATCTTCTAATTCAAGAAAAGTTTATAAGAAATCTACTGATTTAATAGGGTTTTATATTCTCATAATATCATACTTGTCATGACGTGCTATGCGCTTAATCACCAAATCATATATAATACTAAATAGCATTTTAATATAACCATTTTTACGTAGAAAGATAACCAAGCTCTAAATGTTCTCAAAAGTATTTATTTACACGTAGGTTTTGAAATCGTGCGTAGATCGTGCATAATAAAATATCCATAAATAATATAATAGAGTAATAAGAAACTCTGTTGATGGTTTGTAGTAAGTCAGGACTTACAACCTAGTGAAACACAATGTATCACAATTAAGTACCATGAAGAGGAGTAGCTTTTTTGTTGGAAAATTATCGTATGAGAGTAAACTCTAGTCGAATGTACTGATAGATACCAAGTACTTAGATACAAACAAGAAAACGCACATTTACAACTTGATTATAAAACAAAAATATCATGAAACTCAATACTATTTCCTGTTTTATGTATCCCTTAATTTTTGCAGTTTATTATATCCTCTTTTAATCATAAATTTAGAACTTGTGTTGTACACACATTTCAAGCTTTGGAAAGGGAACTGTTGTAATGAAAGTACTTATGTTAGGCGAATTCAAAATTCTCGCATCAGTTTTATTTTTAAAACGACTAGATCATGCAGTATTTACATTAGTGAAATCTAAATTATATGGACTTACTCGTAAGGGAATATTGAAAACATTTTAAAATCATAATCAGAAAGTTAGGTACATATATTCGGCATGTCGAACTTAAATAATGTAGGAATACCACAAATATAGCTATACGATTTAAACTGTCTTTAAAGCGTTGACGAGTGGTGTTTAAAACACTGTAAAGAAAACTTGTGCAATTCGACGTAGTAAATTGCTCGTGTCGATGAAGGCAGCTTTTTACGAAAATTATTACCGAAACTACTTCGATTATTTAAAATAAAATTACTTTACATATATAGTATGTATATATATAAAAATAACTAAAATACAAGTCAACTGCTCGAAATATCCCACAATTATGCATACATCAAGATTATAAAAACATTTTTTAGAAAAGCTCCAGTATAAGATTAAAGTAACTGAAAGTAAACAAACAAACCGTTGATAAACTTAGATAAACAAGTCACATAATGTTAGTAATAAATATTATAAGTAGATTAAAAAATTACAATTCACGTGCAAAACTACGAAATCAAATATAACAGATCTTCACGAAAACATAATATGCACACTAACTTGAAGAATAGCGCTCCAGACAGCAACCAATATGGCTCTTCTGAAATTGCATTTTAATGGTCAACCAAAATCCCGCAAAAAATAAAATCGTTTTAAGATAGATTATCTATACTGTAAATATAAAACGTACGACAACGTTATAACCAAAACAAAATATTGAAAATGGTAATTGGGTTATATTAAAGTAAATAAATTATGTTTTATTTAAGTTTTTAAAATAATTTTATAACGTGTCACTATACTTTAGAAATCCTTTAAACATATTGCTGGGCACTGGCTGATGGTTAAGCTGTCGGAGCCTTATGTTAAATTGCATTTGCTAACTTATTGGGTCAATAGAGTAAAAAGAATATTCGTACTTGCTGTAATTAAATGTATGAAACTAACGATGGTCATAGAAAAAATATTTTAAGCAATATCTGAATAAAGTATTTCATAAAATTAAGGCACTATAAATATTAAAAACTAGAAACTATACGATATGAAATATATTTGAAAACTTGTTAGAGTAATGTCGATGTAAATGTTTAATAAATAAAAATCATATCATTTTAATAAATAGAGAAAGCCATAAAGCGTGCAGTGGAACTCTAGCACTGAGACGCCATATTACGATATCTTACTGCAACAAACCTAAAATATTCCTGAAAATGGGTTAGTTAAATAACAGCAGAATTTTAAAGTTTGTTGCTATGTATGATTTAATTTTTAATTAACGTTCTTTAAGTTATGTCTTTTTTCAATTATGAAAAAATCGTCGAAACAGCACGCAAGAATTGGTTATCAAATTCTTGCTCGGAAAATCTCTCAACCGATGACCTGAAATGCGTAATTGTTAGTCATACTTTTTATATAATTATTTGCAATACGCACCTGGCTGCTTCTATGATATTATTATTGACTTCTGTAGGATTGAGAATAATGTTTAATATATTCGCTGCATACTCAACAGCATCTGTTGCAAGATAGCCATTCTGTGAGCCATCAGAGGTCTCTATAATATCAAGCAAAGGGCCTCCCGACTTATGGGCTATCATTATAAGACCTGCGGCCATACATTCAACAATTCCAATTCCAAAATGCTCGTTCCACATTGTATGGATGCCAATCTTAGCTTGCTGAAACAGCTTCAAAAGATCCTTATATGACACATTGACTTTAAAGTCGATAGAATTTTCAAGCGATAGATGTTTTGCCAGATCTTGGATGTTCTTAAGTCTCTCATAGTCCTCTTCATTTCGGCAAGAGCCTACAATGACAAGTCTAATACGATTCCACAGAGCTTCGTCTCTCGCCAGCAAGGTTCTTAACTCATAAAGTACTTGTAATTGAAGGGGGTGATTTTTTTCAGGACGAAATTGCCCTACCGATAAAATCATGATTTCATTATTCCTTTCGATATGTTCAAGACTCTTGAGGTGACTTATTTCACAAGGTGGATACACTCGATGAGTTATTAAGGGAACATTAAATAGGTCTACAATATGATTTTCAGTCCAACTTGAGTTTACCATAATCGTTTCCGAACAGCGGCTTACCCATTTGTACATCTGAGGTTAAATTTAAAGATACATAAGTTCAGGCATTGGTTAAGATAATTTAAAAACATATTCACTTACCTTAGAGAACAACCGATAGTACGTAAGTTTAATCCACGTAAGGAAGGGATTTCTCGCCACATATGGCTTATTGTTGTGAGCAGATTGTCGAAATTGAACTTTCTTTAGCATATCGGTACTTATTACTGGGTAATGCACGTAGCATCCTATTCTAGAATCAGCTAAATATCGAAACACTGGAAATGTAAAAGCGTATCCCATTGTATCGATAAAGATATCTGGTGGAAATTGGCATACAGCTTCTATGCCCAACACAATTGAGCCCAAACTTTGACCTAGCAGAGTAAAGTGAGGATATTTGCATGCTTCTACCCAATGTCGACGCTTTAAAAATATAAAGGTGATTTCGTCAGTTTTTAATTCAATGTTGAATACGTTCTTTGCTTTCTCTAGAATGGAACTGGGCGTCGAGTCAATGTCTCCTGTATATATAACAATCTTGATGTTATCATATTTATTCTGAAAGAAGAACACATTGGATTATAATTGAAATATTCACGATGAGAAAAGTACCTGCAATGCTCTGACGGCACACCAAAGTACACGTTCACCTCCGCCTCCGGCATTGCAATACGGGTGAAAAATACCAACGTTAACTTTTTTCTCTGATACATTGTGTAATTTTTTCTTTTGGTGTAAAATCCATATCCTCAAGGAAAATAATACGGTAGCGGCTATCCCTAGCAACCAGATGACGGCCCAAAATCTGTTACAAAATGAGTATTAGGTTAATAATTCACTTATCTTTAATTCCTTACATCAAAACAATCACCATCTCGTTTGTTGATAACGTCTACATTAGGGATGTGGGAAAAACAGAAACGCCGCTTATTTAGATTTCGCCGATGGTTTTCTCGATAGCTATCGATAGCATTTATACATAACATTTAAATTTATTCTATATTATTTTTACTATTTCAATGTGGATTCCCTAAATATAGTAAACGAAAAAGATAAGAGCCCATTTTTATTATATATAATCTTAAATTTTTCACAAATATGTTAATTGATTATTTCTTTCATATACTTTCTTATCGGAAAAATACTATCGGGAGTGCCTCTTCTAATTCGTTGTTTTCCCATAACTAAAAATTATAAACATTTACTTGTTCCCAAACGAAATGGATTTTGCTCGTTCAATTTTGGAGTGTTTAGCTTCAATATGTAGTTGTTGGCATTGCACGGACGACTTAGAAAGCCAAGTAAGTTTAAGGACAACAATTTATATATTGAAATACAATACTCCATCTGTTTTAGGGCATTGAACCAAGCGAAAGAACACACCTACTGGCAGATTCAGTTAATCAGAGCCCAGCCCTGCGAAGAAGCAATTCAGCTGATTTAAGTAATGACTACTCTCAATCGTTGCCAAAGAAAGATGACCAAAATGCGCTTTCTAGATTGGTGCAAAACACTGCCATGTACGTAGAAAACATCCCGTTCATACACAAACAGATTTGCAACAGAAACTTGTATCTTATCTTTTCTTTTTTAGTAACATGATTAATGTTGGCGCAATGGACTCCCATAATTTGGAGCATCAAGAATACACCGATAGAATTAAATTATATTCGCAACGTTTGCAGCAGCAGTGGAATAATGTTCAACATCCAAGTGTGGTCCTCAAAGGTTTGTTGTCGTCAAGAAGTAAACTGCCCCACAGAAGAACTAAGGAAGTACCAGTGATTTTGCTAAAATATATATAATTTTTATTTTCAGGTCTTTTGAAGGATATTCCAAATCACCAGTTTTACGCCTCTAAAGCCATTAACACCGATGATACAGCACAGGTTAGTAAAAAATCATTCATAAAAATGCATAAATGACGTCAGCAAGTGTAATCTCCGTTCGTGCGTTCGCTTGCATGCGTATTATAAATAGATAGCCTTGACACATGTATGTTGTATGTTTTTTAACCAATATATTTTTTCTTTTTGCTTCCAGATGAAAATGTTTATGAAAAAATCGCACTCTGGAGTTCTGGGCATACAGATCGATCATAAAGAGGCAGTTGTTGTTCCATTTCATATACCTTAAGCATAATTTAATGTTATTAATATTAAAACATACAATTTAATTGTGATGTAGTTATATCAGTGGTTAAAACAAGCAGAAATGATCGAATATGCTATAACTTGAAATGAGCGATATAAAATAAATATATATATCGTTGAAGTCCAAAGATAATGACAAAGAAAGTCATGAGAAAAAACAAGTAACTGGCATGTTTTTCTTTTCCTAAAGATCTTCAGTCAGCTATGATTTAGGAATTAAGGTTTATTTTCTAGTACAATATGGCTAACACTTAACAGGTTCTTTCATCACTTATCGTTCTCCAAGTCCTCAAACGGAATTTTTGATGGAATACATACTTTTTTTCTCCACAATACTAAAGATAAAATGCAAGGCATTTCGGACGATACCGATACAAGTTGTAGGTTTCGATTAATTAAAGTTCGGAATCTATAATATTGGATGGATTAAATATTGTTATGCCTTCCCTCGCAATCAAGTACTCAATACGTTTGTTTATCATGTTCTCCATCATAGTGCCCTGAAAATATACTGTAAATTATAGACACGCAATTTAAAAATTTAAAGTTTTTCAGAGAATTATAAAAGGAAACTTTTCAAAATGGTGTTTGATTTAAATCATAAGTTATGGATAGCTACCACAAAGGAGATTCGCCAGATGCTGAAAAAGCAAAATCGGTTAAAGAAAATCGACCCACCCGATGAGAAACCTATATCATTCAAAATATTCGCTGAGCTCTATGTGATGTACACGGAGCTTGTGAATAAACTGACTGTCATATACTTTAATACATTTCAAGTTCAAAAACGGGAAGTTGTACGGAAACTCGTGGAAAATGCCTCCAAACAGTTGATGATGCTTAGGGGAGAGCTGATGGAACTCGAACTAAGTGAATATGTATATATTGACAATGCGTTGATCGCTCGAAAACTAACACCCTCCGATATGATGATCTGGAGATCGCCACATTTCCTTTATCGACGTCCTTTGGAAATTCAAAATATTCTCATGGACAATAAGTTGTTCATGGATGAAGTGGAAAAAGAAGAATCTGCCGCAAAAGATTGGGTCAAAGTAAAAAATGCTATAGAATTAATTCAAGCACATGAACGAGCACGTCGATCACGGGTCTATAAGGCAAACATCAAGTATGACAAGAAAAAATTCATGAAGGTTCTTCTACGAAAAAAAGTAAATTACACATTCACTTTCAAGCCAAATCAAGCAATGAGCATACCCGTCAAAAGGACCATGTTCAATGCAGAGTTCGTAAGGAAAAACGAGTCTTGCCAGGATCTATTAAACAATGAAAAGGATGAAATACAAGATGGTAAAGAAAGCAAAGCTTATAATTCGATATAAGTTCGTATTTAAATATTTTACTACTTTGGTTTTACAGATGAAATTGACAACCTTAACGAAATACGCAACAGGGCAGCAAGTGTTATTCAATCCTGGTGGAGAGCTTATAAGCAGAAGAAAATCTACAAAATTAAAAAGCAATTTAAAAAAGAATTGATCGGAGTTAAAAAGACTCGGAAGTTGTGCAGAACGGGTGTATTCTCCGATTCGATTGTTGAAATGTATAGGAATGAACAGACCAAAAAAAGACTGGACGATGAATTTGTCAAATTAATAATGGACGAAAGGACGCGTTTGCTGCAGCTGAAGACACCCTGGATGATGGAGGATATTTCCGATCATATTCGAGCTTGGTTTCAAGAATTGTGAGTGCATTGTGTGTGATATTCATATGTATATTTGTGAAATACGCTTTTATTGTCCTTCAATTATTTTGCCACGATAGCTATGATAAAACTTTGAACTTCCATCCATATCCGGATCCGATTAAAGAGGGTACCATATTGGTTGTCAAAGATGAGACTATGAAGCCAGATGTTTTTTTAGAAAGTCTTAGTAAAAAACCCCTGTCAAAAGAAGAGAAAAAGAAGATTAAAGATAAGGCAAGGAATGAAAAAAAGAAAAAAAGAGAAAAAGAATTACAAAATAAATTGAAGGATGAGAAACGAAGATTGAAATTAAAAGAAAATGGCATTATAGATGTAGCCTATGCTATTTATAGTAGCGAGGCAATAAGTAGGTTGGTCCCCTTTGTAAATTACACCTACAACATTTTGTTTTTTTCTTTGCAGAGGAACTAGAAGAAACTATGGAAAAATTTACAGCTGACTGGAGAGATATCGATGAATATCTTAACAAATATCATGCTCCAATAAAAGAGTGGATAATAGAAGATCAGATGGATATCATACACCACGAATTGCGAGAACTAGTGGATGAGTATATGCGGTAAGAAGTTTACTTTTCGATTCGAAATTGGGTCTTATATTAAAGTGATTTGCAAATCATTTATAGAATTGAATATGAATTGTTGAGAGAGGCTTGGGCTGAAGATGAGAAGTTGCCGTATAAGGCCTTGAAAGTCAAAAACAAGAAGGTAAAGAAGGAAAAAAAGAAGAAGAAGCCCTTCGATCTAACAGAAGACAGAACACTTGATTCGCTATACCAAGAACTTGTCGATAAAGGCGTTATTGAGAAAATTGCTCACAAGAATTTCGACGAGTTTATTGCCGAGTTTCATTTCTTAGCAAACGATACAAGAGATTCAGACTATCTAACGTAAGTAAATTGGGTTCTTTGCATTTAGACCCTGTAGAAATAATTTTCATTATTTCCAGCACCATTGGTCCTGCAATGGGAGATATCAAAATGATCATACAGGAGTGTATGGTTGGCCTAAGCGAATTCGAATTACCGAAACCCAAGTCGCTGCTACTGGTTGGACCACTTAATTGTGGCAAAAAGTTGTTGTGCAATATAATCGCATCGGAAATCGGTAAGGCTGCACAGTTTTTATATCCTTTATTTACTTGCTTAATAAATGTATGTTTTTAATTATGTTTGATATTTATTACAGATGCCGTGTTCATTAATCTAAGTCCTGAAAAGATTGTTCAATTCGCCGACGATATGGAAATGTTTATTCACATTGTTATGAAAGTTGCAAAAGCTTTTCAACCTGCCATCCTCTATATTGAAGAAGCTCATCGATTATTTTTAAAGAAAGTTCCGCCTGAGATGGCCGTTATAAAGCCGAAACTTCTTGTTCCATTCATTGATAAAAAGATCTTAAAACCACTTAAACCTGAGGAAAAGATTATGATGATTGGTACAAGCAATGTGCCGTGGGAGGGCGGAGGTGGCATAAAAAAAACATTCCAGAAGGTGATAATGGTTCCGAAGTGCGATTATGGAAGCAGTTTCCTGATTTGGCTGGATCTTATGACCGAAAATGTGCCGGATGAACTGGAGGGTTATGCGTACTCAGCGCTCGCTAGGGTTATGCAAAGCTTCACTTGCGGTGACGTTACCAATAATATTGCTGATACCTTGAGAGTTGAGAGACAACTTCGGCTGAAGACTCAGGCCCTAGATCCTAACGAGTTCATAGATTACTTCTTTGACGAATGTGATCCAGCAATCTATCCACCAGAAGAAAAAGTAAGTTATAAAATATATATATATATTTTTCAAAACTGGTCCTTAATTAGTCGTTTATTTTAGCTTATGAAAAAGTTTGACAAATGGTTTGGTTCATCGAACAAATACATACAACTAAGAAAGCGTTTTTTGGCAGCAAAGCTGGCGAAAACCAAAGGAAAGAAATAATTTGTGTAGCAATTACATATATAAATTTGTATATTGGATATGTTGAGACATACTTACTATCCACATACCATGCTTTACCATTAAAAGAATATGTGTATGTGCTTGCATGTATGTATTTGCTACATTCCGCAAATATTCCATAAGGTTGGCTAAGGGTCCCAGGGTGAGTAGGTTACATCTTATTCATGATAGTCCCTTTAATGATCGATAACTTTTTAAGAATTTAAAATTAATATGTAAACTTTGTAAGGCTATTTAATAAAATCTATGTTGCATATTTAGGAAATTAAATTCTCCTCACTCCGGCAATCTTACCCTTAATTTTCAAACAAAGTTAAGTCATTGTATTGTTTTAAAAACATATTTTATTTGTTTGTATAATTTTAAAATATTTAAATTGTTGATTATTTAAAATAAAACCCGGATATTTGCATTAAAAACGATTGTAAGACCCTCATTGACTCATTTGACTAAACAAGCTGATTCAGAATTTCCAGATTTAAAGAACCATAATACATGCGATCGTATGTATTAATGTATGTACATATGTATGTATTTAGTATGCACCTAAAATTATGGTTTTACAAATTTCCAATAATTTACACTAAATTAAATAAATTTACAATAATTTATTACTTATCTGAATAGATATTGTACCTAATTTTGTTTTGAAGATTTGTTAAATTACGAGTTGCTCTCTTGTTGCAATATAGTCTATCATTTCTTGTCGTTGTCGATTTTACTTTTATCCAGAGATGATGATACCATGCCACCCCCATTAGAAGGGTATAGTTTTTCCAAATAATTTAATGATTCGTTAAGAAAAGTCTGAAAGCAAGTCGATAAGACGATTATAAGCCAACTGCATATCGTAAATATATTTATTTATTTACCTGAAAAGCATGTAGCACGGCTATAATGGCTGGCGATCCGAATCCATGCGTTATGAGGGAGAAGTGGGTTAAATGCCGCTGCATGGAAGGCTCTAGTAAGTGTTGGGACCTCGTGCCAAAATGCGTGGTCCGATCTTGGCTCAATATCTGCATCAACTCTTTTGTTATCTAGAAAGTAGATATGCTTGGTTAATTTTCACACACATTCTGGAACAATTCAGAGCAATACGTACTTGTTGCGAATGTAGGATGAGCTCTTTTCGTCGATAAGAGTCCTGGGGCTCGGTCTGATGGCGCACAATATACTCGGCCAATTGTCTGGCCGGGAACTCGGTTTCGCAAACGAAATGAAAGTCCTTGGCCAAATGGGTTGCTTCACCCTCGACCAGGGACGTAAGCAGCGTGACGTTTGCAGCTTTTCGACGTCCGGCTGGTAGATTAAGTCCGATTTTTTCGAGCTTCTCTCTTAAAAGCCGTCCGCCATTTTTGCTTTTAGCTCTGAATGGAAAAAGGTTTAACAATTGTGAATAAAATAATTGTGAAGCCAACTGTATGCCATGTATGTATGTCTGAATGTATTATGTATTACATACCTCCTTAGCACTCCGCCCAGCAGGGAGGCGTTCAAGCATTCGGGTGGTGACAGTCTGCGTTGGACTTCCGCGATCGTAACCTTATATTTCGAAGTGCTCGACAGTAGGCTCAGTCGTCCGGGGACCGCGCAGAATACCTCACTGGGCGAGCCGGAGCCTATGCTGCCGGCGTCCTTCCCACTTTTCATGCCTGCAAAAGGAAATCATGCAGGTTGAGTTCCATTTTTGAGTACAACTAAAAACGATGCCCATAATTATATACTGTTAGTATTGTAAAGAAAGAAAAATAGGTGTCATTGTATTTAGGCCTCTCCAAGTGCGAACTCAGCGCGCGCGGATCGAGCAGGATCGTTTTACAGTAATCCTGCCAATTAGAGAGTTGCCAGCTACAATTTCATTGCACACGCAATGTTTACGCGCCTCGAGGGTTGCCGCGCATTGTTATGTACCCGTGTTTGTGGCACCGCCTTTAATTCGTTTCTTTTTATCAACACGTCTGCGAATATTACCCAGTATGGATACTTACATACACATGCTTGTATTTACTTTCATACCCGACGTCGAGATACTCTGCCTGTGCTGTGATTCCCCGAAACGCGCGAAAACAAATGACGCAACAACGAACGACGTCATATCGTGCGATCGTCTCAATGTTGTTCCCCCATTTACCCTTGTATACCGAAAGATACTTACTTTTTATAAGAGGTAAATCCGACATGAACGCAACATTATCGTCTAGGGCAGGGGCTTGCACATCGTCGACAGCATTCTGCAGCGCCTGATGTAGTGCCAAGGATTCATGCTCGTGCCCAAGTCGGGTGCCGTGGGCAGCTCCCGCGGATATTGCACTGCCATAATCGCTTCTCCGCTCCGTATAGGGAAAGCCGTGCGACAGTTGTGTCTACGGAAAAGAAGCAGAACAAACTCTTTAGAAAATACCCTAATTTTAAATTTAAAAAACAAGTATTTCTATAATATGCAAATGCTTGTAATGCGTATGGACACTCCCTTTTGATACACTCCCCTTCTAGTACTCAATTTGCTACATGAATTAACTTACGATTGATTTCCGAGTCGAGACCTCACATGACATTGAAAATATTTAATATTGAATAATGAAAAAAAAAAATGTTTTTACCCAATTACAGGGCCTGGGGTGGAACCAGTGAAAAGCTGAGCCAATCCAGCGTTTAGGCAATTATGTATTTTGGCTTTGACAGTGTGTGTGTGTGTGTGTGCGCACAAGCACGAAAGGGGCTACGCCTTTGGGAGCGAACACACACACAACAACGACAACAACAGCGACAACAAAACTGCCCTGTAGTGGTTGCAAAAGCGTCGAGGCGCAGGGGCAAAGTTTGTTGTGCGAACGTGTATCCTTCTTAATATAGCAGAGTCTACACACACACACACACACACACACACACACATTCGCATAAACTCTTTTCCTTTGGCCAAGGAATTTTCGTTGTTATTTGCAAGATGTTTCAGCGAAATCCCAAGAAAATTTCTCAAATAGCTCGCAGCATTTTTCAATGTTTCATAATGCACTCGGCTAGGAATTCATAAAGCCATAGAGCGTAGTCGGCAGTAAAATCTGTGAAGTTTTCAACTACCACTGCGTAGAAGTTGCGTACAGTGAGCACATTCTTTGATAAGGAGTCCAAAGATGCAAATGGAATATTTAAGCCAAGCTAACCAACAGGCTGTTATACTCGCTTTAATTATACCCTGCTGGATTGATACTTACAACGTGGCCTTGCAGCTCGGCATCCCGATGGGTTCGATGAATGCCCAGCTGATCTTGCGTAGATCTAAGGCCTGCCAATTGGTTGTAATGATGTAGAGGAGCGTGATGCAGTGAGGAGAGCGGCTGTCCATAGGGATCGGTGCCCAAATACTCGAGCGGTCCATGATTCTGCAAGTAATTCGATATCTACATGAACTAGTTTGGCATGGCACATCCAATCCGGCGGCCACACTTACCTGTTGCTGCGGCGGGCTCTGCGCTGAGTGGTGAAAGGGTGGCGGAAAATACGGTGGCTGAAAATCGGATTGCAGTGATTGATGATGCATGGTAGCAGCCGATCCATGGGTGCCACTGTGCCCACTGTGTCCGGAGGTGGGACCACCTCGACCCGAATGCCCTCCCGAATGAGTTGTATATGCCGGGCTACTGCTCGATAGACCCAAGCTACCATGGCCACTGAGGCGTTCCTGCAATTAAATTTGTTAATTTATTATTTATTTAAGCCAAGATTATTCCAGTCTCTGGGCTACGTAAGCCCCGTCTGAACTTGAAACTTTTTGTAATACGTATCCATTTAAATATCAATTGAGACTTTTTGCTTTATGTATGGAACTACTATATCTTCTTATGCAAGTCATAACTAATGCCAATTTTAATTATTTGTTGTTTAATATTTATGGTAAATTTGGGATATATGTTATCTGTAGTTTGAATAGATTATATGCCAGTAAATTCTAAACTTCTTAAGTTGCATGTTAATCACGTATTTCATTGTTTATTTCAGATCTTATTTCTTATCATCAAAATTTCGTAGGGAACATATTTTCAAAATAATAACAATACGCAGTATTTTTTATATTCGCACAAAACTTAATATGATGTTAGGGATCTGTCGATCTGTTTTAAAGAGTTTATAGTAAAAGTGCTTCCATGCTGTTTTGCCGTCGGCCTCTCCGACAGATTACATGGATCTTTATCGCGACACTGGAATATCTCACCTGAATTTCAATTACTGCGGGCATATCCACATAGGACAAAGTCATGTTATCACATTATCACTGATGGCTTCAAAGCACTGACATCTTAACATGTTCAGAAGCCGGGCTAATGAACTAATAAAGCACCCGATCAGCCGAATCGGAATTAGAAAACTAATCACATCAACTTATTTATCGCTATCAATGCTGGAAGAGCGTTCATTATATTGTTTGAATTCGCTATACAAATATTTGCGTTTTTCGAAGGTTTTTCAAACCGTCGAATTCGGATCACAAGAACGGTGGGCTTAATTCGCAATAATTATGAAAAATATCGGCACTATTTGATTTGATTGACCCGACGGCGACAGCAAACGGCGACAGCAGCCCGTGAAAGCCGAAAACGAAATGAAAACTGGTCGCGACCGCGTGTCGAGAGGGCACCCAGCCAGCCAGGCAGTCAGGCAGTCAGCTAGCAGCACCACCGCCAGAAGCAGCAGCAGCAGCAGCGATGGCAGCAGCAGCGGTGGCGGCAGCATCAGACCAACTCTTGACGCCGGCGTCGTAACGCCGCTACGTCGGATATTTTGCCGTTTGCAGTTTGCCGAGCCAGTGCAGAGCAGAAAACATGTATGTACCATGTACAACTGTATTTACAACGAGACCCAGAGCGGAGCTAAGCTGACTCGAGTCGAGTCGAGGCGAGCCGAGCTGAGCTGGGCTGAGCTGAGCGATTGTCGAGGCTGATTTTGTTTTGGCAGCATTTTTTGTAGGGAACCTCAACGATTAGCAGAGTGTGTGTGATTCAATGCTTATCTATAGAGCTGGAGTGCCTAATATAATAAATATACGTTAAAGTAGGAGTTCAGCTAGTAATATTGTTTATAGTTTTAACAAGCTTAGGCTCATCCACTCGCCAGTTTTCTAGCTTATAAAATGGGTTTTTGTTTTGTAGGGTACTATATCAATTATAGTAATTTTTTCATAAATAGAAACTTAGAATAAAAGCCAAGCCTTAGATAGCCAGTTCTATCTCATTGCAACCATGGGGTATTTTAGATTTTTTAAGCGACTTTCTATATGATAATTGAATACAACGCAGTTCTTGTTTGTTTTGGGAAAATACTTTATGAGGTCTGTAAAGATATGCGTAGTTTTTACTTTGCTAAATTTAATTGCAATATGCATTGTTTAACTTATGTGTCTTTGGGTTTAAATGGGAATTTAAAAGGCTCAGGTCTTTAAAGTCAGGTATTTCTTTCAAGTCTGGACACACACACGTATGTGTAATATGTGTAACAGTCTGTAAGCACATGCCACACATTTCGCTGGTCGTGGGGCTACTGATATGCAGCCAGGCAGGGCCATTGTGGCATCCTGTTTCGCGCGTCTTTAGAATATGCAGGAAGCTCGAGAGATTTAGATGATAATGCGAATAAATGCCTAATGTACGGTTATTCATAACCCCCATTGTTGGATGCCAGTGAAATTTGCGACAAATGTGTGTGCTGCCGCTCGAAATAGTATTCGAAAATGAGTGCACATTATGCCAATAAATGATATATGGGCAATTTAATATGCGCATTCAATCGATTTCTTAGTTTCTTAGCTCCGTTTCGCATTGAACCCATCCAGACTTAATCTTACTGATGAACCATACTGGATTATCAACGGAGTGTATTCTTTGTCTTGGATCTTGTAACCATTGTGTATCGTAACCCGAACACTTCAAAAACCTTTTGGCTTTTTCGAAAAACGCACCGCATCGCGTCGTGGCAATTGCTGTGTGGACACGAGTTTATTGTGGCTTTATAAATTAAAATAATTTTGATTGATTACTTTGGATTATCTTGTCATTTGCCAGCGTCTAATAGAATATTTAACGATACCAGAGAGATAAACCGGTTTTCCGTTGCCTTTGTTTTCGTACGAAATACGAAATTTCTGCGTTTATGCTAGTTCGGTTTCCTCAACTCAGCTCAACACAATTTCATGCAAACTCACCCAAAAATGTGTGCGTATAGACTTCGATCAAAGACCGTAACCTGTGCTCGAACAATCTTGTCCAAGAAACGCGTCAAACGAAGACGAACTTGGAGAGACCGAAAAATTACATGCTACCTTACGGATCGAGAAGTGATTAAACTTAAACCTATCTGCTTCATAGATACCTTATTTGCTGATATGCTTGGGATACTCGGGGTCTAAAAAAGGAACTATGATTTCATGCAGTCGTTTATTCTTGGACTCTATCGTCATCTGGCGAGTACGCGAACAGAGTTCTGCCTTGGTAGCTGGGTTAGTTAAGCTTTCTTTCCCTCCTAACTTTCCCTGCAAATCTTTACATGTTTTGGCCAAAGATCGCATCGCATATGGAGCAGTTGCTGGGATCTGATCTGGGCAAATGGCGAGGCGAAGCGTCAAATAGCAAAGTATTCTTACAACAATAGTTCTTTATGGGGACGTATGAGTATGCAAGATTCGGCGTGCGAGTGTCGATGGTTTTGTTGATTCTTTGGATTGGATTGGATTGGACGTATGAAGTATTGTATTGTATTTTCAATCAGGCGCGCGAGATTTTGAGTTGTATGTTACGCGCTTTTGTCAGTCGTGAATATGCTGAAATTTGAAATTTACACTGATGGTCAATACTCCCGTACCGTAATTCAAGATATAAATAAATAAATTATAAAGGTTGGCATGGTTGACTGTCTGGTTTGGGTTCGTTTTTTCAAGGCACAGGTAGACAGGCAGGCAGGCGGACAGGCAGCAGGCGGGCAGTTGGAAGCTGTTCAACAGGTCGAAATAGTTTCACCTCCACCTCAAGTGTGTGCAGAACGAAACATACATGTACACACACACACGCACGCACACTCACACATTCGGCAATACGCACTACAGATGGTATTCTAATGAAATGCTATCCACTCGCCAATGATCAATTGTCATTAAAAGAGCTTTGACTCCAAAACTTTGCCTTCTCCCATTGCACACAGATAAAGAGGCTGCGATTTCTGCGCACTGGATTATCCACTATTATTAATAACGCGCAGTTGGAGTAAATTCTAAATTAATCAAGATACTAAACTAAGCTTGATTGGGATCCTTTGATTCTGCGTTAAGTCGATATGCGTCTGACCTAGTTTTTTATGCTTACTTTGTCAGCTCAACTTGCGCAAACAGTTTAATAATTCATTAATATTGTTTGTTATTTTATAGTTGCTTGTATTAGCTAATGTAATTTTAACTAAAATTTATATTAAATTCAGCTCGCTGAAGTTGCAAAATAAACAATGGCGACGCACACACTTTCGAAAGCGCCCTCTTCAGCATATTGATTTATGACCCGTAGCGCCCTCTGGTGTAAGAGCAGCCAAACAATAAAACAGTTCTGCAGTAAGCAGCTTTTTGTTTTGTTACTCAGAGCAAACACCGTATAGATGGCGCATAGGGGGTGGTTTAGGTTATCGATAACAGGAAGTTTCACTACGCAATCAACACAAGTACAACTAGCTTATCGAAGTGACAAAAGATATGAAACAAGATAAACAAGGAACGGCGAGAAGTAGGCAATATCTAATAAAAAAATGTAAATAAGCAATTTTAATATGTATGACATTATTATAACGTTGACAGTTGCATTAATACGGTATTAATTAACCACACCACGAAATCGATAGCAATAACTTTATTATGCGCACCTGAAGTGCACGCACGCGTGCATTAGCGCGGGTGCGTTGAAATTGATACAATGTGTACCGCAGCATCGACATTCCTCGCCGATGACGCAACAGAACAGTTTCGCGTAGTTAAACAGTAGCTGCGGCCGCAAATTGGCATCTGTCTGGCGGCGTTATTACTAAAATTACTACATCAAATCGTTCCACTTAACCGAAAATGTTCCAGTCCCGGCTGCCTCGCGTACGCATTTGGCTGCGGGTTGGGCAGGCGGGCGCGCAGGCAGGCAGGCAGACCTAAATTTGAAGACTGCCAATTAGGCAGTACACATCGAACGAAGAGAGCCCGAGGATGCTCTCTCTAATATTACTTGGGGCCCTCGCGCTTCGGGCGTACTTTGTTATTTGCTCGACTCGATGACAAAGTTGGCGCGCGTTTTCTTTTTTCGCGCGAATATTGTTGCGGCGAATAAATCGCATTTCCACCTGCGCTGCAACATGCAATTAATGCCGGATGCGATTGTGCGCGTATGCGAAGACAAGAAAGCGTAGGCCTCATCTTTATTCATTTTGCATTCGGATAACCCATTGCCTGGACGTCCGGTTCTATGCTGCGCGCTGTGTGTTGTTGAGCCCATCAGAGCCGGATGGGCCGAAAGAGTTTTCGGCTATAAATTAAACGAATTGAAGAAGAAGCGCTCAAAGTCTAAATAAAATATTCGTAACAACAATGGAAATACGCGGAGAACGATAATCGATTTTTGTTTATTGCGCTCTCGCTGCTGCTTCTTCACCTCCCAGACTCCTGCTCCTACACCCTCCACCCCTCCCCGCTGCATACGCACACTCACTTCCACTGCAGCAGCCGTCAGCCGTGTTCCGAGCAGCCTTTGCCCCTTTGTTGTGCTCTTTCTCCCACTCCCACTGTCATGACGAGGCCGACATGTGCCTTTTAATGAAGTAGTAAAACCCATTCATAAACGTATTCGAGCGGGATGTACGCACACGGCCCTGGATCAAGTGAAATTCAGGAGACGGGACCCTGCACTCGGTTCTAGCGAGCGAGCTTATGACGAATAGCAGAATGAGAATTTGTCTGCCAAGTCGCAGACGCAGACGCAGCCGCAGCTCAAGCTGAACCAAGCCACTCATCTCCAGGTAGACGCACAGACGGACCAAAGACGACGGAATGAAACAACTGCGATCTGCAGTTCGCCAATGCAGCCCAGGCCAGGCCAGGCCCGGGCCAGTGCAGAGCTGCAATCGCTTCTCTCTGCTTGCTCTTGCTCTGCTGGCTCTGTGGCTCGTCCGATCACTTTGCCTGGGATGCTCGTCGTCGTGGTGCTGGTTTGCCACGAGCCTAACACACGCCGCAGTTTCGACACTTGCTATCCGCGTTCCAAGTTCGTGGCCACGTTGCGAAAATTTACATTTATCTTGCATTTCAATTTCGTTTTGTGTGGACTTTTTAATTTCCTCTTTGCAAATGGAATCAATTTTGATGCGATGCTGGAAATGAGCAGACTTGCTCGTTTCTTACCAACAACTTACCCCCCTTCCACCCGCTCCCCTGAGTTGCTTGTTGGCTTGGACTTATCAATGAACGTGTTGGTACACTCACAACATACTATTAATTAGAATGAGCAACCCTTCAGGGATACTTGCTTTATATAGATCGTTAATTGTTAATTGTATAATCTCTTTGCTGTTACATAACTTCGGGGATCTCTGAAGGGGCTTGCATCTGTTATCCTTTGTTGGTCAGACAAAGAAAGTCGCGGCAATAAATTTAATAGCCTCGTTAACTGATTTACGAATACAGCTCAAGTTCTGTTGAAATCACGTACAAAACTCTATTTGCTTCAAGCTACGAGCTCTACGATTTTAAGCATAGTCATTATCAGTTAAAGCATAAAAATCTCATAGAGATTCTCATTCTGTACTAGTCCAACCCGGTTTGCCGTCGGTACACATATCACACGCATAACTCTCAAATTTCTCAACTTATTTCCATTTTGACGTATTTGTTTTGGTAACAGTTTTTTTTTTTTTGTTGATATTTCTTCATTTATGGCAATTACTTTAAAGGGTTTTTTGTACCGAAAAGCATATCGCACAAAGTTCCTATCGGTTTTTTTTTGTGTAAACTGTGAAAAAGTATGTGAACTGCTGTGGGAATTTCGGGCAGCACAAAACCTTAGAATTCCAGAGTTTCTTTGTTTCATTTTTGTCTTTTTTTTTATCAAAATGTTGCACTGTGCTGCATATACAATATAGCATAGTATGTCGGAACCGCACGCAAATTGGGCGCTACGTTGAGCTTCACTCTCATAAATTATTTTGGCAACGCATCACGCGAGCGACTTTTACCTGATTTGCACAGACAGTCTACTGAAAGACTGACTAACTAAGGGCGATAACGCTAACAAATTTCGGCCAATACCCACTTCAACGGCTACGCGAAATGATTTTTGTGGGCGATGACTTTTGCACAGCCTCTTTGCTGTGTTTGTGCTGTGTTTTTGTTTTGATCTTTGGCCTGTGTGCTCCCTTCGTCATTTTACCCTATATTTTTGAGCTGGGATCAAAAAGTGTTCCTGGAATGCCGATAAACCATATAATTTTCCTAATTGAATGGGGGTGTATAAACGTGGTCGAGGTCGTGGTAGTGCACTGTCTGGACAGTGCGAATAAAATAAAATATGTGTATTCTTCTACTTCAAGTCATATTTGCAGCTCTAAATTAATTGTGCCCTCATAAATTTTGAGAAAAGCCAAGTATAATCTAAGATTTTTCCCTAGATGTTATGAGTATATTTAATTCTAATGATGTGCATTGTAAAAATATCTGAAATAACGTGATCAGTTACTCTACTCATTCTATTTTAATTGTGCAATATATAAAACTATAAATATTAATACGTTTTAATGGTGTTTGGAATTATTTATCTATGTAGTATTTAAAAGTGCTTCCTAAGGTAGAAAACGCAATTTAGAATGTTTATGATTCGATCTCTATCAGGTTTTTGATCGGCTTTTATTTTACTAACTCTAATTTTCACAAACTATTTAAAAGCCGACGCAAATTTGACCCTTGTTATGATTTATCGAAAATGCAATTTTTTTAAACATTTTTAGAACTGCTTTTGGAAGTGTATATTGAAGATCTGCAGTGTATTGAAAACGCAGGATCCTTCACTGCCCGTCGATTGTGGGATGCCAAAGTCTCGGGAACTATTTAAGTGCGCCCATTATAGTACAATTTATACCTTAGCCGAGCTGCTAAAATGTAGTATGGTAATCAATCTGCTCGCAGATCGCAGACATGGTTGGTTCACTTGAAGTCTGGTATGGAGTATGGTAATTACGGCGAGTGCTTGCGTGCACGAAATTTTTATGTCAATCAGAAATCACACAGCCTCATTGGCTTCGATTGGGTTCCGTATCGAAGTTTTAGAGGGTTTATTGAACGCACCGAACACCGAAACTGATTATGCCTGACAGATAATTGGCCTGGGGTAGTCTAAGGACCTTCAGCCCTCAGCTCTCACGCATCGCTGTCGCTAGTTGACACACATTGCGAATGTGGAGCGCGCGCGCAAGCCTGAGCCGCGGTAATATGCTAAAAGATCCGATCGCAGCAGCACTTACCATCATAAACTTTTGATCCTCGAATTGATGATCGTTGGTCCGGTGTAAGATATGCATTTTGAGTTGGTATTTCTTGTGGCTTTACTAGTTTTCTGGTTGTTTCTCGATTGGAGTTGCCCACATAGAGTGGTGCGTAGAGGGGGGGTCTCGGCGATCGCGATCGATCGTTAATCACTGGCACTAATTTCTGGCACTTTGCGCGTGCAGAACAATACAGAACAGGTACAAGAGCTTAGTAGGTAGATCTATTTGGGCACTGAATAAGGCAACTATAAGTTATCTCAGTACATACTTATGTAGATACAATATTGTATAGTATATATATCGATAGAATTGGAATTACAGCCGCGGCTAGCTGCGTCTATTTGTATTTTATTTAGTATTTATTTAGTATGTATCACACGGCCGAGATGAAAGTGTCGGCAATTACAGGTGCACGGACGCTGCGTGGGTGCTGGAACTTGAGGCGATGCGTTGCTGCTGGATGCGTACGACAATCACAATATCAAATGTTAATCGAGTTGTTTGCAATCGTAAAAAATTTCGAACACGCAGCATAATATACACGGATAATATAACGAAAATCCCGCAAACAAACTTCTGCCTTTGCGCAGCCACTGACGGTAGTTCTCGACTGAACTAAATTTTCTGGTTGGACGTAAAAACCTTCAGGGGATGTGTTCGGTTGCGATGCTGCCGATGCTGCTGCTGCTGTATGAATACAGATGCGCGTGCGTGTGTGTGTGTGTGCATCCATACAGGCGCACACGCTTACACACTCACGGGCACGTCGATATAACACACATATACATGCACATGGACACACACATCGTTGGTATCTGAAACACGTATAAACAAGACACACACACACGCACACAGAGGCATTGAGCCACTGACCCTCCCCGAAGCAGGTTTTCCTAAGCGTGACTTCAGCTCTCTTAGGCGAGCAGCGAATCGAAGAGAGAGTGCGCTCAAATTCGAAGAGAATAAATGTACAGACTGCAAACCGGTTGTGAACCGAACCACTTTGAGCTGGCTCGCTTTTGAACCTAATTTCCGTTATATCCTGCAACTGCTCCTTTTGAATTTAAAAGTATCAAAATATCACTACCACTATAAATCACTGTTACTTAAAAATAAACCAAACCGATAAGTCACAGTTTAATTTGTTCCGCTAACGTGCGTTCATCAAATGCATGAAAATAAATGCAAGGAAATCTATATAAATGTTGTATGCGTTTGATATAAAATTACAGTACAGAAATTTTTTAAGTGCAAGAAAATATTTAATTTTAAAAATGATATATAAATTATAGCAAATATCCCTTCTAAGTTAAAAATATTCAGCCAATGTTAAAGAGCACAAACCACTTGCGTTACAGCTGCAAAGAGAGAGCGGCACACGCGAAAGAGAGACACGCTGTAGATTGCTCTGGCTGCCACCAATACCACTTGAGCAACGTTCCCGTGTGTGTATGTATGCGTGACTATGTGCTGGTGGTCGTGCACGACTCGGAGCGCACAACAGCATCAGCTACACAGCTACAGCCATTTATATTTTCGGAAACCACGCCCCTCGAGCTGACTACTAGACAATGGGCCGAACCCAGAGGCTGCGTCAGCGGCATCGCTATTGCGTCGGCAGCACAGCCTCTGCATATGTGAACAAACACATAAACCCCGAGATACACACACACACACGCGTAGATGCATGTGTATGTATGGGCCATGTATATAAATGTTTGCATATGTTTGTATAAATCGTTTGTGTACTATATACCCGAATACATACATACGCGTTGTATATAGGCGCGGTGGTTGCAAAACTCATACATACACACGCACACGCACACGCACAGGCACGCATACACACAAACATGGAAAGCTGGGGTTGCCAACACGCTTTGCCCTGAGGGGTGTAACTTATGCTACTGGGAAAAACTCCGGCATTGGGCGCGCTTGGCAGTGTGTTTTGCCAGTGGTGAGTGTGCCCTACCATTTTTAGCTCGGGGCTTTTATTTTACACAGAATCACAGAGTGATTATAACGAAAATAAATGTGCGTAGAGCTGTACTATATGTACAGGCACATGCATAAGCCTGAAAAACATATACATAGACACACTCAGTTTAAGCTAATACATATATATATAAATTTATTCAAGCAAATAGTTATTATTGTAGTTGGTTTTCAGCAATTTTCCTTTGAATTATAAAGTTAAAGCTCACCCACTTTACCTTCCACTTAAAGCTTTATTTTATATTCCACAATTTCAGCAAATATACTACTATTTTTATAGCGTAATTTTTCTAAATTTGATGTTAGGGCACTTGGCGAAATTACTATATTTAATTTGTTAAATTAAACCTTAGCGTTTTCATATGTAAACATAGGTTGGCTTGACTGATTTAATGGTATTTCTATACGGCATCATATAGCATTCGTTTTTGCAGTTATGTAGATTTATTTATGCTTATCGATATCAGTATTTAAGTTTTTGTTTCAACAATGGTATTGTTTACAGACGCCCGGTACCAACAAAATCTTATGCAAAACTCAAACTGTTTAGGTGTATATTTTAGTTGCATTGCATTGTTTACTATTTTAAATCGCAGAAAAAATCTTGTAAATAATTAAAAAGGAATATTTCCTATCAGTTTCAAGTGTTTTAAATATATATGGCAATTTATACCTATCTATTAGTACAATTTAATTAAACCGCTTTTTAAAACCTTTTCGTTTCATTAATATTGTTTTTCTTCTCAATTTTTGATAAAATTGGGTTTCAATTCCTGTCAAAACTTTCAATTTTAAAATAGGAAATGTAATTTTGTAAAGTAATCAAGCTATTGTCAGCTATAAAAATGAATCTTGGTGTATTTCATTGTCATAAAAAATACTAGAATATATTTTATATTAATATAATCATATCACATTTTCTTATTTCAAATTGTCTCTATTGCAATTATTTAAATGTAGAATTACTAAGGGCAATAAAACAAACAAAGTATCATACGCCATGAAAATCCCTTGACTTAAGCTTGCTTTTGTGCAAAAATTTAATCGAAAATAGAATAAACACTTGTGAATGTGTCTAGAAAAGTTTTTTAAAGGGTATCTTACTGTTGGGAACAGCTTTCTTTACTTGAGCTAATTCTTCTGCATGTTTTTATTTTTTTTGTTGAGAAATCTCGAATGAAAGAACCGAATTGAAATGATTGCGCCAGGAAGAGGTCTCCACGCATGTGTTTGTTGCTATTGTGCTGCTCCGACATGTATTTTGTATTTGTGCCGCACAGCGAGCAGCTGAAGAAGCATTTACATTTACTGCCAGTGCCACGAACGACAGCAGCAGCAGCAGCAGCGGCAGCAGAAACGGCAGTCGTGAATATCCTGCGGCGTTCACGAGTTGCACCCGAGGCGCTGCATTTTGGCCTCATCCTAAATTAGGTGCTCAGGCTCGCTAGACGGAGCCGCTGCCGTGCCGGAGGAGCTCAAGTCTTTCTCTCTCTCTCTCTCTCTCTTTCTAGGGAAAGAAATGCATAAATGCATTGGCAAGCTACGAGACATCCCAGGAGGTTAGGAGAGCTGCCAATACTTGCAGGCCTGTGTATCTGTGCGCTTATTATGCCTGCCCCTTCAGTACATAAGTCCCGGCATGCCAATGGCTGCGGATCTGTGCACCAGTCCCAGTGTGCTGCCACTGCTGCTGCTGGGGATCGCAATTTATGCGGCATGGCAGCGGCAGCAGCAGCGCAGCGCAGCGCAGAGTGAAAATCAATATTGTTTCGTTAAGCGAGCAGGGCATCCGTATCGCGTACTCGAATCGTAACAAAAAATGGCGGCTCCGATCATCGATCGTTGCCGCAGCCACAGCCACAGCCACAGCCTGCCGCGACCACAAATGAGCAGCCGCAATCATAAATCGTGCCGTTGCAATGAAGCCGCCTAAGTGGAGGAGGAGGGTCGAGCCAAGCGTCGGCAGCGTCGCAATTGGATAATGCACCTGAGCACCCGTTTCGAATCCCCTCATTTACTGCCAAAGACGTGCAACAAGCCCATGTACACACTCACACACTCACACACACACACACCCATGCAGGGCACCAGTTTGTATGTGTGTGAGTGTGTGTGCGTGTAATCTGCATACTTTGCCAGGGAACCTGCACAAGTCTTGGCGGATTTGTATGTACTGCTGACTATATGGAAAGAGGCACAGGCTGCTGCTGCTGTACTGGCGTGTTGTGTCGCTACTCACGATTTTCACAATTGCTGCCTTTCGATACCTTAATAACCCTAGCAATGGCAAATTTATATTCATCCAAATTAGTTGCCATGTAACTGCACAGAGAGTGCGAGAGAGAGATCACACAGCACCCTCATCAGACTCGAGTGTATATATGATTCATGCCCATACTCGAACTGAACTTTAGGAAAGTGTATAGCAAGCAACGCCATAAGGTGCTGCCTAGTAGAGATCAGTTAGCATGTAAAGATTTCAAATGATCACAGAAGTAGATCTTGGAAAATATATAAATTCTAAAATTTGTTTGCATATTCCTCTACAAGAAAATCTTAAGCTAAACTGTTTGATTTAGCTTTTGATTTTGAGATGATAGAACAAGCTGGATATCAGTTATGGCACTTGAATAGTAGGGTGACTGTATCTAGTATAGATCAGTTAATAAATATAGGTTTAACGTGCTAAACGAAGTACCATATTCAAGTATTAATTCCTTGACTCTTGCGTATACTTTATTACCAAAGATTTGAAGCTAAACTGATTAAGTTAGCTGTATATTTTTAGATCATTGCATCTTAAGCTGAGCAGTAAAAGTACTTGATCTTATAAAGTTTGTTTTTTTATTTTATATCCTGCATTTCTAACTGAATTTCTTGCTGTGTATCTGCGCTAGTTTACAGACAAAGAACTTCCAGTTTATTGATCTATAAGACAGTTTATTGGTCTATAGGAACACCCAAACAATCTTCTAATTGTATCCGCATTTCTCGCCGTGTAGCTGCGCTAGTTTTTTGGCCAAGCTTGCAGGATATTTTCGCCGTATTGCACCCCTGCACATTGGTGCGAAATGAAACGTAGAAGAGCAAACAATTAATACGCTACGCTAACGTTGTGATTGAGTATTTGAATTTGCAACTACTTCGGAGTACATTTTTTACATTCGCTCGCACAAATTGTACCCTTGTACCCCGTGTACCGCGCAGGAGCCGCGGCTGCCGCAGCAGCAGTCGCGCGAAGCGGTGAAGTAATATTTTCGTAGGACCGCGGGCGATTTCGCTCATATTCGTTAAGTCCTCCTCAGTTGCAGACAGATTCAAATTTCGGTGGATGCGGCCGGTCGACGCGTTGCGTTGCGCTGCGTCTCGGCTCGGCAAAAGCAGCAGCAGCAGAAGCAGGCCGTCCCTGGGCCAGCCTCTCTCTCTCTCTCTCTCTCTCCCGCTTTCTCTCCCTGTCTCTGTCTCTCTGCGGCACACGAATCATGACCATGAGCCAGGCGATGCTGCAAAAAGGCTGCTGCAATGTTGCACGACGTCCAATTGCCGCGGGGAAGATGTGCGCGCTCGTCGACGTCGTCGTCGTCGTCGTCGTTGTTGTAGCCGCAGCCCCTTGCGCGCTTGGCCATTGCCGTTGCCGTTGCCGCTGCCGTTGCCATTGCTGAGATACTTCTACTACATATATAAGTATGTATTTTCAGTTGCAGTTGCAGCAGGCGGATGTTTACAGCGTATTTCCTACGGCTCTGCTCGTGTGCACCTTTAATCCGCTCTTCTTTTTGCAACCGAACGGCAACAACAACAAGAGCAGCAACAACAACAAGACCGCCGAAAGAGCGCAGCCAACAGGCAACCCCGGTCCATTTAAATACGAGGCCGAGAGTAAAAAACATCTGCAACTCTGTGTGTGTGTGTGTGTTGGTGCCGTGGATTACCGTTGCCACTCTGACACACACACACACACACATTAGTAGTACCTAGATGGGGCCTACAGTTTAGCAAATACTAAGACACCGCCAACACTTAATTAAAGCATGTTGCATATGATTTATAGGCATAACTATATCTTCTCTACATATCTGATCAACTCGAAAGTTACCTGAAACAATAAGTACGCCTTATCGAGCTTATTGACCATGTATCTTTCAAGCCGCAGTACTGATATTAACTAAACTATAATACTAAACCAAAATAATTGTAAGCTATTAGGAACTTATTATCCTTATACTATTATTATTATAGTCCAAGCTAATAAAACCTAGTAGTAGTACCAAATAATCGCAGTTACTGCTCTTAAGTTTTATAAATACTACATAAAATTATTTTTTACTGCATTAACACATTTTTAAACACTGTGCAAAAGAAGTACAAAGTGAGTTTAACATTTTTCTAACGTATTATAGACCTAGACCGGACATTAAAGAGAAATTGTACATAAAAGAGACTATATACAGCCCACGACAAGCCCTTGCAACATTGTCCAACACTATTCATGATCATACTAATCAACCATACATGTGTGGTAAACCTAAATACCCCTTTCTATGTCGACCATAGGGTCTTTTCTAGGCGTTTCCCCACTCGACACTAGTTTTTTGTAAGGATGTCGCTGTAACTAATTGGACCAGCGCCGCTGGCAAGGAGTGGCCACTTTTGATGTATAACTCAAATGACCGATGTGGGAAGGTGGAGAAGGAGACACAGACGAATAGCTAGACCTGTATGACCGACTGTGCGCACACAGTGTCAATAAAAATATTTAAGTTGAAGCCGTTAGAAACGAGGGCTTCGAATCTCGGAATCGCAAGCAACAACCTACTGTAGGGCAAGCTACATTTAGCAGGCATAGCTGTGAAATACCCTGCACAGAGAGGTACAGGGATAAAGTTCTTATTCTTATAAGATAGGTACATGTTCTACGGACTTCTACGCTAACCTAACCCGACTCTCGTTTATAGGGTACAAAATTGCTTAAACTCTATTTAGGGAGACGCGTTTTGTGCGCTCTTCTGCTCAGTTCTGTTCTGCCTCTGTGGGCGCCAGCGTGTTCATGAGGTAATAAAACCTGAATACTGTATTGCGTGAGGCGCCTCCTTTAAGCCGATGAAAGAAACGGAATTTCTATGTGAGAAAATTATCAATGCGTCGGAGTCCAATGATGAAATTGGTATTATTAAACCGAGCGAATCGTAACCACTGCACGCTGTCTCTCTCTCTCTCTCTCTCTCCCTCTCTCTGTGTGTGTTGTGTTCCAGATTGGCAGTTGATGATCCCGAAAATTAAAAGCCACACATACAAAATGCGGAATTCAAACAGAACCCAGGAAGGGAGCGAGGGAGATCGTTAAGGAATATAAATTGGACAATGAAATCATTAAAGGCCTGCTAATTATTGGCGAGAGAGTTAAATGTTGTGCTCGCCTTTAAGTATCCAGCATGTTTTATGATACAACGAGGATACGCAGAGTTTTTTCTACCGAAATAATGCAGAAATTTACCAGTTACGGATAATTCCGAAGTGTTTGCTTAGCTTGGCAACTAGGGAATCGAAGAGGACAACGTTATTTATCATGCATCTTGAACTTTTGCTTTAAATCATAAAATATACATATTTGTATATATATAGTCGGGTATAGCAGCTGTAGACGGATTCAATCCACGTCGATCATTTTAATTTCATATAATATGCGTTCCAGTCCACTTCAAGTGATTTATGCCTTGGATCAATATCATCATTAGAAATTTATGGTTGAATTTTACAGCAAAACAAAACAAAATAACAGGTTCTGTCCGCGGACCCCGAAAATATTTCGCTGCATGTGAACGATCTGGCAATTTGCACGATATCGAAGGCATCTGATGGAATAGGTCAATCAGACGGACGGCGTTGCATATTCTTTTTATTCTGCATATTCTTCGAAAGGTGAATACATGATGTGCATGATGATTATGAAGTTTCATCCACTTTCAGCGTAAATCTCTCGCCAATTTCATAATACTTCCACAGTAGTTGAAGGTACTGCCTCATATTGCAGGCATTATACAATAAAGAGTCTACAAATTGTTGCATTCAGCTCGGGGATATCTTGGCAAAGTGCCTGCGGTTGCGTTTCTGCATCAAGATTGCTTAAAAAGTGCGTAAAAACTGAAATAGCATGAAACCGTAACTGATCGCAACAATTGCGTAGTGCGTTAAGGTTGTCGGAAGAGCTCTTTGCATACTTTGGCTATGTGTGGGAATAGTCTGTGGCCCACCCCTTGGCAATATGGCAGACAAAGTAGAGAGCGAGAGAGAGAGAGAGATTCCAACTCTACGTTCGTTCGCCTGCAGATATGCCATAAGCAAAGTGTGTAAGAGATGGCACTCGTAATGCAGATAACGCAGGGGGAACACTTCAAGCGATATGCGTGGAAAAAGAGACCTGCTTGGTCTATAAATTATACGTGTAGGTATTATCAATTAGCACCGTCTCGCAACTTGGTTGACTGATGTTGCAGCTAATATACAGATATATATTGCGTAAGTACATGGTCTGGTTTTTTTTTTGTATATAATATAGTACTGATAAAACGCAACTCTCGCGCCACAGCAGAACTTGCGTTTTGCCCCATGACTTACCCGGTCCGCGCGCCGACCTGTCGCTGCTGATAACTTCATTGGAAAGCGAACGCGTGCCGACCCCCACTGACATATTTGTTTTGCAGGCAAACGGACACTGACTACGCGTGAAACATGATATGCCGCCATTAATATAAATCATATAATAAGTTTAAATCGTTCACGGCGCCGCCGCGGTGCGCTCTCTCTCTCTGTGTGTCTGCCTGCTGCCTTGGCATCCACACAAAAAAAAAAATGGAAAAAAAACATCGCTGTGCATGCGGCAACGCGAACGCATACTTGTTTACGAGGTGCTCGATCGAGAATTGACAATTTCATAAGTATTATAATTATAACGCATATGACGTCAATACAAAAACCATCGCACAGCGTGTGGTGGGCCTGTGGCCGAATTTGATCGCGCCTCTCAGACTGCACTTTTCGTTACACATAAATAACAATTGTAAACTGTAGAGATGACAAACAATCGATATTATACTGATTTAGGCACCATCGATTGTGTGACATCTTAATGAACTGTTGCAGAACAGTGGCAAAGTAATTCGCATCTACAAGAAATCGATAAGTACATACAAATTCGATATATCTGCTAATATCACGCCCAATAGGCACGCGGGGCGAGAAAGTAATAATCTATTTAGTTACCGCTGTTTATTAACATGGAAACCCATCACAGGCATCGATGCACTCGGTGCGCATTTTGTTTGTTTGCTGACAAAAGACACTCGCACATGCTTATCCATTTTGGCAGCAGTGTTTTTTTATGAATTTAATTAAAACGACTGCGCTCAGGTCACGTGACCGACCTTCGTAATGTATCCGCTATGTGAGTATTGGGTTCTCTTCTCGAGCCGAGCCGTGGGCAATTTCGCTGCCGCCCTCATGCCCTTTTCACCCACTCAGGTGTGCAGCGTAGAAGCAACAACAACAAAGAAGACGACGCTCTCTCGACCAGAACGCCGCAAAAGGAAAACATATGCGTGCCGCCTAAACGACGTTCGCTGCCACTCGCACTACTTGGCTTTTCACTTTTTAGCATGAAGTGCGCACTAATCACTTGAGCCAAAAATGTACTCCACACTCACAAACACATACACACACGCACACAGGGATACGACGCGAAGGAGGACAAATCGTAGAGTGGATAATGCGGGGATGAAAGCGCGCTGTTGATGTTGTGTCGAGCCGCCGCAGAGTGTTTCGTCATGTCTTGAAGCGCATAAATAAGGTCACGTGCCGCACATTTGTACTTTAGGCTTTGCTCGGGTGTTTTTTCTCTCTGCCCCTCTTGATTTTGCTGTCGGACCATTGGACAGTCGTAACATGCAACATGATGCCGTCGCGATCTGCACCTCTTGTCCAATATTAACATATCGAATTATTAGCCTACCCAGAACATAGGATAATGCGGATAAAGATTATGAACGCGAGTATGAAATTTCACAATTATCTCCGAAATCCTTTTATGCATATAATTGGCATTTAAATATTTCTAATATTCATATCTGTGTGGGTAATTACGAGTCCGTTCCGACGCGTTCGTACGTCAATTTCTTCCGCTGGCTTAGTGTCCAATGTGGGTTTTATCAGTCATTTGAGCTCCTTTTTAACGCCGCTCATGATACCAGCAAACGTTCTTATTGTATTCAAATACAGCCCACCCTTATTTGCCTATCGCAAAATGTCAACAACAATTCCAGTGGTTCCCATAGAATTTTGAGAAAGCCCTAAGTTTATTTCCAAATTTAACGGAACCTCCCAACAGTTTTCGGACGCTGAATTAAGATATCAAAAAGTCTATGAGCTTAATCGGTCAAAGGATTAGAAATCCGTCTTTGTTGGTTTAGAAATAACGAGTCCGAAATAAAGCTTAGTGCAAGCAGCTTTACCTTATGCGAGAATCTCTAATTTAATTGAAGTATCGTGTGGTTTTGCCTTTATTAACGTAAATAATACTTTTTTCACGTGCGACTGCGGGATATCTTTATTCAATGGTCACGTTCGTTAGACCCTTGAAAAAGATATCACGAATAAGGCACGAAATGCAGTGATGAAATTTATTTTAAAATTCAACTCCTACACTCATCTTCAAATCCCTTATAAGACTGGATTTCAAAGATAATTTCTAATTGGTTTACAATTCGAAAAATATAATCATATAACGAATATTCAAAGATTTTTTTTCACAATGTTGTTTAAATAAGGAAATCCTTTGTAAGTCTATAACTCTCGACATTCAAGAAGTCGTGACGTATTACTCTTTTTCGAAAATCAGGAAATGGCAGTGACAGTGTCAGAGGTTGTTGATTACTTTTGATTAAAGCGACTCCTCGTGATTAAGGAAACGATGTGGTGCGACTCGGAGCGACTTCGAAACTGCTGTGCTTGGCCCTGCGCTTATAAAATAATCAGCTTCACCAACTGCCGAGGATTTGTCACCCCTATTAAAGAGTGTTTGATGTATTATTCGGTTCATTTGTCAGACAGGTCTGGGCAAACAAAACGCAACCGCACTAACCACCGTCACAGAAACAACGACGGGGAACGGGAACGGGATAACTGGCGGTGACAGACAGAGCTTCAGACCAAAATGTAAGTTCGAAAGAAGAGGAAACCTAAGGGAATCCAATTGTATTTGAGGTGGTTTCAAGCTTAAGTTCCTTGCAATTATTCTATATACATTTCACACACTTTGAACACGAATCACGTGAAACATATCTATTTAAATATCGTTCGTTAAATATGGTCGAGATATATCATCTATTTGTATTACACTGCACCTTTAAATTTGCCTGTATTCAAGCAGAATTTCAATTAACATCCACAACCACAAAGTTTTTCTCATGTCCGACGGTCCATCCACCTTGTACCCTTTACGACACTTCACAGTTCTGTGTAATACGTATTTCTCATCTCGTTTTTTTAAACTGGGCCTCCCTTAAAGCTACTCTCGACAAAAAATAATAATTTTGTTTACCTTTCGTTGGAGTGAAGAGAAATGAGTTTTTCCACATATTAACATTATGCTACATAATGGGGGATGATCAATTTCTCCATTTGGTTATCTACTAAACCGAAATAACTAAATTATGGGGAACTGTAGAAGAGAGAGGCGACAGACAATTGGGTTTGTGATGGTTGATTTAGCTGCTAAGCATCAAGCTCTCTGAGCCTGTAATTACTTTTGTCAGTGAACTGAACCCCCAAAGTGTTCTGGGGAGGATTTCCTATGTTGGCAAAATTATTGTGGAAATTTTAACTGGTTTTTTTGTATATATAAGTTAAAAAGTTATAGGGTAAGCTAAAGAACATTCAGTTTCTAATAAGTTTTACTTTCTTTTTAGCAGTTCTTGTGCCTATATTTCACACAGCTGTTTTCACAAAATGTCCAAGGAATCAGGAAACACAAATTGGTATATACAAGGCAAAGAAATATGATTTATCTGCAACCGTATGAAATAATGTGCTTATAAATACCTGCCAGGCGTTGGCGTCCAAGGTAGCCAAAAATGACATATCCAACTCCTGCGGAAGTAAGAGAAAAGTTTGCTAAAATAATTTTCCAATTTGACGGACTATGCTGGTACTGCGGTCACCTTCCGTCGAAAGTTGCTCGTGAAATCCAGAATGACAGCCTCGGCGAGTACACTGGGCAAATGTTAAATTATGCAAATACTTATAAATATTTCCGGCGCTTGCGGCCGGTGCCTGGTGGCGTCAGGTGAATCACAGAATCACAAATTGTGCGTCTCGCCGACGGACTTTTCGCACGCACTGTGCACTGTGGGTCCCTAAACTCGATAAATTTTCTTGCCGTACGCTTTCACTTAACGGCGGCAATGACGGTACCAGCTTGGGCGACTCCGGGAGTTGTACTTGGGCTTCCGGTTAGTCAATTTCCGTTCCGTTCCGTAACGTTGCAAAACTTGCACACTGCTGTACAATGACAGTGGTGCCACTAGTGGAGCACATGGGCAAAGATACACACGGCTGCCACTGGAGATGTGTATGAATACTATGTGTAGAGATGCCGATGTAGCGACGGCTACGGTGGCGGCGGCGACGACGGTGGTTACGTGCTCGCCTCGACTGAATCAACTTCAACTTCCGTATCTCCTTTGTGGTTTTTGGCCAAAGGATTTGCCCAGCTTACGTGTGCCTGATGCCTTTCGCTGTGCGACTGCTACCAGGACTCAGCCCTTGGCTATGTACTACCCGAGGGGTGTACAGCATGCAGCAGCTTCTGTTGGCCACGGCCCGTCTCCATGTCGTCCAAGATAACGCAGCTCTTGAAACATGCCTTTCCAATACATATGCCTCCATTTACGTATGTATACGTGCATGTACACGTACGCACATACGTATGTTTGTGTGCCTGTACATATGTACATGCTCCAACGGGCTTTCACCCACACAACCGCACATTATGCGTATGTACAGGTACATTGGGTGCGTTTGCGAGTGTGTGAGATTCAGTTTCGGATATGGATTCAATCTTCTGCATGCCAGTATGACCCGAGGAAATAAAGCAATGCTTACACCACCACCCATCTCTCCTCTCACAGAAGCACTTGGATATATTGCCTAAGTTCGCTGGTCTTCTCTATTCTAGGTACAAATCACGCTGGGTGAGGATGTACCGAAACGGCAAAAAATAAGTACTCCGAACTAGGTACATCAAGCCGTAGCCAGAGTACCAGCAGCAAGGCCCCAAATTGTCGCCGGAATACATATCGCTTTTGGGGATGCTCACAGTACTATGTACCACGCAGCACACACACACACACACACACACCGCTCACGCCAATGTGTACATGTACGTATTATGTACTACTGCGAGTACCCACCCTTCTGGCAACCAATCAGCTGTGCTCTCTTTCCGTTCTCTTATTTTGCACAGGCTTTCTCTTTTCTGGAAAGGATGCTCTGGACTGTAACGAACGTCGCCTGCTGCCGCAGAGTTTTCCAACAGCAACGGCTGCTGCATCAGGAATCCCACAATATGGCTGCATTAGCGTCTTAAGTAAGTGAACTGACAAAAGCCAATGGCTCGACTGCGGATTACTTTAAGAAAATATGGAAAAATAACTCTAAGAACGTAATTTTGAAACTTGTGAAGTGCGAAATGCAGACAAATTGCAGGAAAGCCCTTATTAGTTCGATAGTTTGCTAATTAGTTCGAATTATCTCTGCCTTTGTTCCTAATCTATCGAATAATTCGATTATTAAACAACTTCTGTTTTACACACCTCTATCATGCAAGCCGGCTGAAATGTTGCTGTTTGTTTATCTAAATAAAACATACACGTGCCGAACAATTCAATCAATTTAATATTCTGTCAACGTTTCGAAAAAGTCGATGAATGATTAAAATGTAAAGATTGCCCTACAAATACCACGAATAAACTAAATATTGACTGTACTGACTGTAATATTTGCATACTCTGGATATTGCCGGGAACAATAAAGAAACCCAGACAAGTGCCGCTTCGACTTCTTGCTGCTGCAGTGGCCAAAGATAACAAATGACCTTAGCCTAAACGCAGGCAATGGGCATGCATTTGTGTCCGGCGTAAGAGGGCAATCAGCGTCATTAACTGTTGACCGACCCAAACACTGAAGAAATCGAGAATAGATTAGTATTTAATGAGTTTTTATATTTCTACAAAATCAAACCTAACGATTCATTCGTGTTCAATTGCAGAGGCCTCGCAGCCGCAGCCGCAGCCAGAGGCATCAACCGAAGGCCCGAGAATGCCCAAGTGCCCAGCTCGGCGCACGTGCGTTCCTGCTTAGCTAGAGACGAACTCGGTCGAAGCCAGTCGCATTCGAAGTCGAAGAGGTATTTAGGTGTACGGAATTTTAAAATTCATATACATATATTTATATTTCCACTAATTCATTTTTAATAATTTGTTTGGCTCTGGCTTGGACCGCTCCTCATCACGCCCCGCTTCTTGTGTGTTAATTATCGCATGCGTTGTGTGCGCCGACGACCTGGTCGAGCGGAGACAAGCTGGCGGTGTCTGTGCGAGCGAGAGATAAACGAGTTGGGCCCCGCATTCTACAGGAGCAGGTCGCATTGTGGATTCCTTCTCTCTGTGATTCAGATTTTGGGGGTGAGATCGGCTGTTCTGAAACAATTTATTATGTTCTTCTTCGAGCAAAGTTTGCGTTCTTACAACGTTCTGTTCCTTACCGAACCCACAGTCTACTAACGATGGCACTGGCTCTCCCCTGTAGATATTGAGTGGGAAAATCTTTATTTAATACCCATTGAAATAGACAAAAAATGAACTCATTTATAATTATATGTTTTAAAATTAGATTATCATTATCGGGCGCTTTATGATAATTATATATATTATAGGGATTTACTTGTAATTTCTAAAGATCAAATATTGATATCCCATTATCGGGAAGGAATGCACGATTGTCCGATAGATTAGAGCCAGTTCAGACCTATACAATCCTGTATATCTTGGAGCAATTGGACTACAACATTTTTACTCGCTTCTGCCAGGTCTCGGGGTACGGCGAAAATAAATGTTTCGACTGTAGCATGGTGCCCGAAAACCCGACAAAGGTGGAGCACGAGCTTCTGCCGCAAAATGTGTGCCACATCTGAAAGATGCTGGGCAAGGCAAAGTACTTGCTGTCGCTCCTCCTTTTTGCTCCTTTCGCAGCAGCAGCGGGAGCAGAAGCAGCAACGACTCGCAGGGTGCTACGACCGTCTTGATCTCGAAAAGGAGGAGTAGTGCACATAGCGCAAGGGTCCGGGCACCAGGCTAGTGGCCCCGCGGCAAAAAGTGGGAGTTGCAATAATTGTTTAATTATAGGATTTTGTTCGTTTGACTTTGCATTTTGTGCGCATAACATTTGCTTTATATTATTATGTCTTACACCTACACCAAATCGGCTAACTTGATTTTGGGTTGCGTTTTGTGTTGGGCATATAAAATAAAAGTACTCTGTATACAAATTAAGTTAAATATGAATTCAAATGCAAAAATACGAGCATAAAAGTACGCAACCTGAATAAGCTAAGTAAAAATATGTATATATTTAAAGATATATATTTATATGGGAAGGGTAAGCAATAATCAACATGAAAATATTAAGAACTTTGTCTGCTCATTTTTCATACCCTGTGCCCATTGAAAAAGCCTGCGAAAGGGTATGTTAGTTAGTGATGCATATTTTATGCTTATGATATATAATACTTTTTAGAGTATACATAATCTTGATCAGTATTTATAGCGCAGTCGATTTGGTGACTGCGTATTCAATAGGAAAGAAAGGATAGTGCAATTGATTATAGGTGCTCTGCCAGTCGAGCAGACCCGTCGGCCCAGCTCTGCCTACTTGTTAAACTTGTCTTGCTCAGGTTGCTCTGCGCCTTCGCTACCTTCTTAGTCTGCGCTGCATTTGCTGTGTTGTCATCGCACTGAAATCTGCAACCGCAGCAGCAGCGAAACGGAGATGTTCCCGGCATGCTGCGTTGCTTCGCCCTTTTGCGACTGCCTTCTAAAATATTTTCGCAGTTCCTGCTTGACTTGGCTTAGGCAGGTTGGGGGGCAGTCTGCCCGCTTGTGGCACGTGTTGTGGGCTGAGGATCCACTAAAGTGGGCTCTACAGTTTCACTAGATTATATACTGCGGTTCCGCTTGATTTCCCATAGGTAATCGGTATAGTCAGGATATATAGCATGTATGCTCTAGACCTGCTCGGTTTTCTCGCAATTTTGCATATACAACTGCAACTGCTATCGTCAGTGGCTTCTTCAGCGCACCTCACCCCTCACCCCCTTATACCCTTGCGCACTTATGCGCCTGCTGCAATCGTGCTCTGAAAAATATGAGCTTAAGCCCGTGCCAGACTCGCTGCTTGTACCGCTGCTGCTGCCTTCTCATTTAATGCCTGCAGCCGCGGGGCGATCGGTTCGATCTCGCCAGAGTGTGCAGCCGTTTGCAAATGGGCTCCAACAAGAGACAGAGCCAGAGCCAGAATGGGGAGAATGGATGACGACGGCGAGGACGAGAACGAGGACGCGTTGTTTTACTGCCAGATATCAAAGCTCTACTCCCTCTAATTACTGCAAAGCGTCCGAGTTACTGGACAAGCCGGGCCAGGCCAAGTCAAGCCCCATCGCTCGCGTAGCCTGTCTGCCAAAACACCCACAACGAGCCGGCGCGGCGCGTCGTCGCTCTCGCACCGCCCCGAGGCAAATTTTGTGCAGGTCACTCAGCACGGTCTAACGGCGGAGGGGCTCGACGGCAAAGGTGAGGCGAAGGCGCAGGCGAAGGCGAACGCATATTTCTACCTTTGGCATAAGGGACGAGCTGTGTCGGGCAGCGCAAGTAAAATTGCCCGGGCACTTGGTACGTTGCCTGATAAACGTTAGACGTGACGAGAATAATTTTCGCGATAAGGATCTCGAGTGCCTTCGCGCGCATGCAAATTTTCGAAGATTATGCTATGATTACCAGCAGTTAAAGTGATTTCCAGCGCACTAGTATTGCGCCCCGAAAGATAAACGGCACACGAATGAGAGGTTTTACAGAGATTTTCCAAAAATATTTTAATCGCGCCGTAACCAATCGAAATTTCGGAAGTTGACGCGACAGATGTGCGTTCAAATTTGCATATACAATGGATAAACTTCAAAATATATGTAAATTTGCGCATATATAATAAATTAAAATCTATTTTGTTTCAATTTCATTGTCTCATTATTGCTGTTCTTAAGAAACTTCAGTGTGCCAGTTAGATGAGCTTTTGCCTATTTCGTTTCATTCTCATTGTCAACTAATTCATTTCTAAATGTGGTACACTTTTTACATAGTATGGTAAATTTCTAAATAGGTACACTTGTGCACCCTGTTGCCATGGGTACAAGCGCTTGCCAGCTTAGTAATTTGGCAACTGTTGTTCCACAAGTTCCCTACATCACACACACACACACACACATGCGCACGCACAGACTTATCTAACACAAACGCAAAGTACGCGTATTTGTGTACAAGTGCAGATGTGTTTAACAGATGGCGCCAATTCGCCGCATTGTATTAAGCAGTTAAACAAACACAACACGCATGTACGGCGGGGGCGAGAGGGCTGGCTAGCTAACGCGGCGAGGCGAGCCGGCGCATCCATTGAACATTCAATTTCATATTCACACAGTACAATCGCAATTCAATTGAAGATTGACAGGTTCATGAATGGATATTGTTCATTTTGTTTGCATTTGAATTTCATGCACGCCAACAATTGCTCTTTTAGTGGCCGCGCACGGAGCGGAACGGGAGGATTACGCACTCGAGTAAATATCGCTTATTCATGGGAAAGGAATAGCGGCCGCTTGAGCCGTGCGGCTCATTAACGGTGCGGCTAATCCTGCAACAAAACCCGATGGCAAGTGGAACTGTGGAACTGCTTATGCAATTGGCGAATACACCAGCAAATCCCGCAATATATCCGGCACGGTGTTTCCATATGGGAAACTAACGTATAAGTGGATAAGTAAACGAAGCTGATGCAACGGCATAATGACAACAATTTGAGGCAATTGAAAATTTCTAAAAAAAAAAAAAAAGAGTAACCCAAACGAATCGGCGCTATGGGAAGCCTATTGTAGATCCTATTAAGCTATGTAAATATAGACATATTCTTAGCTAATGTGTTGTCTATGAAGTATAGTTGCAAGAGAGTTGTATGCCTAAAAGGAGGTAGGATGTGGGATACTCATATTGATTTCGATTTTTGTGGTATTATGGCAGACAATATTTAATTGTATGTGTGTTTAATATTTATAATACTTTATTCCAAATTGACTGTCTGTAGCTCTACCTAATGCTGAGATCTTTACAACTCCAACTAGTCTTGCCTGATTCAGTATAAATAAGCTACACACACGTACTTCAAAGGTTCGGCCCCGCTTCCAGCTGTCGAAATATATCCATTCGTAATGAGTGCGGGGATTTAAAACTGGAATACTTGAAATCCAAACGGGGTGTACTGATTGTGTTAGGCAGGGGTAAGAATAACACACTCCACAGAAACAACTGCCCGAAATCCACGCAACGCACAAGCGCGATATCGACGCAGATTCCCAAACATTTTGATTTGCGCATGAATTTCAAAGTAAATCGATTGAATTGCAAATTGATTGGATAAATGGGGCGTAAGAAGGCGCCAGGTACAGGAAAATACCTGATAGATAGGACACCCTCTAACAGCTTTTTATCTTCCAGCTAATTGAGGTCGTGCACGCAGTGACAGCGCCGCACAACTAATCGCTAATGTGTCAGTCAGGGTCAGAGGTAATACGTTTGCCATACACAGTCCCCTCGAGTAGGTAGGCTGCGTGCCACCCCCTTTGGCTGCGGTATGGTCTGCAATCCCATAAGGGGTACTTTTTAATGAGAACCTGACACAACAACATTCGACAAGTGCACCAGAAGAGTTACAGGCAAACACAATCGAGAATCGGGCGAATGGGTGTACAATTATCTTCGTCCGACTCAGCGGATATGCCCACAAACACATTCCCCGCACTGGATTAGCCGGAGAGTGATTGCGTGGAATGACGTGAATTTTGACAGATGGTAATTTTCAATTCTTGTTTTTTTGATCTAACAATTTAAAAGTGTTTTGTTGTCCTGCGTTACGCTTTATTTGACAAATAGGTAATTTTCCTGGGACCGCAGTCGACGAGGAGGAGTGAGAGGCCTATTAAGGGATTTTCAAATGAAGTGCGCCTGTCAACATTGCGAGAACTTCGAGTCGATGTTGCAAGTGTTGTCACAATATTTGACGCTGATCTGGTGATTATTTCAATATTATAATATGCCCTGAAGATACCCTGCAGCCGGAAGTAGCGGGTATATTGCACGAGTTTTTTAAGAGTATCGAAGTTCTAGCATCTGCTGGAGTTACTTTCCCATGAAGGTTCGTACAGCATATCTAACAGTCTAAACGATTTCATACTGTTCCTGGTAACCCAAAACTCTTTAGTCTCGAAAAGTGATAAATATGTAGCACAACTCGCATACGATTATAACGACTGCTAACGGTAATCATATTGATAACTCCCTCGGCGCAAATTATGGGTTACCACATGTTGGCGCAATTCTCTCGGGTTGAAACACGGAGAGTGCCCGCACTCCATAAGGGCGATTCACTTTTTAGCTCTTTGGCACGGGCAACGCTCTACGGTTCGTCCCGGGGAGATTCGCGTAACAAGAAATTGTCACGTAGCCCTCAGTCGCGCGCGGTGACACCGATAGAGCGAAACCAACAAGGCGTGGGGCGGGGGACGATTTTTTACCATGCGCATGTTAACAAATGCGAGGGCGGGCAAACGCAGCCCCCCTACTTCTTACCCTCCCACAGCCCACGCCCCCTACCTCAGTTAAAGCGTCAAGAAATTGTAATTACAATTTGGAGTTGCAACCACTCGGTCGGAGCGTGGAAAGCGGCAGCTCGAGCGGTTTGCCCAATTCTCCGCCGGGGTGGCCAGTGGTTAAGCGAGCGTGTAATTTACAATTTGCTCTGGTTAGCCACGTCGGCAGCGGCAAACCCCGACAAATGTTTTAATTATGGTTTATTTTACATTTGCAATTTGAGTGATGCGACAAAGAAAGCTCCTTAATTGTTTCGCGCCGACATATCCGGGGGCAAGAAACTAGCGACAATTCAAACAGTTGCGAATTATTATTATTGTGTACTTTGGATGGGACAAAACGATCTCTTAAGTGCCATGAATACTGGATTAGCCAGTACAATAACAGGAAGTGAAAGGCAAAGGAAAGGTAAGCTGGTCAGCTGAAATAGAAAAGGCATGAAATTTCTAGCTAAATGCTGTATGCTAGCTAAAAAAGAATTAATTACTTGTTCTAGAAACAGGATCGAAATGATCTGCATATCATGACAATTTGAATCCCTATAGCACACATCGAGATCTTTCATTTCTAATGCTTCGTTCTTAAGAATAAATCTATCGAAAACAATGAATATATTAAATCCATTGGGACTGTCAATACTGTTATCGATTTTACTCATGGTTCAAGGCTTGGCTGTCTTCGTCCAGTAACATTCGTTTAGTTTATTCAACAACCTTAGTAAAAACATGAACCGAGTGGTGCTAAGCTTTGCTAGTGCCAGTGTGACCAGTACAATCGGGAATAGCAGCCTGATGCAATTAATATGGTTTGTGTCTTTAATTGGCGAAGCAAACAAATATATCTTGCATTCACTCAAGAAACACGCTAAATAATACCAAAGAAATACATCTTAAAAGCAAAGTAAGACGTAACGTAAACGTAACGAAACCGCTGCGCTTGCGTTCGAAAAAGCAGCATGAATGTATTTACCGAACCGTACGGCGGTTAGTTAGTCTTGGATATCGCGCGGTGAAACTACACACATGCTTGTCGAAGCACCTGGCTGGGTGTTGTAAGGTGTAAACGCTGGAAAAGCGCCCAAATACAGACGGAATAGTCATTGTTTGATTGTCGAAACAATTGAAAAGTAATTTGTGTGTGTTTTTGTGATTTATTTTGAATTTAAAAACAGCGGATTTGGAATTGAAATTGAAGTGTTTATCCATCCGCTCGTCTGGCCGTTACTCAATATTGTTGACCTGCTGCAGATAACGGTAACAGTTACGCGAAAGTCTGTGACGTCTGCGTGCGTGTGAGTGTGTGTGTGCGAGTGTGTGTATTTGCAAAAATGCTGCACTTTTATTATGCCTGTATTAAATAATACATTTGCATCTGGTGAAAGTGTGTTAACTGCTTCTGCCTCTGCGTTCGCATCGCTTCCCATTGCAGCAATAATATCGAATTAAGCGAGTGGCCAATGAAACCTGCAGAAACATAAGACGACGACGACGACGGCGACGAAGGCGACGACAGCGCAGATCGAAAGTGCAGCGAAACAAGAAAAAGCTGAAACAAGCCGCAGAAACTTATCGCGAGTTATCTTCGAGTATTGTTTATCGAAAATTAGGTGCACATCTCACTCGATTGTCAGCTATCAATTCGGCAATTTCCCCAATTCAGTGCAGGCGGGTGGGGGCGGGGCGGTACTTTTCTGGAAACGCATAACCAGATTGTCCAGATTGTCCGGCTTTGCCCGCGCATGTAACCGATTTGTTTTTGTAGAGCGACCGGCGCAAAAGCCAATTGATTGCGCAAAAGAGAGCTGAAAAGAGCAGAGGCAGATGCAGCAGCAGCAGCCGTGGCAGCACCAGCAGCAGGGGGGCAGCACTGGCACGGGCAGCATAATTGAAAATGCTCGTGATAAACGCGGTTAAAGGCGGCAAAGGCGGGCGCGCAAGGTCAACGCAATGCAATAGCTCACTTAAATGTTAATGAAAACTTTGTCAAAATTTTAAACAGGCAAAAAAGACAAAAACTTGCGCCACAAACCTGCGTTGCGAAGTCACACTTGTTATTTATAGCGCGTACTACATATAGTCGCTCTTTACGCGAGCGCGCGCGCGCGCACACAGGCTATGCGTCGCATTGCATAATCTCGGCCCAAAAATTGAAACACAGCCCCAATCAAAAAGAGACCATTCGCCACGCCGGAGTATACCCTGCAATATGCTAATCAAGCCATCCAGCCAGCCAGCCAGCCCGCTCAGTTTTTTCAATGTCATTTGTCTGTTTTCGTCTGAGTCGAAGCATCTGTAAATAATTTATGTGAAGAGATTTGGCAAGAAAGAGAGAGAGAGAGAAGAAAGAAAAGAAAAAAATAAATAAACAAAATGATCGCGCACGCTGTAAGTGACAAAGCAAAGCAACAAAAGGCGCTTTTCAAAAGACAAATTATCTTTGTTTTTTTCTGGTCATAACATCCGATTGTTAGTCATATGGGTATATCGTATATATATTCCTCGAAACATGTTTCCAATATTTCTGCTGTGTACTTACCTAATGTTTTTTGCCCTGCCTGCGATTAATTTTGCCCATAATCGCGTAAAATCACGACACATTTTCGGGCATGTTTCATTATTTAACTGCGCATATACCATAAAACTGACAGCTCAATTAGTTATGTGTGTTGCAACAAAAAAAGCGAAAAAACCAAATGTAAAATAATAAAACTAGCATCTACACATGCTACGTGCCGGCACTAATTACTATATAGAGCCGAGTCTAGCTTTTTTTTTTAAGATTTTACAGTCAAGAGATCAGCGTTTATTCGAAAAAAGATCTATTCCAATTAGGCATAGTCCAAATATATATAAATACTGTCTCCAACGGCATCCAAATGCGTGTAGATCAAGAGTTCAGACTATGAATATAGATAGATCGACTTATACTCTACAGAGTTTCTTCCAATCACATGCATTCCTCACTCTATATCACTCTAAGCCTATTATACTAACTGCTTTTCGGAACTAACGAACTGTTATTACGTTCTTCTTCCTTAATCAGACTATCGAACAGGTTTGCTTCAGTCTAGAAGTACCCATTGAACTGGTAGCAATTAATCCAATTACATTCACTTCAAAATATTTAATACTACCCTCCGGGGAGGGTATTAAAGCTACATTGTTAAGAAACCAAGCTCAAAAAGCCAAGCTTTTTGGCCATATTTGCAATTCATTGACACTGCATGGCGTAAAAAACTGAAATAAAAAAATAAACGAAAAAAAAAAATAAGAAAAAAAAAACTGGTTTCGCTGGAAAATACACTTGCGCTTATCATGGACCTGTAGTTGGTTTTGCAACGCGAAAAACAGTTTGACGTCATTTACGCAACAACACAACAAACTGGAGGTTTCATTTATGCAACATGACCCAAAAAGGCAAGACCTTTATCCTCGAGCAGTGTGTGTCCTCGGCGCCAAAAGGTCTTTGCTACTCACTTGTGCAACCCCTGGAGGTAGAAAAGAAATTTGCATCTCCCTGACCCTGTTCAGTCAGTTATCGGGCGAGTCAGATCTAACCTGGTCACGGTCGCCGGGTTGTCCAACTGTCTTAGAAAAAACCACAAGAACAGCAGCTGACCAGCTCAAACTGTCACTAATTATGCACTTATCGCAATTTAAATACTAGTTCAAATTGATACAGAATTATAATTGATTATAATGGCTCTAAAATTGGCTGCATATCTTATAATATTCATGGCTTAGTTATAGCTATATTCTTCAGATACATTACTGTAGCCTTTGGATATTCATAGATATCACGGTTTAAATGCCATGGTCTTACAGCATTACGTTTATTAGCGAAAAAATCCTATGAAAAATGATATAACAACCAATTACTTGTACGCAGAGTTGTTGAAAACCGTTATCGACTTTTTAGAGTGCGTCGAAAGTTGCGTTCGAAATGATAAACTCAGCCACGTTTCGGCTTTATCATTGACTCTCTATTGTTTGTGTGTTAAACTGACCGTTTAAGTGCGGCATACACATACACATGGATACATGAATATGTATTTATGTAATTGTAAGTCTTTTTGTCTGTCATACTTTCACTGCACGTTCTGTACTGTGTCGATTTCCAGGCCAAGCCCCTGCTATAGGCCAAACTGTCAACAGAGAGTTGAGGCTTGAAGTTGGCCTTATAGTTGCTACATTTGTACCACTGTGCAGTCTCTTATTGGGCGGGGTATAGTAGCTCTAGTTCTAGTATTTAGTATGAAGTTTCTACTGATTTATTAATCCATTTACCCATTTCACTTTTAGTTCTTTTAGTTTTTAAATTATTTTGGCATTTTTGGAATTCTTTAACCATAAATCTAACCACTGTGCATCTGTTGCAAGGCCTGCACTTTCGTTTTTAATTTCGGCTCATTCAACCCGCTACTCGCACAACTATCATAATTATTATAGGCTTCCACTTGGTGCTGCAACTGGTTACAGCCGATGCCGATTCAAGCTCAGCGATTGCAGCAGTTACCCTTACTTCTCAGTTGCAGTTGAGCAAGCACGCAATGCCGGTCGCCGACGCCGAGATACCCTGTGTTTTCTATCACTTCTAACACCTACACAGTTGTCATGCACAAAAGTAGTTTCTTTAATTTGTAGACTTAGCTATCTCAGTCGTAAGCAGCCAGATACCTTAGCTGTCTGTTACAGGGAGTATTCGAGGCCAGGCTGGGCATTTCCAAATCGTTTCCAGCAGCATCGTTATAATTTCCTAATCACTTTGGCGGTTTCTCGTCGTTTCTAAAACTTTAAACTTTTATGTTTTGTTGCGAGAATGTCTACAGAAGTCGCAAATTTGCAGTAATTTATACAGATTACGTTAATGAATTAGAATTGTAATGATTTTGTTGACTTTAAATAATGTAAGAGCTATGCGAAAATGGATTTCAAAAGCAGCGGGGGGGAAGCTCAACTGACTTGAGTATAATAGCTAAGTAAAACTCAGCCAAGAATAATGTATAATCGCATTGTAAACTATTCTACGAATTAGGTACACTCAAAGAAGCCTTAGTACAGCCTAAATTAGTCTCAGTCGCGCGTATAGCACATTATCTTCATGTACATCTCTGTCTATATAACAATTTTTCATATGTGCGGGCCACATTAGGATTATTTTCCAAAAGCTGTATCATTTGCTGACGAGTTTTCCCCCTCGCCGGCTTAATTGCTTTTTCATGCATCTCTCAGTTCACTTAACCTGGTACACCCTGGCGAAAAAGTAAGCGAATTAAGAACCGAATGTCTGTACTACACATATAATTACATAGTATAGCACTTAATCCGAAAATAATCGAAGGAAGCAAACTTGTGTATTTTAGGGGCATGCGAAATTGATTAAATATGTAGAAATATTTATGAATTGATGTAGACACGTGTCTACATAATTGCGATGGCTATTTGGCTTTCGAAGTGGAGGTCAATTTAGCTTATAACACGATCGGGTACACTCTCCATTAAACGATACGTAGTATTCATGTTGACCCGAAGACTTTAGCTAAGATTTATTATCTGAAGGCGACTCTTTGGAGCTGAAGTCAAAGTATTCTTGAGTTTATTAGTGTAGCATGTGTGTTTACTTTTTGCAAGCACTGTGGCTTGTTAAAAATCGGTCTAGAATTCCGTTTATCTGCACAATAATTAGGCAAACTATATACCATATACACAAGCTGCATAATACGAATTTTGGATGTTTTTTAACGCTCGATTACATGGCTTAAATAGCGCGTTCTGACCGTTGGCCGCGTTTTATACCAACCTTCATAATCGTACACCTTTATAGAGTACATGTGTATGTGTGTGTGGGGCCACATTAGACCTATAAATGGCGATGTCGCATGGGGCTTCACTTTAAATTCAGTTCCGAAGTGGCGACGCGCACGCGCACAGCAGGAACAAAAGAATAAACGAATCTCCGTGCCGTGATATAAAACAAACTGATCAAATCATTTAATCTGCAGCAAAATGTATCGAATATGTAGTCTCCTGGTCGTCATCTACTCCTGCCAGTCGCTGGGAGCAGACATCCTCATGGCCACAATGGGCGGAACCAAATCGCATAAGATACCATTCTGGGAACTGGCCAAGGGACTCATAGCCAGGTGTGTAGTGTGATCGAAACAGTGATCTGTGCATAGATCATTCATAGTCACAGTTTATGCGTGACCAGTGAAATTAAATTTCTTTAATAGCTCTACATGTTCTCTTTCAGGGGTCACAACATAACATTCCTCAGCGGATTTCCGGCAGATTTTCACTTTGAGGGACTGCATGAGGTCACGCCGGGCGGACTTGTCGAGTTCATACAGAACTACACAAACTGGGATCTATTGGGGTCCCGAATGAATGGAGAAATGCCCATCAAACCCTGGGATGGATTACGCTATGCGTTCGAGGTGAGCACTACGAGTTGAAGCAACCTCATTAGGCTCACGACTCTTGCGTTTCTATCCATTTCAGTCATGCGACGCCTTGTTGGCCGATCCAGAGACGATGGAACTGGCGAATCGAACTTTTGATTTGGCCATACTGGACGGAGCCTTCCCCGAGTGCGTGCAGGGCCTGATTCATCATCAAAAGATTCCGTTTATGTACATGAACACGGTTGGATTCTACATGGGCAGTTTGACTATCGCAGGAAATCCCGCGAGTTATGCGATAACTCCGAATTTCTATTCTCGCTTCACGGACACGATGACTCTGTATGAGCGTGCGCTGAACACAGGCATGCAAATCGGGCAGAATATTCTGCATAGTGTGAGTAGAACCTGAAGAGATCTGCCTACTATATTGCTAACTTGGCTATAATCTTTATCAGTATGTTATGCGTCGCACTCATCGCGTGCTGCGTGACCACTTGGGCCAGCATATACCGCATCCTTATGAGACAACGCGTAATGTGAGCTTCATTCTGCAAAACGGACACGCTGTCGTCACCTATCCACGCGCTTTGAATCCCAATGTTGCAGAAGTAGCTTGCATACACTGCAAGGCAGCTCGACCGCTGCCCCAGGACTTGGACGATTTCATTGCGTCGTCGGGAACCTCCGGTTTTATTTATGTCTCAATGGGCTCGTCCGTCAAGGCGGCCAACATGCCAGAGTCGCTGCGACGTATGCTTGTGAAGACCTTTGCTCATCTGCCTTACCATGTGCTGTGGAAGTACGAGGGTGACGAAGCAGACATGCACGATCTGACGCCCAATGTGAAGCTGTCGCGTTGGCTGCCACAGCAGGACATTCTCGGGCACAAAAAGCTTCGGGCGTTTGTCACCCATGGCGGACTGTTGAGCATGTTCGAGACGGTCTATCACGGTGTGCCGGTCGTCACCATGCCAGTTTTCTGCGATCACGATGTCAACTCGGCCAAGGCGGAGGTCGATGGCTATGCCATCAAGCTGGATCTGGAGACGTTGTCTACGACTAAACTGTTCAAAGCCATAATGAAGGTCATTCATGAGCCTGGTTACCGAAAGGCAGCTAAATATCGCCAGCGATTGCTGCTGGATCAGAGATCCACGGCACTCGATACAGCCGTCTACTGGACGGAGTATGTGCTGCGGCACAATGGTGCCTATCATTTGCAGTCTCCAGGTCGCAACCTAAGGTTGGTATTCTAAAATTGGATAAGAGAATATGAATGTGCTTAACAGATTCTTCTTTCTTTCAACAGTTGGTGGCAATATTACCTTCTCGATGTGATCGGCCTGTACCTATTAGCCCTCTATGCTCTGATATTAATGCTAAAACGTTTTGACATTCGATCGGACAAAACGCGAAGTCAGCATTTTCCTATAATTCCAGCCAGCAAAACTAAAGCTAAGAAATCGTGAACATAGTCTAAGTTGGAACGTCTAACTATACACATTTAAATTAATGTCTTTCGAGGATCATAGGAACACGCACTAACAAAATGAAAATGTATGAATCGGAATCCAAGTCCGGGCATATTAAATTACAATCGAATAGCGTGATATAATCTAAAAGAAGTTGCAAAAAGATACCCTACAGAACGGAGCATCTGAATTTGAGAGCTCAGGAACATCTATCTATATGCGTATGTCACTTGATAGCTCGACGTCAATTTACAATAGGAATGCAGATATTATTACCCTCTTAGTTCATAGTTCGCTGTTTCGGGAAAAGTGCCTTGTATATAATGTCTATATTTATAACTAGAAATATATGTATCTTTAAAATTGATAGGCCTTTAAATTCTGAACGTTTTGATAACATTTCCACATGCGAATAACTAAAACCAAAGTCTTTAAATCATAATAATTATCATCTATCGTGGTTAGTTAAAATAAATAAAATTCAATCTCAAATACAAGGGTTTTTATACATTACCAATTAAAGCTGTAGCACACTTGTTTGCCAACATAATTTAAAACGATTGATTGACCTTTTGGGTATTAAAAACTGTAACAACTTTTTATACATGTTTGCTTCTATAGGACACAGTATATTGCTTAACCAACTTATGTATTCAGCTTAACTAGTTTCTCCATCATTTTTTCCTCCTTAATTTTTCGTTTGGCTTCCTTTTGTTTGCGCTTGTCTTCCTTCTCCTTTTGCTCAAGCATTTCCTTGAAACGTTCGTCTCGCGTGTCCACCTTGAAACCGAAATGCCGGCGAACCTCTTCGATCAATCGTTCCTTGCGTTCAATTGCCGCCTTTGCGTCTGCTTCACGCTTCGCAATCTTAGCGCTCAAGTCTGATTTCCATTGTTCCAGTTTCTCGAGCTTCTTGAGTATGGCGTCTTCACGTTCCTTGATAGCATTCAGTTTTTCAGCCTTCGCAACTCGTGATTTCTCCAACATTTGCTGAATTGTTTGGGGTTGCGTAATGTTTTGGAGTTCTTCGGCTTTGGCAATATCTGCTTTTGTGCCAAAGCAAATTTGTGGATTAATTTCAGTTTTTGAACCATACCGTCCATAGATTGCTCTCTGATAGCGTTCAGTTAAATGTATCCAAGAATGTGCTTCGTCGTATGGTTTTACATCATGCAGCACATTTTTATGTTGTTGGAGTAGTCGGGATTTGTCGCGAACAGGTTGATATTCCTCTTCTTCGATTACAAAAGAAGCTGGCAGTTCTGTCTTCGCAGCTGCAGTCGAATAATTCAGGCGTCTAAGTGCAGCTCCTGCTAATGCATTTAACTTGACGACATTCATTATTAATTGTATATATCTTTATATTTGTTTAACTACTGAGTGAAGGCATCTCAGTTTTAGTGATGACCAAATTAACGATATATTCCAACTATCGATTGCTATTGTAAGCGATTATTTGTATAAGAACTGGGTACATATATTTTCATTTTATTATTACAGTTATTAGATATTACAGTTACTTTGGCGCTATGAAAAATGTTCTGCTTATTTCAAAAAGAATTGCCTCCGATAATTCTTCGATTTACATACATTTTCCAAATCGAATTTACCAATGTGACCAGATCTCAAAAAGTATAATCACCCAGTTTTTGGCCTCGCAAAAATGCGAGGTCACACTGATAATCAGCTGTGTTTGTTGAAGTTCAAAAAGGCATGTGGTAGTTTAAAATTTCAAAAACAAATCGCGCGTAAAATTTGTTAAACAAAAAATTAAATTTCAAATGTTTATTTAATAGTTTTATTAATTGATGATCACAGCAAGCGTGTTAAACTATCAGCGATGTCTAAAGTAATCGATGAATGTAGATTTCATTCGTTTTCCATCTCTAACAATTATCTTGGCATTGGCAATTTTTATCAGCTGGCAGCGGCTTGTTTTGCTTTATTTGTTTTTTTTTATTGTTTGTTTTATAAATATCATGCGCTTCAATAGTACAAAAATAGATATCAATAAAATTTTTTGCTTCCCGATCTGTTAAGACAGTGGGGTCCGTTCCCGCGTCGTATCTCGTAAAGGTGAGAAATAAAGAAAGAGTTTGCCAACGAACCCATAGTGCTTGAACTTTGGAATTTGAATTAAATGGTTTTGAATCGATTTTTGATAATGCACAGTCACATTGCCGGGCTATTATTAGTTTGATTTTTAATTTGTATGATGATTATTAATGAAGTCTGCTATTATATTGAATAGTTTCACCTTTCCAAATTTATTTAATTTAATTTTGATTTATGTTAATGCCAGCTGAAAAGTAATGACATTTGAAAAGCGCTGCTTATTTCCGCATATGTTGAAGGTTGGTTAAATAAATAAATAATTTAGATGGGAATTTAATAATTAGTGAGATGCAAACGGTGTACACAACTTGCTTTTCTAATTTAAAATGTTGTAATTGGTCCGCACTATAAAAGCGCAAAACGAGCTAATGCAAAAAGCTATCGATAACTCTTTGACTCATCGATGGATTTAAAAACAAAGAAGAATAATGATTATAAGAAAAATATGTGTTATACTTTGGATAAATATTTTTATAGATAATTTCGTATCTTCTTAACAGAATAATTTCTTATGCAAGAAATTCAGCAATCTAGTTATAAGCATTGCCGAACACTCATACATCGTGTCGCCTCTAATACGTTTGCTCGCACTTGCTCTCAAACTTTATCAGCTGTTTGACTAGTTTATTGTTCTCTACATTCTCAGCTGCATTTATTATTAATTAAAAGTGGTCGACAGCAGTGGAAGTAATTTCTAGTTTCTAGTAAAGTTCACCTGGACTAAAGACGTAGTTTGGCAAAGCAGCAACAAAGTCTAATGTACGGAAAGAAAAAAAAAGCGCTTCGTGTATAACCACCTGTTGACCTTGAACTTTCAAACTGTAATGAATTCGAGTTTGATACTCACAACGTCATGGATATTTGCTTGGATAATTAAATTTCTTGTTGGTCTTCGAAAATTTCATTGTGGCTTGCTTCTCACGTTTCAGTTTTGACGTTTTCGCTCTGTCGACCTAATCGTAAATACGATGATCTAGGCAATCACTGGCCGCGATAACTGATAAGAATTAGTCTCGGCCCGTATTTTAAATGGCTAAACTTTGGAATTAATTCCCATTCGTATTTCAGCTCAATTGCAGTGAAGAGTAGTTCGAATGGAGTTCGAATTTAAGGACAACTTGAGCAGCAACAGCAGCAGTGATGGTGGGCAGGTGCCAGATCTCAATCTGAACCAGCGTTATCGGCATGCTGGCGATCTTACTGGCGAACCGCCAACCCGAGCAGTAAGTGCGCACTTTGAACTTTGGATTATAGAGCTTTGTGTAGTTGTTACATGTCTATTGTTTTATTTTTTATACTTGTTTTTCCTGCAGTTTTCCGAGGTCACCATTAAAGTGCCTTGGGGCCACCTCGCTGGCAAATGGTATGGACCACAAAGTGTTCAACCCATATTGGGACTCCATGGTTGGCAAGATAATGCGGGCACATATGATTTGCTTGTGCCATTGCTATCACCGGATGTGGCATTTTTGTCTGTGGATCTACCCGGACATGGGCTTTCTTCACGCCTGCCTGACGGCTGCTATTACAATTCGGTGGATAATCTCTATGTGATAAGGCTTATCATGAAGCAATACAAATGGGAGAAGGTGTCACTTGTTGGGCATTCAATGTCTTCCATTATCTGCTTTGTATTTGCCGCTGTCTTTCCCGATAAGGTGGATATGATAATTGGCATTGACGCATTGAAGCCCCATCAGCGTCCCTATCCTTCGGTCATCCGCACAATGGAAACTCGGTTGGATGAATTTCTACGCGAAGATGAACGCAATCGTAGCAAGAACGAGCCACCCAGCTATTCGTACGACGAACTCATCGAACGCGTCTACATCGGCACCTTTCATTCGGTCAACAAAGAGCTGTGCAAGCACATAATGGCGCGTAATATCCAGAAGTCTGGCAAGTTCCCGGACAAGTACTTCTTTTGCCGCGATCGTCGTCTCAAGTTTTACAACTATGCGATTGGATCGCAGGAGCTGTGCGTTGAGATGGCCCATCGGATCACCTGTCCCTATCTGTTCATCAAGGGTTCTCAGTCATCATATTTCGAGGACAAAAAATATTACGATGAAGTGCTCGATGTGCTCATTAAGAAACCTAATTTCGAGTATCTTGAGGCTAATGGCACACATCATCTGCACATGAACAATCCGGAGGATATTATTGAACCGATAAATAATTTTATACAACGCTTCGGACCAGGTGCAACCGCTGCAGCGCGTCGAAAAGCCAAAGAAGCTGCCGATAGCAAGCTATAAAGCATCAAAAACGATCACAGAGAAGAGTCAGTATAAACCTAAGTCAAATAGAGCATATTTACCGTTGCTTACGATGCGATTGTCTAGGTCCATCGATAAACTCTTATTTAAACTACTTAATTGATGAATTTACTGTTAAAGCCGGCGCCCGGATTGCCCGACTGTGCCTGAGGCTAAAAATATACCATGTACAATAATATATACGCATCTATATATAAAAAAAACCACGTATGTATGTATGTGCTACTTATATGTATTCATGTAGGCTGCCTCCAGGTGATACCTAAAGGTTGTTCGCTTGGCTTTTGCAGTGAAGGATAACAAGGAACTGGTTGTACGTTCGCGCATTGCGCTGCTGTGCCCAGTTAACCCTTTAAAGCTCTCCATTTCAGAAATGATGGCCACTCAATGAGTAAAGTTAATAACAGATATTGATACGATGCGCCGATTGCCATTTAAATCTTACAACTGCAACACATTTATCCGCCTGAATCTTGTCACATTTTATAGCGCTATCGAACCTTGATGGGTTAATTGAATGGGTATGGGTATTGCGTATACAACAACCAACGAACCAATCGCGACATAAGGAGCCGGCAGTTGACCTACATTTCGGCCATGTAGAATCCGCAGGCAAACGAAAGTGTTAATAACCGACAAACTAGTTTGGACCCATGCGACGTCAGCCGGCGCGTTGTTCCCGCGCGGTTGCATCACGTTTTAGACTCTTTCTTGGTATTTTTTCATCTCGCTCTCTCTCTCTCCTTCTTTCTGCTTGTTGTCTTTTTACCATTTTTGGGGGTCAGCTGTCGGATTTACATTGAAATGACAAATTAAATATGTATGTACATGTTTGTTCCAAAAATACCAAATAAAAAAATTAAGCAATTCGAAATAAAAGAAGGTGCCAAAGAGCATAGCAGAGTTGTTGGCCCTGCAGCTTCCACATAAGTCTGCATAAATTTCGGCTGAGATGTTACCCACATATATTAGTACGTGTGTATTTTTATACTTTTCACCTCGACCAATATGGCTAATTCCTGCTGCGGTTCATTATGGCAACGACTACTTGGCACCGTGATTAATGAGCAGCAATTAAATGTGGCCCAAGACAGAGTGCTTCATATGCACATACATATATGGAAGCAATTCATTAAGATCTCTTCCGATTTGCGTTACTAGCCGCGACTATTTATGAATGAAATAGAGTTCGAGTTAATTTTCATAGTTTAGTTTTAATTACTGTTCCTCACTTGAACAGGACTTCAAGCTCAGCATTTGGTTTATTCCATACTAATCAACAAAACGCTAAAATTATGATAGTTATTACTGTTGTTGAGAAGGATGCGCCGCGATGTATTCCAGGGCACGCAAGATGGCTTCTGGGATTGGTGGTGGTGTGGGCAGATGGGCACCCTGTGGTTGGAATCCATTCTCGTCGGCTGTGTAAGTCAACTGAATGTTTTCACCTTCGGGACTAATGTATCCAAAGCTGCCAGCGACACCGTTGGAATTGCCGCTCTCTTGCACCTGGATACCATTGCTGGTTTCGAAGGAGTTCGAGTAAGTGCCATCGGGTTGCGGGGTGTCGTTCGATTCCCTGGTAATAACAGCATCCTTGTCAATGTTGTCGGCTTGGGCGCATACGACCAGGGCGGCGAGGAGGCAGATGGTCTGCATAAAGAACATGATTAGTATCCTGTTGTCATCCTGTTATCCGATTTGGCGTGCTCCGTTCAGCCATCAGTTGCTGGTATACTCACTAGCTTGAACATGTTGCTTCAGTTGTCTAATTCACACTGTTTGGTTAACTTCGAGTGCCAAAGGCCTTTTATACTCGCAGCAAGCCGAACTTAAGCGCAGTCGCCAACACAAATGTGGCGCGTAGTCGTCGTCTTTGTCGACGTCTTCGCATCTAATCTGCCGCTAAGCTGCGCTGCTGGCCAGCCGTACTAAATATTATTAAACTTTTAAATATCTACATATATGCATAATTTGAGCAAAGAGCAATAAACGATCAAATTAAATTAAATTCGGGGCACAAAAAAAGGCGAAGATAAAATGGAAAACCTTTTAAGCGTGTTCAAATATAAATATACATATAGATCGATTGGTTGAGGGATTCACTTCAAGTGGCGATGATCTTCGCTTCGGCTGGTATTAATGTTTTTCGTGTTTTGACATTAGTCTGACGCTCTGCCCACAGATTGAGCAACAATTCCTTTACGATCGCTACACGTTGATTGGCTGAAAATCGAAAATTGAAACTGAAACCAATTTATTATCTACTTCAGTTTCGATTTCGTTGGACATTTGCCTTATGGGGAAACCAGTTTAATTATTTAATTAGGCAGCGCTGAGAAGAATTCTTCATTCAAAATGAAACACAAATCATCAAGTTCACATTAGCATACCAATTTGTGGCGGAACAATAAATTAGTTCACTGTTGCTTCAAGTGGTTCAATCCCAATTTTATTCCCCGAACCCCCACACCTGAATACCGACTAATGAAAAGGCTGCTATGCTAGTTGTCGCCAAGCCCATTAGATCGGATTCTGCTTAGCACGTGTAAAATCAAAAGACTTCGCACACAAACTTGCTCAACAGCTATCTGATTCTGCGCGGGGCAACAAATTAGAATTGCTAAAATGCCAAACTAATTTTTGGTAGATTTCTATTTTGATGATAGATGATGCATTCTGTGTTTGTGGCTTAAACACCAGCCCAGCTGACGAGGGTTGCTCCAATAGATTTCGAATGCGAAGCAATGATACTTTGTTTAATGACATTCTTTTATTTGTCTATAGTTTTAGAAATACGTATACTTTGGCTACAATTTCCACTTATAAGTAGAACGATTTCCATAACATTGACATTTTGCACGTTGTTTAATGAAACCTGTATGCAGCTCATCGGTTTTATGAAGAATGCATTAACCGACGGCAATATTCAAATGCAACTGCCAATCATTAAGCTAGAACGGCATCTTAAGTGCCTAAAGCAAGATCTTGTGCCAAGCTAAAGACAGAAATACTGAAATCTTAGGCTTGAAATATATTGCACTATTTATATATATCTTATTATATCATACATATAAGACCTTACTTATTTGTTTTATGAGCTATGCAAAACTTGTTTAGGCAGATAAATGGATTATTAACTCTTAGTTTCCTTAGTTCATAAAAAAATAAAATATTTTAGCACTAAACAAGTTTACGCAGTTTGCAAAATTCGCAAAGACAAGGCCTGAGTTTGCTTAGTGTAATAAACAGCAAAACTATCTAAAGTAAATTGTGCTATATCATTCATAAACCATGTCGACTGCAACTCTGCATGTGGTATAGCCCAACTAATCGTCGATCTAGAGCACAATAATGCTGATGATGCGCAGCTGAAATCACTGATCTAATTTGCCGTGGATCAGCTTGATCTTCACTGGGGCCGTCTGCCCCCGGCTGAGACTGAGGTTACGCGTCCAATCGGTATTTTTTGGTAGCGACCTTGCGCATCCGAAATCATTTCAACAGCTCTTCGATGTGGACAATTCGCCTCGGCCAGCCAAGCGGGCGGCGGGCACGCGCACCTGCCAACTACAAATCGAACTGTGGCAACAGCAGCAACAGTAACAATCACAGCAACAACAATTGCTGGTGGCGGTGCGTCGTCGGTAACAACGATTGAAAGTGGGAACAAAACGCTGCGAGTAGTTTCAGTGGAATTTCGTCTGCTTGTGGCTAAGTGTGAACCACATAACAAAATACACAAATAATTAAAAAAATGTAGTGTAAAATAAGAAAAGAAATCGAGAAATGTATTGTAAAAAAAAGAGTTGCAAGAGGCGAATGCAAAACTGACACCGAATCCGAAATAAATTGCTGGCAAATGACTCATGGGTTTTAAAAGGTATCGTTGCTGTTGTTGTTAATGTTTCGATTATGATAATACGATTTTTGGCAATTATTGCTACCCATTGCTGCCCTCTGCGCTCATGTATGTAGAGTTGTTGCCAATTGCGGCGATGAGAAGAGGAAAATCGAGCCGAAACCCGTTTGCCGCAGAGCATCGCAGAGCGTATCCATGTGATATAAAAGCCACAACGTGCTGGACCATGGCAATCAGTTGCAACTCAAGCATCCTCCTTTCAACACACATTCAACATCGCAACAGCAACCAACTTAAATCCTCAACATGTTCAAATATGTAAGTGCTTCTCAAGCGTTGTCCAGCTCGAGTTCGAGGCTAATCGACACCTTCATTGCAGCTGCTGTGTGTTGCTCTCATTGGCTTCGTCTGTGCCGACAACATCAACAAGGACGCACAGATACGCAGCTTCCAGAACGATGCATCCGATGCGGAGGGCAATTACCAGTTTGCCTATGAGACAAGCAATGGCATTCAAGTGCAGGAGGCGGGCAACCCATCGGGTGTACGTGGTGCCGTTGCCTACGTCTCGCCCGAGGGTGAGCAAATCTCGTTGAGCTACACGGCCGACGAGGAGGGCTACCATCCCGTCGGTGATCATCTGCCCACACCACCACCTGTGCCTGCCTATGTACTGCGCGCCCTCGAATACATTCGCACTCATCCGCCAGCACAGAAGGACGATCAATAAGTCGTTTGCGCTCCACTCATCCAATCCGCATTTAGAACCACCACAGCCAGTGCATCCATTACCCTCCTCACACATCCACACTCCGAGCCATGTGGCCAAGTCATTGTTATATAGAGACATACGCATTCGCACGTTTTAATTAGTTGTAGTTATCGTTAATAAAGCTCGTTGAAAACGTAGTGCCCAGTAAAACGCAAAACTACCAAGATGTATGTACGTATTGCCGGCCTCGACCGTCGTAGTCGTATACTATATGTATCTCCCATGGAATGAAGTGAAGTCTGAAAGTTGTTTATAGTGTGCAAAAATCATTCTCGAATAATGCAAATAGATTCACATGTTCTTTCATCTTCCCAAAAACCATATATAAACCATTATATACATATACTTTTATATTCCAGTTTATCATTTTGCAAAAACAAGTTTAATTTCGATTGAGTAATCGCTTATAGTCGGTCTTCGCAATTAGCCAGAATTGTTTGCTGCGGGAAACCTTTACAGAACATAGAAACACGTCTAAAATAGTCTCGCATAAAAGGCTATAGAAAACCACGCAATAGGCAGAAGCTATAAAAAATATTCCATAGCCAACCTGCTTAAACATACCCGAACAAATCGCTCGAGGTTCTTAAAAGAATTTTAAATTTATTTATTTCAACGACTATATTAATATTAGAATTGAGGTTCGGCCGTGCCGAACGCGTAGACGCCGTGCAAACACTTGAGTTGCTCTTGTGAACTCGCATTTCAATCGATTGACAATACCCGGAAAGAAAATCCCGTTTAAAGACTCAGTCAGAGCAGCAACTCATTTGATTTCCATCCAGTTGTGACTTGTGAATTCTGAGTAGATGCATAAATATTTATAGGCCGGGTAAACGTCATGGCAGCTACAAAGCCATCTACCTAGTATTATCATAACATGTGTGTTGCCAGTGCTGTGTGGTAACCGTAGCTGAGTTGTTGGGGTCATCAGAACCAAAATATAAATACTATAGAATATATGGCAATTTATTTGTTTTCGTAATATCGTGTGGGTGCGAACGTGGACGTCTCTTTGCGTGCCATAAATTATGATAATGCCTAGAGCTGTCAATACCTCAATATATATATGGGCCATAGTTTCTAGCATAATCAAGTTATGCAGCCGGAAGAATACATGTAGTTGGCTAGTCTATAATATTTTATGGATGACATGATTTATATACAAAACGGAACGACTAGAGGAATCCAAAAGCAAATCAAATTTTGCCTGGCGTCAACTTACGAGAACTATCAACAGTTGAATATATGGATATTGGATTCGGTTTCTACATGCTACGATATCAGCCTTCTTCTTCAACCCCTACCGGAAAGGGGTGGGAGGGGTTCACAGTGTGAATGCCTTGGGCGAGCCATCCTCGTTGTGGGTGCGTATGTATTCCAGCGAGCGTAGGATGTAGCTGGGTGTGGGTGGTGGCTGTGGCAGATGCTTGCCCACCACATGGAAGCCCAGCTCGTCGGCTATGTAGCGTGTTTCGATGGGCACACCCTCCGGTGAGGTATAGCTAAAGATTCCAATGGTTTCTAGTGCATTCCCGGCCGCCTGTACATCGATACCGTTGCTGGTCTTGAAGGCGAACTTGAAGACACCCTCATCGTCCAGCGGTGAAACGCGATAATCGGTTATCTGTGCATCCCGCTCGCTGCCACCGACCAGGCGACGAATGCGTCGAATCCGCACTAGCCTGGCATCCAGTTGACTCCACAGCAGCGCCAGGCACAGCCACGTCAAAAACTATTCGTAAAAGAAACGAGACAAGTGACGAATTTTCTTATCAGCAAAACTGCATCGCATTGGTTCACTTTTAATACCAAAATTCACAGATGGGAACAAGGTCAGTTTGTTCGCTTACAAAATTTCGCATATTCACGCCAAACGTTTTCAACTTGAACATGATTTTAATGTTGTATAATTTGAGCGATTTACTGCGATACACGATTATCGATTCAATCGACGATGAGACAATCTCGAAACGAGGTGTGCGAGGTTCAAAGTTTGCCACCGCACTGCGAGCTGGTCAGACGCTTCTTTCAACTTTATATATGCTCAATACAAATTATATATGAGAAAAACGACGGGCCAAAGCAAACACGATGAAAAACCAATAAACATAATCGAGTGTCAATAGTTTCGCTTGGATCTTTGTCTTCATGGTGTTGTATCTGCGTCTCAGTTTCATATCGCACCGTCTTCTTCTCGACTGTCATCACAGCTAGCCATGTTGATAGCAAACCAAATCCGAGTCTTACCAGTCAAGCATTTCCGTTCAGTCGCGCGTATAGCCAAAACTTTGTTTACCAACAAAACAAATTTATGACAGCCGACTGCATTTTTATGATCTGCCGCTAACCGAGGGTAGCCAAAGTTCTTAGTTCCGATTCCGAATTGGGCTGAATTTATGCATATTCAATATGATACTCAGCTCGGTAACACAAGCTAATCGTAAAATCTGAAACAAGTTTATGTAATTCTTAAACGGTTATAAATTTATTTGATTTTATGGGATCTTGAAATGTTTACCCATTCTTTAAGCTTTCAAATCAGCATCATTCTTGCTTGAGGAATGTGATCCAATTAGCAAGCATTTTATGAAGAAGCTAACAGAACTCATATCTGAATCCGGAAATCGTGTCAAAAGTTATAACATTCCATTCGATATCCATAACGGGGCGTATAGAAAATCCATAGAAATCACAAGATCAGATAAACACACAGAATTATGGCACAGCAAAACAAAGAGAACATCAGAAATGTTTGTTTTTTTTTCAGAATAGAGCTGAATTTTAAGTGATCCAACAAAATTTCTAAATCGGAAATAGTTCCGTATTGCCGATCGTTGACTCAGAGATTGGATATAACGTGAACAGTTCCGAAGCACTTCGTGGCCAATTAATAACTGAATGATTCTAGAATGAGATCAAGACGTGCCACCTGCTATTCGTTGCCTCAGATTCTCGTTGCGTAACTCTTTTGTTAAGCTTTTTATTTTTTCAAAGTTATAATGGCAGATGAGAAATGCCAGTTATGCTAATTTCGTATAAGAACTGAAATCGACACCTACCCTATATAAATCTCTAATAAAATATCTGTGCATGTTTGTTTCTTATCTGCCAGATGGGATAATTTAAATATATATAACTCATTTCATTTCATTATATATAGCTCATTCATTTATCCACTTCGATGGGGTGTTCCGCAGAGTGTACTCCAACGAGCTGATAATTCTGTCAAACTCAGACTGTACTGCCAGTACTACATATATTTCATTTCGGGTTTTTCATGTTGCCATTTCGCAAGTTGGCAATCAACAGATTCTGAGGCTAAGCTGTTATTAAACTAATGATATTAATCATATTACCCGTGAGGGAACTGACTGCTGACAGACTTGAAGTTGAAACTGGGTGCTAAGCGCGGCTGACCGAATATTTTGGGAGAGTATTAAGTAATTATCGTAGAATCGTTGCGGTTGTTGTTTTTTCATCTATGCTAACACTTTTTGCCCTTGCGTGAGTTTTGGCACTTCTGTGCGTATTAATAGTGTATTTAATTTAATTTTGCTCCACACAGAAAAACTGAAATGAATAAGGAAGAGTATATTAGGTTTGTTTATTTGATTTAATCAAGTCAAAAGAAGGTTCCGACCTTGCAACATGTATATACCTACATTTAATGGCTGCCTTATTAATTATAGAACTGTGTGCAGGGTGTTGAGGATTCGAGTAGCTCGAACAGGTTGTTTATTATCTGAGATAAACAATAGAAATGTCACAACGCGGTCATAAATAATTGATTGATTCGGCGATGCGCTGATTGATTTTTACTGCTCGGCGCCCTCAAGTGGAACTTCTTCTTCCTCTGCTGCTTCTTGTAGGCCATGCAGGGTGATCTACATCTTCGGGTGTGGTCAAATCGTGCAAGGCCTAGGTCTTCGCGCCTCACAGCGGCTGCACAGTGGTGCAAGCACGCTCGACAACTGCAGTGGAATGTGATAATCGGGGGGAAAGAGTCGCTTCTGGATACCTATTAATTTGTGTATCGTTTAAAGAGATCGGAACCTGTTTAATTGCCGTATATCAATGAAATCTTCTCGGCCGCAGCTAACACTCGATTTGTATCTGCTGTGCAATAATTTTGCTTCATTAGTCTGTGACACATTCTGTGTGCTCAGCAGCAACTCAACTAATCGTACAGACTCAAATGCATTATAATAAATTGCACTGACACATTTAATAAAAGTACCCCTTTAGCATTGCGCGTGTGAGTTCTTGAACAAATTTGGATACTGGATTCCGTAATGCAATACGGTAAAAATACGATTTTCTGATTGCTCAGCTCAGCTGACTTATTTGCATGCGAAATTATCACATTTCTTGCTATAATAAACCGTAATTACATGGTTTATTGGCCATGAACTTTCTCGTCGGGCTGCTAAAACATTTTAATGAGTCAATTTCAAAGTCAAGTCCACTGCATATTTCAGAGGCGGTTTGATTGAAGTCAACGTCGCTCGTTATTCATCTTGCGCTTTTCATGCACGTTTCATCTGCCTTCGAACCACTGTTCGACTATGAGTGAGTTGCAGCCGCACCCACAAAGGCCAGAAATATCAAAACCACTTCATTGTATTTTGTATCTTCATAATAGACAAGTCTCGATTTGGTTACCGTGCGACATTATCGAAAATGCGACATAAATCAACACGGATCGCGCGTCAAAAACAAGTTGCAGCAGTCAGTCCCCGCAAGATTCCGATGCTATGCTACGCGATGATGCTATGCTCAATTTATGCAGACATTATGCATATTATCGGACGAATTTCGGGCTTTGTTTACTTCGCTCGGACTCGCTCTGAGATACGTCTGTGGGTACTGAGAGTTTCATCGATATCTAGAACCAACCGAACTCGCAGATTTCGGTAAGTTCCGGTAAGCTTAAAGCAACTTTTAGTATGTGAGGCGAGAGGAAGAGCGAGAGAATTGCCCGATTGTCATTGCGATCGTGATCTGGAAAGCTTATTTTTGCATTTGCCAAATGCTTTTTTTGGCAGTTCCCAATAAACTTGCAAGCCCAACGGATCGCGTCGCATTCGTTGCAGCTGCCTGAAATAAACGTTGTGGATCAACGCCCGGGGAACAGTTAACATTGATATCGGGGTAAACCAGTCAAAATATCGAGTATAGCAGATATACACGTATACGAAGAACGTTGGATTTCCCCCACAATATGAGTACGCATCGACGCCAGCTACGGCTGCTGCTTGTCAAGGTTTGTGCGTCGATTTTAGTCACACTTCTTCGCCGTTAATTCGTACAAATCCCGCCCAGCAGCATCATCCACAGCTGTTGGTATCGCTCCTGCTCGCGCTGCTAGCAACGACGCCTGCTTGCAATGCTCGACCCCCGACTAGGCAGCTAGGAGCATCTGCAGCAGGAGCAGTACGAGCAGCAGGAGCAGGAGAAGCTGCAGGAGCTGCAGGAGCAGTACGATCAGCAGGAGCCGGAACACGAGCAGCACGCACAATATACTATCTCAATAGGCCGCCCAATAGCGCCGGGCACTACAGCTACGAGTTTCAGACCTCCAATGGCATCACCACAAAGGCGGCAGGCAACGAGCATGGCGCCGTAGGCGTTGTGCAGTATGTGTCGCGGGAGGGACTGCCAGTGACCTGGACCTATGTTGCCGATGCCAATGGCTATCAGCCTAGCGGGGATTATGTGTCAAAGCATCTGACGCGTCAACTGGAATACATACGCACCCATGCACCGGTGGATGAGAAGAAGTCACGTCGCTGGTAACGATAAAATCATTTTGGAGTGTCCTACCTGGTAATATGTTAGTATACTTAGTGCATATGTAGATTTAATATCAGTAAGTAGAGGTGTCAGACTGTCTGAGAGCGATAAGAATTTATTGTTACAAACCGCATCTAAATTGTTCATATTTATCGTTTATTTTAATTGTAATTGAATGCAAATGCTCGATAAGAATCTAACCCAAACAAGGCCAGAAACATCAACAACAACAACAACATAAGCAACAAACGGGATGCCAGCCCACAAGCCCGCTTTGATCGTTTCCCAAAATATACTAGCAACATTATAAATAAAATTGATACCGATTTCAATGCATTAATTATTCTTCCAAATGCCAATGGAGGCCAGAATCGAGCGAAAAACTCAATCTATATAATGTATATAAAACCGAACATATGCGTGCCTCTGTGTATAGCATATCCATTAGTTTGAACTCTTTTGTGCTTTTATTCGTTATTATCACCGCTTGACTAAATAAAATAAAAACCTGTCATAAAGCAGCTTATGCAGTTCGGATGCCATCAAACAATCTTGAAGCGTTCGGAAGCAGCGAGAGCAGAGCACAAGTAGTTGAAAATATACAGTCCGAGCAGCTTTTTTTTGGGTGCAGCCAGAGCGCTCTATAAATATGTATGTATTAAATAACAGTAATAACAGTCAAATTAAAAAGAATTTATTGTTGATTTCGAAGCAATGGCTTCTAATTATTGCGAAGGAAGGCTCGTCACTTGCGCTACGAGACTTTGTATACGGATAACGTGTGCAGAGTGGAATATTTATAATATTCCCCCTACAATCGCTAGAGACACTTCAGTTTCTTAATCTTTTTGTTGGTTTTGCAACGCTGATTAAATTGTGAACATTTAATTAACATCTGAATGCTGGCTTCTAGCATGTCTTCTCTAATTTTGTTCTTCCGCGTTTTAGTGCAAAAACTTTTGCAATTAATATCTTAATTCTCGCCATATTCTCTCCGCACATCGTTTATGGTCGTGTTTAATTCAACACTCATAAAACATGTGTACACATTAGATGAATCCTCAATTCATTATTTTTTATTTCACCTAATCAACCGAGTCCATTCTCTTTTGTCTACGAGCAGACAAAATTTATGGTGGGCGTCATCGCAGTTTGTCTTTAAGCTATTAGCCCAAAACACGATGCTTTATAGCGTAGGTTATATATTATAGGTTGTGCGTGTGTGTATGCAAATGTTAATTGCTTATCACGAGCATATATCATTCATCTGAAAATTGAACAGCAATTTAATGTGTATTTTACATCTTTACTTTCGGAGCCATCAGAAATGGCAATCGATAGATTGACCTTGCCACGCTTTAGAACGCCTTTCGAATGCGCTTCATCGTAGTATAAATGCTCCAAAATTGATGCTTCTCATTTGCATGCGATCTCGCCTAATTGAGGCCGTTGCATAATATTGACCGAGTCTTGGAGCTTATGTAACCAGACTAATAAAGCAGCCAACCGTCAGATTTGGCTTTTAATGCTGCCGACGAAGACATGTCGTCGAGCCGACCAATAGAGTAATCCCCACTTAGTGGCGTCCTTGACTTGGAGTCTACGCACTCTGCATGAGTTGTCCACATCGAGAGGACAATTTCATCAATTAGCTCGAAATTCATTTGGTTTCTTAACTAAAAAAAAGTTATAAATATATTTATGAATTATTCATTAGCTATATCCCTGCTTAATGTTTAATAACATTTGATATATGCAAGTTTACCAGTCGGAACCCCATTGTCTGAAATTCACTTCGAGCTTATCATGCAGTTGCGCTCCACAAGGCGATGAAACTATCAGAAAAGTATTCAACTTTCGAATTTAAAATTCCTCAAGCGGTTGTTGCCTTTCCAGAACTGACGCCCAACAGCGTGGTTATATATAATCGATATTCTGTCACTTGTGATATCTTTCAAAATATCGCAGATCGGAAACATTATTTACCACAATTTAAATGGAGCTCTCAGCAAGATTCATGTAATCAACATCGTCGTACCCTGCCGTGCTGCCTTATCTACATCTACATACAGACTACATGCAAATTAAATTCCAAACACACACAAAAGTATAAAACAAGATTTGTTTAAGTTTTTTTTGCTTTTTGTTTTTTGCACAATCGCATATCTTTACATTTGCCATACAATACATTTCCAATCACGTGTATGTGTGTCTGTGTGTGTGTGGGGGGGGGAGGGGTAAGTGAATCAGTGTGACGCAGTTTAGCTATTCATTATTCAGTTAAACACTCAATTTAGCTTTGCTTTAGCTCAAATGATAATCTGAATTATAAATGCTTCAGATTGATTTGGGATTCATTGGGAAGCTAATATAATTATAATTTATGTTTACATTTTGCATTGTTTTTTATTTGCCTTTTTTTTAAATTTTATTTAGCGATACGTTTATAATTGTGTTGGTAATTGTAATATTAATCCAAGCATTTGTTTTAATCATCTATGAACTTTTTTTGTTTGCTTTTTTTTACATTTTTAACTTTACCTATGCTAAAACTAAGCCTAACACATCTGCCAAGTCCGAGTGCCGCATATAAACACACTGACCTCACGCATTTTCTCTGGAAAACAATCGCTGATCCAGATGCCTGGCCAAAACAATATCTTTGGCAGCAATTGTTAAGTGTTTCGATATCGCGGATACGATTCTGTTGTTAACTGGAGTGTTAATACATGTACTAAATGTATAAATGTTTCTTTGTGTTTGATTGTATGTGTGTGTGGGTGTGTGTATTTATAAAATGCGGATGTGTGAGCGTGTTGTTGATGTTATGCCGAGTGTGTCGGAGCTTTCAATAGCAACTGTTTGGTCTAAATCTGTTAAAACCTTTAAAAGAAACTTGGATTGATTAGCGAATGTTGCTTTAGCTGCAGATATTCGAAGGTTGCACTTACCAGTTTTCATCATATGCTAGTATTGTGTAATATTTACGGCTCTGCCCCTAGAGCCAATCCTAGTCCGTCTTAGTTTCGGCAAATTCTTCGAGCGCAAAGAAGCCTGCTGTGCCGCCACTGCTACTGCTAGCCGTGCTGGTGGTCACTGCCGTAGCTCCAGCGGTCGTGACAGCGGCAGCTTCGCTGGTTTGTATTGTTTCGCCCGCCTCTTCGGCTGCCTCTGCCGCCTCCTTCTCCTCAGCACTAGCAGCTTGTGCCGCCTCCAACACCTGTTGTTGCACTTGTACAATGGGCTGACCATCTTCGGTGTAGGAAACGGACACTGGTATGCGTGTACCATCCTCGCTTATGACATGTGGTCCCTCTTCACCATCCTGGCCTTGCTGTATGATGATTTGACCCTCGGAATTCAGAAGCGAGGCGTCGATAAGCTGCTGCTCATTATTATCGCCGTGGACAAGCACCATCTGGCCACTGCCATCGGTCATCATTTGCAGGGTCTCGCCCTCAAGACCCTCACCCGATTGCAACACACCAACGCTCTGCAATAGTTGCTGTATTTGCTCGGGATCTTGCACAATTATCTGATTGCCTTCGGCATCGGTTAAAATATGATTGTCCAGTTGCAGCAAATGTCCGTTCTCATTGACAATGAACTTAATTTGACCGCTATCAACTTGAGCCTGCATGGCCTCGTCAAGTTCCATCGCTACTTGCTGTTCACCACCAGCTGCTTCACCAGATGCTTCGCCTTCGGCATTAGCAGCAGCTTCCGCCTCGGCAGCCTCGGTAGCTGCAGCTGCCGCCTCAGTTGTTTGCTCGACTGTGGCCGTCTCTGTCGCTTCGTGTTTCTCAGGGTCGACTTCAGTTTCGCCTGATGCTGCTTCTGCAGCTTCCTTGGCCTTTTCCTTGGCTGACGATTGTTCGGTCTTTGCGGCTTCTCGCTTTTCGGTAGTCTTGCTGCTGGTCACATTGCCGTCTGTTGCATCTGCAGCTACAGCTGCAGATTCATTGTCATCATCTAAACTCGGCATAGATACTGGCGGACCAGCCGATTTGCCGTCTCTAGCTTCAGTTGTCTTGGTGTCATTGCTGCCTTGAGATTGGGATTCCTCTTCTTCAGCCTGATCCAAAACGGGCATGTCGATGCTCACTGAAACTGGAGCCTGCGAATTGGGAGAGTTCTTCTCGGCCTGTTCACCCGAGGCGTCTACTTGTGGTATGGTGATGCTGAAAGTCAAGCCGCCGCTGCCTTCTTGTGAAGTGATAACCATTTCATTCTTGCTTTTTTCGCTATCGTTCTTCTCCGAATGCAACTTCTCAAATAGACTCTCAATATCGGCTTCGGCATTCTGCTCGTTGCCCTCCTCCTTGGCACTTGCGCACGAATCACCAGGTTCATCGCTAAGCAGCGCTGTAGCTGCAGAGTTGAGAGCAGTGGTGCCACCACCACCACCGCCTCCGGCTGATGCGCCCTTCTTTTCACGCCTGTGCGTCTCCATATGGTGATTGTAGTACGTCTCCTGTATGAACGTCAGTGAGCAGATACTGCACGAAAAGAAGCGTATGTTATTCTCAGCCTCGCCCCCTGTCGCCACAACAGTTGCGCCTTGGGCCGGCACGCTATCGCTGAGTGCCTCGTCAATTGTCTCCTGCAGAAGCTTTTGTGTGTTCAAGTTCTGTGTGCCACCGGCTGTTGCTAACTTTTCGGTTTGATGCAGCTCGGCATGCTTAACGAGCAGCTCACGTTTGGGGAAACTCATGGCACATTGACCGCACTTGAAGTTTGAGTAGTTGGCCTGGTGCTGCTTGGCGTGAACCGTGGCAGCCTCGCGTGTCTCGAAACGTTGAGAGCACAGTCGGCACTTGAATGGCTTCGGCTTGCCGCTGACATGCTTGCGCATGTGCTCGTCGAAGACGCCCTTATCAGTGGACTTGAACTGACAGTGATTGCAAGTATATAGAGCAGAACCTGACACGCCTATGGATTCGGTGACTCCAGCTGCAGCGGCAGCAGCAGCCGCAGCAGCTGTAACCGGTGCAGCGGCAGCGGGAATTGTTGTGGTGCTGGTGACCAGGACATTTGTGGCATGATTCATTTCCATGTGCTTGCGCAAGCTGGACTCATTCACGAAATTGATGTGGCACATGGCGCACGTGTTATCCATCGCAGTATTGTGATCCCTGACCATATGCTGTTTCATGGCGCCGAAATGAGGGAAGATCTTGCGGCAAGTTTTACACTGGAAGGTTTGCTGTTTGCACGTTTCGTAGTGCGTATTGAACAGACGCATGTCGGAGGTCTTGTAATCGCACGACGTGCACTTATAGATCTTGGTTGCCTTACGCTGCACTTGCGTTTGTGTGCCAGCAACGACGCCGCCCTGTGGTGACGCCAGTTTCAACTGTTGCGACACTGTAGGTGCAAAAAAGTTAGGTAAGTTCTCGCCAGTAAATATTTCAAAAATAATCACTCACCTGGCGTTGTCTGCTGCACCAGTTTACGTTGTCGCAACACATCCCCGCCAGCGGTCTCTTCCAGTGATCGGTTTGCCGCGTTGCCGGCCAGCTTTTGCATTTTGAGCGGGGGACTTCCCGCGTCCGCATTGCTGCCGCCACTATCTTCATTGATGCCGTACTTTTTGTTCAGTAAATTGAGCAAATTCGACTTGACGCGCTCCACATCATTCTCCAGACGATCGTAATAGTTGACAAGGTTTGTGCAACGAGAGCACACAAAGTCCTCATTACACACAATCACCAAGAAGCCCTCGCCTACCAGCTGTGCCAGCTTATTGGGAAACTTTGTGGATGTGTGCGTGGTGCACATTTCCGTAAGCGATGTCTGCGTTTGATTTGCCGGTAGCAGCTCGTCGCAGATATAGCAACGTAAACCCGCATCCGTATCCATGATGTTTTGCTGCTGCTGCGATGCGGCACTTATATTGGAGGCCGTGCCGCCGCCGGTTGTAGGCAGACGAGTAGTCTTTAATATGCGCGGTTGGCCGGGACCGGTGACGGTAACAGCGCCGCTGCTGAGCAAATTATTGAATTTGCGGTAGGTGGCCGGGTTTAGTTGATTGGTCATGATAGTGTGTGTGTAAGAGTGTTTCGATTTCGTTAACTATTATTCTAGTATATGGGTTTTTTTTTAACTTTTATTTTCGATACACTTTCATTTACTAGCACAAATATTCTTTAACAAGCTTCAGCTGAATTATATTACTAACCGTATTTTGTTTTAGTTGTTGTTTCTTTCTTTTTTTCTTTACAATTCGGCAAGCAATAACAATTTGCTAGATTTAATTCACGTTTGTATGCCGCGGCGTCACTTCGACTGTACTAAAGTCTATCGAGAGTGCTGTATTTTTTAGGGTTAAATGCGTGTTCTGCAAAAACAATCTATAGTGGTCCTGCTCTAACATATACAAGAGGCTTGCTATTTGATTTGACGAGTAGTAGTTATCTCGCTTGCACGCTGCGGAAATGGCGGCCGTTTTGGGCGGGCACACACGTTCAGATAATCAAGTCAGGCAATTATTGAATTTCAATTGAGCGTGCCTGCTTAATTTTTATTTGCTTACTAAATGCAAAGTACATATAATTACCGAAATAAAAATATAAATTCAAATTTTGAATAAAATTTAATTCAAATAACACAAGTGTTAGTATTTGTAGAGCCGATATCATGCATATTATTTGTCGTACGACTAGCATTTTGTGCAGCCAAGTTCAGCTAACTACCCAAAGGTGGCGCTACATGCGCGCCAAATTTAAATTTGTATTTTATAAGTGAATTGTGTTCCACAAACACAATTACTTGACAGCAGATAAGAAACTGTATACAACATATACACTAATAATGCGCCTATAATATGTTTCGATAAGATTCCACAACACTCTTTTTAGACTCACTGGTTTGCTATTCGATTTTGCACGTCCAGGCAACAACAATAAAAATTCCCCCAATGCGGTGGGGTGGGTGGCGATACGAGTTGCTCGTTTGGCAATATTGAGGCTCGCTTATCAGCAAGAACCTCTGCCGCCGTACGCCGATAATATTATAGTATTTAGTATTTGGTAACGTTGTTCACGACCAAAAAGAGTCAACTTGCTGGCCGCTTTTCAGTTGGCAAACGATACGAAACGCGAACGCATTTCGGCGTAAAGTCGAAAATACGACATTAAAAATCCAGTTGCTTTATTGGCCCATTCTTGATTTGCCGTGCTGTGGTTGTAGTTGTTGCACTGCGTCGTATTCAAAGCGTGCCATTATCGCACGGTTATCGAAAAATAAACTAACTTACAAAAGCAAATTGGAAAATAGAAAAACGAAAAACGAAAAAAAAAAGAATCCGCTGAATTAATTGGCGCATGTTACGGCAACTCACGGGCAGCCACGGGTAGTAGTAGCAGCGATTCAAGTTCTCATTCCGATTCACCGTGTCCGGCCCGATTAGTTGTTTAACGCACGTCGCGCACTCGATACGTACCCGCAGCCCGCTCAACCAGAACTGCGCACCGCTAGAGGGCGTGGTGTGAGAATATTTTCGCTCATCAATAATCGATTGCAAAACGATAGACAATATGTACGGACATCACACGGCGGGCATCAAGAACTTTGATTCCCTGAAAACATGGTCTAACTGGGCCGGCGCACTAGGCCTGGTAAGTTGTGGCGTACTACCTGTACCCCTTCAGTTTGACATGCAGCTTGAATGGCAGCCGCGTGTCCCCATTCGATAAGAGCGAGCGTGTTGGGCCATCTGTCGATCGGAGATACATAATATAGATACAGTTGCATTTACAGATTGAATCTGTTATTAAGTTAAGTGCCAACAGCTGGTAACTCGTACGACTGTCCGTCAGTGCGATCAGATCAGCGGCGGTTTATCAATCACCACCAGATCGAGTACTGACTCACCTGGCTGCGATTCGGCCGTAGAACGACCACAACAGGGACAGTCGAACCTGGCTACAGGAAATTACTTTATTGAAAATCTTAATCGGGCAGACCTTGTAAAATTCGAGAGCTATATTAGATGTCATTAAAATAGGTCAATGTATGATAAGCGGCTGAAAGGAAGCTCGAATTGTAAATAAGCAATCAGTTGGAAAACCCGATAAAGATGCCAAAGATGCGTGCACCGTAGGCAAGCTCGACTATAGCTCGTAGCTCGTTGACTAAAATTACATGATTAAGCCAACTTCCTCTTTTTTCTCAATCGCAACAGGTGCAATCTGTCATATGGATCGGTCTGACGATTACGGCAATTATTGCCTACACATGTAACATATACATTACAAACAACATGACGTATGGCACGTATTTGAAGACCGTGTTCTTCGATGTCTACTTCCATGGCAATTGCAAAATGTCCACCGATGCCTATCAGAACTACGATACAACTTACCTGAAATCCGTTCACACAGTCTTCGATCCCACCCAGCTGCTGGTCTGGGATTGTGTCTACTTCGCCCTCAGTGTGGGCTGGTTCATTGTCTCGATTGTTCTGCTGTCCGGTAAGTATGCAAATACGTATATAGATCTAAGATCCTAGCAGCATAGCTGGCAAGAAGAGTAAGCTATTGGAAAATATGCATTCCAATCCTAACTTTCAGATGCTCTTAATTTGAGTAACAAAACAAACATTATTTGTGGTACTTTTTCCCCAAGAAAGGATTAAGTTTCTGGAAGAACTCTGAGTAATTAATGATAATGCGAAATGCATGCGGAAATTGCGTAGTGCGTTCCTTTAATGATTCACCCGTCCGGCTCTAGAATAAGTTGGAATGTTTTACTTTTATCAAACGGCATTTCAATAGCATTTCTCACTATCAAGCGGATAGGGCAAAAGATAAAATCGAAAGCCCCATATTTCAACAGCTCTAGTGAACTAGAAGAACAAGCAGAATGAGAGTAGGCCATGTACACAATAGAGAAGCCAAAAAGATTACTTTGTTTGCCTGTTTATGCCGTGCTCCTTATTGTGTAATACGGAGACCGTCGACTACGAAAAGGGTATTCGTTTCGAGTACTGATCAGTTCAAAGTACTCTACTTCGAATCGAATCAATGTCAGGCGATTTCAAGCGTCCATCAATTCCATTCGAACAGCCGCGACAAGTTGATAGATAGGTCCCATGACATTGGCCATATACAAGTATATCTAATGATTGCAACTTTACTTCCTTTATCTGCTGCTAGGCGTACGCAAGGACAGTGTAAAGTCCACCACCGGAGCAATCTATGCCTGGGCCTTTTTTGTGACCAGCATCTGTATCATGGATCTTGTCGGGGGCGTCATCTTTGGCGTCGACTTTAGTCGCTTCCACAGCGCAGCCTCCAGGTATAATGCAAACAGTCTCAACGCCGGCGCCGTCGATCCGAATGCGGCACAATTTGTCCTGGGCGGCGTTGCTGCCATTGCCATGATGATTATCTCGTTCAAGGGCTTCATTCTGTGGTTCATCAACTTGGGTACTTTGATCTATTTACTGCATCGCGCAGCGCGGATTTCTCAAGATAAGAACGACACGGTGAGTAAGAACGGGCTGATGTCAAACGCCGAATGACATCATGTAATTGTCTGCACCTCAAGGGTATTATAAATTCCATCCATCAGAGATCCATGAGTTGTTTCCCAAAAATAACTAGTACCAGAGACGCTTCAATGTAAAGGCAAGCGATTTGGCGCCAAGTTGACGACGTTGGGTTTGATTATGAGACTACGACATTTCTAAAGTTAGAGCAGTTAGAGAATTGGCAGCGTGTGCCGGGTGGCGAGGGATAGGTGGGAGCGGAGTGAGCGGGGAGGGGGAGAGCTGATAAGGAAGAGCGCGTCCAGTGTAGCCCGGCACACTCGATAAATTGGCTTACCTCATGCAGCTGATAAGCGTTTTGGAAATTGTTGGTTGCCTTGTTCAATTTTCAAGTGGATTATTTAAAGCGCAGACTAGTAGATACCCTGTAAATGACAGCTGAAACTATGCAATAGGGAAAACATTCATGTTCGTAATACCAAAAGATTTTTATATAATATTGCAATAACATCAGCTTTTTATAAAGTAATCATTATAATGGCGCATAGCTTGGCCAAAAACGCATATACCTCAACTCTAAGAATACACACCATATATCGTTTTTATCATCGTATTTTAATTAAATTTTCTATTTTAATTTTGCACTCTGCAAGAGTATATAATATATATAGTATATACGATTATTTGATAATTTCCGATTCTTTATTAATCTGAAATCTTTCATAGGACACGCTGTTCATGCCACGCAAGGACTCCAACGACATTCTGACCACCAGATCGCCCATCCGTGCATACGAAGAAGAGAAGTGAGTACAGTTTGGGGTGGTAATTAAAGCCTCCTACTACATATTCTCTCTGCAGAATCGAGGTGAAAGCCTTCAGCAACGAGGCATACCAGCCGGACACCCGCTCCACAGCCGAAACCATCGAGGTCAATGAAGATGCCATTGTGCGGGCAGCGCACATGTCGCGCGATGCTAACCTTATGGATCGCCGTTTCCGCAGCCTCGATGCCTTCCAGCAGTACCCGGCCCCGAATCCTCAGGCCTCGCGACCTATTCGCCAGTCATCGCAGCCGCCCGTGCAGGAGACGGTGGTGGTAGCCACATCGGGCTTCCCCATGCCGGATTACTCGCCACAGCTGAGTCACAATCCTAATGGCATTTTACGCCATCAGCAATACTAAAAGTAAAAATCAGACTAATCCTTACACATAATCCTCCACATAATTCTCAAATAAATACCCGTCTTAGCGCGCACCGCACCGCCCCCGTCACGCCCAGTTCAGCCAGACAACTTAGCCAATGTTTTGTGTCCCATCGTAGTATCTATCAGAGCGTATTATTTTTATTTATCTACGTGTTAATAAACAATGTATGTACATACTATAAAAACATACAACAGACAATTGCAACTGTTATTAATTATATATTATATAATTTATTTATAGTTGCTTTGCACAGCATGTTTATTTTGCTCGATTCTATTCAACTGCGGGCTGATAAGATGCAGATTAAATAATGCCCCCAGCGGCGCAGCAAGTGCTACTTGTCATTAATGTCATTGCCATAATTTGCGGCGTCATTTGTGATAATGAATGCATTTGAACCTAATTATGTGGCGCCAAATAATGTAAGGAAACTATTTTTGCGCAGGGTTGCTTGAAAATACCAAGCATTTGGCATTACGTTGAGCATTTTGCGCTTGCGTTGCTCCTTTTTGCGTTTACGCCGCGCACTACGTTGACAGCACGCAGGTCAAGTAAAAGTTCATTAAAAACATTCATAATATTGATAAGCCGGTCGCGTTTGACAACAGATTTAGTTTTCAGACAATATAGCCGGGCGTAAAACGACGTACGTCTGTTCTTATTTTGCTCAGTTCGTTTTGAGGCGTGCTCAGCAACAAAACACCCCTGCGAAGTTCGGCGAACCAATCAAACGGTATATAAAAGAAAAACAAATTACAACCGAAAATGGTTTTCATAACAAAATTCGCACGTGCTGGATTACTTGCGGCTCGTCAGCTGCGTGCCACGACCCCCGGAGCACAATTGCGGTGCCTACACGTGAGCTCGATGCTTCAAGGAGGTTGGTTAATACATTTATGCAACACCCTACGGCAGCGACTACAGTTGCAGAGCCATTGGTGCCGAGTATCTGAAACTGCAACAGGTTATTCTAATCACAATTCGTATTGCAGAGCGACGTTTCACAGACAAACACGAGTGGGTGGAAATTTTGGAAGCCAATAAAGCTATTGTGGGCATATCCAGCTATGCACAGGAATCCCTAGGCGATGTTGTGTTCGCCCAGCTGCCCGAACCGGGCACCCACCTCAAGCAGAACGACGAATGCGGCGCCCTGGAGAGCGTCAAAGCAGCCAGTGAAGTCTACTCCCCAGTGTCTGGCAAAGTGACAGAAAAGAACGCCCAGGTGGAGGATACGCCGGCGCTGGTCAACAGCAGCTGCTACGAGAAGGGTGAGTGTACTTAACTTAAGAATCTATAGAATGTTACTAAGCAGTATTCATTCCCATTCCGTGAAATCTAGGCTGGCTCTTCAAGGTGGATCTGCAGAATCCGGAAGAAATCAAGAAACTGATGACGGAGGACGAGTACAAAAAATTCTTGAGCAGCAGCGCTGATCACTAGAGCGAGTGGGCAAAGGAATTTGGCACTTATCACATGCCACACAGACGATGTTATCTTACGATTCACGGGAAACTCAACATTAGACTTATCCAACTCACACACACACACACATTCTCACACAGGAGGAGCAGACATTTCGCACGTTTTCGCATTTGAATTTCGTTACGCTTTAAGAATAAACTGACAAGCCAAAAATTACACTTAAAACAATAATTGTAAAAAGCATTGCCGCTGCGTTGACCTGCTGGTGCCACCGTGCGGCCTGACGTCGTCCATGATGGTGATAAGACACCGCATTTGCCATAAGTACAAGAGAGAGAGAGAGAGAGAGAGCGGGATTGGTTATCAAGACTACTCGGTCTGCTGCTCCTAGCCTCAGTCACTCTCTCGCACTCGAAAAACCGACTCAAATCCGTCGACTGCCTGGATCAGCGCCGCACAGCGTGGCTCCGGATGGCAGCGGAAACGTCTGCGCTGGCCGAGCCGTGCCTGACTATGTAGCAAAAACAAATATTGTTGCTGAGCCTGAGGCTGTGCGCGCGTGTATCACCTGATCAATGTGCAGTTAACGCACTTGATTAGCAAAATTTCAAACGCCCTTTTGTCTGTACATTGTACATATGTATGTTTGTTCGTATTACGTATGCCGTGTGTCCGTATTGAACGATAAGCCGAATTGATGGGCTAATCGAATGTCTGTCGTGTGGAATTGTAGAATCTCTGTCAGCCCACAGATGCTGATAAGCAAACACGTTTGAACTTGACGGCGCTGACTCGCGATTCGCTTTCGTGTACGAACAAAAAGCTCGGCAAAAAAGCTCGTGGGAATGCCAAAAGCTTGAGAGCGCGCGGGCGCTTTGCTCAGTGCTCAAATAGAACTCGAATCGTGCGGTGCGAAAAACCGTGCGCTGCGGGAATTAGAACCCAAAACCGAAAACATTGCTTGACACACACACACACAACCCCACAGAAGAGGCACACTCACCCGCTTACATATAACGTAACGTACAAACACTCGCACGCTCAATAGTAGCTAAGCAAACCTAGAGCAATCGACGGGAACAAGTGCGAGTTCCATGAGCAAAGGACAATCGCTGAGAATTTGAAAAGCGAAGCAAAGTGTTGCGAGAAATTTGAAGCGAAATAAACCACAGTTATCTAGAAGCAAAATGCCAACGGAAAAATCAATATTCGATCCGAATCCGGCAATTAGCCGTAACGCGTACATATCCAGTTTTGATGAGTACACGAAATTCTATCAGGAGTCCTTGGACAATCCCACGGAGTTTTGGTCGCGCGTAGCAAAGCAATTTCACTGGGAAACGCCCGCGGATCCTGCGAAATTCTTGCAATACAATTTCAACATCTCCAAAGGACCCATTTCGATAAAATGGATGGAAGGCGCGTCGACCAACATTTGCTACAATCTGTTGGATCGCAACGTACGCAATGGCCTGGGCGATCAGATAGCCTACTATTGGTAAGTGAAATCCTACCCAAAACGATACGAGTAATTTACAGTTGCGTAGGTCGCATGAAAACAAAAGTGAAACACACACACAGTCAAACGCACGTTGGCAAGGATAACAACGTATTGATTTTTTCCTTACGTTGCTGTTACGAAACGCGCTCGTGACGTCGGCTAACTGCACAACCCTGCATGCCCGCCTGCCTGTCTGTTGTACCTTTCCATGTCGGTTCGCAGTGCGCAGGCACAGGCAGAACATATGTTCGCAGTTAATTTAGCATGGGCAGCACTTCTTTTCTTGTGCACCCTCTCTCGCTCTCTCATGCTCTCACTCAAGGACAGAGTGAAGTGGGCTGCATGCAAAATACTTGAGCTGACAGCTGACTGTTATGTTAATTGATCGCTGTTAATGTTGAGGCTGCACTGGGGCAGAGCAGCGCTTCTCTTTGTTTTCTTTCCTCTAAACTCCGGGGTCAATGTCAGCAAGCCCTGACCGGGTCAAATAGTTATATGTATTTAAATTTGCGTAGTATATATTAAATATATATTTATGGGCGTGTGCAGCTCAAAGTTCTAAGAGTGCAAATATTCATTGCCTTTTGCTTTTAATTTGCTCTCGCTCTCTGTTTAAATATTTGAGGCGCGCCCTCACTCGGTCTGCAATTGTATTAGTATTTTTTTAAGGCAAAAAAATAAATGACTTTAGGGAAATATATTACAGAATTTTCCAGACTAATTGTTTACCCATAAATTAAACTCGTAATCAGAATTTACACTTTTTCAAGCTGTAATCTAACAGTTGCTTCAGTCAGGTGCTACTTGAGAGCACTTCAAAACTTGCACACGCCCGCAGGTTGCACGCACACATATAGACATAGAAATGCGTTCTCACCTTACTGCGTTCGTCCTCCTCTTTGGCTTCTGCCTCGTGACGTGATTCGAGTAATGTTAATGCGCTTATCTCTGGGTTATCACTGCAGTTCAACTAGGAACGCGCGCGAAAAGACATGCAAATGTCAAGAATAGAATGTGAATGGAAATGAAAATGTGTATGTGAATACGAATGGCAGCGAAATAGAAAAACCAGGTGTACCAAAGGCAATGTCAAGGTCAAGCTCAGCTGCCTCTTTCGATTCGTAATGTTAGGGAATTTTTCAGACTCAAATCCCAAACGGAATACATTCCCTCCCCTTCCACACACACAAACGAACACAAACACAAAGATAAGATAAAATGCGTAGCCTGAGCAATTCGCACGTAATGAGCAATAATTAACGCAATATACTGTTGCAAAAAAAAAAACAGATAATACGCAGTCACAGTAACAACAATATTGTTAAAAAAGGTAAAGCAAAGGAAACCACTCAAAATCTTTATTTTCCAGCTTTACTGGACAATAAAATACACACACGCAAGCGAGTGTACACTGTGTACCTATAGGTACATGCAGACAATCTGAAGACCGTGTACCTACTAAATATATATGGACACATTGGTACATCTATTATATATTTAGCACTAGAAAGCGATTATGCAAACAGGCGGCTTGAACCAAGCGTGCAAATTGTTTATTCAAATCGATTTCGATATGTGTGTGCGATTGTACGAAATTAAGTTAAATGTTTCGCGCTTTTATGTGTGTCAACGCGTCTATCGGGCAGCGCAACAACACAAACAAACATAACAACAACAACACAAGCGGCGGCAGGTGTCAAGCAAAGCGCCGAATTGTTTAACAGTTTTGTACCATCAACATGAAATCATGGTACGGCAGAGAGAGTGAGAGCGGGAGTGTGAGAGCGCAGCTTCATTCGGCTTACAGTTTGGGTAGCACTGTGCGTAGCTAGCAAAATCACGCGATCGTATCATGCAATTACTCACAGCAAACTGGAGAGCATTTCCACGCATACGCGACGATTGGGCTAAGAGCTCATGTATGCGTGTCTGTGTGTGAGGGCTGTATGTAAAAGAAACGAAAATAACTTTAATGCTGACACACCTCAGGTTCGAGGGAGAGAGAACTAGAAACGGCAAAACAGCAACAACAGCTCAAAGTGGGCAATTATCAAAGTACTCGACTGTTGTTTTTTGTTGCTGTTTTTCGGCAATTTTGCAACCGAACACGCGGCTAAACCGAAATGTAATCGAAATCGTTTTCTAAACTAGGTCTTAATAGGCCAATGTATGCTTTGAGTTGTTTTCATTGTCTCTAGCTTGTCTAGCTTGCCACGCCTAGATGAGATTAATTCAGATGCAAATGATAAAAACTGAAGGCAAGCCACAGATTAAGCTGAAGTTTCGCCACCAAACTGTCGTCTCGCCAAAGATCACGCGATATTGCTCTCAAACTGTACGGGTCGGCTGCAGACACAATGGCGCACGCTTTTGCCAAGCTCGCGTCGCTACAGCCGTCTTTGTCTGTCCGTACAATTCGCAACAACAAACAAAAACATTCGATTCGCATCGGTTTGTTGTTCTTGCGTTTTTGGCATTGAACGCGCGTATCAACAACTGCTTAGATAAGTTTGTTGTGCGCCTGCTTGTTCTTCTTCCCTGTTGCCGGTTGCCGGTTGCTGGCTGCTGCCTTCTCCCTCCCTCGCATGATTTATGCATGTGCCAGTGTGTACATACACACATGTGCATGCACGTCTGGGCAGCACTTGCTCGCGAGCTGTTCACGCGTTGTTCCCAGCACGCCGCCGCTGCTGCCGCCCCGCCTTAAACATAGTCACTGGCAATTTAGTGATATTTTTGATTTCTGATAAGCGACGACGCGCGATCGAGCCACGCGTCTGTCAGCTGCTGCTGCCGCCGACAACGACGGTCAAGATCATGAGGTGTTTATTAGTTTAAATTGTTTCCATTGAGCATGGAAATTTTCTTGTCTAGTTTTTTAGGCGATAAGCCGCGTCTTATTGGCCGACAAGTGTCTCAAGTGCCAAATGTTGACTGTGCTGTGCAGCGCGCAATTAAAAACACTTTATCGACTACATCGATTGGCGTGGAAAATGTCGCGCCATCAGCCGACCGAGCGACCGGTTAAAGCACTTTTGCGATTAGTCATGTTGCTGCGGTGAATGCTCAGCACAGTTTTAGAGGCGCTATGCGATACTAGTAATTGCGGCCAATGATCAAGCAACTGTATGCGCTGGCCTTGAATTATGTCAACTACTTAACAGCACTGCAAGTTAACAGTGGTCTGCAAAGTGTTAGATGTAAACATCGTGTTGTTTCCAGTGCTGCCAATTTTGAGAATTCCTGCAATCTTTACAAGACAGATTTGCCGGGATAAAAACGTTGACCTGGCAACGCAATTGTGTACTGATAAATATCAACCAGTTTTCGTTTATTTATAACATCTTACTAATAATTGAATCGGGAATTTCGTATGGGCTGACAAAGTTTTCACTGGGGAACACATAGCCGAGCGACTATCGCTCGGCATATTCATCATGTATAGTATATTCGAAAAACAAGCTTTTGTACTTCGTACCCGCTGATGGTTCATGTGCCCCGAAATAACTGCAAATACGTCACGCTATTGTTTTTGTGTGTTTCCTGATTTTCTTTGTGGGCCTGGAATAAACCAGACCGTTTTTCGCAATTGAAATGTTATCACGCCATATGACAAACCCGGTACTATTCATATTTACCAGTTGGCCAATGATTTACAATGACTTTTTATTAAACTTGAGCCTGACGACTTGTCTAGACACTTTAGTTGTTTTGTTTTTGTTAATAAACATTACCTAGACCCAGGCCTGTGTGTGGATTTAGCTTTCTCTATTCTGGTTGTCCTTCGACTAGTTCCCAATCCAATTGTTCTTATTTCTCGCAATAGTAAAACGTCACGATTCGCTTGCGCGTGCGTTCATCGTGCACTCGCTTAACATTTTGCATTTTGTATTGAGTATTTCAATTCGAACGCAATGAATTAAACAAATCAAACACTGGGTGATAAAATTATACTTACAAGCAAGCGTGTTGACGCAAAATGTAAGCTAGGCGGCCGCTTAATTTCTTGTTCAAATACCTGATGTTATTTATAAATGTTTTAATGGCCTTGGTTTCTATGATTGCAGTTATACGAATAGCTGAAAGTAAGCTGAGTAAACAAATTAACTGTTACAGGTAACAGTTGAAACCCTTTTAATCTTTGCTTTATAATTAATGTACTTTTGTCGTGCGTTCTTAATGAGTTCACTGCCTGTGTCAAAGAGTGCATATACTTATTTTGGGTACTGTGAAATTGACAATAATTACGGTATTAGCGCAGCTGTTGACTCTTGCTGTCCCCGATGTTCCGGCAATTGGCTTCTGTTGCCAAGTTCAGAAAGAGAAAGAGAAAGAGGCAAGCGTCAATCGACCCCAGCTATGCGGGGCAGGTGCAAATAGGAATTCGTATCAGATTAGCAATTATACGCCAAGATCAAATTAAGTCGACTGCAATAATTAGGAAGCCTTAAATTACAGTAAGTGAGCCAATTGAGGCGAGGGCGGTCATCTGCGAAAGAGCGTGAGACACCCTGTGTGCACCCTGCATTGTAATGGGCATATTGCCAGACGACTTATAATATATACTCTTGAATTGTATATTGCAGGGAGGGCAACCACCCCGATGACTATTCGCGAGGTCTAACGTACCGGAAACTGCTCGAGGAGGTTTGCCGTTTCGCCAATGTTTTGAAGGATCATGGTATCAAGAAGGGCGATCGTGTCTCAATCTATATGCCTATGATTCTGGAATTGCCCATTGCCATGCTGGCCTGTTCTCGCATTGGAGCCGTGCACTCGATTGTCTTTGCTGGCTTCTCGCCTGATTCGCTGGCGGAACGCATGTTCGATTGCAAGGCAAAGCTTCTGATCACTGCGGATGGAGCTTGGCGTGGCGAGAAACCGTTGTACCTGAAGGCGTTGTGCGACACGGCCCTGGAGAAGGTCGAAGAGATGGGCCATTCGGTGGAGAAATGTATCGTAGTGTCGCATTTGAAGCGCGTGACTCCTTGTCAGGAGGATCATGTGGAGCAGGACATTCCCTGGACCGACGATCGCGACTACTGGTGGCACGAAGAGATGGAGGACAAGGAGCCGGCCTGTTATCCCGAATGGATGGATGCCGAGGATCCGTTGTTCATGCTCTACACGAGCGGATCTACGGGCAAGCCCAAGGGTGTACTCCACACCACAGCTGGTTATCTGCTGTATGCAGCGACCACATTCAAGATTGTGTTCGACTACAAGCCGGGCGATATTTACTGGTGCACCGCCGATGTGGGCTGGATCACTGGACACACATATGTGGTCTACGGTCCACTTGCCAATGGCGCCACGTCAGTTATTGTAAGTAGATAAAAAACAAAGAACCACAGCGTAATATCGATTCCTTATCTTATTGTGTTTGCAGTTCGAGGGAACTCCATTCTTTCCCGGCAACGATAGGTACTGGAGCGTCATTGACAAATACAAGGTTACCCAGTTCTACACGGCACCAACAGCCATTCGAGCGTTGATGAAGTTCGGCGAGGCTCCCGTGCTCAAGCACAATCTGAGCGGTCTAAAGTGAGTTCATCTTTTATCTTCCGCATTGGCCAAGCTAACTTGTTTGTTTTTCTGTACTCCTCAGGGTTCTGGGCAGTGTGGGTGAGCCCATCAATCCGGAGGCTTGGTTATGGTACTATAAGTACATTGGCAAGGAACAGTGCTCCATTGTGGACACATTCTGGCAAACGGAAACCGGTGGTCATGTCATCACACCTCTGCCGGGTGCAACGCCCATGAAACCAGGATCAGCTGTAAGCAATTTAAGATAATACGCCTTGATCTAGAGATTTATGTGTATTTTCCGCGACGCAGTCTTTCCCCTTCTTCGGTGTGAAGCCCACATTGCTGGACGAGTGCGGAATTGAGATTAAGGGCGAAGGCGAAGGATACTTGGTGTTTTCGCAGCCCTGGCCGGGCATGATGCGCACACTGTACAACAATCATGAACGCTTTGAGGACACTTATTTCTCAAAGTTCCCTGGATACTATTGCACTGGAGATGGTGAGTTTTCATGGTGAAACTTTGTGAAATGTATTGGCTAATAATTGCTGTATATCTTAATCAGGCGCTCGTCGCGATTCCGATGGTTACCTGTGGATCACTGGTCGTGTCGATGACATGTTAAACGTATCGGGCCATCTGATGTCCACCGCGGAAGTTGAGTCTGTGCTTACCGAGCATCCGCGCGTTGCCGAATCTGCTGTGGTCTCTCGTCCGCATCCGGTCAAAGGCGAATGCCTTTACTGCTTCATAACACCCAATGAGAACGAGCCGTTCGATCAGAAACTAATTTCGGACCTGAAGAAGATGGTGCGCGAACGGATCGGACCTTTTGCCATGCCCGATGTCATACAGAATGCTCCGGGATTGCCCAAGACGCGGTCGGGCAAAATAATGAGACGTGTGCTGCGCAAGATCGCCGTAAACGATCGGAACGTGGGCGATACTTCCACTCTGGCCGATGAGCAGATTGTGGAACAGTTGTTCGCCAACCGACCTGTCGAGGCCAAGTAGATTGTTACATTCCGATTTGTTGCTCGGATTACCATTAGCTTATACTAGCTTAAGGAGTTAGCCCAGCTCTGCAATCCCCTACTTAGCCATAGTTTACTGCAGTCGCATTTAGACTGGCACTTAACCAGTTTGAACCTAAGTGAATCGTGAATCTTGTAAATCTCCTCCCTCCCTCTACACACACCACTACATACCACTACACTACACTACACATTCTATATATCTACATATATCTATATAACATTGGTTAGTCCCCCCATCCGGGCTTACAAAAGATTCTACTTAGTTATTAAGCTGTGTGTGCGTAAGTAATGATCATTAACTAGAGAATTGCACCCGATTGTTTTCTGTTGTTAATAATATTTTCAATTGATTCCGTATCGAATAGATCGATATTTGTGTAACATACTATAAACCAGTGTCTTTATAACGTAGTTAACATCTGAGCACGCACATTTTTCACATTCTTTTATTTCGTTGTTGTAGTATTAGCTTAAGTTGCTAAATTCGTTGTGATACAAATTTAATTATATTAAATATTGATTATGTATGTATTTTTAGTAGATTTGATAAAAACAAACAAAATATATACACAATTTGAGTCAAATATTCCACAAAAACTGAAACACATTCTCACTAAATATTTTCTTGATTTCGTATTCGATTCATTCACTATATATTTGTTGTAGTGCTCTTTGTTTACCATTATTATACGGCTGCTCATTTTCAGCGCCAGCTGAGGACAGTTGTGGAACAAGTAAGTCCGGAACACAGTTCAAAGATAAACTATACTATATAATTCGTGGTTTCATCTGCGATTTGAAATCCGAAATGAGGGAACGGAACGTTTGGTTAGCTCGTAAGTTTTGGAACGATATATATCAATGTTGCATAAATATGCTTATCAACCAGAGAGTCCTAAATACTAATTTGATATACACATATACAAATTAATCGGCGATATATACAATACATACATATTATATTTGTTATAAGTGTAGTTGAAAGACTTCCTGCAACGTAAACATATCATTGACGTTACTGCTGCAACACTCAAATACTAATTGTACTCTGAGTACTCGAACATATCATTGTTGTTGGACCTGTGTCTATCCGGGATCAACAGGCATATTCGATAATGGAACTCTATCAAGTTTGTTGTTACTTATCGAAGTTGTTAGGTGAAAGGTTGAATGGAAACGTAGTGCTTCTTTATCCTAGAGGAAGGGCGAAACTCAAGTAGTACGATAGCCCCTGTCTGATTGTAAAAAGTTGGTTAGCTTTAGAGTGGCGAAGAGTCGGCGAGATTACGAATATATATTTAGCCTGAATATAGTTGGACATATATATATCTACATATATGTATACATGTACATTACGCAAAATATATAAGTATATATTTTATCGAATCATATATATGTGTATAATAAAGTTTATTGTTTCAATGTGTTTGAATCTGAAAATGTACAAGTTTGGTCTTCGGGAAGTTTTGATACTTATACTAAACCGAGTCTTGGTAAACTCTCGAATTCTGGTTATTATACAAATATATTAGTATATCTAGCAAAAGTTGTCAAAATGCAAAACCTTATGGGAACTCTTCGACTTAATCTTTGTAGGCATTTCTCAGGAAAGGATGCTGAACAAGCCTGCCAATTGGTATCTCAGCTGACCCAGAAAGGGGGCGAGGTAGACCTTCAAATGGTATTGTACTGCACCTATAAATTGTTGCCCCCTTGCAGGTTATGATGAAGTCCCTGATCAGCAAACCAAAGTTCTCAACAAAGCAACATGCCCGGGATCTGATCACACAAACGGATAGGGCTGTGGAACAGGTGCTTATTAAAGGCATAAGAAAACAGTTTCCCAATCATAAAATAATTGCTGAAGAAGGCTCGGAAGGATCATCCGAGTGTAAGCAGCTCAATGATGATACACCCACATGGATAATCGATCCAATCGACGGTACAATGAATTTCGTACATGGTTTTCCGCAGTTCTGTATCTCGATTGGGTTCTATGTGGAGAAGAAGGGAGTACTGGGATGGATCTATAATCCCCTGCTACAGCAATACTATTCAGTGCAACAGGGTCAAGGAGTACGCCTCAACGGCCAGTTGATGCGGGTCAGCGGGCAGTGTGACCTTAATAAGGCACTTATCCATCTCGAGTGGCCTTCCAGACTGTATGAAAAGAATGTCAATACGTGTGAAGAGAACTTTAAAAAACTGCTGCCCATCGTTCATGGGTAAGTCAGGCACAAGGAAGACTATCGGATATTGAACTAGGTTTCTTTAGAGTGCGCTCTCTTGGATCGGCAGCTCTCAATCTGGCCCAGGTGGCCATAGGTGCTTGTGATGCTTACGTTCAGTTCGGACCGCAACTTTGGGATTGGGCGGCTGGCGTATTGATGGTGCAGGAGGCCGGCGGCGTGGTTATCGATCCATGTGGGGGAGAATTCGATATACATTCGCACCGAATGCTCGCGGCTGCGACGCCCGAACTGGCCAACCAAATAGTCCCCCTGCTCACCCAATTGTTTCCTCTTAAAGAGCTACCAGGCTTAGTGAACGATCAATAGAATCCTGAGCTTTTTTCTGTCATAATGTTAGTGTTTAGCAAATAAAACAGAATAAAATTGCAGGTATTAAGATTTAAGAAATGCAGCACCTTATCCTGGGGACTTCTTCTTGGAGGAATTCGCCATACATTTGGAAAGTGCCATATCGTACTTAACAATTTTAGTTTTGAGCAAAAGTTATCAAAATGCAAAATATTTGGGGAACTTTTCGACTCAATCTTTGTAGACATTTCTCGGGACGCGACGCTGACCAGGCCTGCCAATTGGTAGCACAACTGACCCAGAAAGGCGGAGAGGTAGACCTTCAAATAGGATTGTACTCCACTTATAAATGGCAGTTACTTTGTAGCGGCCAGAGTGGCCTCAAGAAGTCACTTATCCATCTCGAGTGGTCTTCCAAGCTCAATGAGAACTATGTAAATGCGTATGAAGAGAACTTCCGAAAACTGTTGCCCATTGTTCATGGGTAAGTGAAGAGCAAGGATGATGAATATGGGATAATGAACTAGGCTTCTTCAGAGTGCGTTCCCTTGGATCGACGGCTCTCAATATTGCCCAGGTGGCCACAGGTGCTCGATCCGCATATTTGGGATCTGGCTGCAGGTGTACTGATGGTTCAGGAGGCAGGCGGCGTGGTTATTGATCCATGTGGAGGCAAATTCGATATACATACGCGCCGACTGCTAGCGGCTGCGACACCCGAGCTGGCCCCTGCTCTCCCAATTGTTTCCGCTCGACGAGCAGTCCAAGTAGTCCACGACTATCGACAGAGACCTGAGCATGCTCTGCCAAATTGTTTTTGTGTATTTCATTCATTGTTTTGGAAATAAAATTTGTTAAAATTTGTATATACTAAGTTTAAACAAAAAAAATGCAGCAGCTTGTCAAGGGCATATGCGGTGGTGCCTTGTCGTGGAATAAGTCACCATACTTTGGCAATCTGTTGAGCAAAGGGCTACCATTTAAATCCAAGCAATGTTTTAACCTGGACAGATGCTTCGAGGTGGGATACAACAGCATGTTACAGGCGACGAGCACACTAGTACGGGCGATGGACAGGGAGAGAACTAAGGCTGAATTACCACTGTCGAAAAGACTGGACTCAATTAAATGTTTGAGCAACCAGATCGAGGAGCAGATGGTGAAGGATATCAGATATAAGTTTCCCAATCATGAGTAAGATATACAGCAAGTCTTGAGCAATCAATGTAACTGTATTCCTGCACAGATTCTATATCAAAGATAATCAAAGTGCGCAAGAGACTGAGCCACAAGTTCTGACGGACAATCCCACGTGGCTCATAGATCCCATCAACGGAACTATGAACTTTATACATGGCTTTCCATTTGTCTCGATTGGCCTATCGCTCTGGGTGTGCCAGCAGCCAGTGATCGGCATCGTGTGGAATCCGATTCTGGATCAGTGCTTTACGGCGCGGAGTGGTCAGGGCGCCTTCAACGATGTGAAGGATCTGTCAGTTAGCAAGCAGAAGACGCTCTCGGGTGCACTAATTCTCCAGAATTTTGGAACACATACGAATGACATAAATGAGAGAATCACGAATATCAATAGCATTGCGTCCGTTGCACACGGGTACGTTGACATCTCAGCTCACTCCTCGCGCATATCCTAGCTCTAATCGAATCCAATCTCTTAGCATTCGCAGTACGGGCAGCATCCCGTTGAACATGTGCTTGGTAGCACAGGGATACGCGGATGCGTATTGCGAATTCAGCTGCCATCCCTGGGACATTGCAGCCGCCATACCGATCGTCAAGGAAGCGGGTGGCGTAGTTATGGATCCCTCGATAAAACCCCTGAACCTAAAGTCGCGCAGAATGCTGTGCGCGTCCACACCCGAGTTGGCGCTGGAGTTATCAAATCTTCTACAGGCATGTCCAAACTGCGCGGATAAGAATGCCGATAGTACACCAGTTCGTCGACTGAATACGCTATCTGAAGAGTTGAAAAAGAAGAAGCCAATGAGAAGTGATATGATTTCGAACACATGGCTTAATGAGCCTTCACATTGGTGGAAGCAACGTAGGTCTGAAATTCGGGATTTTTATAGATACAGGGGAGTTCCAAAGCATAATTATACCCTGCGACCGAGTTCGGGCGACGGACTACCGAGTGATCCCTCCCTGCCTGGCCAAGGTATATAGCTCTAGAAGGCCTTGTTTTAAATAACCAAACCAATTTATTATTTAAGCTGGACCCAATATCATTTTTACAAATATACGACTTACATTTTGTAGATTTCAGAAAATGTTTCGATGCGCTTTTCAAGGGCTACTGACACTGGGATTAAATCGGACTAGGAGCAGGGCGAGGTCAACGGCCAATGAATCACTGGATGTTGCCGAATGCGCGGCGTCTGTTTGTGCTCTGGCCGAACAATCTGTCCAGGTACGCAACGGTAGTGGTAACTTTCGGCATCTTATCATTGGCCATTACTTTCCCTCTTAGCTGATGAAGGAGGCCGGCCAGAAGGTGCGCACGTTTACAACGAAGAAGCACAGTGCAGATTTGGTAACAGAAACTGATAAACAAGTTGAGAAGTTGTTGGTCGAGGGACTGCAGAAGAAGTATCCCGATCATGTGTACATTGGAGAGGAGGGCACCAGCGGCACCACTGCGGGCCAGAAACTGACGGATAAGCCAACCTGGATAATTGATCCCATCGACGGTACCATTAACTTTGTTCATGGACTTCCCTACGTTTGTATATCAGTGGGTTTCTGGCTGAACAAGATGCCCGAGCTGGCAATTTGCTACAATCCCATTATGAACTGGAGGTTCACGGCGCGACGCAATCATGGCGCGTATCTCAACGGAATTCCGATCCGAACAAGTGGCCAAACTCGGCTGGAGCACTCAATCATAGTGCACGAACTGTCGCGCTCGAGTCTCGAGCATGAATTGCTGGATTTACAAATGGCCAATGCCATAAAGTTCCTCCACAATGCTCACGCGTAAGTAGATCTCGATTATTCTTTCGTAGCCATAGCCATAGCTTCAATCTCTGTAGACTGCGAACCGTCGGCTCGGCTGCTATGAATCTCTGTCTGATCGCAATGGGCGCTGCCGACGGCTACTACGAGTTCGGTACACGCTGTTGGGACGTGGCCGCCGGAGTGCTGATGGTGCGAGAAGCTGGAGGTGTAGTCATCGATCCGGCCGGTGGCGAGTTCGATATCATGGCGCGACGTGTGCTAGCCGCTGCCACGCCAGATTTGGCATGCCAGACGGTGGAACTGTTGGACGACATGCAGATCTATCACACCAGAGATGATGTGAAGCCTGAAGCTAAACAGAATAAGTGATTGAAATAGCTTTTTGTTACCACGTGGCTTTGTGTTAGTTGCCAAAATATCTGTTTAACAATGATCATAGTATTTGAAATAAACAGAAAGTGAATTTTGAATTTCGGTCTGGGCCTAGAAACTTATTGGGAAGCATGCGATTTCTTGGTGATATTTGGTAGAAAAGATATATCATAGTCACCTCAGCTATTGCAATCGATAGAACCATGGAGGAGGAACGTAATAATGCGAAAAAGCAACAAGAGAATGAGGATCACAGAAAAGGGCTACCATCCGTATCCCTATCTAAAGCCTCGCTTGTTCAGTCTCGTAGAGCATCGAGAGCCAGAAATCCAGACAACGATGAAGAAGAAGAACCATTGAACGTGGCACTTAATTACGGTCTCGAGGAAGATCATGATAATAGACAAACGGCGCGTGTTCATTTGATGAAACACCCACAGGACCGCAAAGATCGAATTCCGATTGTTATTCATCCGGATACTCCAGTAACGACAGCTAAGACTAAACCTCTATCATCGGCTCGATCCACCGACCTCATTATACCACGGAATAGCACACACAAGTTATCAGATGATGTAAAATCGCGGGTCCCCGGTGCAAAGCAACCGGCACCTATAATTGCTGTGCCACTAGAGAAGGAATACGAGATCAAGGTTCATAAATCATCAGTTATGTTAGGAGAAAACAAAAGAGAAAACATAAAAGCAGACACGGGAGCAAACACAAGAGAAATGAAAGTGACATCTCTCGACAGACCTACGCGTCTGAGAGATAATAACAGCTCGCTAATATTCACCAATGCGGGCCAAGTGAACGAAGGCAATAACACGGACATCAGCTATCAGCCCAGAAAGATGTTCGCGACCAAAGCAACTAACACGTCGGGCAGCATGACGTCCCCTGCGTCGACACCAACGATACAATTGCCGGTTGACGTTAAGCCATATACGAGCACGGTGGCGCCGGGGGTTTTCACCATGGATGATTGTCTCGAATTTGCGATCAGCATGGTCAAGTCGGCGGGCGCATTCGCGCTTCAGTCGAACAGAACGAAGGGCCCGATTACGTATACAACCAAGGATAATCCGGGCGATCTGAAGACGCACACGAACAACGAAGTGGAGCAGATTATGGTTACGGCAATCCTGGGCAAATATCCCAATCACAAGTAAGATAGCTCAGTTTCGATGCCCCCCCCCCATTTTTATTTTGTTAAATTAATCATTCGTTTTCTTTCAAAGAATCATATCCGAGCAAACGGTCGCCCAAACCAATGGTCAAGTGAATCTGACCAACGACCATACATGGATGATCGATCCCGTCGATGGTACCATGAATTTTGTACATCATTTTCCCTTCTATTGCATATCGGTGGCGTTTTTCCTCGAAAAAGAGACCAAATTTGGTATCGTGTATAATCCTCCGCTTGAGGAATTGTACGTAGCGCGAAAGGATGGCGGCGCTTTCCTTAACAATCGTAAGTTACACACCAGCGGACTGAGTACCCTGAAGGATGCCATGGTACTGCAGGATTTAAGTTTTGGTATAAGCGAGGCACTCACTCAGACATCCATTGCAAACTCCAATAGTCTCATCAATAAAACGCATGCGTAGGTGTCCGATAGATCATCTGAAATGAAATTTTAACTCTTAATAAGGCTTTGAATCGATTTTCAGTTTACGTTCGATTGGTTCCACGGCCATGGGTCTGGCCATGGTTTCCGCTGGCATGGTTGATGCATTATATGTCTTCGGGATGCACGTCTGGAATATTGCAGCTGGTATCATTTTGGTAATGGAGGCGGGCGGATCGGTTATAGATCCCGCCGGCGTTACGCTGGACATTATGTCGCGACGTGTGCTTGCTGCCGGTTCACAACCTTTGGCATTTCAACTGTCAGTTGAATTAACGCAAAACTATCCAAGTCCACGGGACGATGAGTCGAAAACTACTTCGAACAAAAGGGATTTCAATGAACAGACTGAGTTTACCGATTCCAGTTTGTCGCTGAGTTCCTCGGATCATTCAATGCCGGAAAAAGGCAAAAATCAGAAGTGAAACGAAATTTGGTCAACTCATTAAGTATTTCATTTCAAAATTGTAGTATTATTAAGGCTTTCTCTAATAAATTTAAATTCAGCATTTACATCGAAGTATCGATGAGTCTTGAAACAGTTATCGATATGCTCGATTCGCCGCACCGCAGCCTTAGCTGAGTATTTCAATTTGCCAGCCCTGGTCGATCAGCTGTGCGCGAACTGCAGAGGGGAAAATAATGCGTTGTGCGGCAACTTAATTCAATTATACACACGCATTTGCGTTTCGACTGGACGTGGAAAAACACCATACGCCTGACTCATAATAATGGCAGATAGTGTAGATCTAGGCAAATGCTTCGAAATTATCAATAACCTGACCTCCGAGGCGGGTCGGGTAAGCGTTGACAGCGACTGATTAAGCAGAAAATATTTCAAAACAATTTGTCTCCAACCAGCTGATTGAGCGCAACAATGAGACTCGACAGGATTTTGTTTGCAAGTCCGGAGACATCGACTTGGTTACCCAAACCGATCAGGATGTTGAGAAGCTGATCATGAATGGCATTCGACAGCATTTTCCGGATCACAAGTAAGATAGAAATGCATATTTGAAATGGGAAAATTCGATAAATGCAATATTGCTTCGCTGGCAGGTTTATTGGCGAGGAGGAGAGTAGCACCGGGTCGGGTGTCAACAAGCTGACCGATGATCCCACCTGGATTATCGATCCCGTGGACGGAACCATGAACTTTGTACACGCATTTCCGCACTCCTGCATTTCGGTTGGCCTCAAGGTAAACAAGGTCACGGAAATCGGTATAATTTACAATCCAATGCTGGAGCAACGCTTTACGGCTCGTCGTGGACAAGGGGCCTACTATAATGGGCGACGCATTCAGGTGAGCGGGCAGAAAGAGCTTAGCAAGGCGCTGGTAACCAGTGAATTTGGCACCACACGCGATGTGGAGAAGATGAAGATTGTCAACGAGAACTTTGCCAAAATGGCCAGTCATGTGCATGGGTAAGTGTCAGCCAAATCTGCACCATTTGCCACACGAACTGAGTATTCTTTTGATTTGTTAGTCTACGCGTGCTCGGCTCGGCCGCACTCAACATGGCCATGGTGGCGCTGGGCGCTGCCGATGCCAATTACGAGTTCGGCATCCATGCATGGGATGTCTGTGCCGGAGATTTGATTGTGCGCGAAGCAGGCGGCACTGTCATCGATCCAGCTGGTGGTGCATTCGACATAATGTCGCGTCGCGTACTCGCTGCAGCCACGCCTGAGCTGGCCCAGGCTGCTTCGAAGGTGCTGACGCAGTTCTATCCACAGCCGCGAGATGATTAGGCATCCTACAGCAACTCTCCCCCATTTGACTTATTACTGGCAACTTAACCAACTTAGCATTTTACTACCACCAAAGTACCTAGAAGGCGTAACCATTGTTTTGTGAAATAAAAGTCGAGACATATTCGTCATACACACACATATATGTATATATAGTATATAAGTAATCAACTACTAGCATAGTAGTTTTGTTTATCAGTTTATTTTCAAAGACGTTTGTTTGTTTGCTTTCAAGTACTTTTTTTCTGTAATTTTATTACAATCAATCTGCGGCGCTTGTTTTGCATATTAATTAGTTTTATTTTGTTTCGTTTTGCCTTTCTTTCTGTTCTCTGTTTGCAAATATTATGTTCTTATCTGCCTTTTGTAGCTTATTGTTGCTTTATTTTTAGTTAGTTTTAGTTGATAGTAAGCAATGTGAAACAGTTAAATTGTTGTGGCTTATGCACCCTTCAAATGGAATGCTTATGAAATTCGCAAGTGCAATGCAAATCTAATAAGTATTCCAGTGACGTGGCGGCCCACCTCTAAGATGATGGATAAACAAGCGCAGGAGAAGAACATACTAGACACAAAGATCTGAAAGTTTTCCGTCTACAAAAGTAAATAAGTCGAGGCGCTTGTCTGAACCGGATATCAATTAGTAATCCGGTTCTAATCTGTTCGGGCAAGTTGTGGTCGCATGTTTTCTGGTTGTGCCCTTGTTTAGCGTAGTTTATAGCAAATCGTTTGATATATATAAATTTATTTTATGTATATTTCTTGCTTTGTAGGAAGTTTGCTTTAACTATATGTTTATCTTTTATGGTTTATTTATTATGCTTGGTTGGTATAGAGTATTTTTTATGCACGTACTAACCGTAAATATCGTTTTAAAATTTGACACATCATTGAAAAATGTAATCAAAGCTACAGTAGGTAAAAAATTGTATCTATGTTTTCTTTTCGATAATCGATATTTTCATTTGTATATTTGAAATACGTTTAAATAAAGTATTAACTCTACATTCACAAGGTTCCATTATGCGCACTGGTTTACAATGATGAACTCTGCAACTTGTCGGGGCTGTCTGAGAGGGATTGGTTGGTTGGCTAACCGTTATCGGGATCTGTCTGCATATAAGCTTGTCTCGATCATTGTCGATCAAACATTAGTTGAGTGTCTATTACGATATTGCAAATTGTATTTAATGTATATGTACTATATAGTTTTCTTTTTTAGATATATATAATCTAGTTCAATAAGCGAAAGGTACACATGGAGCATAAAACGGCGGGCTACGCCAACTCTAGAGATTAGTTCGTCGGGCGTAGCCCCACCCTCTCTATAATATATAAGTAATATATTCATAATTTGTTTGCTTCTCTAATAAAATTTACAAAATCTTCTATATAAATTCAACAATTAATGAAGAGCTTTAGAGTTCTGAAGATATATATGTACGCGTGTGTGTCTTGCATGCATTATATGATTCTCGTGTTTCGGTTTGTAAACGTAATACATAGAATTTAGCACCAATCTATTCAAAAATTCATCAAACTATTTGATTGTTCCAAGTTATACAAATTAAGCACTTAAAATTATGCGATATCTTTAAACGAATATGAACACGTTTCGAATGGAAGCGACGGCTCGGGCCGTCCTTAAAAGGTTGCACTCTCCAAAGATCTATCTCCGAGGGCGGGTTTTGGAAATTGCATATAGTAGTGCAACTTAAGGAAACAATAATCGATCTGCCGTAGCGATGTTTAAAATGTTTAAAATTAATTTAAATTTATTTACACTCAGATACAATAAACGAGCAAAGAAAATTGGGTCTTTTTGCTTGAACTACTCTCTAGATATAGAATAACTCTAGGTTTTACACAAGTATATATATAGTATGTGGTATATATTTGATATATCTATAGATAGTTCTTTAATAAGTATTTTTTTAAAAAAACCAGTATTTTTCGAACTTGAACGCTCGCACTTCAGTCGAGTTTTTGAAAAATTGTACCGCATAGCTGGCCAATTGGTGGATGAGTGGGAGCGGACAATTTCGGTTGGGCTGGGGAGGGATCAGGCAGGGTATGTGTGGGCGGGATAGCTTGATGAGTTTGAAAATGAAATAAATAAATGTTATGTCGCGCTTGGGATATGTTTGGCGTGTGTGCTTCACTTTTCGAATGAGTTTAAAATTAGAAAAGTTGAGAGAGAGAGAGAGTATCTCAAAGTCTATATAATCGTGGATGTGTGCTGGTTAAAATGTTTGCGAACGCCTTTTAAACACTGCTAAATATTTAATGCATTATTACTTTAGTTGTAGTCGTAGTCGTAGTCGTAGTTAACTATTCATGTAACTGTGTATCTTGTATCTTGTATCTTTTATGTTGTATGCTGTATCTTGTAGCTGGTAAAATGGTAAATCGTGAGTAGTTTGCTGTCCGATCGATGCCGCTGTCGTCCGACTCTCTGCTTAATGCTAGAAACTTAATCGTACTCGTCCATCATGGCGGATGGATGCGCTGCGGCTGCTGCTGCTGCTCCGGCTCCGGCTCCTGCTCTCTCCCATCTACAGCTCGTCATCCGCCTTGGGTATGTCGAAGATCTCGGCAAAGAGCGGCGGCAAACGCAGCTTGGTCCAGTTCATTCGCAGCCAGTCTAGATGTGAGAAGTGCTTGGCGCCCAGCGAGCGCAGCTCGGGTATTTTAGCCTCCAGCGCCGGCATCAATTGTAACGCCTGCGTCGATCCGGCTCGCGAGCGTAGGATTTGCACACGCAGTGCCTCCGCAACCAGCTCGCGCGCTCGCGCAATCACCTTCGGCTCACTGAGGCCCGTGCGATCCGATGCCAGCAGCACCATGGCCGAGAACAGGCCAATCTCAGTGTCGCTCAGTCCGTAGGCGTTCAGTGTGTTGGCGAAGTTCAGCAGGGCGTTAACGAAATCAGACTGCAAGGGTTGGATTTTAGATTCGATTTAGATTAAGATTCAGATTTAGATACTCACATCGTAGAGTATCTCCAGCTGCTGGCGTGTCAGATAGGCGCCATCGTCCAGCGTCAGCGTCGTATCATTGATCAGGCGCGCCACATGCGTCAGCCACACCTCGAAGAAGCCCAGTTTGATGAGTATCAGCTGATCGTCCTGCGTGAAATCACAGAAGCCGGGCACGCGTTTCGCGAACTCGACAATCCGCTGCACGCCGGGCGTGACGCGCGCCGAGAACTGTTGCCACAGCCAGATCTTCTGGAACTCCAGGCTCTCTGCCACGGTGGTGACAATCTGTGGAGAGCCAGAGAGAGAGAGAGAGAGAGAGAGAGATCAGTTGAGTTGAGTGTACTGCGGACAACAAACCAACAACACTTACGCCATTCTGCGGCACCGTCACTGGACGTCGCATCAGTTCGCGTGTCAGCTCCTCCGTGTAGGAGCAATTTAGACGATGCGCCTGCGAGACGCACATGATCACATCGTAGACAGTCAGTTCCGTGCCGGCCGTGCCAGCAATGCCATCGTGATGGCCATCGTGGGGCATCGTGGCATGGCACATGGCCATGTCGCTGCTGCTGCCCATGCTAACCAGTTGCTGATGTTGATGATGATTGCCGACAACAACTACAGCTGCTGCATTGCTGTTGTTGCTTACAACACTGTTGTTGTTGTTGCTGTTGCTATTGTTGTTGTTGTTGGCACTATTGCATCCGCCCAGCTCCGATGGCGACGAGGCTATCGAACACATTTGTGGCGTTTGTGGTGTACTCGGTGTATTCACGCGCACGCTGCTCGCATGCGGCTGCTGCTGCTGCTGCTGTTGCTGCTGCTGTTGCTGTTGTTGCTGCTGCTGGATTAGATTAGTATGCAAGCTGTTGTTGGCACTGCTGGTGTCATCCACATTCAGGGCCGCACCGGATGCGGATGCGGCTGCTGCTGCTGATGCAGCGACTGCTGCTGCACCGTTCAGCTCACGTGAACGCTTGGGTACGCGACCATAACGCACAGCTGTAGGGAGAAGAAAGTGAATTATAGTTAGCTTAAAGGCCTTATCCAGGTTGCTTATAAAGTGAATCCCTGAACGAACCACACTCCCGCACAGAAAACCAGTAAGTTGGCATAACAACTTTATTTTCCAAGCTAGCGTCTTCGAATCTGGCATATGTATTCACACAATTTTTGTAGAATTTTGATTTTTTTTTAAATTTGTAACGGACCACGCATTTTGTTGTTTACAAATTCTATTGCCTACTTTCGGGCGTGCGTTTTGCTACTTCGTAGGCGGTTTGGAAAATCGCTGCTCCCGACTTCCCCACGAATACTTTTTCTACAAAATTTTACTACATTTTCTTGAAACTACTATTAACAAGTGACATAAGATTTCAAAAACCTTACTCAAACCAATTTTTTAAAACCATTCCGCAAATAAAAGATGTAAATTTTCTTTCTTCTTGTTCTTTGGGCGGTTGTGCCATCTACAGCTTATAACTTTTTGGGAAATCCTCTTGCACTGCAGTCTGAAGTGTTCTTAAACAGGAAAAGCTAAAATTAAATAAATAAGTAATAAACCCGTTTTTCGAAACCGCAACGCGCTAGCTGCACTCGTTTTCCAGAAATTTCAAATTTAAATTTGAAAACAAGAAAGCAAGGCTACCTTCGGCTTGCCGAAGGTTTCATACCCTTGCAGTTATACAAAATATAAAATATATTTGGATTGCTGCTGGTTTCTGTGGTATTTATTGAACAATTATAACAGTACAGGAAGTCAAGATTTTGATCTGATTAAGGCTATGAATCAAACACCTGCTTCGAAAAAAAATAATTCTACCTTCTTAATGCTTTTGTATATACCTCGATTTCTTATATACTTAACACAAAATGTTATGAGGAAATGTCTTTGTGTTGTAAAGGATCTGTTGGTCATAAAATATAAATAAATTTGGAAAGTTCTCATTCAAAAATGCGTTTGAATAACAGCTACATGATTTTTTGTAATAGTACTCAGATTTCCATAAAATTGTAACATGAACCTTCATGAGGCCGATCGTTGATCTTTATAAGTTATAAAAGTTCGATTTCGAACTTTATTATTAGGGACACACTTAGATTTGGATGTGGTAAGCCTGATAGCTATATCTTGAAATATAACGAAAATCGGCCGATAGGCTCCATGACAGCTATACGATATATCAGTCCGATCTGGCCCGTTCCGACTTATTTAAAGAGGGCAGAAATAAGAAGCTTGTGAGCAAAGTTTCATGAAGATAGCTCAATAACTGGGGGACTAATTTGCGTTGCAACAGACAAACGGACTGACTGATTGTTCCTATAACAGCTATAGAATATAAACGTCTGAGATATTTAAATGGAAAATCTAAGGGCGGGTTACTGTATAACATTAAAAAGTATTGATATTGTTCGGTATTTCCAAAAACAAAACGGGTTTGCATACAAAAACCCTGATTTCAGCCGATTGTTCTTATGGCAGCTATATGTTATAATGGTCCGATTTTGATACAATTTTGACAGCACATTAAGAACGTAATAAGAATAGGATTTGCCAAATCTTGTTGCAATATCTTGAAAAACAACAAAAATCGGCCGATAGCTTCTTTGACAGCTATACGATATATCAGTCTGATCTGGCTCGTTCCGACTTATTTACAGCCTACAGCAATAATAAGCTTGTGTGCCAAGTTTCATGAAGATAGCTCAATAACTGGGGGACTAATTTGAGTTGCAACAGACAGACGGACTGACTGATTGTTCCTATAACAGCTATAGAATATAAACGTCTGAGATATTTAAATGGAAAAACTAAGGGCGGGTTACTGTATAACATTAAAAAGTATTGATAATGTTCGGTATTTCCAAAAACAAAACGGGTTTGCATACAAAAACCCTGATTTCAGCCGATTGTTCCTATGGCAGCTATATGTTATAATGGTTCGATTTTGATACAATTTTGACAGCACATTAAGAACGTAATAAGAATAGGATTTGCCAAATCTTGTTGCAATATCTTGAAAAACAACAAAAATCGGCCGATAGCTTCTATGACAGCTATACGATATATCGGTCCGATCTGGCTCGTTCCGACTTATTTACAGCCTACAGCAATAAGAAGCTTGTGTGCCAAGTTTCATGAAGATAGCTCAAAAACTGAGAGACTAGTTGCGTTGCAACAGACGGACGGACGGACGGACGGACGGACGGACGGACGGACGGACGGACAGACGGACATCCATTTTTCGACTCCTCTGGTGATGCTGATTCAGAATATATATACTTTATAGGGTCGGAGATGTCTCCTAAGGTGCGTTGCAAACTTCTGGCTAAAATTAATATACCCTCTGCAAGGGTATAAAAATGCCATTTTCGAAATCAGAACTGCTTGTTTTTTGGCTAACAGAGCATTAACAGTGATGATAATGCAGGCGAACGGCCACTCTTGGACTGCACTGCAAATTTAACAGTGACTTCACATTTGGTTGACAAAATTACACTGCATACTTTTGGGATGAGCGAAAAATAATAATTCACAAATTTAAAAAAATACACATTGTTTTTGATTTTCAATTTGAAATTATGCGCAGTTAGCGTTAATTGGTTTTTTAAAACGTTCTTATACTTCTTTCCTCTGTTTAGAAACGAATTCACAAGTTGCTAAGGTGCATAGGTTTGAGCTTAAAGGAAGCTCAAAGTTTTTACCAGTTTACTTGAAAACAATTTTAGTTTAATGGCAAAAAAAATTGTTCTGTTGTTCCTGGTAAACACTCTAGTTTAGTATAGCTGCAAATTTGAAAATATAAACAGACTTTCAGTTCTCAAAATAAAGCTAGATTTCCCGCTGATTGAATTAAAAAACAGGCAAAGAGCTGAACCAACAACACTAGCCTACAAGCGACCCCCCAAAAACCAAATGAATACCTTATAGTTAGTTCAATTGAAAATCACGTAAATTGGCTTGTTTTCTTCTTGTCTTATTCGACTTGGCAACATGTGAACAAATTGTTTTTCTTTTTCGAGGGGGCAAAAACTCACGCAAAATCTGCGTCAATGTTGTGTTGTGTATAAAAAATGAACCATTTATTAGTTTCTAAAAGCAATTTAAATTTAAAGCACAAGCAAAATGCCGCACAATAAAAGTGGCACACGCATAAATCTTAAGCACACACACACACTCGCACGCACAGTACACAGATTTGTGTGGTTGGTAGAGCAAATGGGAAACAGAATTCTTGCGATAGCTCAACTAGAAAATATAATACTAAAATCAGAAGACACAGAAAACGTGTTCGGGCAAAAAGAGACGGAGGTTTTATTTTTCATAAAACAAAAATGCTGTGAGATGTTCATTAGCTTGGGCTGTTTAGTTTGCAGCAAGGCAAAACGAAACAAATTGCGAAAATGTAAACGTGAAATTTCTTTTGTGCAAGCAAATACAAAGCATATTTTATTAATTAAAATCGCATTTGCCTTTTGGCAGGCAGGCAGGCAGGCAGACACAGACAGACAGCGATGCCGGAGCAGCTGCTGCTCCAGTTGCTGCTGCTGGCTTTCGACTGGCTGTGGCTGCGACTGTGGCGATGGCGACGCTTAACGCTCACTTTATCAGTGGGACATTGACCCACTGTGCTCAATATTTAAAAAAAAAAGAAAAAAAAACTGTCGGCAACTGATTTTGTAGCGTGCGTTTTCTTTTGCCTCCGCTTTGTCTTGTTGTTGCTGTTGCTGCGGTATTCGCCACAGCCGGCGGCGTCAGTTTCAGCAACAACACAGCAGACAGTCCGAAAAGATACACACGTATTTGGTATGTGCCGGTTGCTGCTGCACTAATCACAAAAGTGTGCGGCTTATGGCAGTTGTGCAAAGCGCCTGCCAAGTGGTTTGGCCAAGTTGAGGTGAAAGAAATATCGCGTATACGCCGCGCCAGCCCGGAAAAGTCGCTGGACTGCGTGGGAAGCGCGTGTGTGTGGAGTACGGAGTGAAATATATGGCTCGACTGGACAGGGCTGCCGCTGCTCAAGTCAAAGTTGGCCAACACATTGACCCACATTTTATTTTTTTCATTTTTTTTTTTAGCTGGCTGCCGCAGACCTTGTCGCGACTGCAGTCACGCTTTGTATCAGCTGCTCATCTCGTTAATTGTCACAGCTCGTAAATTAATTATGACATAATAGCCACACGCACACATGCACCATGGCTGCACGTTGTTGCTGTTGTTGCCCACCTTCAACTCAGCTAATTGCTTGTGGCGGGCGCTCTGCTCTGTTTACTCAAAGGTGGCTTCAATTAGCAGCTCATTGCGACGACAACGATGCCGGGCAGACGCACGATTTGTTTGCTTATCGCGTTGCCTTTTTGCTTTGGGCTTTTGTGCAGATTTTTGTGGATCTACGCTGCGCTGTGTGTTTGCTCATTGCCCTGAGAGCTGCTGCCCCTCAAGGGCACTAGACACACACGGCAAGCTGTCAAGAAGTGGAGCACACAGAGATCAATGAAAAAGCGCTGGCAGGCAAAACGATTGGCGAAATGAGTAGCTCAATGGAATGCAGCGGGGTAAGATTTAATTGGGCACAAGTTGTGGTTTAAGTAAGGCAAAAAAAAGCAAAGATATAAAGTGAATATACTGCATAAAAAGACAGTTTTAAAAGCGCTGCCAAGTTGTGTTAGATATACGTTATAAAGCGTATAGCATGTGCAGTGTCTGAGCATTTGTCATTGCCGGTCATATCCGTCTATCTATCTATCTATCCATAATCTACCACATAAGCTATTCAATCGTGCCGGCTTAGCCGGCGTTGCTCCACATTTTTGCCTGTCACCTGCCCAGCTGCCAAGTGCCACCCACTCCGCAGCCAGTCGCAGCTGGCAGGTCAACATCATCCATTATACACACACACACACACACACACCGAGTCCCAGGCCGAGCCGGGGCAGAGCACGCAGTCACATAAATAAGACTAAGCCTAAACTTCTTTTCCTGCTAAAAGCATCTTAAGTGATTTAGTGCAGCCAAATGGCTCCAATGCCCAATGACCCAACTGGGCGGCTGAGTGGCTGAGCGGGAAAGAGACAGAGTGAGAGCGCGCGTGAGAGGAGCCCAAACTTGCTTGCAGTCAGCAGCAGCCACTCATCCGTCCAGGCAGCCGTGTGCCCATCCATCTATAGCAGCAGCCAGGCAGCCAGCCAGCCCGCCAGCCCGCCAGCCAGCCAGGATTTGGGTCACCGAAATGTGAAGCGTCGTCGCCAGTAAAGTGGCCCAAATGTTGCCCACTTTTGACCGTAGTCAAGCTGGGGCTATTAGCATGCCAAGCTGAAGCCAACTGCCAACTGCAGAGCGGGCAGACATCAACTACGAGCGAGCAACAGCAGCAACAACAGCAACAGCAGCAGCAGCTGTCACGGCACACACATACACACATAATCACTGTGCACACACACAACCACACAGATACTCAATTACACGCATATGCACAGTCGTCGTATGTTGTGGAATTGTTTTATTTTTGCTTTTTTTTGGGTTTCAGCTTTATTGTGCGCATGAATGGGCCCAGGCCCGCGCCCAGCCCTCCCTTCGCACCCCTTCCCCGGTTACACGTTTCCCCCCTTTCGTTGCCTGCTCCACTGGCACCGGCATAATTTGGCCCGTAGTCGCTGCTGACCTCGTTTGAGGTCGTTCATTCACCTGTCGCTGTCGCTGCTGCTGTTGCTGCCGTTGCCTTTGCTGCTGCTGTTGTTGTCGCTGTCGCCGGGCTGCATTTTATGCACTCCACATTTGCATGCACACGTACGTGTGTGTGTGTGTGCGTGTATTTGTGTGTTTATCCAGTTACGAAATTGTCCAAAATGCTGCGGCTTACTTGGGTGAAAGTTTGTTTTTGTTTCTACTGGCGCTGCCAAAAAGAATAAACAACTCGGCAGCAGCAACTTATGTATGTCGCCCCATCGGCAGCAACAGCAGCAACAGCAACAGCAGCAAAGGCGATGTCAACTATGTCATCAAGCTGGTGAGTTGAAAAAGTTCCAGATAAAATGAAAATGAAACATGGAAATAAGTTTCGCATGCAAAAAGTCAGCAGAGCTGCCAAATTTGTACTTTTGTGAGCTTGCATAAAAATCTATTCCCATTCTGAGTTATTTTTAATAAACTTTAATAATTTTTTCTGTTAACTTAAGGTTTTAGCTATACAAGAAAATTATTAAATAATTTCCAGAGCTTTGCTTGGGGTAAAAAGATTTTTGTAGTAAAAATGTGCCATTCGGAAACTGCTATTCACGTAGCGTATGCGAAAGTCGCCTTGCTGCTGCATTCTCATCATTTTCTTTGCACATATTTGTTTGCCTTTGTTTGCGGCGCAAAAGGTGTGTCGATGTGCAAGTGTCGGCGCCTGCGACCTGTGTGTGTCTGAGCGAGTGTGTGTGTGTGTGAGTGTGGTAGTTCGTATCTGGAGCAGCAGCTAAAATTGTTAGTTGCGTGCTAAATTTGCCGTTGCTTGCCAGCGACAGCAGCGTAACAACAACATCAAACACTCATACACACTCGCACACATTCATATTCACACTCACACACACACCCATACAGTCGCACACCTACAAATACAGCCCACCCGCCCAGTCGGTAAGCAGAGTAAAAAAAAACATGAAGCAAAAATTGTGTCAAGCAATTTGCGTATATTATCGCAGCAGTTGTTGTTGTCGTTATTGTTGTTGCTGCTGTTGTTGTCGTTGCAGTTGTTGTTGTTGCTGCCGTTGACTATTCATGCAGCCAATTGCAGTTAAGTGCGCATTACGTTGGCTTTTTCCCATTGTGCCATGACGCAAGCGGCGCTCTAGTTCACTGCACCCTAATCCCTGCCAGCTGGACAATTGGTGACATTTTCGGGAAAATCGCAGACGAAACTCTCCCGATTAAACCACATGCCACGCTCACAGAAGCCCAATTCGGGGCACAGTTCGACACAGGTCCAGAACAGGCGACAGTGCTCCGCATGCGGAATTATCTGGCCAGGGAAGCTACACTGCACATCGTTGTGCTCGCAGCTGCCCGGACTGGGTGGCGTGGGCGTTGGACCAGGACCAGGAGCAGCAGTAGTGATAGTAGTAGAAGTAGTAGATGGCGTAGGATAACTGGGAGTTATATTAGTGCAATACTCGTCACTGCGTGGACACTTGCCCGGCACACAAGCCTGCAGCTCGACATCGAACAGCTCACCCACTGCACACTCGACCAGCTGTATGCTGTTCAGTCCACACCTGTAGTAACTGGCCCAATCCTCACAGTTGGGCAGAAGATCACCCGGCTGGTGACCCTTGCAAAAGCAGATGCCATCCAGGGTGCACGGTAGCACAGGATGCTGTGCCTGCACGTCGGGCAGATACGCAGCACCGAGTAGCAGCAACAGGCAAAGCGAGAGCAGCTCCATTCGACTTGGAAAAGGAATATCAACTGTTTGGACTTGCCAGGGAGTCTTAGGCAATTTATAACAATTCATAGATCAATAAACTTCTAGATAGAACTAGCTATAGCGATAAGAAGCTATTGGCTTAGCTCTTGACCTGCATCAAGAGTGTTGCCCGGGGGAAAACTATAACTAAACACGTTGATAAATACACGATTCAAATAGTTAACGTGATAGAACATTGTTTGCACAGAGTTTTCGTGCTTAAACTGATCTTATCATTGGCGTAGAACTTTGTAGACAACGTACAGTTGATTAACTGCATTGTTAGCTATCTAATCGAATTGAACTTTGCAGCAGAGCTTTATATAGTAAACATCTATAGGTATACCAAAGCTGTGAGTTGTAGCTTGAAAACTTTGCCCATATATACTCAATACTTCGGAATGTTCCACTTACTGCGACTATGCCATGTCCCACTTAACCCTTTCGCGGCTTATTGACCTTTTCGGCCCGTCCCACGCATTGGAATCAAACAAAAGCAAACCCAAAATGCAAAATAATTTGCCATTCAAAGCCGGATCGAAAGTCGCAATAAATTGACCGAGTCTGCGACTAATCGCCTTAGGTGCGTATCGCCCGCTGCCCGCTGCCCGCTGCCTTCTCCTCATCCCTGCCAATCTGCAAATACACGTGTAGCCAGCGACAAAAATAAGGGGCAATTGGTGGAATTTGCGCCCAAATCGCGCTCAATAAATGCAACTGGGCGGGGCAAAAAGTCAGACGGGCAGAGGCGGGCGAGCAGCGGGTGGTAGGTGCCAACGAATATGAATAAGAAATCAGCAAGAAATCAAAATCAGTCAAGGCATATGCAAATTTTGAACTGACCTACTCCCATACGAAAAGCAAATGAAACACACACACACACACACGCACGAAGCAGCAGGCCAAAGAGAGGCCCCAAAAGAGTTATAGACAGAGACAGGCCGAGTCGAAAATGGAATGCGAAAACCGAACACTGAGAGAATCTGCTGAGATTTATGTAAAGTGCGTGCGTGCGATGGAACGATGAATGATGATGATATCTCGGGCTCGTGTTGAGGGCGTTGAACGATCTGTGACGGATCGTTTCGAGAAAAAGATACTTGATGTATCTTTGGCTGTGGTGGGCAGGCTTAAGCAGTCAAAACTGTTGTTGTTATTGGGCAATCAGTTAAACGGCGCATTCTTGGCAATTAATGTGCTCATTATGTGATCAACAACGACTCTACTCGACTCTATTCAATTCTACGCGACTCTACACGTCTCTACTCAATCCGAAAGGCTAAGCGGCTTAGCTGACGCGCTGGAGAAAGGCTTTCGCTGCTTGGTTCGAAATGGGTTGAGTGCTTGGAGGGAGGTGTAAATGTTGCTGGCACAGATCTCTGACCCTCTGTCACTTTTTGCCACGCCCTCTGTAATGCACGCCCCTTTAGGTTTGCTGTCTTTGTGTATGACAAAAATAGTTCTCAACTGGCGACATAACTATTACACAGTGGCTGGCTATGTATCTTGCAGATACGCTGGCATGTAGCTCAGAGATACAAGCTCACACACACACACACACACAGCGGCGCGTATGTACATATAATTCACTTAAGCGCGCTCAACGAAGCGGGATGAATGACCTCAATTTGAATAGTTGTCCATCCATCTGCCCGTCGCCGAGTCGGTGAGTCTGTGCGGCCCATATGTGTGTGTTGGGTGTGTGTGTGTGTGTGTTGAGTGTGTGTGTGCTGTGTGTATCTGTGCATCTGCGTGTTTGTCTTCTTGTTCCATGACTGACTTTTTGGGTGCCATTTAAAAATCAACGCGGCTGCCGCCGTTGCCGCCTACTTTGCGCAGTGGCTTTTAGCCGCTTTTATCTGGCCCCCTTCCTTGCCCTCTGCTGCTCATCTTCGTTTTCCTCTTCACTTTTTGTCTGCTTACTCTCTGTGTGCGCGCTGCTTTATTGCATTCTCTCGACAACAAATTATTCAAATGCTCCACAATTTTCGGGCCAGTTTTCTCTGTCTCTCTCGTGGCAAGAATCGAGGTTATAATCATAACTGCTGCTGCCCCACCCCTTCCCCTGCCGCAGCAATGGAGTGGCCTATAGCCCCGCAGCCTCACCCATCACCCGCACTCTCGCCGGCGTTGCACTACTCCCCCTTTCGCTCCATCTTCAAGCCATCAACGCTTTATCTGTTTGACACAATTTTCTGGGCAGAGCGCAGCGCAGAGTTGAGCGGCTGCTGGCGACGCCCCTGCACCCCTGCCCCCCTGTCCGCCCCTGCACTCTGTATCTGTCAGATTTTTGTTTAGTGACACAGTTTAGATTACACACACACACACACACACACACGGGCACTGACGCAGCGCGTTCTCTTTTTATATTTTGACTACCTAATTAGATAAAAAATACAGTTGGCTGCCGCTTGACGCTGCTCATGCCCCATGGGAGGTGTTAAAAGTTGCAGTCACTTTGCGCCCGTCCTCCCCCTATTCCCCCTCGGTCCAAACCAATGCGGAGGCGTTGCCACAAACCGGGTATGGCTGTGGGTGCGAGGTGGACGAGGGGGAGCGAGTGCTGAGTGCTGCGCCAGCTGCAAAGTGAGTTAGCTCTAGCTGCATTAGATTGTGTGTGTCCTACTTAACCAACTCGGAGTGTGTGCGAGTATGAGTGTGTGTGTATATGTGTGTGTGCGCTCGAAGCTGTCCAAACACAGCAAATGCTGCATGGAGACACCAAAGGAGGCCAACTTCGTTGATTAGGGCAACGTGAAGTGTAAATATCAAAGGCAAAGATACTGAAGATCTTCGGATTCAGAGCCACCGAAACCAGCAGCAATTTACTTAGACAAAGTGTGCCAGTTTTCACATTATCAGCAGAGCTATAGATAGTCAGAACAGGGTTAAATAGGGTCTATCCACCTTAGAAAATATCTAAAAAAAAATGAATACGGTTTACTTTATAAATATTTGATGGAAAAGGTTTTCTATTTTGGGTCAATAAACTGCCAAATATTCTGCAGGCGATGCCAGAGTAATCTGCAGCTTATAAACTACATATATTCTCGTAGAGTTTTCTTATACATTTCATATGTAAATAGATAGTCTAGAGCTTAAGTAAGGCTGCCAGAAAAATGGGTTTAGGTAAGCAACAAAAGAACTCTAAAATATTGAATTAGCCATACTCAATAAATGTTTGATTGTAAAGCTATTTAATTATAAAATAATTATAGAATAAATTTAATATAATAGCACAGCTTATAAGCAATACATTTACTTATAGATTTCTTATATAGCTCGATAGCCTTGGCTTAAAATAAGAACTAAAAGAACTCTTTAATATCGAATTAGACATACTTAATAAACTTTGGATTTATGTCAACTTTATAATAATTGAATTAAAAAGTAATTGTGTTTTCGGTCAATAAACCGCCAAACATGCTTTAGCCGATTCCCCGCATCATCTTTCTATTATAACAGGTCAGCTTATAAGCAATAAGCACATAAATATTTGCCTTAGACCTCGAGCAGGGCGTGTGCGCGACAGTTCAATGAAACCCAAAGCGATGCCTTTACTTTCTATCCCCATCAAAAAAAAAAACATGCCACGAACTGTCGCAGAGTAATCTGTGTTCATTGTTCGCTCCTGGTTTAATGCTGCTCCAGGCTGCTGGAGCTCATTAAGCAGGCGTTGAACCCACTTTAACCAGGGGACTTCAAGCGAAATTAAATTCTCGCGCGGGCTGTGCGAGCGCGTTTATTAAACGCAGTTTAAGATCCTTACCGAAAAGGAGAAGTACAAGGAGAAATTGATGAAGAAGATGTTGAAGCAGAAGAAGTAGCCCAGGCGAAGGCATTTGCATTTTAACGAGCGGAAGCAATTGCGACTATAAACAAGTTGAGGGACGGCCAACTGGGCGTATGAGTAATGCCAAAAGTTACGCAAATGCCATCGCCGTCGCCGTCGCCGTCGCCATCGCCATCGCCATCGCCGGCGTCTGCTTATCAAATATTTGAACTAAAATGTGTAGCTAAATTAAAACAAACAACGGCGAGCGGGCGCAGGGACAGAGCAGAGCCCTGGCAGAGACAGTCGCCAAAAAGCAAAAGGCACCAAAAAGACAAACGAAAATAAAAACAAAAACTAAGAAAATAAAAGTTTGCGACGCGATGCTCCAATTTGATAACGCGCTGGGCGCATTAGCAATTAGCGAATTAAACGCTGACCGAGTGGGGCAAACGTGGTGTGTTGAGCGGCAGGGGGGGTGGGGGTCAGCTATAAATGTTTCCACGAGCTAAATAGTCGTGGGCCCCCTTCAGCCGCCCATCGCCTACCAATCTCCCCAATTGAACCGCTCCCAGTGACTTAATGAAAAAGCAAACAATTAAATTAGCCAAGAGAGGCCAAGTCAGACGAGTCCGACGAATCGCCCATCCACATCCACAGTCACATCCACATCCACAACAGAAATCCGAAAACCGAAATCCACAGCGACATCCAAGCGAAACTAGAACGACGCGCACATTTGTGAAATGCCAAGACGAGATATAAGCAGCACATACATCTGTATCTTTATCTGTATTTGTATCTGTATCTGTATCTGTATGTGTATGTGTATCTGTGTCTGTGTGCTCGAGATCAATGCTCGCGGGCAGCTGCTGTCGATCGTCGGTGATTGGATCGTTAGGGTGTGCGAGCGGACTGTGATTGATTGAATTAATAATACGAATTAGCAGCAGCAGCAGCAGCAGCAGCACCAGTGGCAGCAGCAGTGGCAGCCAAGTAGGTAAGATCAATGATCTCGCTCGATCTGGCACGATTTGAGCAGCGATCTTTTTGTGGTTTGCTGTGACTGCAGCCGATCATAACAAGCAATGCATAATTGCAATCGGGCAGCTTAAGCGAATTAATCATCATATTAATTTGTCTACGATCTTGACACCTAATTAAGTAGCCACAGATAAAGCCGGACAGCTGCTTCCGACTGGCATTATGAGAGATGATCGATACTGATCGTGTATTTAGAAATTACTAAATCCGCGATCATTAAGGAATTTGCAGCTGATTCGTTTAGAGATTGATCAAGCAATCATATATATTTGGGGCTGTGCTGCTTTTCAATTTTAAGATTGAATTTTTCCTTTCACTGAGCGTGATCTTTCTTCAAATGTATTTACGGATTAATCAAGAATTATTAACAGTGTAGTCTTCTGCTTCTGCAATCGGAACTCTAACTTAGCTCACGTGATCTTTTGCTTAAATTCTTTATATTAAATCTACGATGCCAGCTTTAGATCATTGCTTATCTTTATGTTTTTCTTCCGACTTCTCCGTTTCAGTTTGATTAAGGCGACTTGGGTGTTTGCATAATAAACAGCTGCGGAATTCGTACGAAACCGAGTCTTATCAGCGAGGGCAATGATAAAGCAAAGGCCGACTAAATTTTGGGTTTATTTCGGGGGGGTTTTCGGCCCCGCAGTAGGTGATCGCGCTGCTGCAGCCGAACTCTTCCACAGTTCATTAATAATAATAGGATCACAGCATGCCGGGTTCGCAGAGTGGAAGTGGGAAACGGGGGCGACGTGCCGATGTTGGCTTCATTATGGGCACGCACGATCAATGACCGACAATAACTGCAGAAGCAGAAGGTTGCAGCCGGCGGGTGAGTGATTTCTTCCTCTGCCAGGAGCGTCTTCTCACTGGCCATTGGGCTACTGCTGCTGCTGCTGCTAACGATCGCAGCGGGTGGGCAGGCGGGCGCAGCAGGCAAGGAGTGTGCTCAGACGGTGCGTTGAACTATAAACGTCGTCGTTGATCGTCGCGTCTCGTCGACAGTGATCTTTGTTGTTGTTGTTGTTGCTGCTGCTGCTGCTGGTCGCATTTCATTCTTGACTTTTTTTCTCGCTGTTGTTTGGCAACGTCATCGTCAGTCGAACAAACAGTGTGAGCTCGCTTGCCAGGAGCGTGGCTGAGGCAGAGCGGCAGAGAGAGAGAGTAAGAGCGTCAGGCCACTCGTTTCGCAATCTCATAATCAGCCAGCGCCAAAGCTGCAAGCAGGAAAGCAACAAAAACTGCGGCGAAGCCTTTTTTGTTGTTGCGCAGTGCAACGTACGGCAGTTTTTGGGCATGCTTAAACTTGCCCTCTCAGTCGTTGCCTTTGCCGTTCATTCGGCTCTCAGTTGCGCTCTCGCGCAGCACACACACACGCACTCACGCTCTATTGGCGTGTGCATTGTGCACTGCGCTCACGCTCTCATTCACTCTCTCTCTCTCTCTCTCTGCCGGCGCGCTGTCGCTGTTGATCAGCTGTGTGTGTGTCTGTCTGGCCCGAGGTCGATCCCTTTCTGCGCTGCGTCTCGGCTGCAGCCGCTGCTGTTGTTCGTTTGTTTCTTTTTGCGTTTTCTTTGCATATTTACGGCGCGCTGCTATCAAAACGCAGCGCGCTGTCCGCGTCGCCGTCGCAGTCACAGTCACAGTCGTCGCGCTGGTGTGTTTCACCCTTTGCAGTCGTTGGTCGCGACGCCGTCATCGCAATAAAGTGTCAATGCACTTGTTCTTGTTTCAGTCTTGTGTGCGTCGTGACTGTGCGTGTGTGTGCGAGTGTGTGCAAGTGTGCTGGCCATGCGTGTGTGCTTTGCTGCGTCTTCACGTGCGTCGCCATTGCCTCCTGCTGTTTTGACTGCTCTTGCTCTCTCTCTGCCTCTTCCCCGCTTGCTGCTGCTGCTGCTGCTGCTGTTCAATCCTTTTTGCTTTCCGCTTCTGCACTGCACTCTCCCTCTCTCTGGCTTGCCCTTCCCCATGCTGCTGTTCGACGTCGTCGTCGTCGTCGTCTGCTGCCTCGAGTGCTTTGCCATTTCCCCCCGTTCGCACGTTCATTCTGCTTGCTCTGCCTGCGTTGCGTCGTGCGTCGCTCCTCGGTCGTTGTTCGCTCTCTGCCTCTGCCTCTGCCTCTGCTGCTGTCGCTGTCGCCGTTGTTGCTGCTGCTGCTGGCTCTGCCTTTGCACTTTGGTGCATCCTTGTCTGGCGTTTGAACTTTTTTTGTTCTTGTTGCTTTTGCTTTCGCCGTTGTTGCTGCTGCTGTGTGTGCAATCTTTGTTCTGCAGACGTCTGCCCTGTGCCCTGCTCCCCTCCCTTTCCCTTTACCGTCCCTGCGTCCCTGCGCCCCTGTGCATGTACTGGCATTTGACTCCATTTAAAGTTTGTTTCGCTTTATTTTGCAAATAAAATTAACTCAACTGGCAGAGGCGGCGGCAGCGGCAGCGGTAGAGGCAGAGGCGACGACAGCGGCAGCAAAGTGCAAGTGAAAATCGCAGTTGCAGCTCAGCGCGCTGAATTTATGAAGCTGCAGTGCTGCCCCTACGAGAGGAGGGAACAGTGCTGCCCCCTACCCATGCAGCTGCTTTGCAGTCTGCTAATGAGCTGAGGCGTGGCACAAGCGCAGTTACGCATAAATGCGAAATGGGCACACATTAGCTTAAGGGCTTAAGGGCTACTCCAGTGTGGCCAAACAGTTGCAGCAACTCGAGTCGTGCTCGAGTGTGCGTGTGTGTGTGTGCTTAAAGCTTAAGCTGCTGCGCGAATTTACTAGGAATGAGTTAAGTGAGACAAAAGCAGGATAGATGGAAAGATATAACTGAAATTGCCTGGTATATCTACCTTGCCTCAACTTGACCTTGTTGTCTATGCAAGCCTGTCTATGAAAAGGCTTTAGATCCCAATCAATACCCTGTAAATTTTGTGTAGAGTGTATTAAGCTGTGAGATGGGTCTGAATTTAACATTTTGTTAATTTTACAGCTCTTATACTCTTTAAACTGCTTGAGAAGTGTAGTGTGGTAATTCTTCGCGGTTCTATGCGTAGCGTTGCCACCTAATTTAACTGAGTTAAGTTGGTTGCGCCTCAGCATGTCATGCATTCAGGCTGAATATATGAATTAAGTGCATATATATACTTTTTTTTGGCCAATTCAAAGGCAGTATGTATAAGAAAGAGTATGTAAACTCGGCAAATTCCACATTATAGAAATCTAAAAGCTTGTATACTCTCTAAATTGCTTTAGAAAGTGTTTATTAGGGTTTGTTAGTGTTTATTAGGGTTTTCAAATTTCAAGCCTGCCATCACTTATACCCTCTAGACTGCATTAGAAAGCGTTTACAAGGTATAAGGTGCATAATTCTACCGTACAGGTGGGTACAACCTTTTTTTAGCATTAACTGATTGCCATCTAAGGTTAAAAGAGCTGGCTAGACTTTTCATTTGTCGGCCACACCTTCTTTAGAATGTCTTTTTGATGACATCTTGAAGGGGGTTTCTCTCTGACTTTCAACAACTTTTCGGCTCAAATTTTCTCTACATACTACAAAGGGGTCTGCAGCAGCAGCAGCAGCAGCAGCATTTAACCCACTTTAAACTTGTCTCTTGGCTCGTTTTTTGGGCACAGTCATTAGCCAAGGCAAAGTTATATTCAGTTTTATCGCGCGTCTCATCATCAGAGACCATCAACATCATTTAGCAGGCCCATCAACAGGGCAAACCATACCACAAGTTGCTGCTGCTACCTCATGCCGTCTGTTTGGTCGACCTGCTTCTCTGCCGGCTCTACCTACCGCCTCTACCTCTGCCCCTGCCTCTGCCCCTGCCTCTGCCCCTGCCTCTGCCCCTGCCTCTGCCCCTGCCTCTGCCCCTGCCTCTGCCCCTGCCTCTGCCTCTGACCCTGCCTCTGCCTCTCAGTCCCAATCAGCACCTGTGTCACATTTTAATACATTTTCGTAATAAAAGCAACATTAAAAGGCGCACTCTCTCTCTCTCTTTCTGTGTCTCTGTCTATATAGAAGTCTGATATGCGCTGCCTACCGTAACACATGCCCTTTCCCCCCGGCACCTCTGCTACCCTCTCTCACTCTATTAAGTCAGTTTGGCTTGGCCCGGTTGGGTTGTCCGTTTGGTCTTTGGTTCTGTTCTGTTTGCCACTTTGAATGGCTCGTCAACATCTATGACAGCCCACACACACACACGCACACACAGCTAGACACAGTACAATATGAAGCTTTCATTTCAAGCACACACAATCACACACACAGCACATGCACTTATTAAACACACACATTACGAGCCACAGTCGAGCGCTCTGTTTCTTAATCATCATCATCAACGCCGCCATAACTCGATGTGGTTTCTGTGGTTATGCTCGCCTGCACCTTGCCACACATCGTCGAGGGTTGCCGCCGGGTTGGAGGTGTCTCTGGCTCCGAGTTCTATGCAATTTGGAGGTCACTCGCTGCATTTGTTCGCGCTGCAAACGCAGCAAACGCTCCAAATGCATTTGTAGCCACAGCGACGTATCTATAGCTGTATCTATGTATCTGCAGGTGTATCTTGGTATTTGTAACTGTATCTATGTATCTGGAGGTATATCTGTAGCCATGTAGCTGCATCAGCTGCCAAATATATGTATCTGTAGCTGTATTAATGTATCTAAAGCTGTATGTGTAGCTGAAACTGTATCTATGTTTTGTAAATGCATCTTTAGTGCATCTATACATCTGTAGCTGTATCTGTAGCCATGTATCTGCATCTGCAGGTGTAGCTATGTATCTGCATTCTTATCTGTAGCTGTATCTATGTATCTGTAGCTGTGGCTTTGCATCTGCAGCTGTATTTATGTTTCTATAGCTTTATCTATGCATCTGCAGCTGTATCTATGTATCTGTATGCATGCATCTGTATGTGTATATATATCTGCAGCTGTGTATCTGTGTATCTGTAGCCAAGCATGACCGCACACTCAACAAAAACAACAACAACAAAAGAAACCGAAACTAAAACAGTTTGCGGTACATTCTTGGCACCAAAATGTCAATTATTATGAGCCCCGTGCGGGTGTGTGTGTGTGTGCGAGTTTGTGTAACGGTTTAACTACATTTGGCATTGCGAAATTTGCAATTGTTTTTCGCATCGTAGGTTTCCAAAACCCCCGAAAAAGAAAACGCCGCAAATGTGGAGCAAGTTCTGCATAATTTGAGAGATCGACACAGTGTTCTAAACCACTTAACCATCACTTTAACTGGCAGTTAAATTTCAAATACCTTCTATACATTCTTCAGTTCTAAAGTTACGTTTCGGCTCGCACTACTTTCTTCTTCGTTTCGATCTATGCGATTATTTCTTAACTCTCGTTAATCTTTGTGTCTGGATCAGAGAAGCGTGTGTCAATTAATTTCTCAAGTCTTAGCCACACCCTTTTCCAGCACACACACATACACACACACTCAATCAATACACATGCAATGTATCCGAAAGATACACACACCAACGCCCAAATGGATTGTTGACACATCAAATCTAAATTGTCCATCCCATATAAGTTCATTAATGTCATGATACACAGCACACACTTCAGCCTGGCGTGTGTGTGTGAGTGTGTGTTTTTTTGTCATGTGAAACCAAAAAGAAATAAGCAAAAAAAGCGCAAAAACCAAAGAGAGCGAGAGACAAAATCGACGATTAAGGCGAAGAAGACAACGAAAATAACTAAAATAATAAAATAATGAATAAATAACAAGCGACACACACACGGACACAGCGCCAGTATCTGTATCTATAGCTGTCGATGTATCTGTTGTTGTATCTGTAGCTGTATCTGTATCTGTATCTGTATAATGACCACTCGCAAAACAGCTACAACAACAGCAACAACAACGGCAACAAATATGTGGGTCAATTTTGTAATAAAGTAGAAATGAGCGTGCTGGGCGAGTGGCACACGGCAGGAGGGAGGGAGAGGAGGGCGGGGGTGGGCAGCCATAGAATTACAGCACACAGCACTGGGGGTAGTTACCCCCCAGCTTACCCTTCTCCCAGCCTCCCATTGCACAGCTGGCGAGCAGCTGATTGACGGACAGACACGTGAATGATTGGCTGCCATTATCGAACCTGGTTCTGGATGAATCCCTGCCTCACCCTGCCCTCTCTCCACACACGCCGAACTGGAGCAATTATCCGGCTTGGTAATTGGCCCGCTTAACTGTTAATGGGCCGCCTCGAGTTGAGCTTAACGGTAAGCCAGAAGATTGGAGAGTGCAGATTGCAGGGAGAAGATTAGAGAGGAGACTGTAGAGGTAACTAGAGGGGAGACTGTAGGGGGAACTAAAGAGGAGACTAGAGAGAAGACTTGAGAGGAGACTTGGGAGCAAATTAGAGAGGAGACTAAGGAGGGGATTAGGTTGGAGACTAGAGAGAATATGAAAGAGGAAACTAGAGAGGAGATTGTAGAGGAAACTAGAGAGGAGACTTGAGAGTAGAATATAGACGAGACTTGGAAGGCAGATTGTAGAAGAGACTGGAGAGGAGACTGAAGAGGAGACTAGAGAATGGACTGTAGAGGAAATTAGAAAGGAATCTAGAGATGACACTGTAGAAGGAACTAAAGGGGAAGCTGTAGATAAGACTAAAGAAGATGTGGTAGAGAAACTAGAGGGTAGACTAGGGAGGAGACTATAAAATGAACTAGAGAAGAGAGTAGATAGGCAACTAGGGAGACTGTAGAGTAGACTAGAGAGGAGAATGTAGAGGAAACTAGAGAGACGACTGTAGACGAGATTGGGAAGCAGATTGTAGATGAGACTGTAGAGCAGACTGTTGAGCAGACTGTTGAGCAGATTGCAGAAGAGTCTGGAGAGGAGACTATCGAGAAGACTGTAGAGAAGACTAGGCAGAAGACTGCAGAGTATAGAAAGAAATACTGTAGACTAGGCCAACGACTGCGCCACTGACTGTTTTGGTCAATGAGCTTTGAGCTCAGCTCACAGATTGGCGGCGATTGTGGCTACGACTGCGGTGTATCTCATGGATACACGCTTACTACACACACACACACAGTCGCGACTTTGTGCTAGTTTCTGCTCTTTGTTGTTTTAGTTGTTGTTTCGGATTTTTTTTAGTCTATTGCGCGCGCGGCAGATGATTTCATGCCTTTTGTGAGATTTAATTGTTATTCATTTGCCCGCGAGTTCGTCATACGTTCAGTCTGTCTGTCCGTCCGCACGTCTCTCATTCCGTTCGTCGTCTGGCTGTGTGTGTGTGTGTGCGTGTGTGTGTGAGTGTTCGCCTTTGTTTGCTGTCTCGCTGGCTTCGTTGTTGTTGTTGCTTTAGTTTCATTTTGGCTTTGGCCAAACCTTGAACCGCAGCGCATTCAGTTTATTGGCCGCGTTTCTACAACGAATACCGTTGCGAGTGGAGCGTTTGGCTCCACTGCTCTACGATGACGACGACGACGACGACGACGACGACGAAGATGATGATGATGTGGATTATTTACGAATAGTTTTAGACGAGCTGACACACACCTTGCCTCGTTTGCCTGTGGTTGAACCTACTAGATTAATCTAGCCTGAAGTTGAGATATCTTTGCGTGTATCTATGCGTATCTAGATACAATGTGTGGCTCAAAAGATACAGCTAGAAGTTGCTTATATAAAAGTAGTATATACCATGTATCTAGATACATTTTGTGTTGGAAAAGATACAGCTAGAAGCTGTGAGAAAGTCCAAGCTGCTGAAATGCGTGTATCTACTGCACAGCCAGATACATGTAGGGGCACATTTAGGCTCAAAAGAGACAACCAGAAGTTGCAGATGGTTATGTAGATGGTACCGTGTATCTAGATACATGTTGTGTAGCAAAAGATACAGCTAGCAGGCGAAAATGTAGGTAGAACTAAAGTAGCAGATACGTGTGTGTACAGAAACACTTCGTTGGCACAGTTAAAGCCCAAAAGATACGCCCAAAAGATGGAAATGAAGTCGCAGATACGCGCCAGTCTATCTAGATACATTTCGTTGGCACGCACGTGTCTGGCTTTATCCTTGACGCGGCTGCGACACATTCTAAGCTGCTTCACCTGGCCCCGACGACTGTTTTGTGCCTGCTGCTGTTGCTGTTGTTGTTGCATATAATTTATTTATGTTTGCAATTTGCTTTTTGGCTTTTTTGTTTTCTTGCGTTTTGTGTCGCTCGTTCGTTCGTTCGTTTCGGCCGCACAAGGACGAATTCGGATGTTAATGAACTCGGCAAACAAACATTTTTGTGACTGAGACGACAAGTGTGTGTGCGAGCGTGTTAGCAGAAGTATGCCTGCGTGTGTGCGTGTGTGTGAGCTGTATCTCTGTGCGTGTGTGTGTGTGTATTTGCAAATTTAGTTGCCAATTTGTCGAGCATTTAATGTGAGTGCGTTCGCTGCTCGAACGATCCACATACATGACATAATGAAAACTAATTTATTCAAAGCAATTTTACGCAGTGACTGAGATTGCGAGCATACCCAGTGAGGTGGCGCTAGCAAAGGGGGTATATTGGGGTGGGGTATATACACATGTTATATACTCGTTTTGGTATATGCTGCTTGGCTTAAACTGTTTGCAAATACAGAAACTAAGCAGAGAAGCAAGCTGAGTTCGAGTTCTTTTTTGAGCTGCCTGCACAGGGTATGCGCTAGTCGTGCCCCGCACAGCTTAAGTGCTGTATGATTTAGCCATATCTCTGCGAGGATTACGAGCGCAGACAAGCGGAGAGTGAGAGAGAGCGAGCGCGCAACAGCTGCAAATAGTCGCCTGCGCGCTTGCTATGATCGCATCTGATCGCGCTCGGCTCTATGGGAGCAGCCTTGAGTGGACGTCGCTGCTGCGGCTGCTGCCGTTGCACCTGTTGGCCAAGTCGTTAGCCTTTTTAATAGCTTGGACATTTGAAAGAGCAGCAGGCAGGCAGGCAGGCAGGCAGGCAGGCAACAGGCAGCATTTTTTATGTTTCCGGCTCTGATTAGTGCAGAAGATGCACCCCGAAACCGGAATGCAAATGCCAACTGGGCGCAAATCAATTGGCCAAAGAGCCAGCAGAAGCAGCGGCAGAGGAGCTGCAGCAAAATCAAAGAAGCAGCGGCAGCAGCAGCAGCAACGCCAGCAATAATTGCAACCAGTTTTGCAATAGTCGCAGCAGCGTGTTGAACTAAACCAGTTTTTATTTATTTTGCCTGCTTATTTTTGGTATGGAAAATGTAGGAAGTAAAATGCAATAACACAGAGAGTGAAAGAGAGCGAGAGAGAGAGAGAGACAGACAGGAAGTGGCAGGCTGCTGTTGTTGTGATGTGAATGAACCTGCAAATTGAGGCGTAGTGGGGGGGCGGGGAGGGGTTGGTAGGAGGCGCAGGCGATTTGCTGCTCAATTTTGCGATGATTACATTAATATCAAGTATACGCAGCGTAAGCCTGAATTATTTATACCGTAAGAGAGATGCGAGTGTGGAAAAAGGAAGCAAAGAAAAAAAGTAGAGAATTCAATTTACCATTCAATTGCGAGCGAGCGAGAGGATGAAGCAGAGCGAGAGCGAGAGCGAGTGCGGAGCCGCTACGTGCGTCTGCTCCGCTGCCGTCCTGCTGCTGCTGCTGCTGCTGCTGCTGCTGCTGCTGCCGCTATCCAAAAATAGGCGCTGCCTTTTTGCCTGAATTTGCTGCTGTTTGCTTTACTTGTTTTCAGTTACTGCTGTTTTTTTTTTTGCTTTTTGTTTTGTTTTTGAGCCGCGTTCGTTGGCTTTTTTGTTAATTTTATTGCTGCTGCTTCTTTGCTTTTCTTTTCTTTGACTTGTTTTGTATTCTTTATTCTTGATACTGTTGTTGTTTTTGGCGCTCTCTTATCGCGCTCGTCTCGTGTGTGTCGATTTCAGAAACTTCACTTGAAGGCGGCAGCCCGTGCTGCTGCTTTAATTTCACTGCTCTGCTTTTGCACGCGTATTCATCTGCCTCTCTCTCTCTCTCTATCTCTTTTCTCTTTTTTACTCTTTTCTCTAGCGACTTCGTTTCACTGTCACTTGGCAGCTGGAACTGCCTGCCACACGGAGACGCTGCAGCAGGCCGCAACTGTTTGGCTTGGGCAAATTTTGAAATTCAAATCACACGCTGCAACACCGTGTTGCACGACGACGACAACGACAACGACAATTGTTGCAACTACTGCGAGTGCGTGCGTGTGTGTGTGTATAAATTATTAACGCACTTTTTACTTGAATTTAGCACATGCTTCTGGCCAACAAATTCGCGTCAAATACACAAAACGTACGCGATGTTGCTGCTGCTGCTGTTTAGATTGCTGCTGCTGCTGTGAACTGCTGCTGCTGTTGCGGCTGTTGCTGCTGCTGCTGCTGCTTTGGGGAGCGTTCGCGTGCCGCGCGCTTCAAGCAACGAGAGACAACTGTAAACGAGCAAGCGAGCGACAGCGAAGCATCGCGAAGCGAACGAAAACGCGGTCGCTGTCGACGTCGACGCAAAGCTTTTACAGCAACGGCAGCGGCAGCGGCTGCGGCAGCGAGGCAACAGTAACAACGGCAGCGCAAGCAGCGCATAAGAAGAATACGAGAAGCAAAACAAAGAAGTGCAAAGAGCAGGAGAGAGCGAGAGCGAGCCAAAGCAGGCAAGGCAAAGAGAGCGAGACAGACACACTGAGAGAGAGAGACAGAGAGAGAGAGAGCGAAAGCGCGCCGTAGCGCAGCACAGCGTGAGCGCGTGAGAGCCAGTGCGCGTGAGAAAGAGAGAGCGCGTGAGAGAGCGAGCTCAGAAAGAGCTTTTTGCGCAGAACTTTCGAATGCAGCAGGAAGCGCTGCAGCTGCAGCGACGTTTACGCTGGCTGCAGCAGCGGCAGCGGCAGCGACTGCAAACCAATTGAAATTGAGTAACAAGAGTTTGCACTGTGTGCGCGTGTGTGTTGTTGCAACAAAAAGCTGCACAACCGGTGTTAGATGCATTTGCATTTTGAAGCTGCTGCGGCTGCTGCTGCAACATTTGGCAACCTGGCCGGCGGCACGTAGCGTGGCTTGCAACAGTTACACAAAAAAAGCAAGATGGCGGCTGCTGTTGTGTTACATAAGCCTTGGCTTAGATGACGACTTAGACGGGCGAGTGTGTGTGTGCGAGTGTGCGAGAGCGTGTGTGTGTGTGTGTGTGCATTTGCAATAAGGAAGTAACATTTCAAGTCAGCTTTGTCAGTCGATGTTTGCGTCGTCGTCGTCGTCGTCGCAGTTGTTTTTGATCTCTGTCCGAAGGAAACAGGATGCAGCCATCGCTTGACAGTTACGCCAGTTGCCAATTCGCCCCTACACCCGCTCAAAGAAAACTAAAACTGAATTGTTTCCGCATGTGATAGAAGATAAAAAAAACAAGTTGGCAAAGGAATCAGCAGTGCGAAAACTGAAAGCAAATTCATTAGACTAAAAAGGGATTAAAAGCAGAAGAGCAGAAGAACAGAATAGCAGAAGAGCTTTTGTTCTGCTAAAGTGGAAAGCAAAAAAAAAGAATTGTATAAGTCCCAACTGCATGCATACTTGTATTCTCTGTCCCATTTCGGGGTCTCGACTCTGGAAAGCCTTAATTTGCAAAACTTCTAGCCAGCGAAAGGTTTGTTATTTGTAAAATAGCTGCATATAATATACAGCTGTGTGCAGGAAAATTCTGAAATTGAAGACTTGAATATTCTGGCTTATAGACGAAAATTAGCAGTATACGTGCGCGTTGGGCATGGCAGCCTAAATTTGATATTCACTTTAGAAGCTGCTGGCATGCAGCCCGCTTCATGCCAAATTTCATATTCCTAGCTTTTATAAATGCAGAGATCCGTGCGTTCATACAGACAGAAATGGTAAAATTGATGCGGCTGGCGATGCTGTGCTAGCAGTTATATAGGTATATACTCTGTGGGCTCTGCCATGCCTACTACTACAGCTTTTTGGTGTTTTCACATGTTCGAGTAGCCTAAAAGGCAAGATAAGGCTTCTACTCTTTGAGTTTAGCTGGGTTTTCGTAGGGATTCTGGGCAGATTAGTGCATCGAATTAGTGCATTATCTAGCACTATCTTGCACGCTGTGCAACTGAAACCTTGTAGACATTGCAATGCCACGCCCACGCCCACATATATACGCTAATTGTGGGTTGTTGCTGCTGGCAGTTGGCCAACAATTTGGGGTCTGGTTTGACGGACTAATCAACGAACCGTTATAAGGTACCGCGGCACAGCTACAGAACAAACTAACTAACTAAGTCTGCAACTAATTTGCAGCACGCAACATGCAACTAAATGCAATGCTAAAACGGGGCAGGCAGCAGCAGCAGCAGCAACGACAGCAGGGTATCTGCGGCACACGCGTCTCAAGTGCCCATTTCCTCTGCACTCTTTCCCCCCCAGCCACTCCCCCTTGTGGCATGTCAGGCACGTTTTAACACGCTGCCAGCTTTGATTTAATTTAGTAGCAACTTGCAACACACACAGCAACAACAACAGGAAAACAATCATCGATCACGACGGCGAGAGACCCCATAACGAAGACGATGATGAAGAGAAGGAAGTTGCTGCTGCTGCTGCTGCACTTATGAAGATGTACTTATGACAGCAGCAGCAGCAGCAGATCAAGCGCTGCAACATGCAACATCAGCTGCAACTTCACTTGATTAAGCAGTTAAATCAAATGACCAGTCGATGGCATGAGCAGGCAAGAACGGCTGAGCTGAAGAGGTAAAGGGCAGTTGGCGGGGGGTAACCCATACCGGAGGTGTTTCAATGAGGCTGTCAAAGTCGCCGACATCAACGTCGCCGCGTAGCCACACTTGAGAGCGCACACACGCTGCCACACAGCAAAAGGTCAACGCATTCAGCGCGCTGCTAAAGGGAAATGCCACACAGCAGCAGCAGCAGCAGCAAGAGCAGAGGCAGCAAGAGCAGAGGCAGCAACAACAGCAACAACAGGGCGCAACATGGCTTAACGAAGCGGCGTGTTAATTGAAGACAGACAGGCAACTGGCCAAAGCTGAGGTTGAGGTTGTTAGCCAGCGCGTCTTTCTCTCTCTGTCTCTCTCTCTCTCGCTGAGAAGCTGTTGCAAGTTGCAAGTGAAGCTTTGGTTACGCCGTCAACAGTTGTTGTTGGCTGCTGCTGCTGCTGTTGTGTGTGTGTTGTTCGCATTTCTGCTAAAAATCAAACGCTTCACTGATTCCTGCGTCGGCAGCAGCAGCAGCACTGCAATTGTTGCTGCTGCTGCTGCTGCTGCTGCTGCAATCGTGCCGCTTCCTCATTTTTGTTACATGTGCAACCGCATAACTTAAATGCTCCGCTTGCCTGCCTGCACTTTGATCTGTATAAATCTTTTGATTTTATTGTTGGTTTGTTGCTTTGCTCTCGTTCGTCGTCGTCGTTGCTGCAACGTCCGTTGCAATTGTAAATTTGTTGCAATTAAATGAACACACAGCGTGCAACTCAATTGGTTGCGAAAAGCAAAGCAGCAGACGCAGCAGAGTTGCGTCTCAAGCTGCAGATATTTGCAACAGTTTATTGGGTTAGATGGGGCTTACTCAACGATGGCATGGGGAATTGCCTGATAAGCAAGCAAATATTGAAGGAAACGCTTCGTACCCAGAGCTGATTAAATCTTCTTGAAATTCTTTGAATTGTTGTTTAGATATTGGAATTTTCTTTTTGAGATGCTTTACAATTTGAATATCGCATAGATTTAGTTGGGGCTTAACCCAGCTATGATGTGGAGCGCAGTTTAAAAAGTTAGGGTATATTCAAGGAAATAAATAAATAAATTAAATAGTTAATAAGGCTTAAAATAGGTTTAAATAGGTTCAAAGCTTTATAGATATTTTATCTGCCATATCTTTGCTCCTAAGTTACTGCACAATTGAAATATATCATAGTTTCTACTACTTTAGCTATTCAAGGAAATAAATAAATTAATTAAATAATTAATAAGGCTTAAAATAGGTTTAAAATAGGTTTAAGTAGGTTTAAATAGGTTTAAATAGGTTTAAATAGGTTCAAAGCTTTATAGATATTTTATCTGCCATATCTTTGCTACTAAGTTACTGCACAATTGAAATATATCATAGTTTCTACTACTTTAGCTATTCAAGGAAATAAATAAATTAATTAAATAATTAATAAGGCTTAAAATAGGTTTAAAATAGGTTTAAGTAGGTTTAAATAGGTTTAAATAGGTTTAAATAGGTTCAAAGCTTTACAGATATTTTATCTGCCATATCTTTGCTCCTAAGTTACTGCACAATTGAAATATATCATAGTTTCTACTACTTTAGCTTTACTGCTGCTCGTGGCACTCTCATTGCTCCCACGAGACTGGCAACTGCTGCTGCTGTCGCCAGCAACTGCTGCTGCTGCTGCTGCTGCTGCTGCTGCTGCTGCTCACTTGGCCAATTTATGTTTTCGCATAATATGGCAATCAGCTCGCTACAGTAATGAAAATGTGAAATGTTTTCCGGGTGGCACCAACAAACGATGCGTGAATTGGCAGCAGCAGCAGCAGCAGCAGTAGCAACATTAGCAACAGTTGCACTATCAAAAGTGTTGCAAGCTGATAAAGTGGACAAAGTCGCGGAAGCGACTGAAGAAAAATGCGTGTTGGACCCGCGGGGGCAATGAACTTCGCGGCGGGTGCAATTTACGTTGTTGTAGTTGTTGCTGCAGCTGCAGTTGCTGCTGCTGCTGCTGCGATGCGTTGTCAACTATTAAGTATACGCAGGCTTTGTGCTTGAACGGCGAATGGCAACGCATCATAATCATTTATTTTTGCACTAGACGCGACAACAATGACGGCAGCAACACGACACAGGAACAACAGCAACAGCAGCAGCAGCAACAACAACAACAACAACAGCAGCAACATTAGCTCTCAGTGTCTGCGGCTAATTTTATAAACTTCTTTCTCATTTTTATTCATTTCTTCTTGTGCTTGGCTGCGATTTGTTGTGTGCTTCACATTTTTTTGCATGCATTGAGAATTTTATGGTTCTACTAAGAAATTTGTATGCACTGCACGTTGCCGGGGGGTTGCCAGCGCTGGGTGGGGCGGAGGCGGGACAGTAGGGAGAGGGGCAGGGCACTATCAATTTGTGTACTGTGATTGACATTTAGAAGTCAACGCTCGTGTCGCTGCTCCTCGCATCGCGCTGTGACCACACTGCAATCGCGGCTGTCGTCGCCATTGTCTTCCTTAATCCCCCGCGCTTTCTGCTCCCCCCGCAATCCCTGCTCGCCGCCACACCCTGCCAATTCTATTCCCTCTCCAGATGACAACGACATGCTGTACGTGGGCGACATTTTCTTGGTAATTTCATGATGGCTTTGTCATTAATTTGCGCGCGCACTAGATAATTGGAAAATGCATTGCGCTTTTGCCTGTCAGCCAATCGATAAACGATAAACGATAAACGATAGATAGGTCGTCGAAGGGGGCGAGTTGGAGGGGAGGTAGTAGCAAATTGCTGTAATTAGAATGCAATCATATCTGTTGCAGACCAGCTGAAAAGGATTAAGCCAAGTGAGTTGTTTGACTGGGCAAAAGCAGCTCGAAGTCCAAGCTAGATTTAATTGCAATTATAAAGATGAAGAGGCTGAATTACCCTAGAGTTTTAGGCAGAACTGTTATGATATATTCATAATAAATTTAAAGTCTGTAGACTTTGCAAAAGCTAAGATCCGTGCATTCATACAAACATTCGCACAAACTTGAGCATTATAAACACAATTCCGCAGCACTCTGGCATTACCAGCTCCAGTTTTTATTCTGAAAATATGACTCAACGTCTGCGACGTCTTTTCGAGGAAGACTCGTCACGAGTTAAGGTCCCTCACCTGCCCGATTCCCATATTCAACGTCGTCAGGTGTCAAGGTTGACACATTTGACCAAACAATGAGAGCTTGCTGTGTTCCATTTGTCGGGCTAGTCTCTCAAGCGTAAAGGCTGCAATTCGATTATTTGGCCAAATTACGCATACGCCGTGTGGAAAGTTACCGTCGCAGCGATGCAAATGACCTGCCTGCGCCGGGTTGACTCATTTTTTCGGCAAATAAATTTGCAATTGATGCAGAAATGTGCAAATTTTACAGCAGCAATCATAAAACAGCAACAACGTGAGCGATAACAAGAACAAACACGATTATTCATCGAGTAGCAGCAGCAGCGGCAGCAGCAACTGTTACTGTTGTCGCGGGGGGTATGGAAAGTTGCAGCACTTTGTGCATTGAACTCGTATGTAACTCACAATTGTTATTGTTATTACAATTATTGCTGTTTCTTTTTGTGCCGAAAATATGTGCAAAGCATTTCTGTTGTCGTCGTCGTCGTTCTATTTGTTTTGCGGTGCTGGCAGATTTTCTTCTGAATTTGCACAGCGACAACGTGCTAATTCAACAACAAATAGACAACAACAACATGGGCGACAACAATTACCGGAGAAGTGCAGCGGCGCGCAGACAACCGACCGACGTAATTGCCATGTTGCTGCGGGCCGCGCGCATGCGTAACGCGGCAGCAACAACAGCGGCAGCAGCAGCAGCAGCAACAACAGCAGCGATGACAAAGTGACGTGCACGTAGATTGCATAAATTACCATAGGCAATTAGACGAGAGAGACCGACAGGCGGACAGGTGCAAGGGGCCAAGGGGCGTGGTAGTTACAAGCAACTGTTGCTGCTGCTCTTAGTCGTCTTAATCGTTTCTGCTTTGGTTTATTGTCGCACAAAATATTTGCAAAATTCGAAATGTTTATAAATATTGCACGCGGACAACAGCAACAAAATTTAAATACATAATTAAAAAATTTAAATGATATTTCAGCGCCTGCGAATTTCGTTTTTGTTTATTGTTTATTTGTTTGCTGTTCGTTTTTTTTTTCTCGCTCGTCTCTGTTGATTTTCGCAGTTCGTTTGCCGAAAAATCGTAAAAACTGCGTGCATTGGACTTTGTTTTTTGCATTGCCCAAAAGTGCGACAGAGAGATAGGGCGCGGAAGAGGGAGAGGGAGAGGGCGAGGGAGTGCGACAACCACAACGGAAGTGGTTGACGAACACGATGCGGGCTGAAAGTGAAAGGCGAAGCAGCTGAACAAGAGCAAGAAGCAGAAACAGCGCGAAAAAGGAAGCTTGGCCAGACATCACCTTTGGCTCGCTCGCTCTCTCGCTCGCTCGCAGGGGGGGCAATGGACGAGGCTACACGACGATCAGCTGATTGAATCGACCCGAACTGAAGGCAAAATAATTACGAATAGTCCGAGTCGCCTGGTGTGAATACCTAATGGCAAATTAAATGTTGCCTGCTCCGAAACGGCGATAATTGCATGTACGAGAATTAATGAAAGCTTGACGCAGTGTTGGAAAAGGTGCGAAGTATGGCTATATCATTTATTATAATAATATGCCTGGGAAATAAGTATTCATTTGGGCTTGAAGGTAGTTTAGGTGCTTTAAAAACGCAGTTATTGCTATTGATATAGCTTGTTATTGCATTTAAGCTGGTTTCAGTGTTGTGTAACAGAGTCGAGGCACTAAGATAGCTTGCATAAATATTCTACTTGAGCTGGAGGGTATTCAAAGGTCCATTAACTGCAACTGCGTATTTCTTTTAACTGGGCTAACTTCAAGTTAGTTGCAGTGTTGCCCATGCCTTTATCCTTGTCTTTTCGTTACAACCTGCTTCTTAGATCTTTTCCACTTTAGATAAACCAGCTAATATCTCGCTCGAACACGATTCAATAAGTACTTCAAATAAAATGCTATTTGAAGTTTGAGAGACAAATGATTCGCATCGCAGACCGCACAGATTGCTGTTGTTTGTACCCGTGTTGTTGCTGTTGTTGCTGTCGCTTTTTTCATTTCTCTGGCAATCTCAATTGCCAAATAATAAAGTCAATACAATGGATTGCTGAAAACAATGGCAAAAGGCGTTGCTGTATTTGCTATTGTTGCTGTTGCTGTTGCTGTTGCTGCTGTAGTTGCTTGCGCTTTGATGTCGAGAGCAACTGAGGGCAACAACAGCAACGACAATGCGCGGCGATTGTCGAAAAAACGGCGACTGCACAACAACAATGGACAGAAAACACAGCAGCAACAGCAGCAGCACAACAACAGCAACTGCGACAGAGACGGCAGCATCAACAGCAACACAATTCGCACTCGCATAGAACACGCTGCGAATGCGAATGCGAATAAATGTGAATGCGAGTGTGTGTGTGTGTGTGAGTGTGGCCTGTGTCAGCTGACCCAGTTTAGGCCACAATTACAATTCCGTCTCTCAGTTGTTGTTGCTGCTGCTCTTGGCTTTGTTTTTGCTTCGTGTCTGGCTGCGCAGACGCAGCAGCAGCAGTAACAACAACAACAGCAACAGCTTGATTTAGGCTGTCCAAAGAGGCATCTAGAAGCAGCAACAACAGTCAGAGTTGAGCTGACATTTGATAGTTTGCTTTCAAATTGACTACAATTGTAGTCGGAGTCGGAGTCGGAGTCGAGTTGAGCCCATTCTGTGTTACTGTGTCGCCTTAGTTGTTATTGTTGTTGCTGCTGCTGCGGCTGCTGCTGTTGCCGCCGGCGACAGCGTCGTGCCAATTCCCAAGCCAAGCCAAGTCGACTGCGAGAACTTTTGCTACGAATGTTCCAAAATGTCGCTAGGCTGGCGTTTTAATTGCACTTTGATTGACAGGAACTCACACACACATAGAGAGAAGACATCGGCAACATGTGCCACATGCGCGTGCCCCAGGGCGTGCTCAATGCTGCAACAACTTTTGCAATTAGCCAGAAATTTGATTAATGCTAAAAGCTTTGGCAATGAAACCTAGGCGCAGCAAGGCTTTAAACCAAATGAAGTTAAGGGAATTGCAGACTTAAGTGAGAGATTAAGCATATAAAAAAGCTCTTGAGGAAGGAACATTTGCTGCTGTCAATGCCGCCAAAGCTTTTCGAGGCACGACAACTGACTGAAATGCAGTCTGAAGTAAAGGATTAATCAGGCAAATTTGATTAATGCCTTGTAGCATAATAAAAGCGCTTTAAAGTACCTTCATAAAGCTTTATTTTTCGCACCAAGTAAGACTGAAAGATCTTGTTAGCTTGTATGATTGCAACACACAACGTACACTCAACTGACATTTACAATTTGCCTCTGCTCGACCACGCCCACTCACAACATAATTGTTCATTTGCTTGGCCCAAAAAAAAGGAGTTTTCCTTAAAGAAAACAAGCCAAGTTTGCCGAGATCGAGACGGAAAATGGCCAAACTTAATTGGAAATTCTCTCACGGATTGTGATTGGCAAATTGGCGAATTGGCCATAAAGCTCGACTAAGCCGGGCCAAGAGTCTAATTAAACGGCAGCAGCAGCCGCACCACAACAGTCGAGCAAATCAAAACGCCCAGCAACAACTGCAACAACAGCAACAGCAGCAGCAACATCAACAATCGCAAGCTGCCACAAAAGCAATTTGAGTAAATTATTGAAACTTTCCATATGCAATGGCAACGTCTCGAAGGATGAGGAAGCCGAAAGTTGCGAAAACTTGGAAAAATCATTAAAAAAACCAACGAAAAGCAAACACGAAAATGTGTGTGGGTTGCCCGCAGGCAGCGGCAACAAGGAAAGGCACAGGGGAGGGCAGACACAGTTGCTCGGTCTGCGTGGGCAACGCTTTCGCAAATGAAGAAAATCTTTGCCACAAAAGGCCATAAAAAACAGCAACAAATGTTGCAGGGCGACTAATAAATGTTGTTGCAAGAGCAACAGCAACGGCAACAGCAACAGCAACAGCAACACTGACAGTGACAACAACAGCCACAGCAACAGCTCGAAATGTCTCTTGCTGTCACACACCCACTGAGCATGCATTGGCCTGCCCCTTGCTCCCTGCTCCCTTGCCTGTCTCTGCGTTTTAGGCAATTAATTGTGCAACATCAAATAAATTGCATTTAAACGCAACAGCAACACTGCCAGCAGCAACAATTGCTGTTGTAGCAACATTTCGGGCTGACAAGCTTCATAAAAACTAATTTGCTTTTAAGGCTCCTTTTTGTGATTGCCGTGTGTGACTGTGTGTGTGTCTGAGTGTGTGTGTGTAGGTTCGACTGTACCAGGAAGTATTTGCAAAGGCAACAGTTGCTGCCGTTAAGCCGCACATTGTTTATGAAGACTTTTCTACTCCGTCCTCGTTGCGAGCTTGTTAAAGGAGCCCGAGCAATAAATAAGATAATCATGTTGTACATGGGGCCCCTGGGATGGATGCAAATGGATTGCAATTCGTAGAATCGCTTGGGGTTAGGCAATTCCAGGAAACTGCACAATCGCAAATGTTAGAACTATTGAAGAGTGTGCAGTAGTCTTCATTTTGATACTAACGCGAGTAGATGCTTGAGGGGATTACAATTAGGTAGCACATGGAATTAATATGGAAATCTATCTCAGCGTGTTCAGAGAAAAATAAAATGCTTTTCTTCAAAAATAAAGATAGCTACGTGCTCTCAATTATTTATACTTTTGTATAGTTTTAATACCTCAAGATACTAAGCTGTAGACTTAATAAAAATGTGTTTAAAGTGTCCAATAAAATGTTATAATAATAAGCAGTTCAGCTGCATAGCAGGCTGTAAGGCGTGGTACAGTTGCCACCCTCTCAAACTATTTCCCAAATAACTCATATGTTTATTATACAATTTCAAGCAAATTTATAGAAATTACATATGTGATCATGATTGTTATATATGCCAAAAATAAACATAGTATCTTAAAAAGTGCGCTGGTAAATCGTTTTTTACATCGGTGGAGGGCGTGGCAATTTTTTAAAAACTAACATAGCTCTTATATATGCAGAGATCTTACGTATGGCAGACTTTGTAGGGTTGCAGCTGCCTGCATAGATACAATTGCGGCCAAAACGAAGCTATAGTATAGTATGTACGCTAAAAATAGCGTGTAGATCTATAATTTAGGGCGTATCATGCCAACCTAACTCTACTTATACAGCGAATTCTAACATATTCAACGGTTAATTAAAAGATCTCACAGGCTATACCCTTTCCAGGCAACGTTTAGTCAAGCTCGAACCGAATCTCGAGCTGCCAATTGGCATTGACAGGCAACAGACACAATCTTTGATCGGGCTGAAAACTGGCAAGAGATCTGGCAACGTTTTCACAGTTGGCTAATAAAGCTATCAATAGGCCAATAGGCGAGTTGCCGAGAGGTGCAGTCTCCCGTTCACTTTGTGCAGCTCCATGCTGCTGTGGCTTTTTGCGGCGCCGCTTGCGAAATACCCGACCAGGCGAACAGGGCGGACAAGGCGGTTGGTCGTCGTGTACTTAACTCATAAGTCACCCGGTACTTACAGTCGCGGCTCATGCCAGCCGACAGGCATTTCTTGAAGCGGCAATACTGGCAACGATTGCGATTCAACCGTATGACCAAACACTTTCCGTCTCGCAGGCAACGATACTCGATCTGCTTCTGGATGCTGCGACGAAAGAAGCCCTGCAAGAGAGAAGCAGCCTATTTAGCGGGGGGTTGCCACTCTTTCCAAGCAGTTGCAGGAACTTACCTTGCAACCCTCGCAGGAGGTTACACCATAGTGGTAGCCCGATGCCTTATCGCCACAAACTTTGCAGGGTACAAACGACTTGGAGGAGACGCCGTTGCTGTTGCCGTTGTTGTTGTTGCTGCTGTTGCTGCTGCTGTTGTTGTTGCTGCTACTGTTGTTGTTGTTGCCACTGCTGTGGTTGCTGTTGTGATTGCTGTTGCTGCTGCCGTTGCTCGAGTCGACAATGCCAAATTGCTGCTGCTGCTGCTGAGCGTGTTGCAACTGTTGCTGCTGCGAGTGTTGATGTTGCTGTTGCGTTGCTTGTTGATGCTGCTGCTGTTGCTGCTGCTGTTGCTCTGCAATGGCAAATGACAATTGCTGTTACAATTTCCTGTTCGATTTGGAAAGTTGTCGCGCGCGTGTGGCGACATTAGATTACTCCCCCCCTTCTACCCGCCCCCTCCGCAACAGCCGATTGCCGCTGTGTCGTAATGCAATTTACTAAATGAGTTTGCAGAAAACGCGAGGCGACACTCAGCTGGGGCTATCGCCTGCTCCACATCTTCGCCTGCCACGCTGCTGTTGTCCATGTCGCCTCATTTGTCAGTGACAGCGAGCTGTCAATAGGCACCGCTGCCCCCTCGTGCTTCCTCCCCAGCCAGCCTGCTCCTGCTCGATGAAGGCAAATAAAAATTGAACTGCCGACCAATTTGGCAGCTCTTTAAGGGGCCGCAAGTGGGCGTAGCTGCCGCAGCACGAGGTGCGCGGAGGAGCAGGAAAATTGCCAAAGCCGAAATGGAAAGTCAAATCAAATTAATGGATCTCCCTCTCTCTCTCTCTCTCTCGCTCTCTCGCTGTGGATCTGGCAATGACCGCTGCAAGTGCCGAGAAGACAGCGCGGAGAACTTGTTGAAAATTAATCGACTTAGTTGAGTGTTTTCAATTCGGTTGACAGAAGAATGAGGTAGGAAAGCTGGAAGAGGCGCATGCTGCGAGCTAATGGAGTACGAGTAAAACTTAGCTAGGGCAAAAATGTAGCTAATATTATCATACATAGTTGGAGAAATTGTTTAGTAGTCAAATACAGTAAGAATGTATAAACTACTCCCCTTTCGCCTCTCGATTTGCATTAGAGTACTACAACTTAACCTCAACCTGCAACCTAACCTCACTCTGCAAACTAACCTCACTCTAAATAGTCTTTTTTTCAAGTTCTAGCATATCTTGCAGAGCTGCAATGCATCTCTTTCTCCATTTAAACACGCAGTTATGTAGGAAATATGAAAATGCAGTAAGGAAAATGCATTTAGCAACAATAATAACAACAACAACAACAGCAACAGGCAATCAAATTCAAATGGCAGCAACAGCTCAAAAGTGCATTCAACTTCAACAACAACAGCAGCAACTACTGCGATTGCTGCTCGAGTGTGCGATAAGAAAAATGCCAAAAAATCACGTATACGCCACCCACACAACCACGTCGAAGCAGACAAAGCGCAGCAGTCGCAGACGCAGAAGCGGTAGAAGGGGAAAGAGGCAACAGCAGCAGTTGCAGAAGAAGAAACAGCAGAGGCAGCGCGGGAATTGCTGCGAAGCGCTGAAAAACTGCAACAACTTTGGTCGAGGTAGTCGAGGCAGGCGCACACAATTTTCACTGCAAGCGCCGAAAATTTGCAATGCAAATTGCTGGAAAAATGAAGAAGCAAGAAGAAAAAAAATGGAGGCAGACGCGGCAGAGTGGCAACAACAGCAACAACAGCAACAGCAACAGCAACAGCAACAGCGACTGCAACTGAGGGAAAATTGCGCTTTGCCGCGCTTCTTGTGGCATTTCATTTCAATTTGCCTTTTTCTAATGCAAAAGAGGCAAATGAACTAAGCGCGGAGTTTGAACTGCGAGTTGCAGTTGTTGCAGTTGTTGTAGTTGTTGTTGTTGCTGCTGCAACAATCGGCGTTGCCACACCTCGAAATGCGAAGCAAAATGAAATGAAATTAATGTGCAACTTGCACGCGCCAACACACACACACACAGCGAGAGACCGAGGAAATGATTGAGGGCAGGCTGTAGAGGGGGGAGGGGGGAAAGGGAAGAGGGTGGGAGCGGGGCTGCCGCAGCGTTACGCGCTTGTGCAATTGCAAATTGAATTTTCACCCAAATGAGTTGAAGGAAGTGAAGGCGTAGGCAGGCGCAGCGTCGTCTGGAAAATGTCATAGGCTCGGGAAAAGCAAAGGAAATTCAAGTGCCACTCGCCAGTCGCCGTTGCCGCAGTTGTTGTTGTTGTTGTTGTTGTTATTGTTGTTGTTGTTGCTGCTGTTGCCGCTGTTGCTGCTGCGTTCAAATGCAAATCACTTGGCCGCTTTTGTAAGTTGACAATTTAGACGCCATTGTTGGCGAGGCAGCGTGTAGGGGGCAGAAAGAGAAGAGAGAGGGAGAGGGAGAGGGAGATGGAGGGAGGAGGGGGTGTGGCAGTCACTATTGCTGCGCGGCATTTCCGCGTTGTCAGACGTTGTCGCAAGCGATAGACAAGCGACAACAACAGCGAGCGAGTTCATAATTTTGTTGCAAGTTGTTTGCATTTCTCTTTGCCTGATAAAAGACTCGAGCAGCTTGCAGATTGTGAGACCAAGTAAATGACTTACTGAGCAGATAGATAGTTATTCTATATGTTTGTATATAGCGAATATAAGAACAACAACAGCAACTGCAGCTCGCCCGCCTTGCGCTCTGCACTCAATTGAGTCACAGTTTACAGCTTGCCACAAATTGCCGCAATTAACTGCTGCAAATGAATCCTGGCCAGTGGCCATGGGCAGCCAATTAGCCAGCAAGAAAGGAGCACCAAGTGGCCATCGAGAGGCAGGCGCAGTTACCTCAGCAACTGCATACAGATCTGCGTTACTTTTCTCAAATTCGAGCAATTTGCTATTTAAACCCTATTTATTTATTACTAAATTAACACTTAGCCGACTGCTTGATACCCTAACTATAAGTCTAAAGATTTAAGCAACGATTCGCAAAAGTTTTTCCCTGCGCACTATACGGAAACTTATGAAAATGAAAACTATTGCTGGCGTGCAGGAAAAGCAATAGCGAGAGACAGGCAGCAATTACATTGATGTTCACAATTTTATAGATTGTAGAGAGAGAAAGAGAAAGACAGTTAGTTGTTGTTGCTGTTGCGCTTGGCGTGAAGCAGCAACCCTTGATCCTACCCAACTGGACATACCTGCCTGTCCTTTTCTCAGATGCGCAACAGCTGCAGATGCTGCCGCGTGACCGGAGGAGGAGCTGACCGCTGGCGAAGCTGAGCTGCCGAGGTGCTGCTGCTGCTGCTGCTGCTGCTGCTGCTGATGCTGTAGCTGGAGCTGATTGGCGACAGCGGTGCTGCTGGCATTGAGTAGCGTCGCGCGATTGAAATGCTCAGCGCTGGAGGCAGACGACGATGATGATGAGGAGGATGAGACAGTGACCGAACTGGAGCTGGAGGAGCAACCGCTGCTGCGTCCGCTGTCGGGCGAGGAATGGGCGCCGGCACCGGAGCTGGAGCAATTGCTGGCGGGACCGAACTGATGCACACTGCTGATGGTGTACAGAGCACCTCCACCATTGCTCAGCGACGTGCAGCTCAGGTGGGCTGCTGCTGCTGCTGCTGCTGCTGTTGCTGTTGCTGCTGCAGGTGTTGCTGTTGTTGCTGCTGCAGCTGTCGCCGCGCCGTAGTAACCCTCGCACTGCAACAACTGCAACGGATCCGCTTCGATGGCACTGAGGCAATGCTGCAGCTGCTGCGATGTTGCTGCTGCTGCTGCCGACGATGCTGCAGTGGCTGGCGTCTTCAGCGACTGCTGCTGATCAAGCTGTGGCTGCTGCTCTTCTTCCGGCTCCGAATCAAGGCTGCCCGGCTCGCTGTAGGCACCTTGCGTGGACGAATCTTCAGGTGTGTCAAAGAAATGCAAATTGAAGTCGGAATTGTCGAAACTGACTTCCGGTAATGCGTTCTCCTGCTCTTCTAGGTCCTGCTCTTCGTCCTCCTCCTCCTCCTGCTCCTCCTGGTCCTCTGTTGCGTCTGCTTCCTCCTCGTCGTCGGAGTGCTCCTCCTCCTCCTCCTCCTCCGCCTCCTCCACGTCTAGATCTTCAATGTTGCCGAGCTGCTGCTGTTGCTGCTGCTGTTGCTGTTGCTGCAGTGGGCGTGGCGTTTGATTCTTCACAGTCTCAATCAGCAGTTGGGAGCGTATGTGTGCCTGTGCCTGTGCCTGTCTCTCTGCCTCCAGCTCTATTTGGTAAACATCCATGTTGCTGCTGGCGTCGCTGGATTCGCATTCGCATTCGCATTCGCATTGGCATTGGCATCCATTATCATCAACAACATCATCACGCAAATTGAATTCGTATTGAACACTGGCAACAACACTCTGAGCCGCAGTGCTCTCAGCATTTTAATGGCGTTTTTTCCAGTTCTTGGTTTGAATTTATTGTTCTTCTTCTTTTTGTACTTCTGCTTTCTTTCTTTTTCAAGCACTTTGTGAACCGATCCGGAAATGGGACCTGCTTAAGTCATGTCGCACTAAATGATAGGTTATATATGACGGATGTAGTTAGGATCTGCTTGAAAGAAGCCCTAAAGATGCTACTCTTGCTGCGCCCTTTCCAGGCAATCGTTAGACAATCGATAATAGAGTTGCTCTAATTATAGATCGATTGTTTTTTTTCACTATCGATTTTTTTATGGATTTTTAAACACAGTTGGGGAGACTTGAAGCCTATAACACTTTGAGTAGACTATAAATATAAAACTTGAATATAATCGATAGTTTCCTATAGAAACCCTAGCTAACTCTATAAATATTGCCTAGAATCTCAGATTACTAGGAAAACACTTTAGCTATAAATTACAATCTTGCTCGAATCACTGCGGATCAGCTTTAGGTTTACTCTAATGACTGTAGATCATCTTGAAGCTTATTCTAATTACAGATCAACTGCTGCTTTTCTTTCTTGCTTTTTTCTTTCTCTTTGCACTTCACTCGGCACGCGAACTTCAACTGATTAAGCTGGTAGTATATTATATATATATATATATATATTAATTATAATTAATTTGCAATTCACTTCCGTGTGTGTTGAACTGTTCACATAGTCCTGCAGATGCCGCTGGGCAGGCAGGATCCGTTTACTTCAGTAAGGAGTGTATGTAGAGAGTGGAAGAAGGAGGGAGGGGAAGCACCACGACGCTAGGCGGGGGGAAGCGGGCGAGAGAGCGCGCGCGTAACTGCGGTCAGGCAAATGCCAGTGCCAATATGTGTGGAAAAGTGGAAAATGCGATGGTGAAAATGTGCGATCGCGCGTACAAAACTCTCGTCTCGACGAGATCCAAGCGCCAACTTCGCAGCGCTCCAAATGCGCAACAGAAATTCAAACCAAACTGCAGAACTGCAGAACCTACGACAACGACAACTACAACGACAACGACAACGACGGCGGAGCGCAAGAAAAGAACAAGAATAAGAAGAAGGCGCGTGTGCGTTTGTGTGTATGTGTGTGCGAGAGTGTCTCCGTGTGTGTGTGTGTGTGTGTGTGTGTGGAAAGAGCAGGAAAATAGAATGTGGCTGTGCATGGAGCAGGAAAAACTTTTGTAGCGCCGTTTGAGCGGCAGCCAGCACGAGGCTGACGCAGCAGGAGGTGCGAGGGAGAGAGGGCGAGTGAGAGCGAGGGGGCAGAAAGAGAGGCAGCTATTGCAGTTGCTGCTTCTATCTTTCTAATCTGCAAGCAGCACTCTCGCTGCACTCTCTTGTTGCTGTTGTTTTTCTCCATTTGCAGCGGCGGCGGCGGCGGCGGCGGCGGCGATTCTGTTCCTGGTTGCTATTTTCAATTTCTATTGCTTGCAGCGACGCTTGCAGTCGACGTCGACGTCGACGCCGACACCGACGCCAACTTCAAGTGCACACTCCACTCAAGATCAATTTCACACACACTAGCACAGGCAACGGGCCAAGAGAGCGAGAGAGAGAGAGAGGGAGAGAGAGAGAGAGGGAGAGAGAGAACCGTTACAAAGTTTGCACTATGCGCGGCGCGAGAGCGCGAAAGAAAGAGCGAGTGGGCAGCGGGTGCGAGCGGGAGCGCGCAGCATAGAATAGCGGAGTCAAAGAACCTTCTGCGTCTCTTGAGCGCGATGCGAGTGAACGAGAGAGGGCAAGAACAGGAGAGAGAAAGAGAGAGAGCAGTAGTTTCATAATGCGGAAGTAAAATTGCAGTTGCACTCGAGTTGCTGTTGTTGCCGTTGTTGCTGCTGCTGTTGCTGCTGTGAGGCAGTAGAAAGTGGCAAACTAGTTTTGGGGCCCCCGAGAAGATTTCGAGCCGCGCTGCAGAACGTTTCAGAGCGGAGGGGAGGCAGGCGAAAAGTAGAGTGAATTTGATGGATTAGAAAGAGTATAAATATATTCTCTATGCGGTTTACAGGCTTTTAATAAAAATAAATTATATAATGGCAGCTAATTACAATAAAAATATATATTATGTATAAAAACAATTTAGAAAATATTTAATTAAATCCTAAATATCTAGCCTTTTAAGGCCAAAACACAATTTCATTTCATCGCGATTCTTTCCCAAAAATCCCTTTAATTTACCCCGCCTCGCACTCCCTTCCATTCGCACAGCGCAATAGAAATAGGGAAGTGCAAAGATATGAAAATGTTTTCCTCGTTTTGCAGCCGCCGCCGTTGCGCCTCACACACATTTTCCATGACGAATGCCTGGCACAAAGGCGAAGCAGCAAAAGTCAATGATCAGCGTCGGCGTCAGCTGCAGCGTCTCTAGTTTTGCTAGCGAAAGCAGCAGAAACTGTAAATAACAAGAAACGGCTACGCCAACAACAACAACTACTACTACTACTACTACAAACACACACGAAGCGAATTCAACAGCGACGCCAACGCCAGCGCGAGGATCGAAAGCGAAAAGTCGGCGAGAAGCGGCGAAGCAGACACTTCGTGTAGCCGAACATGGCCGCACGAGGCGCACGAACGAGCGCCGCCTGCTCGCCGCCCCCAACCACCACAACAACAACAACAGCAGCAGCAGCAAAAGCAAAAGCAACGTAACATGCATCGATTGCATTTGCCTGATAAAACCTGATCTGCACACACACACGAGCACGCATGCACACACGTAGAGTGAGACGCCGCCATAAGACACGCGACGTTGACGTTGACGTCGACGAACCAGGAAGAGAAAAATGAAAATGCCGCTCACTGGCGCAGCTGCGCTGCAGGCGATGATTGTGTAATCGCTGCGCGTGTGTGCGTGCGCGGCGAGAGAGTGCGAGCGCATCTGTGAGACGCTGCGTCTCTCTCTCTCTGACTCTCTGTGTGTGTGTTTGTGTGTGAGAGAGTTTGAGTGAGAGTTATTTGCACTGCCCCCACAGCACACCGCATGCACGTGGTGCGGCTGCTGCTGCCTACTTCGCCCATTGCCTATGCCAATGCAAGCGGACCATGCCCAGTTTCTGGCATGCGCCCATTGCATTTCACTTATCAACGTATGCGGCGGCGACGGCGACGGCGACGGCGGCTGCTGCTGTTACTCATTTTTTGCGTTTTTATTTGCTACGCTAAGTTCAATGACTTGAGCAACGTCACGGGCAGCAGCAGCAGCAGCGACGGCGACGGCGACGGCAGCAGCGACGCACGCGGCAGCCAGCAGCAAGAACAACAGCAACAAAGTGGCGCAAATGCGTTTAGTTTTATTTATTTGCTCATTATTATGCCCCTGCTGCTAGATTCTGCTTTAATTCTTGTTTACTTTGCACATTTTTTCATAGTTCGTGTTGTTGTTGTTGCTTGACTGATACGGATAGCGCTCGGAGAGCTGTAAACAAGCTATAAAGTAGGCATTAGAAATTATCACTTGGAGTGAGGCGAAGAGAGCATAAACTGCGAGCGAGCAGTAGCCCAAGCTGGACCCAAGTCCATCATTATTATTATTATTAGTTCTTGAGATTTACGATATGGGATTGTATGTGCAAATTGCTGCTAGTGTGTGTGTTCTCTTATATATGCGGTTTATGCCGATATTAACGCACTTTAATTAAATTAATTATACATTTAGCATTTTATGCCCTCTAGAGGCTGGGTTATATATTTATACATAGCCCGTATTATTTAATGCTATATATATGCTATACTTCCAACTCCAATATCATCAATTAAACTTAAATATAATAAAAAACCGCCTGTAAAAAATTGCAAATTTATTTTCCCTTCACATTTATTTCAATTGATTTTCTTGCATTTGAAATGCAACTTTTTATGCGCTTATTAATGCATGATTAAATAATAATATAAAAGCTCACTAATTAACATGATTACACAATTATGCTGCCTTTCTATTTAAGCAAAAAAAACCAACTCTTTTTGCACTTATATTAATAAATAATTAAATAATAAATGACGGCTCTGAGTGTATCCTTTTTTAAATTATTTTATGCAGCATACTTTCGGGCGCAGGATAGAAATATGATATTATTTGGCTTTTTTGCCAGTATCTTCCATTACACATACAAAACTGGCTACATTTTTTATCTATATAAATTGGATTTTCTGCTTCCTTTTTATCGCACACTGCGCAACGTTTACTCGCTGCAAATGAAGACATAACCCATTTTCGTAGCTTATCACATCATCTAAAGAGGCTATTTACAAGGCAGCAGAATGTCTGAAATTCTGCAGGCAGGCAACAGTCGCAACCACCCGCTGTTTGTGCCACACTGCCTTTTGCCATGTCATGTCCCTTGCGGCTAAACACACACCAAATCCACATAAACGTCACACACAATGCCACAGCAGCAGCAGCTGCGGCAGCAAAAGCGACGCCAGCAACATCAACAAAGCGAAACTACCACATGGGCCTAGAGCAGAGATTGTGTTGCCTCTGGCATTCCTGGCCAACACTTTAGCAACTGTTTCCCGGACGAAACCCGAACCAGCATAAAAGACATTTTGGGTCGCGCTGCATTCAAGTGCGGGAAGCAGGAGGCGCAGGCGGAGCAGGCGGAGGCAGGCGCGCTGGCTGGCGGCACCCAAAGGCATGTGCATGTTTGCCTGAATGTCAGCAACCTCAATAAAATGTAGCGATTTTATTTCTCCTCATCGATGTTGCAGTTGCTGCTGTTGTTGTCGTTCCTTTCCTGGGTCATGATCTGTTTCGTGAGAGAAACTGGGCATCTATAAATAACAGAGCCAAAGCAAAGGCAGCAGCAGCAGCAACAACAACAGCAAGAGTTATTTGCCCGGCAAATACCCTGCAAATACCCTGCTCATGCGTTTAACAATACTAAGGTAGAGCAGTATTGTAAATATACAAATTTTTAGTAAATTTCTGTTTTTTATCGATTGTTAGACCATGCTATAGTTTTGGCAATCGATTTGTACACTTAAAACATAACGAATAAGTTTTGAAAATATTGATTTTAGCTTATCAAAAAACATAGAAAGTTTTGATAAGGTTAGCTAAATAAATTAAATGATATTTGCAGGAAAATGCCATGATTTATACCTGATTTGCTGTTTTTATCGATAGTAAGACTTAAAATAATTATGAAACTCGATTTGCATAATAAACCTTATTGAATTGTCTAGAAAAATATGTGTATATTGTTTAGAAATTTTTGTTCTATAAACAAAATCACTTAGCCTGTAAAATCTCTTGATTAATCACTTATTTGTTGCTGTTATCGATAGTAAGACGCAGAGATTGTATCAAAAACGATTTGTATGCACATTTTGATAAGCCTTATCGAACCGTCTAGAAAAAAATGTGTTTATGCCCTGAGAATTTTGGATAGGATTAGGTAATAAATAAGATAATAGTTTTCTTATAATCTTATGAGTGTTATAAGTCCACAAAGTGATATACAGAGAACCCTTGCACATAGTTTTTATCGATAATAATCCACAATACGTAGCTGAAACTGTTTTGGAATCGATTTCTTTGTTATTTCTACTGAATCGAACTAACAATTGATTTAATTCGAATGCAGAAGAATCAAGAGTAAAGCCAAAACTAAAACTCTATTTTAAATATATAATATATAGTTTGTAGTGAAGGATCCAACAAGCCAACGCCCACAGAAGTTGCCATTTGTACTTTAAGCTCTTATCTTGTATCTATCTTATCTGCTCCCTACTTATGGCTATGCTTGTGTTTACCTACCCAACAAGATGTCACTGGAAACGGAGTGCGAGCTCAGCGACGAGGTGTGACCATCCGAGGGGCTCTGGGGCGGCTCTCGCAGGGGGCTGCTCGGGGTTGTGGGTGGCGTATTGAGGCAACGTTGGCTGCCAGCGATACCGTTGCCACTTGCACTGGCTTCGTTGGAGGCGGCGGCGGGCGTGTCAGTGCTGCGAAAAAATGCGGCGATTGATTGAAATCTAAAAAAAAAAAATTAACAAATTTATTTTTAGTTTTTAATTCGAAATTCATTGTCAATGTCAAATTGAAACGGCAGGCAATTAATTGGGCTCGCTCATGGTTCCTAACTCAACGACAGTTGCTTATCGGCTGGGCAGGCGACCGAGTAATTGATTGGAAAAGTGCCTGCCTGCCCGCCTGCCCGCCTGCCCAGCCTGCCCCTCCTGCCCCTCCTGCCCCTCCTGCCCCTCCTGCCCCTCCTGCCTGCCTGGTCACTCATGTTGAGTGCAGTCGAGCGCCCCAATCTCTTTCCCTTCCGCTGCCTGGCACACTTCTTGGCTCGTTATAGCACGTAATTGGCCATTTTCCTAGCGGAATATAGAATATCCACGATTGTGGGTCCGCAGTGGGGGGGGGGGTTAGCACTTTGATCGATAGCCACGACTTTAACTTGCGGCAATAAATAGCTGTGGCAAGTGCAACGGCTTGGGGTGACCATTTCTAGCACACTTATCCGTGGGGCAGAGAGTATCGACGCGTAGCGTGCTCTTAAAGCTGCAAACTTGAAGATACACACAGCACACGCGCTTCAAGGCAAACGCCTAATGCACACTCGCATTACTCATACGCACTGTGTGCGCCGACATTACTCATACGCAGCATTGTGCTGTGTGATATACCCTAGGTAACCGCAAACCAACTGGCTTTGCGGCGTCCTGTGGCAGCTGCAAAAGCAAGCCGCAGCAAGCCGTCGCAAAGGCAGCGGCTGCACCACTAAAGAATACCCTGTAGCATATTTTTTTTAGCTGCAATCAGCATATTTATTGCTCTCTCCCTCTCTCTCTCTCTCAGTTTCTTTTAGTTTACTGTTTCTGGCTTTCTAGCCACTGCCTAGCATACCCGCTTGCCCGGCAGTTTGCTGCACAAACACTTTAAAAATCAATACACACACTTTGCATGCGAATCTTGCAACTCCAGCAGCTTCCTCACTTGCCACATCTCGTATATAGTATACCGTATACCATTTACCGCATATCGTATACTCTACATTCCCTTGCACCCCGCTGCACTTCCCCTGCACCCCTACCACCCTACATTCTCTTCCCTCTGTGCTCTGTTTGATGTGCTATGCCTTCTTCTCTGCTGAGCTTTATTGCATTCTGCTTTGCCCTCTGCTCAGGCATTTGGTATTTCTTGCCTGCACCAATCTGCTCGCCCCCCTCCCCATCACTCCCAGGCCTGCCTATTTACCCCCACCCCACTCCCTGCCTCTGCCTTTTGTCTATCTTGTAGTTTGCTTTTACAATATTTCCACGTTGTTATGCACTTCACACAAGTGCAGCATCCCAACAGGCACTCGAAACACAGATTGTTGTTGCTGCTACTGTTGCTGTTGTTGCTGCTGCTGTGTTGTTGCTGCTGTTGTCGTGCATGTTGTCACAATATTTTCGCTTTTCGATGCGCTGCTCGAGAGCTGAAAGTGAAATATTTGCCCATGTGGCGTTTTAGCTGCTGCCAAGAAGCCGACATGTGCCTATCTCTCTCATTCTCTCTCTCTTTCTCTCTCTCTCTGTAAGTGTGTGTGTGTGTTGTCCTGCTCTTCTACTGCTGAAATGTAGAAAATTGAACTTTTGATTTATGCATGAGCTGATGGCAAAAGGGAAAAGGCCTGGACCGACTGCTTGGCTAAGTCTCATCATTTTATTTGATTCGTCGTCTCCGGCCGCCGCTTGCTACATGTCATTTACACATTTGCGCTCATCAACACCCAATGTGGGCGTGGCAACAATCACAGCAACAACAACAGCAGCGACAGCAACAGCAGCAGCAACAACAGCAGCAGAAGCGACAGCAGCGGCAATTGCAACAGAGCGAAAGTTGCTGCGGCTTTTGTGTGGCGTGCTGTGTGCCGGGTAGGAAGCAGGGCAGGGCAGGACAGGGCAGGGCAGGAAGTAGGTTAGTGGCTCACTCGGCACGGCCTGCTGTAAGATGAGGAGCAGCAACTGCAGCAGCAGCAGCTCCTGGATGCTGAAAACATTTATTCTCTTGCCTGCCTGCCTGCGCTGTTGTTTTATTCTTCTCCAAATTATGCGACTGCCTGCCAGCGAGACACAAAAGGCGCAGAGAACAGAGAAGTGTGAGAGGGGGAGCTGGAGGCAGCGGCAGTGGCAGCTGCACGCGCCGCACTCGTGCCTCGCCAATTGTTGGGTTAATTAAAAAACAAAACAAGCAGGCATAAAAAACGTTGTGTGGCGCTCAGGTGTGGCCATAAAAATGGGGCACACACACACACATGTATTTATAAACACTAACCTGGTTTGCTGCTGCTGCTGCTGCTCGTGCTCCTCGTGCTGCTGCTGCTCGTTGTGATTCAAACGCTTTGAGTTTGAATACTCCATGGATTGCCGGCCCTCAAGGGGGCTGGCCGTTGTTGAGTGCAAGCACAAAAATACATTTAAGCAGCTGCTGTTTTCTGCGCTTGAAGTTCCAACAAACGATAATAAACAACAACAACAACGGCGACGAGAATGAAAGCAAATTTAATCGACGGCGAAACGATTATGCGATGCGCCTAAAAGATGCCATGCAATTTTTTTGTCATGCACTTTCACTGCGGCGAAGTTTTTTATTTGGCAGCGGCTTCTCTTCTCTTCGCTTTCTGTTGTTTTACTTATTTTTCTGGCATTTATTATTTAAATTGTACACTGTGCTTTCAAACTGATTCACTTTCGAATTGTTTACTAAACGTTCTGCTTGACTGTTGGATTCGCCATTGCGGAAATGCTGTCGCTGTTTGTTGGTTGCACTCATAACTGGCGCATATAAAACTGTAAATCGGCTTTTGGACACACTGCAGCGTTGCTGCCCGCTACTGCTGCTGCTGCTGCGGCTGCTGCTGCGGCTGCGGCTGTTTGGAGACCGAGCAAGCAGCCTCTGGGCCGAAAAGCACGACGACAGCGACGGCGACAGCGACAGCGGCAACGACAACGACGACGACAACACCGACAACAAATTGCAGCAAAACTTTTTAAAGCTGCAACGCGCCGCGCACTCACACACACAAATAAATACAGGCAGGCTGGCAGGCACAGGATGAGCGAGCGAGCGAGCGAGCAAAACAATCACATGGTGTAAGCTCGCCGCAACAACAACAACAATAACAGAGCGGCGATGACAGCGGCCGCAAAAACATAAACAGAGAGCCCTGAGTCAAGCCGACAATGCGCGGCGAGAGAGCGGCAAATGCAAATGGCAGCCTGCCTGCACGCGCGGAGCAGCGAAATATGCAAGACATGTGTAAACACTGTTAAATGACAATTTCTAACTTGTAAACTAATATTAAATAATGTTTAAAAAAACGCACTAATTAATTCTGCTTTTATTGCACAAATGTTAGCTGCCGAGTGAACTCACTCTCTCTCATTACTCTGCGCTCTCACGCCGGCGCGCTCTCTTTCTCTCTCTCTCTCTCTCTGACAGTACATTGTGCTGCCTGCGCTCTGCCCACGCGCTGCAGAATCGCGTGCACACATAATAGAAATCAGGTCAGGGCCGTTTTGCTCACGCTGACTTCCCGCAGCACAAACACACTCGCACACACACACACACGCCGCGAGCTTTTGCTGTATTACATTCTAGCGGCAAAGCTGCGCGCAGAGCTTTACACGCACAGTGTGAGTGTGCCATGAAAATCTTAAGAAAATCCAAGAATCCCCCCTTTTGTAGGTACACAAATCTCGTTTAATCATTAGTAACAAATATATATGCTGTATAAATACGTACTTTAAAGCTTAACTGTTATTGTATTGTATAATTGAACTTAAAACGTATGTATACGAAATCGAGCACCGTCTAAAAAATAAGAACATTGTTTAAAATTCATAAGAACAATACACAGAGGGGGAAGAGAGAGAACACACAAAAAGAAACTTAAGAGCTTCAGCTGTAAACTGTTTCCAATAACTCGTATAAAAACTGTATAGATATTGTTAGGCACTTGCGGTGTCGGTTAGATTCGGTTAAATTTCCGTTTCAGTTTCAATAAGGTAACAGGACAACGTAGTAGTAATTTACAATTAGTTGGCAAAACACATCGAACGAGCACGACTTCTTCGGCTCCTCTGCAGGCACATTTTGGCTTCGTAATCTTGTAGCTGCTGCTATGGGAAAGAACAACTATCAGCTATCGTTTTTTTTTGGACAGTGTACTAGCGCTTCATCTTCTCAAGAATTGGCACTACCATGTCGAACTTGGGCCGCTTGCCAGGATCCTCATTCATGCATATGGAGATGAGTTTGGCCATGTGCGACGAGGTGCCCGGGGGTATTTTCACCCTCAATCCCTCCAATGCTATCTTCATGCCACACTCCATGGGTGACCATTCGGCAAAGGGCACCTCACGTGTGGTCAGCTCCCATATGAGCACCGCAAAGCTCCACATATCGGAAGCCTCCCAGTTACGATCCGCCGGCTTGCGCTGCAACGCCTCCGGTGACATCCAGGCTGGCTGATAGATACGCCCCTTCTCCTGGAACGAGAATTTGGCATCGCCCATGTTGATGCGCGCCGTCAGATCGTCGTCAATCATAACGTGGTGACTATTCAGATGATACGTTGGTATAATCCGTTCCAGCGAGTGCAAGAAGGCCATGCCTCGTGCAATGTCCAATGCAAAGTGCACAGCTTGACTAGTATCGACAACAACACCCGAGGCGCCATGCAGCAGATTGAACAGCGACGATCGTGGCATGAACTACAAGAATTATCCGATTAGTTAACGAGGCGAAACACGCATACAACAGAATCTACTCACCTGACTAATGACCACCAAATTGGGAGGGGAATTGCAGGCACCGATGATGGGCAAAATGTTTGGATGCGAGAAAATGCGCAGCTTGGGGAACTCCTCGTTAAAGTCACGCGATATGCGCGACGTGCACTGACGCACGGCCAGAATCTGTTAAGGCAGCACGCATTAGTTTCCTACTAAGTATATTTAAAATTTGTACGTCCCCACCTTGGCGATAACATCGTTTTTCTGCCAGCGTCCGCGCCACGTTTCGCCCGAGGGCGTTACCGCCACCTTCGTGTGCAGGTCCAGATCACCCATGCTGATGCCCTTGAAGCGCGACAAAGTGGCATCGCGTGAGCGTGTCTTCATACCCAGCCAGCTCTGCTCCTTGAAACTGATGACCTTCATCTCTTGGCCACTCTTTTCGGCCAGATCCAGCATACGCTTGCCCAGACTAGGCTTAGCTTTGTCAATTGGCGTGTGACCGTCCTTATTGGCAATGGTCACCAGGGCACCGGCGTTCAGCAGATCCTCACAGATCATGTCGTAGCCCCAGAAGCAGGCATAGTGCAGCGGTGTGTTTCCATGCTCGTTCACAGCATTCACATCCGAGCGCTCGCGCAGCAGCTGCATAGAACAAAATCGAAGACAGATAAAAAAATATATAAAGAAACACTTATCAAACTGCGTTCTAAACTCACCATCTGCACAACATCTCGATGGCCGTGGGCGGCAGCCAAGTGCAGGGGAATGTCATCGCCCATGTTCGTTGCATTTACACGAGCGCCGCGCTGCAGCAGCGTCTCCACGAGCTTGGAATGCCCCTCCTTGGCTACCCAGTGAAGTGGGCTGAAACCATGATCGTCACTGCGAGCATAACCGAGAGAGCGTCAGAGAGAGAGAGAGAGAGAGAGGAAGAGAAACGCAAAAGCATAGTTAGTTTCATTGTATTGGTGCAGGTTGTTTACACAACACAAGAATAAATCATGACGTCACTCGTCGACACATTTTGACTCAAGAGGCCGTAGAATAATCAAAAATAGCAAATAACTCAACATAAAGGCAATTAAATAAAAGTCTTGACTTTGTTGATTACTATTTTAAGAGTTTCTCAAGCGTTTAAATCTTATATTACCCTAAATTCATATCATGCTCAGTCTCATCCAGCCAGAGGCGCACTTGAATTGAATTGCCCTCGCGGCACCAGTGGAATATATCCTCCATATTTGCACTTCACGTGTTTATTATCTTATTGCACAAACTTAAAAACGCTAATTAGACGTTATTAACATTAAATAATGTTTAAAAACTATATAAATCGAAGCAGTTGCGCTGCTCTTGTTGATTGTTCGTTGTCGCGATTGGGCCAATCGCCAATCGGATTGGCTGATTAATAGATCCAAAATCATCGATGTTTTGTTATTTTAAAACAAATCGATATTTTTAAAAATGCGAAAAATGTAAGTTAAACTATATTTGAATTATGATTTAAAAAGGATTATATTTTATCCAAAAAATATTACTGTCAATAAATCAATAATTTTTTTAAAAATAATAAGTAAGAGTATATTACCGATCATTGCATTTGCCCCAGAACCATCGGCAAACCGATAACAAAAACAGCTGTTGTGTAAAATTTCCCTGTGAACGTCAAAATCGTAGGCCTCGTTTACAGCATTTGTTTCCGTTTTCAAAAAAAAGTTTAAAGTACTTGAAATTGCGATTATTAAATCGAAACAATGAAACTGAGTACATATAATTTTCTTACTTCAACGGGCATTAAAGGTGTCAAGGTTGGCTACCCTTTGAAATTGACTGTAAGTTCCGCCTAAGCCTTTATTGATTCTCTTATAATAATAAAATCCGCATACCCAAGATTACAAAACAGAGCGTAGTGGAAAGCGATTTCGAGAATAGATTTATAATACGACTACTCCCTAAGTTGGACTGGTCAGCTGTCTATGGAGCTGCGCAGGTGGTGAGTCGAATTAGTGCTGATGGGAATAGACTAAAAACATTCAATAATCTTCAAATATCTCTCAGGCAGGACTCGGTGATACTATCCCTGCCACGCAGCCAGATGACATCGACAACAACTATGAGCTCCAAGAGAGACTGCATCACTTGCTTTGTGAAGTTGACGTGATCGAGGGACAGCTCGAGTGCCCAGAGACAGGGCGCGTGTTTCCCATCACCGACGGCATTCCCAACATGCTGCTCAACGAGGACGAAGTTTGATCCGAAGAAATATTAACAGGGCTGGAATGTGTGTAACAAATCTCGCATGTTATTAAGTTGTTAGTTTTACAATATAAATATAATATAAATAAATAAATATCGATTTATAATTCAAATATAAATAATTTTCTTAAGAATAAACAGACAGAAACATCGAAAACCGATAACAAGAACAGCTGATGTTTCAAATGTTCCTGTGACCGCGATAATCATTCGATTAGGCCCTTTCTTTTCGTTTTAAAAAATTTAATACAGATTACCGAAAAAAATGTCTGCATGATATCAAAGAACTCCAAATATTTGTAAAGAAAAAATTTCGCAAGTTAAATTACATCTGTACAAAAACATCGATAGATATTATTGACAAATCGATAGCAAAAACAGCTGTATTTATGTTCTCCAAATTTTAAAATTGCAATAACCTCTAAATATCTTCTAGGCGGAATTCGGTGACAACCTTCCTTTCACGTCCCGCCAGATTAGCGCTGAATGAAATATGATCCATTCCGTAAATTGCATGATTTGCTCTTGAAGAACAACTCCAGTGCCCAGAAACAGTACGCGTGAAATAACAATGTTTGTAAAGAATCTCTCATTTTACCAAGCCCAGTAGTTAATTTTACATAAATATTTATTCATTTTTCAAGCTGCAAAGTTTGCTTATAGAAATTGTCGATACACCAAAAAGGTTAATTGAAGATTGGATGGAATACATAAGATTGTATGAGTGAGTCTGGGTGTGCATACTACACTTAAATATCTAAGAGTATATTGGAACATCTAGAGCAAAATGTGTTACGACATACATATGTATATAAAAGTCAAGTCTGGGTTTCTGGAGGGTGCTTGGTTATGGCAGCTGCTATGTTAATTCTATATCTTTGGCACTCGACAGGATCGCGTTAACGGCATGCTAGTTGCACTTGATGTTCGTTCCCTTGCCCTGTGCATAAATGCTGCCCTTGGCCAGCTCCTGCTTGGCTCCCTTGCAGAGCTTCTCGTTGCGCCCGCTCGGCTTATAGCTGCGTTCGCCGGAGAGTAGACTGGCGTCGTGTCCCTGCGCCGGCTGCTTCTGGGTGAGCGCAGTGTTCGGTCCATTCCAGGTGACATAGTCAGCACTGCGAGTAAAGAGGGCTATAGTACACATGGAATATGGTTTCGTTTTGCGACTTACAGCAACAGATTCTCATCGGCTCCCTTGATCAGCTGCGAGTTGGGTCCCAGCGTGGCCATGCGCTCGATAAGCGATTGAAATTCGGCGGTTTCCGAATTCTGTAACTGCTCCAAGTGCGACGAATGCTGACGTTGTCTGTTATGGCAAAGGAATTGCGATTACTTGAAAGTCTTCCATGGAGCCGGGTTAAATAATGAAAGACTTAAGAAATCAATAAAAATTGTCGGAGGAAAATGAAAATCTTAGCTGGAAAACGTGCAGAATAAAGTAAAATCTCTCAAAGCATGCGATTAACGGATAATGGGCATACTTCAGTGAACCGGATTTGGCGCGCGTGCGACTATCGATGCCCTTCGTTATGGAGCTGGCCGAGGCGGAGGTCAGCGATGAGGAAGTCATTGAGGTCGAATACGAGGAGTAGCTGCTCGTGCTCGTGCCGCTCCCGGAGCCATGCAAGTAGCCGCTGACGCTGTAGTTGTTGTTGCTTTTATTATTGTTGATTGTAGATGCGCCTGCCAGAATGCTCTTGGTGGTCAGGCGCTCGTAGAACTGTCGCATGGGTGACTGTGTGGGTGAGACATATGAGTGCGATGATGCACTGGAAATGGGTGAAGGTGATGCCGGCGATTTCGATAGCTTCTGCCGCTGCTGCTGCTGCTGCTGCACTTGCTCCTCCTGCTGGGCTGGGCTGGCTAGCTCCCGTATGGGCGTATTGCTCAGGATTATCTGGGTGGTCGCCGTGGTGGGTGTGGTGACATTGATGGATGGCAAAAGGCGGTGTATCTTATGGGGTTTGCTGCTGCTGTTGCTACTGCTGTTGCCATGGATAACAATGATGATGATGATGATGATGATGTTGGTGAAATGGTAATGATGATGACATGGTGTGGGCGTGGCAGCACGCGTAGCAAGCAAAGGTGTGTTGTGTCAAGAGTTGAGGCAGCAACATAGGTTTACAGAGAAAATGAAGAGTCGATTAACCAAACGGATAAAGCGGAGCGGCTAGAGGAGGCAGAGAAGAAGCCACACTAGGCAATGGCTATGGGGTAACCGAGTTGGGTGGTGGGGACTAAGCCAGAACAGAAGGTGAAGCCAGAGCAATCGTAGGTGTGCTACTCACCTGGTGACAGCCGGTCCATCCACCTCCGCAGTGGGCAACTGCTTGCAGCTCTCGCGTGAAATGTCTTTGATCATCGTATGCTTCTTGGTGCGCTGCTCATCCTCATCCTGCACAATCTGCAGGATTTGCGTGGCTCGATCCTCGGCATAGTTGACCGACTCCAGTGCCATAAGAATAATGCGCTCGGCTATCTGCGGATACTTCTCCTTGAGCAGAGCTTCCACTGTGCGAAGGCAAAGAAATTCAGAAAAGATCGGATTGGATATTCATGCTTTGCTTACTGTCTGTCTTCTCCTCCGCAGAGTACTCCTTGGGACGCAGCGGTATATGCTGCACGCCCAGCTCGTTGCCTGCCTGCTCCGGATCCTGACCCTGTCCCTGCAGCGGCGGACGATTGCTCGGCCTGTGCGGCTGCTGCACCTCGCGTTTGGTGTAACCCAACGCGATGAGCTTCTCCGAGGCGAACTGCACATGGTTGTCCGCATTGGCCAGCACATCGAGCAGCAGCATCTCATCCGCTTTGGGAAAGATGTTCTTCATGTATCTGAGGATTAGGAAAAGGAGCTCAGGTCGAGGCAACATAAAGAGGAAAGACACAAAAAGAAGAAAAAAGACAAGCTTGCCCAGCGACTACGACTAGGAGCAGCAAGCGGGGCTGTCGCTCGACATATAACTGCCACTGCAATCGGACTGAGCCTGGTTTCCATTAGTTGATTGCTTGCTATCTATCTTAACCATCCCCACCAAGATCCAACTGATCTGATAACCGACGCACCTCAATTTCATTTTGGGCGACGAATGCGGTTTGGGTGAGCTCCGCCATTGCGGCGAACCGTGCAGCAGGGCGGGCACAGCGCCCAACTGATGTTGCGGTCCCAGGGCGGCTATTGTTGCACCGGGTGGCCCACTTTGCATGCTCATGAGACTACCGAAACGTCCGCCGGGCAGGGGACTGGCCGTGCGGGATGTGACGGTGACACGGCTGGCACCCATGTCCGGGCGACGTGCCGGTGGTGTCATATAGAAAGCAGAATTGCTATGGAATAGATGACGCTGTGCGGGTGGCGTCACAAACGGACCGGGCATCGTAACCGGATGCTTCTCCACCTGCAGCGCGCTGATGACGACGGCCTCGCGATTGTAGTAGCTGCTCAGGGCGCGGGTTAGTAAAGCATTAGTAGTAGTTAGAGTGTGTGTGTGTGTGTGTAGAGGAGAAAGATATGTGAATGGGTGCATCAAGCGGCAGCGTGTGAGAAGAACAGATACATATAGATACAAAGAGAGATTAGCGGAAATAGCAGGCGGATGCGACGGTTCCGTGCCGGATTCCTGCTTACCGTTTGAGCAGCAAGCGGATGTGATTCTCGTCGGCGGTGGGAAACATGTTTTGTATCTTGGTAACCACAGCGTGTGTATCGATTTGCTGCGTGAACGAGGTCTCCTGAATGGTGGAGCGACGCGACATGTTCGAGGGCAGACGGGCGCGCTGGAAAGGCAGCGGCGAGGACATTTCCTGGAGACAGAGAGAGATAGAGAGATAGAGGAAGGTCAGTTGAAAGCCGGGTTAGGCCTCTCTCCCGTGGCTTACCAGTTGTCCACGTGACGAGGCCGACAGCAGCGGGCTGGTCGAGAGATTGTGCAATGCAGGCTGCTGTCTCTCCCGCTCCTGGAAAGCACGCACAGCCGTCAAATTGTTAGTGGGATGCACCACGTGGAAGGGTGAATTGTGATGCGAGCTGTGCGCGGGCATAGGCTGCAACGGCAGGGAATATGCAAATAATTCCCAAATACGTGAATCCTGTCCAGCACTTACCTGCAGCGCAATCGACTCCGTGGAGCAACGTTCGTTCTGCAACTGTTTGTAGTTGGCGCGTGCAGCACGCGGATCCTCCAGCTGCATGGCCTTGGTCAGATAGTTTATGTAATAGCTGCAACGACACGAGTCAACATCATTACCAATGCCCAAATTGGGTTGCAACATAAAAGTGCAAATCAAAGGCCATAAAATGGACCCAACCGCCTACCTACCACCCTGCTAGCCCCTTACCAAAAGCTCCCCCATCGCGCACAGGGGTGGCTTTTCGAGCCGGCTGCCCCATTGCGCCGCTGCTGGTGAATTTCTCTCAGCGCACATTGATGGCTCATCGGGGAAATTCGCTGTCCATTCCGGCGCGCAGGTGAACGATGCACGAAAGGGTGCAGGCAAGCAGCCACTATAAACAGCGACACGTGCCAAGTACATAGCTGGCAAAAGGCAAAAAGCACACGCCGTACGTCGTCACATTTGACAGCTAATCTTGGCTGTGATTGCAGCTGGCACGGACTCTTGGCACTCGGCAACGGAGTGAGGAGAGGCCTCACATGAAGTGGCCACTTGAATTTAACGTATGACAGTCCCTGCCTAATTGCACACACAGACAAGAGACAGGCCAAGCCAAGGCAAGACGAGGGATACAACAACATGATGTGAAGTCGCTCTGCATGCGAAATGAGTGGCAGGAGGAGCAGGAGCAGCATGAAGAGCAGCTCTTTGCCATTGCCGGAAGTGACACAATTTATGCCTGCAAATGGGGCAACTTAGGCTTGAAGAGATTCTACCAAGCTTAGGAATTACATTAAAGCTCGCTCCCGCAGGCTTCACATGTAGTGTATCGTGAATATTTAATAAGTTAATTATGACAAAGTGCTGCTGATAACAGTTACAAGTAACGAAGCCGCACAAGCTGGACAATATAGAGCATGCTTACTTGTACAACTTCTGTGTTTATGGACCGTTTGGTTTGAAATTTGGGGGATCGATGCTTATAAGACTCCACTATATGCATGTTCAGAGAGCAAGTCCAAACTTCAATACTTTGCGTAATAATCAATGTTTATATATTAATTAACATTTTGTGGTTGCGAGATGAACCACAGCATTCTAGCAAATAAACTCTAGAAGCTTAGACTATGCAGTTAGCTTAAAACAAATTTGAAGACTGTAACTCTTATAATAGCTAAGATATATATGTTCATACAGACGGAAATAGGCAAATCGTTTAGGGTAGTGAGATATAAGCCTTGTGTATTCTGCCACGCCTGTCTCTGCGGATACATATACCCCGCCCCAAGTTAGTATATACTTTTTGGACTAATTTTAAATGATTGAGGGGTTTACAAAGTTGTGAGGCTATGCATAATTAAACAGCCTAGCCTGCAAGTATAATGTCTCCATTTTCCTAATTACTCAAGCCTCAACCCGAGCTATTTTTAGCTCTAATATTATCGTGATTTTCGAAGAGTTCATTCCACACTCTTGACATTTAATGCGGCCGAGTCGGGCCAATCATTTTAGTCGTTGCCATAGCGTTCTCTCACATGCAGTCAGCACGTTGTAAACTGTACACAGCGCTGCCTCGCTGCCCCGCCCACCCCCGTAGAATAAAACCCCCTCTCAATCCAACAATGTCTGTCGACCGCCACATTCCATTCTATGCATGTATGCGCATGCATAAATATTTATGGCGCTTTTCATGCACTTTTATTGAGCTTACCAGTTGCCCGTTGCCTGATCGTATTTGCAGTCCCAGCCGGGCGGCAGCTTCTGATAGCCGCCGCTTGGTGCCTGGCCTGCATCACTCATGTCGTATGCTGCTCCAATATTTGAATATCTTCGGCTGTTTTTTATTTAGTTTCGTTTTATTTTTTTGTGAATATTTATGGGTATTTAAAGAGGAATTTGCAGCTTGTTTGCCAACTGTCTGCAACCCCGAAAAGTTTTATGCGATTTGCCCTTGCCACTCGAGCTTTGTAGTTGTTGTTTTCGGTTGGATTGTGCTCCTGCCTGTGCTTGGGGGTTGTTAACCACCACCAGAGCGCCAAACACGCACACACACACACACGCCCAGTCACAACAAGCAAAGTTATTTTTGTTTACAAGGCGCAGCCGGAAAAAAACACAAATCACACGCACACGGACCGTGGCGTGCCGTTAGTGGCAGGATTTCTGGTTAGCCTCGTTCCTCGATGTGGTTGTTGCACACAGTCTGCACAACCTCGCGTGGCAAGCTTACGACGTCTACTGACTTGGCCGACACGGCACGAGTCGCGGCTTAGCTGCGCCACAGATGCTGTGTGGGAGAGAGCGAGCTTTTCAAATTGGCGCTTTGTGTTTGCCAGTGTTGGTAAACGCTGTGGTATTTGAAGTCGTGTGGTTGATTTAATTCAATTAAAATACAATTTCTCGAACTCCTTGTTTAAATTGAATAACAATATCGCTCGCGGAACTATCGATTGCAAATGAAAACGGCGAGCTGCCAGATTACGCTAATATCGATGAGGTGGCGTTGCCACACGGCATTTGATTCAGTGAGCCTTGTAACGGCTGTCAAGAGTAACACAAGCACACGGTAAATTTAAGCACAGTTAAGAACGCACTGAAATTAAGTGAATATATTTTATAATCAATCAAAAACAAAATGTCTGTTGTACCAGAAGTACGCTTTACGGCTCTATCAGGTAACTATGGTGAGGTAGAGGAGGAAGCGCCGCCCCCGAAGCCGACCAAGGCCGAGAAGAAGGCGATGAAGAAGTTGGCGGCGCAAAAAAAGAAAGAGATGGAAATGCAGATAGTTATGCGCGTAAGTATCTGATGCAACTGAAATACATCTCGACCTGAACTGAAGAGTTTCCATATTCTTGTAGCATGCCCTCAAAACTGAGCTGGAAATTGGCAAGCGCATGGAATTGCGCGGCATGGATGAATGGAACAAGATTGCCTCAGAGATCAAGATCGTTGAGCTACGCAAAGATATGATGGATTGGGGCGCAAGAGCCGAAGTCATAATTGAACACAAGAACGATCGCATTAAGATGTTACTGGATGACATGGAGCAGACGCAGGAGCATCATTCGCGCAGCTTCAACAAAGTCATTGAGCTAATCGATCACATCATCGAGTGCTATCACGCCATGCTGGAGGGCAGCAAGCACATGTACGATAAACAGGCCGAAGAAGTGCTCAAAGAATTCTACGATGAGGTGCGGTTCCGCACCGAGGAAGTGGATGCCATGCACACGAACAGCGAGAACATCATCCATGCCTCGAATCTTTACACCCAGGACGCGCTTAAGCTTGACTATAACATCTATCTGGAGCAGCGAGATCACTATGTGAATAAGGATATCGAGGCGAGGTTCCAGATACGCGACAGCGTGGTCCGTCGAATGAATGAAATGCAGCGTCAGCTCAACGAATTCGTCGCATCGTTGTACAATACCGAACTGGATGCGCACAAATACGAGCGTATACGTTCGCTTACCGAGCGACAGCAGAACTTTTTCGATGAAACGCGCAAACTGGATGTGGAGGAAATGAAATACTTGGGCATACTCAACGATCTGCAGCGTGATATCATGCGCGTCGAATCGGAAAACAATACCACGATCAATGATCTTAAGTTGGAGTTCGAGTATTTTGCCAATGTGCGCAAGAAGATCGAAGAGAGAATGCATGCGGATCGCATCACGACGCACGAGAAGCTGCGCATACTCAGCACCGAATGCTATCTGCTGACCAAGGTAGGCTAGCTATACGATCCCCATACTTCCGCTCTAACTCAACCAATCCCGCAGAAATTCGAGAAAATTGTAAAGAGCGGCGAGCTGCTGCTCGCTCTCTCGATCACATGTCGCAAACTGCAAACCGAATCGGAGAAGATTATCGTTGGCGGCGAAATGATCGATCCCATCGATGTGGGTCCCACAAAAGATGATTTCACCATACAAACCTTGGACTTGTTCAAGCATGTGGACATCGAGGAGGATCAACTGGTCTTGCTGAACAGAAGCATGATTAACTTTTGGCGCAAACAGGCCATGGCGCAGGCACAGAATATGTTGCTGCTCGAGGAGAAGAATCGCCTAACCGAGGAGAATCAACGCTACATTGACTTCATTAAATCCATGTCGAAGACAGAGAATGCCGAGGAGCTACGCAGTGCCATGGTGGTTAGTTCATGCACTCAGCCGCCGCCGTTCCTCTTCGATACGCCGTGTCGCGGCCAGAAGATCAAAGTGAAGAAGGAATCGATCTATGCGGGCATACACGGTCGTCGCCAGGCGGCACATGTCATCAAAACCGTAGTGCTGCACGACAGAGCCAAGAAGGGATTGCCGTTCTAAGAAAAAGCTTTGAGAGGTGTCGACGGTGGGATAAATGTTTTATATCAACCAAATCCAGTAGTGTTGGAAAAGCCCAAAATCTAAGAATCTACCAGCTTTAATAGTCTCTGATCTACAATATCATCATCATTATCGTTTAGAATTTAGTTATAGTCTGTGTGCGAAGCATCTAGGAAATTCGCTATAAAGTTTGCTTGATTTAATGCTTATAAACTTAGGCACTAGGCATAGTCCTTTGGTCCGTTGAAATGCAGAAGCTTCTTCAGTTTATGGCGTGATGGCAGTCGGGCAGTCGGAGCTTGGCACCTTCTCTCCCTGTCACTTAGTTGAATTTCAGCGGTTCGATCTTCAGTTTCTCGGCCAGCATGGCGCATGTCTGCAGCTGATTCTCCAGATACTGAATGCCACCAGCTTTGTCTACGGCCTCCATGTTGTTCTTCTCCTTGTCGCCAGCCAACAGCACGGGCTTGTTGGGATCGGTCTGCGAAGCAAGAGCAAAGATTACATAAAAGCTAAAGCGAAGCGAATCGATCCTCATCTCTTACCGGCGTCACTCCTCGCAGCCGTGAGTTGAAATCGCTCATACGATCCTCGAAGTCGGGTGCAAAACAATTGGGATCGACGGCAATGAATACCTGTCCCAGATCGGCTGCCGAGTTAGCTCCAGCGTGCGTCCACTTGCGCACCTGTGTGGAGTACTTGGCGCCCGACATGACACCCGACAGAATGTCCACCATGGCACCCAGGCCGAAGCCCTTGTAGCCAGAGGTAAGTTCCGAGCCACCGAGCGGCATCAGGCAACTCGCGGAGTAACCCACCTCAGCATCGTTGGTCATATTGCCATCGGGATCCTGTGCCCAGCCATCGGGCAGAGGCGCAGCTTTGCGACGCTGTATTTCGATTTTACCCAGAGCAACCGCCGTGGTGGCCATGTCCAGCAGGAATTTGTCGCCATTGGCGGCGGGTGCGCCCAGCGAGAGCGGATTTGTGCCCAGGGCAGCCTCCTTGGCGCCCGTGGGTGCCATCAGGGGCGATGTGTTTGTCATGGACATGCCCACCAGACCCTGCTGCATGGCCCTAATGGCATACCAGCCGGCCATGCCATAATGATTGGATCCCTTGGCACAAACCCAGCCAACGCCCACAGTTTTGGCCTTCTGGATGGCCAGATCCATGCAGAAGTTACCCACCACAGCACCCAGTCCGTTGCGTCCATCTACCCAGGCTGACGCTGGCGTCTGCTTGAGTATTTCGGGCACGGCGCCGCCATCAGTCGAATTAATGGCCAAATCGTTGATGTACATCTCCAGACGATTCATGCCGTGACTGAAATGTCCACGATGATCGGCGGCCACAAGCAGATCAGCCTGATCCTCGGCATGCTTCTGCGGCACATTGACGGCTTTGAAACAGTCGATCATAAAGCGACGCGACTCGGCAACGGCCACCAGTTTGGCAGCAGACGATGACATGTTTCGGGCAAAGTCTACAAAACAAAATTCCCGGGTAGGTTTAGCGATATAAAGTTGTTCTTGAAGCTTTTTTGGGGAGCGGGAAAGATTCGGTTCGTTCGGTTACGCGGCGAATGTGCGACTGGAGCGACCCTAAGCGTTAAAAGTATTTTGCCCGCTCTACTAGTTAATCTAGCAATTTCTCACCAACACTAACACGGCACACACATACAGACACACAACACTCGATAGACCTCGAGAGAACAATTTGTTTTTAAGTTGGGAACAAGAAGGGCGACACGGAGGGTAGAGAAGAACATACCAAATGCTGGTGTGTTGTTGTTGTAGTTATTTTGGCAAACTTGAAATATTCTCATATCGGTACGAGAGACTGATGCGAGACAGGGAGAGGGAGAGAGCGAGAGCTGTAGAGCGAGAGGGAACGTGTTTACAAATACTTATCAGTCAAGCAAGTTGTTGGGTAGTATATACATACATATGAACATGTTTCTATGCGAGTGAGTGTGTGTGTAGCTCGATTTTATTATTCAGTCGGCACTATGGAACCCTCTCGAGCTGGCAAACTGATTATGTTCGCAGAGCTGACGCGTGTATGCTACCTGAGGGCTTTAAAAGAGCCTAGATCTCTAGGCTCAACATTGCTATATGGAATACCAGCCTGATAAGCGATTTAATAGTGTCTATATATCAGCAAAGTGTCATAAACACATTAACCCATTAATGCGTTACAGTTTTATGCACTTTAAAATGTTAGATCTAATCAAAAATTCGCTCTTTCGGGGGCTCGTGTTGCCTCCCTCTCTATAGCTACCAAACATACGTAAGAAAATTTAAAAAAATATATTCATGTGACTGGGTGTACATACATATATTTGTGCGTGTGACTGTCAGGTTTTCGAAATCTATTTCTGTGTGGGAAGTGCCAGCAGTGTGGGGTGTTTCTTGTTAATGACCTTGAACTTCAATTGCCGCGCACGAGAATCCAATAACTTCTGATGGTTGTAATTAATGATATAGTATATGTATGTGTGATCTTGATATGCCATTAATAAATTTCAAAATATTACGGAACTGTATACAGCGTAGTACAGTTATTTCTCGATTATTATTTTTATTTATTTTTCTCTATCGTTCCGACCTCACACAATGAAAGCGAAATTTGTTCAAATACGAAACAAAGTCTTTCGGCGGGGCCTTGAATACCGATAGCCCTAGGCAGCTAATCTTATCGGGCGAGTGTTATATATATGGCTTGCTTATCTCCAGTTTCTTTCATCACTCGAACACAGACTCTCGTGTTAGTTTTTCTTTAAAACCGAAAAGAAAACAATTTCGAATTTCTACATTAAAATATACAAATGTTTTTTTGGTATTTTGTTAAATATAAAATATAAAAAAGAGAGACATAGAAGTAAAATTTTAAAATATGCATGGGATTTGAATTTCGAAAATTGTTAATCAGCTTTTCGTACTAGACGAATTTCAGGGGCTTCACATTTAGTCTCTTGGCTAGATCTGCACAGGTCTTGACCTGATTCTCTACATACTGTACTCCCCCCGCCTTATCTGTGGCCCAACGGCCCGCATCCTCCTTGTCACCCGGCAAGATAACCGGATTACTGGTATCTGTCTGAAAGCAGAAAACATTAATCAAGGTACCTCCAGGTAGGTACCGTCTCTATCTCTCTCTCGCTCGTGCTTACGGGCTTTATTCCTCTTAGACGACAGTTGAAATCGGCCAGATTCTTTTGGAAGTTGGGTGAAAAGCAACAAGGATCCACGGCCACAAAGAGCTGACCCAGATCTGCAGCCGTAGTGACACCAGCCAGCATCCACTTTCGTATCTGTGTGGAATACTTGGCGCCAGCCATGACGCCCGTCAGAATGTCCACCATTGCGGCCAGGCCATAGCCCTTGTAACCGGAATTGATGGCGGCACCGCCAAGTGGCATCAGGCAGGCGGTGCTGAAGGCCAGCTCTGCATCCTTGGTGACATGTCCGTCGGGATCCTGGGCCCAGCCCTCAGGCAATGGCTCGTTCTTGCGACGTTGCATCTCGATCTTGCCCAATGCAACCGCCGTGGTGGCCATGTCCAGCAGGAATTTGTCGCCATTGGCAGCAGTTGCGCCCAACGCCAGCGGATTGGTGCCCAGTGCAGCCTGCTTAGCGCCCGTGGGTGCCATCAGGGGCGATGTGTTGGTCATGGACAAGCCCACCAGGCCCTGCTCCATCGCTCGATTCACATACCAGCCAGCCATGCCGTAATGATTCACAGTCTTGGCACAGACCCAGCCAACGCCCACCTTTTTTGCCTTCTTGATGGCCAGATCCATACAGTAGTTGCCCACCACAGCACCCAGCCCATTGTTTCCATTCACCCAGGCGGTTGCCGACGTCTCCTTGATTATTTCCGCCTCGGCACAGCCGTCCGTTGCGCCGTTCTTCACATCATTGATGTACATCTCTAGGCGATTCATGCCGTGACTGAAGTGACCGCAATGATCGGCGGCCACAAGTAGATCGGCCTGTGCCTCGGCATGCTCCTGCGGCACCTTGACGGCCTTGAAACAATCGACCATAAAGCGACGCGCCTCCTTAACTGGCACCAGCTTTGGCTTCGATTTGGAAGAGCAAGACTTGCTACGTCTTGAATTGGCCAGGTCTACAGAAAGGGTCTACGGATACAGTACTAAGCAAGACTAGACAAGCAACAACAACAACAACTACACATTGATAGACACGACACGACGAGGCGATAGGGAAATATTCCCAGAGCAATAAGAACTTGTTTAAATACTTTGCATATCTTGTGTAAATGGGAAGTTCAAGGCAAAACTACAAAAATAAAAAGAAAAAAGCGCTAGACAGACATCAAACTAAACTACAATTACGAAGCTTGCACACACCCTACTATAGATAAGATCTAATACATATGGGTATATATAATAATATTTATCATACACATTATCGAATCCTTAAAATAGACGATACACACGCAAGACTTACGCTCTATTTGATTCATCAATTAACACACCTGGTAATATGGAATAATGCTAAACCAGATATGAGTTATACGCGTGTATTATAAGCACGCCCACTGCGTCGTTTGTCAGCGCCCCGTTTCGGCATGATAGAACGTTAATTGAAGCGAGAAACGAGTTTCAGCGGCTTCAAGACGACAAGTGTTATACGACGGTAATCTAATGCGCTTTCAATTGGGCCATCAAACTGTCATTAGTTACGCTCATCAGAGTGTCCGGAATCCAATGAAATAACGATATATCAAGTGTTCAAAACGAAACCGCCCTCTGTTTATGTGTTGTCAAATTCTGATAAATAACAAATATTAATCGACTTCGCTTTTATTCTGATTGTTAGCTTGTTTTGTTTTGTTTTGTTTTGTAATTGTTTCTATCGTAAATTAACACAAAAACACATTACTCGAATGGGAAACGTAATCTTTGACCATACAAATATTTGTATAGTAGCCTAGCAAGTTGAATTCCGTCTCAAAATCGTTCGACTTAAGTGATATAATGAACGCCTCCGCCCTTATTGAAAGTTGCAATTAAAAATTGTTGCCGTATATTGTGTACACAGCGATCGCCACTTGTTGCGCCCATTTGGTAGCTCGCCTTAATTATAATTCTATATATCATATATACTTTGTCTGGTTATGACTTTTACTATATAAAAAAAAAAAAGATTTCATTGCGCTGCGTGGGCGTGAATAAAGCAACTCGCGAGATGCGTCAGATAAGAAAAAAGCGAGAGACAGGGCTGACTGCGCTGGCCAGGGATGTCAAACTGACAAACTGTGTGACCATACGCGAAGAAGGAAGCCAGGAAGATAGGCATATAAATGAAAGCGCATAGATAGCAAACAATTACAGCACGCGTTAATTAGCATAATAATGATTCAACTTACCGCGCATATTTGCATGCGATTTTGGCATTGTTGTTACTGTTGTTGTTGTTGGCTTTGTTACTGTTTGTGCTGGGGCTGCAGCTGCAGAGAGACGCCTACATAGCTGTTGTTGTAGTTGTAATTGTTGGCGCCTTTGAAGTGTTTGAGTAAGCCGCCAATTGGTGTTGACGTAGGCGGTGGCAGCGACCGCACGACGCGAGCAGCTCAATTTCAGTGTTGTCATTGCAGCGAGTACAGCAGGCGCCAATCAAATAGCACGGCTGAAACGGCCAATTTTGAAATTCAAATTAAAAGTTTATAAATCAAAGTTTTGTAAAATTCTTAAAGCTCCATATTTTCTGACTGAAAATTCATGCATTAGTGTAGAAATTAGTTAATCTGCCATTTTATCTTAATATTCACAGTCGTAACACGCATTTTTGCAACTGTTGCTAATCAAATGCTGCGCGCTGTAAGTCCAAATTGAACTACAGCAGAACGATCGATCTCGCACACACAAGCAAAGCCCAAAAACAGAAACTAGTTAATGCTATACAACGTAAGACGAGCACATTCGCATGACAACAACAAGGCACGACGACACAACGTAACGAACGCGGCAAAACGGGGCGAAGAACAACCCAAAACAGCTGACGACACAGAGCACAGGCAGAGACTTCTGCTTCTCTGCCGCGCAGCGGTTGACTCTCAAGTGTTTATGCCTTTTGCCTTGCACTTTTTAGTTATTCTCTTAGCAGCGTGTGTTTCAGAACGTTTTAACTGTGTTCGGCGCGTTGTGATTTCGATTTTTTGTTGCTTTTTTGTGGGAAATAATTACCCAAGATAAAATAGAAGACGAATGTTTTTAGCGCGTCGACAGGCACAACAACTAACTACACAATTACTACGTAAAGTATTCGCATACAATTGCGAGGCACGACTAGTTTCGAATTGCACGCAACTTATACTATTTATGTAATTCGTCAGGCTTTACACTAACAGCGCTAATAACGAACACAACAACAACAACAACAATTGGCAAAATTTACGAATCCAACAAATCACGCAAAAAAAATTCGTATTTCTGTTTCTCGCGCGCTGTCGCTGTTTCTCGCTGCGTTCGTTGTGCGTTGCCGTCGGAGCGCCAAATTGAACTGCCATGAACTGACTTGGAGGCGGCGGCGCCGCTATCGCTTTTCCACAAGGTGCCCCAAGCACGACGAAGGCGCGACAAGCAATTGATAGAAAGTGAAATTTTTGAATTTTTATACACAGATTGTCGGGCGCTATGCGTAGAAGCGTGTAGAAGCAGACGCAGAAAACGCAGAGAAACTGCGAGTGCGAATGAGATGGCGTTCGGGCGCAAACAAATGTGACCTTGAGAGTCGTTAAAAGGCACCTGCCTTCGGTGAAATTGCTGCTAATTATTATTAAGTAATAGTAGCAGCCGAAAGTGTGTTTTTCCCTTGGCAATTGTGTAGTTATATGCAAGTGTTTTTTTGCGTTGTGCAAAGCAATTTAGTTTGTTTATATTAAGCTGGCAGCCAGTGTTGCTAAATGCGTGTTTAGCCAAGACACGCACCACCCACACTACACATTTCGCGCCAATTGCAGAAACTGAACTTGAAAATAAAAACAAACGTTGTGCGTCATTGTTGTGATTCTCGATGTAGTTGTTGTTGTTGTTGTTGTTCTCAAGATACTCATTCTAAACACTTAATATGGTAATCGGTATTCATTCACTCACTCGTTTATTATTTAAGTCATATTTATATTTGCATAAGCGACTCAGAAATGTCAACGGGTCGCTGCGAATGCGAATGCGATGCTCGAGTGTTTTCGAGTGCGCCTATTAGCACATGCCACTGATTACTGTTGACAGCGTCGACGCCGCACGATAGCCAGATTCGCCTACACCGACCGCTATTGGGCAGGTGCTATCGCGCTATATGGCTATGGAGGCAGCTCAGCCCAGCAAAGGGCATGAGCGAAGGGCAGCAGCAAACGCCACCGATCTCAAACTGATGATTTCGGTGTCCCAGGGGCAAAAAACAATAAATTAACAGCAAATGCGAGCTAAACAAACACACAATCGATAACAAACAAGCACACACTCGCATGTGCGGGGTGTGTGTGTGTGTGTGTGTGTGTTTATAATCATATGTCATCATCATCAACAGCATGATGGCATGCTATAGAACGACAGAGCTCGACAGAAACAGCAACAATGCTGAGTCAGAGTTGTCATCCGAAAGCCCCAATTGGGGCCGACGACGCAACTCGGACTTGGGCTCTGGCTGCCGCTGCCGTTGGTTATGGTTGGATGTGGCTTTCGTTTGGCACGCCGCAGCGCATTCCATTCCAGTGCAGAACGCCGGTCGGGACGGTCGAGAAGTAGCGTTAGTTGCTTGATTAATAATCAAGTCAGGCAGACGAGACGCGCGACTGTCGGCGGGGATAAGCCAGCGGGGCAGACGAAAATAGAACTGAAATCAGCTAAAAATCTACCAAAATAAACAAGCCAATTTTAAGCAGTTAAATGGTATACTAACTGGATGCACGTTCCTAACAATACCCGATCGAACACGAGACGAACGCGTTCGTTAATTACTTTGGTTTTCCCATTGGTTTCTGGTGCTGGTTCTTAACTTTCATTTAGAAACAAAAAAAAAAAAGTAAAACAATTCAAAAAAAAAGTTTTAGTGTGATTTCGGCTTGGCCTCGTGAAAGTTTCCGCACTGCGTGCCACGGGTAAGTAACGAAGCTAATTTTGTTTTTTTTTTTTTGGTTTTGGCATTGAACAATTCATGCAAAACAAGCCGGCAGAAATATAATTTCACTTAATTGCAGTCAAAACAAATTATACGAAAATGGCCAACACGTCGACGAACGTGAAAATCATCGAATCGAAACTGAACCTGTTCCGAGCGCCGCAGAACTATGCATTGGCGCATGCCGTTGAGTCATCATTCACTGCAGCTCGTGGCACACTGGCCTGGCAGTTCGGCTTGATCTATGGCGATGTGGACGAGCTGCGACGGCGACGTGTGACGAGCGGCAATTGTGTCGTTCTAGAGCATAATGCACGCTTCGTTTACTATCTGGTTACCAAGACGAATCTCTATGCGACGTGTACATACGATGACGTCCAGGCGGCCTTGTTTTGCATGCGAGAACATATGGTGAGTCGAGCTTTCACTCAGTTTTAGTTTCATTCGAAATACATATCATATCAGGGCTGTGTTGCTGTAGAATATTTTATTCTTTATTAAAAATTCAACTTTCCAAAATGTCGAAAACAAACCAGTATGCACCGGTAGTAGATTTAGAAGATTTGGAAGAGCAAAAGGCAAAGCAAAGCGATCACCATGCTGAACCAAAAGCTGAGCAAAAAATTCCAAAATCGAATTCCGAAAAAAACGATACGAAACCAAAGCGTATACCAAACAGTTTCTTGCTCATGTGCTCCAGATTCATAACCGAAAACGAACATGATATTCTTTTCATGGCTCTGGCTTCGGTCATGTTCATTTTTTCATTTGCCTTGACCGCCTATCTACGCTGGGATGAGGAAGTTTAGCAGGCCGAACATTTGGCCAAAAACAAACTGAAATAATGTAATTTTGTATTTCGCAAAATTTATCCAAATTGTATTCGAAATAAATCATCAGTTTTGCCACTTGTCACACTAATTGATTCGATAAGAGATTGATCGGAATTTAATGGTATTTTGCAGCGCAATCATGAAATCACCAAAGTGGCCATGCCACGCATCTGTTGTGGCAACAATGGACTCGATTGGAAGCAAGTGAAGCGTATTATGCAGCAGATCTTTGCACAGAGCGAGTATCCCATCGAGATTCTGATCTGCCAGCATGACGACATCTCGGCAGAGGTAAGACAAAAATTGCTGCAAAATAGAATCTTGCAGATCATTGTTAATCTATTCTCAAACTCGACTTTCAGCTGGCCGCACCCAAGTGTCAGATTTCCGAATCCAAGGGAAACATGTTTAGCGCACCGGAAAACTTTGCGCTTGTTCATTCCGTTAGTGCCGATTTTGCCATGTGCGCCGGCCTGAATTTTCGCTGCAAATTGGCGCACCACGATGACGGGAAGAAGCAGCCGAAGGACACCGGCAAAGTGGCTGTGCTGGAACAAGGCGGTCGCTTCATATACAATCTTGTGACCAAGGAGCGTTCACACGAGAAATGCACGTACACAGCGCTCTACTACGCGCTGCTGGCCATGCGCGAGCACATGGTAAGAGCGATCCATTAAAAGAGGGTAATAGAATCCCTTTCAAAACATTATTTAATGTCTACGCAGCGTGAGCACAATGTAACCAAGCTGGCCATACCTCATCTGGGCTGTGGCATTGAGCGTCTGGATTGGATACGCGTGCGCAGTTTACTGGAGATGGTCTTCGTTAGCGACAGCGTGGAAATTGTTGCATTCTTCTATCAGCCGCCCAGCATAAAGGGCGACACACTGGAAGTTGTGTGCCCGACGTGTCACCAGATGAAATTGATGCACTTGCCACGCAGCGTCAGCTCATCGCGTCACTCGCTCTACAGAGAGAAGACGCCGTTCTAGTTGGAAGTTGGACGATTAATTCTATTGTATATAAACTGTATTAATTTATGGAACTGGGAATGGTTTGCATGGGATTATTCAACACCAAATGCACCGTTACTATCGTAGTTTATAAGATTTTTTGATAGCGTAAAAGCACTAGAAAGACATGTATTTATGGGTATTTATGTAATTTACGTATGCAATACGAAAGCAAATAAAATATTTTAAAACCGAGCTAGCCTTTCTTGTTGACACTAACAAATACTATAATATTACTGTAGGTAGACAACTTCTATACAATATACTACTAATATAGGTTGATATTATGGCTCAAAAGAAAATGTATTCTTCGAAACTTCTAGATCTCCGTGACTCCTTTCGTCGTTCATTCGTTTTGGGCATGGCGAGCAGCTACAAACTGAACGAGGTCAACGGGGACCTTTTCTCGGCACCCAAAACCCACTCGCTGGCACACTGCGTGGGCGCTGATCTTGCCATGGGTGCCGGCATCGCTGTTAAGTTCAAGGAGGTGTACGGCAAAGTGAACGAGCTGCGCTCACAGAAAGCCGGCAGCGGAGATGTTGCTGTGCTCAAGGATAACGAACGCTTTATATACTACCTGGTGACCAAACCCAAGAGCTATGAAAAGCCCACGTATGAGTCGCTGCAGTCATCGCTGGAGAATATGCGCGATCATATGGTAATGTATGCATAGATCACGCACCGGCAACTTTATGTCTAATCAATTGATTTTCCAGTCGAAGAACAACATTGATAAACTGGCCATACCACGCATTGGCTGCGGCATTGATGGCTTGGAATGGGACAAGGTCAGCGCAGTGCTGGAGCAAGTCTTTGGCAAGGAGAAAGTAGAGATTACCGTCTACAACTATGTGCCGCCGAAGTAGAACAGCTGCGTTTTGCCATAATTTACAAGTGTTTATTAATTGACTGAGCCTGGTACATAATTATAGACCATTAGCTCGGGTGAATCCTCTTGAAATATCTCGATAAGCATGTCTTTTACTTTGCTCCAGTTGAGTCCATCTAAGCCGCACCCGATGCGGGGTAGCGCCAGCTTGCGCACGTTGTGTTTAAGCTAGTAGAAAGAACCGGACATTAAAATGAGTAGCTTGGGTGAACTGCTCGCTTACCATATGCTGTTGCATGGCATTTAGGGAACTGTGCAGCAACTGGTACGTCGGCTTGCCCCAGCTGCTCTGTTTGGTAATGAGGTAGTAAATGTAGCGTCCTTCGTGCTGCAGAATGGCCACGCCTCCAGGCTGCACGTTTTGCTTGTGCAACGCGGCAACCTGGCCGAATTTATTCCTTTAAGGATACCATATAAAAATATTATTTCTGCTCTTGTTCTCCTGCAAAATACACACCGAAATTTTATGGCGATTCCTTTGCCCATTCGCAAATCGGCGGCAACGCAGTGACACATCGAGTAGTCCGCAGCGGCAGAGAACAAGTCGCCATTGACTTCTTTAATATGAAAACCTGTCATTTCGTACACAGTTTCCTTTTATATCACATTAATCAAATACAATTCTTAAATTCTTATTTGTAATACGCGCAAAAGCACGTAGACACGTTGACAAGCGAATGGCAATAATTAGTCAAGACACACACCAGCTGTTTGCTTCGGTTTTGTAGAATGGCAGCATGCAGTAAGTGTTACATTCAAACTGCAGTATTTTATACTTAAGTTGCTTGCAAGTATTCGTAACAGTGTTGAAATACGTGACTATTGGCAGTCACTAAATAGTTCCAACAGCTGATTACAAAATTTACTTATGCAGATTATGATTTTATTTATGTGTTTAGACTTTGATTAAATGAGTTTTATTTTTAATTTTGTCGCTGCGATCATACGCAAAATGCTGGAGCTGCTGCAAATTGGAGGCAAGCTCACACACACTCTAAGCATTTATGTGAAAACGAACACGGGTCGAACGCTGTCGGTGAATTTAGAGCCACAGTGGGACATAAAAAACGTAAAGGAACTGGTTGCGCCACAGCTGGGATTGCAGCCGGAGGAAGTAAAGATTATATTTGCCGGTAAAGAGTTAAGCGATGCCACCACAATTGAGGTAGAGTCAGAGAAATTCGTCAAATAGCTATTTTATAATCAGCCTATCCTCTGTAGCAATGTGATCTGGGACAGCAGAGTGTGCTGCATGCTATACGACTACGTCCGCCCGCACAGCGTGAGCGAGAACGAAAGGCCAGCACACTGTTGGAGGAAGATGCGAACGCCGAGGAACCCTCGAAGCCTCTGAACGAAACGTTGCTCGATCTGCAACTGGAGAGCGAGGAGCGTCTGAACATCACCGACGAGGGTGAGCAACAGCCACGATGGGGCAACGAAACACTGTTAACTTTTCGGGCAACTTCGCAGAACGTGTTCGTGCCAAGGCGCATTTCTTCGTGCATTGCGGTCAGTGCGACAAGTTGTGCAAGGGCAAGCTGCGTGTGAGATGTGCGCTCTGCAAGGGAGGCGCCTTCACGGTGCATCGCGATCCCGAGTGTTGGGATGATGTATTGAAGTCACGACGCATACGTGGTCACTGCGAGAGTCTGGAAATCGCTTGCGTCGACAACGATGCTGGTGATCCGCCCTTTGCCGAGTTCTATTTCAAGTGCGCCGAGCACATCTCGGGAGGCGAAAAAGACTTTGCTGTGCCGCTGAATCTGATCAAGAACAATATCAAGGATGTGCCCTGCCTGGCCTGCACCGAAGTCAGGTGAGTACTCTTTCAATTAACCTTTGTCGGCATTTACTATGTGCTTCTATTGCAGCGAAACTGTTTTGGTCTTCCCCTGCGCCTCGCAGCACGTCACCTGCATTGACTGCTTCCGCGACTATTGTCGCTCACGCCTGAACGAACGCCAATTTATGCCGCATCCGGACTATGGCTACACGCTGCCCTGTCCCGCAGGCTGTGAGCATTCGTTCATTGAAGAAATCCATCACTTTAAGCTGCTGTCACGCGAAGAATACGAGCGTTACCAGCGCTTCGCTACGGAGGAATATGTTCTACAGGCCGGAGGTGTGCTTTGTCCACAGCCTGGCTGCGGCATGGGACTGCTAGTGGAACCAGATTGCCGTAAGGTTACCTGTCAGAACGGTTGCGGCTATGTCTTCTGTCGCAACTGCCTGCAGGGCTATCACATTGGCGAATGCCTTCCCGAGGGCGCCAGGGGAACTGAGCCCAACTCCTGCGAATATACCGTGGATCCCAATGTAAGTCTGCTTGCACCTTCTTCTAGCCTTCTGCTTGTGTAATCACATAATATCGAATATCCTATGCTAGCGCGCCGCCGAAGCTCGTTGGGAAGAAGCCAGCAATGTGACAATCAAAGTCAGCACCAAACCCTGTCCCAAGTGTCGTACGCCTACGGAGCGTGATGGTAAGCAAACGCATATGGTTACATGTCATATGACAGAGAAGGAGAGTGGCGGAGGAGGAGCAGCTTATGCAACAAACAATACCCAACTTACTCCAATCAATTTTCTTGCTTTGCAGGTGGCTGCATGCACATGGTCTGCACACGCGCCGGCTGCGGCTTCGAGTGGTGTTGGGTGTGCCAGACCGAGTGGACGCGTGACTGCATGGGCGCCCATTGGTTTGGCTAAGCCAGCTCAAAGGACGAACAGGATGAACGTGCATGTTTTACATACATACATCTATATAGATATATATTTGTTGACTATTCTGTATGCGTTTTGCCATTTAAGACTGTTTTGTAGAGTATTTTTCAATTAAATTGGAAATGCTTTTGGAATTGTATAAATTATTGCATATTGAAATAGGCAGTTGGATTAAGTTAAGATTAGTTTAACTTTAAAATTGTGCTGCAGCAACTGCTTAAGCATTCCTTGGGGAATGCTTGCGCTGTGCCCACCACACCCTGTATACCGTCTGCAGAATCAATAACAAAAACACCCTTGACTGTGGGCACGCCGCGCGCCCATCCTACCTCACGTTGTTCTGGCGTTGCGTGCGCACACTTTGTTTACGTTTTTTTTTCTGCTCTGCTCAGCTCTGTGTCACCCGCAATATTTTGGAGGCTTTTCCGTTGACTGCAAAAACCGCAAAACACAGCACGTGCATACACCAGGAGCGGAGTATCTGAAGAGAGAGACAGAGAGAGAGAGAGAGAGGGAATTTGCGCATAGCAGGGCAGTGCTCTCGCGCTCTTGCTCTTGCTCTGGCTCCTGCTCTTGGTCTCTCTGCAGCTCTCTCCCAGATTTAATCAATATTAATGGCGCGTATTGACTGCGCTCGGCATGAGTGCGTGTTACTGTCTGTTTATCTTTTCGATCCGGAGTGAGGGTCAAGGAGTTTCCTATCAGTCATGAAACTGACTTGGGGTTTCCCAGCTACCTTAGCACGTCGACGTGTTGTAGCTTGCTACCCAGGCGAGCCTGTTATCCGGGCACATCGATAAAGCAGCCGCATACATACCCATTGATAACGCGACTCGCACTGAACCAGGGAAACCCCCAGGCGATTGCAGCCCCCATACGCGCACCCACTGCCTGCGCACTCTGCTGCGCGCAATGCTGCTCTCTGTTTTTGTTTGGTTTCTGTTTTGTGCTCTAGTTCGTAAGCAAAGTAAGTGAATTTTACAAATGACAACGGCCAGTGAGAGAGAGACCATTGCAATTGCCAAGTGCGCGAGCAACGTGGCTCGCTCTCTCTTGTTCGCCCTCATCCTCGCCAGCTCAGCGCGAAAGCTTTGCGCGCTCGCCCTCGCGCGTGTGTGGGCAGGTTGCCCATCGAATCGGGTCACATAGCTTGCGCTGGGTTCCCGCTGCAGCACAGCGCCGTTGTGCCGTTGCGTCGTTTATGCTTTTTTTTTCTTTCTTTTACTTTTTTCGCCCCTGTGTTGTCGCTGCTTTTTCGCCGTCGTCTTTTGCCAGCTCTGTCTTCTTTATAATTTCGGGGGTACGACGCGGCGACGGCGACGGCGACGCTGGCCAGGCACTCGGTGTATAAATGGAAGCGCGCCAGCCGTATCGCATTTCAGTCTACGTTGGACTTTGGCGCGCATCGCATCACACGCTGCGTATACGTAACGCGCTTACATAGGGTTACCGTTAGGGTTAATCAGTCGGCATCGCCACTTGGGCATGTCCAAGCTTTTGTGTGCGTGTGTGTGTGTTAGTGTGCGTGAGCGTGTCGTCTACGGATTTTGCAGTTTGATCGTTTAGGCTCTCCTCGATTTTTCCGCGCGAGAGTGAAAAGCGTCTTGTGAATGAGATAGATAGAGAGAGAGTGCATGTGCTTGTGTTGCGTTTGTATGAGTATTCGCCACATTATTTGAATCCGTTCGAGCTGCTGCAAGTGTAACGGTATTTTTCGAAATCAGCTAAAACTCGAAAGCGTCGCAAATGAAAGTAAAAACTGCTATAAACAATATTGAAAGCGTAAATTGCAAATGAGCAACGGTTCGCAGTTTTGAAGACAGCAAATAGAGAATTTAAGGTAATTTAAATATTTAAATAAATGCACTACTTATTGTTTTTATAGTTTATTGTTTTAAATTTCGTTAAATTTAAAATTAATTAAATTGGCATTTATTGATTGATTATGCCGGGGAATTTCGGCCGTTTTAATTGAACTACACTTGCAATTCCCTGCGGAGTTCAATCCTTTTCTTCGCCCACGCAAAGCTCACGCAGCTGCCCCAATTATTGCAGGGCAGCGACGAGGCAGCAGCAGCAGTAGTTACAGCGGCAGCAGCAGCGGCAGCAATACGCACGCAGCTCTCAATTAAAATTGTATTAAAAAACTGCAGCATACATTCGGGCGCTGTCAATATTTGCAAGCTCAAGTGCGCCCGCAAGTGCTCTGGAGAGCGTGTGCCTGTGTGTGTGTGACGTACAGCAACGACGTCAGCGCGATAATTACAGCGCGCGCGCGTGTGTGTGTGTGTGTGTGTGTCTACACTAGAAGCTCGACTACGAAACGAAACTGTTCAAACGTAGAGAAGGAATTAATGAAGCTCAGCCGAAGCTGCGAGTTGACTTCGACGCGGCTGCTGTGTGTTTTTTATTGATTTATATGCGCTGTAACTGGGCGGCTGTTGCTGTCCCAAAACAGAGCGATACACACACACATACACAGGCAGGCAGGCAGAGAGAGAGCGAGAGAGGCAGCCGCAGCATCTCATGCCCCCAAAACTTGCGCCATTTCCTGCTGCTGCTATGTTTCGCTTGCAACGCATGAGCAGGCGAGAGCAAGGCAGAAGGATGGAGAGAGGGGGGGAGAGAGACGGGTGCGTGGCGTGTGGCAAGGGGTAGCTGCTGCCTGCAGTTGCCCAGCATATTTCGAGGCTCATTTCACTTACAGCAGGCACACGCACTCGCAACCAACAGCGTCTCCATCATCGCCATCGCCATCATCATCATCATCATCATCATCATCATCGTCGTTGTTATCGTCGGCAGCACAACCCTTCGCCAATTGCCAACAACAACAACAGAAAAGCTCGCTCTTCGAGCCGGTCTCTCTCTCTCTATCTCGCTCTTCTGTCACTCACTCTCTCGCTCTTTCTTTTGCGCTCTCTGCGCTCGGCGCGTGTTTACATTCGCATTGATTATGTTATCCTGGCCATTGCTGCTAATAGAGTTGCCCTGTGCCCGCTAGCCTCTCAATTCCCCTACCGCGCTCTCTCTCCTCCTCCTCTCTCTCTCCTGCCTCTCGTAGAATTTGCTAATTTGTGTTGCGGCAAGCAGGACATCATACGAGCAGCGGCATGTCCAATCAATAAACTTGTCCGGACGCTTTCAACTGGCGCTGAGTTCTGCTTCCCACTCATTTCGCAATGAATGAAAGGCAGCAGCGTGTAGAAAACCAGTTGACTTTTTTATTAATCAATAAAGAGACCGCACACACACTCCCACACACACAGACACACACACACAGACAGGCGCGCGCTGGCTGCACCCACTCCAAATGCGTGTGCACTTTTGAGGCTCATTAACGGTTTGCGTGTGACCAAAATGCATGTGGTTATTATGCATTCAACGCAGTGTGCCTGTGTGCGTGCCTGTGCCTGTGCCTGTGCCTGTGCCTGTGTGTGTGCCCCTGTGTGTGGCAGGCTCGCTCGATAAGTTGAGTGGCTTTTTTGCTGCAGCTGCTGCAACTGCTGCCTGCTGCCTGCGTGAGTGCAGCCCAAACATGCTTGCTGCAGCCGCCTGTGCTCATTATGCGACTGGCAATTTGTGGCATGCAACATCAATCATCTGTGGCGGGCACTGAATGCATGCTGTAGCAACAGCAGCGCGCTGCAGCAGCTGCCTACGAGTGCGTATTCCGGCAGAGTTCGGCTTCAAAAGATTGCGCAAAAAGTGTTGCCTACTATCGAGTGCTGGCTTTAAATGGCAACGGGCCATCGTTGCGTATGAGCAACGTCATGCAACGTTTCTTTGCTGCTGCTGCAGTCTGCCATTGCCTGAGCACAACATAAATATTATTGTCAGCAAAACGTGCAAATTGACGCCTTATCCAAGCCAACATTGAGTTACTTATTTCGTATTTAAACCTTGCAGACAGGGAGGGACACGCTGTAAAGGATTTGCTAGAGGAGAGGCAGTCGGCGAGTAAACAAAAATCAATAATAGACACATGTAAGAGGATACACTCGCCATTGACCACGAGCGAGGGCGAAGGCGTCGCAATATGGCCGCCAACACAGGCACAACAACAGCAACAACAACAGCGCACGGGACGGGGCACTCAACTTTGGCTTTGTTAATTTTGCTGCTGCACGAAAGCTGCCACTAAGCAGCAACCGAAAGAGATAGAGACAGAGAAAGTGTGCGCGAGTGAGCTAGCTAGATCGTCACACAATCAGACCATGTCGGACCGCTACGCCGCCAGCTACTACGAGCAACTGCATCCGGCTCAAGCGCAGGCGCAGGCAGCCATGTCGCACTACACATCCGCGGGCTATCGCAGCGGCTACGCCAGCAGCAGCAGCAGCAGCGGCAGCATCGGCAGCAGCAGCAGCGGCAGCAGCGGCAGCAGCGCCTACCATCCGTATGCCTATGGCGGCTATGCGGGCGCTGGCGCCTACAGCATTCCCAGCTATTATCGCTATGCGCCCTACGCTTCCCCGCACTACAGTCAGCCGGCGCACCATCAGCATCATCCCGGCATGTTTACCGCGGCCGGGCAACAGCTTATACCCTCCAGTGTGCTGCACTATCCGCCGCGCCAGCAACCGCAGCAGCAGCAGCAGCAGCAACATTCACTTGCCAATCCCCACCAGCACGCGCAGCCACAAACGCATCAGGCCTATCAGCCGCAGCAGCTGCAACCCAGCAGCAGCAGCAGCAGCGCGGGCAGCAGCTACGAGCAGCCTGCGCCTGCGCTCTACAGTGCTTCCCCCTACGGGCAGTCGCGCGGCTTTGCCGCCTATCAGCCCGCCTCAAGCCATTACGCGCCGCCCGGACGCAGCACAACGCCAGCGCCCAATCGCACAGTGTTGCCGCCCAACTATCTGGAGGTCATGCGCAGCTACGCACCGGAGCAGCAGCAACAGCAACAGCAGCAACAGCAACAGCAGCAGCAACAGCAGCAGCAACTGCCGCCTAAAGGCGCAGCCGTTGAGGAGTCACTCAGCGAGCAGCTGGAGCACGCGGAGACACCATCGCCCGCACAGCGACTTACCACGTCGCCGCCACTAATCAGTGCCACAGGCACCGACAGCGGCATCAGCAATTGCAGCACGCGCGCACGCAGCGACAGCAGTCAGAGCACGCCCGTCTACAGCGGCGAATATCCGGTGAATATGTCCGTGGAGTCGGCCTCGTGTGTCTCGTATCATTGTCCAGCCGATGGCAGGGACTACGAGGAGGAGCAGCAGCAGCCACAGCAGCCACAGCAGCAGCAGCAGCCACGGCAAGCGGAGCCAGCGGAGCAAAAGGCGGCGGCGTCGCTCGATATTGCCGGTAAGTTGTCAGCATTTGCATTACACTCTATTTAATACGCAATTATGCAGGGCATGACAAGGTAAGGAGCGAGGGCGGGCAGGGGGCAGTGACAGAGGCGGAGCGTGGCCCAAAGATTGTAAATTTATGCAAACATATGTCAGGCTAGATTATGTAACGAGTATTGGGGCTCCCGAAGGGTTTCGAGCTGGGGGCAGGAAAGCAGTAGCTTGTGACTTTTGGCACAGTGGAACGAATTGGGGGTGAGTTTGGGGAGGAATTCCAGAGAGAAAAATTGAAATGCGGCGTAGCTGAGGCGCAAGTGAGGTTACGCACTTAAATTGTAGCATACTTTCATGCGCAGCTCAAACTTCAAGCAGAGTTGTATATTATAGCATACTTTCCAGCGCAACGCATTTTCCAGCTGCTTTTCTAGCACTTTTCAACTTCATTTAGCACACCGCGCTGCACTGTGCGCGCCGCACACTGCGTATGCTTGATTTTGCATGCAAATTAATGCAAAGACTGTCCATTTGAGGCGCCTACAGCGGCGCTGGCTGGCTTCCCGCCCCGGCCAGTCTGTGCGTTCTCCATTTGTCGCCGTCGTCACCAACACTCAACCAATCAGCGTTTGGTTAACTACTGAAATGCTTCCGCTTCCGTCTGCTGTGACGGAGCCTACGTCATGTTTGCCACTTTAAAGAACGTGAAAATTAGCTGCCTATTTAGGCACGCCATGAGTCGTGGAGGCCAGTTAAGCTCCCTTTCCCCCCAATGACAGCCAGCTCGAGTTCTGCTGCCTGATGAGTTGCTTTTCGTTGGAGGATTTGGCTTTTGCTTCTTCTTTTTTTTTGGCCAGAGGCGTGTGTGCAAATCAATAAGTTACCTTTTTGATGTGGCGTCACACACAGCACACACACAGGCAGGCGGGCAGGCGGGCAGGCAGGCGGGCGCAACTCCCACTGGGCAGCACATTGGGCACACAGAAAGAGGGAGTGGGCGTGGGAGAGGGATAGGCAGAGCGACTGCTTCCTGCCGCCGCTGGAGCTTTTCTAAATATTTCGTAATGTCAACGAGTCTAGCGGGCAACGCCGTCCTTATCAATGGGCTCTCGACTTATATACACACAGCGAGGGTGTTAAGCTCCGCGTGTGTGTGTGTGTGTGTGCGTGAAATGTCATCACAGCAAAGCATGTAAATGAACTTTACAGCTAGAGCTGCCTGGCTGCCTGCCTGCCAGTGTTTGCCCAACACACACAGCCTGGCACAGAAGAGTCACCCTGGCACATCTGCCCGCCCCTTGCCGTGCCCGTCGGCCCGCCTGCCCGCCCAGGCCTGTCCTGCTTGCAATATTTGTAGTTGTACGAGAGCCATCCGCCATTGACGCAAAAATCAATGTGCCCCATGACGAATAGACTGGCGACTGACGCACACTCACCTGCAACAGCAAAAGCAACAGCAGCAGCAGGAAGCGAGGCACAGCGTCATTTCGCAGAATTAAAAGGGTTGTGCCTGCAAGCTAAATAGAAAGGCAACTCTAGTTGCATTCCAAAAAAAAAAAAGATCTACTTGCACTCTTCAGTCTGCCTTGCAACTGCAATTAACTCGAATTGCCTTTGAGCCAAAAAGAAATAAACTAATTGACTTTTCAAGGCAAATTTGTTTTATTTCATATTTGTTGCTCTGCCTGCCGGCCCGTTTATTGATAATAATTGATTTATTTGACGCATCGCGCGTTGCACTAGCACAAGCTCGACCAACACACACACACACACACACGCAGAGCTACGTAAACATTGCAGGCCGAGTCGCATGCGCCGCAAAGTATGCTACAACATTTTCACGCAAGCCAGACCACAGCTCTGTGTGTGTGTGTGCGTGTGTGTGTGTGTGACGTGCAACAAGTTGTGGCTGCTCTCTTTAGCGTTTCTCTCTCTCTACCTCTCTCTCTTTCTCTTCCTGTTGTGCCACCCCCAGTGCGAGATTCGATAAGCATATGCGAAAAAAAAAAGCCTCAGCTCGCGCGCCTCTCCCCGAACTGCTTAATCCTTGAATGGCTCTGCCGGTCTGCACGCATGACAAACTAATTACAGACAATATACGCGACAAATAGTAGCAAAAAAAGTAAAGAAGAAATATGAAACACGCCAGTAAATGCCTTATTGATTTTCCTTTAACACACGCCGCCTACACGCGCGTCTCTGCTTTTTCTCGCTAATTTTCCAGATGACATAAGCGCCGCGACAGCGTCGTCGTCGTCGTCGTCGTCCGTGGCGCAGGGCATGGCCAGTGATATTGATAAGAAGACAGCAACGACGGCCACGATGGCGGCAGCGGGCGCGGAGCAGCCGGAAGTGCGGATGCGTGCGGAAATCAATTTGCCGAAGCCCGACAAGGAGGCAGCAGCAGCAGGAGAAATGCCGCCGCAGGATATTGTGGAGCAAGCTAATCAAATAAACGAGCATGCAGCTGAGCGTGGCGTAAGTAAAATTCAAATTAAAACTGCAGTTTGCGGCGGGGGGTGGCCAGCTCTCGAGCAAGTGCTTTATTAGGCGCAGCTGCCTAATTAAGCGACAGACAGGTGCCGCCCGCCGCCCGCCGCATGCCACCGCTGGCCAAGCAAATTAGGCCAAAGGACATCAAAGCGACGGCCTGATAATGACAGACGACCGCCGACTACAATGATGCCACACGCCGCAGCAGCAGCAGCCACAGTCGCAGTCGGCAAAGAGAAGAGCAAAAGCGAAATGCGTTTAGCTCCATCGACCGGCTTTCTAGGCAGCGTAGAGAGAGAGAGAGAGAGAGAGAGGAAGAGAGCGTGCGCATAGCTCTAGTTCACTCTCTGGCCGGAAGCCTTTTTACAGGGTGCCGCGGCACGGGGTGCCTATTGATTTTTGTGGGCTGCGCTGAAGTTCAACGCGGCTGCTGCTGCTGCTGCAGGAAGCCTCAATAGGGTTGCTGTCGCCTGGCAACACACGAGCAACATGAGCCAGCGACAGCGACAGGGGCGGGGTTGGGGCTGGGTGCTGCACGAGCACGCGCCACTGCTCCTGGGCACCTGCGCTGGCAAGTTTCGAGTGGCCGCCACTTGAGCGTGGCAACTGCTGCTGCTTCTTATTTTTTGTGTTGTTGCAACTGAAAACTAAATCGATTTTCCGTTTGACTTGCAGGCGGAATTGCAGCCGGAGCGGGAGCCGGAGCAGCAGCAGCCAACAACAGCAGCAGCAGCAGCAGCAGCACCCCCGACAGCTGCTACGTTGCCAACCAGCTGGAGTCCAACGCCGCGTCGGCCGCGCACACCGCCCGCACCGCAAAACTCGCCCGTGGGCTATGGCCTGGCGACGTCTGCAGCGCCACCAGCTGTGCCGCCTGCGCTGGCGCCACTGTTGCAGCAGCAGCTGCCAGTGAGCAGCAAGCGTAGCGCCAAGCAGCGCAGCAGCGCCGGCAGCAATAATCGCATCATCGAATGCGATCTGATACCGAGCAAGAAATCAAAACGCAAAGCAAGCAAAAGGGAAACGGAAGCAGAAAGCGCGGATGCAGGCGAATCCTTGGTGCGCGAGCAAATAAGGGTAGGCAGACAGAGAGAGAGAGAGAGAGAGAGAGAGAGAGAGAGAGAGAGAGAGAGAGAGAGAGAGTGGGACTGGGGGAGCGGCAAACTGACTCATTGCCCCAAACTAATTCGTCTTCTTTTGCTTGCAGGACATCAAGCCGCTGCCCGGCTTCCAGCAGGCCTTCGGTTCCACCGAGATCGGGCGCTTCTCGGAGCGCTTTCTTCAGACGCCCGAGAGTCTGGTCGAGCGTCTGGTGGAGGAGTATGCTGTGAGCAATCCTGCTGCGGCGACAGGCATGGCCGGCTACTACGAGAGTCCGGGCATGCATGCGTTCTGGCCATACGAGGAGACGCCGGGCCAGCATATGCCACACAGCTATCAGCCAAGCAGCAGCTACCCCGCTACGCCGCGCAGTCGAATGCGCGCACATTACGGCCAAAGTTATGCTGCCTACCCGGACTACGCGGCGTATGAGCGTTATGGCCATGCTGCCTACACGCGCTCGCGCTACGGGGAGATTCGCTGCAATGGCTATTGAGGAGAGAGGGGAGAGAGAGGGAGAAAGAGAGGGAGAGAGTTACAACTTACACAGCGAAAGCACACGTAGTATTTAACCTTGTCGTTTGTCATTCTCAAATTCTCTCAGTGTGTGCCTTTTTCGGTCGAAATTCGGCAATGCCCGCGCATAATGTTAGGGTATTTTGTCATTGCCGCAAAATTGAAAGAAACAGAAAGAAAATCAGTAAAACAAAAGGCCAAAATGTATATTAATCCTTAGCCTAAGTAGTTGAATGTTTTAAACTCGAAACACACACACGTTTTAGAATCGTATCGGATTGTATTGTACGCATGTTGAAACTTTGTCCCACTGTACATACGCGTGTACTCTATATATGCATACATATATATATACATATATATATATCCCAAGTATCGTAATGATAACAATTAGAAGCAAAGATGTGCCATTGAAAATAACTTTAATTCGAGAACAATTTATAAGGTTTACGTTTAGTTATATACAGGCTACGATACATATACAACAGTACTAGCTAAAAGTAATGCAACCTCTCGAAGCAAAGCCTATATAGTACTATATATATCTAGTTACACACACACACAAGAACCACCGCACTAATTTGTACTTGTCCGATTTATTTGGTAATCTCTTCTCGATTTTTGTGTATTCGTCTAGTTCTTTTCTGGATTTAAGTGCCTTAATTTACATTTTCGATTTTCCAATATATATATATATATATAATAATATATATATATCTGGCATTGTGCGTGAGAGATTCGAGATGAGAGCGGGAGAGAGTATTTTATCATTTACGTGTATAACAACCAGTTCAGGTTTCAAATGGGCCCAACAAAATCACAAATTGAAAAAAAAAAACAAAAGAAAAACGCGAACGAACGAACCCAAACACATCGATAAAAAACAAAAACAAATTGAGAATTTTAGTCGAATCATTAACAAGCAAATTAGTTGTTAATACTATTATAATAATTACTATACTCAGCAAAGAAACCGAAGAAAAGTTTGAACATTTTACGAGATATACCATTTCGAAGTCTTAAGATTAAGCATGAATGTAGCGTTCGGTTAAGTCCATGTGTATATATAAAACAATAACAATTTGAACGTTTAAATTTTATGAAAGAAACAAAAAATTAAAAAAAAAAACCAACAAAATCAAATAAAAACATGCATAAAATATTAGCAAAAATGTTGATAAATCAATTTGCTTGGCCTTTTTTTATTTTAGAGAATAAAACCCGGGAAAATGGTGTTTATATGTTGGGAGTTTTTTTGTTTTTGTTTTATTATTATTTTTGTTTAACTGTTTTATTCATTTAATTAATTTATAAATATTATTACATAACCTAGAAGTGTTTGTTTGTTTTGTTTTAATTATTTTGTGTGTTGTGTTTAAATTAATTACAAAAATAGTTCGTTTGAAAAAACAGCAAAAATCGTGAGTGTTTGTGTGTGTGTGCTTGTTGTGTGTAATTATAATAATTAGCTTTTAGTTGAGCGGAAATCAAGAGGGTATCCGGCAGGTCTACGCTAAAATTAATATAGAATACAAAAAGTTCACTTTTCGAAAGGCTTACAAACTAAAGGAAACTAAACGGAAAACGGTTAAGTGACTATATAATCATAAGAAACAACAGACAGAAGATATAGTAGATATATATAGAGTACATAGCATTACAACTGGGGGCGGGGAGGCCTGGGGAAGTGTGTCGTCGTTTTTTTTTTGCTTCTGGTGTGTGTGGAAGTTGCGTTTTAGAGTTGGCTACATGTGGGTTTTCCTTTTTTTTTACTTTAGTTAATGTATATAAATAGTTTGTTCTGTCCCTGTTGCGGTACAATTATTTTTCCCATTTTCTTTAGTTTTTTTTTATTGTTTTTTACTCTCTTTATTGCGTTTATATTAGTAATAAACAAATTGGTTTTTGATCATCATCTACGTCATCATCATCCTCACCGAAGGTAAAATGTAATTAGATTTGCTTTATAAATAATTAGTGTGGATTATTATAGTATAATTTATCGTAATCGTCTATCGATTGTGTGTTCTCTGTGTTATTTCGTTTCTCTTCTTTTACTTTCGGCCGTCCAAGCCGTCCGCCGTCTCCCTGCGAGACTGTGTGTGTGGAGAGGATCGTCTCGCCGGCTGTGCTGCTGCTCTCAATCATGAGGATGAGGCTGCCGATGAGTTCTTTGTGGATGCACCGCCCGAATTGCTGGTCGTCGAATTACGCTGCTTCTCGATATACACGTTGAGCAGGCGCACCTTGCTCGGATTCATCACGGCCAGCTTGGGTTTGACCTTCTCCTCGCCCAGCACAATGTACAGCTTGACAATGCAGAACACGGCCGCCTTGCGGACCATCGATTGTGAATCGTCTGCGGAACGCGCCAGATTTGGAAATACAATATCCAAATGGGCATCGGTTATCTCGGTGCCATGATTCTCGGTCACCTCCAGCAGTATCTTGATGGCGCACAGATTCTCGGGAAACGTGCCCGTTGCTATCACTGGATTCACAATATTGATGGTCAGATCGAGCGGCAACGAGGGCGCTATCCGCGGTATCATTGTGTCAATTTCGCGCAGCGCCTCCTTGCTGTGATGATAGCAATTGATGATCTTCAGCAGTATCAGCTCCAGGAAATTCAACCAGTTGTGCCGCATCTTGTCGCTGCGCACAATCTTGCTGAGCACTTGCAGGCCCGCAATTAGGACATCTGTGTGCTCCGCCTCCAGCATGGTGAGCAGCATACGCATGATGGATTTGAAGTGCTTATTGGGCAGTTCACAGTTGCCGCCACGTATGCAGATGCCGAGATTTGTGAGTGCCGTCTGCAGCTGCTCGACGGACTGATCCTTGTTGAGCGTCAGAGCGATACGTACCACATCGCTTTCGTGCAAATTGCAGGGCAGAATCAGTTCGCCATTCTCGGCCATGACCAGGGAAATTGTCGCCGTTGGCTGCACTGGAGCCGGAGCCGTATCCAGTCGCATCGTTGCCGATTCCGGTGTATTCGATTGCGTCGTATTTGCCGACGATTGTGTTTTCGAGTTGGATGACAACGAATCCTGTTGAGCGGTCAACTCCAAATGATCACGCTTCAGATGCTGCTCAATCGAGTAGGGCAAATGGTGTCCATTGTAGCCATTCGGTGCCATCGAATGATACTGCCCACCGCCAGAGAAACAATGTCTGATCTCCTCGGATGTCTTTTGTATATTGTGCTTCACATCGAGCTCCGAGCAGCCATAGAGCAGCTCCTGCTCCACTGACGATTGACGCGAGCGTGGACTAGACTTCAGATCCATGTTCAGCGAGGCAAATGGGCCCACGCTGGGACTCTGCAACGGTTTGGGGCTGCTGCTGCTCAACGGCGAACTGCTCGGCGAGTTGGCACCGCTGCTCTGACGACGCATATTCGACTGGATGCACAAACGCGCCGTATCCTGATAGCCCTTGGGCAGTGCGGCCAGCAGATTGGTCATCTGTGGCGTATTCAGATTATACAATGCCATCAGGCATTTGCGTGCATGGGAGCGCAGCTCCATTGACTTCTGATCGCCCGACATCTGGACCAGCTTGAGCACAGTTCGCTCGCAATTCTGACTTTGATCGCTGGGAAAATCGCTGCTCTTGCAGTATGTGTTGGCCAGATCGGCCAGGAATCGCAGGATGGCAATACGCGTCTTGGTTGTCGGCGTCTGTGTATTGTCCGAAATGATGCGGAACAGCTCCTTGAGCTGCAGCTGTGTGGGAAAGTATTCGTGTACGACCACCAGTGTTTTCCAGATCTTGCTGTGCATCGAATTGAGCAGATCAGTGCCCAATTTATTGAACAATCGCGTCAGCAGTATGAACAACCAATCGTGCAGCTCGGGTGCATGCACCAAGATCAGCTCCGTCACCGTGTCGAGGAACAGAGAATATACTTTGGTGTGATTATCCATAAACATTTTGCGGAACATGTCCAGCACGCACTGCAGCTGCTGTTGTGTCAGCTCCTTGCCATCCGCCAGATACTGCGTGAGACTGATGAGACCATCCTTACGCTCGGACCAATGCGTGGACGCACAGTACTGTATGATCGTTTCAATGTCATCGAACGGTGCACGCTGACTGTTCCAGTCGAGACGATTGCGTGACCCACTCAGCGAGTAATTGGAATTGGAATTGTTGCCACGCGTATAGCTCGAGTCAAAGGAACGCTCGGAGCACACCGAACTTGCCTCCGAATCGATGTCATCGGATTCGTCGCGGCCCAGCAGCTTGCGACCCATGCGTATTCCTCCAGTGCGCATAAAATCTCCGGACACATAGTCCGACATGTCTGCATTGTTGCCCAGCGTGTTCTCTGCCTCGCGGGATTGGGCCAACATGCGTGCGGCTGCCGTAGTTCGCACCGGATTATTTCGTTCCGGCGTCCGTCTGGCGCTGTTCCCTGTGGAGTACATGCTGCGCTTCATTAGCCCAGCACCGCTGCGATTCGGACTGGTTTCGCGTGAGCTGGCCGTGCTGCGTGGTATACCAGATGCCTTCTTGGGTATGGCACCCGTAGCGCCGCCTCTGTAGTAGCTGCCCATGCCAAAGTGATCGCGCAGCTTTGTGCTGGGCGAGGTGGAACGCGAGCCAGGCTGCGATTGCGAGACACCAGCTCGTGATCTTCCCACCCGCTGTGTGGGCGTCACTACGCCAGATTGCTGTGCTGAGCTGCTGTTGCTGCTGGAATTGAGACGCGCTCGTGGCAATGAGCCGCTGCCGGCGCCTCCACCTGCTCCAGCCGGGTTGACTGAGCTGCTTGCTGCCACCGGCTTCTTTTGGCGCGAGTAGAGCGTGTATTGAGCACGCGCCTTGGCCCGTTGTGCTGCCGCCGTATCCACAGCCGAAATGGAACGCATGCTTGCTGCCGGCTTTTGCAGTGTGCCCGGCGTGCGGCCAATGCGTGTCGGTGCCAGAATGCGTCGCGAATCCAGAGAATGCTGGCTGCCATTGGTGCCGCTGCTGCCGCTGCCGCCGCCGACGCCGCCGCCTTCTCGCTCGCGTTCGAGTGCACGTTGAGCGGCAATGTCGAGCGTACCATAGATCTGATCTGCCATGTCGGGAAAGTGTTGTCGGAATGCCCAATACGCAAGCCGCGAGTGACGACGCGCCTCGCTGTCCGCATCTCCAATGGATTTCTTGAGCGTATCACGTAAGATTAACGCATGCCGTTCCAGCGCCTTCGTCTGCCACTCCTCGAAGAGCAACACCATCAGTTCACACAGCGAGGAGCGTATATCCTTCGACTTGGACTGCTGCAGTGTGTCCGTGTAGATCTTTAGCAATCTGGGCGCATGTGTGTACTTGATAATGTACTTGAGCGCCAGCGTCGAAGCGGATGCAATCACCTTGGCCGAGTTCTGTATCAACAGAATTAACTGCTCCAGTATGCTAAAGCAGAAGGCTTCCAGCTTATTGCGCAGCGTCTTGGACATATACGCAATTGTGATGCACGCCTCCCGTATCACCTGGGAGCGTAGCTCCTCCTTCAGTATGTCTAGGAAGCAGATGGATAATTCCTTTTGCTGCACAGCCATGAATTGCGGTTGGGCGTGATAGTTGAGCATGAGGAGGGCGCGTATTTTCTTTAATGCATCCACGCGTTTCTCCCAGTCCATGTTCTTGTCGCTGATGACCAACAGAATTTGCTTGTACGTGTCATCCATATCCTTGGCATGAAATATACTCAGCTGTGGCACCTGCTCAAAGCTGGCCTCAAAGTTTTCCATGGTCACGGCGCCGGCATCGCCGCCAGCAGCCACATCGTTTTGTGAGGGCTTCGGTCGCAGCGTTGCCGAGTGCAATTGTCGTTTCACAATCTTTGTGGGTCGATCTCGCACCGAAATATTATCCGCTTCGTCCAGACTATTGCCATTGCCGGCGCGTAACGCCGAAGGCAACAGTAATCCCTCCACCTTGACCTGATCGAACTTCTGTTCGAGCAGCGCCAGCTTTGATGCTGGCATATCATCCATACGCCTTAGATCCGGTCGCAGTCGATCGCCCACATGTTTGTAGATCTCAACCAATGTCTGTATGGCCGACTCTCGCACATTGACCGTCGGATCGCTGAGAAGCGCACACACTGGCGCAATATAGACACGCACACTCAGCTGCTGTGTCCCATACTCGTGCAGCGCATTCACAATTGTCTGCAGGAACTCCTCCCGCACCTTGGCATTCTTGTGCTTGAAGCAACTGGTTGCCAGTTTATCAATTAATGCCTGAGGGGTTTGCACTTTGTGCTCCATTAGATCACGCAACAGCAGTTGGGCCTTCTCGCGCACAGTGTCGCGACTATCCCCGAGCCGATCGATGACGTGCGGCAGCACAGTCGCTGTGTATGCAGTAAAATCGCTGCCCAGACGCTTGATTAGCTCCGAGAAGGCCTCGAGTGACTTTTGTGCAATTTTAAAGTGACTGCCCGTCAGCCATGGCATCAGGTTGTCAATGAGGAAGCCCATGTCTGTGCACACAATTGAATTGATTTCGTCACTCAGGAATGTCACCAGATCCTCGGCCAGCTGCACCTTGACGCGCATATCCGCTTTGGGCATCTGTTGAATGAAGCCATCCAGATCGCTGGGTTTACGGTATGCCATGATGACCGATTTCTGTGTCTTTTTAGTCTGAAAAATAAAATAAACGTTTGCTTGAAAATCCATGTCAACATATTCCAAATAAAAATAAACTCGAATTCATCACGTTCAAAATTTAAACAGTGAAAATTGCATTTCAAATCTCGCGCGCACTCAATTCAAAGTTGTGCAACGCGCGCGCGCAGTGTTGGAAAGGGAAGAACAAGCAACAGACATTCGCCTTGAGCGCGTGCAAGAAGCGAGAAGTGAACAACATTTTCTCTGTTTATACCCCTGTATGTGTGTGTGTGTGTGTGTGTGTATCGGAGTGCGTATCGATGTCTGCCTCTGTGTGTGCGTGCGTGTGTGTGACTTTGTTTGTGTATGCGAAGAATGAAGTCAGTGTTTGTGCTGCGAAAAGTAGGTGAATGGCTGTGCGGGTGGGGATGGGCATGGACAGATGGCACTGTTGAAATGAAAGGATGGTGCCGTGGTGGGTTGACTCTATGTGGATGGTGCTATGGCGGGGCGTTGTTACGTGTTCGTCAATGTGCACAATATATGAATCATCTCTCTCACCGCGCTAAGCGTGACGGTGGCCTGCCCGGCCCGACTGCCTGGAGTGGCGCTCTGGCTGGATGGGCTGTTGGGTGGTCAGTTAAAACCAAACCCAAAGCGACTAATACGACAGCGCAGTCAAGGTGCCAGGAGGTTTGTTGTAGCTGTGTCTTGTTACGTTTCGGGCTAAATGACAGCGACATAAACGGTAAACTCTACCGACGCGACAGCGACGCTGCTGTCAACTGCGACGCTGACGCTGTCGTAAAGCCGTCTATGGCAGGCTGCGCGCAGCCAGAGAGCGAGCGCGGCAGCGCTGACGTCGACCAAACGAAAAATATACGGAAACAACAACAAATAGCTCTTAAAAAATATGTATGGAAATGGCTGAATGAGATAATATGACAACAACGAGGTGTAGAGGCAGGCTGGCAGGCAGAGTGTGTGTACAATTACTAAGCAACAACAGCGACTTGTTCGCTCAATTGTGAGTGACAGAGAAAGAGAGAGAGAGAGAGCAAGCAAAAGACCGAGAGAGCTCCAAGTGAGCGAACGTGTGAGCAACACAAAAGCAACAAATTAGCATTGCATACGCAATTTTCTATTTATAATAAAACAACAGCAGCAGCAGCGGCGGCGCTGCGGCTGCGGCAGCGTCAGCAGCAACGGCAACGGCTAAGCAGAAAATTACAAAGCGCTGGGCGTAGCTTTCGTAACTCTAGCAATTTTTAACTTTATTTTTACGGCACTTTTATTCAAAGTCACACGATAAGATATGTAACTAGTTGATTAAAGGCCGTTGCGATAGTTAAACGAACAGCTGCTGCCCAATTGGAATGCGCTGGCAAGAGTAAATTTGTCAAATTTAAATGTCACATGAGAATAAAATGAGACAAATAAACGTAATGAAACGAAACGGAAGCGGAGGCGAATACGAATGCGTGTCTTGGCCAAATAATTGCATGATCTTTTTTTAACACGCTCATAGATACGTAAGATACGCAACACAAACACACACGCGCACACACACACATACAGAAATAAATACTCACTTTATTCGCAAATCCGGCTGCTCCTGCTTTTGCTTCTTTTTCTTCCTCTTCTGCTCCCTCTCTTAGTTTTACGCTCAATTTTTGTTTGGGTTGGGTCTGACGACAGCAACAACAACTGGTGCTGCTTGGCCCTTGTGGCCAATATTAAGAATTGATTTTCCAGTTGTTAGTTTAACAAACAATTTGTACCACACACAAATACGCGTATTAAATAAATTCTATGTCGTTTCAAGCACAGCCAATTGAACAATTGCCACAGATGAAAGAGAAAGAGAGGGATCACAGTTTTTGTCTCTTCTCACCCACTTCTTCTCACTTTATTATTTGTATTGTTGTTGTTATTGTGCTCAGTTTCACTTTGGTAAATTAAATGTCATTTGTTGTTCTCTCTCTTACACTACCGTTATTGATGACTGCTGGAGGTAGACGTCGCCGTCGCGGTCGCAGTCGCTGCGCCGTCACCGTCGCCAGCCGCGGGTTCAACACAAATTCCAACGTCTTCAAAGTCTCGTCTGCTGCTGCTGCTGCTGCTGGCCGATTTTGTGAACTTTTTCAGTGACGCGCTGCTTCTGCTGCTGCTGTTTGTTCTCTTTCACGACCTCTCTTTCTCATTGCTCACAATTTAGATTCGCACTAGGCAATTGGCCGCGTAGCGTTTGCTATGTGCGGCAAACATCACATTTTGTTGCATAGTTTCACTGTCGTTTGTCGTTTGGTCAATTTAATTAATTCTTTTTACACTTTTCACTTAATTTTAATACCGATTTTGTTGCGCGTTGCGAAAAAAAGTTGCTTCTTCTTACTCATCGGTAGTTGCTATCGCAGTCGCATATCGATAACATTTATACGATATTTTTTACAGTGCTGTATAGCACATGATAGCGATAGTATACTATGAGGCTGCCACTAGTAAATTGCACAGGGGTGGCAACGTTATAGAGTCGCGCGATTTCTTGTAGATTGAAAATTAGGTATAGATAAAATTCACGTTCAAGGTAATTCGTTGAATTGATGAGCTGTTCTTATCAATTCTAATTAGTTTGCGCAGCTCTCGAGCTGTCCAACCGATAATAAGCAGAAATGACACGTGGCCCCAAATACAGCTACTGAAATTTAATACAACCGCAAATACGTAACGCAGCGTATGTAAGCACGAATCTGTGCGTGTGTGTGCGCTCGTGTTTTTTTTTTTTTTTAAAACGTACTCGAATGCAATTCATATATTTAAATTGTAATGGAATTCAAAAACGATTATGTTTATCTGAACAACAATTAAGGGCTATTTATACTAATCAGTCTTTATTAATCTGATGCACGGCCTGGGCGCGACCCGATGGATCTTCCGGACAGCCCCAGTCGAGACGTGGCACCCATCTGACTACAGTACGAGCAGCTGCCTCGCCAGGGAACTGCTGCTCGAAGATGCAGCGATAGTAGAAAGCCTCCTTTGTCGTGGGTGTATTGAATGGGAATCTCTCAGCGGCCTGGGCGAATTCCTCGTCCGTCACGTGGCTCGTGGCGACGCGGCGTATGGAGTCAATCCAATCGTAGCCAACGCCATCCGAGAACTGTTCCTTCTGTCGCCACAACACCTCGTCGGGCAGATAAACATCTGCGAAGGCGGCACGCAACACAAACTTCTCGATGCGGGATTTGTGCTCGTTCTTGAACTCGTTGAGTGGCCCAGGAATCTTGTCCTGCGGCCGAATGCTCATGACATAGTTAACGAACGCAGTGTCCAGGAAGGGCACACGCAACTCCACGCCCTTGGCCATGGCCACCTTGTTGGCACGCAGGCAATCGGATAAATGCAGCTGCTGCACTCGCTTCACCAGCTCCTCGTGGAACTCCACATGGCCGGGTGCCTTGTGGAAGTACAAGTATCCGCCGAAGATCTCGTCGGCACCTTCGCCCGACAATATCATCTTGATGCCGGTGCTCTTGATGTAGCGTGTAAGCAGCAGCATGGGCAGACTGCAGCGCACTGTGGTCACGTCGTACGTCTCCAGATGATACACAATATCCCGAATGCCATCCAACGCCTCGTCGATTTCAAATACCAGCTCTGTGTGCTCGCTGTCAATATACTTGGCCACCTGGCGGGCTGCCTCGAAGTCGGGCGCATTGCGTAGACCCACCGAGAAGGTCTTGAGCCTATAACTGGGATTGGTTTCGCGCATTATCTTCGTGGCTATCGAGGCAATCAGGCTGGAATCGACGCCGCCTGAGAGTAGTGCGCCGAAGTGCACATCGCAGTGGAGATGTGTGCGTACAGCGGACTCCAGGCTGCTGCGCAACAGGGTCAAATCGCAGGGCAAACTGGGTGTCTTCTGCATCCAGGGCTGCTTGAAGTGACGCCAACGACGCATTGCGCCCACACGTCCAAAGCGAGCCTCGCCAGGTGTAAAGGTTTCAACCTGCTCACACGTCTGCGACAGACACTTCAGCTCGGATGCAACCCAAACATTGCCCGCTGCATCCTCTCCAATATACAATGGGATGATGCCGAAGGGATCACGTGCCACGAGCAGCTCCTTGCTGCGTTTATCGTACAGGGCGAAGGCATACATGCCGGTGATATGCTGTAGCAGCTCCACGCCGTAATCCTGATACAGTTCGAGTATGACATGGCAATCGCTCTTGGGTTTGTAGCCGCTGCGCCGTTTGGCAATCTGTGCGGCCAATTCCAGATAGTTGTAGATCTCGCCGTTGGCCACCAGCACAAGGTTGTCGTCCTCCGATACAAACGGTTGATCGCCCATTTCCACGCCTACAATACGCAAACGTTCGTGCACCATGGCTACACCCTGCTCGGGTATGACGACCACGCCCGTGGAGTCGGGTCCACGATGTCGCTGCCGCCCGCTCTGACGATAGGCCAACTCCCGAAGACTGTGTTTACTTCCTTGAAAGTTCTGCGCGCCAATGGCCATGCCATCGCTTGAGAATATTGCAAATATACCGCACATTTTCACGTTTCTTTCGGTACACTTGTATCGCTTTCTCTCTTTCTCGCAGCAACCGCTTCGCTTGCAAGTTAAATAACTACTGTGAACGCGAACGCTGAACCGTGCCCCTTTATATAGGCACGCGAGTGTGAGAGAGCGAACTGGCAATCGATTCGTCTGATTGTCACACATAGCCAAGTTTCATCATGCATTTTCTAGATGATGCGTGCGTGTGGGTAACGGTGCGTGAGTACATATGTATATGTATTTGTGTCTCTTCTGCTAGAGACGCACGCCTATATTTATTTATTCATGAGGGAATTTTTTCGCAGCAAAGAAAGAAGAAGAAGAAAGCAACAAAAACAGGTTAAACATAGCGTGCCAACTTTTGCGCTCTTCGCAGCAGGCGCTCTCTTGTGCTGTGCGCTCTCTCTCTCTCTGCTCTAATTGCTCTCTGACTTGAACATATGTGTTGTGCTCTTCGCACACGTGCACAAGAAATATGCAAAAGTAAAAGCAATTTATTACTTTAAATGTATATTTATTTAAAGATAGCTGCACAAATTCAAGGTCAAATTAATTTTAAAGCTCCGCATGTGAATATCTTAAAAAAGAGTGTACAATAAGTGTGTCACTATGCAAATAAATTGACTGTAAAATTTGCATTATTTCAGGCGAAAATTATAAAACAATTAGAAAATATAAAATAAAAAACTTGAAAATAACAAACATAACTAATGTAACAATGTGTTTCTTCAAATTGTCAAATAAGCGTGTAAGAAGTAGAAAATTAAACCGTAACAAATAATTGTAAAAATTAAATTGAAAATCTTTCGTTCTATTCTAGCACTTTCCATAGGCGTTGTTGTGTGCCGCCTGTGCGCGTCCCGATGGATCCTCCGGGCAGCCCCAGTCGAGGCGTGGCGCCCATTTCTCCACAGTATTGGCAGCCTCCTTGCCAGGGAACTGCTCCTCGAAGATGCAACGATAATAATAGGCTTCCTTGGTCTTGGGCGGATTTATGGGAAAGCGTTCGGGCGCGCTCTTCAGCTGTGAATCGCTCACATGGCGTGCGGCAAACGCGGGCAACGCATCGATGAGAGCGTAACCCACACCGTCGGAGAACTGTTCCTTCTGGCGCCAGAGCACTGCGTCGGGCAGGTAGCCCGCCGTGAATGCCTGTCGCAGCACAAATTTTTCGGGCCGCCACTTTCGCTCGCCGGCGAACTCGTTGAGCGGGCCAGGAATCTTGTCCTGCGGCCGCACACTCATCACATGATCCACGAAAGCGGTGTCCAGAAAGGGCACACGCAACTCGAGGCCCTTGGACATGGTCACCTTGTTGGCACGCAGGATATCCGAGACATGCAACTGCTCGCAGCGTGTGATCATCTCCTGATGGAATTGCTCGTAGTCGGGAGCCTTGTGGAAATACAAGTAGCCGCCGAAGATCTCGTCTGCACCCTCGCCGGATAGGATCATCTTGATGCCGGTGCTTTTCACATGCCTGGCCAGATAGAACATGGGCAGACTGCAGCGAACTGTGGCCACGTCATACGATTCCAGATGATAGATCAGATCTCGCACGCCGTCCAGACAATCCTCGACCTGGAACGTGATCTCCGTGTGCTGGCTACCAATGTGCTGGGCCACCAGGCGAGCGTGCTCGAAGTCTGGCGAACCGGGCATGCCCACCGAGAAGGTGCGCAGCTTGTAGTCCGCGTCACGTTCCCGCATGATTCGCGCTGCAATGGCAGCTATCAGACTGGAGTCTACGCCGCCGGAAACCAGTGCTCCGAAGGGCACATCGCATTGCAGATGCGTGCGCACAGCCAACTCCAACTGCTGGCGCAGCTGCTTGAGATTCACCTCCTGCTTGGGCATCATTTGCCTCCAGCTGGGATTGTAGTAGCGCACTGGCTGCAGCTGGTCCACTGTGCCGGCAGCCATATGGCCGGGCGGAAAGATGCACAGCTGTTCGCACACGTCGACCAGGCATTTCATCTCGGAGGCAAACCATGTGTTGCCTGCCGCATCCTTGCCCCAGTACAGTGGTATAATGCCGAACGGATCACGTGCCACCAGCAGCTTTCGATCCCTGCGATTGTAAAGCACAAAGCTAAACATGCCCGTGATATGCTGCAGCAGCTCCGGACCCATCTCCTCGTACAGTTCGATGATAACATTGCTGTCGCTTTTGGGTCGATAGCCAGGCAATCGCTTGGCAATCTGCCCACTAAGTTCCACATAATTGTAAATCTCTCCATTGACAATCAGTGCAATGTTGCCGTCCTGGGAGCGCAGTGGTTGATGCCCAGTCTCGACGCCAATCACCGCCAGACGTTCATGGACCAAGGCGACGCCCTGTTCGGCCACCAGCTGCACCCCCGTATCGTCGGGTCCACGATGACGCTGCTTGCCGCTCTGGCGATAGGCCAGCTCACGCAGACTGTGCTGGCTGCCCCGGATAGAGCGTGTTGCAATGGGTTGACCGTCTGGCGAGAATATCGCTAGAATACCGCACATGTTTTTAGAGACTGATTGAATGTATTGCACAGGTTTTAATAGGTTTCTCTAACGTCCTTCTCAATGCTTCATTATCAACGGCTAACCGACACTTATAACCGTCTCTAATCTCAATTAAACTCTGCACTGTGGTATATATCCCGCCGGCAACTGTTTAAAACTGTATTCGGATCTATCGTTTTTATAGCAATTCGGTAGCCTAATTTATTCCGTGTTTTTGTGGATTTAATTAAATCATTTTAATGTTCCCAACAATTGTTTGTCTAATTTTTGCACAAATATATGCAGATATACAGGTAGTATTTTTGTTAATATGATACCTATATTTGAATTATTATTCCGGTACACAGAGAAAAATTATATGTGATAGAACATTCCGAAGAATTTTTATTTCATTTAATATAATTTAATAATACAAAAATTATGCAAATATGTTTAAAACATTTAGAGTCTCAACCCCAAAGTAAATTTAATACATTTTTGTATAGTGTTAAATGTAAATTAGATAGAGTAGGTGCCGAATAATTAAAAAGACTGTAGTTTGGCACCATAGCCAGTTTTATTGTTGACGGCCTTGAACCGCGTTTGTGTTCGATTACTTTTTAATTAGAGCTTGTAAATATTTAAATACAAATTTAAATTAGCGCTAAGCACGCCAAATTCGGTTAAGACTGGGAACCATGAGTACTATTCAGTTTCAAAGTGCTCTATTGAAAAGAAATAAATCAATTCCGGCAATGTTTATAGCGTTTTAATTTATTTATGAATGCCTCGCACTTGTTATAAAATGGTAATAGTAGAATGAGAGCTGCATACGTATTGAAAAGTGATGAGCGCCATATAAATTATATGCTAATTAAATTACACACAAGCTGCACTTGACAACTGCTCGTATAATTTCAAAGTATTTTCGTTTCTTTTCCACTGCTTTTGTTTACATTGGCACAAAGTGATTATGCGACAGAAATCGGAAGGAGTAATCTGAGCAGGCAGCAGTGTTGGCTGCAATTTCGAGAGCAGAAAAGGCAGAAATTGCAAATAAAAGCAGAAAAATGCTGAAGTTTATAAAAAATATGCAAAAGTGCGCATGTTTAGCATTAATAATAAAGCTAGCCTGCTTGGAATTGAAAAAAGCCAGTTCCGACTGCAAAAAAAGCTGATGTGGCAGCACTGACCGGCCAGACATGTTAGCAAAAGCTTTGAGCTTACAGCGCGCTGTTAAGCTAACAGCCCACGTGCTGTTCGCTGTTAACAGGTGGTTGCGATTCGTCCACGTTAACGTTTGCAGTAGCAGCAGCTCGTCATGGAGATAAAACTGTTATGTACATAACATGTTCGAGGCAGACATTTTTATGGTGTGACCAACACGTCGCCAAACACACGTAAATCCCATGCACAGGCAAACATTAAGCGAGACAGACGCCTGATTTACGGCCGCAGTGCCCGCACAGCCGCTCCTGGACAAATGCTTGTTGCTTCCACTGTTTTGTTGCTGTTGTCGTGCGGCGTCTTCGTCTCCTCCGTCGTCGTCGTTGTCGTTGTCGTCGTCGTCGGCGGCGCTTATGTCGTGTCGGTTGTCGGCTTGCGAGACGCCGAGCGGGCATTCAGTTGCCGTTAGAACGCGTCGCTGTGCGGCAGGAAGTTGCGTATACGACGCGTTGACAGAGCGACTCGAGTCGAGCTAATCGAGCCGTCAAAAACTCTGGCTACTTTTTTGAAGTTGGTCTCGTGCGCGCCACTTTTAAAGTTTCTGTCACGCGCTAAGGTGTTAATTAGTTGAAATTTAATTAATTACAAAGAATTTTTTAAAAGCGGCAATAAATTAAATTACGTTAAAGTGTATGCTTGCGGGCAGGGATTTCTTGGGTCAGGATTCTGCGCCGCGTCTGTAGTGTGTTTTGAAAAATTATGCTCAAATGTGAAAGTGCATTTTAAATTGCTTAAATTGAATTATGGAATTTAAAATTGAAATTCAATAATTGAGAAACTTCACATATAATTCAACTGTCTCTAGCAGTAATATGGATATAACGTACGTACACTTGCAGTTATTATATATTTATGCATTATAAATATTCACAGACAGTTTAAAGTAAATACAAATTGAGTATTTGCAGCTGGCTTTTTTTATATTACATGTATTTTAGCCAATTTGGCATTCAGTTGGCCAGGCGCCGGGGCAAACAACAAAAGTTTGATTAACCTAAAAACCATAAAATGTAAACAATTTTTCAACGCAAACACGTAGATGAATTCATGTGCAGCTGCGATAAAAATGAAAATATATCAAATCAAAATCAAATAGAACAAACTTTGCGCAGCATCGAATCAAGCCTGACCTATTACTGTCACGTTCGGTGGGTTGAGTCGCAAACAACTTTCGGGTCACGTTTGGCATTTGGACGCAAAACTGAAGCTCGAGCTTAGCGCGACTCAGACGCAACTCCGAGCTGCACATCCGCCTAGCTAGAAGCATCACACACTTTGCTGGCAATTAATTAAAAAGTTTTCACGCGCCCATATCGAATCCGAAACTTCGCAGGTATTCTTCAGATTCAATTCCCGACGCGCTCGCTGCGGTTTGAGCTGTAGTTTTGTGCGGGCTCGGCTAGTCCGATCGATGGCGCTGGCAATCGGTGAAAATCAATGCGCATTACTGCAGCCTGGCTGCCTCGCAGCCAAAAACCCCAGAAAGCGGCTAACGTTGTAAGCGGCGTAAACGAAAATAAATTCAAGTTTAAAATATAAAGTGGCGCGGGGGTTGCGGCTGGCGAACGGATGTGGACAAGCTGGCAAAGGTTTGTTTTGGCCACAAATGCACAGGAATAGCTTAGGCGTGCGTCTCCATTTTGTTTGGCTGCTCGTTTATTTTCGGTAAACGCTGCAGAATTAGAAATCGCTGTTTGACACCTTAGAACAATTATACTAACTGATTGATCTGCCCTCGCAGCGTGTGTGAGCCTTGTGACGTGACAGAAATTTAACGTATTTCCCATTAAATTGTTTTTCGGCCAAAAACGTATGTGCAAAAAGTAAGTGAAGGCAGAAAACAAAAGCCAGGGCAGCCTTTTGGGCCAGACACGCCTTGGCTAATTGTCTATGTGTGTGTGCCAGTGTGTGTGCCTGCCTTAGTCCTAGCTGTTTGTCATAATCAAACGAATGCCCAGCAATAACTTAACACGCAAGCTTCAGCTTCAGCCTCGTGTCCTGTTGCGACTAATGGCTATGACTGGTAATCGGGCCAGCACAGAGAGAGAGAGAGAGAGTGAGAGAGGAGAGGGAGAGGGAGAGTGGGTAGAAATGGCATAGAGTAAATGCTGGCTACTGCAGTTGTTAATTAGCCATTTGGCGCATTAACTAGGCCAGCTGCAGGATTGACTCAAAGGCAAAGCCAGCGAAGAAACGAGAAGGAGTGAGCCTGCATAATGTGTTGGAGTTGATTAAATGTTATATACTCAATTCCATAAGCCAACAGGCATAAAGACAGAGAGAGAGAGAGAGAGAGAGAGAGAGAGAGAGAGAGAGAGAGAGAGAGAGAGAGAGAGAGTGTGAGTAGCAGGTTCTGTGGAACTAAAGCTCATTGAAATTCGTTTGGCCAACCCACTCTGCAACATATTCGAGTTGCTTTATATTTGCCTAATTATGCGCGCTTTTCAATGGGTTAACCAAGGTTTAATCTAGCAGAATACTGGCTAGAAAAAAACCCGCCTCCTCAAGCGAATGCGAAAACTATGCGACACTAGTTACAGGCCATAGGCAAATTATCCAATACTCGTCAGTCGAGGGTCACAATCACATCAGCCTTGACATTGAGATGCCGGAACAGCTGTCGGCCGATCGGAAGCGGCACGGCAGTAAAATTACTAGCCACAAGGCAAGGGGGCATCATCAAGAGAGAGAAAGAGCGGGCGGGAGAACGACAAGCTGCTGTTATTCCCATGATTGAATCAATAAGACGCACTCAAAGGACCACAAGCAAAGCTGAGCGAGCTGGGGGCCAGTCTACTTTTGCTTGAACTTGGCTTGGGTCGTGCTCTTGGCTGCAGGCCAATTGACGTGGTTGCCCGGGCAACCGAAGGAGGCAAAAAAAAAACCTGTTGAACGAAGACAAATCAAATTGCAATGTGGTTCAAAGACAGAAATACCTGAACAATGCGATAGCTCTTTTTCGGGCATAGAGTGCGAGACAACGAGACAACGAGACAACGAGTGTGCGAGTGTGTGAGTGTTTGAGTGTGAATACTTCTCATTTTATTCACTGCATATTTTTCGACACAGCCGCAAATTGAATGAATTTATTTATGCTTCAATCGCACGACATTTAATTCCCATTCAAGAGCAATTCGAAAACATTTCGAACATTAAACAGTCGCACGCTCTCTCTCTCTCTCTCCCTCCTATCTCTCCTTCTCTCTCGCTCGCAATTGTTGTCGAAATGCGAGCCCAATCCGACGTTGATGTAGCGAAGCAGAAGCTGTTGATGATGATGCTTTAATAGATACCAAATTGGGGCAGTCTTTATTTTTTTTCCTACCAGCGGTGTCATGTGGCGTATACTTAATAAGGCAGCAGGCAACGGGACCTGCCAAAATGATGTGATAATAAGTTAGGCCAAGGCATGAGTATTACGAGCATACAGGGCACTATTAATTTACAAGCATGTTGGGAGATCGGCGCATTGTAAAGTCTCTCCATCTTTCGCTCTCCATATCTCAGAGGTGCTCTCTCTGTCATAGTCGAGTGTGCTCCCCGGGCGATAATAAAGGCGACTTTCCCTACAAGTTCTCTGCCTGTTGTTGTATTAATTGTCATGCCCGCCCCCCTGTTGCCTGCCCCATTTTATTGCCTCGCCGCGCCGTTACCTGCCCCAAACTTAGGCGAGGTCTTTGTATAACCCGAGAGTCTGACGCTTTGTAAAGCTATATTCAACTCAATACGCTTTTTATATGCTGCATAAATTCAAAATTAACTATATCATGTTTTTTATATACCTCTAACTCAGTCGTAATTCCCTTAAAATCGTCAGTTACTTAAAAACTCTTTGAGATTTTATTATCCGACGTTGGAATATCGTAAACATGCGTTTATTTCGGGTATGTAAAGTATATTATTATTATTTACCCCCATCGTGGCCATAAAGCTGCGGAACCAGCTAGTAGCTAATCGGGTTTGCAGCCAAGAAATTCGTCGTTATCTTAGGCCCAGCGCAGACATTGTATCGTAAACTTGTACGGCTGGCAGAATGAAATGATAAAGATAAGACCGCGCAAATGCGTAATGTGATATTCAGACTAATTATAGACTACATAAAGACATCGATAATTAGTGGGAGGTCAGACTATATAGATAGAAAGAAAGGGTATGGCTTCGACGGAAGTGTATTTAATAGATTTATGCAACTCCACACTGTCCATAAAACCTCTAATAGTTTAAAAACAACTTGCCGCAGTAAACAAACAATGCAATTTGCTCGCTCTTTCTCTTTCTCTCTCTCTCTCTCGCGCGCCCCCTCTGGCTCGCCATCTCGCTTACACACTCGCTTATTCATAGCGCCAACACGTAGAAAGTAAATTATTCTCGCAGTTTTGTGTTGTTGTTTATTTTCTGTTTGTCAAATTGCTGTCAAGGCTGTGCAATAACAAAATCTGCAACTGCAACAAAAGGGAAACAAAACAAAGCAAAAACAAAGTAAAAACAAAACCAAAACAAAAACTCTGGCCACACTCGGGCACGGCAAACTATGCTCGCTCGAAACTTTCATTGGCTTTTGCGGGTTTTTCTTTTTGGCAATGGTATAAGGCGTTGGCCTGTTGCAGTTGGCCAAATTAGTTGGACTTTAAAATGAATTTATTCCGAAATTATTTGTGTTTTGTTCGAATATCACTTAAGCCGCGCTAGGCTTTGGCAAAGTAAACAGAATGATAAAAATAAATTTATAATGACTGGAACGAAACATGTGCCAATTCGACCGGCGCAGCGATTACGTACTGTGCCGGCACACAGATCCATGTAGTCCATATACTCTACGTACCGGCTATACCGTATGCTAGACACCTGCTCGTACGTGGGCCAGACCAATTACAGCTTATGCCTGTCCATTTTCGGGCATCCCAAGCGATTAACTTGGGATGAGTCAGACCAGAGCAGACGACTATTTGAACGCGCATTTAGCGCGTTTATAAAGCGATATAGTTGCGATATACTATAATGCATAGTTGGCTAAACACATATTTACATTGCCTCATTTTATACTCATTTTCTGTTTATCTTGATCTCCGCAAACTGTTTTAATAGTTCAGTGACAACAAAAACAAATTCATTCATATGCGCTGGCATGAAGATTTCAATTTTTAAAAAGGAAGGGCAACAGACACAGAGAGAGAGGGAGCGAGAGAGAGAGAAGCAATGCTGCGTTGCCAAGAAATTGTTGTCTATTTGCTAGTTGAGCTGATAAAAATTCACTCAACTTCAGTTTGGCGCGATATGCTCCCAGGGGGGAGGGAGGAGCGCAGACAATGGCGTCATCTAAAACGGGACAAAAAGATGCAACTGCGTATTGCAATCAGCAGGCGCTGGCGCTGCCAATTGATACTTGGGGGCGAGTCGGATTTATAGAGTCCACTAGATATTATATTATACACAGAATGCAGCTAGGCAACGCAGCATCGATGCTTGCAACAGACGGCGAGTTGCAGCTGCAAACAGCCTGAGCCCGAGTCAATTGTCAAGCACTTGCAACTACTTCAGCTTTGTTGTTGTTCCTTTTCGGGCTTTTGTGACGCGACGTGTTTGCACTCTCTTCAGAGCTATTTGTGAGTGAGTTTGTTTGCTTCTTCTCGCACTCTCCGCTCGCAGCAGTGCGATAAAATACCGACAAAACTGGCATTTAAATATCTTTACAAAAAAAAAAAGAAAAAAATGGGGTAACACTGCGCGGGGCGTGCAAAGCAAACACAAGTTAAGGCCAAATAATTGAAAAATTAATTATACACGCGCTGCAGCCATCTTAATTTATTAATTTGCCGCGTACTCGTATTTACACACCCGAAAAGACCGGGTCGGTCCGGGACACGCCAGAGCAGAGCAGAGCGGAGCGATAAGCTCGCAGCAGCCTCGTAGTCTATGCCCAGCAGGCAAAACTGAATAAAAAAACCAAAAACAACAGCGACAACAGCATACTCTGTCATTGTTTGCAAATAAAAAAAAAAGGAAACAATACACTGGCCGAAAAAAACAATATATACCGTTGCCCATTGATACATTAAATAACAAAAAATGCAAAAAGTGAAAAAGCTGCGAGAACAAAGCAATGTTCATTTATTTCAATTTGTTAAATATTTCACATCAAAAACAAGTTGTTAAGAAGCGTCTTTAATTGCAATAATAAAAACGAAATTGTTCACATTGCGCGGCGCACAGTGTTGTCCTATTGCTGAAAAATACTGAAAATCAAGCAGGGACTGTTAACTTAACATAAGTCAGCGCTGTACGAAATGCACATTAACAGACAGCTTAAGGCGCTGCTGTTAGCTGCACGCGAGCTAATGTTTGCCTTATTTAATATGATACAGCATTTATAATTAATTAACCCCGCTTGTTGTGAGTGTATTATGAATGGAATACGCTCGAGCTAGTATTTGCGATCCGACACGAACGCTTAACCCAAAACATAACCCCATTTAATATCCTTATTTAATCATAATTTTGTTGAGTCTCAACGTCACTCAAAGTCAACGCAACTTGGCATCGCAATTATTTTTCAAAGCGCAAAGAGATCTCTTTCCGCTTACCCGAAATCCCCATGCTTTGTTTTTAATTAATGCAAAATTTATCAGTTTTACTCTCTCGCCCTCCTCTGCTGCGCTGTTTGCTCTGCTCTTTTTCAATTTTGTGGTTATTTTGCTTTGTGCGGGATGAGAAAAAAGCGCAGAGAAGCTGAAGAAGGAAAATGCAACAGTGCATCATCTTGTTTCGGCTGTCTTTTTTTTTTGTTTTTTATGCATGGCCTGTTATACTTTGTTTTCTTTTCGTCCGTTTTTTTATGACGATGCTTGAATATACCGCAGATCTTTTGCTCTTTAATACCTGTCATTATTTGAAATTCATGTACGTCGCATTAAAAGCGAAAATCCTCAAAAATTCCCAAATCATTTGCTGCCAATTTATACAGCTAATAAAATCGACTAAATCCAAATCCGAAATCAGCGCTGCTTTTTGGCAAGTCATGAAATATGCAGACTGCATTAAATGGCCAAAATGGCAGCACTAATGGCAATAGCTCCGATTTAAGGCAGCTGCATAATGCAAACGCGCAAATCACATGGTTAGATCGCATTACAACAAATTGCAATATGCAACGGGGAGGCTAAAAGCCAGTTCGAACGGTTTATTTGTGAGCTCTCTCTCTCCCCCCTCTCTCTCTCCCTTTCTCTCTATCTCTCCTACTGCCGCAATATTTTGCGATTTTCGCACGTGGCGAAACAAATTCAATTAAAATGTCGACCATATTCAATTAAAATGGAAATGCATTACATAATAAACTGTGCAGGCATGTGTGTGTGGGTGTGTGCGTGTATGTGAGCTTTACATAAATATTTAACAATAATTAAAGGCAATTAAAACTGATGCGCGAATTATAACATAAAACGAAGCCGCCGAAAAGTAGGCAACGCCTTTGACGACCCCATCAAACGTTGCGCATACGCAGCGTGGCGCACGCAAAAAAAAATAAACAAATAATTCGCCAGGCAAATGAATGAATAATTGACTTAAGTGCGCGCTGGCTTTAATTCAATTTGTCAAGTTTTTCATTTGATTAATTTGAGGAAACTTTACAAACAGCAACAACAGAACCTAATTATCTGAGCTCGCGGTGTAAATTATTTTTAAGATGCGCATAATTACGCAGACAGCAGCTACTTAGCCTGCTTCCGTTGCGGGCCAGCAAGAGGAGCCGCTGCAGCTGCCGCCTTAACTGCAACACGGCAACTCGAATTGCACGCTACGTGCGCTTTTAACGGCTGCCACTGTCTGCGGCTTTACCGACTACAATTCTCTCTCTGCTTTCTCTCTGCTTTCGCGCACCGTTTTCACCGTTTCTTGGCTACATAAATCGCAGTTTTAATGTGAAAATATGTTGAAAAGAAAACGGTATCAACAAGCAGCTGCGCAGAGGCAGAGTGGCCGGAGTGGGGCAGGTGTGACAACGGTGTGTGCAGGCTTTGCCCGGTTTGCTTGCGCTGCTCCTTTGTGCCATGTTGGCCATGTCCTTGGCCGGAGTAGTAGTTAGCGCGCCTTTGTCAGTTGCGGGCTGGCAGAGTCGACATGAATCAAAAACTTAATTATTTTCAGCCGCACGTTTGCAAAATATTTTGCTCAAACAAGCAGCGGCAACTGCAACGAAAAAGGGGCAACATAAATCGTTAGCGGGCATTTTGAGGCAGCGCGCAAAATTGTTGCAGCTACAAAGCAATCGCCAGCATATTTACAGTCAATTTGTTACTGCCTTGCACTCCCCGTGCCCTGCCGGTGTGCCTGTCCACAAAGGCATTACACCTGGATTTGTGTGCCGGTACAACTGCACTACGTGATCCTAAATGTCATAAATATCCTCGTATTGCTGTCGCGAGCGCGAATGCACAACAAAGCGAGCGTAGGTAATCGACGCTCCAGATAAACCATGACTTATTACTAACCTGCGCACATTTCGTTTTCCATTTCCATAACATTGCGTTCTCTCTCTCGCTCTTCTCTACATTCTTCCACAGAGTTTCTCTTAAGCGAAGTTCTCTGCGCCCGACGCCTGCGTCATAAAATCGCTTATCAAGATCGTCGGTCTGCGCAGCTGATCTCGGCTTGCGGCAGCTTCTTAATTAGTTATATCGTTTGCGTCGTGCACAGCAGATCGGTTGCCGCTTGCGTCGAAGGTATAGCGCACTCTATACGCAGTATTTCGAATATTACTTCAGTTCAATTTTGAAGCGAATTTTCTGTGTCATGTGTGTGTGTGTTTTCCTCGTGTTCGATTCGACGTATACGTAATGTGATTCATACGAAACTAATTTCGAACATGCTTTGCGGTCGACGCTGATAAGAGTCTAAAAATAAACCAAGCGATTCTTTGTGCTCTTTGTGCTTTATTCTGAATAATTTTTTAATTAACTTAGCACGTTTCCCAAAATTTTAAACAAAATACAAATCTCAAGATGTTCTGCTGCACTTTGAACTGTCAAGAAGTCTCGCAATTTTGCAGGCAGCTGCTCTGAAAGCATTGCAAATCATGGCTTAAAATAGATTTCTTAATGTCTTGCACAGTCATTTAACTGTGTGACAGAGATAGAGAGAGAGAGAAAGAGAGTGTGTGAAAGAGGTAAACTTTATGTGCAGCCCTCGTTGCGCTCATGGCACGGCACACGGGATAAATGCGAGCAGAGGCTGCTCATAAACTTGTTACATTGTCAACCTGCGAAATTGCAGCACGGTACTTGCTCGCGGCACTCCAGCTGCGCTGCCTCTCCAGCTCCTCTGCCTCTCTACTCCTCCTGCCCGCCCCTCCCTACCTTCCTTCTGCATTGACACACGCAACAGGATGCAGAGCAGAATCATTGCAGCACGATAAAAAATGCCTGCACGGCTGTAAAACACTACGATGTCTTGTGTCCCTTAAACGATTACGGCGGCTCTTTCATCTTTCGCGCACTCTTTCTCCCTCTCTCCCTCTCTCGATCTTCCTATTTTCTCTCCCTCTTCCTCTTTCCGTTGCCTTGAAAAAAAAAACAGTTTTAAAGCGGCAACTGGCTAATAGACAGTGCCGTCGCAATGCGATTACGCGTAAGTGCATCCCGTTTAAGCATCTCAAATTGAGTTTGATGACTTAATAATGCGGCACGGCTGTGTGGCAGCCAAATGCGGCACGAACACAGACACACATTGATGCATATCGATACATACTTCACACACACAGGCAGGCACGCAATTACACACAGATGTAGCAGCTAAAAGCAGAGAGCAGGAAAAGGCAGCAGCAGGAGGAGCAGGAGGAGGAGGAGCAGCAGCAGCAGCATCGGCAGCAACTCATGCAACCACAAACAGCATCGTCAAGTGGCCACCAAGTTGCACGCACTGATTGAATTTGACTCGTTCTGCATGTCGCTGCCTGCGTTCGGCCAGAACAAGATCGACAGCTGCCGCTGCTGCCTGTTGCCCTAAGGGAGCACAGCCGGCGCGTCGGCTGCCCACACAGAATGAGAGAGAGAGAGAGAGAGCGAGAGAGAGTGAGAGAGAGAGAGAGAGAGAGAGAGAGAGAGAGAGAGAGAGAGAGAGAGAGAGAGAGAGAGAGAGAGAGAGAGAGAGAGAGAGAGAGAGAGAGAGAGAGAGAGAGAGAGAGAGAGAGAGAGCGAGAGCGAGACTTTTGCGCTTTTTGTTGTATTGTAAACACACTTGTATATCTTCATATTCGCTCACACTGCGCAGCTAAAGCTTACACTGCGGGTGCTAAAATGTTCCTACAAGTTTAAAAGTTTCTAAGAGCATAAGCTCTGATATCAACTTAATTGTCTGTCTATGTGTGGTTTTTCCCAAAAAGTTTCAAGCATTCTTTCAGCTAGAGAATTCTCGGGAAAAAACTGCTTACCAGTTTATTGTCGGATTTTTTGCGCCACTTCTCCTGCACACGCTTTCGCACTTGTGTCGTCCTGCTTGATGTACGGCCATTGCCTTTTTCTATGCAGTGTGGCCGCCATTGTTATTGTTATTGTTATTGTTGCTAACAGAGCTGGCTGGCGCCGCTGTTAGTGCAGCGGCTGCTGTTCTTGGCGCTGTTATTGCTGTAGCTGCTATTGTTGCCGCTGTTATTGCTGCTGCTGTTGCTGGCGACGTGTAGTGAGTGCGGCAGCTCCACTTGAAATCTGTCAACTGCAACTATTTATTAAATTATATACTGCCATTGTTGGAATGCGAGGGGACAGGCAGACAGAGACACACGTTTGTGTGGCAGACACGAGGCTCAATGTCGCTTTGTCTCGCATTCGGCGTCCTACCCGCTGACAGCTTTTTGTGTGCGAGTGTGTTTATGCGGAATTTGTCGACAACGATTGACAGCTTTATTTGGAGTATTGAACAAAGATATATATATATGGGATTTCCTGTTTATATTTGCTTACAGCTCAGCGAATCCCTGGAGCCCCTGTCCAAAACATGTAATAGCCAACATCGGCAGCGGCTTCGTCTGCTCGGCCCCTCTACGTGCTGGCACTAGGCAAATTGACAACGGCTTAAAGCGATTTGTGGCGGCACCTTAAAGCCAAGTAAATACTGTCATACTCGAGGACTGCTTCAGCGAAAGAGCGTGCGTACCTCGCGACAAAGAAAGCAGGCCTCCCGCCTGGAAAAGGAAAGCAACAGAAAAAATCGAGAGCGAGACAGGCTACGCAGTACAATACGATGAACGTCGAGCAGGAGGAGGAGCGCATCTGCCTCAGGTGAGTCTAGCTGGCAATGATAAACTAAATTTGGCCTCAGTCAGGCTGAAATTGATTTCAAGTGTGTGTTGCTTGCGGTCATACAATTAACAAATTGCGTAGGCGTGCAGTCAAGCGTTTTGGCCAAGACGGTTTGCGGTAACTAAAATTAAATTCTAAATTCCAAATGTTGTGGTCTGGGGTTTGTTGCTTCAATCAATCTCCAGCTTGGTATTTTGCATAATCAATTCGCCTGCACAAACTTACCGAATACGTTCAATAATTAATTTTCAAGTTATTTTAGTTTAATTGAAACGTTAATTCAACATTGAAAATGCAAATAACATTTGCGTAAATCTGTTAACAGGCACAGCGGCGCTCTTGCTCTACATTAACATTTGCATAACAGACAGAGCGAACGCAAGTGTTAGCTAAGCGTGCCATTTGAGTACGGCAGAGCGCGAGAGTGTGAGAGCGGGAGAGTGAAAGCCACAATGGCGGCTTGAATTGTGACAGTGTTGCCCACTTTTGTACTGAAAACGGCTGTGTTTAATGTAAGCTTAACAAAAACTGCTAAAAGCGCATACAAATAAAGCTAGATCTCCCACTAAACTTGAAAAAAGGCCAACACTAGCTTCAATTGGCATATCTATTTGTGTTTAGCTTCAACAATGCTTGAATTTAATGCGTTTTTTTTTACTTCAGTCATGTGTTTTGCAACAGCGGCATATGGCAACGATAAATAAGTGTCAATTACACGCTCGTTCTGGCCCAGCCAAGCCTAGCCGCTGGCGAGATCAACAAACTGCATTGGGGCACGAAATTAAATATGTTGGAGAGTTGTTTGTTTGCTTATTGTTGCCCCGCTACTTTTATTATTATTTTCGTTTATTTACATTAATCAATTAGATGCCGTCGAAACATGGCGAGCATAAAAGCAAAACAACAAAATATTGTCGCAATGAATGGCGCGCAGTGCCAACAACAACAACAACGCGTCGCTATTCAATGTCAATCTCATATTTCAATTATGTTTTATAAATGGCTGCAGACAGACTGGCGAAGGTTTCTCTACTCTCTACACCCTCTGACTTGCTCTGAGTATATGCTTTGTTTTGTGCCTGAATACGGCTCCAATTGAACTGGACACCACTGGAGAGCAATTTCGTAGAATTTTATTTAAGATAATACGACCAAATCGCAGCACAATCAAAAGTTTCGAAGAGTTCTCTCTGCGTGGGTTTGTGTTCTGCAACTAAAAGTATGCAACAGTAAGCTTCCATGCTCAATTATTTATCAACGCGTACTTAAAGCGTTGTTGCTGGTTACGGCCACCCGGCCCCCGCCTACACCCCGCACACGCCAGACAACTCGTGGTCGAGCCGTGTTCTGATCGAATTATGAAATTTTAATTACATAATAACGCACTGACATCGACAGCGACGCCGCCTTTTTGTCAGCTGAATGCACAAGCCACGCCTCTTTTCCCCTCCCCCCTACGGCTACATGCCACACACACACACAACAAGGTCGAAGGGATTCGGTTGCGTGCAATAACTGTAAAGCAATTTTACACTGGAATTTATAAAGCCACACAGCGAAAACCCGTGGTAGCAAGTGACGTGTGGAAAACTTTGAAAGATGATATAGTACTTAGCGCAGCGGGTCCCCCACCCCCAGACACCTACATATAACTTGATAAGTATAGGGTAAACATTTTAGCCGCTAAGTGATTTAACACCTCGCCAAGTATTACCAACGTAATACCAGCTATAATTCATGCTATAATTCCGCTAGATTTCAGACTCCGATGCGAGTTGAAGTTCGAGTGTGACCCATGTCATAGGCGTCAAGTGCCGACAGCTGGCAACGGACAATGGCCCCTAAAAATAACTGCAATTAAAAGGAATTGAACCGGGCACCAGCTAGGGGAGCTAGCACACCAGGCGGGGCAGCTCCCCAACAACGACGACGACGACGACGACAACAGCTCAAAATGTCTCTTTAATGTTATGCTAATTTCTTTTGCTATGCAAATTCTGTGATGTAAACAACAAACGGCAAAGGAAACAGGCAAACGGGCAAGAGCAGCAGGAGTCAGCTGACTGGCTAGCAAATACCCTGGCCAAATGCAATAAAAACTATTTAAAATACTTCTAGATTATGTTGCATACTAAGTAAACTATCGATACCATCGATAAATGCCTCTCAGCGCGGCGCTAAAACAGGCGACAGTAACAGCAGCATTTCAGCCGACTGACTGGCAAATACCCTGGCCAAAACTTGCCTAAAATTAACAACGCATCTAGGTTATATTGCATACAGAGTAAACTATCGATACTATCGATAAATGGCTCTCAGCGCAGCGATACAACGTTTCACAACACTAAACTGACAGAAAGCCTGAATTTAGGTTAGTTGCGGCATGTTTAAAGCAGTCTTTGCCCTATAAGTCTAACTACCACATGAGCAATTGCAAATCCAGTTGCGTGACATGCTTTTACAGGGTATATTAATGTATCTACATGCAGCTACGGCTGGACGCAACAAAGTTCTGTGAACACGCAGTGCGACACGTTGCGCAGTAAAGTTCGAAGAGGCCTCAGTCAGTAGGGCAGCTGGCATTGGCTTAAATCAAATGATATTGGCCAACTGCTGCTCGTAATAGGCCGCAACTTTGTAGCTTAAAATTTACACAGCCAGCTACATACGACTTTTAGCTTTTACTTTTACTTTTAATTCATAACAGACTAGCAACAACTAATTAGAATGCAGAGTCGAAAATAAATGTATTTTTTATTTGATTTGGTGGTTTTCTTTCCCGCTTTTCGAGTGTGCCCAACGCATTTCGAATTCAAATTCCCCAATCTTCTATATCAGCATTTCGACAATTTATCAATTTTAATGGCTTTCGAATGGCCCTGTTAGCTGCGCGGCCACTTATACGGCTTATTGCCTTTTCTCCCCCAACTTCAGCTTCTTCTACTTACAGACTGTGCTTTGTGGCTTAAGGAATTTTAGAAAAGGCACAGTACCGCACCGCCTCCCCGCCACTTACCGCGCTGTCGTGTGTACTGAAATCAGCAAACCAACGGCAAATAAATAGCTCTGATTCCTTTGTAGAAAAAGCAAAAAAGAACGGGACATCAAAGACAGCTTGTGGGCAACTTAAGCGCATTTTATGCATAATAATGCGTAACAGAAAACAAGGATAGCTCGTGCTGTCGGCATTTTATAATCACACGACGTGGCTTGGAGGCTGGCCGAGAGCCGGGAGCCGGGGCCACGTTCCACGAATCGATTTCGTCAGCGTATTTCGATTGGCTCGCCCGAGTGCCGGAATCAAAACTGGCCAAACACACGCGGCGTATGCGTAATGCGGCAGAAAGGGTTACTCGGAACACATGCAATTGTCCCTTTTAGGCGACGTTGTTGCTGCTGTTGTTGTTGCTGTTGTTGTTGTTGCTGCTGTTGTTGTTGCTGTTGTTGTTGCTGTTGTTGTTGCTGCTGTTGTTGCTGCTGTTGTTGTTGTGCTTCATTTTTTGTGCCGCTGAGTAATTTTTCTATTTTCTGCTTTGTTGCGCCCTTTCAACTGCACACCCATGTTGACCGACGTTCAACATTAACCCAAATCCAAAACATAGACACACACACACACAGCTAGAGAGGTAGACACAAAGAGAGAGAGAGGGAGACGCAGACAGAGCGAGAGAGAGAGAGAGACTCATACAGTCCTAGCTTCATATAGACTCACTGACAATGAGACCAACATGAAGACTTGGCCACTTGACAAGCTTTTGCCACTAGACCGCTGTCTACCTCTCCCTCTCTTTCTCACACTCTTCCTCACTCTTCCCCCTCTCTCTGCGCCCTCGTCCTCGCCCTCAGCTTGTGTACTTTAACGTTTTATTGTCTCTATGTCCGACTTTTAGCTAAATGAATCAGCCTGTGCACAGTAGTCCAAACAACGCGAACTCTCCCTCTCCCTCTCCCTATTCCTCCCTCTCGCTCTGCCTGGCTCGCCGCTCACCTGCTGCGTTTTCCTTTTGACTGTGAACCGCCATTTGGAACGCATTTAGGCTTGTACCGGAAATTAATTACATCGACTCATCAAGTTATTCACATAAAATGCTTTAATTGATTACACAGGGAATGCCCGAGACAGCGCTGGGCATGAGCATAATGACAGCTCGGTTTCTCCTCGTCGTTGAGAAGGTCGAGGTCAGTCATAGCTGGGAACGCGGCAGTTTCGTGTAATGATAAATGCAAATTGAAATCATGCAAAATTCAGACAACATTTCTCGAAAAACACAGAAAGTTCTTTTCTTTATTTTCTTCTTTCTTGGAAAAATACGTTCTTCAATTGGCTGTTAACTAAAGCTGTAAATATTGTTGAATATTTACGTAAACGATGTTTCGCTAACAGCTTGAAGGCTTTTAGCTGAATGGAACTTGCGGAAAAGCAGCGGAAACCACGCTACGTCCTAGCCAGGACTAGCGCAATTATCCTTCATCGTTATAGGGCCTGCCTGTCATGCTACCGACTCAAACTGCTCTGAACTGTTTGGGCTCTTCATTAGCACCCCTCAAACCAGCCCTACCAGGCGCTAGCACGGCCTAGCTCGCTCCCACCTGCCCTGCCCCTGTTCCAGTGTGCTTCATGCTCAAGCTGTGTGCACTCATCTAATGATTCTGTCTATTCATCTCCGTCAGTTCTCGACCTCCCCCCCGGTGCCTGCTTCTTGGCATCTTGGGCTAATTATCTTTAAATATTTGCTTCACACATTCGAACCTAAGGCGCTACCCCTGCCACCTTGCCCCTCTCCCCGCTCTTGCGCTCTTGTCAACACATTATTCGCACCCACCCGCAGGCTGAGGCGCTTAATAAATAAAATAAGCAGCTTGCCAGCCAGTGTTGCCATATCGATGGTTTTGGCCTTGTCTTAATTACTGCTTGTTGTTGTGGCCAGGGTTGAGGCTAGGGTTGTGGCAGCTGCTGCAGGGCACAATGCAGCGTTGCGATGTCAGCAAGTTGCGCCTGCGGGGCCAAAGCATAAATATGTCAAGTGTTAATTGCTGCCACTTAACGCACAGCACAAACTCAAATACAAGTGTAGGGTAAGGGCGAGCGGTGGAGGGGAGAGAGGGGAGAGAGAGTGGGAGAGCGGCAGAGCCGTGTAAATATGACTTTAATCTACTTACGAGCCAGCTAAGCCAAAGCCAGCAGCTGCTGCTGCTCAGTCTCGCTGTCTCGCAGTTGCTCAAGAGTTTGTAAGCCGCAGCACAAAAACAAACACAGCAGACACACACACACACACACACACACACACACACACATAACAGGCACATTCCCGCACCCGCATCAACACACGCACACACTTGTTACACACCCAATAATACGCTTTAACAAGTTTCTTATGGCCATAAATTCAACAAGCCAACAAAAGCTCATAAAAAGGGCTGACTCCCCGATTCAAACTTACTCACAGAGCGGGCAGGAGTGAGGAGTGGGTAGTGGAGAGCGGGGAGCAGAGAGTGGGGAGTGTAGAGTGTGGAGTGTAGAGGGGTGAAAGGCAGAGGGGCGCACGTAGGTTGATTTGTGCGCTGCTTGGCGACTTTGCAGCTAACCCCAATAGCAGCTGCCTACATAAATAAAGCGAACATTGCAGACATGCCTTTGACATTTCATATCATATCACACAAACACACACTCGCACACACACTCACACACACACACTCGCACACACACAGCCAGCTGACAGGAAATTTCAAAGAAACAAGAATATCCTGCGCAGCAACAAAACTGCACCCAGCCACAGACACAGCGACAGAAGGGGTGCGGGCGCGGGGGCAGCCAGCACATTTGACAGGCAATAATAACAGCAGCAGCAGCAGCAGCAACAAGAGAGACAGCAACACTCAGCGAGTGAAAGAGAGAGAGAGAGAGACAGCAGCTTGCTCTACCGCGCGCTGCGCTTATCAGCCATATTTATCGACAAACCATCCCATTTCCTGTTTTAAATGTCTTACTCGGCTGGCCCGCGCGCCCCCGAATGCTTGCCCTTCCCCTTCTCCTCCCCTTCTTTCCCACTACCTGCAGCATGCGCCTGGCCCTGCCTTGTCCTACCTCACTTGGCGGCCGATTGTCATCGGTTCACTTGCCTTGGCCACTTGTCCGCCATGACAGGTGAATTTGCGACAAGAGTCGATTCCCAGCGGGGGAGGGGGGGTGGTGGTTAGCAAGAAACACATGACATGGATGCTGATGCGGATGCTGAGGCTGATGGCAGAGCAGTTAAGCATCTTATCATACAAAACAAACGTATAATGGCCAAGGAAATGAAAAATGATAGTCAGCTAATTTCAGACATATTTGACGAGTTTTCCCGGGAAAACAGGGTGTGGAAAATATTCCAGCTTGGCCTGCTCAAAATTATGCAAAGTTAAATAAATAGAAAATAAATATATACATATATAAAAATAAAAAAAATAGGCTCTATAGCGCCTATCGGTTTGTGACAACATGCTTGTAAACATAATTCAAAATTGATTTATTTAAAATATTTAAGATTTATATATATATTTAATATATTAAGGAAAGCAAGATTCAAGATTTAAGAAAAAACAACTGAAATATATAAATTATATATTTATTTATATATTGATTTAAATTTCAATTATTTTATTCCTCATTCCAAGTAAAGTATCGATATTATTGATAGACCTCCAGACCATCTATCTTTATACCTTTCCATCATATACCTTTGATATGGCTACTATCGTCGATTATACAGTACAATCGTATCGCTATCGATGCCAAATCGATATAATAATATAGCAATATTTTTTACAGTCTATAAATCAAAATCCAATCATATACAATATTAAAGCCTATACGTTGCGTTTAAAGAGTCGGGTTCCAGTTAAGCTACTCTGCTACTTTCTAGAACCCTCAATTTCTGCCCTCCTCAAACCTTGACCTATTCCGCTAAAGATTTACAGGCTTTTATCGAAAGGCTTTGCCGTTACAATGCCCGAACCGGCCCTGGCTCATTGACGGCGATAATCATCGATTTTCGCTGATTATCATGCTCATCGTTGTTCTCGCCGCAAACTGATTGGAGGCCTCGCTCGTATCACGCCCGCCCGAGTAGCCGAGCTTTTTTTTTTTTGGCTTGTTCAGTTAGCCAGCGCGAGTTCGATGCGAAAGACGCGAGTCCGCGAAACGTGGATCCCATTTGGAAGCGTGAACCAAGAGCGCGCTGGCCGCTGGCGGCAGTTGCAAACGAGATAAAAAAATATATATATAAAATATAAAATTGTGTTATATATGAGTAATACATATATACGAGCTGTATTTGCTGGCCAAATATTTTGCTGAGAAAGTGAAACTAGATTCAACGTCATCATCAACGACTTGGCCAAAGATCCGGAGCATTTATCGATTTGTTATTTTGAATAATGTTGCGCCATTATCATCGTCGCATTTGATATAGAAGTGATAATTATATTAGGCGTATTATCTGCGAAAAAGAGAGTTGTCGCCTGATAAACAACTCGCTCGTGTGCTGTGTTTATCTTTACTCTGCGATTACTCAGCCCAACCTGGACGCAAAGAGTGTAACGAACCGGTTTAGTGCGTAAACTAATGCAAGTTTTCGAATACAATTCGAATATCGACTGCAGATTGAAGTTGAAATTCGAGCGAGATATGAACACGCCAAGCCATAAATCGACATAAATAGAAAAGGTAAACAAAACAGGAGAAGGCGGAAGGCATGTGATAGACCGCTCGTCTGCACAGATCAAACAGGTGTCTAGTAGTTGGGAGTTTCGGTTGGCGAATTTCGCGCAATAGATGCAAATCAGCTCGAGAATCGCGAAATCGTCGAGCTCAATTGGCTAGCTTGTTACCCGGGCAGGTGCGAAGAGCAACAAAAGCAACGACGTTGTAAACTGGAAAATTACAGCTTGTGTGAAGGGAAAATCGAGTAAGAAAGCGGCAGCTGTTGGGCTTGCTGGGCGAAATACTAGACATTTTCTTTTTAAATCCGAATCAGAACCCAACAGAAATATCACTTAATAAAGTGAAATCAATTTTAATTGATTTATTTATTGTTTATAAATGATCTTTCAATGTAATTGTAATACTGCAGACTTATGATTCAATTTATTTTCATTTATGTTTCAATTTCACAGCCATAGATAATACCAATTCCAGCCAATCTAAACAAACTTTTCGAACTCTACAAATAAGCATAGCTTATTTATGTAAATTTCTTTATAATTTTTTTAATTTTTCTTTTGTTTCTGCCCACAAACTTCATAAAATTTGAATTGAACTGCGTCGAGCACATCACGTAATTTAAATCACGCATTTCATGGTGCTCTGCGTGCCTTTATCTATTGCTCAGTATGGTATAGAGTATGTACATTAATCAAGCCGCAATTTGCTGTTGTTGCAGGCATTAGTGATAAGAGATAACAACGATTTAATGCGTCGATTGTGGCGTTGTTTGGGGGAGGAGGAAAAAATTAGAACTCAGGCAGGAAGTGCAGTCGAGCGAGTAATACAAACACATACAGCCCCACCTGCCTGCGCCTAAAAGCGTGCTACACAAAGCCGAACTGAACAAACAAGCCCAAAAATAGACGCGCAACGACTTTACATATAATTATTTGTATAATTTCATACAACGCGGCAGATAACATTGTAACAGTTGATAAAGTTTTTGGCCAACTTTGGCAATTGGCAGTGGGCAGCAGCAGCAGCAGCAGCAGAAGGCATATGACTCCCGAGCTGCACAAAGGTGAAAAAACTTTTGGCTACGCTTTCGCTCGGCTGCGCTCGTTAAACGAAATTAGAAAACTAAAATGGGAGAATAGAACGCGCATAATGGGGCGTATCATCAAATAAAATGTTGTTTAAATGTGCGAAAAATAAATGCTGATGCCGGGCAAATGGTCGAGGCAATGGCACAATTTTCGATGGGAATCGAATTAGTCGCGCAAAGTGCAAACGCATTAAATACTGCGCCAGAATTATACATAAAAATAAATAAATAAATGTACACACAAACAGCTAGACAGTTGTATGTATGTATGCATGTATTTGTGTGTCGCGTGGCTGCTGCGATTTATTGGAATTTCTTTTCTCTTTTGCTGTTTGGACACAAAATGTTGTTGACAGACTTCGCTCGGCCCGAAAGTATGCTACGATTTCTATACGCGGCGCATATGAATGAGCCTGCTACGTGTGTGAGTCTGTGGGAGTGTGTGTGTGCGTGTGTGCTTCTGTGTGCTGCGTGTGTGTGCATGCGTGTGTGTCTAAATGCTAATTTGAATAATGACAACGACATCAACGCGCCATTTTCTAGTTGTTGACTGTCGTCGCCATTTTGTGTGCTTCTTGCATATGCGAGCGGAATAGCGAGCGTGCTCCCTCTCTCTCTTTTTCTCATTGTATACCTGTATTATATATCTATATATCTATCCATGCATTGCCGGCAAATACGATTACGCCGCAGTCGCCAGGTGACTTACGCGACGCGTGCCGTCGACTGCGAAGTGTTTCAGCCATAACCGAAGTATCTAATGCCCTTTTCCGGTTCGGCTGCGTACAGCTTCGTTATCCCCTCGCACGCTCGACAGCTTGCCACTCGCCGCGCCTAATGCGACTGATTATGCTCGTGAGACGGAAAAGTAAATAAAATTAAGCCGACTTTGCAATTGATTTGCGAAATTGAAGAGTTTTCGCGGCCAAGAGAGAGAAAGAGAGTGAGAGAGAGAGAGAGCGGGAGAGTATAAAAGAAAATTAGAACAAGAAAGCTGGCAAAATGTTTAGGTAAACGTGCTTACCTAAGGAAAATTGTAATTAAAAATAAAAATCAAAAGAAAGTTCAATGTAAACCGTGTCTATGCTATCGAAATATGCAGGTTTCTAGATTTTTCGGCTCAGCTTGGCATACCCTACATGATCTGAGAGTTGATGGTAGTGAGAAGGGGGCGGGGGGCGTGGCAAATGGCTTCACGCCTCGCTGAAATTTGTCGGCGCTTAGAAACCATTTACATGCTGCGAGTTGATTGTGAGTTGCAGCTGCTGGGGCAGGTGGCACTGGGGCTGGGGGGCAGGCATGGGCTGGGCATATGTTTGTATTCATTAGCAGCGCCGGCGCCGGTTCCAGCTAGGCCTAGAGCAACAACAGCAGCAGCGGGACCCGAGCAATCAGGCCCGGTACACACAAGCCAAATTAAATCCACGACAACTTCAAAGAGCAAATTGAAAGCTACGACTTGGGCGTGTTGCCTTTCCCTGTTCAACCCGAGCTCGCTTTGTCTTTGCAGAACCGAGGAGGAGCGTGAGCAGGAGCGCAACATGGACGACGACGACGACAAGCTGGTGTCGCACAAGGTGCATCTGCGACAGCTTAGTTCGACGCCCATGTCGGCGTTGCAGCTGCGCCGTCAAAGCAAATCGCTGGAGCTGGCCAAGCAGGAGCAGGAGACGCAGCAGGGCAAGCCGGAGCCGCCCAGCGCTGCCTCGCCCGACGAAGTCGATCAGGGCGTGGTGCTGCGACGCGCTGTCAAGCGTGGCCCCATCACCTTGGCACAAATCGAAGACCTTAAGCTGAGCAGCGAGGACTTTGACGATGGCGACGGCGACGGCGATGACGTGGACGTGGATGGGGATGGGGACGGGGATGCGGACTACACCGCTGTAGGCGGACTGAGCAATCCCGCAGTGCACAATACAAGCGATGAGCAGATTACGGCCAAAGTCAGCGCGACGGCGGCGACGGGGGCGTCTCCGGGCGAGGTGAGTTCCATTTGCGGTCAGCGGCCGCAGCACTCCGGGCTAATTAAGAACAAAACTTAACTGAAACAGCAGGAGGCAGCCGCAGGCACAACATGCCCGGGCCCGACACTGGCACTCAGCATTCCTGGGCAACCGGACATGTCGAAAATACCACGACTGCCCGGCGATGGCGCCCAGATGACAGACGACATGGCACACGACATGCCGCACTCGCTGCGCGCCTCAACCTCATCAATTTTGTCCAATTTGCGCAAGAAACAGCAGGCCATGCTTGGCGCTGGCAATGGCAATGGCATCGATCGAACAGCGGGATGCAGTGGCAACGGCAGCGGGAACAGACTCGGAGCTGGCAACAGCCTGGCCAAACAGACGCCGCGTCGTGTGCAATCCGTGCGCATTGTGGAGGCCAAATCGGGCTATGGTCCCAAGCGACGCACCGAATCCTGCAGCATTTTTGGCAACAACTTTGGTAAGTTCGACAAGCAGGCCCGCAAATTGGTTAAACTGTTGGCCAACTGCAGGCAGCAGCTATAGATAGTCTCCATATTTTGTTTCTATTCGACTTTTCCCACGTACAACTTCAATTTCCAGATTGATTTTCAACACACTCGTTTAATTTATTTCCCATACAAGTTCCTTAACCTTCTCCGGCTCGTCACGTCTCCTCGAATTTAATTAATCAAATCGAAGATTAGTATTTCTTCTTCTTTGGCCACGAATGACTGAATTGATTGGCATTGCATCCATAATTCATGTTTCGCTGCACACATTGTGGGTTCAATGAATCCCTGAGTTGCATTCGCTCTCAGTATTTCTTTGTTTTGTTATTTATAGTAAATTCCAAGAATAATTCTCTCAGAAAGGCACTTGCTGTATAATTCTCCTGCATAACTCGCTTGAAAAGCTCATGATTTACATGTAGGCAGGCATTTTAATTGTTGCTTTTTGCTAGGTAACTTTTCAATATTATAAGTTTCAGTTTTCTTTATAAAATCCTTAAGGCAACTCAAATTAATCGATTTCTGTACGACTTGCGTTATAAATTCGACGAATTATTTAAGAAGTCTATACTTATTTTATTTGTTCTATCGTAGATCAATAAAGCAGCTCGATACTAGCAAACAATTATATTTCGAACTAGAATCTAATTAATTATTGATAAAACAAGCTAATTTTAAAAGTTTTCATTTTTAAATATATGCCAATTAAATTTTCTTTCTTAATGCGATAAAACAGCTTGAAACTAGCCCAAAAATCGATTCGAGTACAGATCGCTAAATGTGAAAATTATCGATAACAAGTGCGGTCAAGCGCCCACAGGGTGTGCCTGAGCTGCAGCAGCTCTCAGTGTGCCCGTATTTGTTTGCTATCATTTATTGCATTGCAGATCGATAAGGCAACTCGATACTAACACATAAATCGATTTCAAGACAATTTCCGGCAAAAATTAAAGGAATTAAAATTATTAAAATTAAAATGATAGTTAAAATAAACTATTTTGACTAGCTTAGTTTCAAAAATATTTGAATTTTCTTTTTATACATTATATTTTAAATATGCAATCTCAGTTTCGTATGCTAATACGATAAAAGAGCTTGAAACTAGCATTAAAATCGATTCGAATATTGTGTAATTGCGCAAATTATCGATAACAAGCGCAATTTTCAAGCGCCCACAGGGTGTGCCTGGGCTGCAGCAGCTCTCAGTACGTTCCTAGCCACTGTGCTAGCCACATCAGTTTGATATATACTCTACGCTATCGTAAAATATTAATTATCTCGGAACAGATTACGAACTGGAATCGGGTCAATCAATAGCGAGCTTGGCAGGCCCGCAGCGTCCGCTGACCAACGAAACCTATTCGGCCTTCAAGAGCGGCAACGTGGTCAAGGGCATACTGTGTCCCTCACTGACAAACTCGTTCAAGCAGAGCTCGCTGGAGCGCAGCTATCTGACCTATACGCATCGACAGCGCCAGAAATCGTTGATCATCGTGAATGTGGTGGATTTTGTGCTAAAGATTGTGATGGCGATCATCTGGATGCTGCAGCCCAAAGAGAAACGCGAAGCTTTGGTAAGTGAGGCCGTGGCAGGTGCAACGGAAACACTTATGCCTTGGAGTCTGCATTCGTTGCAGCAGGATGCCACCTCGAGCACGACCGCGGTCACCTGGTCCGTTTGCTGTTGCATTGCCAACTTGGCCATCTGTTTTCTTGGCTATTGGCGTTGCTTTGCCAACAATTATCTGCACTGGGCTGCCGTCTGCACCTGGGTGCTCTTCAATGTGCAGGGTAAGTCCGGGCTAATCCCTTCGGCCTTCGACCCTTTCACATCAAAACCTTTATTGCCCCCCATCTGCAGATTTTATTGGCGAGGGCGTCGGGTTTGCCAACCGCGAGTACCTGGTCTGGTACACGCTGTTCGTCATCTTTGTGCCGTATGCGATGCTACCGTTGCCGCTCAAGTGGTGCGTTGTGGGCGGCACCATAACGGCCAGCTGTCACCTGGCCGTAATTACCATCAAGAAATTGCAGGACACGCAGGTAAAGCGAGCCAAAATTGTTTCTTATTTTTTGTAATTTCTCATTTTATGCCTCATTTGTGTGTTTCGCTCGCAGCAGCCACTGGATGCCAACTGCGTGGCCTTTCAGATCATAGCCAATTTCATACTGTACACGGCCATCAATGTGGCCGGCATGTATACCAAATATTTGACAGATCGCGGACAACGTTTGGCCTTCATCGAGACGCACAAGGCGATGGAGCATAAGAAGGAGTCCGAGAAGGAGCTGCAGCGCACGCAAAAGCTGCTCGATTCAAGTGAGTAAGAGGGCGGGCAGCAGGAAGGAGTCGATAAAGAGTTTACTAACACAAAGTAAATATCTTGGATAAACCAAAAACGTGCTATAGAACTTGCTCTGCAAATGTCATTTGCTTTTGGCCAAAGGTTATTTTGATTTTCTCCTTTTTAAATTCGAAACTTCTAACAAAAGAGCAGGCAAATGTAGAGTGCATCTTGGCAGAGTTGTTATTGCACAGTTTCAATTTAAATGAGTCGCCCTGGGCTGACAACGAAATGAATGTGCTTCGCAGTAAGTGCGTAGCCTGCGAGGCAGGTAGGCCAAGCCAGAACCAGAGGCGTCTCGCGCTTCAGCTGCAGTTGCATTTGTCTAGCCTCAAGCTGCCTCTAACTACTTCGTGCTCTACTCTTTCTTGCAGTTTTGCCCAACATGGTGAACAATCAAATACGCAGCGAAATGTACAAGGGCACGGATCCCACGGTGGAGACACAGTTCAACAAGTTGTTCGTCTATCCCATGGACAATGTGAGCATTCTGTTTGCCGACATCAAGGTGAGCCAGGCCGCAGTGTGAGTGCGAGAGCGCGTATTTCAAATTCCGGTATGATAACTTTTCTAGGGCTTTACGGAGCTGGCAAGTCAAACATCGGCGCAGCAGCTGGTGACAATTTTGAATGATCTTTTCGCTCGCTTCGATCGCATTGCGGAGGTAAGTCGAGACCCCAACGAGCCTCAATCGGAGCTCACGTTTTTCTGCGTTCCTTCTCCCGTGCAGGACAATCATTGCCTGCGCGTCAAGCTGCTGGGCGATTGCTACTACTGCGTGTCGCAGTTCGAAAGCGACAACTGGAAGACACGACCGGATCATGCGGTTTGCAGCGTCGAAACCGGCCTACATATGATAAAGGCCATCAAGGATGTGCGCCTGCACACGCACGTAAGTAAAGCGGGCCAGTTTTAGTTCAGTTGCCATTGATTTATTCTACACTTGCCGGTCGATTTAAGTCGTAAATTTAACTTAATGTCCCACTTCAAGGCACTTTGAATGCGGTCGCAGCTTGCATTTCGCACAAAGTGTTGCATACTCTCGAGCGCCGCGGTAAATGTTAAACAATAACAGACAAGGACAGTGAACCGCAGGACGATCAATGTTAATCAATAGCAGCCCGCAAATGTTGCATGCTTTCGTGCGCAACTTAAAATTAAATAGTGCGTGACCACAAACAGTCCGCTGTTAATCACTAACAGAGCACTGCAGCCGACAATGTGTGTGCGCTGTTAAATGCTTACTCGCATTTATTTTTCCAAAATTTAATGCCGCACACATTTTTCAGCTGTCAGCTGTTTTCGGTGAGCGGCCAAAAATCCGCTTTATTTTTACGAGTATTGCACATTGTTGGCCCGGTCACATTGCTGGACGTGTTGACAATTCATTTGTATGCAAATCTCAGCAGACCAGAAGGCAATGGGAACAGCAACAGCGGCTGCGGCAATGACACACAAAAAACAACAACAGCAAAGCAGCGGCAAAAATATGTGTTAAGCTTTCATGCGCCAACAATGAAAGACAAGTGCCGAAGCTAAAAAAAAAAGAAAACACATGCATATAAATTATTTTTTGCGCAGCGCTGCGGGGAAATTCGCCGGGCTCATTCCCTTTAAGCGTATTTAATGATTGGGAAAAAATGCAACTGCAGCGAATGTTAATTGGTCCCAACTGCAGGGCACAACAGACGGACACAAGCTGAATGACATAGTAACAGACACACGCCGCCACTCGAAAGTATGCAGCACTTTCTGTGTGCGTGGAGAGCGCGCGCGCGCGTGCTTTGAATAATTTGTGATTTTTGCTGCTGTTGTTAATTCTGCAGGTTGACCTCAACATGCGCATCGGCATCCACAGCGGCTCGGTGATGTGCGGCGTACTGGGCAACAAGAAATGGCATTTTGACGTCTGGTCTAATGATGTTATCATTGCAAATCACATGGAATCCGGCGGAATACCCGGGTAAGTGCCAGTTTCCAGTCACGTTCCGTTTGTTTGCCTGCGTGCTAAGCCTGGCCAACCAGCGAAGCCCATGCCGAGTGAATGCTAGCTGCACCATTCGAAATTAGTTGCAAAATTATTCACAAAGCATTGTCAGTGGCAGCAGCAATATGCAATTATCTCGCGCTGCCTCTGTGTGTGCTACATGCAACGTGCAACGTGCAACGTGAGCCACAAAGCAAAAGCAAGCGCAGCTAATTAGTCACAAGTCGCTCAAATACACAAGCTCATATAAAATATAAACCCAAAGTTATGTAAAGCAAAGAAAGTTTCTAAAATATTTTCTAAATTATCGATTCGTTTGCTATACACGCTGCACTCGCTCGGCCAGCTCGGATTTATTGGCCAGAATTCAAGAATTCGAAACTCGCTTTTTGCCAAATAATACGTTTATGCTGTGGCTCGGGCTGCCTTCAAAAATCTTGGTCAGCCACACTTTTAATTGGCCAATTAGGCCATGCTCGATGCTGGCCAGCAACAATTGCTTGATAATTTTGTGCTGGCTTGGCGTGTTTTTAGCAGTTCGAACAAGAAACCGGCTGGCAACAGCAGAACAAACAACAAATCAGTGTAACCAGACCACAAGAACGTAGAGAGGAAACGTAAAAGGTTCCATTTAATGCAAAATGCTTTGATGTAATTGTGGCCTAGGCCAGCGCGCCTAGGAGGTAGGCAACATAAAACGAGACACCAAATCGTTCCAGCGCAACCCAATTATACCACACACACACACACACACGCGCACGCACACACAATAGGCACTCTGTATGTGTGTGTGAGCGGTAAAACTTCACGCACAATTGCTGAAAATGTTGGCAAATATTTGAATTTAATTTTCACCAACTACGTCTTCCCTCTGTCTCGCCCCTCCAGCCGCGTGCACATCTCGCAGGCGACGCTTAACTGCCTGAACGATGCCTACGAGGTGGAACCGGGCAACGGCGGCAGTCGTGATAATCATCTCAACAAGCTCAATGTGACAACGTATTTGATCAAGCGCACCGAGCCGCTGCGGTAAGTTTACGCCCGACCCCGATTTTCGTTTGCGCTCGAAAGTAGGCAATGTTTTTTGTGTGTATTCGCTTTTTGCTTGCAGCCCCAAGCGACGCTTTGGCACACGCAGCAGCGCACATCAGAGCAGCAGCATTGCCGCCGCAGCCACCACCAACGCTATGGTCTCGGCCTGCACACCACCTGCAACAGCGCTGCCCAAGTCGATCTCGGCCAGCGGCAGCGGCAACGATTGCAGCATGGGCAGCACGACGGCTGCGGGCGGCATTAACGGCATCGGCGACGCGGGCAGCATTGATGGACACAGTCTGGAGTTCGCTGCCACCATGGCCATCGCCGCCAGTCAGCAGCCCGCACAACTGTTGCAGCAGCAACAGAAAAAGAACATCTCGCTCAACTCGTTGCCCAACGTGGTCGAAGGTGTCGCCCTGGACAGTCGTCGGCTGCGCAATGGCGGTGCTGTCGGCGCCGGCATGAATGCCAGTGCAGCCGGTGCAGCAGCTCCAACGGCAGGACTGTCCACCGTATCGTCGCCCACAGCCATGATGTCCGCGCCGCTCGAACAGCAGCTGCGCACACGCAACGGCGCCAGCATACAGAATCTAACGGAGGCGATCAATGCCAAAGGGCTGATCGTCGAGGATGAGAGCACCACCGAGTGGACTCCCGAAATACCCTTCAAAAATGTGAGTAGAGAGGGATTGTTGGCGGTTAGACTACCCTGTGGCTGTGTCGCGTGTAGGAACTAGACTAACCCTATGAGATCTCTCCTCTCGCAGGATCAGCTTGTGCCTGGTGCGTTAGACTAACTAGAATAACCCTATGAGAACTCTTCTCTTGAAGGATCCTAACTGGCCTCTGACCTCTTTCTGGAATACAATCTCTGCCTTAGACTAACCCTTGATTTTCGCAAGCTGGAGTCACTAGTCTCGACGACTTCTCACTTGTTGAAGCACCATTTCCTAGCTAGCTCCTTACTCTGCCCTTTGACTTCGCCAGATGGCGCTTTAATGCGACTGGACTAATCCTCTGACTTCTTTCTATCTGGAGCATCATCTCTGAGCAGCCGCCTTAGACTAACCCTAGGCTTTCGCAAGCTGGAGTAACTTGCCTCAAAGGCTTCTCACTTCTTGCAGCTTCATCCCTACCCTTTGACTTCGCCAGATGGCGCTTTAGTGCGACCAGACTAACCCTCTGTCTTCTCTCCCGTTTTCCTTGCGCAGCTCAATAGTTCCGAGGAGGTGCTCAATCGCGCTGATTCCATCTTGGTCGATGCCAAACAGGATCATCGCATTTCGCTTACCCAGCTGGACGAGGAGGTAAGTGTGCTTAACGGGTATAACAACGCAAAGCTTACCCTATACCAATCGCCACACAGATCGACGAATTCATCGAACAAAATATACAAATAAATTCAAATAAGGAAATACGTCGCAAGCATCTCAATGCTTGGACACTGAAGTTCATTGACAAGAATCAGGAGCAGAAGTACTGTCAGATGCGTGAGGACATGTTCCGGTGCGTATGGGGTGTCTGTGGCCACAATTAATGAACTGTTGTGCTAATTGATTTCTGCTTCCTCCTGCCGCTCCACAGCTCCAACATGCTGTGTGTGTTTGTCATCTGGATATTTATGGTGCTGTGCCAAGTCATCATTATACCACGCTGCACCGTAGCCATAATTTGCCTATCCGTAGGCACCGTAGTGCTTACCTTCTGCTGTGTCCTGGTCATGGCCGAGGAGTTTCCAGGTAATTAGTGCCGCCCCCGCCAGCAACTGCTTTCCTGCAACTCTCTCATCCTCTCGCTAGGCCTGCCCAGCTGCTTGAAAATCAACTCCGCCAAGCTGGTACATCAGCGTGGTCGTCGCACCTTGTTCATCTGCGGCGTCATCATCTCCATGTGCATGCTCAGCGCCATAGGGTTGCCACGCTGTCCCAAAAGCGCATTCAACGGCAGCACGAATGAGACGGCAAACTCGACGCGAGCACGAAGATCGGAGCTAAAGCTGCTGCTCAACGAGAGCCTGCTCAGCGTGAGCTATGCCAATCTCAGCAGCAGCAGCAGCAACGGCAACGGCAACGGCAACCTGGAAACATTCGAGCAGTCCAGCCGGCTGCAGGCACTGACCCGGCTCAGTCGCAACGACTTCGCAGCAAACAGTTCCTTCGCCTACGGCAACGTCGACGACGATGACGACGAATCGGGTTGCGTGCACAAGGAATACATTGTCTTCACCTGGGTACTGTGCCTGGTCTCGCTGGCCACCGCACTAAAGCTTTACTATCTGGTTAAAGCAATCATGGCACTGGGCATGGTTGCCTTCTACACCGCACTGATCCTAATCCGATTCAAAGATGACAAGAGCATCTTTAGTCTGGATCATCTCAAGGAGCAGGGCATGCCGCTGGGCGTGCAGATGTTGATACTGCTTATTACGTTCCTGGTGATGGTTTGCTATCATGCCAGGCTGGTGGAGGTACGTCATAATCCGGCATAATACCCGAGGAAGTTCCTAACTCTCTCTCTCTCTCTCTACTTGCTTAGGTTACATCGCGCCTGGATTTCATCTGGAAGGAGCAGGCGGAGCATGAGCTGACTAACATGAAATCGAATCGTGCGCTTAATGACACATTAATTAAGGTAACGACATCCCTCTACCCGAACCCTCCCCCCCCCCCTGTTTGCTCATTAATTAAATCTGCGATTTGAATCCACCCCGCGCCTGCAGAACGTTCTGCCCGACCATGTGGCCGCCTACTACCTGTCCGACGAGCACACGGACGAGCTTTACTCCAAGATGCATAATATGTGCGGCGTGATGTTCGCCTCCATACCCAACTTCCAGGACTTTTACTCCGAGGACATAGACAATGGCAAAGCCTGCATACGCATCCTGAACGAGATTATCTGTGAGTTGATTGATTAAGCGTCCGTCTCCGACACCTGTGTCCCCATGCTAATCACGTGTGTACCTTGCTGCGTTCTGCAGGCGACTTTGATGAATTGCTGGAGGATCCGCGTTTCGCGTCGGTGGAGAAAATCAAGACAGTGGGCGCGACCTATATGGCTGCTGCCGGACTCAATCACGAGCAATTGCGTGCGCGCGGCGAGGCGCCCGAGGACAGCGTCTGCGAGCTAGTCGAATTCGCGTTCGCCATGAAGAAGAAGCTGGAGGAGATCAATGGCGATGCGTTCAACAATTTTCAGTTGCGTGTGGGCATCTGCAGTGGACCGCTGGTCAGTGGCGTGATAGGAGCACGCAAGCCGGTCTACGACATATGGGGCAATACGGTCAATGTTGCCTCGCGCATGGACTCCACCGGCGAGAATTGGCGTGTCCAGGTGCCGGAAAACACGGCGGAATTGCTCTGCGCGCGCGGCTACTCGTGTAAGGTAAGTAAGCTGGACGGGACGGCTAGTACAATGAGGGAACTTACTCTCTCTCTCGCTCTCTCTCGCTTTGCGTGCAGAAACGTGGCGAGGTCAATGTGAAGGGCAAGGGCATGATGACCACCTTCTATGTGTGTCCCAAGGGCAACGCGGACAGCCAATTGATCTCACCAGTGCGCCAGCCGGCGGGTCAACCGCTGGCGCCCACACCGAATCTGCAGCGCCAGACCTCGCATCACGGCTCCTTCAGTGCCGTTGTCTTTGGCATGATGATGGCCACGCAGCGCAGCACAGCCATGCCCGGAACACGTGAGTGCCATGAGCATGCTATATCATATCTGGCATACTAATCTATGATCTAATCCTGCTGTAGCCACTGGCACTCCCTCGCCGCAAATACGTCGCGGTCATCGTGGCAGCACGTTCAGCTCGGTGCGTCTATCGCAGAAGTCCACCACGGTGAATGCGGTTCGACGTAATACGACACGTGTGCGTGGTCGATCCTATCGCCAGAAGAAGGTAAACTATCGCAGACAGAGCGCACAGCAATAAGACTGCCTGATCGCCAATCATTTCCACAAGATTACTCTCTCCCTGCAGAGCACATCGAACAATTCCATTGTGACGCAGGCCAGCTCGACGTACATGCCCTCGTTCCGGCGCATCGATCAGATCGAGACGACCATATCGAAGAGTCACAACGATGCTTTATAGCCAACGACGCGCAGCAATTGGGTCTAAGCGTGCGCGCGTGTGTGTGTGTGTGTGTCTGTGTGAGAGATATAGACCAATATAATGTAGAATTTATTTTTGGAACGATTTTAAGCGAGCGCACGCCCGGAACCGGCAACGTAGAACTCTAAGCATAACTATCCATTCTATCTCGTAGTATTCAATCTAGTAGCCAATAAGTAACTGTAAAATACGTGTATGTGTGTTCTTTCGGGTATATTCCGCTACTATATATAGACATCATCTCAGCACATTTCTAGTCGCTTAACGATATGCATATTCTAAGGATGACAAGACAAAAATTAATATATACAAGTATGCTATATGTATTTATGTGTGAGTTTTAATCAAGTTAATATTTTAGTAATATCCGCGTGTCAAATTCCCATAGTTACGATACTACATAATGCTAGAGTTTCGGCTGCAAATTTTGCCACTACGGTAGTTTCTATTAGCCATTTAAGTCAATCTTAACTTGTGCAATTAGCATAGTTTTTAGCTTTATTAGACTATTCCATGGCCGGCACATAAATCAATAGTGAAAATCGCTTAGATTGCTGTACAAATATCTTCACAGGTTTTCATTATAATCGATACGGATCTGTATATAAATCCACCCACATTTTAAGCCATTTTTTAGACAGTTTATGTGTGTGTAAAACGTCGATAAATATTTGATTAAGCGGTCTCTTAAAACGAAAATAAACATGATCGACCCACGTCGGGTTTTGGATTTAAACGTAGACCGACCCCTCCATCTATCCATCTATATGTATGCAGCATATATTGTAATTAAATAAAAGTTAAAAAAATAAATGTGATAAATTCAACAAGTTCAACCGGGCAAATGGGTTTTTCTCTACTTCTCTACGTATATACATAACAACCTAACGGAAGCCCAGAGTAAAATGACCATACACAGACTATACAAATGAATGGGAGAAGAGACGAGGCGAGACGAGATGCGGCGAGTAAGAAGCCGAAAAACGACGGCAACTCTTGTCTAAATGCGTACAAAAACGACACAAAAAAAACGACCACAAAACGCTATTTTTATCGCAGATGCAGACGAATGCAGCTCCGGGCGGGGAGGAGCAAGTGGACAGCTGGAGCCGAAGCACTTGACGGGGCAGACGGTCCACGCGGTAACTTCCCACGTTGGTTACGTTTCGTTGAGCGAAATGATGAAAATGCAAATGACAAGCGGACGCACGCACGCTCCAAAACCGAAGCAAGGGTACGACTGTAGTATACCCTGCAATGAGGCTTACACAACACTTACTCACAAGTACAGCCAGTCATGGTTCCAGTTGCTAAAATATTTTTAAAATATTTATAATTATTATTAAAATTGATTTGATAAACATTACATCACCTGCAGTGGCAGTGTATACCCCAACTATGTACGCTAGCTAGGGTATGCTAAACAAGCACACACACGCACACATCTGTACGAAACGAGGACACATGCGGAAGCAACAACAACAGCAGCGGCAACGCTGCAACCACTTGTGCACTTCCACTTATTGGCGGCGTCGGCTTCACCTAATGAATGTGTGCAGCAGTTGCTGATAAGACGAACGCCTCAATGTTGTTGTTGTAGTGGCGATGGTGTTGGTGTGTGGTTCGTGGCGTAGCGGCACAGACAGAGACCATGAATGAATACGAGTAAATTTACCATTTCACTGCTGCATCCGAGTGTGTGTGTGTGTGTGCGTGTGCGTGTGCATTTATTTTAGTGTAGTTTGCCGGTTTCTCGGTCTATGAAGCAAAACGCCCACGTAAAATAAGTGTAAATGCGCTACAGCTAAAAAATGCGGCATATGCACACACTGGCAACAATAACTAAGATAATCGATATACATATGTATATCTGGTATAAACTGCAATCAATTAGTATTTACTCCAGTGTTATTGAATGCCAAAAAAATCTCAAGTGTCTGATCATAAGCACATGTTTACATATCGAAAACGTCGGCCACCTGTAGCTCACTTGACTCAACCGAAAGACTCGAATCTTTTCCGGACTACACTTTGCTTCCGCTCGGCGCTAGCGCAACATGTGTGCACCAGTCCGCTGCCTGCCTCTCACTCTGCGTCTCGTGTCTCGCTCTGTTCGCTGGCACATCCCCTCACCACATTGTGTTGCTAGTCCATTTCGGTTTCATTCATAAATTTAAAGCACATGCATGTGTAAGCATGTGTTTCTGTGGTTTTTGTTAAATAAAATATGGCTATGTCCATTTGTTTTGACACATCGAAAGTTACGATAGGGGGGGACAATCTATGACTGAAACATCATTTGATCATTACATTTTATTTTTCCTAAATGCAATAATTATTTGAACTTACGACTGGTTTGCGCTCGTGCTCAGCTGTTCGATAACTGAGCAAAGTTGCAGTGTTGTATAGCACTAGAATATTCGTGGCAATTGGTACGCAGCTCAGCTTAACTGAAATATATAATTAACAACTTTAAACAATAACAAAGTATACAATGAAAAAAATAAAAGTAAAGTACAATAGTGCACTTACCTCAGGAGTCATTCAACGCAAAAAAAATAATATTTTTGTAAGCTGTTGCTCTCCTGCGCGCGCTCTCTCTCACTTCGCTTGCTCTCTCTAGTTGTATCGATATATTTTTGTTCATCCGGCTGCTGCCGCTAGACGGCTCTCATTCTCGCGTTACTATTCGTGTCGAACGGACGTGCGTCGTCGAGCGCGGTCGTATATATTCCGTTTTTCTTACTCTTCTCAACAAGTCGAATTCGGTGAATAACTCGGCTCACAACATTTGGAAAGCATACTCGTTTAAATTGTCGGTTAAATGAATTACTAAATAGAAACGCATGAGTGATATGCATCGATATCATTGTTTAATAAACAGAAAGTGCACGCTGTAACAATAAAGTGATGTTAAACGCATTTATCAATAAAAATAAACGTAAAAAAATCGTATGCATGTGCATATGTTGAAGTGTAGCGTTTCGTCGTAGGAGAACAGAATCGGTTTAATTTCCATGTACAATTCTTATCTAAATGCAACACTGTGAACCAACACCAACAAGATGCTGTTAAAAAAGAAGCGCTATATGTGCGAAGAGCAGGACAACGCTATTGACATCGTTGCTGTTGTTGAGGCAAGCAACAACAGAAACACCAACGCGAACAACAACAGCAGCAGTAGTTATGGATCCAACATGGCTGAAACACGCGAAGTCCGAATTGAAGAGCAATTAAAAGTGAAAATTGGTATGTAAATCTGTGCAAATCAATGAAAACAACTCAGTAAACACTAAACAAACCTCGTCTGCTCAATGAATGAAATAAATTTGCACGCGTACGTTAATTTTTCCATGTGAAAAGTGTATTGGAATGTGAGCGCGTCGCCAGTAGGCGCCCAAGCTAAAGGCAAAATACACAACAAATTCAAACAAAATCAAAGAAAAGCAATAGCACAAGTATTTAGTGCACAAACAGTGAATATAATGTTGAATAATATGTATGTGCAAAAGAAAACAGTTAATATAAATTATACATTAAATAAATGCAACAGCGAATTCTATTTATTGGCTGAAAATGCATTTATTGTTGTGTGCGAGTGTGAGGCAGCTTCGTGCGGAGCTGTTTCCTCGCATTATGCAGCCGTATCGTGCTATCTCGTACCGACAACGCTCCCATGTGTGCCTCTCTGTTGATGTGCGTGCGTGTGTGTGTGTGCGTGTTGGTGTTTTCAATGCAGCAAGCAACAAACCAACATACTGTTGTTGCTGCTGCTGCTGCTACTGCTGCTGGCAAAGCCAACACGAAGCTAGTTCCGCTGGCTGCTGTGTCTGTCGGTTTGGTCGCGCAGCCGACACAGTCGCCTGTCTGAATGTTACGGCATCGCCCCCTGCTCCGCTACCGCGTGCACTAGCCCCTTTTTGTGAATGAAATTTTGTTGTGTATGTGTGTGAGTAACGACGCTTTAACTCCAGCGCATGTGCCAACACACAAACAGAGACTGAAACAGGCATACATACGTATACATATGCATATATACAGCTTATGTGTGGGTTTTTTCATGAATGGAATTCGAATTCGATGTACTTTTCTCTGGCCTGGCGCTGCCGCCTACCAAACACACACACACACACACACACACACCCATCACACTAACAGCAAGCCGAACGCAAATTTGATATTTTATGAATGATTACGATAACCTCGTTCTTTCGTTTGCCATTTTTTTTTCTACGTCTTTTTCCCGATAACACAAATGTGTTCCTTGTATCGATTAATGTGCGTGCGCCAATATCGAGATAGGTCAACGCCGCGGCCGCGTGCTCGTGAATGGACAACGTTTGCACCGCACGCTGTGTACCTGGCTGTCTTACTTTCTTGCTCTCTCCCTCTGTTTCCCGGTCTCTCTATCTGTCTGACTGTTATAACTGTGTAGCCACTCGAGTATTTATTTTTTGCGCTTTATCTAGGCGACATATTCGTCCGAGCTTTGTTGTGGTTATTTGGTGTACTTGACTGGTTTTACATTTCCTGTATCGCCTTTTTAGTCTCGCTGTCGTCGTGTGAAAACAGAATTATGAAAGAAACAACAGCAACAAAAAACCGCAGCAGCTAAAAGAAACAAAAAAGGGTTGATTTTATAAACAGAAGAGGTAGAGGTAGCGGTGGTATGCTTGAGTTTGTCTGATGGCCTCATTTGCTACTCGTCCACTCGCATTTCACACCTGCATGGGCTGCTCCACTCCAGCTCCGCAAATAAACATATCTTGATACACATTTATTTTTACCTCTTTTCCATATTACTTGCATGGGCCTCTGCTCTGCTGTTGTTGTTGCTGTTGTTGTGTTTTGCCTTGCCTTATTAATTTTCCACCTAAACAATTTCAATCTTCCGTCCGTCGAGCATAGGCAGCTTTTGCTACACTTCGCTGTCGCCCTCTTTTTGCCCTTGGGGTCATAAATTATATGCAAAGCTGCAACAGGCAGCGACGGCAGCAAGAACAACAACAAACATTGTAGCAGCTTTTGATTTCCGTTTCCCATCACATGAATTTCCTTTCTTTCTTTCTTTCGTGTGTGAGTGCGGTTTCGGGTTCTTTGGCATATACAACTTTTGCTTTTGCTTCGAAGCCCTCGTTCAGTCTTTCCCCTTCCGCCCGCCGGTATGTTCTTCTTTCTGCTGCCGTTGCTTCTCTTTTTGCACGCTTCAATTGTTTTCGCATGCGCATGTGTCTTTGCTTTATACTTCACGCTGTCTGTCTGTCGCTCCTGCTTTCCGTCCTGTCTACCGCTTCCTTTGCGCCAAGCACAACTCAGCTGTCTTTCCTCTGTCTCTCTCTTCTCTCTCTTGTCTCGTTTATGTGTCCCTTCAGCATATTTTCCGCTGCTTCTCTCATTTGTGTTCTTTATTTTTTGGCTCTTTTATATGTTTCCCTCATATTTTCATGACCTGAAAAGTTCTTTTGGTATTTCATAGGTGTATAAACTGGAAATATGTAGTTTATTAATAGTTTGCAGTATTTGAATAAATTATTTTTGGTTTTCTGTAAATGTTTGCTGACTAAGCACGTGTTAGCTCATAGAAAAACCATTAAATTCCCCCTATAACAACCAGGAAAACCGATTGCTTCTCATTTCTTTATAAACTCATACTCATACTTGCGAATATCAACGTCATCATTGTCACATTATTATAGCGTGTCAGCAAGATGCAAAGCAACTTCAGCCTGGTCACCTTTTGTCGCCTCCATTCATCCATCCATACATCCATCCATCCATCTATGTATATGTATCTGTCCAAGCATTCTTCGTACGCCCGCTTGTCTGCGTCTCTCGTTCGGTGTGCATATTTTTCTCGAGTTTCATATTTCCACTTCATTATGCTTTGCATGCTTAATAATAATACTTCCACTTCGTGCTCAGTTTCAATTACACAAAGTTTCGCTTTTCTTGTCTTTGTTGTTATTGTTGTTGTAGCTTTCCATTTTGTTGGCTGTTGCGATTTCTACACTCGCAACACTGACCGAAATTGGCGTAATACTTTTCCGCTTAATTAAAATGTTTAGCGCATAACCTAAATTTCATTATCTATAGAGGGAGCTAGGCCACTCCCCAGGGGGGAGGGGGGCGTCATAGTGCTCTTATGCTGCTGGCCAGTAGGGGGCGCACAAGTGTGCAGTGAGTCATAACTGACTCATGCCGTGGATGCTAGCGCCACACAGATAGAGATCGAAAGAGAGGGAGGGAGAGTGAGGCAGCACCATATGCAATTTATGCTGAAATATTGATGACAATTTACATGACGTTGACAACTCTGTGAACTGCGCAAAAGAGCGAGAAAGGGAAAGCGAGCGGGGTCAGAGTGTAGACCACACACGCACTGTGTGGATTCCGTTGAACTTGAAAAACATTCACAAGTAGCTGTGGCAGTTGTTGTTGTAGTTGTTCTTGCAGTTGTTGTAGCTGCGTGTACTTGTAACATAAATAAGCACACACAGCTCTGTATGTTCTGCTGTCTCCATGTCCCTGAGTGTGTGTGCGTGTGTGTGTGAACAAGAAGAAATAGTTTTGCCTAAAAAAGGCAATTAATTAAAAGCCGGTTGGACTGTTGTTGTACGAGTATGTATGTTTGTAGTTGTTGCTGTTGTGGCAAATCCCAAACTGGTTGCCAAGCACTTGCCTGCCTGCCCGCCTCTGCCCCTTGACTGTGTTCTAGTTTCTTCTCTTCTCTGATCTCTGCTGATCTTCCTGCGCTTTGTTGACAATTAGTCTGCCTTAGCTTTAGCCTTTTTGTCGTCGTGTCGTCGTGTTGCCTTTGTCTTTGTCGCTTCGTGCTTACTTTTAAATCATTTTTCTAATACATATTTTTCTTTATAAGCTTGATTCTTGTTACTTTTGCTTGGGGTACAATTAAAATGGCATCTCTTCATTTGAAAAGCGGAACAAATAACACGAGTTGAAAGAGTATGAAGGGGGCAACGAGTATACTGTGGTCGAATGCGAAATACTCTTGTATAATTCTATATTCTGTTGCCTCAGTTTGGTCTATATCAAGCTGAAATATTTCTACAACCATTGGCTACAACTAAACGCTGCATTTATGAACAGAAACATAAAGAATACGCTTACAATTGAATTTAACACATAATAATACAGTATAATTTCTTTATAATATGCTGAGTTGTGTCTATACAAACTTTAAATATTTCTACTGCATTTGATAACAACTCTTCGCTGCATTTCTCAACAGAAATTGAAATAATCAATTAGAAATACAATTGCAATTAAATGAATATGTGTTTCTTATGTTAGTTTTCCTTATATCAAGCTGAAGTTCTGCCTATACATACTTTAAATGTTTCTACAGAATATGACTTCAACTGCGCTTTGAATTTCCCTTGAGTTACGCAAGGGAATCAAGGGTTTAATCATGTCTTGTACTAGACCCGATCACATTAAATTGCAAAGTTAACGTGTGGCGGCTTGTTGTGATTTCGAAGAACAACAATTTTATGTAATTAGCGCGTTACTAAAATAGTTTTTATTCAGGTCGCCTTCGAGCGAGTGGCCTCACACACACACACACACACACTGATCAAGCCTTGCCAGCGACTTTTGTGGCAATGTTGTTTTGCTTTGTACTAGTTATTGTTGTTGTTGTTGTTATTGCAGTGTGCTGCTGCTGCAACAACGTTGATTACCATCAAAAGTTGACAACGTCATCGACAGTGAACGGACCTGATGATGATGATGACGACGATCGTTGTCATCAAGATGAGGTTGTAAGTTGCAGCAACTGTCGACAGCTTCGATGATTAACTCTTGTCGCTTTGAAGAGAGTTTCCCGTTTGTGTAACCCCCCCCCCCCCAACCCCACTGTGCAACTGTTTCCCCTCTTTTTGTAGATGACTTAACGCTTGACCTCTTCGCCTCGCATCACTTTGATGTGCGTTGACTTTGCTGGGGGTCAGCCAAGGGGTTCCCCCTACCAAGGCTTTGAACTTCACGCTTCTTGGGGATACGCGACATTAAAATACACAGACAGAAAAAAGAAGTTAACTCGTGTAATTTGTAATTAAAACTTGAGTTGCTGCTTTATTACGTTTTGGCTACATAAATAATAATTTCAATGCAATTATTTGTGCTCGCTTCGCTTGTTTCAACTTGCGTTTCGTTTCGTTTTCCCTTGTTTTGTTTGCCAAGGGGTACAGACAGAGAGCGGTTTGGGAAAGGGGGGAAAGAGCCATTGCCTTAGGTAAGCACTGTCGGAAATGTCAAGGGCCAACGACGCAGCTGAAGAAGAATGAAGGAAAATCTCTCACAAGTGCTGGATTCAAATAGGCGTGTGATTAGTTGAATCGGCTTCAATGCAATTAGTTGAGAGCTTCAAAAATAAAAACCTGGGTTGGTTGAGGTAATATTTGATAAGTACCATTTAAAACTTTATTTTGAAATATATTAATTATTTATAAAGTTGGTTAGTTTTGAGAAATTTCCCCACTCACAGACGTCGATGATTAAGATTATTTTTGTTCTACACTCAAGAAAAAGGGTATGCCAGCCTTGAGTGATTGTATATGAGAGCTAGAAGAAGGCGTGGCAGACTGGCACAGTTTATTCTCTTTAGCCAAACGAATTGAGCTATGTACGTCTGTTTGAACTGGCAGATATGTATTAACTATTTGCACAACTAGAAATACTAAATTTGACAAGAAGGTCTCTGTATATGCTAGTAAATAGTGTTTATATCAAATTATTTATTAGGGTCCATGCCTAAGAGCCAAGCAAATTAATAATTTGCGATTATTAGACAAAGTTTTGAAGTCTTAGTTTTGCACTTTGAAATTAACAGAGCTGAATACTATATACATGTAACTGCTAAATTTCAAATCGAAAACGCGTAACTTATGCAACTCAACGTTTCGCTATAATTTTCGAAGGGTATCTCATTGTCGTGCGCACTGGAGTGTTGCTTTCATAATTTATTTGTTTGCTGCCTATGTGGATATTCTACAAAGAGTTTATTATTAGTGTTCATTATACTCAAGCTAGAGTTTTATAAACTTGACGACAACGCCACACGCTCTCGGCTCGCGATTGTGTGTGGTTTTTATAATTAATTTAGAGGTTTGCCAAACTCGGTTGGGCGTCTATTTTTGGTCACATCCATGTCGTCGTCTTTTTTTGTTTTTGAGATGCGAGTCGTGTTTACGTCGTCAGTTTGTGACAAAGTCAGTGACTTGAGTGATTGCCAGCCATGGGTAATTGAAGGTTAATGGCGCCAAAAACGAGCATAGCTTCGCTTCGGGGCTGTCATAATAATACTACATAATACATTTATAATTAGTTGCACTGGAAATCGACGGGACGCCAGCTGGGGCTAGAGGAAAAGCAGAGGCAGAAGCAAAAGCAAAAGCAGTGGCAGTGGCAGTCGTAGTCGCAGTTGTTGAATGAATAATAATGCACAAGGCGCAATATAAAAAGCAACCACAGCTACCACAGCAAACCACAAGATGTAGACGTAGAGCGCGGCCAATGACGGAGCAGAAAAGCGGCGGTTACTCATGGCTATATTGATTATTGGAGGCGCTGACAATAGCCAGACATGAAATTGATAACCAAAACAGAGTCCGAGCAAATGATTCTGGCCTTATATCATAAGAGATCGACACACAACGCACCGCAGATGCACTGCAATAATGCGAGAGAGCAGAAACAATAATGAAATTGATAAGAATTGCAATCAAAAAGCAGTTGTGGAGTTGCAATAGATATCTTAATTTGAGTGCCATAATTATGCTATAACAATCATAGCGCTATAATTCTCTTGCCCTAGCGACAAATTTAATTGCAGAACAAAAGAGAAAAATCACTTAGCCATAAATGTATCTTTCAAGTTACTTGGCTAATTAATTCATGATTCAAGTGTTACCAATTGCGCGACAAAGTGAAATTACAACGATCGAATCGATGCCCTAACTCAGACGGAAAACCAAGTGCATAATGGAGGCAAACGATCGATAATAACGCTGATGAAAAGCAATAAACACGGGAGGCAGAAGCCAAACAACAACAGACAATCGGGCAGAATCTGAATCGGTGGCAAAGAGTAAAGCAGAGGAGAGAGAGAGAGAGAGCGAGAGAGACAGAGACATGGAACGGGAGCGATGATCATGTGGATGAGAAACGTAATCAGACCGGAAATCGATCGGCACGTACAGGCGTCAGCGGCCCCAGCAACAGATGCGAGCAAGAAGATAGTCAGAAGGGGGAGAAGAGCGTAAAGAGAGAGAGAGCGACCGATCGAGAGGGGGGGGGTGAGTTTGAGGCGCAGTGCATCAAAAGCAAATGGCATTACATTAGGCTCGAGACTGGATAGCAGCAGTTGGTTAACCAGTTACTTCCTTTGGGCCCAATTAGACGGCACTGTTGTTGGTAGCGAAACCCTTGGCTTGCTTTAGTCTTTGGCTTGACCGAAAGGAAGTGGCAAACGGAAAAAGGAAGCTGTGCCCACTGTGCAAATGGGCTTAAAAAGCCATGAAAATGGAAAGGCGTAGGAAAGCCAGGGAATATATATTAACAAGCTGCAGCTGGTGGAGGAGCTGCTCGCTGGGGGCGAACACCTTTTGCCTGAAATCTGCATAAAGTGCAAGTAATCTCTGCCCTTCTGCAAAGGCAGGAAGCTGACGTTTAGACAAGCAGTCAGACATCATCATCATCGCGACGACGGGCTCTGCTCCGGACTCACTCACTCTCTTTGTAAATCTCTTATCCGCTGGCGCGAAAAAGATATATATATATATATATATATATATGTATATGTATCCCACATATGTATACTGTGTGCCAGTGAATTTATCTCTATTTCCGTTTTTCTGCTTCGTTTTTAGAATTTATTACACTGCGCCGCCTACTCCGCAGCAGCAGCAGCAGCACGCTCCATCCCGAGCCAGAGCCAGACCAGGCCTGCACAGAATACACTTCTGTGCCTTCCCCTTTGCTCGGCGTATTTCCTTCTCTTCTTCTCCTTATGCACACTGCTCTTGAAGTAATCGCCTCATTAATTCGCGCGCGTTTCATGCTGCACTGCGTCAATTTGCATATTGTGCAAAAACAAAAAAAACAGCGAGAGAGCAAAAAGGAAGACCAAAATGGAAATGTGTAGGAAAATCCAATGGAGACAGCCGCGATGCCGGCGGCGGCGTTATACAAATGAAATCTACTTACAAAGTCTTTAAATTTAATTTTCCTTTGCTGGAAAATTGAAAGCATTTAATGAGTCTGTTGAAACGGGGCGGCCGAGCCTTGGTAGACATGGTAAATCCACATATAGACAGACTAAAAACAGCCTCGTATCTCCTCTCCTGCTGCCACACAAATCGAATCGTGTTGTAATTTTGTGTGTGCGGCATGGAATGACATTGATGGGCCGCACTCCATGGGCAAATGTCAAAGTTGGGTCGTGTTAAAGGGGATTGGGCGCGGAGGGGGGCGGGGGGATTGGATGTTGGCTTTAGAAGTTGCCACACATTGAACACGTGTGTGTGTGTGTCGGGCGGGAGTTATTATTAGATTCCCATCAACTTGAAGCCCAAAAAAAGAAAAGAAGGAAACTATTGAGATATCGGCCTAATCATATCAAGCGATACCGATACCGATGTGAAATTGAACTATTATCTTAAGTACTCACTCAGCGTCTTGTTAGCCCCATGAATAATTGGGTTACTCAATTACTTTGCGAGTGTAGCTTCGCCCCGAAAAAAAAAAACGTGATTAAACATATCACTCAACACGACGAAAGACTCGTCAAAATGCAATGAGCTAACTTCCGCTTGACTTTAAACCAGAGCGAAAAAATACCCCCGTCCCCCATGACACGCCCCCATTTGTCGCCAATTCATTCACTCATTCATTTGATGGTAGCAAATGTTCTCTGTAAATGTGGCGTGTTCGGAATATGTAAAACGATACGAATATATTGTGAAATGTGAATGAATCGCAAAGATATCGTACGATTCGATTGGGAAAGTCCAGAGGCATATGTATGTATTTCGCGCAGTTCTACGAATTGTTTCTATCGCTATCTTTGTGTACATTTAACCAATTTCCCCTGTTTCTTAATATTTATATATTGCATGGGAAGTACTACTAGTTCTGAAATACCCCCAACATAGTAGCCAAAGCTTATTGAATGCTGCGGCTAATTCAAATGGATTTTGCCAATAATGTTTGCGCGGTATTGTGTCATATGAGATAATACACAATAGAAAAGAGATGAGGTCGCAAATGGCAAAAAAAAATAATAATAAAAACACGCATAAATTAATCGAGTGAGTGTGTAAATAAAGCGTCACAGAAAACACAATCGTAAAAGTTTTTTGGCACTTTATTTGACAACGTCGTCGTCTGGAATTCCCTCGCAATAACAACAACAGAAGCAGGGAGAGGCGAAAAAATGTGAAAACGACTCGAAGCCGATTCATGAATCATGAATGAATGAAATTCACTGTCGTCGTGTCGTGTCGTATCGTGTCGCTACGCGGTCAAGAGAGCATGCTGCGCCGCGAGAATGAGATGGAGCGTAGCAGCGACTAAGCGAGCGGAAGCGAGTAAAAACACTTTGGATTTTTGTCATTTGATTTCGTTTCATTTCATTTTATGCTTCTGCTCCCATCCATTCCACCCATTCCGCCTCTCCAGTATATTTTGCATATATAAAAATGTACCTTGTGTTTCTTGGTCGTTCGTTTTGGCGTCTACTTCGGCGTTGCCGCCGCCATTCATAAAAAGAAACGCGAAATGCCGCAAAGGCGAAAACAACAAGCAAGAGGGAAACGTAGTCGGCGCCCGCTGTCGCCGTCGTCTTTTGTTATCAATCGCAGTTGTTGCTGCTGCTGCTGCTGCGCGCCAAAAGAGAGTAGAGTGAAGAGAGAGAGAGAGAGCAGACTGCGAGAGCGCGCGGCAAAAACACCGTTGTTTTGCTACTAATACCAGTGCAGGCAAATATAACCCAATTGATTGTTGAGCACAGTTAATAACAAGACAAATTCGCACACAGACACACACTCACACACGCACACACTGACACGTATGTATGTTTATAGTTCAACTATACAGTTTGCTCAGCCCATCCAGCCAGCTGTGTCAATAGGAAGGCCGAAGAGGCACCTTCTCACGATTGAAAGAAAAACAACACAAAGAAGCGCAACAACAACAATTTTTGCGCATTGCTTTTGCATGTGCCTACATGACGCCCAGCACGCACACACACGCACAGAGAGAAACCCGCATACATATTAACAAATACGCATTATATTTCCGCTCGACCGGCTGCTCGCTGTGCCGCCTGCTGCTAATTTTTTCATTGAGCAAACGTTGTCCCTGCCCTGCGGCCCCGTTCGGCTCGCCTCGCCTCGGCTCCTCCCCAGGGCCCCCCCGGCTGGTCAATGCCTGATTAACTTGGCTTATCAAGGCAACGCAGCGCAGTCGGCAGAGCGCACTGTATTATTAAATTTCAACATTCGCGACAGGGACAGACCGTCTAGTCAAGCGCCAGCCAGTCAGCCATTGTTGTTTTTGCAGTTGCTGCTACTGTTGTTGGGTTTTTGCGCGTCCAGGTGGTGGTGGCGCATCGATAATGCAATTTATCGGCGCTCACACACGCTCAAACACAGAAATGGTTGGTTCGGTGGGGGGGGGAGAAGGTACACAGGAAGTCACGTTGCTGTCGGCCTGCCCTTTGGCGGCATCAAAGCGAGCCGACAAGGCAGGCAGCAGCGCTCGCAAATAAGTTGAATAAATTCGTTTTAAGCATAAATCAAAAGTCCGCAAAATGGACATGTGTGTGCGTGAGTGTGTGCAATATTTATTAGCACATTGTCTTACAGGTGTCAAGGTCAATCGATAAGCTAAATATTTCGATAGTATAAAATATTTCGATAAATTTACAATTGCATTTAACGGAAGCCACACTTGCTTCATTTCCTTGCTTTATTAGCTTCTCTCTTTAATTGCCTGGTTTATTAACGTCCTCCTCTACGCTCGTTCCATTCACAGGTGAAGCAAAAAATCTGAGCAGTCGAAATGCTGCTAACACAAGCTGCAGCACACAGGGCACACGAGATGTTTACTGCACCATTGCTCTGGATCAGGAGGAGATATGCCGCACACCGATTAGCGAACGCACCCTGTCGCCATTCTTTGGCGAGGAGTATCAATTCAAAATACCGCGACGCTTTCGCTACCTAACCGTTTATGTGTGGGATCGTGATATGAAGCAGGACAAGCCCATCGGAAAGATTGCCATCAAACGGGAGGAGTTGCACAAATACAATCGTAAGGATCACTGGTTCTCGCTGCGTCCCGTCGATGCCGATTCCGAGGTGCAGGGTATGGCGCACATTGAGGTTGCATTCGAAGAGGTGCCACAGCCACTGAGCGATAGCATAGAACTGTCGCAGCACTCGTTGCCACATCACCAGCGCGCGCATCTCAATGACTACAAGGAGAACAACGAACTGAGCAACATTCAACGAGCTGCGGCGGCGGCGGCAGCAGCAGCAGCGGCGGCTGCGGGGAACACCAACTCAGCGGGCATGACACTGAAGACACGTGCGGCGGGTCTGTTCGGACATGTGCATCATCATCAGCAGCAGCAGCAGCAGCAACAACTCCATCAGCAGCAACAGCAGCAGCAACAACATCAGCAACTTCAACAACAGCTGGCCACATCATCGAGCGATCAATTGGCCAACTGGAAGAATACGCATGGCCGGAATGTGCGTGTAGCGATACGTGTGCCCGCCTGCGTGGATCTTGCCAAGAAGCAGGGCACATGCGATCCATTTGTCGTTGTAACCGCCTACTACAGCAACAAGCATATCATCACGAAGCGCTCCAAGCAGCGCAAGAAGACCGTCGACCCGGAGTTCGATGAGGTCATGTACTTTGATCTCTCCATTGATGCGGATTCCAGTAATACTGGCACCACCAGTAGCAACAAATCCGCTGGCTCACTCGAATCGTCGGCGAATAAAGCGTATTCGATTTATCCGCTTGGCGGCGCTGATCTCAGTGAAATCGCCGTAACGTTGTGGCATGATGCACACGGTGCCATGGCGGATAAGGTGTTTCTCGGTGAGGTGCGTCTGCCCATGTTGAACAAACAGCAACAGCAGGCTGTGCAGCCAGCTGCCTGGTATTACCTGCAACCACGAACCACATCGCCAAGCTTCCGTTCACTGAACACCACGCCCCGATCCTGCGCAACTCCGCCCGGCACAAGACTCAGCGTCGATTCGACAATCGGTTCGCTGCGTCTGAATCTGAACTACACCGCCGATCATGTTTTCCCGCTGGCCACATACGATGATCTGTTGAATCAGCTGCTTGAGTCTGTGGATCAGCGACCCATTACCGTATCATCTGTTTACATACTGGGTGAATTGGTATCGGGAAAAACAGAGGTGGCACAGCCACTGGTGCGTCTCTTCACGCACACGGAACGCATTGCGCCGATCATCAAAGCGCTGGCCGATCATGAGATTTCCAATTTGACTGATCCGACAACAATATTCCGCGGCAACACGCTCGTCTCCAAGATGATGGATGAAGCCATGCGTCTCTCCGGCCTGCACTATTTGCATCAGACACTGCGTCCGGTGCTCTCGCAAATTGTTACGGAGAAGAAACCCTGCGAAATCGATCCCAGCAAGGTTAAGGATCGCTCTGCTGTCGATACGAATCTGCACAATCTCAAAGAGTATGTGGAACGTGTGTTTGAGGCCATCACCAAGAGTGCGGAACGTTGTCCCAAGGTACTCTGTCAGATTTTTCACGATCTGCGCGAGTGTGCGGGCAAGCATTTTCCACGTAATCGCGAGGTGCGCTATTCCGTTGTTTCCGGTTTTATATTTCTGCGTTTCTTTGCTCCGGCCATACTGGGTCCCAAGCTCTTCGATCTGACCTCGGAGCGACTGGTGAGTAGATTGCTTGATTGATGATTGTTTTGGATATGTATTTACACCTCGATTTCGCTAACAGGATACCCAAACGAATCGTACGCTAACGCTCATCTCGAAGACGATACAATCTCTGGGCAATTTGGTCAGCTCTCGCTCGTCGCAGCAGCCCTGCAAGGAGGAATACACTGGCGTGCTATACAAGCAGTTCTGCACGGAGAAGCATATGGACGCAGTGAAGCATTTTCTGGAGGTGATCTCTACGCCAAATTCCTCGGAGACGCCCAGCAATCAGCTGCAGGCGTTGCCGCAGTTGCCACTAGAACCAGTATTACTAAAGGAGGGGTAAGTTTCGCAATATCGGTTATGGTATTAGCTATATCTGGACAGTAGAATAATTGGAAGAAATGGAAAAAGCAATTGATAGTATCTCTCTTACCTAGAGTTATGTATGCACACTATATATATGTACTACTACTACTGTGATTTCAATGAATTCAATTCAAAATTTTCTATTGGGCCCTCTATCAAAAATACTCTTCCAATTCTGCCGCCTAAGAAAACAAAAACGAATTTAAAAAAAACATATCCCAAATTTTGTATACACTACATTTGGTTAATTACGCTTTATTTTATTCTAATACCAAAACTTTCTTTGTCTTTCTCTTCTTTTACGCGCGTGCTGCTTTATAAAAAAAAAAACCAAAACTCTAAATAAAAACCGAATACCACCAACCAAACCAAAACAATATTCATCTCATCACATCACGCCCAACAAATTCCCATCGTACACACACACACACAAACACACACATCTAAAAACCATTCGCACAAACAAAATTAATTACTAACGTCTAGCGAGGGGTAAGAGAAATTGTTTGCTTATAATTTGAAACTATAATTAGCATTATTATTATTATTATTATTATTATTATTATTATTATTATTATTATTACTATTATAATTGTTATTTTTGGTTCCTTTTTACAATTTACAAACAATAATTTACGCATTAAATGCATAACATTTGCTCATTTGTTTTTGTTCTCTTTCTTTCTTTGCAATCAATGTGTCTCTCTCTCCCACCCACTATCTATGTTTGGCTGTGTGTGCAGCATGATGGCCAAATATCCGACAAATAGCCGCAAACGCTTCGGACGGCAATTCAAGCAACGTTACTTTCGCCTGACAACGCAATCGCTAAGCTATGCCAAGTCGAAGGGCAAACAACCCAACTGTGATATTCCGCTCGAGGAAATCGGAAGTGTCGAGCAATTGAAAGACAAAAGCTTCAAGATGCAAAACTGCTTCAAGGTAAGTTGTAAATTTGAAAATGGCAATCTAAGATCAAAAACGTCTCGACATGTATGTGTGTGTGGTGAGTTCTAAGTGGAACAGCATTCGAAGCGAAGCTGTTTCAAAATCTATGTAAATCCAAGCTATGCAGACACGCCTCGTTGCGGTTGCACTCTAAGCAAAGAAGTGGGAAAAACAAGCCCATAAAAGATATAGATGGACATGTATTGTATATTTGTCTGGCATGCAAGATGTGTTGATTATGAAATACTCATAGTTCTAGAATAACAGATTATTTCCTCTTTGAGCTATGTATGTCTGTCTAAAACTTGCAGCTAGCTGTGATATTGCACGTGATACAACCGGAAATTAACATGTTTACAAATGCAATTTTAAATTGAAAGAAACTAGGCGCAGGCGCAGCCAGCCCACGCAACTTGGAGAAGAGAAGTTGAGTCGTGCCATGCCACCACATGTAAACGAGTTGAAAGAGCGCGTAAAATGTGTAGTGTGTGGGCTGCTGCAGTTAATCGTGTATCGATAACTACTACACTGCAAGACAATTGGCAACGCAATGCAACTTCTATTGCGTTAGAAAGCGAAAAGAAAATAGGTTTCAATTGCAAAAGGGCCAACGTTATCAACGAGCAGCAGCAACTTTCACTTATCATTTCACTTTGTATGCACATCAATCTAGACGCGTTGCGTCTATGCAAATGGCAAACTTGCCGCAATTAAAAATAATTAGCATTATTATGGAAATGAGTTGGCAACGCTGCGCTAAGCCCAACTGCTGCTTCTGCCGACACTCTGTGGCTTTTAACCGCTTTCTTTCTTTCTTCATTTTCCTACGGCGACAAAAAAAGGGAAATTTCAAAACTGTAAAGAAGTCGCGCGTCGTTGAAGAAAAGAATTCGGTTACGTTGTAGCGTTGTAGTTGGCAACGCGTGGGATTTTCCAGCGCGTGTGAAACGTCGCGTCGTTTGCGGCGATTTCACTGCGCGCGCGCGCGCTCGTTTTGTTTGCTGAGCAAAGTTTGCAACCAAACCGCAATTATAGAGTGTGTGAGTGTCTGCTCACTTTTTTTTTTATAGGCTGAAAGTGAAAAGTAGTAGTAGAACGCAAAAACAAATACATTATTAACATTTCTCACTTTTCTTGCATTCGCAGATCGTGCACAAAGATCGCCCGCTTATTGTACAAACGACGAACTGCGTGGAGGAGCGCGAATGGTTCGACCTACTGCACAAGATCTGCCTAATGAATTCCATCCGCATGCAATACTTTCATCCCTCGGCCTTCATCAGCGGCTACTACAGCTGCTGCGGTCGCTACGATGAGAACGCGCCCGGCTGCAAGAACGTGTCCGCGAAGGAAATGGATTACTTTCAAATGGACTTGGTCACTGCTCTGGATCCGGCGCTCGATCTGCAACGCATACACACGCTCATCATGTCCAATATGAATCTGTTGAACGAACTGCTCGATCCGTTGGTCTATCACCAGCATCTGCCCCTGCCGCAGCAACAGAAGCAACAGCAATACAATCCGCTGGTGCCGCTGGCCACTGCGCTGCAGCAACAATCGCCGCAGGCCTTTGTGGAGTTCAAGAAGACCATCGAAAAGCTGCGCGAGAAGGCCTACGCCATCGACAAAGATCATCGCGACTACAAGCAGGGCATAACGCGACAACTCAAATACGGTAGTCGACAGGCCCCCATCGGCGATGACAACTACTGGCACATGATGCACGCCGCCGGCCAGCTGAATCTACAGCATCATCACCAGCAGCAACAACAGCAGCAGCATCAGCAGCAGCAGCATATGCAGCAACAGCTGCAACCAGTGCTGCCACAGATGCAACATGTCCGCGCACTTCCCGCAACAACCAACAGCAGCAACAGCAACATGAATGTGAATGCGTATTTCATGCACAATCTGCAGCACCAGCAGCAACGATTGCAACTGCAGCAACAACAGCATCAGCAACACCACCAGCAGCAGCAGCAACAACAACAACAGCAACAGCAGCAGCAATATCAGCAGCAGCTGCGCAGCCAGCGTCACATGCACAACAATAACAATAACAACAACTGCGGCAATGTATCATCGTCCAGCCCCTCGTCGACGGCATCCAGTGTGGTCGCAGCCCCGCCCAGCGTAACCAACGCCGAGGCAGTGCCACCAGCTGCTGTGCTGCCCAAGCCGGCGCCAGCGATTTATTAGCGGTCAAGACCATGCGTATTTGCCTTACCCAGAGCGATCATATTGACGCGGTAAATGCGCATCGCACTACTAACAGTTTCTACTACTGCCCTGCCCCGCCCCGCCCCGCCTGCCACCCACAAAAGCATCTCCGCCAGCCAATACACACACACACACACTAATTAAATACAAAGTACTTCGAAACACTTCCAAGCAACAACACCAGATAAAGCGTTTTAGGCTTATGCTAATTTTAAACTACAGTTTATTATTGTTTTTTTTGTACGATTATTACAAGCTATAAAAGTGTGTAGACCTAAGATTTTTTAATTAACGATTTTTATACACATTTTTACGGAACAAGAAACGTAACAACAAACAAACAAGCGAAATCTAAATATGTAAGCCTATTTATTATTTTTTTGTATTTATACAACAAACACACAAATTTTCTACTTTAATTTTATAAAGCCGAAAGCCACATTCAAACTGATAACTATGTAAGCCACTAAGATAAAAGAAAAAAAACACAAAAAACAACTCCAAAATTGCTAAGTGTAATAAAAATCGAAATCTTTACTGAGATCTACATAGACCATATATGTATACATACGATTAGTAGCGAAATGAAACGTTGTACATAGCGAGCGATCGAGCGAGCAAGATGATTATATGTGTAAGCCTAAAGATACAAGATAGTTTTATACTAACTATATACATGTAGAATACATATACAACAAATAGAACTACATATACCAGTTATGCTAGGCGTAGACAAATTGTAACTATCTAAATGTGTAGCTAAAGATTTAAGACCACACATATACACTCTCCCACACACACACACACACACAGCATTCATGTGCACCCTACGCATAAGCAAGTAATTCTAACAAATTGTGAACGCTACTTTATACGCATACATATGTACATTAACATTTACATGTACACATCTATATATATGTATATATATAGAGAGAGAGTTATAGTTATATATGTATTTAACTGTCATACAGCTAATGTTATATACACATACATACATACATACATGCATATATATATTTAAAACTTTGGCATACAAAACAAAATATGAAGCATTGTTAAGAACAAATTTACTTCCATTTTACACACACACACACAAACACACATACGCATACACATACATATTTATTGAATGCATTTAATTTCTCATGTTACCTTTAGAACAAAACAAAACAAAAAAATGTAAATTGTTAATGCAAAATTATGTTTGTTAGCTTATTAACTTAACTTACTTCCACCGATTTGTTTCCAAAGCTCTTCCAATATTGATTAATAATTATTATGTTTAAAATAATACTACATAACGTACATACAAACATATTTTGTCAATTTGCCATATTTAGCTTTTGTTGTTTCCTACGACATCCTCTTCCATGCATAAATGTCTTCCTCTTCTCCACATAATACACGCTCCCCCGTTGTGTTTTGTTTGTTTATGCATTCCAATTATTTTGTGCATTTCTCTTTGTTCTACATAATAATATAAATACTGCATAATGATGTACATAGTTATACACACAAAAATACTGATTAAAGATCAATTCAAACCAGAGAGTACATTTTTCTGTTGCTAACTTCGGTTCGTTTGCAGTTCGATTCATTTATAATTTCGTTTTAAGTGCCTAATTTTAGTATAATTTTATTTTATTGCGTATACGTATCTTAAGTTGTTGGTACAAAGAATCGAAAAGCATATTATTTAGCTAAACAAAAAATACACGAAAATAAAGCGTATCGCCAATGATTTTATTTTGGTTTTTATCTTTCATATAGACTTTTTTTTTTTGTTTTTAGCTAATTTTGTTGTTGCTCTTTCAATTTAGTACCTCATTCTCGTCGTGCTTTAGGCAATTTTTGGCATCCTGTTGTGATATCTTATGCAATGCATAGTTGTAAATGCATAAATTATACATCTCTTTAGTGCGTGTTAGTCGATTGATATGTGTATACACATAGAGTATATTTGCAATACATTTTATTGTACGTTAAAGCTGTTAAGTAGTAATATACACACATTTACATAAATATACCTTAATTCGTATTGTGACAATTGAACAGAGAAGCAATTTTTTCCGAAAATCTACAAAGAAAACAAAACGACAAAAACCCTTGCGATAGCAATGTATGAATATTTTCTATTGGTTGAGAAATTACAAAATCATTGACACGATCATCAATCCCAAGGATACAAAATAGAAAACTATCTAAGCGCAACCCTAGCTTATAAGCCTGAAGGACAAATACTGACAAAGCGTTGTGGTTGGTTTCAATACCATGGAACAGACAAAATGGAAAACTTCCCTATTTTTTGTAAACAAACCTTTTGAAGTCGACTTTATAAATAAATATATATTATATACTATACCACAAAATAGTGTGAATTACTGTGGTCGCAATTGCTGTTGTTTTGAATTTCGAATTGCGCGCGCATTGGGGTTGCTTACACGAGCATGTTTCGCAACGCCGTTGCCGACATATAAATCATGGCTGCGAAAGCTTTTGAGTTCTTTGTGTGTACGCGTCTCGTTGTGACTGGCAGCATACCGCTATCGCTGGCATTAAGTTGCTGCACAAAAAAAATGAAATTTTACTACATAGAAATTATAGAACGAGCACGAAATTATTTCTACATTGTTCACTAAGCACTGACATATGTACAAGCATTGAGTGGCGCTGGAACTAGGTGTATTTTCGACGTAACGCCCACACTGCTGTTAACCGTTCGACAAGTGGAAAAGAGAAGAGGAAAAGGCGGGTAACGAAAGAAGAAGCAATCAAGTGGCAACGGCAAAAACAACAACAACGACAGCAGCAGGAGCTGCAAGAGCGGGAGCAACAGTAATAACAACATTCGAGCTGCCCAGCTACGGCAGCGCCACAAGCAAAATGCAAAAAGTTAATTAGCGTGAACAAAATCACCACTCGGTGGGTGGTCAGCCACAAATTGCTGTGTGTGTTGTGCGTGGTGGATGAGTGGGTGGCCGACTGAAGGACATGGAGTTCGCTGATCTGATAAAAACACCCAAATTGGATGGGGTCTTCCTGCATACAACTACGTCAAATGCAACAGTTGAGGGCACCCTATGCATAACTGGTCACCATTTGCTGCTCAGCGCACGACAGGAAAACAGCCAGGAGCTATGGGTAGGTGGTGCTGCTACTGCTGCCGTCCAGCCAGGCGGAAAGTTTCCTCTTAACCGTTAATCCAATTACATTGCAGCTGCTGCACAAAAACATCGATTGCGTGGAGAAGAAACCAAGTATAGGTCAGAACATAGTTATGGGCGGCATGATTACGCTCAAGTGCAAGGATCTGCGTATTATAGCGCTAGAGATTAAGTATGCCAAAGACTTTAACAATGTATCCGCCTCGCTGGAAGCATTGAGTGCAATACAGAACCCCGAGCTCGATTATCCCTTCTTCTACCGACCTATGTATTCAATACTGGAGGATGGTTACACTATGTTCAGGTGCGTTTGATGTTTCAGTTAATTATATAGTTACTTTACTAATGCTATTTTAGACCTGAACTGGAATTCGCACAACTACTCAGCGGCATGAGCATGGGTGGCGCTTCTTCGCCCAATGTGGCCAACATAACAGTCTGCACGCCTTCGACATCGACTGCAGCTGCAGCTGCCAGCAGCGGTCTACCTCATCCGCTGCAAAATGGTTTTGCGCTCGACGTTTCCGCTGGCTTGATGGGAAGCGGCAGCGGGAGCTGCATTTCCGCCTGCGAGTGGCGTATCAGCCACGTCAACAAAGACTTTGGCGTCTGTGCCACATATGGCGCCACACTGATTGTACCTAAAGCAATTAGCGACGAGCAATTAGCGCTCTCCGCAGCATTCCGCGATGGAGGACGTTTCCCTGTCCTCAGCTACAAGCACGAGAATGGCGTAGGTTCTGATTGCATTAGCCAATTGTTTGTAAATAATCGAATTACTCTCTTGATTTTACTGGTTTACTCACAGGCCACACTGATGCGCAGTGCACAGCCATTGTCTATACAGGGCATCAAGCGTTGTCGCGCCGACGAGGCCATCCTTAACCTAGTTCTGGGTCGTAGCAAAAAGGGCTTTATTGTGGATACGTGGGGCAAGGGCAAGTCGAACACCGAAACGGACCTGCATTATTCGCAATGGAAGAAGGTGAATCGTGCTATTGGCAATGTCAGTTCGCCCGCATCGATTTTAGACAGTTTCGCCAAGCTGATCGAGGCATGCAATGACACTGGCTGCAACACAGACAAATGGCTATCGCGGCTAGAGAGCAGCGGCTGGCTAAGCCTTGTGCTCAATTCACTTAATGCCTCATGTGTGGTTGCCCAGTGCCTAGATCAGGAAGGCAGTCCTGTGCTGGTGCATGGCGCTAAAGGCCTGGACTCGACACTGATTGTTACTTCGTTGGTGCAGATCATACTGAATCCGGATTGTCGTACTGTACGCGGGTAAGTTGATGCAATTCAAATAAATATAATATTATTTATATAGTATCATCTCTTTAAGATTGCAAGCTCTAATAGAGCGCGAATGGATTCAGGCAGGACATCCGTTTGCATCGCGTCATCGCTACTCCTGCTACACGCCGAACCAGTTACGCAACAAGAATTCAGGCGCCACCTTTGTGTTGTTTTTAGATTGCATCTTTCAGCTGTATACACAGTTCCCCTGCAGCTTTGAGTTCAGCACGCAGTTGCTCATATTGCTCTTCGAGCATAGCTATTTTTCGCAGTATGGCACCTTTTTGTGCGACTCTGAACGGGAGCGACACGAGCTGCAGGTGCACACGAGGACCACGAGCCTGTGGTCGTATCTGAACCGACCCGATGTGTTGCAGACATTTCTAAATCCGTTGTACGAACCGAATGCCAGCGTTATTTGGCCCTCTGTGGCGCCCATCAGTTTGGAATTATGGAGTGGTACGTTGGGTATGAAACCTATATGGTATTCCTATAACTTAGATATCTATGTACAGAGCTCTACTTGCGCTGGGTGATTGATCAGCGAAATTTAGCCTCGACTATGACACAAATACAGGAGTTGGTTACGGGCGAGAAGGAGTTAAGAACTCAGGTGAGTGGAGCGCAAACAATATGCATACGTTTTATCTAATTGACTGCACCGAAGGCTCTTAAACTACGCAAACTGTCCTTGGAACTAAGCCAAGAAGTGATGGCACTCATAAACGATGTGGATAACGCATAAATATTTGGCTACCTCATCGCGCAGATAGCTCTGTGGCTCTCTAACTAAATATTATATACACACATACAAGATATACACTTATTTTTGATACTTTCTAATCGATTCTCAAAGCAGATCTTATTTTATATAAAAGAAATCAATATTATTGGATAAGTCTCTTAAAGTTCCATTCATAAATTGTGCTGAAGCGAACAAAAATCTCATTGATCTGGTATTGGATCTTTATAAATATTATGACTAAAGTCCATTTAACTCGTATACTACAGAATTTTATGCACCAAAGCTCTCTCTCGATGTTTATTCGTAATGCGCTCTCTTGAACTTTGTTTATCTTATATACTATATACTAAAAAGCGCTCCATTCATTCAGAACTTTGCAGCTATCGAACGTTAAACAATTTGAGTCAATTTTTGACGCATTTACGTGTATGGAATTTTTAATGAATAAGTCTTCAAATTTACTTTTTAACTAGTACTTAAATTATGATGATGATTATGATAAATGCCGTTAAGCCACAGATCAAATTTAGCATTGTAAAATTCAAGATTTGCCTTTTTCGAAACGTTGGTAATTTGTAAATTTTGATCGAATCGCATAAATGTAATGCTTTGAAAGCGAGTATGAATTAATATTTAAAAATAAATGAATAAGATGTACAAGCGTTATATAACATATACACAATACGTCGGTGTTTGTATGATTAATATACATAATTGATGATAGTTAGTATTGCATTAATATGTTTGTTTTGAATTGTGATCGTATTTGGAATCATAGAAATCCGTGTAATTTGTATGCATGTATATTTATATTTCTATTGTGAGTATTTTCAGTATATTATGCTAAATAACATTTAAGTGCAATAAATACGTATTATTTTGCAAAATCCCAGTGTAAACAGTTATTTTTACCGGCTTTTAAAAGCAGTCTGTGCAGCCCTAGCGGAATTTGCCATTCGCATTGCACGCAGACACCGGGCCACCTGTTACGCTCCAAAGCAGACACTTTTGCTTTGCTGAAAATCTAAATCTAATTATAAATGAAACTCTATGCTATATGCCGTTTTCTATAAAGTAAATTAATTTATTTTCACTATACAAAGTGGCTTTTCCTATTGATTTTGTTTTAAATTGTTTATTTTCGGTGTAAATAAGGTATATATATATGTATATAAAAACTCACTTTAAAAAATTCCCATGATGTTCGGTTGTTCGTATTTCTGAGCAACAATAACAAAAAATGATGAAATTTGTGTTCATTGTTTAAAAAATGCAAAAAGGGACAAAATAACTTGTAGAAAGAAAAACGCTAGAGCAATTAAACGAATTTTATAAAAACGAATCGCTTAAAAAAGCAGACGGCATTCAATTATGTGCAGAAATTTCACATAGAATTTTTGTTCACTCTTTTGAATGCTAACCTGAAGCCTCATCTTCCAAGAAGAAAAATTGGCCAGAACGCTTCTGTTCCGTATCCTTGACCGAATTATTCTTATTAATACGAGGTCTAAAGTTGTTAGGGTCACGTCGGAAAGTAATGCCAAGAAGTTCCAAAAATCTGTTCATACCATTCAGCAACGATTGTGGTGAGTAGGCCGTGGTCTTCACTGAGGGCTGACCCTCAATGACAATGACACGATCAGCGAGGTAGGTGGCCATAATAAAATCGTGCTCCACCACAAATCCAGTTTTCTTCGCGTGCAGAATGTAACTGAAATACGAATATTGTTTTTTAAAACTGTACTAAAATTAGACGTGCGTTAAACCTACCGCTTGATAACCTTGGCTGCGACCAAACGCTGCTCTGAATCCAGGTAGGCAGAGGGCTCATCAATCAGGTAGACATCCGCTGGCTTGCCTAAACAAAGCACCAAGGCCACGCGCTGCAATTCACCGCCGGAAAGGTTCTGCACCTCCTGGTCCATAATTTCCTCGATTTTCATAGGTTTCATCACGTCCGCAATAAACTGCGGATGCACGTAAGCATCGCGGATCTTATCGTGTAACAAATGACGAACATGGTTCTGGAACTTCGGTGAAATTTTCTGTGGCTTGTACGAAATGTTCAGCATTGGAAGTTCAACATCACCGTCAGGTTGCAGGTTACCAGCCAGCAGCCGAATGAATGTAGTCTTGCCAGTTCCGTTCTCGCCGAGCAACACAAGAATCTCAGAGTCACTGAAGTGACCCTTCTCAACAGTCAGCTCAAATTTGCCAAGCGTTTTGACCATAGAAGGATAAACATAATGGTTCATACGCTTGATTTCCTCCTCTGTGGCCGATTCAGAGACTTTGAATGTCAACGATTCCGTACGGAAACGCATGTTCTCCGTGGGCACGAAACCGTCCAAGAAAATGTTGATACCCTCACGCACTGAGAAGGGCATAGTAACAACACCATAGCAACCAGGAACGCCATATAAACAGCAAATGAAGTCGGACAAATAATCGAGTACAGACAAATCGTGTTCAACAACGATAATGAATCTGCAAAAGAATTAAGGACAAATTGGCAATTATAGTTTACCATATGTCAAGTTAAACTCACTTGGTAGGATGCAACAAAGAACGAATGGTCAGGGCAGCGTTTAGACGCTGCTTAACATCCAAATACGAAGACGGCTCGTCAAACATGAAGATGTCAGCATTCTGAATGCATACCATGGCAATGGCGAAACGCTGCAACTCTCCTCCAGATAACTGGGAGATTTCCCGATCCCGAATGTGTGACAGGTCTAACATGTCACAGATTTTCGTTTGCAACTCCCGTTCGTCTTTTTTGTCGAGTAATTCACCCACAGCGCCTCGCACTGCTTTTGGAATTTGATCGACATACTGGGGCTTAACTAGAGCCTTCAGATTGTCTTCCAATATCTTGGTAAAGTAGTTCTGGAGTTCAGAGCCACGGAAATAGGCGAGAATTTCCGTCCAGTCCGGAGGATTGGCATATTTGCCCAAATTTGGCTTTTGCTTGCCTGCCAGAATCTTCAAAGCGGTGGACTTGCCAATACCGTTCTGACCCACCAAACCAAGTACTTCGCCCGGTCGGGGAATGGGCAGGCGATGCAGCTTGAAGGAGTTTTTGCTGTAACGATGCGTTGTGTGCTTATCCAAATTACTGGGTAAGTTAATGATTGTGATGGCCTCAAAGGGACATTTCTGTAAACGAGATAAGATTAACCGATGTTTGACGTACAGTTTGCACAGGTGCAAAATAAACCTACCTTGACACAGATACCGCAACCGATGCACAGCTCCTCGGACAGTGAGGCTATCTTCGATGTGGGCGTCACTTCTATGCAGAGTTTGCCCATGCGCACCACTGGACAAGACTTCTTGCACTCCTGTCGACAACGCTTCGGTTTGCATTTGTCATCACTGACAATGGCAATACGCGTCTGCTTGTCCGTTTCCTCGTACTCCTTTCTGCGCGACATGCTGGGAATAGCAAATTGATTGGTTCATAATTCGTTCACAATCTATTTCAAAGATCCGCGTAATGTCAACGTTGCAAATGTTATAAACGGCCGTCAAAACAAAACTAGTGCAGTGCACGGGGGCAGGTGGGGATACCCCAGCTGCGTGCAGTGAAAGTATAACCTCAAAACAAATGCTTCCAGCACGAATTCGATAACCCCGTAACATTTGTTCAGTTGAGCTACCTGTCTTTCATACTTTACCTAATTAATTCACTTGAAATTTACCTACGAACTTGGCTGAAATTTATTTAAAACTGGCGAACGTCCAACGCCACGCTCTTGCGTCGTCAGCCACAAGTTTCAAAGGGGGTTTACAACACTGATCTCAAGTGTCGGGTAACATATTCGGATAAATACGATTTCATTTGATTGCTATCGATATATTTTAAATAATTTAGTTTAATAATTTAAGAAAGAAAATCGAATTATGATAAATACACAAGTTTAATTTATTGCATTAAGATCAAACAATTTCCCCTATTAGTTCGCTTCTATAAACATTTATCTTAACTCAACATTTTGATAACCATCGATAAGCCGTCGTGCACATCGAAAACAATGGTGACGTTTACGTTTGACGACGATTTCCCGACGACGACCGTCGTGCATCCGTATATTTTTTACAAATCCGTAGATTTTACACTTTTGTAGGCTCTGGAATAGCCAAAACAATGGTAGTTGAGGAGCAGAATAGTCCGGAAAATGTGGAGAAAAGTGATAGCGGCACAGCCGTGGCAGAACCAGTGAAAATCTTCACTGTAGAAAGTGAGTCAAGAACTACCAGCCCCCATCAAACAGGGGCGCTGCAGTGACAATTAACCTAAAAATGTGTGCATACATTGAATGTAAATAAATTAATAAACTTTCTCTACAAATGCAGTTCTGCACATGATCAAGGATGCACAGCAACAACATGGTCTGCGACATGGTGACTTTCAACGCTATCGTGGTTATTGCACACGTCGTATTCGTCGTCTGCGCAAGGCACTGAAGTATCCCCAAGGCGACAAGCGTCATTTCAAGAGACGCGATGTAACCCTATCTCAGCTGACTGGCAAGAAGGCGGACGAGCGTTTTATACATATACCGCTTATCAGCGCGGAGCGTGCCTGGGCGTACGCTATGCAGCTAAAGCAGGAGGCCAACACCGAGCCCCGCAAGCGTTTTCACCTGATAAACAAGCTGAGACGCGCCTGCTTCTATGCCCTACAACTGCAGGAGTTGTGCAATGTAAGTTGAAAACGGGATCCCAATCAACTCTCGCATTAACAACATTTATTTTTTAGACGGAAGCATTCGATGCCCGAACCAAGCTCGAATGCGAGGCCTACGTGGCGTGGATGCACGGCTCACTGCACTTTGAGCTGCAACTCTGGAAATCGGCCGGAGAGCATCTGAAACGCGCTCAGGTGGTGTATGAAAACTTGGCCAAGGCTCTGCCCGATGACGACCAGGAGCTGTATCGTGCAAAGGTTAATGAGTTTACACCGAATTTGCGCTACTGTGCGTACAACATTAGCGGCGGTGCCAGCGGTGGCAAAATTGATGAAATTCTTGAGCTTCGTGCTCAGGGCGTACTTGAGAACTTGGATGTGTTGGTGAGCCAAACGAAAACGGAAAGCAGCGAGGGTCTGCAGACAATCGACTGGCGTGGTCGCAAGGTTACTGTGCGTCCCGAGAAAGTGCGCCTCTTTTTGCTTAGCGCGCAGGAGGTGGACAAATCCTTGGCTAAGACAACGAAACCTGATGCCAAGATTGAGTTGATTGAGCGCATCTTGATGGATTGCAAAGACGCCATACAGGCAGTGCGTGACGAGATTAAACAGGACCCCAAGCTGCGTTCCCTGACCACAGGGCAAACTGTGTCAGGCGTGCAGTATTTGCTAGCATATTTGAGCTATATTCGACACAGTCGCACACTCCAACGCAATTTATGTCTGGTCGAACAGGTGTGTGCTGTCATACATTATTATTGTCTTACCATTGTATTAACTTTACGTTTTCCTTTATAGGCCAATCTAAACTTCGATGATCCCAATAAGCAGCGGGAGCAAGCTCAAGGCGATGGCAAGCGCGTTAGACCGCAAGATCTGGCACGTCTTTACGAGATCATCTTACAGAACGTTACGGAAATGCAGCAAATCACAGGCATGGAGGAAGATGCTCAGTATCAGAAAGAAGTGTCCACATTGGCGCTCACTTTCAAAGCGTTCCGCTGCTATTACATTGCTCTAACGCTCATCGACATGAAGAAATGGAAGGAGGCTGTGGCGTTATACGAACGAGCCTCCAACTACGCTAACGAAGCTCTGAAGGGTGAAACCTGTGCCGAATTCAAGTTGCAATCAGAGCTAAAGAAAATGGTATCTACTATTGATGGTAGTAAATTTTCGGCACATGCCTACAGTGTGTTGGAGGATGATAATAGCGAAGATGCCGGAGGCGTCTCGACTAAATCGCAGAAAACAACGAAGCCGCTCTACGAACGTCTCTCACAATACAAGGAGGACCAATCACTGCACACCCGGGCGCCAAATGTGTTCAAGCTTACGCCCGACATGGAGCCCATACCCTGCAAGCCGCTATTCTTCGATTTGGCCATGAACTATGTCGAGCTACCATCGCTGGAAGATAAACTCGAGTCGCCTGGCAAGAAGGGAGCATCCATTACAGGCTTCGTCAAGGGTTTCCTTGGCTGGGGCGGTGGCGGCAACAAGTGAAAGTTACACTTGGCTCGCTATCTGAACAAAACTTCATGCCCTTCTCTTATGAAATTCCAATGTTGATGTTGCTTTTATAAAAACGTCCAACAAACTGGATCGTTTCTTATTTGTTTTTGCTTTTAAAGTCCGGCTTTTGTTAGTATATTAAGAGGTACCGACAAGAAACCAATCTACACAATAATTCAAAACACTTTTTCAACAAAATCTACATTTTTAAGTTACAATAGTGAGGAATTATTATTGGTAATAAAGGAAGTTATACAAATGCTGCAATTGCTAGAAAGGAAGCAACTCGTTAATGTTATCATAGGCATTGAATACTTTATTGAACAAGCAAACGACTTAGTTCCTAGGGTTACTAATGCTAAGAATACTACATTGATTACACGCCAAGATAGCCATGCTCGTAGAACTCGAGCGCCAGTTCCCTGATGCGCAAATGATACTCGGGCGTCAGCTTTTGTGTGCAGTTAATTTCCTTGCCAGTCAGATTCAACTCGCTTATCTCATCAAGATCAGGTATATTGTTGGCATCGAATGTGACCGCCGGGAGTATCCACATCGATATGGCCAGTCCGTAGTGCACGTGACGCACATACTCCTCGCTGAGTCGTTGCAGCGAAAAGGTCTCACATAGCGCCTTCAGTTGGCTAGCAGCCGTAGTATGGCGCAGCAGTTGGGTGAGCTCTTTGCGCAATGCCTCCGCATAGGCGGCCAGCAAGGTGTCTGTGTGCACATCACGCAGCTGCCGGCGCGTGCTGGTGTATATGAAGTGCAGAATATCAAAAACGGGTGAAGTGCGTCGCATCGCCTGCAGATCAAAGAAGATAACCTCCTCCGGCTGCGAGCGAAACATCAAATTGTTGAGCCACAGATCACCGTGGCAGACCACGCTGAACGGGCCATCCGCCGCATCATTGATGCTTCGATGCAATTGTCCAAACAACGTAGGCTGCAGCTGTTCGATGAGGTGTATGGGCGACGACAGGTTTCCATCCACATTGGATGCATTGAGGCTGTCCAGAGCCTGTTGCACCGATGTGTCCAGTATGCGGGAAAAGAAGTCTGCCGCCTCCGGGCAGTAGACGATTTCGCTTATCTGCGCGCATTGCTCTGCGAAGTGTGCGGGTTCCAGTTGCTGGGCGGCCAACGAAGCGGCATGCATCTGGGCGAGTTTCTGCGGAATATTTGAAAAATGAAACGAAGTACAACTGAACCGTACAATAGGAAGATACCTTCATGACCAGCAGACACTGTCGCAGTTCCAGGCCGGCCAGACGGTTCTGCATGCGAAAATCCAACGCTTTGAGGTCCTGCAGCACAATGATGGCCTCTCCGTGCGGACTTCCGTCATCCATGTCGGCTATGTGGCATTTAGGGAACAACGGAGTCGCACTGTATCGGCAGAGCATCGGCACCACGTGCCGGTAAACGCTAATCTCATTGCGGAATGCCTCCTCGCAGCGGTAGAGCTGGCGGCGGGAGAGGCTCGCAATTTGACGCTTGATAATAACAGAGCAGCTGGCGGCGGACGCGGCAGCTAAACGAGAGGAACAAACAAAAACAATGAGAGTGAGATGACAGGTCGCTCTCTCTCTCTCTCTCCATTGGCAGCGGCTCTCCTGCTGCGAACAGCTGTTTTCTGTTTACGCTACGTAGTAAAACTTATGAATGAAATTGTTTGTTGCATGTGTGCGTGAGAGAGTCGCTGCCGCGTGCGTTGGTGTGTGTGCGAGTGGGCGAGTGTGCGTGTTGACCTTTAGCAAATGTATATTACGTATGCGTAGCAATGTGTGCGTCTGTATGAGTGAGTTTGCACTTAGAATGCGTGTAACAAGGTCACTTAATGCTGCCGCCGTTGCAGCAGCAGCAACAACAACAAAAGCACCAACAAAATCGATAAGCTAAACGCAGCTTGAGTTGGATTTGCTATTGCTCTGCTGTTGCTATTGCGGTGTCTGCTTTACCCATTTCGCTTTTATCACCGTCTGCCGCATCGTAGATTGTCACACGTTTCACCAGGGACATGTAATTGTCGCCACTGCTGCTGCCCGGCGTGCAGACGATGCGGCCAATGTCAAAGGTCACCAGTTTCCTGGCCACGAATAGCCTGTTCAAGTGCTCAATGTCCTCCTCGTATTCGTTGCTGCCGGAACGCATCATGGCGCCCGGCGAATGTGAATGCGAAGGCGAAGGCGCTACTGCAGCTGCCGCCGCCGCTTTGGTTGTCATCGCTGCAATCGCTGCCATCGCAATGGGATCGGGTTTGAGTTCGCTTGGCAACTGCACTTGCCACCGAGTTGTGTGCACAATTAGTAATCAGTTTCTGCCAATGCAGCATTTTCGAGGCATTGCACCAGTGGCACAATTTACTGCGCGAATTGGGCAACTGGCTCAGGGCATGGCCCCATGTCGGGCACCTCGATAATTATTGTATAATAATTTTCGCCTATGCCATTGATTTTTGTGCACAAATTGAAAATTGTTTCGCTTTCGTTGTTGTTTTCGATTTGTTTTTTTGTTTGTTTTTTTTTTTTGTTGGCTTTCGTTTTGCGAACGTGCGAACCGACAAGAGGCGCGATGTGCGGCGCAACGACAACTGAGGCAGAACGGCGCGATTTGCCCAATGCAATGAGAATGCACTCACCAACACTGGCGCATGGCGTTCACACAGGCACACCGACACGTCGAGTGCAAGAGAGCGCGTGTATGTGAGCGAACACTAAACTAAGTGCTGGGCGCTCTCTCCCACTCGTTCTCTTGCTCTCTTTATTATTCTAATTGCAGTTGCATTTGAAAGCCGGTAGCCATCGGAGGCGAACGTGTCGCTCTCTTCGTTTGATGCTCTTGTCGTTGTTGTTGCTGCTGTTTTCGTTCAAGGTGGGGCCAGTGCGCACTTTCACCCTAACAAGCGGAGCGGCGCACGTTGCGTATGCATAACACAGACGCTTGCAAATGCGAAGCGGATGTGATATCGCACATACGCCGCATTGCACAAAGTCGTTAGCATTGTGCCACAAATTGCGTGCACTTGAAATTGCATAAAGCGTCCTTGGCTGGCTGGCACTGCACTACAACCGCGCCCAGCAGGCTGCGTGCGTATGTGTGTGTGTGTGGGTCGAGGCTCTGTGTGAATAAATTAAAACTAAATAAGATTTGAAGGTTGTCCAGAAACGATCGTGTATCTTTTCTGATGAAAGATGCAATCAGCGGAAAACGACTGTCAGTAGGAAATCTGCTTTGCAGCTGCTTTCCGTTAGAAAAGCGCATAAAAATTGTTAGTTGACGCGAATTATGGCTATGCTAATCGATTTTCCCAACCGAAATACTAAAAAGTTCACAGATCAAGCCTATTAACGTATACGCTCCGGCAATCGTAGAGTGCAGCACAGACAATTGCGTCTTTGATATGCATCTATAAATGTCTATTAATTAAATATCAACTTCGCTACGGCCATTAAATAAAGACCAATTTGTTGGGCCACTCCCTGACAAACGAAAAGCCAGCGAAACCACAACAAAAACAATGTAAATACCACACAAGGCACAAGACAAACGAGACACGCACCTGCGCCGCCTACACGAGTAAAGTTCAAGGCGCTTGGAAGAGACAGAGAGAGAGAGAGAGAGAGAGAGAGAGCCAGCGCCAAGCAGCCACCCAACCCCGAGCGGAGCTGCTTCCGCATCAGCTGACAGCGCCGGTTGAACAACCCCAAACGTACGTAGCATTAACTACACAGGCAACCGTAGCAAATTAGGGTCAAACATGTGCAGCTCCACGTTGCGCGCAGGCCATGCTGAGCTTTATACATATTTCAGGGTCAATCGCAACTTTCGAAAACGCGCAATTGTCGTTGGATATGAATTTGGATTCTGAGCAAATCTCACACACACACACGGACACGAATGGGATACAATGAATGTGTGTGTGTGTGTGTGTTTGTGTGTGTGAGTGTGTTGTTGTTGTTGTGCGTTATTGTGCAGCCGGCAAGTTGTGGCGACCTTTTTTGGCGGGCATTTAGTGGAGCATGAGAAACATTTAGAGTGAACTGGAAAACTCATTGCGTTTAATTGCAAAAAAAAACACACACAAAAAATAATACACTCTTGCCTAGGCCTAGGTCAGCCTCAGTATGCTCTTTCATCCATAATTAATATAGCAAAGTAACAAAAGTATTCATGCGTCCGTGCCCGCGCCCGCGCCGGAATTTGGCGACAACACTTTGAGCTTTGAGTTTATCTCATCGCAGTTTTGCTCGAGTGGAACTCGTTCTTGTGGCATTCAACGGCGAGCGCATATAAGTGAGGCAGCTCGCTATTCTAACTTCAGTTTCAACTCTGCCAGCCAGCCAGTCAGCCTCCGGTACTGTTCCAGTTCCCAGTCTACAATATTGTGAGCTAATTTGAATTGTGGTGGGCGTACGAGAGATTAAGATCAATAACAAATAAACTGTGGTATCATTTCGGAATAAAAAAGACAACCTACGAGTAGCTAACCTTGACTTTGGCTTAATGCACTTCGCATATGGAAATCAGTTTCCATTTTTATTATAGTGGCAGCCGATGCTGTAATATATCGACGTGAAACTGGAGCACGCTGCTCATGACAATTAAACAGCTGCAATTGAGTCCAATGCACGCTGTCCAGTGTCCAGTGTCGGGTGTCGACTGTGTCTAGTGTTATCATCCAGCAAAAACGTCAATTGCAAAGAGTTCATGGATAACACGCGCAGGTTGTGCAACAGCAGCGGCGGCAACGGCGGCAGCGGCAGCAACAATGCGCGTATCTAGTGTCTGCGTCTAGTTGCTGCACTCGTTGGCGTGATAATTGATTTTCCCGTATATAATTTATGACGCACGTAACTGACAGCCTCCACTCGTAGATTGCGAACTGTGCAGCCTGCAACGCGCCCATAAATCAGGCGTATCATTTATTAGCTTTCAATTATCCAAAATAGAATTGTTTGTAGAATCAGTTCTCCCTCTCTCTATCTCTCTTGCAGCCTGCGATCATGCTCATGTTCACCTGCCAATTTAGCTTAATCCTCGCTTGCATTTCGCTAGCGAATGCGCAGTTTTACTATCATCGTGCTCTCGGTGTGCCAGCATCTTATGAACCAGAATCACAGTATGTCGGATTTAGCACAGCCGATGCACATCCGACTTTGGTGCGCAATGCGCAGTGGGAATCCGAATTGCCGGCTGAGCTCTCGAAGAGCGCAAAATTCTACAACGATCCCATCATAGCTGCCAATCTGGCCAAGGAGTCGCTGCTCACGCGCAAGGAGATGGCTGTGGTGGATCGCGAGGCGGAAAAGATACCACGCGAACAGGTCTTCAAGCTTTTCAAGAACGCGGGCTACCTGACTCGCTGAGATAGATCGGAATTAGCAGCATCCTTAATGCCTGCCTTGTTGTATACTAGTTTGTAATCTGTTAATACATAATGCCCCCCCCCGTTTGAAAAGAGATTATCGCTTGGGTCTACTAAGGGGTTTACTATGCCTATATACAGGTTACAAAAAAGTTAGTGCCCAAACAGCTCGGCGCCGTTGCTGGGGAATGTGGCAAAGACCACTTCGTTAAAGTCGTTTGGCTGATAGCGCTCCAGCAGATGTGCAGGCAGCTGGGAATAATATTCGCGCTTGAGCACATTTACATAATCGGCTGCAGCTTTCACTGAATCGCACATGGCCACAATGCAGCCGCCCCAACTGAAAGCAGAAGTTGTGGTAGTGGTTAGTGAAGCCCAGAGATTAAGAGATTACTTGTTTTACTCACCCGGCGCCTGTTACGCGCGCACTGACGCCCTGCTTGACGGACAAGGCTACCAGTCGCTCCAAGTCCGGATGCGAGCACTCGTAGAGCTCACGCAGACTGTAATGCGACTGCTGCATGAGCTTGCCCAGTTGCTCAATGTCCTGCTTGCTGGGGCGACGCTGCAGCTGCTCGCATATCTGACGAAATTTGACAACACGTCCGGACTCTGCAGAAGATAGAGAGCTAGATAAGAGAGAGTAATTGCAGCATAACTCAAGTCTTACCCTGTATAACATGTAGTGCGCGCTGGCGCAGCTTGAACTGCTGCATGTGCTGTGTGCTGGGCGTCAGGAAATCCATTTCCAGCTGCTGTTCTGTGATGCCCAGCGCCTCGCAGATGTCGTCGCGTGTGTACAGCGATTTTGTCAACTGTTTCTCAATTAGTTGCACATACGCAGCGTTGTCCAGGTTGCACGCCTCCTCGAGATCAACGAATCGGGTGTATTGCTGCCAATCGGGCAGATCCTGTGACTTGGCCAACCAACGCGTTGCCAGGCGACACTCGACGACACGCTCATTGTAGTCCGACGATGCTGCCTTCTTCTTCTGCACCAGACTGTTGGCTACAACAAAGCAAATGCCCGTGGGCAACGTTACAGCTGTGCCCTTCAGCTTGGGATGGAATTCAATGTGCTGGGCACCGCCTTGTTTGGCCAAATAGGCAATGGCCTGATCCATGCCGCCACTGTGTGTGCCAATGTATTGCTCACAGCTGGCCGAAATCGATGCCAGCAGTTTGCGATCCAGATGCATGCCCTGTACATGTGCCGTGGCCAGCACAGCGGCACTGACGAGTGCACTGGAGCTGGAGAGGCCGGCGGCAAGTGGAACATTGCCGCTCAGTGCAACCTGCATGCCAATCGAAGTCCATTTGTCTACCAGCTCTTCCTGCACGCCCTTGATGCCGCACAAATAGTAGTTGTACCACGCGGGACCTCCGGTCTTGGGCAGCTTTATGCTTTAGAAAAGAAATCGATTATTAGTTAGAATTACGTATGCGATTCCAACGCCAATAACCTACTCAAGGGCATTCAGATCGCAATCAAAGCTCTGGAATTTGCCCTCATCGAGATGACGCAGCTGTAGCTGGGTTTGCTGTGTATTTTTGCCCACAGCCAGGATGATGCTTTGCTCCACGGCCATAGGCAGCACGGAATATCCACAGTAGTCCACATGCTCGCCAATGATGTTTACGCTGCCGGCAATTCAAGCATTTGGATAGTAAGTTTATACAATAAATAGAATAAATAAATTGATTCTGGCTTACCGCCCGGGTACGCGCACATAGAATTCCGGCTCCACGTCGTATTGTTGTTTGTAGAAAGCGCCCAGTTTGAGCAGACGCTCATAGATCTTGGCCTGAGGCTGTAGCTTTTGCACGGCGACATGCTCATCGCCGAGACCGTTTCCACTTGCTGCCATGTTTGAATCTGAAACGAAATTGGCAAAAATAAATACGCTGATGCAGCTGTTCAGGTGTCACAATAACTCGTTAATCCGAAAATAATAATAACAGCCATTAAAAAACGAATACGTAAACAAATGCGCACACATATAACGATAACTTGTCATATACATTTGTTTGTATAGCACTAAAACACACGCGTAAAGTCTGTGTACATGTAATTGAAAAAGGTGTGCAAATTGTTCTTATCAGCTTGGCTCTCACCTTATCACAATGTCATTAAAGCCATTAAGTAAAAAACAACGATTAACTAATGCGCAAGTTGTCGGATTCGGAAATATTTTACTGTTGCACTCTACACAGAATTGACGCAAATTGCAATTTGTTTAATTGGAAAATAAAATACAATGTGCGAGAACTTTTGGCTTGCCCAAATGCGCCGGCAAAACGGGAGAGCGTAAGTGGGAGAGAGAATGCAAGTCGTCGAACGATAACAGCTGAGGTGTGGGCGTTGCCAGGCTCAAGATAAATAAATACCGCATTGGCGGTTTATTCAAGTGTTTTTTTGAAAGCGAAAATGAACTTCTTAACAGAGCAATGAACCACAAAATGCATACAACTTACTCTACACAAAATTATCAACGTTATCAATACGGCCAATAGGGCTATGTAATCAATCGTCAAGAGATGCGAACGCTACGACTTCCAACGGACAACTAAACACCCAAGTCTGTTCAGTTTCCGTTTTGTTTAGTCTGATATTAAGGGAATAGGCATTGCGACTCGTGAAGTGTGCGCGCCGCTTGTGTTTTGTTTATATAAGTGTTTGTTATCAGCCTAACTTTCAAGTAGGTCATGCCAATGCCGGTATCTTTCAGTCTTTTCCTGCACCTAATCATCTCTTATTGGAACTGGTTTCTGATGAGATTTGAATTAATTCATAAAAAGTGTGTTAATAATATTAAGAAATACCAAACCCAATAACTTTGAAAGATACACGTTTTATAATTTAAAAATCCATGTACTTAAGGCTGTTTTGATTTTAATATTTATTAGAAAAACAAAAATTATTTTGCGGCTTTGAATTTAGCGCACCGATACAGTAAAGACTTATCGATAAGCACTTATATCGTTGTGAATCAAGCACGACAATACGTGACAGTTTCGATATTTGGAAAGTACCATCGCCGACCAGCAACGAAAACGAATCGAAGAAAACAAATTTTCATTTTTAAATTTACAAATATCATTATTTATCTGCAGTTATTGCGCAGACAATCGTTCGTAATGTCGAGTTTACAACGCTCTATGCTTAAATCTAAACTGCCACCTACAATTCCGGGTGGACGTATCGGGAGAGCGTAAGTTTTCTTCATTTGCAATTATTATGTGGGTGGAAAATAGATGTCGCGAATTTAAATTGATACATAATCATTACAGAGACTCCTTTAAAAAGACCCGAATACGGGACTATAAACCATGCATGTGGAATGAGTTCTTTGCCGAAAAAGAGGATGTCGAAGTCGATGAAAAACGAAAATTTCGTGTATATCGTACGAAAAAGCCAGAGAAACCGGGTCCCGTACTGCTGCTGTTGCACGGTGGGGGCTACTCGGCGCTTACTTGGGCGCATTTTTGTGTATGTATACATATATAATATATATATCTCGTGCTCATGTGTGTACGAATATAATTTCATTATCCATTTGGCCTTGCAGTCGGAGGTGACAAGCATGATACACTGTCAGTGTCTGTGCATCGACCTTCGGGGACACGGCGACAGTAAAGTGGACGACGAGGACGACTTGTCGGCAGACACTCTATCAAAGTAAGCCGTCGCCTGTTGAATATTTGTCTCTGTGCGTGTGCTTAAGCATTTGTTCTCTACGCTTAGGGATATCGGGGATTTGATCATGAAACTCTATCCTGAGGAGGCACCACAAATATATGTCGTGGGACATTCGATGGGCGGCGCCATAGCTGTACATTTTGCGCATATGGCACTCGCACCGAGTCTGATCGGTATCACAGTCATCGATGTCGTCGAAGGCACGGCCATGGAAGCTTTGGCCAGCATGCAGAGCTTTTTGCGTTCACGTCCAAAGTATTTTCAGAGTATACCGAACGCCATCGAATGGTGCATACGCAGCGGACAGGTGCGAAATGTAGACAGTGCCAAAGTCTCAATGCCTGGGCAGATTATCAAGTGAGTGACATCATTGTTACAATAGCGGCAACTGTATGCCAAATCGATTTTTCATTGCAGCTGCGCAACGAATCAACTGGCAACGAATGATCTTCCACTGCCCGATGAGGTCCTAGAGGAAGCACATCACACTAGCATGTTCCCCAATGCTTTCAGTATTTCCGAAGACGAAGAGTCCGGCAATGGCGGCGAAGATGGTGCCGAATCTGCAGATTTTAAGAAACCTATAACAACCAAGGCTGCTACGGATGCTGCCAAAAAGTAAGTAACCGTCTGCCAAGCGAGATAAGAGCCAATTAATGTCTTTGTCTCTTGGTTTTCAGCTACACTTGGCGAATTGATTTGGCCAAATCGGAGAAATACTGGGTTGGCTGGTTTTCAGGTCTCAGCGACAAGTTCCTTAATTTGCGATTACCGAAACAGTTGTTGTTGGCTAGCATAGATGGACTAGATCGCACCCTGACCGTCGGTCAGATGCAGGGTCGCTTCCAGATGCAAGTGTTGGCACGCTGCGGCCATGCCGTGCACGAAGACCGTCCACACGAGGTTGCCGAGGTAATCAGCGGCTACTTGATACGGAATCGTTTCGCCGAGGCAGCAGGCGAGTTTCGCTGCCATATGCCATCCTGTTGAATGCGGCATCCTTGTACAGTTGTAGCACAAAAATGTTGATTTTTGAACGGATCATTGCCGATGCGTACATATATACAGATACAGATATACTTATACACAGGAACATAGAGCATAGGATCGTAACAGATATACTCTAGCCGTATTATCTTCTATATATATATATAAATATATACATTTAAATATATACTCAACTAATTTATTCGATTACTTAACCTATGTATTTTTCAACTAATGTAGTTTTGCTCGTTTTGCCAACTTCCATGTCGAACCAATTAAGAATGAATCTTACGATTGCTTGTTTTAGGCTTCTTAAATTGTTGGAATGCCGTGTGCGTTTATGTATGTATTAAATGTGTGCCAGAATAAGTCGAAATTGAATCGAAATTATTGTATTGCCAAGCGGATCGATATACATAAGTTAAATAAAAGCCAAAATTATCACAAAAATATTGCACAAGGGAATTATTAAAGCCGCCCGTGCGTATGCTTTACTTTCCGCATAAAATTGGAATCAATTTTGTCATAATGAAGCACATTACAATCTTTTGCATGCTCTGAATATTATCAAATTTATTGTTTTAACTCATATTGTACACTTTAAAACATCGAACACATTTTATTTAAACGTCAGCTTATTCCTCCACAAAACGACAGGTTCCTTCTGCTTTCAACTTGATCTTGGTCTCCAAGGCACGAATGCGATGCAAGCGCTCCGCTATCTGGTCACGAATCTCGGGGGTGTATTTCTTGCCTTCACCAAGTGCTTCCATTTCGACCAGCCAGTCGGCACGTTCGTTGATTTGATTCAATACTGCAAGGAGAGAAGTGAAGTGAACTGTTCGACAATGGATAGCACAATCAACTCACATTCAGCAATTAGATCCTCTTCGGTCACCTCGCGTTCCTCACGCGGGCGACGCAACGGCTTAATAGACGGATCCGGTAGCACTACGCCAGCCATGGTGAATTGTAGTCTAGCCTTGGCCTTCTCGCTCTGCATGCGATTGTCAGTCTTCGGGCGATAGTAGCTCTTATTGTAGGCGCCGCTAGCCTGGATTTGACGGAGATTCTTGCGCTTGGCAGTGCGAGCACGCTCCAAAATGGCCAGCGTCTCCTTATCCGGATCATTGTTGGTATTGGGACGCTGGGGCTTAGGAAGTGGCAAAGGTTCACCATTGCGCAGGCTTTCGTCAATTTGTTTGCGCATAAGCATGGACATTTGCGACTCCTTCATGAGCACTGCAATGCGGAAGGTAAAAGGTATTCAGATGGACCAACAATTGCCGCATCCTACTTACACTTTAGAAGGTCTGCAGTCTCTTTGCTGTACTCCACTTTGGGAGTATGAAAAGCTCCACTGCCGCCCGGTCCGATACGTTCGCTGGGCCACATGGGCATCTTACCCTCATTCTCATCTGGTGGGCTATCCGGTCCCACCGGCAGCTGTGTCATTTTCTGATGCTTCAACATAGTGGCGTTCAGCCCGTCCAGCTGGACAGCATTATAGCGATTTCTGTGCATATTTTAAGTAAATTTTCAGTTTTATTAAATATAAAGAAAGTATTCCGATACGACAGTTTCGTGTTTGTTTCGTTATTTCAGAAAACTATTGAAATTCAAATAACAAGGCGACGACGCATGGCAACCTACGTTGTCGGGCAATTTGGGACAGTGAAACACAATGGTTAATTCTCGAAATAATTTATTTAAAATAAATATATGTATGTATTTATATGTGTATTGGTAGTAGGTACACTCTTGAATGCTCACATTTGATAATTTGTTCTTCTTTCTAACCATCCCCCATTTTCCCCCACCCATCTCACCCTTCTGACTTGTTATGTGATTTGATTGGTAAACACATTTTTAGGTGCTTCCTTTAACTCGACATTACGCACAATTTGCTAATTATAGTTGAACTTTTACTTATTTAACGACTCTTGTAGTTGCTTCGTGTTGTAGTTGTTTTCATCTTTTGCTATTGCGAATTTTGAACTTTAATATGGCTATAAATTTATTTATATATAATTTACATGAATTTCTCCTCTCGCGCCTTATTCCGTGGGCAATTTGAACAGCTGCAGTTTGTTTTGTGTCTGAGTGTGTTTGTTTTGTTTTGTTTTTTTGTTATTTAAATAAAAAACAATTTTCGCTTTTTGTTTTGTCAAGCAGCAGCCACAATTATACATTATTTTTGTTTACAATTTCCATGCAATTCGTTCGATTTTGTTTTACACACAATTTGAAATTAAGCTAACAACTCGTTTAATTTTCATATACAATTCTGTAGGCTGCCTCGGCCTCGGTCTTGTGTAAGCTTAAGCTTAAGTTACAAAGCAATCGCAATCGCGATATCGTTACATACATATATCAATATACATACGTATATATATAGCAATTATCAAAACAAATAATATTAACATAACATAATCATCTTTCTCGTTATACAGCACATTATTACAATCAATTGACTAAAGCCTAAAAGCGAAACAAAATATATATATTGCTATATATATTCATTATATAATGCCTGATAACATTTACGTGTGTTTTTGGCTTACATGCTTATCTCTTATACAAAATACAATGTGTGTTGAACGTGTTTTTAACGTTAAGCTTCTAAAACATTTCTGCATTCTGTTTCAAACAAAACATAAGACAATTTCTTTACAGTTTACAGTTTCGTATTTGTTTTTTTTTTTCAGCAATTATGATCCTCTAAATTTAAAATGAATTAAGTGTATATATCATTTATATATATATATATACTATATATACTTTTTTTTTATGTATATACGTGTATAAACATAGTTCATTATGTGACTTTCAGCAAGCAACGTTTTTGATTCGCGTGTGTTGTGTGTATCGTGTGCTTCAAACATGTTTTTTTTCGTTTACATTTTCTTTCTTTATCATTCCAGCTTTTCTAGTTCTTATAGTTGCGAATATAGTAATCTTAGTCAGTCTCATGGTCACGATGCAGAGTTCATAATATAATTCATTAACATATATATATTTATATATATATGCCGGCACACATACAGTCACGTGCTGTCTGTATGCATGCGGCATGTAGCATATAGCATATATTTGTCGTTGACGTCTGTTTTAAGCGGGGGCAGCGTCAGAATAGCGTAAAATGTTGATCAAATTTGGCCAAATTTTCCTATAGAGAGAAAGTTTAAGTTGTTGGTTGGTTTCTGAATTGTTTGTTTGTAGTTGGTTGGTTGGTTGGTTGGTTGGTTGGTTGGTTGGTTGGTTGGTTGTTTGGTTGCTTGGTTGTTGCTGTTGTCTTACAGTTAGTAGCATTTACTTTGCTTTCGTTCTCAACAGTTTTTGCAATATGGTGGAACTACGAAACTAAATTTTGTTTCCAACTTTAAAATTAATAACATTGGCAGCAAAACGCGACGGCTCTGTGCTGTGATCTCTGGGTGCTGTGGCGCTTAATTGGGTTGCCGAGAATGGATCTCTATTAGCTGATCAACTAAGCCTAGTCCATCATGAACGGCCAGCCGTTGCAGTATGGTTGAAACAGTCCCAGAGATTGCCCAGCAGGCGTCTCATTTAATAGACATACACTAACAAACTTACTGACGCATACAAATACACACATACACACAGGCATGGAGAGATTAAACTTAACATTTAAACAAACTTTTCAGTGTCTTACATAACTAAAAACGATTACAAAACACGATACTTTACAGTACAAAGTACGAAACACGCACACGCACACATAACATTTAAATTTTGAAAAAGCTCAAAAACGTGCCAACAGTTTAATTCATTGCCTGCTCGGTCATTTGGCGGCACAAGGTTTCCAACTGCTCCAAGCTCTTGTAATCGTTCATTTTATAATCATGCGACGGCATGTTGAAGCTTTCTTTCAGTGACGCCATGCTCAGAGACAGGCAATGATCCATATTGTTGTTATTATTGTTGTTAGGTTGCTGGCAGAGACTAGTGCCACAAATACCGCTACAGGCAACGACATCGCCACTACCATCAACAGGACACAAACAGCTGTTGTTGCCTACTGCAGCTGCGGCGGCAGCCGCGGCCAACAATTGCAGCTGCTGTTGATTGATTAGATTGTTGTTCAATATGTTGTTATTGTTGTTGTTATTGTTATTGCTCGTGCTCAGTGCCGAATTGTTGCAGTTGTTGTTAATTATTATCTGCGGTGGTTGCTGCTGAGCAGACTCAGCCTGATCCGCACTACTAACCATTACAACGGCGGCCATCGTCTTCTTTGTTTGCTGCTGCTCCACCGTCGACGCTCCGTTTAATGCACTGAGTCCATTGAGGCTGGGCTTTCGTTGTTGTTGCTGTTGCTGCTGCTGCAAATTGTCATTGTTGCTGTTGGTGAGCACACCCTGTCCCGGCTTGAAGATCAGCTGCTGTGGTTGCTGCGGCCCGCCAGCCACCACAATCAGATTGTTCAGCGATCGTCGATGATGCGGCGGTGGCGTCTGCTGTGGCAGAGCTGGAAAGTGCTGTGCGTGCTGCTGCAACATTTGCTGCATTTGTTGTGCATGTTGCGAATGATGATTAGGCACCTGCTGCTGTTGCTGTTGAGGATTGTTCATAAAGCTGGGGTACGAAGAGCTCTTGTATTGTTGCGTCTGATAACCACCGCTGTAATCATACTGCTGCGGAGGCATTTGCTGCTGCTGCTGCTGCTGTTGTTGTTGTTGTTGCTGCTGCTGCTGATGATGTTGTTGCAGAGGATGTTGTAGGCAGCTGAGTGAAAAATTAAGCATATCATTGGAGTTTTTGCGATGATTGATGCGATCGCTGCTGGCATTTTTGGGATCACATTTGCGACTCTTTCCATTCCACCTATGAGCAAAGAAAAAAGACGTAATCAATCATAGAACCATTGTTAGGATAAAAAAGAAGAAGCTTATAGAGTCACACTACTCACCTGGGCTTATTCATGTTGCCTGCAGTGGTACCCGTTGTCTTAACGTGATGCAGCTTGGGCACCATGGACATCTTTATCTTGGATAGCTTGAACTTCAGTTCCTTGAGTTGATTGGCATGATTAACAAATGCCTCGTTGTGTATGGAACGATCAAGTATCCACATAAAGACAGTCAGTGTGTCATCGTCCTGGGCACAGTAGGGATCCTGCTGCAGCGCATTGCTCACCAAATCGATTACCTTGAGGAAGCGCAATCCAATATTATCCTCGCCTGGAGTAGATTCCAATGGTTTCATTGGTGTTAGAACAATGTTTGTGAGCTCCTCAACAGCAGTATTGATCTTCATTTGACCCGTATGCAGCTCCTGTTCAACCTTTGCCAATATATTGGAGCGTTCTTTAAGCTTTTCAATGCAAAGTGCCAGCTTGTGTGATGCTCCTTTGGTCACGCCAACGCTCTGCAGGAACTCTTCAGTTATTAGAAGCATCTCTTCGTACGTCATATTCTTGAATAGTTCGATGTACTTGTGCAAGCGCAGCGACTTCAGCCACAACCCTATACCAGACATACCCACGTTCCGCGTTTGGAACTTGATGTAGCTCGGCTTGAAGTCGTCCAGACGTGTGTCCGAGGTGCTATTCGCCAGCGAGTGGTTGTTATTGTTTCGATGATGTTCAATCGACAGCGAAAAACTGCGCGGTTTGTTTGCATACTGTGCCAGATTCTCGGTCGAATTGGAACAGTTGTCGTTCACCGTGATCACAGACGAGTTCGATGAGTTTGACGAGCAACTGGAGATCGTTTGTGTCGTCAGGCTGTTGGAGCGTCGTGTCTTCAGAGCTGCAATCTTGCTGTCCAGACTCCAACGATTGATGTCGCCAAACTGATCACCCACATGGCCCATCAGTATCGACGCATACGGCAATTGCGGCGGAGGAGGTGGTGGTGGGGGTTGCAGTAGCTGAGAATGAATAGGAGGAGCATGTGAGGATGCCTGAAAGAAGAATGATATTATTATTGCTGTCAAAAAATTACAGCCATATATCATTTGGAATATATGGTACCCCACTCACCTGTGGCTGGCTATGGCTGCAGCTGGCAATGCTGCTCACATCGGCAGAACTACTAGCAATAGCTGAATCGCTGCTGCTTGGCTCAAAGTCAAGTATTTCGGTTCCATTCTTACTGAAGGAGGTGTCATGGTCTTCGCTACCAGCGAGACCCAACATTGAGCCAGCTGCCGCACCAGCGACAACGCCATTGACCAGCGACGAGTTGCTGCCCAGGGAGAGGCCTAAGCTATTCTGACTAGATGCTAATTCGTTCAGTGTAATACCATTTAAATTATCACAGAGTGGATTGATCGAGCCGCACGAGCCGCTAACGCTGCCACGCCATTCGCCCGGTTGCCTGGGCAGCTGCTTGCTGTGGTGTCTGCTGGGTGGCGCTATCGTTTGCCAGTCAACACTGCGCGTCAAATTACCAAGCGACGAGGATGATGATGATGAGCTATCCGAGATGGTGCCGGTGCTCAGACCGATGCCCAGCTGCAAATGCAGTTGCTCCGGTTGCACAAAGTAACTGCTACTTTTGCTGTTAGTACTGCTGCGCTTACTGGCCTGGATGTAGTCCTCCAAATGCCTTAACCAGACATTCAGCGAACGTCGATCATCGCTGCCAATAGCCGGATGTATGAGCATATACGAGAAGATTTGCTGCACCAACTCGGTGGGCACTTGCTGTTGCACAGTGTCCTTGACAGCAAGTGGTATGAGCGTCATATAGCTCGTCTTGGCCTCCTCATTGCCGGGCTTAAGCAGTGGCAGCATGTTCAGCACCTCGTGCAGTATGTCCTCCTTGCGTGCATCCGAAGTTGGATGTGTTGGATTCGTGTTGCCGCTGCTACTGGTAAGTTGAAAATCGCTACCGTAGCAGGGCATTGAATCCTTGTCTGACGAAGAGGAGGACATGCCCTCAGACAAATCGCTTGGCTGGCTTGTCTTGTAGGTACTCAATAGGTTCTGCAAATAGGCTGGATTGTTGGCATTGATGTCAATGACAACGCTGCTCAGATTCGTTTGGCATGTGCCCAGACTCTGTGTCAGATTACTATCGATGGAATACTGTAGAAACTTGAGGTTAGCATAGGGCAGTCGCTTGAGCAGCGCATACATGACCACAGTACGCTCACAATCGTTCCATTTCTCAAATAGATTCGTCACTGTCGTCACCTGTTCACTGAACAGCGCATTTGTCGTGGTTGTAGTTGCAGTTGCCTGTGGGGTCTCACTGCTGACGCTACTCTCGGTTGTGGTTGTTGCTGTTGTCGGGTTGGTATTTGTGTTGTTTGAAATGGGATTGGGATTTGCTGAGGCGGCGGCCGTCGTGCTGACGGCACTTGTCGTTGTCGTTGAGGTCTGCTGATGCTGCTCCAGCAGCTGTGATTGTTGTTGCTGCTGATGTTGTTGTTGTGTAGTTTTCGCTCCTGACTGCAATTCGTTTAATGCGTTTGGGGAGGAGCTGTTGCTGCTGCTGCATGCGGGCAGCGCGTTGTCGGTTCCGGTTGTGTACTTCATTGTCGTTGTTGTGTTGCAGTTGCGTTTAATTGCTCAATAAATATTTTATATATATAAAGCTTATTGTATTTTATTATTTATTATGCAGTTTGCTGGTAGTTTTTATTATTAAATTTTGTTTTTGGTTGAGTTGCCAGGCTGAAAGGAGAAAAAGGAAGAAATTTAATTATAATCAATGAAATGATTGAATTATACTTTATTTTCTTATAATGTTTTGTTCTTCAAACATTTTCTAACTGTAATCTGCGAAACGATTATCAGAAAGCGGATAACAACAATGATCATGTTTCATTTCCGTTTGTCCCTTCGGCACTCTAATTACAATAATGTATGTCATCATGAGTTTCAAGTATCACAAAAAAGAGTTTTAAATCGGGAACAGATACTTCGTGCATTGTACAATGTTCTCCAAGCCACGTGATCAGCACGAATCACGTCACAAACGGCCAGAAATACTTTCCAAGTTATTACTGGGGTTTTTGCTGCTGTTGCTCTCGTTTCTACCTATAATATATACGTACATATTCATACCTTGCCGCCCTGCGCCCGCCTCTAAGCACATACAGACGTTAAGCGTGAGCGTCGACAACATTCAAAGTTAATCAAATCAATTTTTTGCTAATTTATTAAATTTACAAATGCTGCGACAATAACAAAAATTGCAACCTGACAAATAAGGCGACAAAAAGTATGAATTATGATGAAATGTGAAAAAGAGAAAAATTAGCATTTTGTTAAGTCCGTTCCCGTTCCCGTTCCCGCTGTTGCCCGTTGGCAGTTTCGTGTTGTTTCTGTGTCCGCTGTAGGTTTGTCTGTAGTAGGTATTCATGTCGACGGCGATCGGAGGCACCTTCGGGGGCTCTTATCAGAAAAATAAATAAATAAATAACAAGTTTTGTACATAACACCTTCGTCGGCCGGGGCTGGGTGGGGGGTGGGGTGGGACGATAAATCAATAATAATACTACACATTTTCAAAATCATTATTTACTTATTAGGTATAACTTTGTGTATGAGGAGAAAGGTGATGGGGGGAGGGGAAGCAGTACCCTGGACTGATTCTCAATAAGTGTGGTTAGTTTTTTGCGATTTGCGCTTTTCATTTAATTTCGTTACGCTTTATTTTTCTTCTTTTTTATACGTTGTGCTCATTTCGAACGGGTATCATGAAGCTTGTTTCACAGTAGTTGTTGTCGTTGTTGTTTCGCTGACGACTTTCTTCGATTTTTTTTTTGTATTGTTGTTGTCTACTGTTACATTTTTAAAGCTCTCTCAGCAATGCAGCTGTGCCAATGTTTGCCTGTGTGTGTGCACATGTGGGAACGTCTGTATGTGTATGTGCATGAGCAAGCATTAAAACATAACGGGCCCAATTACAGTATAAAAGAGCGGTCAAGTGGAATTAACTAGTTTTTTTTCCTTCTACTTTTTTAGGGGGATTTCACATTTTTCTTTAATTGTTGCACACAATTACTGGCGGTATATTTTATATTTAATCGGTCGAGGTTACAAACCAATAAAAACACTGCAATGGCGGGTTTCAAAGTAACGGTAACTAGGCATGCCTTAGCTAGGCAACTATTCCCCCAGATTTTAGGTTATGTATCAGTATCACAATTGCTGTAAATTTGCACACCCACACAAAGTCAAACATAGACAGACACGCACACACACACATACACACTGCGTTGTTAACCGGCATAAAATGACTTGCTAGTAAGTTAATAATAGCTGTCAATTCGTCAAAGTTCAATAAACGACACACGCACACACACACACGCATACAGCAATCCCGGGGAATCGGCCTCGGCAACAATAACAACAACAGCACAAGCAAAACAACCGTTACTCACAAATATAGCGTTTCTGTGTAGCTCAGCTAACTCAGCACCATCACCAGCAAAAGCGATCGTATTCTTATGGCATTTTCCCTTTTAGCCAATGTTCTTGCCGTTTGTCTTTTTTCATGCACAATATAAATTTGATTATCTGCACTCGAATAAACACAAACAGATAGAAGAATTAAACAAAACGAAGCCAGGCAGAGAGCAGAGCAGAGCAGGCAGAACAGGCGAGGGCCTTCAACTAAATGCTGCAAAGAATACGCACTGGGGAGCAAGCACTGAGGATGGCGACAGTGGCAGAGCACCAGCAGCGTCAGCAGCAGAGGCGGGTGAGAGAATGACGATGACTGGCGCTGGTGGCGTCAGCGTCGCCAGCTAATGTAGCTGGCGTTTCTATAAAATGGTGAAGCTTGCAAAATAAACTCAGCGCGAGAAGCAGCGAAAACGAACGCGCGCGCCTTTTTCTGACAGAACCGAAGAAACTAAGCGTTGTTGTTGTTACTGCTACTGTTGCTGTCCTACGATGCCAGTGGGGGAGAAGTTTTGAGCGTGTTACACTTACACATATAAATACACACATACATAGATGCGTGCGTCTCTCTTTGCGTGTGTTTGTGTGGCGGAATGCAAGCGACAATATGTCGCGCGCTACAAAACGACCTACCGACCCCAAAACGAAGCGCACAAACACACATACACGGTCACTTACACACACACACTCGCGCACACACGGAAGCAGCCAGAATGCACAGGCAAAAATTGCGGCAAATTACATGAGATTACAAAGCAGCGCAGCCACTGGGCATTTCGCTCTCATATTCTTCTCGCCGTCGCTGCCGTTGTTGTTGTTTTTATTGCTTGCTTGCTGCTTTCGCCGCCAGAGCGCAGCACAATTGTTTTTATGTCGCTTCTTTTCAATTGCACTCACTTTCGGTTCCGTTTTGGGCAAGAGCTTCGCTGTCTTCTGTCTCCTCGGTTCTATATTCCCATACAACGACACACACGCTCGTTGTTTTGTTTTGTTGCTACTGCTGCTGCTGCGACGACCAGCTGCCCTCAAATCACGCCCCACCCACCCAGACAGCAGAGACAAAACGTTAACAACAACAACAGCACAATACCATAGACTATTATTCACTGCGCTTGTGCCAAAATCGTTCTATTTTTCAATTACCTCTTGCTTTCTATTCGCTTGCTCGCGTTGCAAACCTTGAAATTATTTTCACACAGTTTTGATCGCTCCGAAATACGAGCATATTTCGCTAATTTGATATGCATATGCTGCTATCGGATCGCGCATCCATTAATTTTCGTATAATTTTCACCTTGACTTGGCTTTGTTATTCTCTCTGTTTTCAAAGTCTTGCAAAATCATACTACATTGCCTTTTTTAGCTGACTCTGGCATCACCACGACATATTTGCGCGTGCACGCAACACATTTTGGGAGAAAACGAAATAAAACTACACACAACTTTATCCGCTCGCTATTATTTGCATTCTTTTGCGAATGTATACTATATTTTTATAGTTAAAATTAATTATTAATTCACGCAAACGCGACAACGACGGACTTCGCTCGTAAAAAAAACCACATGTTAACTTAACATTGTGCTGCAATGTTATTAACAGCGAGCGCAATAATTTCCTGGAAAAATTCCGTTACATGCTGGTAATTTATCAACACTTTCAAAGGATAATATTTTAGTTCCGTTTCGAAGCGCACAACAGTTCTACGGAAATGTTTTCGCTGCCGGCGGTCAGTATGATGGAAAATTTTGAATGAGGTTCCAAAACGAATACAGCACAACTTCAAACTAGTTCCGAATTGCAAGCGATAAAATTGATAACAGAAACATTACAGTAACCAGTTCTCGTTAACATTATCGAATATTTTTTCAGAGTGCTAAGAACATACGAACTACTGACTCGATATATTTTTAATTATAGTTGAAAAAAAATTGAATTTTTATGACAGTATACTTATTTTATTTGGATTAACAGCCGGTAGAAATAAATAATGTATAGTCACAGTATGATATATGCAAACCGATTTATCTCTGCGAGCTACGCGCCCTTTATATATCATTCCCTAATTTATCGGTATTTCAGGCGAAGCGTTGCCACAATTCTCTTAATTGAACTTGTTCACATAAAACATACGAGCTAAAGAAAATGAAAAATTATTGTTATTGGAAAATTAAGTGCTACGACAAGCTACATATAAAATGCACATTAAGATAAAAAGCTTAAAAGTTCTCAGTGCGAATCGTTATTAATACGCGCATTCAAGAATACAGCCCAACGAATCACAATAAAATTCAACATACTAGCTGCATCCACCCATAACAAAAACAACAACCACTTAACATATTTGTATACAAAATGTTTGCACAGACGGAGTCACAGAAAAGCAGTTTTCTGGAGCAAACGAAGGCCGCACGAGAGGAGCGGGCATTAGAGAAGCGACGGGAGGAAGCAGCTATACTATTGCAGGCAACTCTTAAAGGATTTGTAGCCCGTAGCAAGTACCAAAGACGTATCATGTGAGTGCAATATACGTACATATATTTAATATCTAATCTGTATATACATCCTTTATCTCTTGATTTGCAGCCAAGACTTTGATGCAGTTTTTAAGAGCTGTCAGGATGAAACTGAAACGGATCCTCTTCTACCAGCTGTTCATGTATACCCAGTGCTGCGTCGATATTTGACACAAATCAAATTGGACAAATCCAATGGCCGCATGAGAGAACGTCTGGAGAGCATTTGTCGCTATGTGAACCGTGCCATGGAAGTTGAAAATCCAAAGCTATCGTATGCAGCTTTATGTCTGCACAAAGAACGCAGTCTGCCCTGGATTGGACACATTAAAATACTGCTAACCAACTGCCTGCAGCTATTGCCTGAACTCAAGCCGGAGAATCATGCCGATAGTATATCCCTGGCGCTATTTCTTCACACGCTTATTGTGTTTACAGCACCCAAATCCTGGTCCATATTGCGAAACCCACAATTCGAGCGACTGCAGCCGGCTATGCAAAAAATTTGTTGCAATATCCAGGGACATTTAGTGCAGCAAGGGTTCTATAAAACAATGCGCGTGAGTAATATAAGAATTATCAGCGAAATCTTATACTATATTTGTTCATTCTTACACAGCAAATTCTACTGAAAGGCACTGCACGAGAAGAATTGTCTGTCAAGTCTGTGACACTTGTGGCTATAATCACGCTTTGCCTGCGCCCATTGATCGACGGGGATTACAGTCGCAACTTGTTATCGCAATTTCTCAGTGAAATACTTTCGGTTCCAGCTCTTATCTATCACCTGCATCAGAGTGTTCCGCAGTGCATTGAGCAATTCAGCACGATGAGACTGCTTAGCCGGGCTTTAAAAATATCGGAAGATTTTCAATGGTTTGAGGAGTTTGCTGCCAGCATGTCGGGTACCAAAACTCTGGCTTATCTTGGCAACATTGTGAACATGTTTAACATTGACAATCAGGCTGAAGCTAAGCAATTGGCCTTTCCGCTGCTGACTGTGAGTAGAAGTCCATGCTGAAAGATTTTTCTACATTTTATCAATATTACAGGAGACGACCACATCGTTACTGGAACTAATACCCAATACGGTGACCACCAAAGGCGTATTTACTCAATGGCACGAACTACTTGGCTGGCACACACCGTGCGCGGAGCCGGCACAAAACCAAAATGTGGCATTGATCAAGAAACAGTTTCACATGCTTTGGGATCATCGCTGTATAAAGCTACTGCTTGGTGATATATTGAAAGACATTAACGAGAAGTACGAGCGGATTGAGTTCCAATCGCCGCAACAGCCATCAACTAGCAATCTACTGCGACGTGCTCTGGAACGCAGCTCCAATTGCGGTAGCGGCTTGCTGGCCAGTGCTGCGGGCAAGCAAACCAAGGTGCAATGGCGTAAACTGGACAATAATGATGTGGTGCAAGTGTCGCGCATTTGTGGCATGTACTATGCGGCACTTAATACTCTCTCGCAAATGAAGCTTGACATTCTGACGGGAATTTGCTACAATGATAATGTGCTCTATGACATTTGGCTGTTGCTGACGTCACTGGGTCCCAATTGTGGTATGAAAGAATATCTGGAGCTGCTCAGATGTGAGACATCCTTGCAGAAACCACAGACAGCCATGCTTATGTTGTTTTGCGACTGCATGACGCACTATGTCACGTGAGTGAAAGAGGATAAGAGGAAAATAGACGAAATATTTTAACAAACATTTTTCTGGTTTCTTTATAGCATTCTGGATGAATATGAAATGTACACGGAACAGAGTCCTTTTCGCCTAAACGACTACGTCATGCTAACCTACTTTTTGAATAATATGCTGTACAAACTGATAAACGACAACGTGTTGGGTATGCTTAACGGAGATCTGATCGATTCAGTTTTCCAATTGATCTCTTTTTTTCTTTCAGGTGCTAAGAGCATTGTTCAAAATCCAGTATTTTTATCTCTTCATACACTGTTGCTTTGCTTGTATCGGCGCGATTGTCGACGTCCGTTTACTCCGCCAAATCATTGGCTAATTCCCGAGGTGAAGCCTTCAACATTCATAAACGATTTGGAGAAAGCCAAGCGTAATGCGATGCTGCTGTTGGCAAAGATGCCGCATATAATACCACACGAAGATCGTGTGAAACTCTTTCGCAAGTTCGTGCAAAACGAGAAAGCTGTGATGGGTCTGACGGAGAGCGCGTGTGCTTCACCGCGCTCAGCACTGATTGTCATACATCGAGAGCGTATTGTTGAGGACGGATATCGCCAGTTGGCTGCACAACCGACGCATGCTCTGAAAGGAGTGATACGCGTACGTTTCATCAATCAACAGGGTTTACACGAGGCGGGTATTGATCAGGACGGCGTTTTCAAGGAATTTCTTGAAGAGACTATAAAGAAAGTGTTTGATCCATCGCTGAATTTGTTCAAGACGACATCTGATCAACGACTATATCCATCACCCATCTCCTATGTACAGGACAATCATTTGCAACTATTTGAGTTTGTTGGGCGCATGCTCGGCAAAGCAGTCTACGAGGGAATTGTGGTAGACGTGCCATTTGCATCATTCTTTCTATCGCAATTACTTGGGCAAACCCAGCAGGCGCTTTACTCCTGCATGGATGAGTTGCCCTCCCTAGACAACGAACTCTATCGCAGTCTGACCTTCATCAAGCACTACAAACAGGATGTTGCCGATTTGAATTTAACTTTCTCTGTCGATCAGGATGTAATGGGCAAGATTGTCACACACGAATTGCATCCGGGTGGAAAGGCGCGTGTGGTCAACGATCATAATAAGTTGGTTTACATACATTACATGGCTTATTTCCATATGAACACACAGATCCGCGAGCAAACGCAGGCGTTTAATCGTGGCTTTCGCAGTATAGTCAATCCTGAGTGGCTGTCACTGTTCTCGCCGCCCGAACTGCAGCGTCTTATCTCCGGCGACACGGTGCCTTTAGACTTGCGAGATTTGCGCAAGCATACACAGTATTATGGTGGTTTCCACGACTCCCATCGAGTGGTCGGCTGGCTGTGGGACATATTGGCCAAAGATTTCACTGAAGATGAGCGCAAACTGTTTCTTAAGGTTTGGTTTAATATTATGTTTACTGTGATCTTGTTTATTCATACAAGTGTCTTTAGTTTGTTACCAGTTGCTCTAAGCCGCCGCTTTTGGGTTTTGCCCATCTGGAGCCGCCGTTTTCCATACGTTGTGTTGAGGTGGGCGACGACGAGGACACTGGCGATACCATTGGCAGTATAATACGCGGCTTCTTTACCATACGTAAAAAGGATCCACTCAATCGGCTGCCTACCTCATCGACCTGCTTCAATCTGCTTAAGCTGCCCAACTATCAAAAGAAGTCAACGTTGCGGGACAAGCTGCGCTACGCCGTCAGTAGCAATACAGGCTTTGAACTATCCTAAATCTTCCACATATCATTGCGTGCGTTGAGCTTTCGATGTTATTATACTCCCTTCTTGTTTCAATTGCAATTTATTTTGAAATGTTGTTATATAGATTAACCTATCGGCTAACAAAGCAGACCCCGCCCTATTTCCATAATACTTTTGTATTTTTTATCAACATTTTCATGTTGAATTTTTGTATATTTAAGTGCGTTTCTTGAATTGTATGTGTCTGTGTGTGTAGGTACTCGATAAACACAATTTTAAAACGGAATTACAAAGAATAATTATTACAAATCTATATATATGTATATATCAATATGTATATGTATAAACGTATAGCTGTGATAAAAACAAATTATGATTAACTAACGACAAATACACAACAATTTACGAAGCTGAATTACAAATACAAAACAAAGTAGAGAAAAACAAGAACGCAAACGATAGGCGGAACTACATAGTTAATTTGAAATTAAACTAGAATAAAGCGGAATTAATTGTAATTGTAATTGTGGCTTGCGTGTGATGCATATTTAATCCACATTCAGCATAAGTTAATTGTAAACACACAACAAAAACATAACCAAATGGAAACAGCAACAATAAATCTATATGTCTGACTCATGTGCAAAATATATGAAACAACCGTGCGTATGTCTTATGTAAATACATATGGAATGGCCGCTATAAGGTAGCCTAAGCGCATTGCCTGAGATAACAAACAAAATTACAAGCCAAACGGCGGCAATTAGTGAATGGCAGCTCGAATTTCTCCGGGTTTTTCCGGGCACAGGCTATGAATGAAAGCCGAGCCGAAGCCCGAGCGACTCGCGCTAATGACATAAATCCGTCTGGACGGATGGATGGATTCGGCTGGACTGGACTGGGATAGGCACTCGCTAATTGCCTGAGTCATAGCCGGACATACATAGATAGGAAGTGCACTTAGGCTTTGGCTCGGGGATAAGCGGAAATGTTGCGCAGAATTTATGCAAAGCTAGCTAGAATTACCGGAAACTCGGCTGACTAATGACTCCAAGTGGATGTTGAGCGAGAGATAAGGAAGGGTTTTCGCGGTAAGTATGATCGTATTTCCATTTGAAATTCTCAGTTCTCGATTTTATTTGACATTTTTATACGGCTCAATAGACAGCCCCGATTGTTCCTCAGGGGGTTCCGGTTATCCTTTTAAGTCCCCAAACTGTGCCATGTTGTGGTTTTTGTGTCCCTGTTAGAACAATGGTAACAAACTGAAGAGCAGACCCACAAAAACATATTACAATAATCATAACAATAATATCAAAAGGGAACAGAGGAAACAGTCGGCGGTCGGCGGTAGGGGATCGGCATTCGGTGCAGGGCGGCTTCAGGCCATAAAATGCACAACTTGTGTGCTCATTGTTCCCACCAGCGGCGACGGCATCAGCAGCAACAGCATCCCTGGGACAAAGTGTGATGATTTTTATGAGTTGCCCTGTGTGTTTTTGCCGCCAATGACGCCGTCATCGTAATTTTTGTCGTCCTGCTGGTGCCAGGACAAGTGGCGAAGCCAATAAAGGCGACGGCAACGGCAACGGCAACAAGTGACTGCGATTTCGTCTCCGTCTCCGACTCCGCCGCCTGACACTCAAGTGGCCGTTGCGGCTGTCACTTGGCGCCAGTATGATGTGTCTCGCACAATTTGTTCCTCGTCTCGCTGCTGCTGCTGCTCTTGCGGCTGCTGCTATTGTTGTTGTTGTTGATGATGCTACATGCTGCTACAAGTACCGTTTAACGTTTGATTACGGCAACCTATCGATGGGCGGATCTTTCTTTGCTTGTACTACACAGTAGCGGTGCGATGCTTGTAGCAGTCTGTTGTTTGATTCTAGATAAGCAGACGAGCACTATATCCACTTGAATCGGTTGCAGGCTGATCCGACGATCGCGATATCGATTTGTCTGAGAATTAGCTGGGAAATACAGTGGCTCTCTGAGAAAGAGAGCGATATATAGATTAGAGAGTCGGCTTGTAGTTATAAATAAATTGGAATAACAGTTGAAAAAAATAAGCATTATTTTAAATAATAAACAATAAAAGATTAATAAGTAATAATTCGTGTATTATTAAATTCATGTAAAGTACAAATTATTTCCTTTTCAAAGCTATAAAATTTTTTTTCTGAAAATCCATTTATATTTGTATTTCCAGCCCAGTCTCTTAGACTAATAGGCGATTACAATTTGCCCCAAATCTAAACCATTTCCATTTCAGTTCCCATAAATACCCCAAACATACATAGTTCAAAGAGATGCCCCCCTAATGCAATCGCCGCTGATATCAACTGTAATATGGTTGCCCATTATTCTCAGCCCCCGCAAGCAAAGAATCCACTCAAAATGGCGCAGCAACTGGCTGGAGCGAGACCACAAGATACGCCCTGATCGTCGACCAATGCCAGAGCTGCAGTTAAGAGAGGGAGAGAGAGAGTGAGAGCGAGCGCACACAACTTGAGCGGCAAACAGGTCAGAGCGGCTGGCTACCTGAGACAATGGCATAGAACTGAACCGACCGGATTCGACTGGAACCGAGTTAGGCTGCTCGAATTTTGAGAGCGCAACAGTTTCAATTCGAACATCGTATCGAGCGGTTTGTTTGCGAGAGTTTCCCACATACAACAATCGTGCATAGAATCAAGAATACGTGATCGTCACGAGAGCGATCGGTTCTATAACGCGTTTCCCCCGTCTTTCGTTAACTACACTTTGAAATCATAATGCTAGCACTACCCAACATAGCCGATCTGCGAATGCAGCAACAGATTGCCCATGAGATTTATCGCCAGCAAATTATGCAACGTTTACCAGGTAAGCATAAGGCAAATCATTGTTCTGCCGACGGCTTCTGATTTGGCTGTCACTTCTTGCAGATCCCTTGGTCGGACTATTGCCCAACTTTGCGTCACCTTTTGCTCCAGCTCCGTTGCCGGCACAGCCCTCTCTGCCGGGCGTGGAGGCCAAGCTGGAGAACAACGAACTCTGGCAACAGTTCCATCACATCGGTACCGAGATGATCATTACCAAAAGTGGCAGGTGTGTATATGTTAACATAATAACATGGAATATCTTTCCACCGGCTTATCTACGACTCACAAGCATGGCATGTCGAGCGATAAGCTGGAGCAACAGCATCTGTAGATAACGTCAAATAGTATGTCACTAACCACCATTCTTTTGATTGCTTCATCTTCTGCAGACGTATGTTTCCCTCAATGCGTGTCTCTCTGAGTGGCCTGGAGGAAGAGGCCAGCTACTGTGTGCTCCTCGAGATGGTCCCCATTGGCGACTGTCGCTACAAGTTCTCCGGCTCGCAATGGGTCCCCGCCGGTGGTGCCGAGCCACAGAGTCCTCAGCGAATGTTTTTACATCCCGATAGTCCAGCGACGGGCAAGCACTGGGAATCACAAGCGCTCCTCTTCAGCAAAGTCAAGCTAACCAACAACACGCTCGACAACAATGGACATGTAGGTGTAGTCTGCACTCTGAAATATTTCATGGTTACTTATCTTTTCTTCTCTTTATCTTGCTTAGATTGTCTTGGCCAGCATGCACAAGTATCAGCCACGTTTGCATGTCATACGCACCTCTGATCTGACTCAGATTCCATGGGCCCCACAGCAGGCGTATGTGTTCCCCGAAACCGAATTCATCGCTGTGACAGCCTATCAGGTATGTTTACTTTGACTTCAGCTCCCGGCGAGTGATCGATTACTTATCCTGTATCCTGTCTCCTTGCAGAATGATCGCATTACCAAACTGAAGATCGACAACAATCCCTTTGCCAAGGGCTTTCGTGAGTCAGGTCAATCGCGTTGCAAGCGTAAGCTCAACGATTCCCCACCGCCACCGCCGCTGGCACAGACAGCTTCGGGAGCGGCATCAACCACTGTCAATGATGTGGAATACAGTGTTTCGCCGCCGGCTAAACGCCTGCGTCATGTCGATGAGCTTACGTTGCTGCCTTCACATCAGCCTTCCCGTCTGCTGATGCCTCGTCATTATCTTCTGGATACATTGGAGGCCAATTTCTATCTGCCAGCGCCACCACCGCTTCAGCCGAACATTGATTATGCCAGACACATCGCCAGCCATCCAAGTTGGGCGTATACTCCACCATCGCCAGATTCGTCGTGCGCTTCATCCAGCTGCGAATCTGCCGCCGATGCTGATGCCGATACCTTTGTAGACGTTGTGGGCACCACAACGAGTGGTACAACTGAGCCTGGTCTGGAATCCGAGTCGATTAGCCATATCGCTGCCGCTGCTGCCGCCGCAGCTGCATCCCCGCCAAAGCCCAAACGCAGCAGCTTCAGTATCTTGGACATATTAGGAACGACTGCCTCGGTTTAGTTGAAGCTAATGTTGTTGTTGTTTTTGCTGTTACCGGTGCCGCTTACGTAGTGCTGCTCCCATTTCAGTTGCTGCTCCTCACAGTGCCTTATACATTTAATTAGCGTTTAGTTGCCAGCGTAGTCTGTAGCTTAAATTGTGATATTTTGCAGTTAATTAAGATTTCCAGGTATTTACCATCAGTATTTATCTTAAGTATTTATTATGCAATTTTAATTGTTTAAATGATTTCGTAATGGATTTATTGTCTTTGGCATTTTAATGCGAGCAAATAAAGATTTTTTATAAGAATTTTAAAAAGGGTTTTCTCGGCGACTGCGCGGAATACGTAATTCGCAATTGCAAGTGAATCGATAACAAGATCTATTGAGAACTAAGTAAATATCGGTAAAGTAAAACACGTTTTAAGCTTGCTTCCACTACACATTCTAGCTTGCTGAAAATAAAATCTGTTATATCGAAATCGTTTTTGCCGTTCTCTATGGTTATAACTTAATTTTTTTTCAAATAAGTTTCTGGAATGCGTTTTTGTTCTTCCATTTTGCTCACATTCTTTTAACATAATTGCGTCTCATATCTCTTGCAAGCTGTCCATAAAAACCAGTTCCAGTTCCACAGACTCACTCGCCCTCGCATCTCGCGCTCTGAGAGCCACAAGCTACGCTCTCTCCATGCATTTACTCCACTTGGCTGCACCGCATGAACGAACAAGCGAACAGGCGAGCGAGCGAGCAAAACGAACGACCGAAGGAGCGAGCGAACGTTCGTACGAGAGTAACAACACAACAACAACAGGAACTCCGACGACATGAGCTTATCAGCAGATCAGAGAACACCGCATCTTAAATGCTGGCGCCAGCGCCAATGCGCTGATTGAGCGCGACGATCGCCAGGTAATCCTGGCCAGCACAACACACTGCGCCACAAGGTACTACAAGCAAATGTAATTGATGTTTTCACGTTGTAGTTGTTTGCCATTTACATGCGAAATTGTCCGAGTCGGAGCCGAAGCTGAAGAGGCATAGCCTCACACATGCGACTTGTTGGTGTTGCTGTTGCAATGGTTGTACTGACCAACGGAAACGAGGCGGCATCTTTGAGAGCACTGGCGCCGATCGAATGAGTGAGAGCGAGACAAAGAATTGCGGTGGCTGTGGCAATTGCCCAAATTGCAATTCTTCGACGGTGGCATTTCATTTCAAATCGCGTTAACAAACAATTGCCAAGCGACTGTTTCCCCAACTTTCAACTCCGGCCAGCCAATCCATTCGATCGACAACGTCGTCGGCGGGGTCCCCACACACGTAGCGACAACCTGTTTTCCTCTCAGTGGCGACATCTGTTGCCTGTCGGCTGTGGGGCTGCAGTCCCATTCATGTTGCCGCTGGAAGTGTTTATGGGCTCCACATTAGCCACGCTGCATATTCATGTTAAACGTCGCCAAAAAGACTAACGATGCCAAACGACTATTGTGTTGTTGCTGCGGGCTATTTGCTAAAATTTATTGAATTCTCATTTGGGAGCAGCAGCGCCGAAGTTTCGAAGAGCAACAGATAGAAGCACAGGCACAAGCAAAGCCAGATCCAGGTTCAGGTTCACAAACGTTCGCATGTCAAAGTCGAATGAACGCCGCGTCGCGGGCTCCGATCTTCCAGGGGAGATAAGCAAACTTTTTTGTCTCAGGCCTTGTGTTTGTTGTTGCTGCATACTCCTGCCCTGCATTTGTTTGTTTGTTGCTGTTGTTATTGTTGTTTTAGTTGTTGCTCTCTCGTGTATGTGTAATTTCGTTGGAAATTAATGCTATGGCGGCCAAAATCAAAGTCAGGGACAGTTTTAGCTGGCGACAATTTTATCGGCAGCACAATGAAATCGTTTCGACTAAAGATGGGCGCCAGCCGCGGAGACGTGCCCATAACCGGAACACATTGTGTGAATCGGAAGAGTCAATCTAATCCTTATATTCTCCGACTGAAAGCTACTTGGCAATCCCTTATGGGAAATGGTCATTCAGCTATCCATTCTATTTGTACAGTAACTCACGTCCCAGCTTCGTGTCTCACTCAATCATCTCTAACCGGCACGATGGCGTTCCAGATATTGGCCACGTTGGCGATATGTCTTCGGCGAACGTCTGACAACTGCTTTAATTGTTTGGGAATTGTCGGGGATAAGAAGTTTATTAATGCATTTGTATGATGCCAACTTAGCGGCTAATTTATAATGTTCAATGTGATCAAAGTTTGACATCAAATACGATTGTCAGCGTATAATATACGGTTTCAGGGTTGAGTATCATACCGAGTGGTGGCACGTCGATGCCAATGATTGGGATCCTTGTACTCAACCAGTTGAGTCAAGTCATAGCCTGCTGGCACTGTTATGAATGGTTTTTGGCCTGGTAGTTTCTTCTCTGCCGGCTGAACTGGAAAGTCTTCGAAAGGTGAGACATAAGGCTCGTTTTCCGGAATATTTTGAAAGTACGATGATGGTGAGTTGTTTCTCGACTATAAGAAGAAACAGTTAAACTACATTTTAATAATATTTGGGCATAGTGTTTACCTTGGCTGTGTCTTCCTTCGGCTGCTCATTTCCCAGTAGGGCGCTGCCCTTCTCATGTAAAAATCCATCCAGAGCTGCCGATTTACAACGAAGTGATCCACTTTTCTTATCTGTCTGCTGCCTTTCAATCCAAAGTTCGGTATAGGCAAATTTCTCCAAAGCTTCCGTATTTGCACTAACATTCAGTGCATTCTTTTGATTCGAGACAGACATTTCGAATAGATTCATATCAGGCTTGGAACAACTACCCGATGGTTCTGGCACCATGTACTGATCCATGCAGTACCTGCGCGAAGTTGATGGCATTTTCCGGGGGTTTGGTTGAGGTTCGTTGGTTAACTCGGCAGGACGGTTGGCTGCCCGAAGACTTGGCTTTATGTTATTTTCCACTTCAGCTACACTTGAAGTAGAGCTACTGACATCGGCCAAAAAACTAGCATGGGCGTCTGCCCGAATTTTGGGGATCTACTGGGTACAAAGAAGTTAATTAGTTAAAAATGTTTTAATATTAATTCATAACTTACATTATTGTCGCGCTGCTCATTTTCATCTAATAAGTTGTCGGATTCACCAAAATTAGAAAGATCGTCCAATTCAGTGGAATAATCCTCACTTTGAGCAAAAGAATGAAACGATTCGTTTTCATCATCATCTTCAATAAAAGTTATATCAAAACTCATTTTGCAAATTTTATACACGTATTGCGTATTTACTGTGTGAGGAAAAAACAGAGGTGAGGACACACTTGTAGCGAGAGAGATGGCCTTGCCGATATTTGTCTAACCTTTGTTTGCTGACAAAAGCTGCAAGTTGGCGTGCAATATCGATATTTTAATACTTCTTTCGATAAATCACTTGTTCAGCTTTGTTTTTGGCTGCATAAACACACATACACATGTATGCTCAGGCACACACATATGATGCACATACTCGCATGCTACAGGTAAATTGAATGTACAAAAGAATAATATGCAAATTACGCCGAGATCTAAAATGCTGCTGCAGTTTGCACTCAATAGACTTGTAAACAAGGGCCGTGCGCCGACAATGCGGACAAAGAGCCGCGTAGGTCGTGCACTTGACAGCAGCCGTTGTTGTTGGCGGTTTTTAATTGTTCGCCTGGATTTGCATTGGAGTGGTCTGGACTGGAGTGGAGTGGACTGGCTGGACTGGTTGAGCCAGCTTGTGTGGGTGGATTTTCATTATCCTGTAATTGTTTGTGCCATTGTTCACACGCTACGTTTGAAAAATTACACGCTTTGTTAATTGTCCCTACCCCGAACACGGACGCGGACGCGGACACGATCCCAGCCCACATGTGAGCCCATTTGCATAAGCTATGTACATGGACGGTCCAGTTTTCAGTGGCTTTGGCTTCGCTCCAGTTTAAAACCTCGGCTTAAGAAGGATGCGCATGCGCTGAGAAAGATAAGCAACATGCAGATTATGAGCAGTTTCCTCTTTATGGCTTGGCACCGGCGCGCCGGCACACGACGCGGCTGTGCAGCCTACGCCGGCCTTTGTTGCATTCTCTTTGGCAAGCAAATATGTATATTTGCAACAATATGAACTCAAGTACCCGCTCTTTGTGCGTTTTGTGTGCTTGCTTAACGCCGGCTCCGGCAACGGAAACGGTGCGCGCGACCTAAGAGAGAGAGATTAGATAGAAGAGAGCAACGCAAGTCGCATAGTGTACATACAATCTTGCTGTTTCGCTCGCGCACGCTATATGTCAATTACACGAGTGTCGTCAAGTTTCACCTTGCCTGCTCAGAAATCCATAATGGCTGCCATTTTTTTCTCCCGTCTGCCAGTGGCCACGCGTAAAACGCTTTTCCACTCATTAGCACTTGTTTTACACTGCCCCCCGCTACCGGGTAAGCGATCACTCACACAAATTAACTTTCATTTAGGGAAATGCTAATGGTTTCGCTGCTGCTCGGGCTGCTCCCCATGTTCGTTGTTTACAAAACAAAAGAGAGCGGGAGAGGCAGAAACGGAGACAATGCGTATCTAATTTCATGGGGCAAACACAGCGGCAACAAACGCTTAAGCCGTAAAATGCAACAGCCAAATGCATTAATTACGCACACACGCTGCAACCTGCGACATCTGCCAGCGGCGGCGGAGGTGGAGGCGGCGGCGACGGCAGTGGCAGCCGTAGCCATTTAATGAGGCATTCAATGCACTCGCAACCTTGCGCCTGTCAACATCCCGAACGACATCTGTCACCCGTTCCTCGAGCGCGCTATAAAACCGCAGCGCCCCGACACACGCAGCCCCTCCCTTGCCGCCGTCGTGGCCGTGGCTGTCCCTGTCAGTTCCTCCCCTGGCGCTGCTGCTGCTGCTGTTTCTGTTTCTGTTGCTATTCCCTGGCGACTTCAATTTAGAAATCGATTTGGTGGTAAATTGAAATTGTTGTTTGTTTTTTCTGCCTCGGTCTCGTCTTCGTTCCTGTGTCTGCACACGCCTCCTCCCTTGTCTCTGGGCCGACATCGGGGCATCTCGGGGTACGTGGGTGGTGACGCATGTCATCGTAAACTTCATTATTGGCTTGCAGCGTTCCCAACAGGCAACAACAAGAACAACAACAGCAACGGCAGCTTACATAACTAATTGTTGTGTGCGTGTGTGTGTGTGTGTGTGTGTTTTTTTTTGGCTGCCTACGCCGCAGTCGACGTCGCTGCCCATTTCATAAACATCTTTAGCTATTATGAGTCTCCGGAGAGCATGCTCTGCCGCTCTCGCGCTCTCCGGCTCTCTTGCCTCTGCAACTGTTGCCTCTGCGTAGGGTTGCAACCGAATTTCATGCCTTGTCGAGCTATTTAATTGCAAACAAATTATGTTCTGGCCCGCTTCGTAGTCTGTGTGGCTAATGGACGAGGCTGTGCGCCGGCGTCGACTGATGATGTTGTTGAAATTCTAGCGTTTATCTTGTAAATTGCTCGGGGATTAATGTCTAGCGGAAGTTGTGATTTGAGTTGCGTCTGCGGGTAGATGTTGCAGCAGTGATAACGACTGGCTGCAACATGTTCATTTACCTACAGCAAAGTGTGTGGGCGTGAAGGCTTTGAAGTATCCTTAGGATCTGCCAATTAGCCAAAGAGCGCGAGATCTCTTTAATGCCTAAGAAAAACAGTTTTAGGGGCGCAGTGCTGCTCAAACTGTTAACGAAATGCAGCCAGCAAGCTCTTTCATACCGTGGAGACACCTTGCCTACAGCAAGCATTAAGCGCAAGCAGTGCAGTTAAGATAAGCATGCGTAGTGTTGCCAACTTTACTTTCAAGTGCACTCGTGAGCAGTGTTGCCAATTTAGCTTTGTCTATCGATAGCTTACTTAGCATACCGTAAAAGTAGCTTGTGCATGGACTAACTAACGCAAGCAGTGCAACGTTGCCAACTGAACTGACAAATGTAATTCGCGAGCAGTATTGCCAATTTAAGCTTTTTATCGATAAGTCAAGCTCTTGCATACCGTAAAGGCGCCTTGCCTTGTTCTAAACTCCCCCAAGCAGTTCAAATTGAAAGCAGTGCAACTTTATATTTAATAGCAACTTTTATTCAAACTTAAATTAAAAATACTTAAATTAAATCTACATTTAATCAGGCCAAAGTTAGCTTACATTTGTACACAGTTTAATAATATCAAAGGCAATAACTAAGAGCGCGACGCTTACTAACTGCCGCCGCCCAGAATCGCGGATATGCTGAATCCTTTGCGCTTGCTGGGCGCCGGCTCGGGCGGCTGACGTGGCTCCGGTGGGGTGTGCAAAGACGGCGATGCCGAGCTTGTCGTTGCTGCTGCTGCTGCTGCTGTCTCACTGCCCACATCCAGCTCATCAAGCTCATCGGCTGTCGCGCTGTCATCCACGGCGGAGTGAACGGAAATGTTGTGGTGTGGCAGGGCGAGCGCCGGAAGTGCCGGCAGGGCGGCTTGCAAAATGGACGCTGGTGGATACAAATGCGACGGCGGCGTCGCCGCAGCAGCATTGTATTCATGTGGTCGGCCGAAATATGTGCAGGCCAGATCGACGAGTGAGGGACGCAGCAGCGTCTGCATGTTCTGCTGGAAATGTTGCATGAATGCGCTGGTGGCGCCGCCGCCGCCGCCGGGAGGCGAACCAACGGCGCCAGGCAACAGACCGGCAGCAACAGAATCAGCTCCATCGAGCGATGATGATAACGAACAAGCGGATCCATTTGATCTCATGCGCTTAATTTGTGGACCATCCTGTTCGACGTGCCCGTTGCCGTTGCCGTTGCCAGTCGCGGATGTTGTTGCTGCTGCTGCTGCTGCTGCCTGCGCTGTCGCTGCCGATTTGCCTGGCGACATGTCAAGCGAGCACGAGGACTGCGACAGCGTATGCTGCGTCTGGGCAAGATGATCTTGATCATGGTCATCGGTTGGCGATGAAGACATTTTGCGTTTGCAGCGCGACTGTCCCGTTTCGCGGAAGCCCTTGGCAAACGGATTGTTGTCGATCTTCAGCTTCGTGATGCGATCGTTCTGTGAAAAGGGATAAAATACGAAATAAGAAAAGGAAGAAGGGCGAAGGGAGAGAGAGTTGTGTAAATTGCATGAAATACGACAATTGCCCGGGCAGGAGACGGCGTTAAGTAACAGAGCCACTTGACACCAGCCGAGCAGAGGCAGTAGAGGAGAGGAGAGTGGAGTGGAGTGGAGAGAGAGAGGACGAGCTACTTGAGTCACAGATGACTTGACAACTTTGCCAAGTAGCCGATCTTGTGCCAGCGATCAGGCTAATTAGAGTCAGACTCGTCCTGCACACGGCGTCGCACTGGCGTCGCTGTCAATGGGCTCAGACCTAGACAAAAACACAGCAAGTGGGCTGGCTTGCTGGCTGGCTGGCCGGCCGGCTCAAGGATGTGGCTATGTGACTTCCGCCCGACAAGGGGCGTGCCATGCTAATTTGAGACGTTGACGTTCTGCGGCCGACTGCTGCTGCTGCTGCCCATGGCGTGAGCGATCGTTGCCGAAATTAAACAATTAGTGCGATGTGCACTCAATGAATTGGCAAGAATGACGGGACGGGACGGGACGGGAAGGGGGGAGGGAGGGGGGCAGGGCACGGTAATGCCTGTAGCTTACCTGATATGCTGTGACGGCCACAAACTCAGTCTCGGCAAAAACAAAAGCCTGCTGCGGCGCCCACGGGATCTGCGCCAGATCGGCGGTGCGTATGACATGGAGACGCGGCTGATACTTGTGCATGCTGGCCAAGACGATCTGTGGGGGAGTCGAGATTGGAATGAATGGGTTGTAGAGCCTGGCTAGAGCCATCCAGCACTTACATGGCCACTGTTGTCCAGCGTATTGTTCGTCAGCTTCACCTTGTTGAAGAGTATGGGCTGCGCCTGCCAGTGTGCGCCCGTCGCGGGGCTATCCGGATGCAGATACATGCGCTGCGGGCTCTGCGGCTCGGCGCCGCCCGCGGGCACCCATTGCGAGCCGGAGAACTTGTAGCGACAGTCCCCGATGGGCACCATCTCGAGCAGCACGCAATAGTTGGTCTCGTCCTCCAGGCCTGAAACGCTCAGCCGCATCGAGGGAAACATGCGCCTGCAGGGCAGAGACAGGGAGAGAGAGAGGGTGGGGGAAATAAAGTCAACAAGTTGAGGGCATTATTTGGCAGTTAAACGAGCTGCTTATCCCAAACCCAATCCCAATTCCAATACCGATCCCTGGGCGTTACAAATATTTAATTGTGAGGCTGCGCTCGTGTAATTAGCCTAGGCAAACAGACAGGAGAGATAGAGAGGAAGAGGGAGAGGGAGAGGGAGAGGCAGAGCAGGAACCTTCGCTGTGCTAACAAGGATCGGCGCTGCCAAGATCGCTGATCGACAGCGGCGGCGGCGGCTGCGTCGCAGCAGGTGGTCAGCGCGCTTGGCGCCAGCGCATCGTTTGCCTGCCCTCTGCCTCTCTTTCTACAGCGCGCTCCCTCTCTCTCTCACTCTCACTCTCCGCTTGTTGGTTTTGGCAATGAATTTGTATTTTTGTTTTCATTGTTTTCCGTTTCTTTCTCTGTTTTTTGGCTCGCCTCGGCGCGATGATTAATTAATTTAAGTTGCCTACATTTAATTTGATTCCTTTTTCTGGTTTCTCGAATTCCATTAGACCCGACGACCCCGGCGAGGGGCAGAGCAAATATTTCGACAGTCGTGCGGTTTAGAATTTCGTTTTCAATTTGCTTTTTTTTTCGTTTTTTTTTCAGCTTGCTGCCAGCTCCCGCTCCTGCTCCTGCTGCTGCTCCTGCTCTGTGTATTTTTGACAAACGATTTGTTAAGATATCGATCTTTGGCGCGTCTGCGCATAATTAACAAATGCGAGCAGCCCCAAGGAGCAGTTGGGCAATGCTGACTCGGCGCTTCCCAGCCCGAGCCTGTGCTGCAAGTATCCCGAGTATTTGGCAGCATTCGCATTGGCGCCTCGCAGCAGGTGCAGCAGTTCGCGGCGCAATCGAAGGCGGATCGATAACGATTGTGTTTGGAAGTGAGAGGGCGAGAGTTGCCTTCAAGTGTTTCCCAATGATTTGAAGCTGTCAAGTGGCTTATAAGATACTTCGGGTGGGAGATACTTTTCTATCTTAAATGGGAGATAAAAACCTAAATGAAGTACATAGCAAAAGTCTTTCCAGAACTGTTCTTTATTACTAAATGCTATCATCTTTATTCCACTCCTTGTTAGTTCTCTGCTTTCTTTCTTTCTTAGTCTTTCTTCCTTTTCCCCCACTCTCTTCATTGATTCTACAATGCTTTCTATCTTCCTCGAGATTGATTTAATATTTTTCTGTTTGCTTTCTCTCTCGATCTATATCACCTTCTCTCTCATTTTTGTCTCTATACTTTTCCCTTTCCCCGTATAAGTCTTTGCTTTTCCTCATTTGATCCTTACTCTATTCTTTTTCTTCTAACTTTGTCTTGGTTTCTTCATTTTCGTTTACTCTCCCCTTATGTCTAGCGATTTCCTCTATGCCTCTGACTCTTCCTATCCACCCTTCTCTCTAAATACCCTGCTTTCTATTCAACTCTTCTTATATCTGCTTCACTCTCTCCCTTCCTCTCTCTCTCTCTCCCTTTTCCTTACTCCACGCTTCTTTCGTTTCCATCAGATACCGCCCCAAAAGTGTCACCACTAACGCTTCGAAATGATTCACCCGAATTACGCCGCAACTTCAACTCGCCGCTACTTCAAATTCGCCTTATCTGCCGCGCCTCTCTCGGCGCTTCTCAGGCCGCAGCGCGCAATCTACGGCTTCGCTTTCAATGCAGACGCCGCCTTAAAAGCTTCGTGACAAAGTCATTTCAATTCATTTTCCACGGAAAATAGACAAGCCTGACATTATATGTGATACGCTCTCAGTTCTATCTGCGTTTTATGACTGTCTGCGGCGACGACGACGACGACGACGACGACGGCGGCGGCAGCTGCCACCCAAGCGAAGCCGTAGTTGATATGATCTTTGGGGCCAAAGCGCATCTACATCGCGGGACAGGCAACTAATTAGTTTTTATGAGCGCCACTTGGCATGGAACCACGCACGGTGGCAGCACAGTTCCACTGTGCCACAGTGTGGCAATGTGGCGCCTAATCATTAAGTATTCAAATCGATAGCCAGAATTGCCATAAAACATTTTTGATGGGCATAAAAAGTATTTAATACTCGGCGCTCTATGAATAATTCATGGCATATCGGGATGATGAAGAAGAAGAGGAAGTCGGCAAAGGGTTTTCGGGCACAATGCAGCCCAAAAACTTATGCTAATTTCGGGTAAAAGGGAACGCCCCCTTGCGATCGTGCACGATCTTATCGCCGCCACTTGTGCATCTCCGGCTCGAGCTGGAAGTGTGAAATCGCTCGTATCTGTCGAGGACAGCGACTGTGTTCGTTGTCGTCGATGCGTGCAGATACAACTGGAACTCACTGTGAGCGACAGTCGCACAACGACAGGCGCCACAATAATAAAAAGGAAAAACCGAAAGCAACAAACATGACGACAAAGTATCCTTGACGCTAAGATTTATGCCACAGCAGCAGCGGCGGCGACGGCCGAGGCACGTAGCTCGGTATCTGTATCTGTATCTGTATCTTTTGCGCTCTTGAAGAGACCGACCGATCGACGAGACGTCCCACTGTGCACTGTGTCCATACTAGGCCTACAATAAATTACGATGACGCCACTTTACGCACATTTGAGCAAGTGCCGCACACACTTTTAGGTAGTCCACGCAACAAGATACTGTATCTTTCGGTTTGTTGATTGCGATAGCTGCCGCTTTGATGCACGCAAAGTGGCAGCGAACTTGTTCGCTTTGCGCCTGCCACACGATACGAGAGAGCGCGATCTATCAAGCGTCGCCTGTACCTGTACGCATACGCATAACCTATACCTCTACCTATACCTATACCTATATACCGCTTCCTGCATCCTTCCGACGCTTTGTTTGCCTGTGAAAATTGTTGTCGCGACGTCGCTGTAAACAATTTGCAGGCGCCTGCATCTAATGAGCCTTTAACAGCGACGCCGCCGAGCATGAGCAGGAGGAAGAGGATGTGGCTGAGGCTGAGGCTGAGAGGGCTGAGGGCTGAGGACTGCGGGCTGACGGCGTCGCTGACCACTTCACAGTTCGCTGCTGGCGGCGCTTTAAGTGTTTTTCTCTCCCTCTCTTGTTTTTTTTTATTTTTTGGTATTATTTTTCATGTCGGTGCTAATGCACTCGATCGATTTTAATTACACTCGAAAAGTTCCTTTGGGCGCGACATGAAAGTCGTCTTCGTTCTCGTCTCCGTTCGCTTACCTGCCGCTCTTGGTGATGATCATTTCCGTGCCAATCTGATGGAATTGCTTCCAGAGCTCGTCGTTCTGCAGCGTCATCTCTACGCCGGGCAGCGAGACGCGCGGCGGCATTATCACGTGCCGCGGCATCGGTATGGGCAGCATCGGCGGAAAGGGATCTGTTGGGTAGTTGGAGATGGTAAGTATGGATAGGATATAATGTAATATTATTATGCATATCTATAGTATCCTATTTACTCCTATTTATTTCATATTGTTAGCCTATAGATGCTGCTTTATTCAAGATCATTGCCTTCTTTAAAGATCTAAACCATATAGATGTATTATTTTAAGGCACAATAGCTGACAGTTCGTCTGTCTAGAAATAGGCATCTATTTTTGTCGATATATGCACAAAAATCAAGTTGATTTTGATTTGTCTTTATAATCACACTTGGCTTTATAAGTGTTTATAGATTGCTTGAATTCTATTTATCTTTTTATATATATGATTATAACTTGTTTAAGCTTAACATTTACTGTACTTTTAAGCCTTTTCAAATGATCTCAACAGACCGTTCAAAATATATTAATATATAATAAGGGTAAAAATATAAATAAGTCAACGAGTTTTCAAACAATGTAGATTATTTTTAAGCAGCAGCACTTAGACCATATATCATCAAAAAAGACTATATATAGATTGCCTAGAGTGCCTAGATCTCTGAGCCTATAAGAGCTGGAGTCAGCAAATTTGCTATACTTATGCTAGATATTACTAAGACTTTAAATTTGTTTTAGAATTTGGCCACACCCACGTAAATGAATAAAAAATCGAATTGTAAGCGTTAAGTTAAAGCTAAAACTTTAAGTTTTGGCATGTACAATAATTGTGAGCAAACAAATAATATATGAATAATTTGCAGGCGATCGTATAATAAACGTACAGTGAAAATTCAAAATCATTGGCCCTAAACAGTCTATACTTTTAGCTTGAAAGTAGCTAACTCATGCACGTTTTTATAAGCCCCATAAATATGTAAGCTTCATATATTATTTCCAAACTCAAAACTAAAGCCTAAGACCGCTGGAAGCCTTCAATAATAATTAAAGCCCCAGTGAGTGTCTCTATTATCTAACAATTAAAATGCCAAGCCATAAAACGTTATCAGATTGGCCCGCGCTGTGCGGATCGTTTGGCGAATTGGCAAATTGATTTCGTGCTGCCTGCTGTGTTACGAGCTGCGGCTAAAAACAGCTAAAACGCATTTTCATTAATCGCTGGCGCAGAAATCGAGACACGGCGCTCTCTCACATTACTCAGGTTTATGGGGCGATCGATCGTAAATACGCTAATAGCGACAACGCATGCTGGTAAGGCAGGCGCAAATTGCGGCGACGCTTAAAGAAATGCTAATGAACGATAACGGCGTTGTTGCGTTTTTTGCGACAAATAGTGGGAGGCGCGGGAGATGAATAACATGCAGTACTTACCCGGTATGCGCTGCATGATCTGCTGCCGGTATATCTCGTGCGCAATGTGCTGCTGCATGCGCAGATCGACCAGTTCGTTCATGGTGATCATGCTTAAAATTAGCTAGTTTCACACTTTCGGCAATTGTTTAAGTTTTGGCACAATTTAATCACAGCAAAGACACACACACACACACACACACGCGCGCGAACTAAGCGTCTTTTCTATTTTCGAGGCGAATTCGATTAGCGTTAATTATGCAAATCACAGCTGCTACCCAAGTCGAGTCGTTATGGCAAATGTCTCATGTGCGTGTGGGTGTTAATTTGATTATGCCAACTGTCGAGAAAGAGACAGTGCGTGAGAGCGAGCGAGAGAGAGTTCTGTTTCTTTTTTTTTTTTGTAGATTTTAACCGACGCTCGCGTCTTGCGCTCGCCAAGTTCGCATTTCGACTGAGCAACTTATACAAAATGTCGCCGCCGCTCAGCTCGCTCGGCTCGGAACAAGCTTGACTAGCTCTTTGAGCCAGCGGAGATCGACACTCCATACCTGCACGTACGTAAAGATCTCAAATTCCATTGTACTCAGCCTTGGCAGGTTGCCTCGCTGCTGCTGCTGCTGCTGTTGCCTGCTTGCTGATTGGCTGCCGCGCGCCGAGCACGTGCAGCCAGAGCGAGATGAAGTGTGTGCGACTGTGACTGTGCAAGCAGTGCAAGCGCAAGCAAAGCAGTGCGTGCTGCCTGCCTGCCCAGCTGGCTGTCTTCGTTTCTCTCGCTCTCTTTTGTTGGCGCCTCCATTTTGAAAATGACACCAGCTGCACGCAGAGAGCTCCGCCCTAGCATGCGCTCGCTCGCTAACTCTCTCGCTCTCTCTTGGCTTGGCTTGGCTGGGTAATTGTTTTTAATTCTGAAGTGCGAAGTTGCACAGTCAGCAGCAGCAGCAGGCCACATGCTACTCCATTGAGTGTGTGTGTGTGTGTCTGCTGAGTGTGTTTACTGTATGTGTCTGCTCTATGTGTCTGCTGTGTGTGTGTGTAGTGTTGCCTTTTAATTATACATCATGATCGAAATTGTTTTTTAGTTTTTCTTCTCTTTTTTCCTTCTCATTTGGCATTTTTTATACTTATTTATGCTTTGCCCATTTGTAGCCGCTGCCAGCATGGTGGTCCTCTTGTCTTCTCTCGAGTTGTTGTTGTTGTTGTTCTTGCCGTTTTGCTGCTCATTTATTTGATTTTGGTTTTGACGCTGCGTCATTCGGCCGCAGCAGCCGCATTGATATGGCTGCATACACATGTACCTCGAGTACCCGATATGGACTCCAACAACTGCGCAGATGCAGCTGCTAGATTGTCGTCTCCTTCGCTCTGACCTTTTCGAGCTTGACAAAACATTTGTTAAACTACGGAAACGCATGTCGTGTACAAATTTGCCGGCCAGCCAATCGATGACGCTGAGGGGCAGCAGATGATCCTGTCGTGCAGCTTGAGTCAACGTTTCAGTCTGCCTCCGCAGATAAAGGAGTAGGAAAACAATAAAAGCAATTGGATTGCTGATAATGCATCTATCGATATCGATAAGCAGTGAATGAAACATTTCCATAGGCGAAAAGCAGCTGGAATTTACAATATTCAAGACATGGTTGATTTTCGAGAGTTTAGATAGTCTAGCGCAAAAGCAGTTAAAGGATATCAATAAAAAACCAAAGGTTTGCTGGGTTTTAAAATTAAAATTAAAACTTAATGAAATTCGAGACATGTCTCATCTTGTAAGGTCAAATTTTTGTAGTTAATATCCATAGATTCTGAAACAAAAGTATATCTAACCTAGATAACACGTATGCGCATTGCTCTGCTCTCTGACCTGCGCCAAAAAAAAACTAATTACTACGCCTGCAGACTCGCAACGCAGTGAACTTTGACAGCGCGTTACGCATACGCACGGTGCGCCCGCAACTTAAACAAAAAAACTTTCGCTTTCAATGCACACAGGGCAACAGCTGCTGCTGTTCCAAACCAAAGTCTAGCTAGAGTATATATCTTGGCAAACATGGCAGCTCCAATCTTTGCGCAAACAGATCCACTTCCGTTAGGTAGAAGGCAGCCAGGCAGGCAGCGGGTAATTAAACAGTTGCGCCTTATCGGGCTGCAACTACTGCGAAATTCTCGAGTCTGCCTGTCTCCCTCTGTCTTTGGGCTGGGCAAATAGTTTTGCTAGCTAATTTACACAGCACTTTGCTGGCCTGACACATCCATTTGGTTTTTTTTATTATGGTGCCAGCGGCGATAAGCCCAAGAAATTAATTTACTATTAGCCGAATTGTTGCCGAGTTGCTGCTGCCATTGAAGTTGGCATTTCTCCCAAATTACCCTGATACCTTCGCCCGGCGTGTGTGTGTGTGTGTGTGTTTGTATTGGTGCGTTAATTTATGCCTCGCGTTTTCACATTTGGTCGCGCACGCTTCCGGTTCCTCATTTCCTCACATGCGCAATGCAAACAATTTGCCGCAGGTCTCTGTCGAACTGCCCGATCTATCGCTCTCTCTCCCTGTCTGCCTGTCTGCGCCTCTGTCTCGCCCGGGTCGGGGATGGGTTTCGGTTTCGCTTCCCGTGTCTAGCTCAGCGTTTCATTAGTTTCAGTTCCTCGAGGCGACCAATAGCTGTGCAATTTGTCAGCACCCAGCTAATTGGTGTTCCTCAAAATGATCTGCCTGCTGTTTGACTAATGCTCCTCGCCCGACTTCCGTTTCGGCCGGGGGAGGTAAATAGGTACATAGTTCCGACCCAACAGGTAGCTCTGCAGTTTTTGCTCTATCTCTACCGCATTCCACAATTGCCACTTATCGAGCTAAATTATCCTGAAACATGCAGCGTGGCTTGTAATGCCTGATAGCTAAAAAGGAAAGCGGGTAGAGCATACGGCAAATGAATCACAGGAACTTCAAAATAAAGCAATGATAAAGAACGTATACAGTCATGTTTCGAATGCATGCTGATGGAAAAGGACTGGCAATACTCGAATAACTATTATGTCTACTTTCCTATTGTTATCAAATTTTCATATATCATTTGATAGGTGAAGTTTATTGTACACAGCAAAATTAAATGTTCTAGCCTTATAATTACAATTGGAAATTGATTTTAAACATTTTACGTGGTGCTGTCAAAATTCTAATGTAGCACTTAAAGGCAATCCTATAATATTATGTACATACAAAATTTGATAAATTTGGATAAATATATTAAATATAGTAGAATAAATAAATAAATAAAAATAAAAAAAAAAACAAATAAAATAAAATAAATAATAATAAAGATATCTAAGTTTTAGGCGCTCATACATGCATTTTATTAGAATCCCTGGCATAAACATTATAAACTAAGTTTAACTTAAACGTTTTTATAATAAGTTTTATTTGGAAAAACTTTATATTCATATCGAATATAAAACGATTTCGAATTAACAGTGAGACACTCCTAGTTTCTTCTCTTCCTCCCATGCCAGAACTAATAAAAAAGTTAAGGTCTGTGGTTTTAGAAAGTAAACTCCCACGGGAGCTCTGCAAACGATGGGACAAATTCTCCGTCTTTGATAAAAAACAGAGAAAGAGAGGCGCACGGTAGTCTCTGTAAATATACCGCTCTTTAATGTAAATTCGAAACTATTAAAACGAGACTTGATAGACACGCAAATGAATACCATAGTCTGAATAATATATTATATGCCGAATGCTAATTTCTATACAGGCCCTACCCATCTCTCGGCTGCTTAAATTGAACCATCTAAGCTGTGATTGCTGCGATAAAATTCATATTACCCTGAGAATTGCGCATTCGGGGGAGACTTTTCATTTGCACCTTGATGTGCGGGGAGGGTTGGGGGGCTGCCTTGATATAATATGGGTCCAAGTGTCTGCTGTTCTTGCGAAATTAACCACATAATAGCGATAAGCACGAGCCTTTTTCTCGCACGGCTGTTCAAATTAAAATTAGCATAAAACTGCACACTGCCAATGTAATTTTCCATGGAAAATACATGGAATGCCTTTGCCAAGTACCATTCCATTCGGTATTTTTCCTACTCGTCTTTGATAATTGTTGCTTTGCGTTGTTTGCTTCGTCAGTTCATAAAGCCTAAGTGAACCGCCGCGAAATTTATTGATTTAATGTTTTAGCTACATTCGATTTTTGTTGTTTGAACAAGCCCCATAGCGCCTCTACAGACAACTATTAACGGCTGCCACTTGACTCTTCTTCATTGTTACAGGGCACCTACGACGTGTACTACAATGTATGTATGACGAGGATCCGTAGACCTAGCCGCGTACCTCTGACTGGGACGGGATCTTGTTTGTTTGTCGATGCTCGACGCTCGACGCTCGGCTGTCTGGCCATACCGACTGTCTGGCATGCAAATCTACTTTTGTATGCAAATTAAGTGACTCAATCAACAAGGCAAAGGCAACAACACGCAGTGGAGAACTAGAGCATTGATCGATCGCGAGATGATCTGTTTTTCATTGGGTGCTACTAGAGATAGTGTAATAACGATCGAAGATCGATGAAGTGTTAAGTAAAACTGCTGATATTTTTAGCTAGATCACTTGAAGATCATTTGATGATCAGCTTAATTTAAAAAGTACTATAATAATTTGAAGAAACAAAACTGGCTGATATTTTGAGCAAGATCACTTGAAGATCATTTTGAGTTCAGCTAAGTTCAACAAAAACTATAATACTATAATAATTTGCAGATCTTTCTAGAAAGAGTTTTAAGTACTAATGATAAACTCACTGATATTTTGCGCAAGATCACTTTAAGATCAATTTGATATCAGCTTAATTCAACAAATATAATACTATAATAATTCAATAATTTGCATATCTTTCTAGAAAGAGTTTAAACTATTAAAAAAACTGGTTTAAATTTTGAGAAAGATCACTTAAAGATCAGTGCAATTTCCACTCATAGGAATATTTATATGATAATAATTTGAAGAAGATTTTTGAGATTCTTTTTACTATGCCTCCCTAGTTCTTTACCATATATACGACCCAATGCCCTTATACTGTGCCCTACAGGGTATTAGGCCGTTGAAGAAAAACAGCTAAATCACAACCGCCGGTAGCAAACGGGGACAGCTAAAAATACATATAAATAAACGAGCCGAGACGTCGCAGGCATCATAATCATGTGGGTCCCCAGCATGCCTGGCGTTGGGTCTAGGCCCGCTTCACGAACGGCAGCAGCCCACTTAGCGGCTTTCAATGGTTCACGTAGGCTCAGCACACCCGTACTAAGAGAGAGAGAGAGGGAGAGGGACCCCACAATGTAGCAGCACAATATACATATATATGCATGCATATGTGTGGTATATCTCCACATACCAATATAATAATTGAGAGGTGTTTAATCGTGTGTTTCGTTTTTTGTTTTTCTGCAGATTCACGGCGCAAAGCGACGCGTCTTGCGTCTTCGCGTCGCTTGCCAACTCTGTGCATACATCTCCGCTGTCGATCGCTGTTTGCTCTCAAATTATCATAAGCAAATACGCTCCAAAACGAGCCCGGCCGAGACCAAGACCGAGACGGGCCCGGACTGTAGCTGCTTTGAGACTGGAACTGAAGTGCCAAAGTCGCTGGCGACGCGACGCGCTGAGAGGCGCTTCTGTTGTGTAGACACTCGAGTTATTACAATATTATATGTTCGTATATGCATAAGTACTATATATATTCAGGACTGAAGTGATCAGCTCGAGTGCTACTGCCAGCAGCAGCGCGCACACTCACTGCGAGCAGGCACACTCGGAATCTGCATAAATTTCAATCATTATCATTATTATTTTGTCGATCGATAAATAATAATATTTTGTTTATTTAGTTTGAACATGCCACGAATTGTGCGTGTCGATGGCGTGTTGAATAACAGGATGATCGGGCAGGTGAACTGACTGATCCGATCGGATATACTTGCTGTTTACTTTGCCAATAAGTTGGTTTCAGCGTGATCAAAGCGTTTGCCGACCAAAGAGCACCAAAAAAATAATAAGCCCGCCGTTTCAGCTTCTAAATAGCCATAGCCAAAGTCCAGTAGTCAAGAAATCACTGGGACTGATAAAAACATCCATTATGCGTAACAATTTGACGGCTTCTTTGGCTACCTTATTCCATCTCTGCTCGCTCCTCTACAATGTGTCGGCATTTCGGCTTTGATTCGGCCTGCTCAGCTGACCAGCAGACAGACGCATCACGCAGGGTAATTGTTGTCGCGCAGTCGCACTGTCTCTCTCAGTCTCACGCCCATCCTCTCTTTCTCTCTCACTCTCTCTCCTCTCTGGCCTGAGTGCGCAATTACAATGGCTTTGGTGATGCCCGATAAAAAAGAGGAGTATAAAGCGTATAAAGAGAACTTCAATGTTCGGAAAACATGTTTGACGTCAAAGAGGAAATGCCTTAATCTCTCTCCCTCTCTCCCTGCCGCCTGTCTGCCTTATCTGCGCCCGCCACTCTGCACTATGTGTTGGACATTTGTTTGTGCTGGCCAATGTCGTGAACGTGTGTGTGTGTGTGTGTGTTAGACTCCACCAGGCACACCCATATCGCCCATATCATAGCCGACGCACTCGACGACGCCTCGTCTTCTGGCGCTGCTGCTCCCATTTGTATAGTGTCTCGTGTTTTTTTGTTCCTTTATACGTCTCTTTTTTATTTCCATGTGTACTTATGGCACTAGTCATCGTTGACACTTGTTGCCTCAGTTGTTGATTGCTTTAATGGCGTCAAGACTTTCGCTTTTATGGCGCACATGCTTAGTTGCTTAGTTCCACGAAGCGTATCTCGGGGAACGTGATGGGGGCCCACAAATTCAACCGTTTTCTGGCATGGTTTCGGCGTTTATAAAAAGAATAATGACTTGTGCGGTAAGTCTTGTAATATCTGAGTACATAAACAGCAGGTTCTTCTTACTGATGACGCTGAAATTCCTTTTCAATCTCTAGATTCACTTCTCCATGTCTAATTACTCATTTTCTGATGCGAAAAGGCATCCAAAGGCATAGCTAGTGGAACTATTATACCAAATACGTAGGCAGCAGGCAGATGAAGTAATCTACAATGCCATACAGTGTATTAAGACTTGATCAGTATTAAAGGCGGAGTGAATAGAACCTTCCTTGTCTGTATGATCGCCTATATCTCAGAGACTATAAAAGTTAGAGCTATTAAATTTGCTAGGAATATGTATTATAACGGCACGCAGCTCAGTTATATTTTAGAAGCCTTCAAACGTCTGTGTAAATCGAAAAAATCGAAATACAAGTGTTATTTTAAGGTTGGTAAATATATAAGTTCTACTTGTACCTTCTACAGTACCGACTATAAGTGTACTCTTATTATACACACGATGATTTCATTTTCATATATATAATTATCTTTCTTCTTATTTCTCCTTTTCTATTACTGGTTTCCGCGTCACAGCCTTGAATCTTAGTTTTCTAAGCCCCATGGTTCCTCCGCACATATCTCATAGGTATTTAGCGCCAAATCTTTATTGTTGTCATTACAAAACCAACAAACATATCTAGCTGGAACTAGCCAACAAGCTAATGGCGCCGCAACCGAGTTACTCACCCAGAGTACAGAAAACATATGGCATTAGCTACTGGTATCTGCGGGGCCCTAAACCTGTGAGCATGCAGAGGCAGCAGCAGCGGCCTGACAAACAAAAACAAGTTGGCAGGCTGCCCGAGGAGCAGGTATTCGACTAAGAGATACGCTGTAAACAAAGGAGATGGGCATGGCAACTGCCTGAAACTGAAAAACTGAGGCAAACTAACATAATTAACGAAATTGTTAGGAAACCTCTGGAAACTTTACTTAATGTTGCGCTTGCCCGCACACTCAGCCATTTACAGGGTATAACAAATATGGCGCAAAGTCAACACACATGCGGCCATTACTCAAGGCGGCAACAATTTATGCCACAAATGCCACTGCAATGGGGCGCGCCTGAGTCTCATGTGAGGCGTCAAAAGCTTAAATATTTACAATTAGCCCAAAAACAACAGGCACACACACGCACACACAGTTGACGCACACACACACATGGAGATAGAGCGAAAGCGAAAAGCATGAACATATTTGTTGCTGTAGATAAAGATCCAAATTTGATTAAAATTTAAGCTTTTTCACAACCTCAGCAGCTACCGAATGCAGAAGAATACCCTAGAGAGAGAGGGAGAGGGAGAGGGAGAAGAGGGAGGGAGAGGAGAAGAAACTACAAGTTGTCACACTGAGAAAAGAAAAAAAAAAACATAAACCGAAACCCAAAACCAAACCCGAGCCGAAACCAGAGGCGACTTATGTGAAGGCATTTAATAAATTAGCCTCATCGTTATCTCTTTTTCGTTGGTGTTATCTGTTCCGTTGCATAGTCAAAGACGAGATGATTGTGTTGTTGTTGTTGTTGTTGTAATTTTAGTTGCTATGTCTATGGCAAACAATACGGTACTTTTAACACCAGCCCTGGAAACAGGGCCAACACAGAAGCGACAGACGCACGGCTGCCGTTCGAGCAGCAGCTGGCCCTTAGATATCAGATACAGATACAGCCAACAGCTAACAGATACAGCCAACAGCTACAAGCTATAGATACACGTCAACCAGATACATTTCAGCCACATGGCACACGGAGAGGAAACGCATTTGCATATGAATGTGGCAATGATTACAAATTTCGCTCGTAAAAATGTTCAGTTTGTTTCTGTTTTTTGTTTTTGTTTTTTTGTTTCAGACTCTTCGTAGGCATAATTAACAATAGATGGATCGATCTGGTCTGTATGCGTTGCGGTTGCGGTTGCGGCAATTTACAGGCTGATTGTGAGATACAATCTACGTATCGTGTTCGATTTGATAGCCAATGTCAATGGACTCTTTTGGTGGGAAAGTGTTGAGTCTGCATTATGCAGATTACAATTTTTCATTGAGGGAATCGAGAAAATCAACCTCAACCTCCAACCGATCGTGAACGTGAACGTGAACCTTTCACAGCCAATTAATAGCGGCTAACAAGATCGATAAGCGACAACGATCGACAAGTTAACTGCATAGTTAATAGATTAGCCATGCCTGTTGCCGGACACAGTCGGACAACGCCCACGGTCGGAGAGCGCAGGATCGCCTCACACACTCACCAAGCCTCTTCATGGGTGTGTGTGTGTGTGTGTGTGTGTGTGTGAGTGTGTGCATGTGCGTGTTGGCCAGTTCTGGCCGATCATTGCTGACGATCCTCTCTACTGCCTCCAGTCCTCGTTTTGTGTTTATTATGGCGCGTTTCGTTAATTTCTTGGCGCCATCATCATCGTCGCCGTCGTCGTCGTCGTCGCAGTTACCTCCTCTTCTCTACCTCTGCGTCTCAGTCAGCCTCTCCCTCGGCTCGTCCTCGTCTCCTTCTGCCTTTTGGTTTGCTGCGTCATAAAATTAAAACTCTTCACTCCATCATTTTCGTGTGCGAGTGCAACATTTGACAGGTAAACGTCTGGGAAAAAAATAAAAATATATGTATAACCTTCCGATGGACCGCCGGTTATCGCAGCCGCGCCCCTTCTCGAGGAATCTGAATATGGGAGGCTGTAGCACACGGAATACGAAATGCTCTTTAAGAAGTGTAGGTTATATAACGCGATTCTAGCATTTTAAAAGCAAACTCTCGAGATGAAACAAAAATCCGAAATATAAAGCGAAATTTCGGGGTAAAATAATTATAAAATAAAATCATTTTTAATATTGTTCGATTTTAAATTTATTCATTTATTTTCAATATTTCTTTTAGAAATTTAAAAGAAATTTAAAGTATTCATTTTAAACCTATTTCTACTAAACCTATTTCCATTTAACATATTTCTTTTAAACCTATTTCTGCTTAACCTATTTTTATTAAACCTATTTCTAGTTACCTATTTCTGGCTAATACCATTATTAAGGCGCCAGCGTATGTTCTAGTAGGCTTAGGGCTATGCAAAATAGATATTTCAATATAGATATATATATATATATATATTCACAAAATTCCACACCAATAAGTTTTATCATGATAAGAGATTCTTATATATGAGATGTGCGAGCTTTTCCCTGCTCTTTCACATATAATTCCCAACTGCAGAGCATTCCCCATTCGTTGCGCCAGTCTGTATATTTTCTTCAAAACATTCTTTCAAAAATATATATATTTTTCACAGTCCCCTCGCGCGTCGTTGTTGATGTGCAGTTAGTTATATTTTTGACAGATTTATTAGGTAATATTAATATTTTATATGTGCCATAGGAGGCTGCCCGTGTTATCACCTGAACTGGGTGTAGAGTCTGCTGTAGGTCAGGAATAGACGCCCTGCCACAGCGTCACTGAGAGTGCACGTTGTTTGCATAAGGGCAGACAAGAAGCAGTTCACGGGATCTACAAGATCGCTAAAGATCGACAAGGCCCCAAAATGAGCAATCTCTCTCTCTCTCTTTCTCTTCTTCTATTACTGTGCTTCTTTTCATGTCGTTGTTTGCCTTTGTCTGCTGACTGGACGAACGTGTGAAAATACATTTGCATATTCAATCAATGGCACAATAAATACGACAGTTCGCGATCACATTCCGCGCTACATACATGCTACATACGAATTCATACAGACTCGTTAAACAAGATTTACATACGACAATAACAAGGTATCTGCAGACTGCCCGCTCAGTTTTGAAGATTTCAGCCCGTGACTTTTGCATTCGAATTGAAAGTGTCAACACTTTTGGTAGCAGCTTCGCATATTGCCGCACGCAGCGACCCGTAAACAAGATGACACAGACGAGAAAGAGGAAGAGCGAGAGGAGGAGCGAGCGTGCGGGAGTTGACCAAAAAATCTAAAAATCATGCTCGAACTGTGCCCGAACTGGGCTCGATCTGTTAATAGCCACGATGACTGGACACTTGTCGAATATATTTGCGTGGGCCGACGGAATATTTTCACTTCACTCCTTTCTCAGTCTATTTTCGTTCCGAATTTGTATCAAAAATTAACAGTTTGCCCAATTTGGCAAGGTAAATACCAAATATTTTTTGGTGTCTTCTACGCAAAAATTCCTTTATTAAAGGCGCACGCTTCGGCTGTCGATTGTCGCCCCGAAGACGCGACACATCTGGCCGGACAGGCCGACACACGCGCGACGCTCCCTCTCGCAGCTTCCGCTGTGATAAGCGCGCTGCAGCTGCAATTGGAGCACTTCTACTATCGGGGCACACTATCTGGGGCTGCCCCGTGCCGCGCTCTAATGCAAAACCATAAAACAAATTATGAGCGATACGCTAAATCAACGAGTTGCGCTCAAGCGGCGCCCGGCTGGCAGTTTGGGGTGTGGGGCATCTTTTTGGGAGGTACGTGGCACTTTTGACTTAATGAAAATGTTGGCACTACAAGTCAAGTGCTGCGAGGCGCAGCCAAGCGGCAGTGGCAGTGGCAGCGGCAGTGGCTGTGGCAGGGGCAGGGGCAGACACACTCTCGAGCTGCCGCACGCAAGTGAAAAATGTTGGCGCCAGGCGCCACTAAAAAATCTTATGAATGAAGTAGACACATTTTTCTACATACCCTTTCCCTTGCCGCACTTGGGCATACATCTCTGTTTGTTCGGTGTGCGGCTCAAGCGTTGACCGGAATCGCGTTTGAAGTGCATACAGACAACTCTTCGCTTCCAATCTCTGTCTGCCTCTACTGTCTTCTGCGCTCTGTCTTAGTCTCTCTCTCTCTCTCTCTCTCTCTCGGTCTGCGCTCATTATAATAAAATGTTTCCTAGAAAGTTCTCGTATTTATTAAGTTATTAAAATGAAATTAAGGTGCCTACTTAGCCGAGCGAACTGCCCGAAATTCTTTGCGCTAATTATAATATTTATTTCATAGGAAAAATACCAAAAAACAAAACAAAGTTATAAATATTTGAAAATTGAACACTTTGTGTATTGTTATTCAATATTTATTGGGCAATGTTTGCACGAAAGAAAGAAAACAAGATAACAACAATTTCTAAAAAGCTTATCAAACCTAGATAATCTAATGATCTTAGTAAATATTATTAAAGCTTTTGATAATAACAATAATAATGATATACTATGTTAGTACGAAGAGCTTGTAGAGATGGCAGGGGAAGCTGTGGGGAGCTGAGTTTAGGCAAACAATGTTTATATGGTTTATTATTAAGTTTTAAAAGTTTATAGGGTTCACTTGTTGCAAAGAAGCTATTATATTATTTGACTTTTAAATATGTGATAATTATCTATAGGGAAATAATGTTAGCTATTTAGATTTAATGACTAAAGAAAGGAACTCTTACTAAATATTTTATCATTTTAGCCTTGCTACTCTTGTATTATTTTATGTTTTATTTATAAGGTCAGAAAATTTATAATATTTATTATGCCGATTTTAGATTCATATTATTCTTTTACATATAGTATTTTATTATTTATAATATTAATATTCAGGGAAACTACTTTTTTACTCTTTATTTATATATATCATTTAAGTATCGTATTATTATATATGGTAAAAGTTGGTATTGTTTATCATTTTGATTAAACGTTTCTTGAGGATTTTCTAGTAAGGAAAGCACCTTATGATAGTGAAGTCGATTCGTATTATTTCTTTTTTATCTATCAATCTATAGTAATATTTATATATTTTTGTAAATTTATATTGTAGGCAATATCTGTGAATATTCCCTTCCCATTGTTTTTATTATGCTTCACATATCCATAGACCTGTGGGCAACGCACCCACAAACCTTTATCAATCGCACTTGTCGGGGGCTTTCCAGATGCATTTCCATTGGCAGCTCGAGCTGTCACTACCTGCGGAACAAGCAGAAGCAGAAGCAGCATCGGATCGAGCGTGCGTTTCACATTAAATCTACGCACTAAAAGCATTAATCACCATTTTCACGCGACGCGCCTGTCCTGCCGGCGCAGACTGCACTAGAGCGAGAGAGAGGGAGCGAGCGAGAAATGAACCTGCCGCAAGGTGCTTCCTGGAAAAGTGCAGCGCCTGCGCCGCCGTCGCCGCGTGTTGACTAATGACGCGCATTTAGCAGCGATTAATGATTTTTACGAGCCGCCATAATTTTATGGCACATCAACTGATCGCTGGCTAGTGGAAATTCCAGCGAATTTTCCCGCTGCCAGGCCATTGACAAAGCCGCGAGGGAGTGGGAGAGGGAGAGGGAGCGGGAGCGGGAAAAGCTGCAACCTGCTGCGGTTTTATTATCCTATACCTGGCACCGGCGTTACGCGCACAATGCCAGGCTACTTGAGATTTTATGGGCGGCTTCATTGTGCGCGCTCTCTCTCTCTGCGAAACGGGTGTATTCAAATGTATTCGGAAAATGCTAATCAAGCAGGGACTGGCCCGCTCTCCCTCTCCCTCCGTCTGAGGTTTGAATAGGGCGTTTGTATGACAGCTAATGTCTCGCATAATAGAAATCACCTACTTAGGAATCAAGTGCAAATTGTGAGCCCACTTGAAACGGATTCCCGATCTTCGTCTCTCCCTCTCTCCCTCTGCCTCAGCGGGCCATGTAATCCTCGTATAATTGAAACAAAATGCAATTTGTTTTTACAGTTTGTCGCAGCCTTTAAGATCCCATTTTGGGTTTGTTTTCATTTCGCTGCAAGACCGAGCCAGGCACAGATACATATATGAGATATGCGCGTTTCTACAGAGATTTGCTTAAAGGATTTGGTCCGTCTTGCTTCGCAATTGTTCGAGACTCGTATGTGTGTGTGTGTGGCATGTGTGTGCAGTTGTCTCCGCTTTTGGTTTATTTTTACTGCTGCTTAAACAATTTTCGCTTAAATTGTTTGTGGCAAATGGGATTTGGGTTCGCCACAAGAGGCTTGGTTTGGTTTGGTTAAAGGATAACAATCGTTTTGCCTTTGTTGACAATTTCCGATCGTTTGCCAAACAAAGAGGGGCGACAATTGCGGGCATGTTGTCATCTGTTTACCGATCTGTTTATCTCATTCTCCCATTGTGGAGCCGGGCCCCCGGGGCCAAACAGCTGTCGCAGGTCCCCGGCATAAACAAGGATCGATCGCGCTTGAGAACTAAACGAAGATCCCTGAAAAAACGATCATAGTGACATCTGAAATTCTTTATATATATAGCATACAGTATCTACATATCTTTTACAAATCTGCATGATATTGATTTATTTTGATTTTCCTTTCTTATTATGTTTTTAAAAATGTCGGCATGCAGGTTTGCTTTTGTTTTGATTTCGTTTTATAATATATAATAAATGTACTTTTTTGTAAATTTCCGAATATTTCTTTGGATTTGAGGCATTTTTACTTTAGTCATGGTTTTAATTCTTTATTCGCTCTGCAATAGAATCTAATGCGTATAGAAACATTTTTGATTTAATTTGTCTTTAAAGAAACATATAATAAATGTAAAATATTGATAAAAAATCAAACTTATATACGAATATAATTTAAAAGTACTTCCCGAATTGAATTGTGGAAAATTATAAACATTGTGGTTAAAATATGAATAATTTAGTATGGCAAGGTTTTATTCTTCCTCTTGTTTAGTTTTTTCCCATCTCGAGCACTTTTTGCTTTATGATAATCACGCCCCGCACATCGTTTTTTCTTTTCTTTTGGCCAATGCATATGGAGAGCTCTTCGGCATACCACAAACGATTATCTGCCTCAAAGCACACTCGACCCCGTCCAGGTACAAGCACACATACTCGGCGTCCTCTGGACAGGGACTGGGACTGCGACAGAGACAGGGACTGGGACAGGGACAGCGGTCGAACAATGGCAGCGGTTAAAGTACAAAGCATCGCACTTTATTAACTACTTGAGATTAGGGCTGATAAGGAGATAATCCCCGTCGGTCGGCAACTGAACTCAAAGTGCACCGCGCCGCACCGATACTCCTACTCCCGCTCCTACTTCGATTCCGACTCCTACTCCCACTCCTACTCCTACTCCTGCTGCAGCATCTCGGGCAACTCGGTAGCTGTTGCCGGTGTAATAAGCATAACAATATCGTTGTCCGCCCAATTGACAAGCGGGATCGGGCCCGGGGCCGCAGCAGCTATCTGGAGCAGCTCTGCAGCCGTGTAAAATAGATCACAGGTACAGGGGCAGGCTGTGATCTCAGGTGAGATCAATGGCAGCCAGTCAGCGAGAGAGAGAGGGAGAGAGATGAGGCTTATCGTGTGTTGTTGACGAGCGAAGCCGGCGAAGCGCGTCCATCCACACGTCACTGCACTTTCATCTCGATCTATACTCATCATCATTCCGTCATCCACTCAGTCGCTATCTGCCTCCGAGCAGGCGCAGCTGCCTTTGATCAGTCTAGCGTAATTTTAAGCCAAATTGGTTGCCCTTTGAGGCCCTCTCGAGCCGCTCGAGCTGAGATTCTCTTCTCTTTTCTTATTTTTTTGTTGGGCTGCGGGTTCACGCTGTTTTTGACGGGCTCTCGCTCTGCCTGGTGCCGGGGTGCCAATGTCAGGGAGATCCTTTGGCGTTGCTCTGCCGCACTTACTCAATGCATCGGTGTGAAGTCGTAACATCTCCTGGTAGTGCTACTGCTCGGGTAGTTCGATCCACGCATTCACCCCGCGTTGCTCTATGCTCTTTTCAGCCGTGGAGCCGGAGCTACTGCTGTGTAATGGGATTTACTTGCATTCCATTGTCCTCTGGCATATTTCTTATAATTTGCTATACTCAGCGCGTATTTCATAGTACCCCCTGGGTACTTGTGTTTTATTTGGGTTTTACGGTGGCAAGAGCTAAGCAAAGAAGGTCCTGCCGCGTCTTTGTAGTGTATATAAACAAGGTATTATCTTAAGTATTGAAAAAAACAAGATTCCTGTATTTGAAAACTGGAACTACAGAGAGTTTTCGGGTAGAAAATGCCATTTTTGATGTAAACTTTTGGATACCTTAAGAGAAGTTTTTATGTTTGTAGTACGATGGTTAAGTTTGCAGATCTTAAGCCTGGAACTGATAAATTTTTTTATACTCCAAAGGAAACTTCATAAATTTATCGACTGATTTTAATCTATTTTAAACCTATTATAAAACTAAAAAAAACCTCCTTATTTAAATTTAGTGCAACTTTTGGAAATTTAAAGATTTTGAGCTTAAACTTTTGGAAAACCTAGAAAAATACTTTTTTTTTTTACTTCATTACGATAATTAAAGAGATCTCAATCCAGAAACTTGTAGATTTTTAGAAACAACTCTTGTATAACCCACAACGTTCTAGGGAATACCTTTAAGCTATTATTATGTACATATTAGCATTGCTTTGCTACAGTTGAGCTCATTTCCCGTTGAATTGAAGCCTAGATAATCCCGTTAAAAGCCAACTGCATACTCAATTGGTTACTCGGATCAGCGACCTGCTCAACAAGAAGATTTGCCCCTCTGGCTGGGGAGACAGTTTGACGGACTTGCCGGAGGCCAAATGAGGCATGACAACGCTTCAAGTGTTTATGCAAATGCATTTTAACACCTGCTCAACAAATATTTCCCAACTGCTCACAATAATATTGATAATTTTTATAAATACCACAAGAGTGCGGGATGAAGGGAAGAGCGGCGGGTACTGCGTAGCGGGTAACTTCACGTTACCGTCCCGACGAGGTAAATATGTAATAACTGTGCGGCGTAAACGTGAGGCGTAAATTAATTCTATTGAAGTCGCTTTTGCTTGGCTGCGACTGCACTTCGAGTTCCGTGGAACGTCTCGGCCGGCTGCAGTGCAGCCAAAGCTGTGAGCAAACAGAGGCTGGAAAAAAAGTGTTGAATCGAATGCTGTGTTTGCGCTTGCTCGGCTCCAGGTCTGCTGCTGCTGCTGCTGCTCATCGTGTTGCTCATCGTTGTCGAAGCTCGGCGAGCTCATTATGCGATCGCGTTAAGCTGTGAAATTTATTGTTTACCCAGCCATAATAGGGGCCAACATCTTGCGAGCAGTAGCAGTGCAGCAGAGACTACTTAGTCGTTGTCTAATCTTCGACTATTGACAAAAACTCAATACCAGTAGTTGCCAGTCGGCAGTTGGCATTGGCATTGGCATTTATGAATTATGGATATGGAAATGGAAATGTGGAAATGGCAAGAAGCAATGCGGGTCTTCGGGCGAACAAATGTTTTATTAATGCGTTTCTTAGCTGTTTGACTTGGTGTGGGCAGACTGTCGCTCTCTCTCTCTCTCTCTAAGCGAGACAAATTACCGCGTTTCAACACATGCAGCCGCCTGGAGTAGCATGTCCAAGCGGGATCGCACAGCGCCAAGTGGCCCTTTTGGCGCCCAATGCAATTGTGTGGCTGCTGCCCCTCGCCCTGTCGGTTCTGCCTTTTCGGTGGTCATTAATAAAAATGTTTTTGTTGCCTCCCATCGGCCATAAGCCATACGAAAAACAAACAAATGTACAGGCCACGTTCTGATGGTGGCCCAGACACACACACACGCATACGCAGGCCCCTTCTTTGGGTCAAATAAGCCAAGTCAGCGACGTGAGCATGAATCAACCTGTCAAAAGTCTCGTTAACGCCAACAGCAGCAGCGATTTGTGGTACCTCTTGGCCTTCCACGCCGGACAGGGTCACAACGACTGCAGCCATGAGCTACACAGTGCGTGTGGAAATATTAGAAACACATGCCACAATAAGTTCAATCAAGTTATGTATAAAGAATGAGAGTCCAAGTGCCTCGACAAGTCAACAGATTCTGCGCTTACCTACACAAGCCTCTGGGCCCATGCCTCAAAACCAGCTGAAAACCAAGAAAATTTCATTAAATACCGCATTTGGGCAGCCAAAAACTGTGGCGCCAGTGCACAGCTCGGCTGCTCGCCGCATCCCATGTCCCAATAATCTCGACAACTGCACAACGAGAGCACGAACAAATAAGCAGCAATTTCTTCATGTTGCCAGCAAAATGCGAAGCTGGAATGCGAACGAGAAGGGAACGTATGAACGAGGCAATGAAGTGCGCCGTCGCGCTGCTAAACGATCTTGCCACCGCCCGTCCACACCATGCCACACACAAGCAGGCACAGGGCAGCGAGGGAGGTAGGGAGAGGAAGGTGCACACGACGCACGCACGAACTCCGAACTTGAAGCAGCGCCAGCGCCAGTCCGAACCGAGCTTGGCCCTTGCAGCCAACGGCAGCCGACTGGCGCTATCGTCATCGTCTGGCCCGGAGAGACGGAGACTGAGACTGCGACTGTAGTCTCGCTTTGGGTCCGGCTGTGGGTCTCCCTGCCGCTGCTGCTGCTGCCTGTGCCACACCGAAATCAGAGGTGCAAATACGCTGGGACCAGTCTCCAATTTGTGCTGGAAAGTGATCATTCATGCGCCGAAGCTGTGTTTCCACAGTTGTTGTGTGCTCATGTTGGAATACCCCGTGCAATGCTACTATAGGGTTAGATATTTTCATTGCGTGTTATATTCAGATTTAACTAGATCTTAAATCTAGAAATCTGTAGAAAAATACACGGCACAAAACAAAATTAAAAGAGATTTATTTGTTAGTTTGATATTATATTGTTATTTAAAATACTGAATTTTATATAGATTTTCCAGTTTTATATAGATCATATAGCATTTAACAAAGATCAGTAGAAAAATAAACTGCAGATAAATAATAAAATATATGAAGATATTTAAAAGTAAATTTGAGATATTTTGAAAATGTAAGATCTATAGAATTGATTTACTCCTAGTTTCAGGGTATTTCCTCACTTGTTTCCACATTTGTTAGGTGCTCTGTTGAGTAAGGCTTCGATAGGCCAAACAACTGAATGAAATACATTATCTTAAACTCAGTTTTATAAAATACTTAACAGAGAACTGTTAAAAAATAAACAATATAGATTTGAAGAGGTATATAAATAAACTTTATGCTAATTTTAGATTTAACATTATTTTAAATGACTTAATGAATAAGTTAACATTTCAAAATTTCATATACTCTTTGCTACAGGGTATTCCCTCATCTTCACTCCGCTCGCAGCTTGTTATCTTGCGCTTAACTTGATGATGATTTTACGTTTCTGTCTTTGCCCTCTGGTCGTCTGATCGTCGACTTCTCGTTCGTCGCCATGGTCGAGAAAGGAAATGAAATATTTGTCTGGTCTAAAAGTTATCATTTTATTAAAAAGCGGAGGCAATCAACGCATTCACATATTAAAACCGAACTGGCGTCGACTTGTGGGATCTCGAGAAACGAGTCCGAACCAAAAAAAAAAAAACAAAAACAAGAAAAGAAGAAAAAGAAGACTGTAGGAATCACGTTAAGTTTATAGGTCGCAGCGCACAGGCAGACAGACACATGGAAAGTGATTCACTTGGGTTTCGGTTTGGGTTTGGGTTTGGGTCGGACGACTGGAGACAGGGGCGTGTTTGGACGACGCGTCGCGCCAGTCAACTGACCAAAAACTGTCTGAGAGCTGAGGATAGTTGTGGGCATGTCCTAGTTAGGTTGACACGAGGTGGGCGTGAATCTGGCGAACATTTGTTGGCTTTGATTGGAGAAAGGAATAAGAAACCAGTTAGGGCCTGACTAATGTGCGATCACTGAAGGATCTTTGCGACTTGGGTTACAGCTGGCGCTGAAGGCGTTTTGTGTGCCATGTCACATCAAAGTGCTGTTCCATGTCAGCAGGACAAGGATGGGTGTCAGATGTGACTATTTAGTAGACAACAACTACGAGTATTTCTACTCATAGCTCAATCAAACCCGGGGGCAGTAAACCTCGTCTACGCTGCCTGCTCCCTCCCACACTGCCAGCTTGGCTAGCTTTATAAACTGTCCATATAAATGTAGAAATTAATTATAGTTTTATCATCGCGCGATGCAGGACCCACAGCAGCGCATTGGGGGCCGTATAAAAGACAAAACATTGAAATCCAATTAAATGGGGGAATCATTAAAGTGCCAGCATGAAGCATGGAGCTGCCTGCAGTTCCTCCAATTTCCAATGTTTTTAATTGCCGATTTCATAAGAGACAACAGGTTGCTGCAGCGATTCGAAGAGAGACAGAGCTGCCCATTATCATATTAACGCCCCAGCACTTGCTCGGCGTCCCAGCTACATCTAATGCCCATCAAATGCAGCCCACACTTTTTCCTCCACTGTCTCTTCATGTTCCCAAATCTTTTGGAAATGAAGAAAAACCCAAAAAAAAATAAAACATAAACAGAATTTTTGATTGATGTCCTTGGCCCGTCGTACGATCAGCCTAAACGGCTGCAATAAAAAACTTACCACGTTTTGGGGCACAGCGGGCGGTGCCCTGGCGCCAGTGATATATTTCACCCTTTTCCCAACCGACTGGGAACTGACCGGGCCCGGCCAGGCTGCCTGAGAATCTCTCGATGCAAAGACGGAGGCGACATTCGGATTGCAGACAACGTAGAGAACGAACCCAACCGAAACGAGGAGAGAGAACACAGAATAAAAAGGTGGAAATGTTAAAATTTAATTATGGGTTCAGTTTCTGGACGTGTCTTATAAAGATACACACTCACACACACACACCAACTCAGGCTTATATCACTGCAATAAAACACGCCGTTCGAGTGTAGAAAAGTCAACAAAAATTTGTTTTTAATTTACAATTTAATATGCGTTATAAAAAATTGGGCTCAATGACGAGACATAAATATTTATGAAGGACTGTAGTGGACGCCAGTCGCCCCGAAAAGGGCAGCCCGAAGCAGGAAAACGATCTAAGTTTTCGGACTCTGCTGGATGCCCTACAGCAACAGGGTATCGGCGGCTAAGGATACGCCGAACGCTACAGCAGGTTCTTAAAATGGTATGAAGTGAAGATTTCAGAACCATTTATTAGGGAAACTGATTGTAATTGATCTCGATAAAATGATCGCGAAGGGAAAATTTCCTGGAATTATGTGATTAAAACTGTGATATGAGGATGATTTTGGAAAAGCGGAGGAGTTTTATGGCACAGGCACGCTTTAAAGAGGCGTTCCTAGAGAGATTTATAGAGTTTTATAAATAAAATTGTGATATATGATGCAATATTGCAAGATATTATAAAACAAGGTTAAACACAGTTGGGTTCTATTCAAAACAGATATGATTCAAGTATAATACTAGTGATATTATCCAACTTTAAGAAATCTGCAGCGAAGTAGGAAGATTTATTAAATTTATAGGATATAGTATTGATATTTGATATATACATATATGAAAATATGATATAAGATTGCATGATATTACATACAACATTAACTTTGGAAATTATATAGGATAGTTCCAATGGAATTTCATAAAATACCATCAGATATAATGTGAAACTTGCCAAGTGTGAGAAATCCGAATTTCCTAATGAAATATGATATAATATTGCAAGCTATTAGAGAGAAAATAAACATAAAATATAACATAGAATAGTTCTTTAGGAATTTTATAAAATATTCGTTTTTATATATGTCCGAAACTAGCCAAGTGTGAGACATCTGTATAAGCTATGCGCATAACTGTCCTAGTTTGGTCTATAGCCATATTAGCCTTATAATAACTGCGCCTAATGAACTTGCTAATCTTTAATGATTCGTTTCGGAGTCGAGTCGTGCATGCCCCACTGCGAAATTTCCCACATGCGCAGGCAGACACGCTCCAAAGAATTTGTCAAAGGCAACTAGCAACATTTTCGACGCGACTCGCCTCAAATACTTGTGCCACACACACACACACACACACACGCGGACAGACAGACTTGGCTACTCACAGCTCAGGGGGCTACCCTCAGTCGCCGAATTGCAGGCCGCATAAATTGCCAAACTTGGTCGCTCCAACGTCGCTTCCCCCAGCCGCGATCCTCTCCCTACAAGCATCTGACTGTGTCTCTGTTTTGACATTTAGAGGCGCTGTCGCTGTCGCCATACGCGAGCTGAGACTCGAGACCAGAGCGCCTCATTATTTATTATGAATTCTATAAATATTAATGGATTTTTAAATGCAATTATAACAACTAATTAATAATGTGCATTTTTAATCGTGCCCCAGCGGAACGGACACCGTATCCGTCGACTCGAAGTATCCGTCTGCGACTCCGACTCCGAGAGTCCATTTGACGTATTGGCTGACGTATTTATTGCATGTTTTCTCGCTTGAATCTTGGACCGCGTTCACGTCCATGTGCTCCTCCTGGAGGTGCGCGAAAAAATTAAACGAGAATGTCTGACAGAATTTATTTTAATTAGTGCGTTGGCGCTGTGAGTGGCATGTCAAATGAGTGCGTCCGACTGGCCAGGCGAATGGGCGTCTGATCTGACTGATCTGACTGATCAGCTCACGGTCGTTTGGCTGCCATGCAAAACGCTCAAGTGGTCAATGACAAATCTGCAGGGGTAGAGAGAGAGCGATACTCGAGGCCAGCCTCCTGCGTTGACACGAAGATCAGAGCACACAAAGCCGCCAGAGATCGCGATCCTGATCGCGGTTGAGCTGCAAGATCGGCAAGATTGAAGATCGAAGTTGGGCAAATCTCTATCCGTATCGATTACACAGATCGACTTCTGTTCTCAGGTCAATTGCCGCCAGGCCAAGAGTAAAGAGAAGCCGACGCCGCCGCCGCCGTCGCCGTCACCGATCGCGTCCGTTGTAATCGATATGGCGAAACGTTTGCAATCGATACCGCAGTCGGGAAAATGTATCTTAAGTAGCAATGTAAATGTAATGTGTCCAGATGCCGAGCTGGCGATAAGAGCGCCCCGGTGGCGACGTCTAGATGAGCACGACGAACCGTCGTCGCAGCAGATCGGTAGCCTGCGCTGCGCTGCCCTCTCGCTCTCTCTCTCTCTCTATCTCTCGCGCACACACTCTCTACACTGTTAATGTATCTAACAGATACTTATGGATTTCGGGTCTTGTGACAGGCGTCCGCTGTGCACCCAGCCAGGGGCAGACGGTTAAAGTGGAGCCCCACAACGTGAGAAATATAAATATGCAAAGCGATCGCGATGGAAAAAGGTTGCAGGAAGGTGGCTACAATCGATGATCGAAGATTGGGGGGGAGACAGCGGGTCCATCGATCCGGAGAAACAAACATCTTAACAAATTATATGGTGGTCGATGTCTGGCGCGTCCAACTCTCGTTCATCTCGACTGATCGACGTCGTCGTCAAGTATCTCAACTAGTAGCCGCTAGGCAGCCACGGAAAGTGATCATCTCAACGACAGGCCATCGATCATGCCACAGCCGGAGACGGAGACGGAGACGAAGACGGAGACGGCGAACGGAGCTCATGCTGGTCGCTCGACTCTTCTCTCCCTCGGTTTTTCTCTCCCTCTCATGTTGTTTGTATAGCCTGCCTGGCAAATGCTTAGAAAAGAGTATACTTGGTTTATGGAAATGCTGGTAGGCAGAAGGCGTGGCACACCTCCTGTGTTATCCTATATTTTCTAATATTTTTCCATCCTGTCTGTTTGAACGCTGAAATCTCAGCTGTTATCAAGGCTAGAGATACCAAATTTGGCTTGAAATATTCTGTATATTCTACACAGTTTATTTCAAATATCAGTTGGCTGCCCACAGTCCACGCAAATGGGTATTGTGTGATTATTAAGCGTAGTATATGAGGCACAATACTCTGCTTTGACATGCATATAGATAAATATCACGCACAACTATGCTACAAATTTCAAACTGATCGAAACATTATTAGAGAAGTGAATCCTGTCCGCGTTTTTCTGAGTCTCGAGCAGTTTGAGACTTTGAAAGAGGTTTAGATCAAATTTGCTGTAATGTATTAGGTTATTGGGTATTTTGCAGTTGATCTTCCACGACTGTAGGTTCTGTTTTTTGGCTACAACTTTGGCCCAACCGTGGTAGAAAGCGTGTTGGAAAATTAAATCATCGTTGACCTGTTGTTGTTGCTGTTTTGCCGTTGTCTCTCCGCCGTTGGCCTAATGATGCACAACGCACCTTGAGCTGCGGCTTAGTAGTAGAGTATCTACCCGAGCAGAGATCTCTATCAGCGAGTTAACTCGTTTAGCATTTAGTTGCAGGCGCCTGACGATGGGATTCGGGCTGCAACTGCGACTGCGACTGCGACTGGTTCTTATCGCATCGCTTGCATCGCTGGCTTGGAGTTTTCTCAGGATTTCTCAGGCGAGGGGGCGCGCCCTGTGCCAGTATGTGGCTGCTTATTAGGCGCAGACAGTGTCGTTTATATCATTTATATTATTTTATGATCATCGTTTTACAGATCTTTCCTTTTGTTTTTTCATAAATTATATGTGTAACCTGTCGCGCAGGTGACAATCCGAGTAGAGAGGTTGTGGTACGGGTTAATTAGGGTTAGCTAGCATGATTTATTGGTATGCGACGAGCCGGGGCAGGGCAGGGCAACCTGTCTGGCCCGTTGATTATGGCCCCAAAAAAACCAAGCTTGATGGTCTTTTAATACGCGCTTTTCCCAGCATATCATCTATCGATTGCTTATGTTTTAATTAGCCAAATGATTTGATGCTGCCTGTCTGCAGCTTCATCATGGCTACGCTGACGTGGGCAGCTCTCGGATATTGCTCTAACGGTAGCTGTTAGCCGGCGGCACGCAGCTCAGCTACGCTTCGCTCAGCTCTTATCAAAACCAAACACATGTCGCTACCGTGCAGGCAGGCAGGCAGATGCTCTGTCGGCAGATAAGCGCACACACAAAGGACAAGTGGTCCAGGCAGCGGGTCTGTCGGGGAGAGAGGACTGGCTGAACTGGCGCCAAACATTGCCGGCCACTTGTCGCGTCGTGCGACAAACGAACAATAGAAAATTATTACTTCAATTGGCGACAACGTCGGACGAGCTGCTGCGACAACGGACACGTCCTCCGTGTCGTCTCTCGGTCAGGTACGACCGACAACTCAAGTTGAAAGCGTACCGCCTACAGATCGCTTCACACTCTCGCCCTGTGTGTCTGTCTCTTCGTTTCCTTGACCTTGCCGCGTTTAGTGACACAATTACACCTGACTAACTCAACTATCTGCAACATAGATCTGCCATAAAAGTGTCTGCCACGCCCCCGCCCCAGCATCTGCTGCTGCTGCTGCCCAGCATCATGCAACATGCAGCGACTACTGTGCCGCCTTTGTCCTTTGTTTCCCATCGAGCTGCCAGGCGTGAAACGTTACAATTTCATATCTTTTGTTTCCACTCGAGCCATAAAAAGTTTGCCCAGTTATTTGTACAAATATTTTACGATGCACTGGCGCCTGCTCCGGGTACGATCTCGCTGCCATCCCCTTTTGCCGGAGATATGCCGTCTACAGAGCATAGAGTCGGCCCTCGATCGGACGCGTTGTGTCGCGCGAATCTGCCGCGTTTTTAGCCGGAATCCCTCTTTCTAGTCGGCTGACAGTGAAGTCAAGCCCGAAATTAGTCGCCGCGACGACAATTTGCGTTGCTCCGCTTGAGCTCAAGTGCAAATTGTTTTCGGGCATTCCCAGGAAAGTGTTGGATGGGCAGCAGAACGGGGAGAGAGCAGAGGACGAGTGGAAGCCAAGTTGCAATATCTCTGTTCAAGATCAATGTTAGAAATGTGAAAAAAAAAAAAAAAAATAACATTTTATAAATGCGTGTTTTCGTTGTTTTATGAACTGATTAAACAAAACTCCTCATAGTTTATATTAATACAAGTAAATATATCTTGCGGCATATGATCGTAACTCACAATCATCTATACACTAGGTTCTAAACTGCTTCTCCTGCAATTAAACCCCAGAAAAATATCTATAAATATATTTTTGATCATATATAAGTTTGTTTAATCCTTTATACCTTAATTATACCTAAGTTACAAAGCTATAGTGCATTCTGCTCGGTCCCTTATACACCTGCACTCTAATTTAACTTATTGCTAAAATAACTTCTTTGTCTTATTACCGATCTTAACCAAATGCATCTTAACCAAATCAATTAGAAATTGTTCATTGTTAAAGACTGCAAAAATTAATGGTTCTGCTCTAAAATGTCGCTTGCAGTTCGAGTTTTTGCATTTTCGGAGGTAGTTCTAAAAATGAATAAATCATTTAATAAAAGCCTGCGTGCAATAATTATACATATTATACCAAAATTTGATGGCCCTAACTCTTAGATTATAATGCATAAAAACCTATAAACAGTGTATATTAATGTAGAAAAGGATTATATATGCTCTTTGGGATGGAAGATGTCTGTTACATGCATTTTCATACGGCGCAATGTTTTAATACTCTTAAAACTCTTGCGCAGCGGGAATAAACAGCTGTATAGCTACCCTAGAACCCAGTCAAATTGCCTTGCCTATGAATCATACACTCAACTCGTGTATTACGCATAATTTCCACATTCCTGCTGACTTCCTGCGCATAGCTGAGTCCCGAGATTAGCTTACACATTTTCCCCCATGATTAGCAGCAATTTTCCGTGCTGACAAGCACTAATCAATAGGCAGCAGGCAGCCTTAAATGAAATGTATCTATTTTCGGGAAAAAAAACTATGCCAGGCAATCTGGCAAATACGAATACAAGATAGCGGGGGCATATGTCGAAATGCCGAAACAGGCAATTAAGAAAATCAACAAAATTTATGTTTCACCTGTCTCTGCATAAAATACATAAATACAAAATGCCAGACAATGCCAAGAAGAGGCCAAAAATGGTGGCTAATTACACGCCACGTACGAGATCCCACTGTAGTGGGAAGTGGCAGCGAAGCAGACCAAGAAACAGAAACGGAAAAAGAACCCAAAGCAGACCCTCGAAACGTATGACGGCAATGAAAATAGCAACGGGCATTTTTCCAGCCGTCTCTCAATGCTGCTGCTGCTGCTGCTGGCGTTGCAGACAGGCGCGCTGTGGAAAATCTCACTTCTGAATTACAAAGCATGCCACGTTCAGGCGAGTCGGAGAGTGAGTGAGAGCGAGCGGGACGGAGAGCGCGTGCAAAGCCAGTGGCGCAGAAAAACACTGCGGCTGATGAGAATCAACAGTGCTAAGCGTCAACTTCGCCACTCGCAGCGAGTGCTGCCACAATTCGCCTCGCTGCGCCACGACTCGCTCTGTCACGGTTCGCCTCGCCTCGTGCGCGCTCGCTCGTTCGTTCGCTCTCTCTCTCAGCGCTCTCACACACACAAAATGGCGCACGAGCATCGAGAGAACGTCGCAGTGCGCCATAGTCGAAGTTCGTGCGACAGCGTAGGCGTCGGCGTCGGCGTCGGCTCAGCCAATCGGGTGCGTCGACAGCCGAACCGGTTTGACAGGTTGCCTTGCTGCTGTGCGAGAGCTCGGCTGAACCGGCTCGGCTACGACGCACACGCAGCTAAGCATCGATCGAGCTCAACTCGAGATCAGTTCGTTGCGAAACGTCGTGCGTGTCAGAACTTCTTAGCGCAGCGCAGCAAGTGAGAAACCACAAGAATTTAAGTATTTGCAGTGTCTTTGCGTAGTTTATAGTGAAAATTTATCCGAAAATGTTGTCCATGCACGAGCTAATGGATATGCGAATGCAGCAGCAGTTGGCCCATGAGCTGTACCGCCAGCAGATAATGCAGCGTATACCGGGTAAGTGGAGCGCGACTTGAAATCGATCAAGTGCCGACGGCAAAGTTGAAGATGATAATACTAGAAGAGTTTAGTTAGCTTCAGATATATTTGCAGTCTAAAATCTTAGCTGTTTCTTGAAAAAAAATTCACTCTATAAAGTATTACTTAGTAAAGAAGTTTTCAATTAACTTACATTTTATTTTAATATAAAATTTCTCTCTATATAACTTAAGAATTTCATAAGTATAAATTTAAATAAACTATTTAAATCATTCAAAGTTAATTTCAACAAAAGAAACCCAAGCTTTTATTGTGTGAATTAAACCATATACAGTATTGCTTAATAAGTAACATCATACTCACTATATAACTTAAGCAATTATTAGAAATACACATAAATAAGCTATTCAAACTCATTAAATTGATACAGTCTAATGAAATAGTCTATATTCCAATCGAAATTGTAAAAATAATTGAATACCTTCAGTTTTTATAGCATAACTTATGCGTTAGATAAAAACTAACCGAACGGGCTGGTTCTATAATTGAATATCTTAACAAATTGTTATGCCAGTGTGCCTAACGAACCCACCAAACCACTTCTCTCTCTCTGATATCCCGACTCTCTTCTCTACAGATCCCTTTCCGGCCATGATGCCGCTGCACCTGACACCGGCGCAGCCGCAAATTATGATGCCCAGCCGCCCCATGCTTCCGGGCGTGGAAGCCAAGCTGGAGAACAACGATCTGTGGCAACAATTCCATCAGATCGGCACCGAGATGATCATCACCAAGAGCGGCAGGTAGGTTTTCCCAAGAACCCAAGGATGCTATGCAAATAGCCAGAGTTTGTTCCCTCTCCCCGCACGCGAGAAGTCAAGTGCCAGGGCTGGGCCGGGTAGGGCAGGGCTGGGTATACGCGCTAGACCTATGTAAATATTTGCCATGACCCGACGCAATGCGTTGCGCTCGAAACGTGGCCTAATGTGGCGCCTGGCGATAATTCAAAACGCAGCAGGAGCAGCAACAACAAGTGCAGTCGCCGTTGCCGCCGTCCTGGCGCCGGCGCGCTCATAAAATTCTGTTCTTTCTTTCGGTCTTTCTTCTGCATCTTCTTTTGTTTCTCTACTCGCGTTGACAATGTGTGTGCCGCGCCAGAGATCTGAGAAACGCGAGAGAGAACCATAAAAACAGTTCGCTCTACCTGCGTTTTCACACTTTTCGGCCTACAATGGGCTCGCTTTGTCGTCGTCGTCGTCTCTGGCTGCCGCTGCATCCATAACTGTCTCCATAGCCAAATCCGACTATGCGACTACCGAGTGGCAGCCGAGAATTAACATAATTATGAGTCGAGCAGCGACTTTCTCGGCTCATTAGATATGCATTGATTGCTCCAGCAGCGCCGTTGCAAGCGTGGCTGCTGCTCGCCAGATCAGCTCTCTAATTGTTTGGCGCCATGTGCCGCGCTCGCGGCAATTAATCATAGAACCGAGTCGGAATTGGGATTTGTTTTTGTTACGTTTTAAATCGCTCTGCCCTGGCTCCCTGCTGCGCCTAATTACACACTTGTTAGCCCTGGCCACAAATCAAGTGCTGCCTCAATTTGATTTATTCCTAGCTCACTTAATCAACTTCTATTCTCTCTCTCTCTCTGTGTCCACCCATTTGCAGACGCATGTTCCCCTCGATGCGCGTTTCGCTCAGCGGCCTGGAGGAGGAGGCCAGCTATTGTGTCCTACTGGAGATGGTGCCCATTGGCGACTGTCGCTACAAGTTCTCCGGCTCGCAATGGGTGCCCGCGGGCGGCGCCGAGCCACAGAGCCCGCAGCGCATGTATCTGCATCCGGATAGCCCCGCAACGGGCGCACACTGGCAATCGCAGGCGCTGCTCTTCAACAAGGTCAAGCTGACCAACAACACACTCGACAGCAATGGACACGTAAGTGTTGAGCCTACGGGCATTGAGATCTCTGACATGGTTACTTACTCTCGATTATTCTCTATCAACAGATTGTGCTGGCCAGCATGCACAAGTATCAGCCGCGTCTGCATGTCATACGCAGCAGCGAGCTCACTCAGCTGCCCTGGGCGCCGCAGCAGGCGTTTGTCTTTCCGGAGACGGAGTTTGTCGCCGTCACAGCCTATCAGGTGGGTACACACACTCATACTCTCGCTCTCTCGATCTGTCTCGCCCGCATCCACTTGACGGGGACATGAACTGTCGCTAATTGCCTGCGACTGCGTCTGTCAAACTGTTTGACGCGTCGCTCAAGTGTTTGTTGGCTGACGCCAGTCTAGCTCGTATTACAAGTGTCTAAATTGAATTTCCCAAATTCTTCTCATTTGCAGAACGATCGCATTACCAAGCTGAAGATCGATAACAATCCCTTTGCCAAGGGCTTCCGTGAGTCGGGTCAGTCGCGTTGCAAGCGCAAGCTGAACAGCAGCTCCAACTCGAACAGTGCCGATTCCGAGGATGATGTGAGCAGCGTGAGCAGCTGCGATTCGCCGCAAGCCAAGCGTCAGCGTACCGATTTCGAGCAGGACTCGCAGCGCAGCCTATCGCCGGCGTACTATGCCGCTGCTGCTGCTGCTGCGGCGCGCCCGCCTCATCCGTATCAGCAACATGCGCTGAGCTATGCACCAAGTGCGGCTTTGTTGCAAGCTGCCTACTTTGCTGCAGCGCCGTTGCCACCCACTGCACCCGTTCCAGCCGCACCAGAAGTGCCCGTCGCATCCGCAGCCAGCACTGCAACAAGCTCACCACGTGCAAAAACCTCCACAAAGCGCAACAGTTTCAGCATTTCGGCCATTTTGGCTTACTAATGCTACTATTGTTGTCTCCCTCTCAGCTTTGTTGTGATTACAGTGTGCAGTATGTTAGGCTTAAGTTGTGTATTCTGTTAATTAGTTTTAAGTGCAGTATGCAAATAAAGCAAAAATACTAGAAATGCAAGTAATTAATCGATAATTTGAAGTGCAGCTTCATTCGCAGCAATTGCACGCTTAACTTAACAGCCATGTTAATGCGCACTGTTAGTCCTTACATGTAAATGTAAATCGAAAGCCTGAAACCAGTTATCGATAGGCAGCTCTGGCAGCCCACGCGTCATGCTCGCAGCCTGCACTCAAGCCGTGCGCAACCTTCGCTGCTTCCGTTTTTACAGGTTTTGCGAGAATGAAAACAACTTTGGCGGGCCAAGTCAAGTCCAAATTAATGCGCTCCATCAGCGCGCCACTCCAAGCCAGGCCTAAAACCAACTCCGGTAGTAGTTAAAACAATTCTCGCAGATAAGGCATCCATTATGAGCAGCGATTTGACGGCTTCGCTGGCGTTTGGTCTTTGCCGACCTGATGACGCAGCATCGCCAGCGGCGGCAGCTCCTCTTGCTGCTGCTGCTGCTGCTGTGCATCTCGCGCGGCTTGTGAAATTTTCGTTTTTATCGCACCTTTTATGGCCAATGGCCACTGAAGGATTGGGATTGAATGTGCATGTGTGTAGAGGGGGAGGGGTAACCGGGGATCGGTGGCCACTCTTCGTGCATTATTATCGCGTCAAATGCGACAAATCTGTCTGCGCGGGCGGCGGCTGCCTTTTTAGCTTGTATAATTGGCTCGATAAGCCAGCGGGAGCAGCGCGGCATGCAGCGGGTGCTGCTACGCCTGCGTGAGGTCTAAGCAGCCCACGGCATCGATCTCTCTCTCTCGCTCTCGACCGGCATACCGCTTCCGAAACGGTGGCGCCAAATGTTACGCGCTTAAAAACCTTAATTAAGCATCAAGTTGCAGTTAGAAAAATGTTTAATCGTCTTGATTGGAAGCCGAAATCCGTTGGAAATTGCCTATTGTATTGTTCTTCCTCTTGCTCGCTCATCATTTTCATTCATAGAAATCTTTGCATATGTTTAGCATAAAGTTTCGCCTTACCTGCTGCTGCTTTGACTAATTTCGGGCTTAGTGGAGTTCTGTGCGGCTTTTTATTGTTTTCTATTTAAATTTGTACAGGTTCGGTTTCGGAGTCTCTAATTTTTGTCACATAAATTTGCCTTTTAAATGTTGAAACAATTAAATTATGGGATTTGCACGTTTTCACCCCGAAATTGGCTGCTGCCGCTGCTGGTTGAGCCGCTGTTTTTGGCGGCATTTGCGCTTGGAAGTGTTTTTTAAACGCTGTGGGCCTTAATTTGTTGTCTATCCCCCAAAAATATATGTACATATTGATTGGCTTTGTGTGTTTCCTTTCTTTCTCAACGGGAGAAACAGTGGCAAAAAGCGTCAAAATTCGTAGATTATGCGATAAATATGCAAATGGCACGGCTCACGTTTCTAATTTGTGCTTGTTTTAATATACTTAATGAATTTTTATGTGCGTAGAGTCGCGTAGTCAGTCGCCCCCGGCCCGTCTCAGCCAATCCGGTTTTGCGGTCAAAGCTGTTGATAATGACGATATTGAGGATAATGATGCTTTATTGTTATTGTAAAGGTGTTGCCGTTTGTTTGGGCTTGGGTTGGCGCGTTTCTGACTCTTTTTTAACTGCCAATTATAATATATGTACATGATTTGGTATTTAAATTGTGGCGCGTTTGTGTTTACGAGTTAACGAACATTGTTGCCGTACCAGCTTTTTTGCCGTCATATCTGGCTTTTACTGAAAACGGCAAAGATAATTTAAAATTGTCTAGCCTTTTTTCGGTATTGCAAAAATGTTTCTAGGAATTCTATGCAAAATACCATTTTTATCAATAAATATAATACAAGTTTAGTTATTTCACATATGGTTTTCAATGTGGTCAACACTAACCGGCCTGAAAAGTTATTAAAATGCGGCTTAAACTGGTTTAGCAGCGCATTTCAAATCAGAAAAGTGTGTGCCTAGCGGTTTGTGTCCCGGCTAAGCAATCGATTATTGTGCAGGCACCAGCTGCTGGCAGTGCGCATGTCACACGCTAGAGTGCGCCACTGAGCGCAAACAGCTGATTGAGCAAGAGAAGTTGTTTGACAAGTTTGAATTATTTTATTTTAATTGCAGGTAATTGCAGGTATTATTATTATTATTATGCCGACAGCTTGGCCAGCTCCTCGCGCAACTCGGAGGTATCTATGGGCCCCTTGGCCTGATCCTTAGCGCCGGCACCGGCCAACACGGAAGCCAGCAAGCGTGGACAATTCTTTTTGTGCATGAACCAATGCAGACGCTGGCACTCGCGGTCGCAGTACTGCACCGCCTTGCACTTGGAACACTTCTTGTCGGGCTTCTCCTGTCCGCACGTGCTGCAGTAGCTGGTCTCGTCCTGCAAGAAAGTTAAATCAGTAAAGCTTCCATATACGAATCTGCTTCACAAACTCACCACAAATCCGCGCATGCCGTTGATAGCATTGCGTAGGATTATCAGAGCGGGCGGTGCATCCTTGGCGCCCAGTTGCGTGGCTATCTGCCGAAAGATGGTGCACTGCCGGAACGGGAATTCGCGTGCACATTCCCGCACTGTAAATTCCACATAGTCCAACTGGCCCGGCTTGTTCTCTTTGAGCACGCGCTTCACAAAGACCTCGAGGAAGTCGCCTTTAAACGAATCTGCGCCTTCAGCGGGCTTGTCCTTGTGCTGTGCCTTGAACTGCTCCTCGCAACGCGTCAGCTGGCCAACAATCCAGCCCAGATAGTGGAACTTGAAGGCCATCAGTTCATTGACGTCGTGTGTCTTCTGCATCTCCTTTTCGCACATCAGCGCCAGCGTCTTGCGCAGATTGGGCAAGATCTTGAGCAGTCCCAGTCTTTGTGCGTTAAGTGTAATCCTCACGGGATGCAAATTGATATCTGTGACAAAACTGTGGAAGGACTTGAGCAGCACCGGCGAGATTTGCGGTTCCGTCTGCTGGCCATGCAGCTCTGTGTAATACTCCAGGCTGGAAAGCGTCACATAGTTATTGATGGTCTCCACGCAGGCGTGATTGCCCACAAACGCGGCCATCTGGGAGGCAGTGCGCGACACGCTGTTTATACTGCTTGGATTGATGCCGGCGTCGAGGAGCTGCCGGCAAACATTCGTGTTGCCCGACAGCGCGGCGAAGTGCAGCGGCGTATAGTCCGCACCGTGCTGATTCAGATTGATGTCGGCTCCCTGTGGTTTGCGAAACGAGCATATGACTTTCGATTTGCCGGAGCAACATAAACGATTTGTACTCACCATGTCGAGAAGCAGCTGCACCGCCTCTTTGTTGCCTTTGAAACTCGCGTGCGCCAATATCGACATGCCGCTGTCGTCCACAAAGTTGACGCCGCCCTTCAGCTGGCCCAGCAGTTGCTTGAAGCCGTTTGTATCATTCTTGGAGATGCGATCAATCAGCTGAAGCTGTATGTCGTCCAGTTGCGACTTTTTTCCGGCTTCGCTCATGTTTTTCAGTTAATAATAGTGCAATAGTAAAACGTGTTCAACGAAAAAAACATATGTTTTCGCATCACAAAACCTAACAGTTTTTCTCTATGCTATTTACAGAGGGCTTTATTTTATAGCCGAGCTGCTGTTAACTTCATTCCAATTGAACAGTTTGTTTACTTGATTTAATCATGAATTTATCAGCTGATAAATAAGAGTGAATATAAAATTGGATTAATTAAATAAATTGTATGTATTTATTATTAAAATTAGGAAAATTACTGTTAATTTGAATTAAACAGCTGCTACCAATCGAACAACTTAACATTAAATCGATCTGGAAACAAGTTATCGATATGTTATTCACATTAAACTTTAAGTGCCATGCAAAATGTGCATGTCAGCATACTAGCCTCAATGACGGGAGAAAAAATACAACGATACGGTCTGCTTGCATTGCGCACGTCAAATTTAGTACATTTTTGGCTGCCGTCAAGAGTGGTGGTCGAGTGTGTGTGCTGCGGTCAACGCTTTCAGTGCGTGTTTTTTAATATATTTAAATATAGGCCTTGTAAAAAAGCCAGTGATTTTGTAATTGCAAATACAGAAAGGCGAGCATTAAACGAATTTAATTGAAGGCAGCTTATACGGTACGTGTTGTCGTCGCCACCCAACAAACGCACTCACACACACACACACGTACGCACGCATGCAAATACAACTACAAGTACACGCGAAAGTGCTGCAAAAAAAGGTGATAAGCGCGCAATGGCTCTGTGTGTTTTTTGTTCGAGGAAACTCTTGTTTTGCTAAAAAAATTCCAATGCAGGAACAATCCAATTCCACGCGAAACCACCCTAAAACAGCAATCCAGAAGTAATAAATTCGTATGCACATAACAAAACAGATAAGCGCGCAAAATTCCGAGTCGTATAACAACAACAGCAACAACTACAACTGCAGTTGCAATGTCTTTGACTAAGGAATACTCAGTAATTTGTGACTTTTATTTTTGCATGAAATCAGTGTGAATAGCAACTAATGCAATGCTAAATAAATCTAAATAAATATCATTGTTCATTACGATGAGTCGTTGCTTATGGTGGTGTTGAGGTTGTTGTTGTTGCCGCCGCCGCCGCCGCCGACACTCCCCTGTTGCTGTGCTCCCCTGAATCCCGTGTGGTGCATATACACCCTTTGTGTGTTTGTTCGACTGTGCGGGGTATGCGCGAGTGAGAGAGAAGTGACAGCCAGATAAGGCTGTGCAGATAAACAAAGCCGTTAGCGCAGTAGCAGCGGCAGCGGCAGCGACGTCGCCCAAACACAGACATACGAACATACAACAATTATTAATAAAAGAAAACTCGTGCAATGTCTTGGCCGTTGTTTTTCGCAATTAACTCGATTGATAGTGCCAGAGGGGGAAGGGGGGAGGCAATCGGGCAAGTGGCCGCCAGAATTGTTTACATGTGGATGTGCGAGGAAAATTGCCTTTTTCCTACATGGTGTGAACATTGGCCTTGCGGTGGTTGCCTATCGGCATGGGTGTGTTGTGTGTGCGTGTGTGTGTGTGTGTGTGTGTGTGTGTCTACGTGCGTGTGTGTGTGCAATGCGTGTGCTTTGTTGTTTACCAATTTCGATAAGTTTCTGTTTCGCATCATTTCCTGCGCACAAGCAGTTCACAGAAGAACAAACAGACGCACACACACACATGCACACGCACACGCTCACACATGCACACCACTGCACAGCGAGACACATGGCAAACAGCCTCTCTCCGCGTCTACCCCCCACAATGCATGCAGTCGCTGCTGGAGTTAACATTTTGTTGTTGGTCTTGCTGTTGTTGTTGTGCACGCAATGTCACCCTGTGTTGACAAAAAAAAAAAAAACAAAACTGAAAAAAGCAAATGGAAAACAGAAAGAAAACTGCGTTCTTTGTGCACTATTTAGTGTCAGTGTCTGTGCCTGCGCCTGTGTGCAGCTGTTGCCGCCATAATTTATTAACCCTTGTGGGGCAATGCGGCGTTACCAACAGGTGCAACGCGTTCTCCATAATCCCAGCAGCAGCTGTTAATGTTCCCCCCTTCCCCCTCTCTCTCACACTCTCGCTCTCTTTCGTTTCTCCTGCAGCTCAAAGTGAATAAAAAAAAAGTGTGTAAAAGTGTTACCCTCCCCTCTGAAAATCAATAAAGGAAAGGGAGCTAATAAAGGAAATTAAAAAAATAGAAAATATTAAATAATTCCGCGCAAAAGTATTCTAATAAATTAATCAAGAAAATGGGAAAACTGCTGAGCCTGCTGTCACGCGACGATTCAAATTGTTGCGCCGCCAAATCCTACGATGTCTTCCTTGACTTTGAGAATGCCGCGCCCACGGATACGGAGCGTGAGGTGTACGACGAAGTGGAGCGTGTGCTAAAGGAGTCGGAAGTGGTATTGGATGAGATTCAAATCTACAAGGTGAGTAGACAAATGCGTCATTAGCTTGTTTGCATTTTAGGGATTTTTCCCCGCTACGATCAGCAGAAACTAACCGGTTGGGATAGTTCGAGTCTCTCTCTTTCTCACTCGAACTAATTGACGCATTGTTGCCATATTTGCTGGGGTAGCGCCTTCAAGAATTGCTTAAATATTTGTTAGTCGCTCATACACACACACACACACACCCTCTCTCGCGCGCACTCTCTCTCGAGCGCGCAATAATCAAATGAAAATGTGCGAAATACATAAAACGACGGAGCAGACAGCAAATTGAGCATTTAACCTTTGCCAGCAGCGTCAACAGTTATGTGATCTCTCTCGCAGGTTCTACTCTCTCTCTCTCTGTCGGCGCGCTCTCTTCGCATTGCCTAAGGCAATTTGCCTTTATCTAAGCAACTGGTGGCGCGCTCTTGCGGCTGACTCACGTGTGCGCCTGCCTGCCTGCCTGCATGATCGGTAATCGGGCTATCGGCCAATCGACTTTCTGCATATCGCGCAGACTTTGTCGTGCTGTGACGTCAGTTACGGTTCTTGCGCTCTCACTCTCTTCTCTGTTTTTAGTATTAGTCAGCGCAAGCTTGTGCTTTGTTGTTGTTGTTGTTGTCGCCGTTGCCGACCTTTGCTAAGCGTCATCGGTTTGAGCCCGAGTTCGTAGACGAATACGAATTCGACTTCGAATTGGATTTCGGTGTCGCGTGGTGCGAATTATTAATTGGCTTTCGGCCAAAGCAAATGAAATGTTTGTTCGGGGCGTTAATCAACGCAAATGAACTGGAAAATGTCAGGCAAATGAGCTCATTTCCCTTTGCATACACCACGCGTGTGTGTGTGACCCAATGGCAGTCAACGCACAACAAAGACGACCTCGTAACAAATTTAAGCCTTCACACACACACACACACACACACACACACACACACTTGCAGTAAACCTCGTTCTCCTCCCCGCAGGGGAAACTTGAAATTGCGCTCAATTCTTCTCTCGATGCGCATTTATTTTGTGTGTTTCGTTTTCCATTGCGATTTTTAGTGGCTCCCGCAGACCGTGGGTGACTCGGTTAGGCTTGGGGTGGCTGGGAGACTGGTAACCAACGCTCTATGCACTAAACTGGTTATACTATATACCTGCGCCCCCCTGCGGCTCTCGTTCTGCAACACAAAATCTTATTGGCCTGGCGCCAAATGCAGCCGAAGAAAAAGAAAAAGGAGGAAAAACTTCACGTTCTGCACTTTTTGCTGCTATAAATAGAGTGAAAACTGCGCCTACTAAAAAAGAAAATCAAATCGTGCAACGTGCTTGTTTTTCTTTGTTTGTTTTTGTTGTTGTTGCTTTTGCGATTTTCATTTCTAGTTCGATAAGGGAGAAAGTATTTGGTAGCTTAAGCGCAGCAACCACTTTCCAATTTAATGATGAATCAATCAGCAGAATAGAATCAGCAAATGCGCCCATTGTCCGCAATAAATAAACAAACAGACCGAGCTACAACTATGTGTAACTAACAATAATAACATCAAGCGGTTCACAACAATATCATCAGAGTGCGCCAACACCTCGTACAATAACAACAACAACAATAGAGACAGTAATAATAGCGACAACAATAATCATAAAAGTCAAGTATTATCTATCCACAGACTGCCTATGTGGAGCAACTGATAAAAGTAAACCCAAATAATAGAAAAAACCCATTGAAACCTGACAAAATTATTTTATTCCCCTCCCCACGCTTCCCAGGTCTTGTGGTTAATTGTTTGATACACTAGGTACTCTATGGCGGGTAGTAATCCTAGACGCAACCTTGGTGCTGCACTTGATGGAAGTGATTTAAAAAAAAGAGAAAAAAACTGTGCAAATTGTCGCTGAGGTTTTTCGAGTTATTGCCCCAGTAACAAAGACAATCATTTACATACTCTAACATACATACATACTTGTATGCAATGTACGATATGGCAGCTATATGGTATATGGTATGGTATGGGCGCCTACATGATGCGAGTTCAAAGAGTTCACACGCGAATTGAGTCATCATCGATGCGAGGCGTGTAGCGTGTTGGAGTTGCTTGAAACGAAACAAAGAAACCTACTTTTTGCTCTTTCTTTTGTTACCAAACTGAGGCGCTAATAAATAGAGCATTACCTAATAACTATGGATAGCTAATCTATAAATGTTTTAAGCGAGCATGCTGCTTTAGAATTGAATTGGCTTGGGGTTGTTTGGAAGAGTTTAAAATAAAGATAACGTTTAAAAAATCGTTGTGGGTTCGAAAAAATCGTTGAGTATATCAAGTAATGCATAATATTTAATATATCGATTGTATTTGCATAATCGTTAATTTTTATTCAGTTTCCCGCACGGTTTTAAACAGATTGCACATGGAAAACCCGTAGAAAAAAATAATAAAGCCTCTTTATATTTTTGTAACTTTGTAAGTCATTTTTGTTGAATAAAAATGTGGTATAAACATGGAAAAAGGCACAAGATCTGTACAGTTGGATAACTAGATACGGAGTTTTCTTGTAACTTTTAATGAAGTTTTGCCAATCTGCCATACACATCTGAAGCTTAAGAATGACAGCTTGCTAAGTTCTATTTCTTTTTTTGTTCAATTATAAAATACAATACCGTCTGCGAGACCTTCATTTCGACTGTGCTTTATTTGTGTGAAGTTTGTACTTATTCATTTGGCAGATGCGACCCAAATGCGGTGCGACATATAAATACATGACATGACAATACGGCATCGCATGTGGATGAATAAACAAACACTTAAATGTTTTAATGTCGCTTTTACAATGAAAGCGAAAGGCAGCAGAAGCAGAGACAATCTGAATAATGACAGAATGAGCAGTCATTAGAGTAGTGTAGAGGGAGGGGCGAGGAGAAGAGAGGAGGGGCTGAAGCAGGAGGAGCATGAGATCCAGTTCTGTTCCCCCTGCCCAGACCAGTTTCAATGTGCGGTCAATGCAAAAAAAAAAAACGAGAGACGAGTCGCGTCGCGTCGTTCCACTTCCGGTTTAGCTCACTGCGTGTGTGTTAACCAGTTATACAGTTGGTCAGTCAGTCAGTCAGTCAGTCAGCCATTCTATATATAAGTAATTGCTATAATGTGCGTGCCCATCCACAGCGTTTGCATATTATAATAAAAATAATAATCATATTTGTTGCCCTGCATCGTATCCAACTCTGCGCATGGTCTAAGCCTCTCTACAAACGCTCCAAACTGCTTTGTTGTTGTTGACTGTCTGACTGTCGCTCTATGTGACAATTCAATTTCCGCAGTACTTCCCACATTAGACAGCTACCCTACCCAAACAGAGACCGAACACGTTTCTTAAATTCGATTTTATTGCAGCATCGTAAATTGTGTTTAAATTTTCGTAATTGCATTTTAGGCGACCTTATTGAAGGGGCCTTAACTGTCCTACTATGTAGTATACTGCATAGAGTATACCCCAATGATTTATTTTCATAGCCCACCCAAATTAGCGACAAATGAAACTACAAATTCGTTTTTCGTTTCATTTGATTTTCACTTTCACATGTTGTAACGCTTTTTACGGCTCATTTGTTTATTATTTTTGGCCATCAACTGCCTGCCATACTCGGCTATCCGTGTGTGCGTGTATGTATCTTTGTATCTGTATTTATTTTGGTATTTGTATTTCCGACGTCATCGGCTGCAAATTAATTGCGGCGAAAAACGAAAGAAAGAAGCTAAAAACAACAGCAGAAACCATAAAGTAAACAAAATTTTTGCCTCGATTTACAAGCGCAATGCGCGAACTTTGCTCCACAATTTATTGTGTATTTTCTTCTACATATACCCTGTAATTTACGCTGCAGCAGTTTTATCTGACTTGTATAAATACCTGGGGAAGTGTGTCAGCCTGCAGTTTAGATAAATCTATATATGAATCAGTTGCAAGAACCTATTCTAGTTTGACTTATAAGACTGTATAAAAGAGGAATATCTATGCTAACTTAGCCTAACTTAAGTAAGGATCATATACAGCTTGAATATATTGCAAATTCCAAGGAAATATCTAATCTAGCTTATCCTAAATTGAGTAAAGCTTATATATAGCTGAATATATTGTAAATTTCAAGATAAACATAACTTAACTGAGTTAGGAATATATATAGCTCGCATATTTAACTTATTTCCGAGCTAAACCGCGATTTATCCTAATTTAACTCATATAAAGTTTAAATAAACATGAAATGCACAATCCCAACTAGTTCGAACTTTCGAATAACTCGTAGATATTTCTGATTATTATTTGAGTTAACATAAGTTTGCTAAGTAAACGTAGCATTTGCAAGTCGCACAATACCTGGGAGACCTCCATCGGGTTTAATTCTGATGGTTTTGCTGTAATTACATTTTGCGCCCACTCAAGGGGTGGAGGAGGCACTCGAAGCACTCGTCGTAGTGGATGCGGATGATGCCTGCTCATTATGCTCTCTGCTTCGCCTCCTCCTTCTCCACAGTCAGGTGGCAATCGAGGCACAACTTTCGCATCAAATTATTTTGGTCTACGCCCGCGTCTTCCGTTTGGGATTGAGAGACAGGCAGGCAGACAGACAGACAGTCAGACAGACAGGCAGGCAGACAGAGAGACAGACAGACAGACTGGCACAATTATCGCGAAATTGAAATGGCACTGAGCTGCGGTGTTTGTGAAGGTAACGCGAATTTAACTCATTTCAATTGAGTAAACCGACAACGTTTTGCAAATGTTTAATCTCAATTATGACGCTGCGCTGCTTGCACTGTATACCTGTCTCTCTCTCTCTATCTCTTTCCATCTCTTTCCCCACACTCTCCGCCCAGCGATCAGCTGGGCACTTGTCACTTGGCTTTGTCTCGTCGCAGGATTAGCTGGCAATGGGTTTGAGACATTTAGCTTTTGTTAGCTATGGCTTTGTTTGTTTTGTGCAGTCAGACATGGCTGGCACTAGAGCTAGCCCAGCCATACCCTGCTCCGCTCTACACTGCACTACCCTCTGCCTGTTCTGCCTTAGCACCTGCCTGCCTGTACCCAGCGTCTGCCCAGAACTTGTCGCTTGCTGTAATTGCTTTGCCGACAGTCTTCAAGAGCCACTAAAAATGCCAATGGCCAGTTAGCTGGTAACTCAGTGTGTGTGCCTGAGTGTGTGTGTGTGTGTGTGCGTCTGTGTCTGCGATAAGTCTCGCCTGCTTCCGCGCTGCGTCTCTCTGCGCTGCTCTTCCAAACAGCTTAGAAACTGCAAGTGAGGTGTCTCGCCTTTTTTATCTTCTCCGTTTACTGCAATATTTAAAATATTGTTGCCGCTTTATATATGCATTTCAGGCTGTTTAAATCGGAATATACACACATATATCTTGGCTGGCAGGCAACGCTGCAGCTGGCGATAAAAACTGCGAAATGTCTAAAGAAAATTCGCATTTCTCTCTCTATCTGCCATTGATTTTCCACTGTTTCAGCACTTGTATCTTGCAGCTTGCAGCTTGCCGCTTGCCACTTGTATCTTGTGCGTGTGTGGCTGTCGTCAAAGTCAATTAAAATGCCAGGCAACATTTTTCACTTGATTTTTCCGTCTGCTAACCCAATTTGCAACAGCTGTCGCCAGTTTTGAGTTAGTTTGGCTTAAATGTGGTCAATATTTAGTGAGGGGGGTCATTGACCACGCACCGCTTGAGCAACGGGAACCCACGTCAGGCCTGTGTTCTGACAATGTTTTCGATAAGCCGGCGCAATGTTCGATAATTAAATGGAATCAATCGGTATATCGCTGCTGCCGGTCTCCATCTCGACACTTTCGCGTGCGCCATCGCTTATCGACATGTTTATCTTATCTTTATGGCTTTATTATTGTTGTGATTGTTGTTGCTGTTGTTGCAGCTGGCTTGATTATCTTGATATATATAACGAGGCTCGTGACATCCAAAAAAAAAACACTGCCTGGTTTGCTTTTTCCCACTTGCCCGCTTTAATGAGCCGCGCGTAGCCCTTGAAAAGCTTCGTGTTGGTAAATTAGGCCATTGTCGTTATTTTTAAATGTGTTAACCGAATAATACGCATCATTTGCCAGTCGATGAGCAAAGTACGTACTTAAATTAGCATCTGCACTGCGCAGTTCACTGGCTACACGAGAAATTCCTTTGTTCTCCCCATGGCATATGCCACTAGGCTGTAGCTAAAGTTAGTCAGAAAGGCCGTTGCTGACCCATCGACAAGCTGATTGTGATTCACAGTAAACAGCTGTTGCTTTACCCTTCCCGCAGCGAGTGTATTCGTTTTGTAGAGATCTTTGCAGCTTGGCAGGCAGCAAACATAAATTTACATGCTGTGCAGGAACGACGATATATCGTAGAAAATATGGGTTTATTTTGATTCATTTTCATACTAACATAATCAAATTCTCCACAACAACTGTTTTGTTTCTGTATAATGTGCGGTAAAAATTACATACATACAATTTATGCATACCTGCCATATGAACAATCGGGCAAGTTGAGGTTTTTTACATAAAAACATTCATCGTTGTTCGAATTAACTCTGTTATAATCTTAATTCAACCTCAAGCTCATTTAAATGGCGCAACTTTATAGTTCAAGGTGAAAATAAAGAATATGTATAATTTTATGTACATTAATCGAGAAAGATTGAGGGTCGGTTAGGGTATAGACAATATCGTATTATTTGTGAGCGAACAACTCTGCTGTAAAAGAACGTAATAGACAAAGAGATCGAACGATCGAAAATAGAATTTATTATACGTAAACGTTTTGTTTTTCGCAACGATATCATCATTACGATATAGACTATTTATAAAGCCCTGCATCATTACCTGCATCCGATGGCTATGGGTCACGATGCAAGCTCAAATCACAATCAATTAACTACAAAGCAACAGAAGCCGACAGTAAGTTATTATATAGCATGTTGTAGTTGTAAGAACCCTCGTTGGGCTCCACTCGAGCGAGGGGCGATCACTTCGAGTGACTCATTCAACTATCGGAAGTGTTGTTGTTGTTGTTGTTGTTACAGCGCCACTGTCAGCAGTTCCACAACACACTGAGAGAGTTTTGCAATACGCAAACATGTGTTGTACTCGACGTTGCTTTGTCGTTACATTTGATATCTGGGCAATACGAGTCCATTGAATAATTAAGAAGCTCAAGTCAGCGGAAGGCGGAAGAGAGAAGCAGAGAGAGAGAGAGAGAGAGGTATAGGGTCATAATACAAAACATTATGAAATATTTACGATTATGTAGTCAACACAGCGAGTGCTCCTCACTGGAACTGTTGTGATGAGGGTAGGGGGTTGGGTGTTGATCTGCCCTGGGAAAATTCGTGGCAACAGTTGTCAACTCCGACAGCGGCGGCCCAGTGTCTGGTGGGAGCTGCTCGGGTTCTCCCCCCTTGCCACTCGTGCCCCCAATGACAGCTGCTGCTGGCGTTCACTTCTCAGGGCTTGATAAATATAAATTATGAGAATTTAATAGTCATCATCAGCGTGTTTTAGGCAGAATTTACATACTCATAGATGAATATATTTTTCTGTCTATGGCAATTTTTTTTTTCGAGTTCTTCACATTTTCGTGGAATTCACTTGCGATTTGTTTGTCTCAGCGTCGTCGTCATCGCATCTTACGATTTTTATATTATGTTTTCTTTTGTATTTTGTTGTTTGCTTTTCGCTGTTCGCTCAAAAGTTCGCGATTCATTCATTTCCATTGCGACGTGACTGGAATTCGAGGTGGACATTTTTATATAGAAGAGAAATGAAATCTACAAAGAAACAGACAGGTAGAGAGAGAAAAAGAGAAAAAGTTTGCTGCTATCGATGCAGAAATACGGTGCGTTGGTGCGATATTGATGTTCGATTATTTTTTAAGCAAAACCAACGATACTATCGATTATATGCGATATCTTATCGCTTAATTGCCTAAAAGTGCAAACTAATTTCAACAGAACTGAAAACCCTTTAAAAAACAGTCGATAGTGAAAAAAAACCATATATCGAACAATTGTAGAAGCACATATATATTCGATTGTTTTACGACTTTTTTGCAGTCACAAGCACGGAGTATGCGCATATTGTGTCTGTAGAAGCATATTTTGATTGCGTGACTATCTAAATTAAAAGCCAACATTTCTTCCAAACTGTCAGGCCTACAACACCTACTACAACACTCCCAGCCAACCTGCAGCGCATAGCTCCCCTCCCGGGAGTGTAGTTTGTCAGTAGCAGATGTTGGAATGTTTTTTGACAAGTAGAAGCTCGACGGGATAGGCACGCCATAGAGCAGCGCATAATGCTAGCCTGACAGGCGCTAATACCCTACACGAGATCGGGTTAATCGCTGAGTAACCGTACAGCAGCGCCTCTGATGTGTGCATTGCAGTCATTATAACCATGAGTGTTTGAGTGAGTGTGTGGTCGAGTGTACTGCATATTTCCCACCCACACTTTCCTGTCGCTGCGCTGCGCTCACTTAAAACCGCACTGGGCATATTTTAAATCTGCGGATTACAGAGCTCGCTTGCGCGTGGCAAGTCTGTCAGAGCTCATCCTCAAGCAGTGCTGTCAGCAAGCAGTGTAATGCGCCGCTGATTACGCAGCGATTCAATTATCGATTATCGCAGCAGTGCACTGATCGATAATGAGTACGCAAACAGTTGAGTGTCATCATCATCGGCTCAGAGACAAGTTGAAAGAGTAATCGCACGCGGCGCGTTTCCTTGTCGTAATTAATGTAATTTTCAATTAAAGGCCTGAACCGACGACATTAACAACGCACTCTTTGCAGCAGCAGAAGAGTGCAGCAATTGGCAAAGTTAATTAACTATGTGTCCGGCAGTCAGTCCAGCTCCCCATCTGCAAGTCTCTTGAAGTCTCTGACTGATTGCGCTTTTTTGCTGCCTGCTTTGCGTTTTCTTTTACTTGTTCCCCCTTTTTGTCTTCTTGTTGTTTTTGCTGGCATTAGGTTTGGCGCATTAAGTGTTAATTAAAGAAAACTAGAAACAGTTACGAAACGAAAACTGTTTTAGCTTGCCACATAAAAGTCCGGCAAGTTCAAGTTTGCAGCACTTGTGGGCGATGTGTGAAGTTTTCCTGGTAAAATGCATGAGGCACACAGACATACAGCACGTGCTTTGTGTTATTGGAGCATGTAACGTTTTATGCGATGCTGCCAGAGAAACGCGATGAATCAGTCGAGTGTCGAAAGGGGAAGTCGGGCCGAGCCGGGCCGGGCCGGTTGAGGAGCAGGGCAAGTTGGTGCGGCACAGTCGTTGTTTGCTGTGCTTCCTGTGACAAAACGCAAGTTGCAAGTTGCCTGCTCCACCTACAACGAGCTCTTTGTTTCTCTCTGATGTGCACATGTCGCGATGCGAGATAAATGCCTGAAATAAGTATAAGCAAACGGGGGCTGCTGCTGCTGCTGCTGTCCGCAATCTCGGCCCGTGCATCTGTCTGCCTACACAGTCGGCGCACTGCAGCTGCGACTGATGCTGTTTCCGTTCCATGACCAGGCCAGAAGAGTCCTTAGAGAGTCGTCGGCGTAAACAAGACAATGCGCCAACAACAACAACGCGACGGGGTATAGCTAGGCAGACATGCCTGGCTGCCTTACGAGCTGCTTCTCCCAGCTCCCTCTAGCTTCCTTCTAGCTTTCCCTAGCTGCCTCCCAGCTGCCCCCTTCTGCCTTCGTGCTGCCGTTTTGTTTTGACGCGTTAAACATTCGTGTTGCCTCAAGTGCAGCTGCTGCTGCTGCCGCTACGGTTGATGCTGGCCAAGGACATGACTTGACTTTACTCCACGGACAGGTGTAAATGATGTAGAGCGCAAAGAAATGCACAGAGGCTTCTTCGAGCCCCCCGTGCCCCTTTCATGTGTTGATTTAGTTGCAGACAGTTGCATTTTTATTATGCCAAAGCACTCGTCGATGGCTGCGTCTGTCTGCCGGTCTGTCTGTCTGTCTGCCTGTCTGTCTGTCTGTCTGTCTGTCTGTCTGTCTGTCTGTCTGTCTGTTGGGGGTGTTTGTAATTACTTATGTACTCGGCATGCATGTTTCTGCTTATGCTTCTGTTGCTGCTTCGTTTTTATGTTGCTTCTGTTGATACGCCTGGCAATTTAATTATAAACACACAACACGTGCTTAGCTGCCTCCATATCGCGTAGCAAGGTGGCAAGCCAAAAATAACTTAAAAGCGAAGAGTGTGAATGGACATGGCGAGTTTTAAAGGCAGGCGGAATGGCAGCCGGGGTTGAAGTTGGAGTTTGCCTCTGGCCTGTCGTACATAATTCTCTAAATTTATGCTAATGTCGCTCTAAAAGGTCAGACACGCGATACATATATGAAGTTATAATGAAGCCCGTTGCTTGACCCAAACAGCCAGCCCCATATGGGTAGTTATTTTGAGGGCGTGGCGCAGTAGAGGGAGGAAGAGTAGCAGCAGCGCAGACATGCAAGGCACTGCACTGCTTGCAACTGTACGCTAATTGGTCTACGTAATTACTTGCACTGCTTGCCAAGCAAAACATGAAATTCCGATATATTAACGATTCGTTGTTTGTTTACATTTCGCATACGTAATTATAATTGTAAAACGCTGCACTGCTTGCCAAGCATAACGTAAAGCAGACGCGTCGATTATGACGCAATTCGTTTGAATTTCGATAGAATTTCGCATAAAAAAGCAATTATGCAGCGTTGCACTGCTTGCCCATTAAAACGTAATGCAGTTGCGCATCGATAACCGATAGATGTTTGTTTTACATTTTTATTTGTTTTTCCTGCTGTTGTTGGAATTGATTGGATAAATATTAAACTAGGCAAGGCGGCTGAGGACTTTTACTAGAGACTGTCGGAGTCACTGACTATGCTCGTGTTTAATTGTCGCTGTGCTCGATTGCAGAGAAACTGAAACGCATCAATTGATATAATCAACGCCATTTGCTGATTGCGGTATGTGTATATAAAACGCAGAGGCAAAATTAACTTTGGAAAACATGCAATGAACGTTGGATCGTTCCGTAGTTCGTTCCGTCGTTCGGCTTTGTGTGTTTGCCTTCTATTGTTTCGGTTTGGTTTTTTTGTTTTTGTAGATCATAAAGCGTCGATAAAATCGCAGCGCCGGTCACTGCACGCGGCGGCGTTGTCGGTATTGTTGCATGTGGCATAGATATAATAATACAGCAACAACAAAAACAACAACAACACAAGCCACAACGTAGCCAGAGTTGCTACAGTTTTATTCCTTTTGCTGCTGCAATAAAACAAATGCCAGAAATGTGGTCAACCACTGGGGGTAGCGGTAAAAATGAAAAGCACAACTAGAAGAGGAAAAATCGTTCGCTCCGTTCGCTTCTTGCTGTTGCATGTCGAGCACACATTTTCCGAGCCCATTTTCTAATAAAAAAAAAACCGAATTCTTATTTCCACAGGGCGCCAACAAGGAAATCCGCGAAGCCATCGCCGATCCCTCGCCCGAGGTGCAGGCCAAGGCATGGTCCGCCGTCCTGCCGCTGGTCATCAAGCTTAAACGCTGCTATGAGCACTCCCTGGAGCTGGACAAAATCGTGCCCAAGCTATTGGGTCAATTGGTTGGCGGCAAACTGAATCCGACGCAGCACCTGGAGACACAGCAGGCGCTGGTCAAGCAGCTGGCCGAGATATTGGAATTTGTGTTGAAATTCGATGAGTACAAGGTGAGTAGCAGTTACAAGATAACTGAATGGTTGCGGTTACAACTTGGCCAGATTTGGTCGTATGAGAGACGCCCACAACGCGTCATGGTGCGACGCGTGGGTCAAGCTCGTTCCAAACGCGTTTGTTTGTTTGTTTGTCAGTTGTGTCTTGCCTTATGTGGGAGCAACAGCCGCTGGATGTTTTAGCCAGTTTGCCAACTCATTGCGCGCGTGGTTGCATTTTTAATTGGCTGCCAGGCCGTCGATCTGCCGCTGCTGCTGCCTCTGCCCCAGTCTGTCTGTCCGTCTATTTGTTTGCCTGTCAGTTGGAGACGAGCGCGTGCTGCGGCTCATTGATGAAAAATCTTCGATTCTGCTGCATGCGAGGCAAGTGGAGTCTCTCTCTCTCTCTTTTTCTCTTCCTCATTAGAGCCTACACACACGCACTCTCTGTACTTAATGGTCAGGCCAATTGTCGGCGCTTCGGTGAGCACGCAAAGCGTAACGAATGAATCTATCTACTACTGCTCCTTCTCCATTACTTCCCCCTAGTCCGGAGCAGGAGCTGGAAAATAAATCTTGTGGCTTTTATAACCAGGGAAATTTGTAGTGTAGTTTATGATGCTTTGCTAGAATCTGTGTGATCAGTGCAGGCGAAAAAGGCTAGTTTTAGAGTGCATCTAGTTTTTATAGCAGCCTGAAGCCTAAATCAAATTAAACCTGTTTCAATTTCTCCACTTATATTCCGCCCATTTCTAAAAGATTTTGTGTGATTTTTAATATTGCTGCTTTATTTAAAATTCATTGTGTTGATAATCTAACACATTTAGAAAGACATTGTAATGATTGTGCTTAGCCGCAGCAACCCTTGGGAGCGGTCTTCTCGTTCTCCATCTTCTGATTTTCACCATCCACCTTGAAGTCAATCGGTTTCTTTGGCCACTCCTCGTTAGCTGTGAATATAACTTCCATTGAAGGATTTTGAATAAACCAATTATTGCTTTACTTGCCTGTAGTCAAGCTGGCGAGGATGGTAAGGATGACAATGAGGAATAGGAAAACCTTCATGATTGTTTTTTTGGTTGCTTGGTAGTTGCTTGGACGAAGAACGAATTGCTTCTGATGCTTTCTGGTGCCGCAGCTTGCTGTATTTATACTAGGGTATGATTCAGTTCTGGATAGACTAAAACACTTGATCATGTTATTCATGTATGTCTGTATGAATGAATGTAGCTACAATTAACGTTAAAAAGGCAGAGGAACTGACAGTGCAGATCTGTTTTGTCACTTAAACGATCGATTTTAAAATAAATTTAATTTTATTAGCTTTTCCAATGAATTTTCTGTTAGAAACAGTCATTATAGAGAAATCTGTTCTTTAAAGCCTGAGAGAGTCTATAGCATATAATCCGTTATAATTTCCACATTTATTTATATAATATGTTACAGATTCCACATTTATTTTAATAATATTTAATTAAGTTCCAAATCCAAATCAGTTTAATTTATTTATTTCATTTTTAAAATAACTTTATTTTATTTTTTTGATTAGTTATCCTAAAGAGCCTCCTCGTCCCCCTTTTTTTCGTGCAAGCTCCGCACCAGCTTCTTATACATTCCATAACTTATACTGATCTTTGGTTTTGGTTTATTTTCGATCAGCTTTTCCTTGCCGTTTTCGTTATTACGTTTTCTCCATTACTTCCCCCTAGTCCTTAGCAGGCGCTGGAAAATAAATCTTGTGGCTTTTATAACCAGGGAAATTTGTAGTGTAGTTTATGTTGCTTTGGTCGAATAAATAACGAAGATGCACTATAAATTATTTATAAAATGTATGCATCAAGGTAGGTACTGGTTATAAAGTGTTCTGCATAATGTAGGTTAAGCCACCAAGACTCCTGTTTCTGTTTTTATTGTCAGGTGCGAGCAAATCGATTAATTCGATGGCAAATCTGTGTTTGTGTCTGCGCCTTGGCTCGTTTTCGACTTGTAAAACTTTAATGAAATCGAATCAAGGCAGAGAGCAGAGAGTGTGGCAGGCACGCATGCAGGCAGCCCTTGCTGAGGTCTCCCTTGTCTGCGACTTTTATGTGCTTGCAGCTGATGATGATGATGAGGTTAATGATGCTGCTTCATTGTGTGCTTAAGTGTCAGTTTGCGCCCATACTTATACAGACGATTACGTACTTGCAATATGTATCTGTCTGCACTTAATATATAGGACCCAAACGTGCCTGTCCAACTAACGTTAGTTAGGAGTAACTGCCACTTCCGTTGCCTGGCAATGGCCACGCTGTTTTTTGCTGTTCGCCTTTCGTCATTTTGAATGCGCCGCAAAGTATGCTACAGGATTTATTGACTTTTGGCATGCAAGCTCTGGTTCGAGTCGATATATTTATCGATATTTTGTAGGCATTCATAAAAAAGTTAGTTTTTGTGGCTTTGAGCGCTCTTCAAGCTGAAACTATACACTTTGCAAGTTTCTTCACTTGTGTGCCAGTAGGTGGAATAATAATACAGTTTTTTGAAAACAGGTTTGTCATATATTTGCTTATTTTAATTATAATATAATAATTAAACTAAATGCCTTACTCGAAAAAATCACTGCTTGCTGAGCTTACAGCTTGCACTGCTTGCTAATTGCATTGCATACAAGCTTAGCTTATTCAGCAACCCCAGCGCAAACTGGAATAAATACCGAATGGTGCTAAACCTTGCTAGATTCAGTGTGATCAGTGCATGCGAAAAAAGGCTAGTTTTAGAGTGCATCTAGCTTTTATAGCAGCCTGTATTTAGATTCCGTGTTTCCGCCAAATCCGACTTTAATTGCAGATTCTGCATTTAATTCAGTTTTCAGTTAAATTAAAAATGCTTTAAAAATGCATAGCAAAAACATTTGTTTATCGCAACTAATTGAACTGTGGACAATTAGAGAAATTCTTGGCACCAAACCCCGCCCCAGGGAATGCATACTCAATATACATTTACAGCGTTTTATTGGAATTCATTTGTTGTGCCTGACCCACTTTTTCGCCTGCCATTACTTGTCAACAAATGGCGCAGCAGTGTTGGACAGCGGCTGCAAGCGTTGCGGATATTTGCGTAAATATTCTGCAAATAGATACTGATACTTTGCCTCGAACTCGCGACGTTGCAACAATTGTGCTGGCTCATAGTAATTGTTATTGTTGTAGTTTTTGCCGCTGTGAGGCCACGAGCTACTGCCTCCAATGCGTACGATTTGCTCCTCATCCTGTCGCGAATCAGCCATATCGAGCTGCTCCAGCTGTGGCTGCCGCCCACTGTAAACGTAGCCGGGCACGTTGTTGTAATTGTGGTTGGCAGCACGTGTTGTGGGTATGTTATGGTCGATGTTCTTCCAATCCGGCTGCCGCCTGTACGTGTTCGCAAAGGATTTGCCATTGTTGTTGTTGTTGAAGGGATCAATGGGCAAATAGCCTCCTCCACGCTGCTGCTGCTGCTTGTACTGCTGAAAGCCGTTGGCCTCATCAGTTACGACAATAGGCGCACCGGACCAGACAGACTGCTGGGAAATAACAGGCGGCACAGTGGCAGGATACTGCTGATTGTAGATCACCGGTGCGTCGGGATAGAGTGTTGATTGGAGCTGTTGTTGCTGTGCCTGTTGTTGCTGTTGTTGTTGATTGTAGCCGTAAAAATGCGGCCCGCTGTATGTGAATGACGCATATTGAGCCGTAGTAGACGAAGCTGATGTTAACAAGCACAATACGAGAGACTGCATGGGATCGGGTTACATGACGATTATTAATTAATCATCATTCGATTCTATACGGTAGACAACAAAACACTCACCCACTCGGCGTTTTTATAGGTCCGTCCTATTTGGCTCATCGTCACTTACTGTTAGAACGATTTATGCTAATAACGTATTTATATAAAGTTTTGCCAGCAATTGTAGTATTGTGTGTTTGCATTTAGTATACAAAGCTGGCGTGCTTTCAGCGGGTGTGTGTAGCCAAGGTAAATGATGAGACACTGAGACACTGAGACACGGGGCGGCGGCTCTCAGAAGTTTTTCTCACGCACGACAAGTCTCCGTGCCGAGCGAGCGTCGACAGGTTAAATAGACTTCGAAGTACTCGCTTTGCCCGAGTCGAAATCTGAATACGAGTCGAGTAATTCAAAAAATTTAAATCAGTTTGCTTTGTCACGTACTGCAATTAGAGATAAATTAATGCCAGGCTGCAATTAAAGCGGCAGTCAAGCAGTGCACAGCTGTGTTTCGATTTCAACGGCAATGCACTGCTTTCCCCGCGAGCACTGCTTACTATAAACGTATGAGCAACTACTAATTCAATCCGCCTTCCAATTTTTCAGATGAAAACACCCGCCATACAGAACGACTTCAGCTACTACAGACGCATTGTCAGTCGGCAGCGTGTCGATTCCACGGAGAACATGCTCGTCAGCACGGAGCTGGCCAATCGCATGTCGCTGTTCTATGCGCACGCCACGCCCATGCTGAAGGTGCTCAGCGAGGCCACATCCAAGTTCGTCAATGATAACGCGGACGATGTACAAAACACAACAGAAACACTGGGCACAATGGCCAAAGTGTGCCTACGTATGCTGGAAAATCCGTAAGTGAAATAGTTGACAAGTAGTGGCATTAATAATAAATATACGATTGTCTGCGTCCACAGAAAACTGCTGCAACAGATCGAACGCGAGGAGACACAAATGCTGGTGCTGCGCGTCATGGTTGGCCTGGTCATACTGTACGACCATGTGCATCCGGTTGGAGCGTTTGTACGCGGCGCCCATGTCGATGTGAAGGGATGTGTGCGACTGCTGCAGGCGCAGCCGGCGATAAAGGCTGAGCCGCTCCTGAATGCGCTACGCTACACAACGAAGCATCTGAACGATGAGAACACGCCGAAGAACATACGCATTATGCTGGCCGCATAATGTCGGAGGCCGGCGGGGATTAAGCCAAATGGAAAAGCGCCCACAAACGTTTTGTTTATCTGTACAACTTGTAACGTTAATTTTTGTTTAAAGATTTAATGAGTTTTTATTTATGTAATTAATAGGATTCTATTACGAGTATCTATATAAATATATATATACGTATATTATGTTTAAAGTGTGTGCGTCGTGCGTGTTGTGCAAAAAGGAGGCAGCCTATAGAATTACATATGTATTTCCAGCATTTGTCTTATTAATTTGTAGTTTTCTGTATTGTTTAGCGCCTCCTTATCAAGTCAAAATGCAAATATATCAAGAGAATCAACAACAACAACACGAAAAACAAACACAACCGATACAAGAAATCAATATTTAGATCATAATTTAGCACTATTATTAAGTAATAAACAAATCTAATTCAAATTTATAAAAAGAAAACAAAAAAATAAATTAGCGCAAGGTTAAATGATACAAATGATACATAGAAATGGTAGAAATGAAAATCCTAAATTTCAATTTCACTCCTAAACAGAGATTATAAATAATAAATGAGAGAACATTTCTTAAATCAAATTTAGCATATTTTTTTGTACATGAATATATAAAACAAAACAATTACCATTACAATTAACTAATGTAGCGAAGAATGGAAAAGAAATACTTATTAACTAAAATGGCCTGAACAAAACTGAACCACACGCAGTCAAAACGCAGATGCATTTATATTTCCACTCTGATAACCATTTTGATAAACCTTTATACATGATAAATACTACATACACACGTCTGATTACACGACGGAAAGCTGCGCAATAATAATACTAATTTTTAAGATTTACAAATAAAAATTTATGAAATGGAAATATTTGTACCAAGAAATCAAACGAGAAATGAACACAAAAATGAAACTGAATTAAAGATTTATATATATACATGCATATATGCGATAAGAAGAGCAGCAAAACAAACACTATAGAGAATGCTGAATCAGAATAAATAGTTATCACAGCCTAAATCAAATTAAACCTGTTTTAATTTCTCCACTTATATTCCATTTCTAAAAGATTTTGTGTGATTTTTAATATTGCTGCTTTATTTAAAATTCATTGTGTTGATAATCTAACACATTTAGAAAAACGATTGTAATGATTGTGCTTAGCCGCAGCAACCCTTGGGAGCGGTCTTGTCGTTCTCCATCTTCTGATTTTCACCATCCACCTTGAAGTCAATCGGTTTCTTTGGCCACTCCTCGTTAGCTGTGAATATAACTTCCATTGAAGGATTTTGAATAAACCAATTATTGCTTTACTTGCCTGTAGTCAAGCTGGCGAGGATGGTAAGGATGACAATGAGGAATAGGAAAACCTTCATGATTGTTTTTTTGGTTGCTTGGTAGTTGCTTGGACGAAGAACGAATTGCTTCTGATGCTTTCTGGTGCCACAGCTTGCTGTATTTATACTAGGGTATGATTCAGTTCTGGATAGACAGTATAGACTAAAACACTTGATCATGTTATTCATGTATGTCTGTATGAATGAATGTAGCTACAATTAACGTTAAAAAGGCAGAGGAACTGACAGTGCAGATCTGTTTTGTCACTTAAACGATCGATTTTAAAATACATTTAATTTTATTAGCTTTTCCAATGAATTTTCTGTTGGAAACAGTCATTAGAGAGAACTCTGTTCTTTAAAGCCTGAGAGAGTCAATAGCATATAATCTGAAAAGACGAAAGCGGGTAGAATCTAATATATATATTTCTTTTTCCCAAAACTCTAAGGTGATATATCAGTAATTTATATATTTATGGCCGTTATAATTTCCACCTTTATTTATATAATATGTTACAGATTACACCTTTATTTTAAAAATATGTATTTAAGTTCCAGAACCAAATCAGTTTAATTTATTTATTTCATTTTTAAAATAACTTTATTTTATTTTTTTGATTAGTTATCCTGAAGAGCCTCCTCGTCGTCGCCCTTTTTTTCGTGCAAGCTCCGCACCAGCTTCTTATGCATTCCATAACTTATACTGAACTTTGGTTTTGGTTTATTTTTGATCAGCTTTTCCTTGTCGTTTTCGTTATTGAAAATAGCGCTACGAACTAGGATGCGGAACAAGGGTATCTTTATCATTGTCTGTACTTGACGATCAAAATGCTTTAAGCTTTTATCTGATTTCTCAGCGTGTCTATATATAGTTGGCTGTGAATCAGATCTGATTGGAATATTTTAGCTGAAACATTTATATATCTGTTAAGAACTGACGTGAACTGATACTACATTGTAAGTTAGTTGATTTACTATATACATACATACGTAAAGAAAACAAAAGACACGAATTGAGTATTCAGAATCTATGTATTTATAAAACATTTCGGTTTTTTTTTTACACATTTAGTACATTATATTATTTATCACAAGAAACTGATCTTGAGCCCACCCAATTCAAGTGTTTTTTATGTTTGTTTTTAAAATATTGCTGCTTTATTTAAAGTTGGTTATTTTTATGTTAGATAAACATCTAGATTATGGCTGTGAGACTGTGCTTAGTCGCAGCAAGTCTTGGGATCCATCTTGCCCTCCCTATTCTCCAGTGCAATAATACTGTGCACGAACATGCGATAATTTTCCATGCCATTAAATAGGTCGGAAGGGAATTCTCTGGCAGCTGCAGCTGCTGTAAGTTTGAAATACTTTGATCGATTATATAAGAATTTTTTTTTCTCCACTTGCCTGTACACACGCTGAGAACAACGCTGAGGACGACTACGAGGAAGAGGAAAGCCTTCATGATTAGCTTTAAGTTGTTTGGTTGAAGATTGATACTGATGCATTCTGAAGCCCCAGTCTGTAGTATTTATACTAGACTATGATTAATTGTGGATCGAAAACATTTCTCAAAACAGTTGTTCATGTTGTCCCTGTAATGAGTAAAACCTCAATTAACGAATGAAGTATTAATAAATGCGTACAACAAGCAGAAACAAACAGTGCAACAGCCTTCTATCATGTGCTTTTTCAGTTGATCACCGATTCATATATACTTTTTATTTTGTTGGCTTCAGAACGACATTAACTGCTCTGTAGAAAGCACGGCTGTCTGGTCTATAAGCATACTATCCCATTGGGAACAATGCCGAAGAACATAAGCAATAGTCTGGCCTCGTAATCAGGAACACAACTTTGATACCAGCGGCCCTGGTTCTAAACTTTACCGTCGTTACTTGCTTTAATCTTTACTAGCAACTATTATGTACAGCAGGCATGGGTCACGATTTGGTTAACATACATATTCCATAGCCGTAAAATACATATTTCACAGGATATATATATATTTTACAGGATTCGCTACGGGCTTACACTGTCATCGGCCGGCGGTTTCAAGCCAAATCTCAATGCCCAACTTAGTATACAATTTAAATAATTATTTTCCTGGTTTAAATACGTACGTTCTTGTATATATTTTAAGATTTAGTCCTAATGATTATTTAAATACTATCCTACCGGATAGTAAAAAAAGAAATAAGTTTTAAAAACCTTTTTCTTTTATTGGAGAAACTCACTATGTTTCTGTAAAAACCCGGATCTCGGTTTGCTATGCTGTTAGAAGCTATAACAAATCCTATGTGTAGATAAGATTTCCCAAGGACTGCAAGTCCATAAAATTGCAAAGAAGTTTATGTGGGTTTTTTAAATTGCTGCTTTATTGAAAATTGGTTGTCCTGAAGTGTTCAAAAACACAGGATATTGTTTTGTTGCTGTACCTAGCCGCAGCACGCCTTAGGAGCCGTCTTGCCAGTTTCGTCTTGTGACACGCTGCGCAGGAATCTGTGACTATTGGTATGAGTAGGTTTGTACTGGGGAAGCAGCTTGGCCATGACCAGTTTTTCATCGTCTCCATTCTCAGCTGTAAGTTGCAAAGATTAGATTAGTGTGCCCGAGCGACTGGACTCGTTCTACTTGCCTGCTGTCATGTTGAGGACGATGCTCAGCATGAGTACGGCAAACAGGAATATTTTCATCATCTTGATTGTATGTAGAACGAAATGCTTCTGATGCTTTCTGGTCGCGCAGCAGACTCTATTTATACCCAGCAATGAATATCTCATTGGTTATAAATATCCGAAACACTTGTCAGTTACAGCAGTCGCATTAGTTGACCACAATTAATGTGGAACGTCATTTATTTAAATATTGCGACTTGATGGCACAAGTAATCAGGAAAACAACTCAACTGGCGAATACAGTAATGAACAGGTTTTTTTTTTGTACAAAGGAGCTTCTATATAATTAAACCAAATGAAAGGTACTTAATAATTTAAATTGTAATTGGGCCTTAAACTAGGGTTTGTCAGACGCTAACTAGCCATCGTTTGGAAGTTTGCATCAGAATCGTCGTCGTACTATTTGGGCAAGGCGTTTACAATATATGTTAACTAAAGCTGGATGGGATCCTGGACAGGTTCATGTGCTGTTGCCGTTGTTATTACTTTGCCGTGGTTTCAGTATCAACTTGCCGGTGTGCGGCTCCAGGTCCAGGGCAAAGTCGGTGAGTACGCTGCGTGTGCGGGATGTGATGATTTGTGGAGCTACAACTAGTTTCTGTATGCCCAGTATAAAAAGCACTATCAGTGTGACAGTGGCCACCGTGAAGATGGGATGTATGCAGAGCGACTCCGTCAGTGGCACAATGGTTGTGCGTGGATCTCTGAGCCAATACCAAGCACTGATTGCCGTGCAGACAGATAATGCAGATAGAATGACTGCAATTCAATGAGTAGATAGTAGATTAGAGTGGTCAAAGTTTACATTGCCAGGGGCAAACTCAAGGTACTTACGACGCCAGCGGAACGTGGATGGCCTGTACGATGAAACCACCTCGATAAGCCGTCGCTCGAATGCCTTCAGATCTTCGCAAGCTGATGGTTCCATCGCGCCAATTTCCTCGATGCTCGTGGCTGTCTTGATGTGTTTGAAATTGTCCAGCTTATATGTGTAATTTTTTCCTTTATTTTGATAAGCTATTACATTTGAGTTGTTTTTGTTTTCGGCAATTTTGATCCTAAATGTTTCCACACAATTTATACTGAAAATTATTATGAAAAATACTGCTTTTGACGTAAGTTGAAAAACATACGACGTAAGGGAGTTGCCACTGACGTAAACATAATCAGCTGATAGTCCGAATGTTGTTTACCAACACTGCGTCAGCTCGAGTTTCAGCCATTCTACGCACTTACGCACACTGCGAAGAGTCCGCCAGAAAAAATTTGCCTGGCATAAAGTGCATGAAAGATGAGTAGCAAAGAATGGAAACGCGTGGTCAAGTTGGAGTACATGAAAATACGTCAGCAGAAGCGTTACAAGCGTGCGGATGAAATCAAAGAGGCTTGGATTAAGAACTGGTAAGTTTTGCAGATCCCGGAATATGTGCTTGGGGCGGCTTACAGATGACATTTCTTTGTTTTTAAATTTAGGGATGAGCACAATCACAATGTGCAGGACTTGTACTGCGAATCCAAGGTGTGGCAGGCCAAGCCGTACGATCCGCCACACGTGGACTGTGTGAAGCGTGCCGAGGTCACAAGTTACAACGGAACCAGCAGTGGTCCACAGCGGGTTCCCATCTGTGTGATCAATGCCGTTACGCCGATACCCACGATGTACACATGGGCGCCCACTCAGCAGAACTTTATGGTCGAGGATGAGACGGTGCTGCACAACATTCCGTATATGGGCGACGAGGTTCTCGACAAAGATGGCAAGTTCATAGAGGAGTTGATCAAGAACTATGATGGAAAAGTGCATGGCGACAAGGATCCATCGTTCATGGACGATGCCATATTTGTGGAGTTAGTTCATGCATTGATGCGATCGCACAGTAAAGAGCTAGACGAGACGGTGACCAGTGCATCTGTTAAATCAGAGTCACCCACGACCAAGCCCAAGGAGGAGGATGATAAAAAGGAAGACCCGGCACCGGCTGAAGAAGTAGTTGACTTTACTTCTGTAGATGGGGATATTAAGAAGGATTTGCCCGCTTCTGAAGTCACAGATATCAAGCCCAAAGTGGATGATGTTAAAGAAAAATTGCCTTTTCCGGCTCCCATAATATTTCAAGCGATAAGTGCGAATTTTCCAGACAAAGGTACTGCTCAGGAGCTAAAGGAAAAGTATGTATATTTCTTATTATTCACGTACTTAGGTGTTATTTTCTCGATTGCGCTCATTCCACAGATACATCGAGCTCACCGAGCATCAGGACCCGGAGCGACCACAGGAGTGCACACCGAATATTGATGGCACCAAGGCGGAGAGTGTTTCTCGCGAGCGGACCATGCACTCGTTCCATACGCTCTTCTGCCGTCGTTGCTTCAAATACGATTGTTTCTTGCACCGTAAGTTTAATGGGCTGGGCCGAGCTTCCAGTTGGGTTTCTCTTAATAACTTTTTGTTTTGTTTTTGCTTTTTCTCTTTATTTGGAAAACATACCAAAATTATTGCAAAACCTTTTGTCCAAACAAAAAAAAAACACAAAAATACCTCTTTAAAATGTTGTATTCAAATAACTGCAATTTAGGTCACCACGTACAGGGTGAGTCGTTGTTGTAGTTGTTGTTTTCGATAACCACACGCACACACACTCATGCCGCCTAGGCCCAAATGTCGCCTTACCCTACCCACATCATCATCTGTCTTTCTTAAATATATATATCCATTAATATATCTGTGTGTATTGAACTTGTATGTCTTTGGAAATTGGCAAAGTTGTCTTGTTTCAAAATTTTCTTGGTGTTTCTCGCCTCATTTCGTGCGGCTTTTGCCTTCAACATTGTTGCATCCCCGTTGAGTAACGTGTCTGCCTCATACTCTAACTCTAACCCCGCGTATCATTGTCATGCTCGTGAATTGCTTTAGAATGGAGAAATATTATAATGATTTCGTTTTCGATTCGCAGGTTTACAAGGACACGCTGGTCCCAATCTTCAGAAGCGTCGGTATCCAGAACTGAAGACCTTTGCCGAACCGTGCAGTAACTCTTGTTACATGCTCATTGTAAGTGACAGGGCTCTCGAAATTAATGTTTGTGAAATTTTCATAATTCTTTATTTTAAACAGGATGGCATGAAAGAGAAACTGGCGGCCGATAGCAAAACTCCGCCCATCGACTCCTGCAACGAGGCCAGCTCGGAGGACAGTAATGACAGTAACAGTCAGTTCAGCAACAAAGACTTTAGCCACGAGAACGGGAAGGACAATGGCATAGCTGTGAACAGCGCTGAGATTAACTCCATTATGGGTAAGCTATGCAGTTATTTCTTTGTTATTGATACTAATAACCAATATTATATTTGCTATAGCCGGCATGATGAACATTACCAGCACCCAATGCGTGTGGACAGGCGCCGATCAGGCTCTGTTTCGTGTGCTGCACAAGGTGTATCTGAAGAACTATTGCGCCATTGCGCACAATATGCTCACAAAGACCTGTCGACAGGTGTACGAGTTCGCTCAGAAGGAAGCAGCCGAGTTTTGCTTCGAGGATTTGCGTCAGGACTTTACGCCGCCACGCAAGAAGAAGAAGAAGCAACGTCTTTGGTCGCTACATTGCCGTAAAATACAGTTGAAGAAGGACTCATCTTCGAACCATGTATATAATTACACACCCTGCGACCATGCTGGTCCCTGCGACATGAATTGTTCCTGCATACAGACACAGAACTTTTGCGAGAAATTCTGCAATTGCAGCAGCGATTGTCAGAATCGTTTTCCCGGTTGCCGTTGCAAAGCGCAGTGCAACACCAAGCAGTGCCCATGTTATTTGGCTGTACGGGAATGCGATCCGGATCTGTGTCAAGCATGTGGCGCAGATCAGTTTAAGCTGACTAAAATAACGTGTAAAAATGTCTGTGTACAGCGCGGATTACGTAAGTTACGAGTTTTTCTGAGTAGCCTACGGCTCCTAATCTTTTTTTCATTACAGACAAACATTTGTTGATGGCGCCATCCGACATTGCCGGATGGGGTATTTTCCTCAAGGAGGGTGCCCAGAAAAACGAATTCATATCGGAGTACTGCGGTGAGATTATCTCACAAGATGAAGCCGATCGTCGTGGAAAAGTGTATGACAAATACATGTGCTCGTTTTTATTCAATTTGAACAACGATTTTGTTGTGGACGCCACACGCAAGGGCAACAAGATACGATTTGCCAACCACTCCATCAATCCGAACTGTTATGCCAAGGTTATGATGGTGACCGGCGATCATCGTATCGGCATCTTTGCCAAGCGAGCCATACAGCCTGGCGAGGAACTATTCTTTGACTACAGATATGGACCCACCGAACAACTGAAGTTTGTGGGAATCGAACGGGAAATGGAAATCGTTTAATGTTTAAACACAACTTATTTTATACACTACGGGAATCTTTTATCCATAAAACAATAAATAGAAATACGTACTAATGTCTATGTAACGCAACAACTAGACTGTCTTTGCCACATTGGCTATTATAGGTTTAGGACGAGATTTGAAAATAAGCTTCTTGGTGCAAATAGCACGCACTGTATACTCCGTTCGCTGGCGACTTTTGTGCTCCAGCGCGACTGTGTTGTCCAGCAATGTGCGCTCACCACCCGTGGTAGCGTTTAATGAGCTGGTATCAAGTGTAGCATTCGTTATGTTCAGCAACTGATCCCCTTCATTTGTCTTCGACTTTTCTAGCACGGCAAAGGGCTTTTCCAGTTTTTGTTCGCGACCCTGCAGTATGTGATGACCTATTATAAGAATCTGAAAGTATTTTTGTAAAACGACTGCATTATTAGCTTTTAGTTTTAATTTACCGGCTGTCCATATTTGTTGTAGTACAGATCGCCAATGAACTGATCGTGCATGTTCTGGTTACTGCGCACCTCCAGATCACCCTGAAGCTCAATAATGGCCCACTCTCCTGTACCGGAGCTGTGTCTGCAATAAACAAATACCATAAAAACGTAGGTAAAGCAAAACAAACAAAATAATTATAAAACATTCAAACAAAAAGAACATGTTTTGATTAAAGTTATTTTATTGAGCTGCAGTTGGCTGCAAAGCTTATCCTCTAAATTTCTTAAACAATGGATGCACGCTGCCGACATTCTTACGACGATGCTCATAGTAGATAGCATCGTCTCCGCCAGACATTGAGCTAAGCGCTCCTGTGCGTTTTGTAGTGCCGCCAGCGCCACCAGGACGATAGCCCGGCTCGCCAGGCATCTTCTCATCCTCACAGTCCAAGTCAGAGGCAGACAGCACCAGCTGCAACAGTTGGCCCTGTTCCTCTTGAGTGCCGTACATTAAATCCTTTTCAGTGTCCATTCCCTTGAGATGCGTAATAACTTTATAGCTGTATCCCTGGTTGACCAGGAACCGCTGACGCTTGCGCGAATAGCTCATTTCCATGGTATCCTGCGAGACAAGCGTGTAGAAGAATGCATTGTATTCCTCAGCAATGGCTCCCTTTTTGGCACGCAGAATACGACCCAAACGCTGAGCCTCCTGACGACGTGATCCACCATGCGAAGAGATCTGAATGAGCACGTTTGCCTCGGGCAGATCGAAACTGGTATCTGCCACTTTAGACACAAATATTGTGTTGACCTACATCGAATGATAAGTGGGTTATAAATAAATCTTAATACATAAGATCCATTGTAACTTACCTTGGAATTAAATTTGAAATTCTGCAGGATTTGGATACGTTCATTTTGTGATGTTGGACCATAAATGAATGGCTTGTTCATTTTAATCGCGTAGTGCTTTAATGCAAACACGTTGTCCGAGAATACGATAGTTTTATCTCCACGTTGTTCATGGTATTTAATGAGAAATTGGCAGCTGCGGAACTTGGAGGGGTTCATCACATAGAGGAGCATCTTCTTGGATGTTTTGGTGGTCAGATATTCGCGATAGAACTCCGGCGACATGGGACACCATACCTCAGCGCACTGAACCCGAGCAATGAAGCCCTTCTTCTGAAGTTCCAACCAATTGGCTTCATAAAGCTTAGGTCCGATTAGGAAATTAAGATCTGCAATTTTATCATCCTCACGCAACAGAGTAGCGGTCAAGCCGAGCTTACAGTGGGATTGTACAATGGTCAAAACACGTCGGAACATCTTTGCCGGAATTGTGTGTACTTCATCTAATACCATTATGCCCCATTCCTGTTCCTGCAGCCAGCGCATGGTTTGCTCAGCCTCCCAGGAACGTTTCTGTGTGTGTGTTATCATCGAGTATGTAGTGACCAATATTCCACAGCCCATTGGCTTGTCCTTGGCCTCAGAGGTAAATCGACAAATCATGCTGTCGTCTGCTGTGGACCACATTTTAAACTGCTGCTTCCACTGCTCTACAGATACACCGCTGTTGCACAGCACCAAAGCGCGTTTGCGGACCGTACAGCAGGCCGTAACGCCAACCAGAGACTTTCCAGCACCGCATGGTAATACAATGACACCGGAGCGTGCACGCCCATTGCCAAACATCTTACGCAGACTCTTCTCCTGATAAGGTCGCAGCACAGCGGCGGGTTTGAGGTCAATGTTAATATCAGGATTGTTGGTATCATTGCGAAAATCGTACTCTGCCAGCAGCGGGTGCTCGATCTCAATGCATCGTTTTTGTATTACCTCAATCTTTTCCTGAGCAACTTCGAAGGAAACTGTTTTAAGGTTCGCCTCGTCCTCATCTTCTTCTTCCTTGTCAATCTTCTCATAAAAGTCCGTTATATCCTCAGGCACTGCAACGGCGCCAGCTGCACCTTCTGCTGTCGCCGCCGGTGTAGCTGCTCCCGCTGAGGTGCTAGCCGTATTATCTGCAGCATTGTCTGTTGGCAGCTTTGTGCCAAACTGTGTAATGGCTTTGCCATCCAATGTGCCCTGTATGAAGTCTTCTCCCTCGCTGCGTATAAGCCGACATTTTTGTATAACCGGATCCTTAAGTAGCTTTTGCAGCACTTCTGGATGCGGTGATTCAATAAAGTACTTGTTGTGCTTCAGTACAAGCTTCACCTTGCCGTACGACAGTGTGCAGAGTCGAATAAACTCCAATATACCTTCCGGAATAGAAGTCTTGCTTAATCGCTTCAGATACTCCACAATGTCATGGGTCTGCAGGCCCACTGAAACAGCAGCATACAAACTGTAGGCCGTCAGTTTATACTCGTGTATGTGCTCGGGGCGGCAAACTGGCTCCGAAATTGCAATGAGAAAATCATGGGCGTGCTTATAAACTGGCGAAAAGGACTCTAAGAAAACGTGGCCATTGGGCGCTACCCACAGCGGGCGATTGTTGTGATCTGGGCGCAGTTGCATCTGTGCGCGATAATCCTTGGCGCCGTACTCGTCAGTGTTAATATTTTCATCGTTAGTCTCGGCGTTTTTGGAGGCGGCACCCGGCACGCCGTCCGACTCGCTGGTATTGTCCATGCTGTCATTGTCCTCGACCAGTTGCGTGTATGCTTCATCCTCGACGCGGCGTTTTTTAACTATTAAATAATATTAGTTACACCGCATAACTCTATAAGTGTGCTGCGACAAATCCTTACCAAATTTATCGCCTGCGCTACGGTCTTTTTTTGATTTCTTTGGCGGACCCATTGTGAAACTCGGTTTCACCAAACTTTTGTTTCATTAATGAAACAGCTGTTTACACAGTGTTGTAAAACGCTACCCGAGGCGAAAATGGCGCGAACACTAACTTACAAGACAACTCAAGTAGACAACAATTGTTCTAAGACTACTTTGGTAGCTAATCTATGCGAGAGCTATAGCTAATATATGGGTACTTACGTTTTAACAATGATGGGCATAATTCGATTTATAAACTAGTCGCTTAACTTTACACTCTTCGCAGCTTTTTTATTTACTGGAGGGATGACTACTGTTGTTGTGCGGTGGCCCTGTCAATACTTCTTTTGGGTTGAGCGTTGCCACACCTCGCATCTTAAAAACAGCTGACTATGTTATTTTACATATTCTGTTAACGAACTTCGAGTAAATTTTATTAGTCTTTTGAAAACTAACTGCCTCTTAGCGGTACTTGGTAAATAATATTATTTAAATATTTTATACTACTTCATATATTAGTAATGATTCTCTATCAAGTTCATGTCGAATCTCATATGCTTTTTAGAAGTACTCACAAATTAAAAATAAATAAATATAGCCTTTAAACTATAGCATAAAAGCCGCTAGATTTCGTCAAAATGGCTTCGACGAAAAAGAAATCTAAAAAGAAAACAAAGCGAAACAAATCGAAGATATTTAAGAAATTTAAAGTAGACATGCTCTTGCGGATAACATCTATTATAATTACCGTGCTCGATCTGTTGCATTCGCTATATTTTGTCCTGCAGGCAACCATTTCATGTACTTCATATGTAAGTGTGCCAGATCTTTAATCAAACTCATGGTATTTTACTTAATTAACTATTTAGTTGAACGTGTACTCAATTTTGTCACTTCTGGCGAGTATTGGTTGGGTGCTGATTGTGTTAATGTGTCTGGTGGGTCTAATAGGGGTTCGTATATATTTTTTGATCAATTTTAATTATTTAATGATTTCTAAATGCGAATTATGTTCTACAGCGTCGTCCTACTCTAGTTAATGCGTGGCTGTTATTTTCCGTTATTGGCTTCTTTATGGACATAATATTCTTCTTATATGGACTTTATACGGCTCTTCCATTAAGTTTTGCTTGCATAAGGAGGTTAATGGTTGTTTTTATGGGAATTTGTAAGAAAAGTCCACTTCTAGGTTACTTGTTTTAAATCCACCCTTTTTTTTTTAGCTATAGAATGTCTATGTATTTATTTTGTATACAGATATTATTTGATAATGGATCCTTGTCGAAAGGTTTATAAAACCAATGCAAAGGGAAAAAAGAGCAAAAAGGGAAAAATACTTGACAAGAAGGGGTGCAAAGGTAACACAGAAATTACTAGTTCTATGCTCCATAAATAATTATTTGCTATTATAGAACTTAAGAAAAGCAGAAAAAAATCGGAAGGCAAAAAGAAGAGAAAGAAGTAGAATATATACGGAAAATCATTTATCTAGCCTTTTTTGTATTGATTGTCAGATTTTAAAAAAATGTATTCGGTTTATTCCTATGTCTATGTACTAGTTTAATATATTTTTTAAATATATAAATTTGAGTTTCAAGTTTAATCAACCCAAACAATTTCTGTATTGATGGACATGAGAATGAATGAGCCGAAAGGAAAAATCACTTACGATCAACTGGTTTCCCTATTTGAGACGAATCTATTGAATTTCTGTTACTGTATTGGCTTTTTCGACTTGACCCAGGCATCGGTCTTACTCGTTCAATCTTTAGCATTGGTTGTCATTGATGTGTGTATTATTGTCTATAGTGTGTCTGTTATATGTATGTAACTGTGTATTATCGTTCTACAGGGTAATACTCATTCGCTAATAGCGATTTTTGGATCGTTATTTTGGATATTCATGGCAATTGTGCTTATGTATGGGCTTTACGAGGTATGTATGCTGTTGTTTTCACCTGATTATTTGTAAACATCTATTTCATCGACCCTCAGAGTCGTCAGTCATTTGTGTTCGCTTGGTTGGTCTTCTCTGTGGTTGGTGTTTTTCTAGACATTTTATTTTTCATGTGGACCATTACATTCTTTGAGGGAATACACTGGACTGCGGTTTTAGAGTTTACCGTTCTCTATTTTGGAATCGGTAATAGATATGTGTAGTGCAATCGCGTTTCATTTCAGCATCTATTATTTTGCATTGTAGTTTCCGAATGGCTTTTCGTGTATATAGTTCGCAAGTACTACCTTAATCTTAGAGCAAGTTTGAACCAAGAAAACAAGTTGGAAGAAGGAAAAGAAAATGATTCTAAAGATGTGAAAGCAATAGAAAGATAAGCCCAGTCGTGAAGCTAGAATTGGCCATAAAAATAATACAAAGCAAATAAACACTAATTCGTTGTCATATTTAATTTATTTATGTTATTTTGTATATATTGTGCATTCTTTAATACAATTCTTTTATTGTAAAAGATTCCCAGTTGGCACTTATGGCCCATTTCAATTTACTGACCAACACCGATGCCTAAATCAATTCACGCCGGCACAGACAATAGTAATAATAATTGAGTTAGATAGTTCTTTGGCCATCACGAACTGTGACTTGAAGGAGTCACGATGTCGAATGGGGCCAAATCTAATCTCCAAGCGACGATGGGACAACGGCTGACAAAACAAATGCCGTAAATGAAATATGGCCAGAGGACGCTTGTCTCTTGACCCAACAGTGGTTCGAAGTCCAGCGAAATTGCCTGTATTTATTTTGTCAACTGGCAGGGAATTGTTATGTTTTTATTGTATTTTATTTCCAGGTTGTTGAGTCACTGTGCTGCCGTTTGGCAGGAAAATGTCATTGATTAACAAGCCAGCAGAGTAGGAACAGAAGCAGGAGCAGAAGCTGGAATAGTCTCTCCAGCAACTACGTGCTTATCATCATTACAGCTTTGATTTAGTGCTCAACTTTGACCTACAGTTCAACGATTGGTGAAATGTTTGCTGCCTGAGAATTAATATGTCTGATGAATATTTGGTTATTTGTAGCTACGCGATTGCCGTGTTGGATTTCATATCCTCCCTGCTCTTCGCCAGTGTCTCGGGCATGCTCTACATACAATTCGTAAGTATTATAGCTCCGGTTCAGCGTAGGTAACCAGCGTCAACTACTTTGCTAGACCCACTGGACCTCGCTGGCAGCACTGATCTTCTCGTTGCTCTGGATGTCCATTATAATGATGCTGCTTTCTGGTATCTATCAGCGCTGTCTTCCTTATGTGCGATATTGGCTGGTTTTCACATGTTTAGGCATTATGCTGGATGCGTTATTGCTGCTCTACGGACTCTCCTTGGCCGTGTCCATTAACTGGGAGGGTGTCAAGATTACCCTAATGCCATTTGTGGGTTTGGGTAAGCCGCACATCTAATAGCGGAAGCGATTATTCAACTCTCAACTTTCTGCAAGCTGTGGAAATGACGTTTGTGTATATCATTTACTTATTCTATATCGACATGCTCGAACGAGAGTCGTGGATACCGGTGTGTAGATCATGCACCTGCAGATCCAAAGGCGGTTGTAATGAACTCGACCCCAAAGAGGATGCCAGCAGCAGTGATACCAAGCAAAAGGAGCGCAAGCGTCTGAAGAAGATGTACAAGCGCGAGAAGAAGGTTGCGCAAAGGGAATTGGAGCGGAAGTTGCTTAGAGGACAAGTCTAAGGGGTGGTTCTGCAACTAAAATATTACATACTGATTTGGGGAAACAGCTGAAAAGCTGGCTTGGCAAGGCACTTCCGGTGTCGATGCCTTTCAAAACGATCTTGTCAAAATATCATGCAGCTCGATTCAACCTCTCTACTTTATTGTGCCTATGCCATCGCAAGCTTTGACATGCTTTGCGCCATGCTCTTCTTTGCCTTCAGCTTCGGCACCTTCTGTGTTCACGTAAGTCACAGCGGATTCGAGCTCATTTATGATTAATTAATGTTTTTTTGTAGATAAGCTGGTTAACCATTTTCGGGCTGTGCTTTGCTGTATTTTGGCTGACATTGATTGGCATGCTCATTTCTGGCATTTATTGGGTAAGCTTTTTGCTTTGATTATTCTGGGTTAACTAAACTTCTTGCTGTCCGCAGCGCAACACTACTTTGATGGGATATTGGATAGTCTTCTCTTGTCTGGGTATTATTATTGAAACACTTTTGATTGTATATGCCTTTTTGAAAAACACCTCATACAACGTTGGTCTGGTGAAAAACATTTACTCACTTGCTGTTGCACTGTGTAAGTTGCACTTCAATCTGGCAAATCAATCATCATTGATTTAATCATGCTCCTGTTGCAGTAATCGAATCTTGTTTTGCCTACATTATCTATCAATTCTATCAGTCCACAAATAAATGTCAGTCCAATCGCGTTGTTGTGGACACCAGACCCTGTTCTCAGGAAGCTAGCGTTTATTGCCAATCAGCCAGCAGTCCTGGGCTTACACCGATGCAGACATCATCGAGAGATGCGAGCTCGCAGAGCAAGTGCAACATCTTGCAGAAGCGAGGTTCCAGCAGTCCGTACAGTTGTGGTCCCAAGAGAGCGCCGAATTCTTAAGTTTTCCTGTTGTACAAATATATTTTATGCATTTCTTTTTTTCAATTTTAAATTAAACTTGGTTTCAACTGGTTCAGAATGGTTTTTAGCAAAAGCGGTCGAATTTCGCATAATAAATCGATTAAAATTTCATTTTCGTAGCTCGTTCTGATTTCCTCCTATGCGTTTCTGTGTTTATTTAGAGAATTTCCTCGAGCTCCGCCTGCGGCGTCTTGTGTTTGTCTAGCCAGCAAGTGCTTTAATACTAAATTATTCTGGCTGCGCAACACACTCACACGCACACACGCGGCCACTTGCCAGTGTTTAAAAACAAAATCCTTTTAAAATAATTTGCACAGCAGCGAAAAGGGAGCAAAAATAAAGCGGAAACGGAAACAGCAACTCAGAGCAACGCAGCGCGCAGGGCTCAGAGCTCGAAAGTTGCGCTGCGAGATTTGGGCTGACAGGCAGGACAGGGCACGGCACGGCATGGCAGGGTAGGTTAGGGCAGAGCAGAGCAGGCGACACTCTTGTCTATTTATGCAAAAAATGTGTGCATATTTACATACTTATATGGTATATGCTGTATATGGTATGGTGAGCATAGACGTGCGTGCATATACTTATAATACCGCACTGATGGAATACGTGCGAGGACACACCTTCCCTTCCTTATCCTCCTCCGCCACCTCCCAGCACTCCCACGCCCACAGCACACTCGCCTGGCGACTTTCCTGATGTCAAATATAATTTATTTTTTTCGCGCTCATTTTGCACACAGTCAGCGCCGTGCAAAGAGTCCCGTTGGGTGCCATCAAATCTTTGTCAGCAGTTTCAGCTTTAAGTTTTTTCAAGTCAAAACAAAACAAATAATTTACAGGCAGCCAAAAAGTATTCGAAAAGATTCGTTATGGTGTGCGCGTTGAGTGCCTTTGGGCTGGTCATAGGCACCATGGACATTATCGGAGCGTTTTTCTTTGAGTTTGTGCTGCTGTGGTTCATCTGTAATGGAAGATCGACTGAACTGCCGGATAATGAATGCCCGCCACAGGCACTGCAACCGAGAAAAGTGAGAAGTGAGTCGAGTCGCGCGAGTAACCGAGCTTCTTGCAAGTAATGCTCCATTATCCTATGCTCTGCAGTGGTATATGGCAACGAAGTGAGTCCTTGGATCTTAAAGCTCTATCTTGTTCTATTGAATATCTGGATTTTGGTCTCATCCCTCATGCTTATTGGCATACTGTGGGTAGGTGCATATCGGTATGGTTTTAAAAGTCGCTTCGATTCTTGAGCCCTTATTCCTTTCAGAACAAAGCGGAGCTCTTACTTTTCTGGCTCTTTTGGTGTCTTGGTGGGCTGCTATTCGATGGCTTCTTCCTGTGCTGGTGGGTCGTGGAAATAGTCACGGGCGATGCCATCGAGGCATTCACCAACATCATGATCTCTTTCCTGACTATGGGTATGCCACATTCTATTATATATTATATATTGTAACTTATCAAATAACTAACAGCTATTGAATTCGGTTTTATATATGTGATTTACAACATTTACATGATCATTAAACAGGGAAATCCTGAGCTGAATGCCGACCGTACCCTGTTGCGTTTTTCAAGCTTTATATTTTAATATTAAATAAACTTTGGAGCAATAAATGATTATCTTGCATTACTTAATTTCGGTCGTCGGTATTGGTAGCTGCATTTGAAAATTCTACCTTGACGGTACTAGGATTATGAAGAATTCGTACACCTGTTTAATAAGCAAGAGATCCTGCTACAAATAACTACTTCTACTACTCTACTACTACTACTGCTACTTCTACTACTGCTACTACTACTACTGCTACTTCTACTACTGCTACTACTGCTACTACTGCTACTACTACTATTTGTAGTTATACTACTACCACTTTTACTACTTCTACTAATTTTACTACCACTTCGTCTATTACTTGAGGGTATTCAAAATATCTAATGCACAGAGAGAATGCAAAACTTCTTTCCTTTAATTACCACAGTGGAATCCAGTTTGTTTGCCCGTGCTGCATGCTCCGTCTGTCTGCCCGGTGCTCCTTTGCCGCTGGCGAGCACAATGACTGGCTACTGCCACTGCATACCGTACTGGCTTCTACCGGCGCCATTCTTTTTTATGGCACACTTTATAGTTACTTTGTTTTTTGCTTTCGAGTGCTTTGTAGTTTTTAATGGTCTGCCACACGGAAATTGATTCATTTCCTTTTTTGTTTTCCACATCCGCCCGGAGTCTGTCGCTTGTGGAGCAGACAAGGAATCGGCTTAAAGCCAGCAGCGGCGGTAATCCAATGTATATGCATGGCTGGCATGGCAGAGTGGATATGGACGTGGAGGACAGTCGCCTTAATTCGCAACCAAATCAAATTCTAATGCCAAAGCAAATTCTAATCAATGGCATTGTCAGTTGCCAAACTGTCAGTCGCAGTCGCAGCTAGGCAAACGAGGAGAAGGACGAGGAGGAGGCGGAGATGGAGACGAAAGGCGAATTACTGCTGCGAATTGTATTTATTTTTTAATAAAGAGTGCTTGCTTGGACTGTCTCTTGGCCGGGACAGAGCAGGGCCGAGCATCTCCCAGGAGCCGCTGGCTCCTCAAATTTATTGTTTGCAAATTGAAATTCTTGTCGACACGCACGAGCAACTGCAAACCCCATTGGGAATGCCGGGCACGAGGCAGCTCCTCAGCTCGAGCAGCTTGTCAAGCAGCGAGCCACGGGCTTTGATGGCCCTCTTGCCAGGCAGCTCATCATGGCATTTTAGTATGTATTTATTATGATTTCCATGTGGCATGAAGCATACATATTTTGAAAAAAAAAACAAATATTTTATAGCTGCGTTATCAAGGCCCGCGGGAAAACAGAAAAGAATGAAGAAAAGTGCAGCTTAGACTCTAAGAATATTTACCAGATAAGCTCGGGCCATAGCTTGCTTGAGAACTCGATATACGTCACGTTCTACTTCTCTATTTCGTCTCTCCACTTATAGAGAGTTGCTCAACACGTTGCTCTAATATATAACTCTCAATTCCGCCACAGATGTTCTCAAAAGTGTTCTTGTCTCGGACAGTACTATAAGTAGAACGAAACGAATAGTTTCAAGTCATTTTACCATGTTCGTGGAGCGGTTGCTATGGCTCTTGGTGCTTCATTTCGTCGTATCGCTGCTTCCAGCTGAAGTTTCCACTTCACCAACTGTGCATCATACTGATATTAGTCCTACACCTAGCCCAGTCTTATGCGAACAAAGAACTGCCAGCGACGCCTCAGGTATGTATAAAGTGCAGTCGAAATAAACAAGGATGATGTAAAGTGATATTTTCCAAAAAGATGGCAAACGTTTGAAAAGGAATCTTGAGTGGAAAGTTATTAAAGCTATATTAAAATCGCGAAACAAACATCCATCCTTGGTTGCTGGACGGAAGTGCGTGCATTACACTTATCAACAATCTGCAGGTGTCCCTGTTCCTCCGATCGTCGAAGACGTTCCCTGCGAAAGTGAATGGAATTCTAGAACAAAACATGGACGACCTAATCATAGGACTAAACTGGCCGACCGTAAGGAGGGCTACATCGTTGTGTATTACTTACCCACAGAGTCGCAGTCACCTGAGAATGGATTGAATGATGGTCGAGAAGTTAGCAGACTTCGTAGGTCTCTGGTGACTACAATTAATGAAGATAAGCTACATTCTGTGTATGACAGTTCTGAGCAGCTGATGGCTATAGCTAGTGATGAAAAATTTTCTGACCATCCGGGTCCGTTGATAACTACAACTAGTGCTGAAAAACTTCCCGACTATCCAAGTTCCGCGTTTAGTAAAGAAATGTACAAGCGCATATTCTCCTTTGTCGATAGATTATCTGCGAAAACCGAATTGGCTGAGGACGAGAATGAGTCAATAAGAGTAGGAACTACAGTAGAGCCAATCGACGATTCCAGTATAAATCAATAGACTAACAAGTAAAGTCAAATTTAGCTTTAAAGTTCAAATAAATACACTACTTATCACTATTGTTTTTTTGTTATGAAATCACAACAGTTTAAAAATCTGCTTAAATAACAAGCTGTGCATTTCCGAGATTTATTTGTATTATTAGCCAAGTTAATGGCGAAACCCCTAAAGCCGGCAAGTATTTTACTTGAGTTAAACGTAAAGTTTTTGTGCACTTTATCGGCTAAGTAACCTGTGCGATATGACAACACTTTCAGCCGGAAATTTATTAGAAATTCTCCTTTTATGTCGGCTTCAATAATCTCGAAAGTGCCTGCTGCTCTTTGTTAAACTATTTTCAATTGAATTTCTAAGCCGCTTCGTCTCGGCTCGCGTCGCTGTTAAGCCATACAAAGGCGTCTAAATTGCAATGTCTACGCAGGAAATTGATTGATTTCCGCTTCGTGCTGCGAAAGCTGAGAAAAACCGACGGTAGCGCCAGAAGCGAAGTGACTGAGCCGAGATTTGGGAAGACTGAATCGCCGACACCCGGCTGGGCCGCATAATTTGAGCTTGCAATTAGTTGGTTTTGTAGTTGGGCACTTTGCTGCACTTTCCCCCCAAATGTTGTCTATGGCTAAACACAAATTGAGTCCCTCTCTACCTCACTCTCTCTCACTCTCCCTCTCCCGCTCGCTGTGTGTGCTATTGTATTGGCCCTGCGGCTGATACGTTGGCGGCAAACATAAACTCAGGCAAAATATATAACGCGTTGCACATGTTTTTGGCAAATGAAGCCAATGGCTGGCAGGGCGGAGCAGGATCTGCCAGGATATGCGTGCAAGCCAGCTGGCCGAGCTACATCCGGTTATGTTTGCATATCTGGCACTGCGTGTGTACACGTATGTGCCTGCCTGCCCGCCTCCCTGTCTGCTCGCATGCCTGCCTGCCTGCCTGCTTCACGCCTGTGTGTGCGTGTGTGTTTTCAAAAAGCTCCACTTGTTACATGCTCAATTAAGCCGGAAATGACACCAGAGCCAACTAAAGTCACGCTTTGTACAGTTTTACATTTGGCGTCGAGCTGACTAAAACTCAAATCTTTGTCTGTGTGAGTGTGTGTGCTGCATGTGGCACACAGCCAGGCGACAGCATAATACTATATACAGCTCTTGACACGAGCCACACAAGTGTAGAGGAACCTTAACGGAAAATATTAGAATTCCAATTTCCGCATTTGATATTGATCCAGAAATAAATTGTGAAATTCTTCAATTTTGCTTGGGAATTTATTGAGCGTGTCATTGGTGTATTTCTTTGAAGATTGACGTTAACGTATCATGATGTAATACATATGTAAATATTTGATAAATAATAATGTTGGAAATCTGTTTTCTATACCCTGCAGTAGTTGGCAGGGGCAGGGTTCATGTAATTTGCTTAATTTGGCAAAAGTCATTAGATTTTCGATATTTATAGATTTATGGTATAGATATAGATTTATGGTTTAAGGTTTCATGATGTCGTCTATTTGCTATGGGTTTGGACTCTTAAAATTTGGTTAAGATGCCTTCTTATATTTAAAAATTATTGTGCAAGTTTTAAAATTTAAAAGTGCAATTTTTATCGTAGCAATTAGACAGCTTAAGTAATATTTTTGTAATTATTAAGAAAACGCTGTCATTGAACAATAATTGATATTTGTTTGGAATTAATATTCCAATGTATTATACATAGTTTTCTTAATTAATTAATATTATATGACAAATTCATTTGGATTTACTTGTTTAACCTGCGTCTAAGTTAACAACAATTGTTAAGAGTCAAAAAAAGTATCAAGATCGATTAAAAATACTATCTTGAGTCATGTTGTGAAATATATATAAAATATATGAACTATTTTTAGTACCAGCCATGTCTAGGTAAATTATAATTTATAATAATTTCTTCTTTAGAATCTTTCCCTTAAGTTTTGTGAGTATTCCCATTCAATTAGCTCTGTTTGCCGCGTTGGGTAAGCTTGCTGTATGTTTATTGGAAAATGTAAAATGTGTCACCATAATTAGTGCGCATCCTACGGCCTTAACTAAATTATCGAGCAGGCAAAATTGCTTTAGCAAGTCGAGCGGGACAAAGCGCCTGGCAATTAGCGCAGCTCGGCACGCAGCGCTCTCGGGTAATGTGCTTAGTCAGGTCGAGTCCTTTTGCAGAATGAAACAGGACACGTGCCACGTACACGTGCATACACACACACACACACAGGCATATATACCCATACCAGCACAGCTTGCATGTGTTTTGCTTAGAATACAACGAGGCTGACATTGTTTTCTAGGACATCGCAGTGAAAATTTGTGCTTTGCCAACGAGTTTGAGCTTGAGTTTGAGTCGAGGGCGCGAAGGACATGAAAAACACCCACACACACTCACACACACACACACACTGGATCACTGATGACTGACACACACTCGGAATTGCAAATCAGTCGACTAATGTGTACATAATCAGTCATGTCCCAACATGTGAATTCCATTAGTGGATACACGGCGCATGTAAACAAACAGGCATTAATCAGCACAGCGCATGAGTGCGAAAGTGACAGGCTGAGCCGAGTGAAAGAGAGAGAGTGCGCTACTCCTCATCGCCTCTGCCCGTCCAGTTCTACTCAGTTATTTACGCTTTTTGTCTAGCCACATTTATATGGGCAAGGAACTGTGTCGCCTGCTCACACACACACACACACACAAATAGCCCGGGATTCGTTTTCGTATTCACATTCATATCCGGCTGCGACTTACAAATTACCCCAACCACCTTGATTTATCCTCGGATATCAATGCACTGCCGCAACGGCTCTCTGAAAGCCGACATCTTATTAATATGCCATTCATTTGGCCGCTTCATACTTCATTAAAGCAGGAGCCACACACAGCCAAAGTACGAGAGAGAGAGAGAGAGATAGAATGAGAGCCAGAGCAGAGGCAGCCATAGCAATCCTGGCGCCTTTTGCCACAAAGTGCAGCCAGCAAAAATTATGCGGCTCGTTTGCCATTGCCTCGATTGCAACGACTACAACGGGCGACTCCAAGCCCGGCCTGCCCTGACTCGCTGCAAGTCCAGGCCATTCGTTTATCCTTTTGTTCTCATTTATTTGCATGTCATTTGCTTCGCCTTCGCTTGCTCCGTGAGTGTTTTCAGGGCACTGTGCGCACCGTGGCTCGGTCACGTTTGCCAGGACGCCAGTTACTTATGACTGCGTTGTGTGCACTATCAATATGCATTGTGCGAGTAGAGCTCGGCTACGCGTCGTCGTGCTACGCAGGCCGCTTTATATTTTACCAGCTTTTATAATACTCCAACTCCGGGCGGGGTCGCTGCGTTTTTCGGGGTGCTATGTAACGTGGCCTAGCAGCGCAATTAACTAACATATTTAATGTCATGTTTAATTTATTAAATTACTGCTCTGTCTATATTTATATTTAAATTCTATTATCCGCATTTCAACAGTTTGAATTTGAATTTTAATTAATCAAATAATAGGAATATTTAATTTAGCTGCCTCTTCATTTAATTTGCTTTTATTTTAAGCTGCATATCAATCAGTCAACTTTAAATAATTAAGTGGAAAGTATCCGCAGCTTTTTCAATGTTCTAAAAATATATTAAACATTTTTCAGCTTATGCCTTGCTCGTTTTGCGCAGTGTATCAATATGATTACGTTTATCAAAGTCACGCAGTGCATGTGCTATGCAAAACTGAAAATTATTCATTTATTTAAAATAATTCCTTAAAGAATGTGCGCATTGCGCTATAAAGCGAATACATACGCATTTTCTTTTTGCTGATTTCCGGTTGCTCTCTCGCTCTTCCACCCAGTCTCTCACTCTCTCCCGCGCTGCCCTGTAGTTTTAATAAGGAATGGCTTTTTTATGGTTTCCGGCTTGTGCAAGAGCAGAGCAATCGGCAAAAAGAATGCAAAATCGTCGCACTTGGAAATTCTTTAATCATGTTTTGTTATTCTTAAAGCTGCGCTTGATTTTTCTTTTTCTTTTACTGCGGCTCCAGCTTCTCCTGCTCTTCCAGTTTATTGTTGTGTTGCTCGAGCATTGTTGCTTTGTTGGCCAAGTCAAGTCTGCGCCAGCTTCCGCTCGCGCTGGAGCCGCTGTTAATGTCGCCACAGTTGCCGCTGCTCCTCAGCTGCCTCCGCGTCCACTGGCGTTACCGTTGATATTTGTGCGCCAGGCGTAATTAGTGCTGGTGGCATAAGGCGCACTTCCTACGCGCCCGGCTCCAGTTCAGCGTTGCTTTCCATTTGTAATCACTTTCTGCCGGCTCCAGCGCATTGTTCTAGGATTTACTAACTGGACAGCGGACGCGACAACGCACAAACACAGAGACGCAGTCGTTACTGGCTCTCGCTCTGGCTCCGGCTCTGACTCCGGCTCTGATGTCACCATTCTGACTGGGCCATTGTTTTAATGTTAATGTTAACAAATTTGTAATTTAGGACGCATTGAATTCGCTGCTAATTAAGGCCATGTCTCGTTATCAGCCAATGAAATTAAACGAATGAACGAATTAGCTTGTCGGCCAGCTGGGCGGCTACTTAATCTGCTGACTGGACAAGCCTGCTTAAGCAACGATCTGTGCGTGGATTGAACAGTTTAATATATGAAAGTGATATTGTTTTATTTCCAAACTAAATGCAGCTGCTCTACAACGTTAAAAACATTGCCAAACTGCTGATTAAGTTAGCTTGAAGTCTACTTCAAGCTGAAATTGAATGAAATGCGAAATAATCAAGTTTTCCATTGTCTTCGCTGGAGTGCCCTGTCTGCTCTGCCACCACCCATCCCGCACCCCCTCCCCTTCCACTCCGTTTATTTCTATGATTTGCCTCAACTATAAAATACACTTCCCAATTGTGTCGCCTCTGTCGGCTCTGTCGGAGTCGATTCAACTTTTCATGCTAATTGCCATTTGGCAACTTTCGCGACTTGATTCAAACTTTCTCTCCCACTGGACGGCAAAAGCGTTCGAGCTGTCTGTGTGTAGGTGTGTGTGCGAGTGTGTGTGTGTGTGAGTGTGTGTGTGCCACTCGATTGCCGTTTGCTTTTGCCTTTGTTTGAGTTCACGTAGCTTGGCCATTAATTTCACAATTAGTTGGCAGCGGCTACTCAAGCTGCTGCAAGGAACCACGGAGAAGCCACGCCATGGCACCAGCACCTGACGGCAACTCCAGACAAAAGTCCAGGCAGCTTTAATTAATTTTCACCGCTCCCAAAGTGTGTGTGTATTTGCCGCGTTGTCTGTTAATTTTGTGCAAACTATTTGCGAACAGTTTGCGCAGCTGCTCGAGCTGCTGCTGCTGGCCCAAAATGGCCAAGTGGCGCAGCTGTCCAGTCGAGCTGAGCTGCAGTCCGCATAGCTTGCTGATTTTTGCTGACTAACTTTTGTTAGTAACAGCAGCAGCAGCGACAAACCAAAAGGCAGTGGCAAAATTTAAATTTATGTTTGGGCGTTCTCTGCTCTCTGGCGGCAGCTGCCGTGCTCGATATTTTATTTATGTGTATTGCCACCTTTTGCTTTTAGAGGCAGCAACTCTGACAACGCCTGCTACAGCAGCAGCAACAACAACAGTAGCGGCATCAGCGCGTTTGCGTCGTGCGCTACGTGAGCTCAAAGCAAAAAATTCTGCTGACGTCGCGTTGTCAACTTTCACTTCAGCCGCAGCTGGCAAAGCGCGTCTCCCCTGCCCGCCCCGACATGGGCTATGGCATATCCGGTGCCATGCATATTGCGGCATTAGCAGCGCATAGTCAAATTCTGTTGATCACTCATACGCAACGTGGTACACGGCACGCAGCAGTCGCTTTTCATTTCAACTTTAACTTCAATACTGCAATACGACGGACAGAGGGAAGGGAAGCTCGCATAAAAGTTTTTCCAGCTGCTTTTTTCGGGCACGGTTTTCCGCCGTTGATGTAATGAAATTTTGCACAATTGTGTGGCAACAAGAAATCCATTAAAGCGTATTTTCGAGCCAAAGTTTCGGGTCCGTCCGACCATTTCACTGATTGATTGGCATCAACAATGTGCGCCTGCCAACGCCAGCTGGCAGGGCGGCTGCGGGGCTTGTCTGTGTGGAGGGGGAGGGCACAGACAACATTAATGCTGGCAAATTTGTTGAGCGTGTGTAAGACAATAAAAATAATTGAGTACGTTGCTGCCTGCCACCTACGCCCAGACCAGTCCAGCCCAGTCCAGTCCAGTCCAGCCAGCCCCGCCCCGCTTCGTATTTTGATTGTCAATGTAGTGTAAATTGTGTCGCCTGGCCCGGTCCATGGTCTGTACGTCGAGCAGATTGGCTGTGCTCTGATTGGGACCAGCAGATAAGCCCAAGTCATTACCGTGTGGCAGAGGGCAGCTTGTCGTTATCCCGACAGGACACGGGATTGCCGGACTGGCAGCGTGCAGCTACTCCACTCGTGTACTATTTGCTGCGACAATGGCGAGTGCCATAAAGAAGGAAACTCATTAAAGATATGAGTTTCGCTGCTCTTCTCTTATTGTTATTAGCAGCACTTGCGAGAATTGCTCGCCTGAGTTAAAGTTGCAGCTCGACGCGTGCTGCTTGCGCTCGATAAAGCCTAACTACGTGTATAGCAGTTTGTAGTGTGTATTATTCCCGTAGCATATTATATAAGTTTGCAGTTTATGGAGTGCAAAGTAATAGTGAAAGTTGCAAAGATTTTAATGAAATGAAACCTTTGTGAACTTGTCTACATTCCGGTGGCAAATCAATGTGCTCTACGCGACGCTCTCAATTCACATTTTCTCTGCTTGGGTTTGCTTTTGAGCCCACTGTTACAGCGTTTATGCCACGACTACAGTGAATGAAAAAGGAGACTCTGTGGAATTATTATTATATATTATTATATTGTGTAGTAATATTTATTTGTGAGAATTAATAACGAACAGTAAAAATTATAGCAAATGTCGTAAACGAAGAGAAAAACTTATTTCAAATGTTGCAAAAACGATTAAATCGCTTATTTGGCTGACTCGGTGTCTTTCGTGCAGTGTTGCCACCTAATTTAGCAGAGTTAAGTTGGCTGCGGCTCAACATTTCATGGATTCAGGCAGAATTCTTGCGCAAACAGCGTGTGTAAACGAATACATGTATTGGCACATACTTTTTGGCACTTTTTTACCAATTCGTGAAATGTTTGCATGAATAGGGCAGCGCATAAACGTTGCATGTATCGTCTGTGCACACACATACACACAGCCACATGCAGAATGACGTTGAAATTGAAGGGAATGGCGCAGCGCGTCATTAAACTGCGTCAAATTGCGTGCCAAAATTCAGCTCTCTCTCTCTCTGCCAGAGTATCTGCTTCTCCCTCTCTCTGTCAGTCTCTCTGCTTCTCTCTTCTACTCGCGTTCTCTCTGTTTCTCGCTCCTGCTCCCACTGTCTGCCTGCGTGCTCTGTTGCTCCAAAAACAGTTGTCATCTGCTCTTTTTGCGCTATTTATTTTTGCCGCTTCAACAAACAAAGCCAACTGCCACAATCGGCCACGCCTTCAGCTTGTGCACGCCCCCCCCCCCAGCTAGCCAGTCTACTCATACTCCCCCGCCTGCACCCCTTTTTGAATCCCCTCACTCACAGCGAGACTTGCATGATTTGCATAGTTAAGTGAGCAAAGAGACGTCAAAATAAAGCGGATTGCTTTGCCCCATCCCCCCCGCCTGCGCATGGGTCACCCCTTACGTAGTCGAATTGTGCGTCCGTTTCATAACTTAATTTTAATTGAATTATGTAAATCGCTGGCCAAAAATTAGCAGGCGCAAACTATTTTTTAATGATGCATTGTGCGCGTTTAATTAAAAGCGTAGCGCAAATTAATTTTAATGAGCGACTGCTGCTGCTGCTCCGGCTTCGTTGCCCCCGTTGCCGCCGGTACCCGTCAAGCTGTAGGGCCGTCCGAGTGCAGACGTTAACGATTTATCATCGTTGGCAAGATTAGCTTCGGCTGCGGTGCCGGCCTGGTCAGAGGACACAGCAGCAGCAGTGCAGCTATTTAGGGTCTGCCCTGGCCTGGCACTCGCAAATGATGTGCGCTCTGTCTGGCAGGCCGGAAGGGATGGGGGGAGAAAAGGCGGTTGGGTGGTTGGCTGAGTTTGTTGGGAAATTATGCAATAATCTATGACTTAGTCGATGCATTGGAACAGTTGCCATCGGCAGCCGCAGTCGAGGCAACTTGCTGCTCAGAGCACAGGCGAACGCGCACATAGAGTGACACACGCGGCAGAGAGGGAGAGCGAGAGCGAGAGAGATAGAGAGCGCAGCGAGCGCTTCCCACTAATCTGCTGCATACGTTACGGCGCTCGTTTGTTCGCTGCATCATCGATGTGTGTGTGTGTGCTCAGCACTGCGTGTGTGTGTGTGTGTGGTCTGCTTATGTGACTGCCGGTTGGCCGAGTGCAACTCGAGCTCTTTCAGCTGTACATTGACCTGCCCCCCCGCGCGCCTCCTGGTGCACTGTGCAGCGCGCCCTCTGGCCTCTGGGACTGCGTGTTAATTACGCTTAATTTTAATAGCAAATGGAAATCGCGGCACAAAAAAAAAAAGAAAAACGAGCGAAAAAATTATTTTAATGCCGTTACAAAAGCTTGTTAGCACTGCATTAAAATTGTTTGCTGTAACGTGAGAAGATTGCCACATGAATATTTTAAATATACGCAGGATATAAGAGCGATGGATTTAAAGAGCCCACGCCGAAGCTTAAAGTCCCGCGAAAACTGTTGCAACAGTTTGTGCAATTAGAAACCTTTTGCAGTGATCAGTTAAGTGCGTGAATTAATGAGAATAAATCGAGCAAGTCTGCCTTAATCGCTTTTATATGTGCGAATAAACAAACATAAAACCGGAAGAGAGAAAAGCGCATGCAAGAGAGAGCAGCAGAGCAATGATTTATGCGCTTTATTAATAGAATTTAATTTGCATATCGCATTTCATGTATTTACTCAGCAATATCGATATACACAGCACATTATATGTGCGTGTGCTATCGACGAATCAATGCAGCGTAACAATTACATTTTAGGCATTAAATCATACGCCCCCCGCCGTACGCCGCCCTCAATCGTTCGCAAATTGCTCTCGCAGCGATTGTCGATTGTCGCTTTTATGCAAATTCTCTGGATAATTTGCACACACTCATACACTCACACACACACACACTCAAACAATTTTGGTATTTCTTTCCCCAAATACACACACACACACACACACACCTGTTACGCCAATCTTATGTGATTCCCTGCCGTAATTCACTCTTCGAACCGTAAATGAATGTTGCGTATTCTGCATATTTAAAATTAGAAATATTAAATTCAATATTTAATGCAATTGTACACTGAACTAATTGCTGTGGATTGCGTAATTTATCGTGCAAATAACAATTGCACTTGATTAGCCCTTTGCCCGGCCTGTGCGCGCAGTATGACTAATTACGCATACGCCATGTGGTACGGCAAAAAATGTATAAATCACAGCTGTCCATAAAAATGGACAGCCGGCATATCAGACGCCTGACAGGCCAGTGGATATGCTATATAAATCTAAGCCCGAAACTGGAGTTCGGTTGCGGGACAAGCGTGATGCAGCGCAGTTGTGGTTGCAGCCTGTCTGCTGACCATAAAAAAAAGACTATAACAATTTATGGTGCAGACATCAATACAAATATGATTTATTTAGAGAGTCAGCTCTTTTTTTATTTGTTAACAATTTTAATTTGTTTTTTTTCTTTACCCCAAAAAAGCGACTAGAACATGCTGCAGCTGAACGACACACAATCGCACACACACTTAACGATAATTGCAAGCACTCAAGTGGCGCCATTGTATGAGGAAGAGGAAGGGGAACCTTTTCAGTTGCAACGTTTTAAAATAATTTAACAGCATTTTGAAGCGCATTCAAGTCAACTTCCGTTGCCATTTCAGCAGCAGCAGCAGCAGCAGTTGCCCGTTGCCACTGCAAGTTGCCTTGGCCATTATCGTTGCCCGTTGCCGGCTTGTTCTGGCCTTGCAGCCGGCATCGCTGCTGCTGCTGCTGCTGCAATTTGTCATTTGGCCAAATACACATGAAAGACGAACGGTGTGTCCTGAGAGCGTGCTGCCTGTGGGCGGGATGGAGGTCAACGAGAACTGAATGGGGCCAACTGCTGGCACGGTAATTGAATGAATTATTGTTGCTGCCGCACTAAGCGCACTTCAACAGCTGCACAGCTCTGGCTAGCTCCGACCAAGCGTAGTCAACAAATATTTTTGAGTCATAATTTCCGAAGTGCTTCGCGCTGACATTGGCATAGTATGTGAACAAACGAATCTCAGCTGCTTAAGCAGGCACTGGCATTATCCTCGGCCATTTATTTGGCCCTTTTCAGCCTGGGCAATTAGCAGAATCGCAGCGAAAAGCACTTGCAAAGTAATTACGAGAGAGACACCGAAAGAGAGAGAGAGAGAGAGTAAATATTTCGCAGCTATTCGGAGGATATTTGCACAATTTAGCGTTCAATTAAAACTCGTCTCCGAGTGCCACGACTCGAGTGGCCAAGCGAATTGCAATCGAGTAATTTTTTGAAAAATTAATTGCTTTCATTATCATCCTCGGGCAGCAGCAGCAGCAGCGACAGCGACTGCTTTAGTTCTAGCTACACTTTCAGCTGCAGCTGCCTGCCCTTGCCCTTACCCCCCTACCTTTCCCTTTTGCTTTCCCTGCCTTAGCCAGTGTTTAAATATTCATCGAGTACACACAAGTAGTCGACCGCCCCCGCTCGCTGTCGTTGTCAAGCGTTCTATGCAAATAAGTTTCGGCATACAAATTGGCTATTGGTTAAAGAGTTTGCACAAGGCTATTTCAAGCCCCCGCTCCACCCCCGCCCCAGTCCTGCAACTACGTGACCTGCTCCACTCTGCAGCCAATTGAGCTGCTGCTGCTCGTCTCGCTTTGAGTCCGCTATTGATCTTTGTTGCTTTGTTTTCCATTTGTCTCTGCTGCAAACAGCTCAATTTCTATTGGCTGCGCTTTGAGTGCGCCATAAAAGGGAAAACTGTTGGTGCAGCTGGGCAGGGGGCAAGGGAACGCGTCGCTGCCCCCAAGTGAGTATCGTTTTATAGCACACCTAAGTGCTTCATAATAATTTAACACGCTGCTCCGCCAGCGCGCGGCCCTGTCAGGTGTTTCTTTTCAACTTTTCGCCAAGTTTTTCGCGTCGCAGCACGAGCAGCATTGGCTGCGCTGCTTTGTCTCCGGCATTTTAATTAAAAAACTGTCGTTAGTTGCGCGCCAAGTTTAAATTAAACACGAGCCTCCCCCCTTAACCGAAACCTATACCTATAATCAACTGGAGGGCGGGCGGTACGGGATGTGGCCAGGTCGTGGCCATAAAGCTGCCAGCGTTGCCTCAGCTCTCATTAAAGTTGCTCGAGCCGCGCAAACCGAATCGACTTGTCAAACAGTTCTCCCGCAGCACGCCCCTTCTGCGCATGCCGTCCCTGGCGACATAACGTAATCAGGCGCATCTCCCGGGGAATTACGCCTGCCTTCCCCGCCCCCAAAAGTGTTGACAGCCAGCGTGGCCAGAGTGTCGATATCGCTGGGAAATCGAAAGCGGCAACCGGCGCCGCTTTGCTTATGCGGTTTGTGTGCAAACACAATTGCGACTTCGAGTAGCATATCGAAACTTATCATACGCCTGCACCCAATCCCTCCGCCTGCTCCATGTCTGTTCACCTGCCATGTCTGTTCAGCAACTGTTGGTGAAACTGATTAAGCTCGTCGTTTTGTTTGCGCTGCTGCTTGGGCTGACTTAATGATTGCTAATTATGGAAAATATTGCTAATCACTAAGCACTAATCACTTTATTAATCGCATTACGTGCCGCACACGCACACACAGAGAGAGAGAGAGAGACAGAGAGAGAGAGAGTCGCCGCGCGTGTCTGGGCGTGGCAGAGTGCGCCGCTGCGTCTGATTAGCCATCAGTCGACTAATTTGCACATTGATGGCGTCTTTCGCCATCGAAGAGGATTCTAAGAACAAGTCGACGGGTGGGGGTCACTTGCCAAGCTTGTTGATGAGCTTAATTAGAGGCGTGTGTTAGCGCGAAGTGCGTGTGTGTGTGTGTAGAGTGTGTGGCGTGTGTTGTTTCATAGTTTGCAGCTGCGTTGCAGTATTTCAGTGCCAGCAGCAGCAGCAGCTACAAGTTGAACTAACAACAAAAACACGGATGCCTGGTGTTAGTTAAATGTGAGATACACACTCACACACACACACACACAGCTCTTGCATGCTGTGGCAACTATTTAACAAGCCAAACCCAAACGCGAGCCTGGCAATAAAAGATAAGCGCGCTCAACTATTGTGTGCGTATACGCGATATGCGTATGCGCACGTATACGTAATATGAGAGTGTGCGCTGGGAGTGTGTGTGGCGTGCGTGTGACTCTATTGTTACGCTGCCAGATAAGAAACTCGACTCATTTGACTAAAGCGCTCGACGCAAATTGTATCGAGCAGCACTCGCTGGGGCACTCGAGGCGCATATTAACTGAAATTCAGTTGCGAAACTAAACTCATTAAATGACGCTGCAGAGAGAGAGAGAGAGAGGGAGAGAGAGGGAGAGAGAGGGAGAAAATGAGAGAAAGGGTTAGAGAGAGAGAGAGTGACTGCAGCACTTGCTGTAAGCACACCTGCCTGGGGATTAACACGAAACAATTAAACGAATGGAAAACTTTGCCAAGCTGCGAGAGACGCTCGATGCGAGCTGCTGCCGGGCGTGGGGTGCGAGTGGTATAAGCTGATATTTGACTGATTAGCCATTTTGAAATGGCAACGTTGCAAATGGGCAGCACGTGATGCAACAATGCATCAGGCAGGGCAGGGCAGGGCCGGGCAGGGCAGCGGCGAGGGGCAGGTTGAAAGGGATGCACCTACATTGCAATTGCCCGAGCTGCACGTCTTCAAGTGAATTGTGAAAACATTGTCGTCGCCCTCAAGCGAAGCGAATGCTTTTTGTGCATTCGTATGCCGTCAGTCATTCGCCTCACTCATTCAGCCATTCATTCGCTGCAACATTGTGTCAGCAGCTCAACAGCAACAACGTCATCTAATGAACGTGGCAGCAACTGCTGCAGTTCCCGTAATGTTCTACGTAGCCTGCAGGAAGTGAGAAGCAGGCACACGCAGACAGACTGACTGACAGCTAGACTGGCAGACTGGCAGACTGACAGACAGACAGCCATACGCACAGTGCGGCCCCCTGAATATTTCTATCAATTACACATATATTAAAAGCGTTACGCCTGGCTTTGCCCGGCACGATAAAAGGCCACGTTAGATAAGCTCTTTGTCCCTCGCCACCTCTCTCTTAGCCGCAAAAAGCAAAAGCCATGACAACGTTGTCTCGTCTCTGGGGCAATGAAACGCAAATGAATTCGAGTATCCAACGTGGCGTGGTATTATATGCAATCTATCTGTGGCCCAGAGCGAGTCAGCGTGTCGACTTGCCGCAGCATAATGCAAATTTCTGACTCTGCAGCTAAGTAGCACACAAAGCCAAAGCAAAACTCTGGCAAACTGGCAGCGAACGAAAGAGGGAGAGAGTGGCAAAAAGAAAACACACACATACAGTGAGAGAGGGAGAGAGAGAGTGGGAGATGGAAAACGAATGGCAAATAGCGGCAGAGATCAAACAAATGTAAAAAATGAAAATTTCCCAGCGACCATTCGCAACTTTTGTTGATTTTCGCTTGCGCCGGCGAGCGCATGCGACGTATCCATTAGCATAGTCACCCACACACGCACACACACACTCAGTCACACTCACACACACAGGCCCCATGCTTGTACTGGTTGTGCTGCTCTGGTTTTTTGTTAATTTAGCATAAGTGACGAGTGAGCGACTTTTGGCAAGCGCTTTGGGCAAAAAGTTCGATTTAGATTGATTAGAGCGTGAAAATTGTTGGCGTCTCGTTGGCGTTGGCTTTTGAGTCGGCGTTTTCCAGCAGCAGCATTTTCCGAGAATTTCCCATTTCAAAATGCGCAGCACGCAGCAGTTTTTCAGGCGCCGTCAGTGCCAGATGATTTCTTGCAGCTTGCTCAGTTTATTATGAACATATCAAACACACAGAACATACACGAAGCAACATTCACGAGCATGTTTGCATGAATTTTAATTTATTATAATTATGCTAGTGACAGTTTTGACATTTATTTTATATAATATTCATTAAAACGAAATCAATTTAATGCGAATGCATTTATTACGTTGCGCGTACGTGGCGTATGATTAATATTTATGGCACGCTGTCGTGTGTTAACACGGCGTATACCTCGTTAAGTGAGCGCAAAGAGGTGTATAGGGTTAGGTTTTTTAGAGGAAAACGTCACAGTTTAGACTGATTCGTTAGATGAACTGCAGAAGTTTGTTGCCTTTAATTTCAATTTAATTTCAATTTGCCTTCTTCTTCGGACTCGACCTGAAGCTCATCGCGAGTTGAAAACTATGCAGCATTCCTGCTGCTTCCACAAGCTGTTGCTTAACGGTCGACGGTGCAGCGACAGGCGGTTCCGGCAGCAGCAGCAGCAGCATCGCCCGAGTGGCATCAATCATACGCTACGTAAACCGCAATCCGAAAGCCGCCAGTCGAAAGCCATTTTAAGCTGCATATTTATGGCTAAGCAAAGCAGGCAACAAAAAATGCAGCAGCCAAATGTGAGAGCGTGTAAGGAGGGCGGGGGGGGCGGTCGGTTTCAAAACGTTGCAGCTGCATGTGCAACGAACGATAAGCGTGAACCGGGGGCGGGCTGGCACATCTCCGACTGCTGTGTGCGACTGGGCGGGGCGTGGCTGGCGCTGGCGCTGGCGCTCCCTGGGGTTGCCAGCGACGAGATATGCATGTTAAGTTGCGTAAAGCAAAGTTATGACCGGGTAGGAGCAGCAGCAGCAGCAGCAGAGGCAGCAGCGACGTCGTAACTGTAACTGCGGTTAAGTCAACAAATTAAAACTTTTTTTTAAAGCACCCTGCGCCAGCAGCAGCTCACACGCACACACTGCGCATCTAATGCAAAGCGGATGGGAAAATGAGCTGAAAAGGCGTGCAGGGAGAGGGGGGTTGGGGCCCGGCGGGAGTTACGACAGAGGTGTAGGGGAATGCGAGCCAGGGTATCAGAACTTATGAACGAGTTATGCGCATAAAACCAGACTAGGAAGCTGCTGCAGCTGCACAGCAAAATGAAAATGCTATTTAATTAAAGTTTTGCACGTGGCTTATTTGTATGCCCTACCCCTCTCCCTCCCCTGCCTGTCTGCCTGTTTGTCTGCCGTACCTGCGCGCCAGCCTGCAGCTCTGCATATTATAATAATTTTAATTCAATTTACACTCGACTCGCATTTGCAAATTGAGTGCCAAACTCGTGTCGAGGCAGCATTGAGGTAGTTTTCGAGTGTGTTTTTAGCGGATTCCTGCAGCATCCTGCGGCACATGTATTTAAGACAAATAAATTACAGCTTGTGGTCCGAGCGTGTTGCTCATTTGGACAGCCGAGCAGCAGCCAGCGCCTCGCCCTCGCTCTCGCTCCCAGAGCGCGCCCACATCTCTGCGGGTATATAAATTGTTTATACTGACGCTGCAGCTGCCTCCGCTGCCCGCTCGCAAAGGGTTTCGCCCAAGCAGCACCGCTCGGGCCATATAAATTGCTTGTGAAATTGAATCTTTATGGCTCAGCTGGAATATTTTGGCAGATAGTCTATAAATTATGGCCACAAAGGGCATGCACGCAAGAGTTGCTCATTTTTTTTGGCCCCTTTGTTTTGTTTTCACTCGCTCTCTCTCCCTTTCTCGCTTGCTTACTTGCCGTCTCGCTCGTGTGTTATTTCCGAGTGGTTGTCCTTTGTTTTAGCCATTGTAGCAAATGAATATCTTGGGCTGCCTTCGTTCAATTGTTGCGTTGAAGTAGCGACAGGCACGAGGAGAGGGACAGGACAGGCAGAGGACAGGAAGAGGTGCAGGGGATTACGCAGAGTGGGGAGTAGTTACTGTAGTTTTAGTGGCTGCCAAATAGTTGCCAAATTAGTTTGCAAATGTTTTGGGCGTCCCAAACTGCTGGCCGGCTTTGTTTGCGGTGCGGCATGTGTGGCGTATACGCAATATTTCGCAAGCAACATTCCTGCCAGTTGCTTAATAGTCGCCCGTGTCTGTTGTTGTTGCTGCTGTTGCTTAGGTACGTTGTGTGCCACAGCCGATTTGTATTTTGTTTTGCAAAATTCAATTTGGATTCTGGCTAAAATATGCCGCCTTCGGCATTTTGTTTTTTTGCGCTTCACGTTGCATATGCTAATTGCGCCGCGTGTCGAGCAAAGTGTTCCGCACTCGTTTTAAAAACATGCAAACCTGCCGTAATGAAGAGCAATTGCCACAATCCCCTCCCCAACCATTTCCAGGCACTGCCACGCCTGCTGTGAAGTGCGCAGAAATGCTAATCAAATTTTCATAGCATACTTCGAGGCTCATTTGCATGCGCTGCGCTGCGGCGGCTTCTTTTATGACTGCTGCCACGTGACGTGTGCATCAGTCGAGTGTGTGTGTGTGTTTGTTGTCTGGCTGCAGCCATGATTGATGGCTGCAAAGAAGAAATTAGCGACTGCCACGTGGTGCGCGCGGGTAGCAATGGCTCATTTAGAGTTCAAACATTTAATTTGCTTTTACTTTCGCATCGACTCTCACTTTTGCACCTTGCAGCCCGCGCAGCATGCGCTACTAACTCTAACAAACGAGCCTGGAGCGTACACTGCGCGCACTCGTTTACAGCTGCAAGTGTAATAAGTGAAGTGTATTCGCCGGCGGCAACAGCATCAACAGCAGCCCCAACACAGCATTAACACCGACCCGCTGCCCGCCGGCTGCTTGTGGCTATTTTCATTGAAAACTTTACGAAACGTTGCAAAATTGTTTAAAGCCATAAAATGGTGTGTGCCGATCCAAGCCGAAGCCAAGGCGAGAGCAAAAGCAAAGCCAAATACTCCTAAAGGGACCGTTGCTCAAATTGTAAACTTGAATGGACGCGCCAGGCTGCTTCACATGATGCCGACAGCTCCCAATGGGCATCACTCGAGCAGCACTTTGGCTCTTTAGTTCGTACTCTCTCTCCGTCTGTCTGTCCGTCTGACGCTGTTCGTTGGTTGTAGGTTTGGCCATCAAGTTATTAAGTTTATGTAATTGCGCTTGGCTCCTGCTCGTGTCTCGGGGCAGCTCCATTACGACTGCCATGTTCGATTTCAAGTTCACAGTTATTTAATAGTTCGTTCTTAATCTGTCTCAGCTGTGCACTGCACTGCAAAATAAGGTGCCAAAGTGCTGATTCCTTTCTATTTGTCAGCGACAGGTGCCAACTCATAGACCTGCTACTCTTGCTCCTGCTCCCACTCGACAGGCAGCTCGAGCAGCTCCTTCACGGAATTCGCTTACATGTTCAGGCTCGACAATTTGCTCACATGGCGGCGGCTCCGACATCTTTGTCAATCGTCACGACGACAGTTGATTAATGATGACAAAAGAGTGTGCTCTATAGCGCTGAGTCCTCTCTCTCTCTCTCTGCCGCCCATCCCGCCTAGAAACACGCTTAATCAAGAAATGCGAAAGCAGCTGAGCTGGCTGCCGCTATGGGGTTCTTCATCAGCCTTCATTGCGTTGCTTCGAGCGTAAAAAGTGGGCGTGCCTCATGGTTACTTTGATGTGCCTCACGTAGCCAACCAGCACACCCGACCCTATCCCCCCGTACCCAACCAGCGCACGCGTCACGCATAAACATGAATGTTTTCTCTCTGTAGCATAAATACGAAATTAGCAGACCGTGAACTCTTTTTACCCGATGACAAACAGCTTGATGCAGGCAAACAGCGGCTGGGCGTGTAGAGTAAACGCGAAAACCATTAAAAAAGGGCAACTTAAATGCAATAATCGAATGGGAACGTTATTAAATTTGTATCGTGACATCATACGATGCTCAAATCCGTCGTTATATGCGCGTTATTGTAGCGCATTGTGGCCCCCACCAATGTTATCCGTCACTTCGATCAGTTGTCCAATCGTCGTTGTTGTTGTCCTTGTCGACGGCATGGCAAATTTGCTGATAGAAATTGCAATCGATATGTATAAATGAGTTTTACATTTCGTTTATTTAATTTCATTTTATGGCATTTTATGGTGCATAAGTCAAAAGGAGCCATAAAAAAACGATGGCGAGCGAGCTGCCTGGCAGCCTTGTGCTCGTATTACGCATTCGCCGTGTTGAGCACGCAATAAAAATACCAATTGCAGTTTGTCCGCCCACGCACGCAGACACCGACGCGGAAGGAGGGAGGGAGAAGTAGGAGCAGGCGGTGAAAGCAGGACGAGACAGGTCGTCGGGTTTGCTATTGTTTCGTAATGTTGCTGCATGCAAAATTTATTGTTGATTTTATTTTCAACGTCGTCCCTTTTGCACAACACATTTTCCGCTTCCGTTTTTATGCCTTTTTATGGACATAAATTTACAAGCAGCTACATTGCAAGGGATGGACACGGAGCTGGTGCTGGAGTTGTTGCTGTAGCCGTAGTTGTAGCTGTAACTGTAGTCGCAGCCGGAGCTGGAGTTGCGGCAATGCCCAGGTGCGTTGTCAGCCTTGACCGCCAGAGCAATCCCACACGCGGCCAGCTCAGCTGCCCAGCTAGTTGCAAGCTGCAAGACAAACTGTTCAAACTGTTCAAACTGTGTGTGAGTGTGTGTGTGTGTGCGTGCGGGCAGCTAATCCTGCTTGGAAAATAGTAAAGTAAAGTGGAGACCTCAAGATGCTTGTCTCCTGCGGCGACCCAGTCCCATAGCTGCTGTCTCTCGCTCTCACTCTCTCTCTCTCTCTCACGCTGCCTGCTTGCCTTACCGTGTGCCGTTTGCCGCATGCCACACGCTGCATGCCGCATGGCCGCCCAGTTTGCGTGCCGTGCAGCCATTAGGACAACACCGATGCCACTGCCAAGCACGTGGCTGTGTGTGGCACAAGGTAAACGCAAATATCCTAAGCCTGCGCTCCTTCCAGCTACTCCTGCTGCCAGCCATGTACCTTGAAACGAGCGTGAAAGTATTCGCAGCCTTTTCGCTGTAACGCCGCCCAATTAATAAGGCTACCTGTCTCTCCGCCGATCCCTCTCTCTCTCTCTCTCAGTGCTCTGAATTTTTCTTACTTCTCTCCAGTTACCTATCGATTTTCCCGAACTTGTTGAGGGCACAGTTTTTCGGGGCGCGCTCTGTGCAATTAAGCCATTCCAAGGTAGCGTGGCATGGCGCGACGCGGCGCTTCGCTTCGCTTAGTTACATTTCAAGTACACGCGGCCTACCCGCCCCCTTCGCCCTTCTCTCCCTCCGTCCTTCACCTTATCATGCTGCCACACAATTTATTTCGCCTCGTTGCGCAGCTCGCGTAATTGTACTATATAATTGTCTGATTGAACGCGGCAACAAATCGCGATGGGGTTGGGCAAGTCCTGACTGCCTGCCTGGTTGGTTGGCTGCCTGGCTGGCTGGCTGGCTTTATGAGGCGTTATAATGCGCTTACGTTGAGTGATAGCCCAGCGAGAGCGGAAGCTAATACAATTAGGCAGATAGCGTGTCCACGCATGTCAAATGCCATGCCGAGCCGTGCCAGTGGGATTAGCTCTTTAAATGTACAACGTGTCGGTTTTATCAGTGAAGATAATCAACGTTTAATCAGACTGCTTGGCAGTTGATTTGGCTGCAGATTAGTCCGTGGAACAAGTAAGTAAGCTAAGTCCACTATTATACACGCGCATATTCAATTCATTTACAATTTGCGTATTTTGTGTAGCATACTTCTGAGTGCTGCTGTTAATTATCAGCTCTCAACGGAATGCGCATAAGTAATGCCTATTTTAGCCTTCAAATGCCATTTGCGGCTGCTGAAAAAGGCACTGGCCATATTCTGAAACAATCCTAATATGCGCGCTGTAACAAGACATGTTGCTGCCAAATTAAAAGCCTCAATAAAACTCATTCACTCGCCCAGCATGCAGATTATGCCCAGCATTTCCGCTCTCTCTCTCTCTCCCAACTCTCAAGCAGCTGCCATTTTAATGGACCATTTATTGACTATCGCGATGAGAAATGCTGCCAAATTCCGGTGGCGGCATATGCTTTTTTGGCTCCAAACTGATGCGCGCGATTGCCGCACGCACGCGGCGTCGGCAAACTTGTTGCACGCTTTGAGCTTTTTGGCAGCACGTAGCAGAAAATCGCACCCTTTGATCCCAGCCAGCGCAACTGCGGGCGGCTGTCACAATTATTTTAAATGACTTAACGGTCAGGAGGGGGCAGAGGGGAAATTAAAACTGCAATAATGGCATAATGCAGCCGCATGTGCCAACAGCTGTCCCAGTGGGGGCGGCAAGTGCGCTGGGCAAGCGGCCAACAAGCACGCCTAAAACGAGGTTAATAATTTAAGCGTTTTTCTGCGGCGACGAAAGCAGCGTGAAAAGTAACGCGTGTGGGTTAAAAACCAAAAAAAAACGAGCATTAAATTTGCAAAAAGTGAAGAGAAAAGTATGAGAAGCAATGCCAGAGATGAGTGTCGCTTGAGCTTATCGCATACGTAGCCGAACTTCAACTGAAACTCGAGTACAGGCGTAGTCGCGGGGTATAGCTAACTGGTAATAGGTAGCAGGTAACAGGTTACGGTCATACGCAGCGACCACACCCAGTTCCGGGAGCGACAACCGCAGCAACCACCAACACTGGCAGACAGCAGCGCAAACATGACACCCCGCAACGCACACACACGCAGTTGGGATCTTTGGCTAAGCGCCTGGCGACCGCAGTCAGGACAACGCTTAGTGCGCGCTCTCTCTCTCTCTCTCTCTCTCTCTCTCTTTGTCCTCCCCTCACTCGGTTGCTGTTGCAGCTTGCTTCTTTTTTATATGATTTATTTAGCAACCGCGCACAGCGCCCAGTTGCGTCCCTGATTGATGGCCGCCGCGATGTGGGCGAGATGCGGCCACGCCCAGTTAGCCCCGCAGTCAGTTGAGGCTTGCGCTCATATTAATATGGCTTGTGCGCGTAATTATCGTAATTATTCGGCCATTTACCAGGAGTAGTCGACCTACTCGACACACAACCTACAGAAGCGCCGCTCGCTGCGAGCCTCAATCAAAGCCTGCACACCACGTTGCCTTGACGCCCACGAGAAGCCCTGGCGCCTGCCACATCAAAGTGCATTGTAATGCTGTTAGCGTTCTAACGCCCGCCACGCCTCCACACCTGCAGCTCGCCGGCTCCTGGGGACTGTCAATGTCAACGTTGTTGATCACACAAATTGAATTGTATATACAATTGAATTTTTTTGAAAAATTGCTACACACCAGTGTTGCATAATGCCGCAGCCAGATGCGAGCGATGGCAGCTGCCAGTGGGGGGCAGTAGAACAGGGCCGGGGTCGGACAGGCACATATCCCTGTCGAGTTTGAGTTATGACATTCCTTTAAGGTCAGCCCCTGCAGCTGTAAGTGACGCCGAGCGCATGCACTCTCTCCGAGGTTGTAGCGGGTTTTGAAGGGGATGGGGGGGGGAAAGGGTAATGGCATGCAACTGACGAGGGAATAGTTTCACGTATTGCAAATGACAGCTGAGGTGTTTGAGGATTTGATGCGGCAATCGAACGGCAGAACTGAACGCGCCACGGTGCACCCCTCTCGAGTGCAATGATGCGGCAATTGCAATAGGTCAAGAAAAGGCAGATAAATACGAACGTATTCCACATTGAATTGTGGCAAATGCCTGTGGAGTGGAATGAAAACATCATGTGTGCAATCAATAAAATAAAATAATCGAATCGCTTTGCGGTTGCCCTCACAAGTATGCTATACAAATTACAATTGACTGCAATAAAATACTTGCTCTTAAAAGTATGCAGCATATAAATTAGAACTATGCAAATGGACGCGAAAGGAAGTTTACTTTTTGCTGAGTATCTCGGTGGCAACTACTCCCGCCGTTGTAAGCTTTTTGCAATTAATTTAGCCTAATAAAAGGCAACCATTTCCTGTCATGGTTGTACCATTTGGTTAGTGCAAGCATATTTCGACGTATTTTGAAAATTATTTGCTTCAACTATGACAATTGTTTTAGTTTAATTGCATTTCTGGTTGAATTAAAATTGTTTAAGAAATCCAAACAGGATTCAGCTGAATAAATTCTTGCGGCTCACGATGCAATTGCATTCGAAATTCAAATGCAGCAGAACACAGTTTTGGGGTTTCGTTCGATTGTGCGTTTCGCAACTAAATATTTACACAATCAAACAAGATTTGGGGGCGAGCGAAGCATTTGCACTTTGCGGCCGATGATATATAGTAGTGTGGATCAGATGCAGCTGAAGACAAGTGGCAAATGCGGTCAAGGTGCCAAATTTCAAGGTAAACTGCAACGGAAACGGAAACAGACTGATGATGCATGTGCAGCTTGTGGTGCGGCTAATGTTGCTGGGAATTTCGCTTACACTGCTGCTCGCAAGAGGAGAATTCTGTGGTCTTAAGCGAAACAATTTGGTTGCATCAGCGGAGAAGGCAAACGCAAAGCAAAAGGCAAATGGGGCAAAGCCAAAAACCCAACGATTCTTTTAATTAAAAACGCAGTAAGCGGCAAAAAGCGGAAAATGCAAAGTGCGCACACAGCAAAGGCAAAAGGCGCCGTGCTCGGCTGGTGCGCTGCTTTATACACTTGACTGTACAGCAATGTTCGATTAATTAGACGCTTTTTCCCTGCATACACACAGAGACAGACAAACAGACACATGGTTTGCCGCCTTGGCATGCTTTAATTGACGAAATTGCAACGGATTACAGTTGAATTAAAACACACGCTTGAGGATGAGCGTGGGTGGAAACAACGCTGTTAATTATGGCCAGAAGGCTATCACTCTCTCTTTCTCTCCCTTTGTGTGCGTGCATTTTTATTGTGCTGCATTGGCAATTAACAGACAAATACAACGTGCAACAACAATAAATATGCGAGGCTGCAGCATTTGCAGCTGTTGCGTTTTTTATGCTTGCCACTGAATTATTGGTGGTTCATCTGCTCTCGCTGCCCACATTGTTGTTGTTGTTGTGTTTCCCACTCGAGCGTAACGCAGCTGCCAACATTAATCCGTGTGAGCAGAGAGAAAGATAGAGAGGGAGAGAGAGAGAAAGGAGCAGATAGAACGAAAGAAGAGGTAACCCGTGCATTCACATGTGGCTCGTAAAGCAGCCAACGATGCCAACGCGTTGCCGGTTTCCGGCTGCAGTTGTAGCTTTTGCTGAGCCCCAATCCACCAATCCCCCAATCCCCCAATCCCCCAATCACCAATCGCCAATCTCCAATCTCATGCCCAAAAACCGCTGCTCGTTTGCCCATTGCATTCCTGTTGTGATTTGCATGCAGCGGCATGTCCATTGCGTGTACGCGTGTGTTTGTGCGGATTTTTTGCTGCATCCCACTGCAGCCCGCAGTTTCAATTGAACCGTAACGCGGATTGCCTTTGGGGTAAACCAACGGGTCGCGGCGAGACGAGATGAGGGCCAGGGGCAAGGGCCGGGCATACGCACTCTCTGATTGCATCAACTTGAAATAATGTAATTAGTTTTTGTGCCGCGGTCAGGCAGCAGGCATGTGGGTGCACTCTCTGTGGCCAGTTGGTGCAGGCATCCCAACAGACAGATAGGGGCATGCTGCTGTCGCGGTTATGGTGTTGCAAATGGTGTGTTAAAGGTGTTGTTTCTGACAGCAATTGCCAGTTCGCTGCGATTTCGTTAATTGGCGGCCTGGCAATGCACTGCAGGGCAGCACAGGTTGCAACAAATGCTGGCAAGTGCTTAGAGAGAGAGATGTAACGATTAAAGCGGAAATTGAACCTGACAGCTGATAGAGCGAACTTATTGCTCAATTTGACGTTCCATTTGCCCACTTCCGAATCTAACAGAACTTGTGAAAAACTGCTCCACTTAACAGTGAAGACACTCGATATGCCTATACGTATTTCGACTTTCGTTTGCTCGTTTTCGTTCAATGTCATATCATTAATAAGCTGTCAGCCTGTTATTGATTAAAGAAAGCTTTCAGCCACGCGACGCAACGCGTTGCCAACTCGGCAACAGCTGCGCAACAGAACGTATACGCAATGCCTACGTATTTCACTTTGTCACTGATCTCATTGCGCTCTGCCTGGTCCATCCCGAAAATTGGCCTACTTCATTTACTGCCAACATACTTAATATTTAAGTAGCTCTTATATCAGCCTGATGCAATTGGCGTAGTCGTGGGTAAAAGCACATTTGGCCGCATTCGCAGTTGTCTATTCGACCCAAACGCGAAGAGCAACATCCGCCAATTTAATGGCCGCCATTATGGCTGACTCCATGCTGAAATTATCGCAGTATGGTGTCGTTCGCAGCGCTGTCAAATAATTAATTAGAAAATAATTGCACGTAATAATTCATTGGTCCCAGCGGCAGATTCAAATCGCGAGACCGAGACAGAGAGTGGGAGAGGGAGACGGAGGGAGAGTGGGTAAGATAGATAGGACCAGTAGAGCGCACAGAAGACACACGACACAAATAGCCAATATCCAGCGGGCAAGCTCTGATTTCTTTTTGCCCAAATGGAAAGTGGGGCAGTGGCGTGTATCTCTCTATGTGTGTGCGTCTGTGTGTGGTCGCGTGCTGTATCTACTCGTTTGGTATGCATTTGATTGGGTGGCACGCACCTCCATGGCTCGCCCTGCCTTGCCTGGCTGTCATGTCACATGCAGAACTCAAATTAATCATCGCTATGCAGCATAATTTATTATGTCACACTGCTAGCCACAAGCAATGGGACGGGAGGCGCACTGGGATGGGGGGCAGCATAGCGGTTGCCCCACTCTGACAGTGACGTTTACTTCCTGCGGTCGACTGGTTTGTCATGGGCCATTTAAAAACACAACCGACCACTCTGCTCCCACTGCATCGGAAGTGCGTGCGTGTGTGAGCGGGGGTGGACTCTTCAATCAAATGTGAAATTTCGTATAATTAGAGTCGCACTCGGACTGTGTGTGAGTGTGTGTGTGGCCCGTTTTGATTTAATCGGGTTAACAGCGTTTGCATGTCGCACTCGACGGACTCTTCGGGAGGTGTTAAATGCCTGTAATGACCGCACATCAACTTTAATAGCCACGCAGAAGTGGCAGCACCAAGAAAAGCTGCTGATTGATAACCTACTAAAAATGCGAGTTAACACAAAAACGTTTCCGTTCGCACACAAAAGTTTTGCATAATTTCGCACCGGTTTCTGTTTTGTTTTGGCCAACGGCATCAATCATACGTCCCGTCGGCCGCGTACGCTGCAAAACCAGGCAAGCATCGAGTTCAATTCGCGCCGCATTAGTGCTCTGTCAACACTTTGCTCAAAAATAAGGCTAATAAGAACTGCAAAATGCGTGTTTGTGTATTTTGTATTTTTAAAATTTATTTTTATTGCATTTTCTCTTTTTTCGTTTCGTATGAATTTCAAATATTTTTGTTTTTGTTTTATGTTTCTCTTTGCTATTTTATATTTGCCTTTCGCATACATTGTTACATTTTCTGCACGTTTTTCAAGTGATTTCCCATTTTCATTTTCGCTTTTTTTTTGGTTTTGTTTTGTTTTGCTTGTTTGCTTTCATTTTCTTTTGTTTTGCTTTATTTGTTTACAATTTGTCACAACCTTACAAATTGAAAATTGATATAAACCAATATATAGTTCTGTTTAATGAAATTTGTCGCTTGTTTATAGCCATTTTTGTTATGTCTTTGTGTGTGTGTGTGTGTATGTCTGTCTGACTTTGTTTGTGTTTGAATCAATGAGTGTGAATGCAGATAAAGAAATAATTTTATTGAGCAATTATCCGTATGAGCTGAATGTGTGATTGTTGCGGGACTCCGCTAATACATATAATACTATTCATCTCGTCCGTTCTATTATCAATTTTGTTTGTAAGGAAGCGCCGCGGGCGGACGCTCGACTCTCGTCTAACTCTCGTCTCTATACACAATGCTAAATTTTAAAAATATTTCCCATTTATCATCTAAAAAGTTGAAAAACCAAAAATAGGTTCAATCAATTTCATTCATCCGTCGATCCGTCCATCCATCGCGTGGTGGAGGGGTCCGGCTCATTTCTGTTCGTGAGATTTATATTTGTCGGTAATTTATATTGATTTCATTTTTATTTATTTCATTTCAATTTGCGTTCTGCATTTTGCATTTGTTTTGCTTTGTCCATCGATAAAAACAAATGGTACAACTTACAATTTGGCACATCATTAAAGATTAGAGATTTCTCATATAATATATTTATATATGTATATATATAGTTTATATTTATAACGCCTATGCGTATGCTCTATGTGAAAGTGAACAAAAGCGGTGTCGGCTTATGGTAAGACTACACAGATAATAGATTATAACTTACAGATTCGCCAGAATATCGATCTTCTGCTTGTACTGGGGTAACTCGAAGGGGTTATTAGGGGATGGGGAATCTTGAGGGGATGGGGGCGGACAGAGAAGTCTCTAATATTAAATAATAGTTAAAATATCATCGTAGGTATGTATACATATAGTTCATCGTATATATCTATATATATATAGCTGCAGTGTTTGATTGAGTTGCATTTGCATTTTACATATTTATAGGTTGATTTCATTTGCTTCATACCTTGCTTAAGACAAAAATCGTGTTTTCGTTTTGTTAAGTTTTAAAAAATTTGCGGTGGAAGTTGAGTTTTATTAAATTGTTATATGTATGTAGTAGTATCTGTTATGTTTACGTTTTGCTTTTTAATAACTACTTGGTTTATTGGTTTTTCTTATCTTTCGTTCGCCTTGTTGTTGTTTATCAAACCCAAAAGTGTTTTTTATTTCCATGTGCAGCCAAAAAGTATGCAATACTTTTCAGTTATTCTCTATTTTTTCTTGTTATTAACCTTTTGCAAATTTGGGCGCTATTTTAAAAATTTATTAAATTTAATTACGTGTCTATTTTATTCACTTGAAAGCTACATTTAATTTGGCAATTGTTGGGTTTGATTTTATTCATTCTTTTCGACTTTCCTACATATATTTCTCATTTGCTTCTTTTTTTAATTCTTATGTTTGTTGTCAATCAGCATAAAAACTAAATCTAAAACTAAAAATCATCATTTTTATAATTTTTAAATATAAACTTTGGCTTGAAAAATGTCAACGTAATTATGCTTAAAACATTATTATAATATTATTTTTTTTATCAGGTTTTTATCTTTTGTTTAATAATTAAAGAAACATTGTGTAATCATTTCAAAACTGAGTATGACATAAATTGCTACGAGTTGCTCTTGTTGTTGTGTGTGTGTGTGCGAGTATCATCAGTGTGTGTCTGTGTGAGAAGTGTGGTGTGTGTGAGAGAGATTTTCGAAGACATTTCTAATAAATATATACAATCTGAGAAGACGTAGTATAAAACACAACGTTGAAGCTCTTTGGACTCAATAGATACCTCGCCTGCTCTCAAGCTGAGCCTTACGTATGTAATATTTATGGACTTAGTTTTTCCAGGTAAAAGGGAGAGAGTATTGGAATTCGAAGAGAACACCTAAAGAACGATTGCACAATTACACACGCACACAATAACCAATCAAAGGTGTTGTTGTTTCATCTAGCATAGTTTCATATATTTGTATATAGTATAGCTGCCTAAGAATCGAAATATATAGAGAACGACTTCGTACAATACGTGTTTGAGCATTTCCATAGGGTTTTCCGTTTTACTTTTTGTTCATTTTTCAAAATACACAACGTTTAAAGTTTACTTTCGTGTGCATAAGACGTGGTTTTGTTTCTTTAAAGTTTAAAGTGTGTGTATGTAAAATAAATTCTTAGCTTGCTTAGGGGAAGATTTGTGATCTAGGCCAAAAATATGAACAACACTGAAACGACGTGAAGTTATTCAATTTATAAATTTGGTTTCTCTTTTTTGTGGCTTCTTTTTTTTCTCGATTTTTCCATATTTTGGTTTTTACTTTTGCACAACACACAAAGAAAGTGCTACGGAGTTAAGAGCTAAAAATCTTTTTAACTTTAATGCTTACTACACAAATTTCACGTTTTTTGTTTTGTTTTTTTTTTTGTTTTTGTTTTTCTTACTCTTCTTGTTTGTTTCTTCTGTTTTGTTTTCTGTCACTGGAAGCTTGAAGTTAAAAACTATCATGTATTATACCATATTTGTAATTTGTCTCTTATTTTTTGTTTTTCTTTTTTTTTTTTTGCTTCTGCCTGCTGCTGCGGGGACTGCATTAAAGTAATTATTATTGTATATTCCAAGGATATGTCTACGTGTTGATCTCTTGCACTCGCCTATGCATTATGCCTATGCGCTACAAGTTGAGCAATTTCATTGAGTTGGCCTGGCATCTGCATTCGCGCATTTGCCCTCGTTTTCGTTTTTCTTTTTTTTTTATCTGCCAGATAAAATACTAGAGGAACAATTAGAACAATAGTAAAACAAAGCAAAAACGTTTAAAAATAAATTCGTAGTTAAAAAGGATTTCGTTTGAAATGTACACGAATAAAATTGTGAGTATTCTTTGGAGAAGCGAATAAAACGCTTAAGGAAATTAAGATAATCGTTAAAAATGTGTGTTTTGTTGTGCGCCAATTTGTGCTTTTCTTTATGACAGTTTCTCTTGTTTGGCATCTTTTTCAATAGAAAAATAATATGCAATTTGATGTGTGGCGCTTGTTTTTACTACATACTACAATGCTATATGTAACAGTTACATGAAACAAATAATTATAATCGTAAATTTTAAAGCTAACTTAATAAATGAGAAATATTGTGATTCTTTTTTTTTCTCTTCGTTTTTTGAGTTTTTAGTTTAAAGTATGCAGCATGAAAATACATAAAAATTGCTCATTTTTTGATATACAAATACAATATCTATAGGTATAATAATTATATATATACCGTTGGTATACATCATTCATATATGTATATGTATATATATATATATATATATATATATAATTATATATAAATTCTGATTTGCCGCACAAAAATTTCAGCTTTTGTTTTTGGTAAAAATCTACGCATGAAGCACGTTTTGCAAACTAATTGCCATTTAAATATTTTGTTTATACTGCATTTGCTTTATAATTTGTTTTTTTGTTTTTGTGGTTTTTTTTTTCATTAATTGGACGACATTGATTTGTTTTTCTTGTTCTTAATAATTTGCTTGATTTTGCCACATATTTTGCGGCTGCTTTTAGCTTTGATTTTCAACTTTCCGCATCGGTTTCAGCATCTTCATCTTGAGCGGTTTCTCAACCCGTTCTCCTTTCTGGTTCATATTTTCTTTTTGAGCGTCTGTTGTGTGTGTTGTGTTGAGTATCTGCATCTATCGGTTTCTGGGATTTAACGTCTACTTACGCTACTGCACTGTAGAAAGGAGTATTTACGTCTAGTTTTGTTCATACATTGAGCATTTTAGAGAGTAGTTCAAGTGTATTTTTTGGCTGACTTGTGTAGCTTTTTAATATGGCGTAAAACGGTTGAAGCCACCGCGATACATGGTTGCCTGTGAAAGATAATCGAACAGAAGGAAAAATCATTTGAATTAGAAATGTTTCTCTATTAGTTAGAATATCTTAAACCGACAATATAAATATATATCTGATGGAAAGAAAACTTACACCGTAGCCCGGAACTGGTCCGATTCCATGTCCTAGATAAGGATCCGCATATTCGCGTGCATAACTAGAAATATTAGGGTTTTGTTTTTCATTAATAATATGTAAAAATAAAAAGTGTTTTCAATGTATTGTGCTTGATCATGATGATTCCAATGATGGGATTAGTTTCTGTTTCAATGTTTGATTATTGTGTTAACTTCCATCTCCTTTCAATCTTAAATCTTCAGTCCTTCTTCTTCAGTCATATATATATCATCATCAATTTCTTGAACTATTGTCGACATCTTTCAACTTATATTAGTAATATTTGTTTAGTTTCGATAAGGTTTTGCAAAATACTTCAATGGTTAGTTTTAAATCTTCAATCTTCGGTGTTAGAATCTTTCTACTCTTGATAAGTGAGTTTAGGTTTTCAGTATTGTACGAAAGAAAATGAAATCAGATCAATTAGTCAAATGTTAAGTAAAATAGAAAGGAAAAAAAACAAATAATTATAAAAACAGAAATAATAATTTAATATAATACATAAAAAATAATACATAATAATAGTCATAAAGTATTGTATTTTCCGTACTATACTTAAATCGAATACTTTACTAAATTTTCTTCCTTATACTCATCTACCTATTTTACATTTTGGTTAATATTTAGTCGAATGGGCTTAGAGCAGATGTCTGATGAGTTATTTGGGTTAACTGGGGTTAAGTTGTGTCTGTTTCGTGGGGTCGCAGCAACTGGGAAACTTACCCTGCGACGGTGGCATAGCCAGCGAGTGCCGGCTGGGCGGCTGCAGCTGCAGCGGCGCCATAGGCGGCCCGGGCAGCTACCGCCGTGTAGGTGGTGGCCGCCGTGGCATACGCCTGTTGCTGAGCTTGAGACAGGGGTGTCTTTAACAGCGGAGCTGTGGCCTGGAATAATGTGAAGCAGATTGTGTGTTAAACGGGGCACGGTAAGAGCTAAATGCAATGGCAACGACCAAACTAGCGACAGGTGATAGATAGAGAGAGAGATATATAGATATTGTATAATAATATAAAGAGCGAGTAGGAGGCAAAAATGGCAAAGATTTAGGAACCTTAAAATTCCGTAACCGAAACCGAATCAAACGTAAAATGTAGGGTGCAATATAAAGTAACCATAGTGTCTTTGTTTTTTGAAGATATATACACATAAAACGGTCATATTCAGGTTAAGATGACCAAACTACAAAACCCAAGATGCCAAAGATCCGCGTACACAGCTAGTAAATGCTACAAACAAAGCGCCAAAAATGTGCAGGGTATCGTAAAGAACTTAGATCAATAACAATTATAGCTAAGGTTAATATTATAACTTAGTTCTGGGTGCAGTAGTATATAAAACGCAGTAGATGATGAGAAAACACGCAAAGAATAAAAAAAAAAATATAACTCAATATGGGCACAACAAACAAACCAAACCAATATCTATCTATATAAGAACGCATATAGTAGGGCATTGCTCAAGATTTTCTAGCTAAAAATGATTATTTTTACCAAAACATTCTGTGGTACCGGAATGCGGTTGATCGTATGTTGGGTACTGTTTAGCGTAGTCACAGTGCGGCGCTGTAAGTTTTTTCGATATACGATATACGATTTACGGTATAATTGGAATCAATCAATTGGGTTTTTTTTTTGGTTTTTCGTTTTAAGTTTCGATTATGTTGTAACGATATAGCGTTGATGTAGTTGTAGTTGTTGTAGTTGCGAATTGTTGTAAAGGTCGTGAAAAAAGTAACCAAAAAAATACATTCTTAGTATATACGAAAACGTGTATTATATATATATTCATATATGTATATGCTACTTAAGTTTAGAGTCGGCTGTTTATAGAAACATTGTATATTGCAAAAGCAAAATCAGAAATACAACAAAATAAAAAATGGAAATGTAAGGAAACTCAAATGGAAAATTCCTTGGAGAGCGACATGCGCCTTTTTGTGGGCGGCTGAGCAAAGCGATTTATTGTTTGTATTGTTGTACTTGTAATAAGGAAAGTTGGAAAATGCGTTCATAAAAAAAATATGTATATATAGAAAGGAAGGATGCAAATAAGTAATCGCTTTATAATTATAAATAGACTTAGGTTTTTTTTTGTTTATCTCAATCACAATGGTAGATACATAAATACAAATTGTAGATACATAAAAGCAGTTATTCATGTATGTTGAACGATTAGTTAATGACACTGGGCCACATAATAATAATAGTAACAGTAATGGTTGTGTTTATATACGCTTGTATATGACAAAATTGTACAGACGCATTTGCACGACCAGTTACCAAGTGAAAAAAAGAAAATCCAATTAAATAAAAACTATACGAAAAACCAAAAAACGAAAAAAAAAGTTAATAAGATAGTCAAACACATTTTGTATCATACTGCTCACATGGTGTGGATTTACAAATAGAGAGAAAGAGATGTGTACACACCGCGTTGCAGACAGAACGCTTCGTTAGTGATTTTGAAATGCAAATGGGGAACACAATAGTAATAATTGGTAATACAGACTGCTCGTGAACCAAGCCAGAAAATAATAAAAAGAGATACAACAAAATATTACAATCCGGTGTCTTTTACAGGCTACCATCAAATAGTTGTGTAAATAAACATGTGTAAACGTGTGTAAGATTTGAAAAGTAATAATAATACAAATAATAGTAAATAGTTTAGAGAGCGTTCTTAATCTGGTTTTGTTTCTGTTTCTTTTTTTTACGATTAGCTTGTTAGATTGAATAAGTTTCATTACATTTAATATGGCGGCTGGCTGTGCGGCTGGAACTTCAGTGACCGGTTTGGCTGCCTGTAAAATTTATATATAATATATAGGTATATATATAGATTTTATTCGGATTTTCAAGTGAAAGGTTAAGCTGGCTGGACTTAAACTATATGGCTAAGAGGATACTAAAACTATTCATATTCCTAGGCTAACGGTTTGGCATTGATTCATTGAACTTACCTGGAAGCGTAGATTTGGATCAGCGGAAGCAGCGGCTGCTAGGAAGGGATCATAGTATACGCTGTGTAAGTCAAGAAGAATGTAATAATAAATTGAAATAGATTAATGACTGTGTAAATTACGTGCGCATATCGATTTTAAAATGCCATCTGAATCGCATATACATTCATTTTCGGCTCGATTCAGCTGCCATTTTTTTCTATAGAACTTAAAAGCAAAATTCAAAAATTTTTATTTAAAATTCATTTTTATTTTTCATTTGCATGTTTTTTTTTTTTTTTTTTTAACGCACTTGTGTGTGGGTATTCGGGTTCGGCGCTATGAGCAGACACAGCAACAGCGGCAGCAGCAACAGGACTGGTTGAGGGCAAAAGTTTTGGCTTACCAATTGTTAAAATAATATTTCACTTTTGCGGCATGAAAACTTTTGCCCGTTTCCCTTTGGCTATTGCTGTCTGTTGTTGTTGCTATTGTTGTTCTTGGTGTATTTTTTGTACCGTGTGTGCATTTTTAGGTGGGGTAAAAATGTCTGAAACTTAAGGCGGAACACAAAACGTAATAGAGTCCCTATTGAAACAGTGAAACAGTCTCCTAACTTCTAACTCCTAACTACCTGATCTCCTGAACTCCTACTCTGGTTGTAAGCCGAAGTCTGCCCCCTGCTGTTGTGCTACCTCCTGGCGATTGATGAAGAGAGCTGATTGTTAGGCAATGCATATGCATATACGTACGTTGAAATGATAAGGAGAACTCTAGCAAGGATATATATTATATGTTATATAACCAACCAGTTACGGGTACAGTGGGCATTCCATATGTCCGAAACTACTTTAAACATTTTGTATATTTTTATTGTTGTTGTTGTTGTTGTAGTTATTGCTGTCGTTGCTCGAACAGACACACAGTCATGCACCTAGCTAAGTTAAGTCAATTGATATATGTATGCAGTAGATATAGGTAGCATTATCATCGCTAGTTTATATATATTTATGGAAACAGCAGCCACAGTAATATGAACGAAATCAATCAGGACAAAATACATGTGTGTGTGTGTGTACGTGTGTGTATTGGCATATAGAAAATCAAAATTCAAATATATATGTTTATATTATTGAGATATTATTAGAAGAAACATGCGCGACAGCAGCAGTGGCGGCGGCAAGGGCAGCAGCTTCAAAGTATTAAATTATTCAAATTCATCATACGCCTAGTGGTACACAATATACACAATCGAGTAAGTACAGTTACATTGACCCCGGCTTGAAAATATTAATAACGATATTTAACGATTTAACGATGCCATAAAAAACGAACTGCTCTCAGTCAAGTATATAATAATGTAGTAATATATGTGATTAAGTATTTTATATAGTTTTCTTTTGTTTTTGTTTTTGACGTGCGTTAATTGGTTGCTGCTTTAAGTAGTTAATTTGTTGTTGTAGTTGTGGTTGCTGTTTTTGTAGTTTGTACAAGAGACAGAGAGATAGAGAGAGAGAGAGAGAGAGGGACGCAAGTCTAGATTTGCGCTGCGATTAGACTTAGATGGTGGCGCTATGCATAGTTATACGAGTAGTACGAGTACGATTATGGTACTTATAAAAAACGTTACACACACAAGGTAGCTAATATCAAAAATTCACCGCATAGACCAAAAAATATAGATAGATAGAGTGAGTGAGAGAGAGAGACAAAAACAACGTTAAAGCTATGAACAAAAATGGCGCTCGTGTAGCTGGGGGCAGGTTGTGGTATGGCAGGTAATAGTATGTGTGTGAAATGATGATAAATGTGTGTGTGTGTGTGTTTTGTGCAGCAGCAGCGGCAGTGGCAGCAGCCACAACACATGGCGTATGCGTGATAATTTGTTGCATGCAAGGCAATGAGCTGCCACTTGTTGTGCTGCCACAGCAGCTGCTGCTGCTGCTGCTTGGGCATTGTGTAAGCGTTTAAGGAACGAGCGAGCGAGCGTAGACACCACATGAACAAAAAGTAAGTGCGCTAAAACTACATTCAAAAATATTTAGATTATTTAACTGAAAAGTTTCATAAATAATAATTAAAAAAAAAAAATAAAACAAGATACAACCAAGAGCTACTTTGTTTTTTGCTTTTTAAATTTTTCTTTTCTTTTTTTTGAGTTTATTCGACGTCGACGATTCTGTTTTGTTTTTTTTTTGGGCAACGTGGAGGAGGCTCTACTTACGGCGCAAATCCATGCAAAGCTGCAGCGCTGTTGGCCGCATTGGCCGACGCTGCCATGGATGCAGCAGCCGCAGCAGCAGCAGAGGGCGTTTGTGTTGCTGCCGTTGCAGCAGATAGACGTGCCGCATACGCGGCGGCGGCGGCAGCATTGCCTGCCACACCCGAGTTCTGTGCCGCAGCAGCGGCCGCCAACGATTGCTGCAGTGCCGAGTGTTGCTGGGCGGCAGCGGCTGCAGCACTGCCAGCGGCAGTGGGCACAGCGACGGCCTGAAGCGCTGGCTGCAATTGGGCCAACTGTGGGGCAAGGGCGTGCGCATGGGCGTGTTGATGTGAGTGTGCGGCGGCAGCGGCTGCGGCAGCGGCGTGCTGTGAGTGTTGGGCAGCGGCTGCGACGGCGGCATGTTGTTGCTGTTGCTGCTGTTGTTGTTGCTGCTGGTGGTGATGCTGATGCTGCTGTTGCTGTTGTAGCTGCTGTTGCTGTTGTTGCTGCTGCTGCTGTTGCTGCTGATGCTGCTGTTGGGCGGCTGCTGCGGCCACGGCGGCGGCGGCCACTTGACGTTGCTGTTGCTGTTGGGCGGCGGCAGCGGCGGCTGCCAGCGCCGGATGATGGTGCGGATGATGGGGATGATGGAAGGGTGTGGCACCGACCACGCCCACGTGTCCACGTTGTATGGCAACTCCACGCATGGCAGCGGCGGCAGCTACGGCGGCTGTGAGGCGGCCAAACGAGTATTTGTTTTTTTTTGTATTTCATTTTTTTTTTTTGATAAAGTTTTTTGGTTTGGTTTTTTTTGCAACGATTTGTACACACCATTTTACCAGAGTGTAGTGTGTGTGTGTGAGTATTGTACGTGTGTGTGTTTGTGTGTGAGTGCATCGTTTTATAGTGTGTGTGTTTGTTTTCGTGTGTGTATTCGTGTGCAAAAAGTAGAAAAAAGGAAAAGAAAAGAACATAAAACGCATGCGGTTAGTTTCTCTCTCATTATATAAGTAAATATTTATAATATATATGTTTATATATATAATAATTTTAGCAAATACTAGGCATTATGTAGTAACTGTATGTATATATATTGAGTTTAGGTGGTATCGATTGAGCGCAGAGATGATTTCGGTATATACATATAACAATACGATTACATAAGACATACGTGAAGTCAGTCAGATATATGTATATAAATATATTTATATATTTAAAGGGGGATTCATTTCGAAACATACTTAATTAACATTATTAACATTTAATTACCAAAATATGCTACGCAGGTGGTTTCAGTTTTTGTTTTGTTTTTTGTTTATAAACATAATGATCATCCATCAACAATACGAAAAACATTAGACCGTTCTGTAGTTTAGTATTAACATATATACACATATATCTATGTATATATGTATGTGGTATTTTACGTGTAAATGCCGCAAGACCTTTTTAAGAAACGCATTTGCAATTTGGTTTTGGTTTTTTTATGGTTAGAGGAATTCGTATACAAAGCAAATATGATATATAATACGTAGATATATATATATTTATAAATATATATATATATAGTATATATAGAGATATAAAATCGTACAATTAAACTAAAGTGAAATCCTTGAGCCATGTTAAATAAGTACAATCAAAACTAGCAAAAACATTTATTAAACTAGAGATTGTTATCTATATTTATGTATGTATAGAGTGAGTGCGTGTGTGTGTGTGTGTGTGTAGTATGATGAGCGACAGAGATAAGCTACAAATTGGTGATAAACGAGAGTAACTCCTTCCAGTTGCCAACCCACACACACGATCGGGGTTTTATTGCCAACGATTGCAATTATTCATAACGAGAATGCACACAGCAGCAGCGAGCACAGCCGCAATAAGCCGGCACAAAAGCGCACTCTGCCGGCCATAATTGACGACCACGGCCAACATGAAAAAGCAAATTGTGTGTGCGTATGTGTGTGTGGGAGATGGGGTTGTGGGTGCGTGTGCTCTGTGGAAAGCCAAACAAATTGCTTGACACGAAAATTGCTGAAATTCATTTGACTAGTGCGTAATTAAAATTCGATTCGATTATTAGCGGCGGCGGCAGCAGCAGAGCTTCGCTTTTAGTTTCAATCAACGAGTAGAAAATACGTTAATTTCGAACTCTCGGCTATTTATAAATCACAAAAAAGGCATTTGAATGAACCGCAGGCAATCAAATAATAAAAGATTTCGACCGTGGGCCGTGTGTCACATGCAATTTTCCATTTTCAATTTTCTGATGTGGAAAAAACACAAAACGCAAAACGTGCAAAGTTTGCAAAGTAACAGCAAAGAAACATATATCGAGAGTGAAAGACATAGATATATATGATTGTATAGCAAAAGAAAAAAAACTAATAATCTATAGGAAAAACGCCTTATAGAAATGCTTGCTTGTCCCAAAAATATGGGCTACCGTCACACGACAAGAGATAGAGAGTGAGAGAGATATAGGGGATACGCTATAGTTATTACAATACGATATATAGTATGTATTTTTTATGGTAAGTACGCTATGGTTAAAGCTAGAAAACCTTTCCATACTTAAAAACTAATTACAGCTTTCAGTTAAGTCGCCACTAGTTGGTCGATTGATTGATTGATTGACTGATTGATCGGTTGGTTGGTTGGCTGATTGGAGTACGCTTGTGACCGAGTAACGGTGTTCTAAGTTTGTGTGTGTGTGTTTGCCTAGCCGTAGAACAATGCAATTTCAAGGGGCGCCAACAAGTATGCAATATATATCGTACTTAGCATATACTCAAACCCAAATGCGTAACCAAAGGAACAAGACAACAAATATAGATATCTATATGGTGTGTGTGTATGTAGTAGGTAGGTAGTATATATGGTACAGATCTCATAGCTAAGAATTGGTTGCTCTGGTTTTCGTTTACTGCAAACAGTATCTATGTGTGAGTGGGTGTGAGCTTGAGTGTGCGTGTGTATGTCAGCGAAACGCGAGTTTTATTTTGTTTGTCAATTTTTGAATTCTGCTTTGCTTTTTCGTTTTTTTCAGTTAGATTTCAATGTACCTCCGCCGTGTCGTTACTGCTGCAGTTTGCGCTGCTGTCACAGCTGCTGGCATAGCACTGTGCTGCGTTGGATGGCGCGATGCTAACACCATGGACGTGGCTGCTGATGGTGCAACTTGCGGCTGGGGCACACTATGCGTCGCCGTTGCAGCCACAGCCTGGGCCTGCGCCACCGGCAGCTGCATGGGCAGCGGCATGGGCGTCAATGTGGCAGCTCCAGCGCCAACGGGCGCACCCAGAAATGGCCAAGCGGCGGCCACGGGCAGGCGATAACCTTAAGGTTTGTTCATATACACAGTTACATATACAAATATTACGTATACGTTGAGAAATTTCGTTAGATTTTGCATATCATTTGATGCTTGAATGAGCTCGGTGTGTGTGGTGACTGTCGGTGTGTGTGTGTGTGTGTGAGAGAGTGTGTGTGTGTTGTATTTACATTTCGAATTCGTTGGGGGATGCAGTGAGTGGCATTTTCGTGGTTTTCTTGTTGATTCTTGTGGTTTATTTTGCTTAGAACTAGTGCTAAGTTAAGCTGCTTGGAACGCGACGAAAGTTACCAGTTACATACATTCGTGTGTGTGTGTGAGTGTGTGTATGGGTGTTGTATGCGGTTGGTTGGTGTATACGTAAGTAATAAGTAATTACGCTAAGGAGCATTTCCGAGACAATGTTCAGACCAAAGTACCAGACCAAAAGATGTCAAAACGTAAAACGAACGAACTCAGGACACAATATAAATCAAAAACGAAGAAGAAACAAAACGCACATACAACAAAACTTTGTTAAAAAGTGTCAAACGCAATGGCATCGATTGTTCAGATATATATTAATATATATATATAGTTAAATGGTATATATAGAGTAGGTAGTATGCATAAGACAACACAGCGGCAATATGCTAAGTTCACATAACCATCATCAATATGGACGATCGCAAGATCATCAAAATCATCATCATCATCAAGACTAGAAAAAAATTGCCTGAACGCGTTTTAGATAACGGTTTGTTCAACGTATTGTTAAATGATTTTTTTTTTTTAGTTTTTTCTACACTTTAAAAATTGTTTAATTGAATTTGAAATTTGTTTCTATTTGATTTTGTTTTTTTTCTTTTTATGACGAAATTCAGGTTATATGCAAAAACAAAGTAGGAAACCAAGATGGAAAAACAATTACAAACAGTCAACAAGTATGTAGTATTATAATAATTATAATGTAGATATATATTATATTTGATTTGCATACTCTTCAAAAATGAATCAACGCGGAGCCTAGCGATAAATAAATGTAAGAAAAAAGATTCGAATAAAATTTGAATTTGGGTGAATGCGATTTGATTTGAAATGATTGTTCGACCTAACAGATAGAGAGAGAGAGAGAGAGAGGGGAACCCAGTGATATACGAGTATGTGTGTATTTATATATAGTAGTAAATAGACCTGCCTGGCATAAAGGAACAAACGGTTCTTATAGATGAATGTAGTAGGTATTATGTCGCTTACAAGCTAAACGGTTTTGTTCATGGCTTAAAGTTAGAGATTCATAAACTGAAAATAGTTTTTTCTTTTTTTTGCTTTTCGTATACGTTAACGATAACTTATTTTGTACGAGTGTGGTAGGTGTGCTCAGTTATGTATGTGTATGTGTGGTTTTTGTTGTAAATTTATAACGAAATACAGCAGGCAATAAATACAAAATACAAATACGTGAAAACACATAGAGTAAAAGGAACTTGACAAAACGCTTACCTTCCGGCCATTGTACACAGACTGCATTCCGTTTATCGTAGTTGATTTATCGATAGATTTATTGTCGATTGTTTTTGTGCGAAGAGGCGGCAGCGCAGGGCGGGGCAGGCATGTAAAAGGCAAGAAAAAACATTTGCATTAGTTTACATCGAATTTAAATGTTCATTTCGAATTTCTTTTTTTTGAAATTTTTATTTTATTTATATATTTTTTTTACAAGTACATGACACGTTACTCGATTACATTTACAAGTTTTGGGCCGTGCTAATGCAGTTATAGAGCATTTGATATACACAGATACTTTTTGGGTGTGTGTATGTGTTGTTCCAATTTATTTTGATGCAAGTAGAGTGTGTGGAGGGGGCGGGGTAAGGCAGGGAGAGGTAGCGGTGGCATACATGCAGTTTTATTTGTATTTATCAAACACAACATGTTATATTTGTCTGTTTCGAAGCATTTCGCCGGACTTCAATGCGCGCTCCCAGCTGCAAATTGTGCAAACAGCAGAATGCAGAATAAAGTGAAAGAGAGGGAGAGAGTGGGATAGAGAAAGTCGGAGCAAGCAAATCGTGTTTAACAAATTTCTATTGTATACTCTATGCTATTTGCTTTTGTTTTTTCTTCGATAGTTCTCTGCTCTCATGCTTTAATGCGTTTTTCTTTCGGATAGAAATGGAAAATGACTGGCAGAAATAATAATGATAGTCAAATAGGAATCAAGCTCGCCTGGCTGCCTGCCCTTTGCCCTCTGCTTGCCTGCGAGGCAATCTGCTTACGATCGACTCTGTGCAAACACCAAGAATGGCTATAACTAGCGGCAAATGCAGTAAAATACATGTCAAATAGACAGACAGGCGGGCAGACTGACAGAGGCAGATGCAGGCACGACTCTTGTAGTTGTTGCAGCAAGCGGAAAGTTGCTGCTGCCACAGTTGCTACTGCCAGTTGGCTGGGACGCATTAAGTTTAACATGTCAAAGGATCAACGAAAAAATAAAAGGAATATGCAGGCAGGCGACGAGGGAAGCAGTTGAAGATTGTCGTGCAGCGTAGAAATCAACATACGAACTAGAAGACAAACTTTCCACAGATACAGCTAAAGAGAGTGCGCGAGAGAGAGAGGGAAAGAGAGAGTTGTTATGTGTGTGTGTGCGAACGGAAACACATTTGCATAAGACACAACAACTGTGGGGCAAAATATAAAACGGCATCAGAAGTTCAAGGAAAACTTTTATTTTTTTTATCGTTTTTCTTGTTCCTTACTTCTTTTTTTTTTTAAATTTATGTGTGTGCCGCAACATGTTTGCAACTTTGTGGTTTATTTGTAATTATCCTAACCGCCAGCAACGTGAGCTCTGCCTCCATTGCAGGCTAATGCTGCCAGCCATTTGCCATGGCCAAAGCGTTCGAAACGTGATAAAGTGAGTGCCTGCTGCAGCGGCTGCAGCGCTTGGCCAAGGCTTAGCTCGACTGACTGTCTGCCTGGCTGTCTGTCTGTCTATCTGTCCCTCTGCCTGCCTGGCACTGTCTGCATCTATTTCAGTAATATGCCGGCAACCGCATAAATAGTTGCCCATCCCCAGCGGACACAACTCGCATTTAGTGCAACGCAAATGAAGCGCATTACGTGCACGTGGCAGGCAGAGCCAGATGCAAAGAGAGATTGGGAGAGAGAGGAGTGTAGCTAGCCGAAGAAAAGGCAAGCCAGAGCACCTAAGGAAGCTGCCCGTAGTCCTAGTAAAAAAGAGGCCAAAGATGCTGCCAGCATTGCATCTACAGCAGCATGTGCCTCCTTCTGGCTCTCTCCCTACGCCTCGCTAGAGCTAAGTTTGTTGGCGATACAAAAGCATTTTGCATGTCCTGTCCACATGGCACAGCAGACAGAGAGAGAGAGAGAGGCAGGCTAGCAGCTGTGCCGCCTCTGCTCAGTCTTCTGTTTGGGTTTTGTTGGGCTGCTCTAAGCGGCTTATCGTATTTGAGGCAAAACTAAAGTATAGATTTTCTGCTGTGAATACTTTTTAATGGCAACTTGCTGGGGGAAAATACGATTTAATCAGCAGTATTATTTATTATACATGGCATGGACAAGTTTCAAGCTGCTGCTGCTGCTGCTGCTCGCTAGCTCTCTCACTCTCGCTCTTTCTCATCCTATCTGCATGCTTTCTCTCTCTTTTTTTTTGCCAGTCCAAAGTTTTAAGTTAACCGCAACTTGAAATGAAAGTATGTGCCCAAACGAAACATTAAATATCCCAGAAGAAGTTTTGGCTGACAAAACTTGCAGGAATTACACCAAGCATGAGGAGGGGGGAGTAGGGGAAAACTAACTGTAAAACTATAGCAAAACATGGCAATTTCTATGGCAAAATTTACGTGTAGCATGAGACGAAGATGAGCAAAGAGTTTTTGTTCTAAAGGTGTTGACATGGGCTATATAAATTCAAGTTTTGGTATTAATATCTATAGAGAGAGAGAGAGAGAGTGTTCATGATGAAAAACTTTGCTAGAAATTAACGTACAACTAGTTCTGTGATTGTTCCTATCTGTATTGAATACAATATGCTACAGAAAGCAGTTAGATATAGAATATAATTCACATTGAATAGTATTTGTTTTCATGCTGGGACTGAGTCTTAGTATAAAACATAGCATACTTTCTAGCGTTTTGTTAATATAGGAGTGTTTTATTTTCAGTTGTTTTTTTTAGCCAATTTCGAGACGGGGGATTTGTTTAATATCATGCCACCGTTAGCATGCAACATGCCAGAGGAGAAAGTTTAGATCAAAGACATTTATATAGATTATGCATGTGTTTTTTGGGGAAATTTCAGGATGTCTACGCTTAGAGACAACATTAAATGGGGAAGATATATGCAGTTTTTTATATGGTTTTTAATTTTTGTTTGTTTTTTTGCAAGCAAGTCACAGACACATAACAATTGCAATTCTTTTATTTTTTTAATTTGTTCTCTTATGGTTTGCTCACCTAGAGCTGGAGCCGGTATGGCACCATCTTTGGTCAGTACAACTGTGTGGGTGTGTGAGAGAAAACAAAATAAATAAATTCGTTTTAATCTTCATTATCACATTATCATTATCAGCAGATATCGGTTTAGAATCGGTACATATAATCAGATTGCAGAATCAAAATTAAAAAAAATAACATAGCTAAATGAAAGTAACGAGAACAACACAAACTTGGTGAATGCTTTTAACGGGTTTGAGTGTGTGTGTGTGTGCATTAGTTTGTTTGGTTAGCAGCCGCAAGCCCGGTATAAGTTCTTGTTGTTCTTGTAGCTGTTGCAGTAGTTGTGTTAGTAGCGGCATTGGCAACTCAGTTAACAAGTTTTTGATTGCGCAATGCCTTGGCAATATGCTGCTGTTGCTGCTGCTCCATTAACAAGTTCTTCGAATCGAAATCAAGAGAAAATAAAACAACAAAAAAAATTTTGCAAGAGCAAAAACATTTTCATTACGAAACATTTGTTGGCAGCAACTTCGAATTTTCAGTTAGCCAGCAAAGAAGTTGATGTGAAAAGTTCCAAACACAAAACGCAGAAAAGAAAACTGAGGGACGGGAGGCAAAAACGAAACGAGAAGTATGGCAACACTAGTAGTTACAACAACAATAATAACAACAACAACAACAACAACAGGGGAGTAGGAGGACGAGAAACAGCAGCAATGACGCTGGCCAGTCAAATGTTATGGCACTTTCTGTTAAAGTTTCTATTGTTGTTGCCAATGCTGTTGCCGTTTGTTGTTGTTGTTTAAGTTGCCGCTTGCGTGCTTCTCATTTCTTCGACTTGTTCTAGGCCAGACGTAATTGCATTTCTTTGTTCAACATTTAAACTTCTTTCGCTACACAAAGCTGAGCTCCACATAGGTGTTACATATGTATGTATGTATTTAGATGTGTGTGTGTGTGTGTGTAAGCAGGTGTGCTGCTGTCAGTGTGTGTGTGAGTGTGTGAGAGTTAGAGAAACTTACCGTTGGGTACTGTTGTCACTTTTTTGGTTTGTACACGTGCAGTGGCGTTATTCACCTTCACAATGGTTATTTTTGGTAACGAGAGAGAGTTTCGAAATCGAATTTGAGTTCGAGTTCGAATTCGAATGCGAGTAACGAGTTCAGTTCAACGTGTTGCAACGAGCGTGGTTGGTAATTGGTGATGGGTTGGTTGTATATATATTTTTTTAAACATTATATATATATATATTGTTTTTTTGGTTTTATATTGAGTTCATATCGCATACCGCATGTATAGAGAATGTAGAAATAAATTATATATGTGTTAGTTAACAATTACAATTGAATGGGGTGCGTGTGTGTGTGAGTGTGTGTGTTTGTTAAGCTGTTATCGCAACCAGAAATTGCTTCAAATATTATTTAATTATAGTTATCAAAGTTTTAACTTGATGAATCAGTTTTAATGCTCATTTACCGCATGTGAGTGATACGTATTAAAAAAATCCTTTGTGCCATTTTGCATATTGCATTTGCCTTGCAATTGCGAGTTTAATCAAATTTAAACGAAAAAAATCATTGCCTACTTCTCGGGATTACGGGCAAAAGCGCGTGAATAAATTAATCGACAAAAATCATTGCCTACTTTTGTGCGAGGCAGTTAATTTGTTTAAATACCACTTGGCATTTTCAGCATATTTTAAATACCAATTATTCATCGCTGCGCATACATCATGCAGCGAGTAAGGACATCGAAGACTGCTCTCTCAGCCATCGCCGGTGGGGCGAAAAGAATTGTAAAATCGTAATTAATTTTTTATTAAAGGCAAATTAAAAAAAAAAAACCGAACGTAACGGATGCGCATAATTTAAAAATCAATCAGAGCGCGATGCGATTAAAATGCGCAACCCGAAAATGGCGTTGATAACGCGTGAATGCGATTTTAAATACACTTCTCATAATACCATAGGCAGCGCGAATCGATAGCGACGAGAGAAGAAGCGGAGATACCTCTCTCTCTCTCTTCCCGCATTGCTTTGCTGCAGAAAAACTTGTGAAAAGTTTTTCGTACGTCACGTCGACACGCAAGCCAATTTCTCTTTCTTTCTCGCTATCTCCAGCTCAGTCTCTCGCGGGTTATTTCCTTTAATTTTTAGTGGTAAATGAGAAACTTGTGATAGCTTTGCAATTAGTTTGCAGATAATAGCTTGCCATGTGACCGGAATGTTTCCAAGTGAGTGTGTGTATGTTGGTGTGTGTGTGTGTGTGTGTGTGTGTGTGGATATAGGTAATGGTATCGGTATTGCATGCACCCACCTCGATTTTGCGTCCCTCAACCACGGTGCCGTGTAGACGTTCGCGTGCTCGTTCTGCATCGTTGCTGTTAGCGAATGTTACAAAACCGAATCCCTGCCATTCGCAATCAAACATGCAATTAAAGAAACATATAGAGTATATATAGGTAGAGTATATATATATATAGATTTGTTGAGAGTCTTCAAAAAAAAAAGGAGGATAGTTTCGTTCTATGCTACAAATACACGAAAAAATAAATAAAGTAAAGTTAAGCACGGTCCAAGGGGCCAAGGACATGCTGGGGGAAGGGGCGGGTTGTGAAAGCATCTTGGGGCATGCATCAGCGCGCTTTAAATTATGCACATCTTTCGTGTTGTCTGGCAACGGCAACACAAGCGCCGGTAACTATGCAATTAGATTGAGAAACGAACAGTACAGCATCTAAGCCGGAGTTGCTGCTGCTGCTGCTTTTGCTGCCAATTTTGCACAATCAAGTGCTATTTCAAGCGCAGGCGACGACAAGGTTGCCACGGGCAACGCTGCTGGACAAAAGGCAACGCCACGGACGCTGCTCTTGTGCATAATTTAAATGAATCGTGCAACACAATAAACGCACAATTATGCATTGCAAGTGAGAGCGTAGGAATGAGAGGGGAGGGGGAGGCGAAGAGCAGAAGATGCGGGGATTGAGAACTTACCTTGCTGCCGCGTTCATTGAAAATGATTTCCACATCCAGAATGGTGCCAAATTGCTGCTTGAAATCACACGAAAATAAAATATAGTTAGCTTTTAGGCTGACAGCATAATTCGCGCTACTCACCCCAAACATGGCCCGCAAATCGGGATCCCTGAAGCGAAACGGTATATTCGAGACGTGCAAACGCTTCGGCTGACTTTTGGCATCCAACGAGGCAGCAGCGGCCACAGCTGCCACCACCGACGAGGAGACCGACTGGGCCGGGACTAGAGCAGTGCTCAGACTAGTGACCACATTGGGCGACTGCACCGAGGCAGTCATAATGCCACTGGCCGCTGCAGCGGCTGCATTCAGATGGGCAATCACCTGGGATGTGCTTGCGGGTACAACGCAGTTGGCGCTGCTCTCCACCAGAGCGCTGCTGCTGGCCAACAATCCTGTCGAGATGATGCTGCTGCTCTGACTAGGACTGCAGCTGGTCGCAGCCAAGGCGCCTGTTGCTATCGAGCTGCCTGTCACCGAAGTGGCTGCTATTGCTGCTGCTGTGGGACTGCTGCATAAAGCGAGCGATTGCTGTGCCGGCGGCTGCTGCTGCTGCTGCTGTTGTTGTTGTTGTTGTGCTGCTACCGTTGTGGGCGTCTGCAGCAGCGGCTCCCCGCTGGCAATGGGTGATGTGTTGCCCGAAACGTTGCCATCGCCGCCACTGCCGTTGAGTGTGGCTGTTGTTGCTGCGGCTGCGACTGTGACGCTGGACGGTGAGCTGCAGAGCGGTGAGCTGGGATCGCCGCCACCGCCGCCGCCACCGCCTCCCGGAGTGCCACCACCACCGCCAGCTTGTGGCAACGCTGAATTCTGCTGTGGCTCCGCTGCCTCATTGGCAATCAATACTGTGGACTGTGGAAGAGAAGAATGCAAAATTAATTAGTGAAATGCGGATTTCTTTAAGCTTGTTCCAGCTGCCGAATTCGCGGCAAAAACGCCAGTGAATCAACTTGTTTTTATAAATAAACTTTAGTTATCTTTTGTATAAGATTTAAACATAGTTGTATCTTTTCCTAACAAAGATTCAACTGATTTTAAAATATATTTGAGTCACTTTAAAATAATTTAGTCTTCTCTTTTCTACTTATTTTATAAATATATTTTAGTTGCTTTTTATGTGCAAATTTCACATATTTGTAGCTACTTTTTGCAGCAAATATTGCCACAAAAAGTATTACGAATATATCAAAAAATTCACATTTTAAAAAATCATTAAAATACACAAGTTTTTAAGGCACATTTTCGGCTTCGTTTTGCTTTGTCTTATTTTATGACGCAACGAGGTTATGCAAATAAAACGCTGTACAAACTTTGTGCTTTGTGCTCTTCTCGCTATGCTCGATATGCTTCAGAGTAAGTATATATTATTAAAAATTGCTGAAATGCTAAAAGAATTTGTTGGCAGCCCGAATTGTTGTTGTTGTTGTTGTCATGTGGTTGCTGCAGATGCTGCATGGCAAATCGAATGCGAACAAGTGCCGCAATAAATAAACAATCGAAATGAAAATACAATTTTCAAGTGGTTTACAGACAAGCGCAAACATGCACACACACACACACACGCAGAGACACATACACAGACACACACCCAGGAAACACACGCAACATTACAATATGCAACTCCCTGTGTGTGTGGATGACCCAATAAAAAAAAAAAAAACTATAGTTGCAACTCACATAGTTCGACAGGCAGGCAGACAAAGCAATGGAGTAGGGAGTGAGGGGCATGGCACATTTGTGGCACAGACTTTTGTTGACTTATGCAATAAAACTGTCGCGCAACTACACCGAGATCTGCTCGACAATTTCCCAACTGGCAGCAAATCCCAGCGGGGACCCCCAGCGGAAATGTTTGCATTTGTATTGCTGCATTATTAAAACCGAATATGCACAGTGCAATGTTTCCTACTATTGGCATCCCTTGCCACGCCCCCACCCTCCCTCACCATACTCCCTCGGGATTTGAATAATTTCATATTATTGTCAGTTTACGCACACGCTGCAAATGCTGCGCAGGGCGAGTGCGATAACAATGATAATAACCATAACTGTAACGATAACGATAACTTTACGTTATGGCAAATAAATGCGAGGTGTATCGTCGCCCTGCAAAGTAGGCTATGCAAATGGGCGGGCCAACTTAATTTTTGCAATCCCAAATAAATCTAAACAAATTCTTCGAGCTTCTGCTTTGTATTCTCTCCTTCTCTGTATGTATTATATTCCCCTTTCTTTGTATTACACGCTCTTTTGGTCCGTTGTAGCTGCCTTCGATTGCATGTTTGGCGCACATTTTTGGGTTCTTTATTTGATTTCCATTTGCCTGCCTCGGCAAAGTGAAATGGCGTGAAAAACTTTACTGGTATAAATGGCTAACGATAAGGTTGCCTCTGCGAGGGATAAATGGTGAGGTGAAACGGGTTTGGGTTTTGCTTCATAGGTCGCTCGCTGCTGCCTGGGATTGGGTTACCGTAAATGACATTTAACGTTTTTTAGTTTTTTGAAAATGCCTGCGCACGCGACGGCAAAAAGGTCGCCGAATCAAAAATGTTTGCATAAATTTCCCAACCGAAACAAAACAGAAGAAAACTTTTCCACGCTCTCGAGCGTGAGGAGGGAGGGAAGGAAAAGGAAATTCCGTAAGGAATTTGAGCTAAATGTTTTGATTTGAATGTGGAAAGGTGTTGGCATTTCCATGCACAACACATTTCTTATTCGAAACGTATATTACGATTGCCATCTGTCTCTCCTATGTTTACTAATTAAAATCGTAATTGTAGCTGCTTATACGGGGAACGAGAGGAAACTCAATTTCATTAATTAATTATAAACCCGAAGAAGTTTCTTCTGCGCATTTCACTTTGTGCGAATTATTATGCAGCACAGCAGCAAATGAATGTGATGAATGAAGGCAAGAACTAACGATTGTCGGGACGGGAGAGGGCATAGAGAGGCAACTTGGAAGAGCACTAAGTAGCATCGCAGGCAGGCAGCTTAATGAGGAAGCAGCCAGTGCTGATGGCGGTGGCGGTGGTCAGAAATTCGCTCGCAAGGATGCGACGAAACTGTAACCAAAGTCGTGGCACGTAGATTTCAATTGTTTGCATTGCTCTTCGAATTTTTCATTTAGCTTTTCTCTCTCATTCTTCTTTTCTGTTCGTTTTTTTTTTTGTTTCTTGCGCGCTCTGCTTCAACTGTTTATTTTATTATAATTTTTTTGCTGTTCTCTTATTTTTTTGTTTTTTTCGCTGTGTTGGCCAAACTCACAATGCTAAGCACATTCTGTTGGGTATGCTGCAGTTGCTCCATGGCGTGTCCATTTGTCAGGGTTGCGGGTGGCTGCTGCTGTAGTTGTTGCTGCTGCTGCTGCTGTTGCGTGACCAGCGTTGTGGCAGTTGTTCCTGGCACTGTGGCAGCGGACCCATTGCTGATGCTGCCATTGTACTGTGTCTGTTGTTGTTGTTGTGTTTGGTGTTGTTGTTGTTGTGCTGACAGATTTGTCTGTGATAAATTTGTGGATAACAACAAGGATTTGCGTTTTAGTTGGCATCACAGAGGCGCTTTTATAACAGTGCAAGTCATTGTGTGTGTGTATATGTGAGTGTATTATGTGTTTGTGTGTGTGAGAGAGAGAGCGACACAAGCACTACAACAGGCAGGCAGGCAACCAACCAAGGCGACCAACACCAATAAACGTTTCTTAGTATTATATTATAATTATCTTGCAATACGTTTTATATATCATATCATATATATATATATATATATATATAAATATATAAATATATATATAGAGATTTTAAAGTGTCACTTCTCATTGGAACATGCCTCGATATAAAGATAGAGAGAGGTATATATATATGTATTTATAGAGAGAGACAGAGTGATATAATAAAATGCGCAATAAACTATGTATAACTTATGCAACTTTTCTCGCTTATCTTATGCTAAACTATGCTTACAGTTCGGAGAGGAGAGGTAGGGGGAATTATGGATATTTTGAACACATATGTGACTCCATTCAAACAGTCAATATCAATAACAATTCATCAATCTGCCCAACACATTGGCAGACTGTCAAAACTTCAAGCAAAAATGCTCAACAATTCGGGGGGGAAAAACGATACGTGAGAGAGCCAGATATATAGAGTATATAGTATATATAGATAGAGCGTAAAATAGATAAGTGATCTGTCAATACATCATGCGACCAACACGTATATAAGTATGAGTATGTTTAATGTATGTAAATAGTTTGTCGCACACGCGGCGTATGCGTAATTGCTTAGAAATTTACATGAAAAAGCATTCAAGTTGAGTGAGTCCAGCCACGCCGTGATCTATATTTATTGCCAACATGTGCCAAATGTCTTTTCCTGTCTCTTTCTCAGCTATGATTCAACCGTGTCGCAAGCTAATCGAAGCTGATTTCGCAAGATTTTCAATTGTTTTTCACTGGTTTTTCTTGCTCTCTCTCTCTCTTTGCCTTTCCGCCTTGCTAGCAAACTTGATTTCTATTTACTTCTGTTCTCTGTGCAATTTCTCAGCTGTTGCAGTTGACTCGACTGCCTGTCCCTCCTGCCATGATTTATGTTTATTTATGAGATAAAACATTAGATGCAGTTGTTTCCCCTCCCCACTGACTCCTTTGACTGACCAATTAATATTGAATTCGATAGGGCAAAAGCTTAATTGAATTTGATTAGAGGACAAATCAATGTGTGGCAAATCATGTGAAACTTCTTATGACAGCTTATTGGTAATAAATGCCAGCTGCTGTCACAATGTGTGTGTGTGGCCTTAAAACAACTTGTGGATGTTTGTAGTACTTTGCAAGGACTCAATACAGTTCTTCAACCATGTCAGTTTAATTTCATTTGTTGCACATTCTGTATACGTATTATTTTGGCGAATATTACACATTGGTTGATATATTTATTTATATTAAATATTGCATATAAAATTGAACAACAACTACTAATAACAATAAGTAATAAACGAGCCGAACAACAACAACAGCAACAAATAATGTGTAATTTTATTGCGAATGGGTAAATATTTATTAATGCATTGCACCTGCGAGCTAAAAGTTACCCCCAACTAAATGCAAACAATTTGCAGGTTATGTGTGCGCGAGTGTGTGTGCGTGTGTGTTGCACACATGTTAAATGTTACACAAAAGCTTAGCTGAAAAATGCCAAGCTTATCGTTTAAATTATTCAAATGCACGAATCAATTTTCATAAACAAATAGCAATTGTGTTTCGGGGCGGGGTGCCACGCAAACAATATAAATAAACCGAATTCAATTTGTTTCAAGTTTAATTTAAATATTTTCGGCAGTTTGCTTAATTTTCATTTTCATTTTAGGTTGAAATTATTAAATGCTCAATGTGATTTGACTGTGGTCAGTTGGGGGAAGGGGAGGTAGACAGAAGCCGAACAAATATGCTGAATTTTCTAAGTATTTCATTTTGATTTCAGCTGGCATAGCTCCTCCTCCTTCTCCCCCTGCTGCTGTTGTTGTGGCTGCTGCTACTGTGGTGTCGTTCATAATATTTTTAATTGGAAAAAAGAGAGTGGGAGAAAAGCAAAACGTATGGCATACACTAACAAGCTTGTGACTCCCCTGCAGCGCGTGTGCTGCTGCGCATAAACAACAACAAAATGCAAACGTGCTGCAGCAGCAGCTAAAAAGTATGCTACAAAAAATATGAATGCAAACATGGCTAGATATGAAGCGTGCGTGTGTGTGGACGTATTTGTATGTTCAGCATGTTGGCTGTTGTTGTTGTTATTGTTGCAATTGCTTGTTTTGCAGCTCGAACGCTATTTAAAATGTAAAAGCAACAACAACAAAGCGAGCCACATGCTGTGCGTATGTGTGTCTGTGTGTGAGTGCGTGCTGTTGCATACTTATAGGCGCAAAAATTGCAACCAAGCCGCGCCAAACCAATTCAAAGCAAACCAAACCAAACCCAAAGTCCAAAATCCAAAACCAAATGAAACGCTACAAAATGCAATGCAAAACACAAACACATAAACAGACACACACAAAGTGAGAGAGAGAGCGCGATGAAGATAGCATGTGTCTGAGTTGTTGTATTCATTTCGCTTTGTGGCAACACTCACCTTCTGTTGCAAGTACAACGGCGCATTTACAACGCCAACACCAGCATCGCCGGCGGTCGCTGCTGCTGCTGCTGCTGGAACTGTTGTTGGCGGCGCTGTTGCTGCCGCTGCTGCTGCTGCTGCTTGTGCTGCTGCTGCTTGCGCTGCGGCGACTGTGTTGGCAGCGGCGGCCTGTGCATTGGCCTGAGCTGTGGCAGATTCACCTGCAGCCTTCAATTGCTGCATGCTTGGCGCTTCGCTTTTGATCGCGGCGGCTGTCACGGCCAACGAGAGACTGTCGGCTGTGGGCGCACCGGCTGCGGCAGCGGCTGCAGCGGCCGCCGCGGCCGGACCAGGAGCGGCCGCATAGCCAGCTGGTGCGCCTGGAAACGGCGCCACGCCGGCCTGCACCATGTGCTACAATGAGAGTGTAGAGAGAGAGAGAGAGAGAACGTGTTAAGAAGTAATACGGTTAGGCTGGTCAGATTAGTGTGGAAAAAGTTATATTTAAAATATATATAAGCTGTATTAGTTACGCTGCCCTGGCATAAATAAAGCTAGGATAGATGCGCTTTGTAACATAAATAATTTCACTAGAGAATTCTGCAGTCTGGCAGCAGTGCTAGTTGACCTTTATGGCGACACATATCATGTGGGCTGTGCCACTAAAACTTTGGAGCTGCTGGCTATGTGTGTGAGGGTGTGTGTCTGTGGGAGGGTGTGTGTCTGTGAGAGGGTGTGTGCTGGTGTGTGTGCCTTTTCTATGCCAGTTGCCTGCTATAAAAGTGCAAAATGGAATCCATGTAGTTTATTTTCGCAGGTAACCCATGACTGGTATCTCTGGCAGTTGCTAAGCTCACGGTTATGCAAAGGCAACTGCCTGGCACAGCTCTGTACACCGACGCAAACACAGAGAGAGAGAGGGAAATAGAGCGAGTGAGAGATAGACACAGAGCGAGACCTACGTCGGGACAGTAGAGCAGCGGGACGCGCTTTAAATTGCAATTTTTATTTGTATAAATTTTTGCTATTATTTCGCTCGGTATACCTGTGACACGCACACACACATGCTCAGCTACTGTCAGCGTGTATGAAATATGCAAAATTTGCAGCTTATTGTAGCTAAATAACCTTCGTTTCTTTCTCCCTCCCTCTCTCTCTCTCTCTCTCTAATATAAAAGCATCGGCTACAGCAGGCAACCATTTTGTCAGCAAACTTTTTGTCATTTGGGGCTAGCAGGAAGGTAGCACGCGGCAGAGGGGCAGAAGGAAGCACGAGGCTGACGAGCGGTTTGGGGGGAAACGAGAGAGAGAGAGACACAGAGTGAGGACGCAACTCTCCGCCCAGAGAGAAATGGCTAAAAAGGGGGGCTTATCGTGTGAGTGGCATTTTAATATGTTTTACAGTAAAATGGTTGTTGTCTTTTTGCTGTTGTTTTCCAGCGCTTAACGAAGTTCTTCTCGCTGATGTCGAGGCTGCATGAAAAGGCTATTAATTTCAAGATTTAACAGTACATACTCGCAGCACCATCAGCAAGCTGCCACAAATTGTTGCAACAGCATCGAGTGTAATTAAGCTTAAGTACACAGAAAATTATGACCAAGAATTCACTTGGTATATGTGAAAAGCAATTTCATTTTAATGCCGCCTTTGGTGCTTAAAACTAGCTAATAATCTTATGTGGCACGGCTTGTCGCTAGACTTCATATATAACAGTTAAAATATTCTCACTAATTATTGAGATTTTTATTGGATATGTCATATTGCGTTTGCGTATGAAGTGCTTTTCAATTGGTATTTGAATTTCATGGACTTATCGAATTGGTATTTAAATTTTTATCGAATTGGAATTTAAATTTGATCAATTTAAAATACACACAATTTCTTAAAACATTTTTCACGCTGCAGGGACAAGGTGATTAAAATGTTGTATGCATTTAAAGATTTATTTTTTAAATTTTAATAGATTATCTAAAATTATCTAAAAATCCCGTGTGCAGCATTTTATTTGACAAAGCAAAGAAAATAATCTTTTATTCAGATTATACAAATCGAACTATGCCCCTACGGTGTTATAAACATTTTAAACCATTAAATGTTGGGCTTCTAAGATCCACAACTTCGTTCAAAATCATCAGATTGTCGCGGGAGATAACATTTCTGAGATAATTGCATTTGGAATATCACTTTGTTAAAGGTTCAAGTTGTTAATTCATTTAGCAATCAAATTTCAACGATTTAAACTAATTAATATTACTATACATTTTTTCATATACGCTTTCGGCATTTTTAAAATATTTTCCCATACATAAACCTTTTTTCTGTGCTATGCGATCGCAATATCGATTAGGCAAATCAAAAGCGACCCCAAATAAAGCTTATGTAGCATTTACGCCATCGAAATGTCAAAAATAAAAGCAAATTTACTCAATTTTTTCAAATTCAAGTGCTCTTTACACCTTTTGCGACTGTGAATATGAACAATGTACTCAGAAAACACTTCAAACGTAACGTGGAAATGAGCGATGCATAAGCGTATTTTGTGCTGCCATCGACGACGACGACGACTGCAGTTCGTTTCTCATCTCATTAAACAAGCCGAGCAGCGGCATATCGAAATGTCGGTCCTCATATTTTTGGCAGCATCGAACTTTTCACTGCTGTCTGTCTGCGCTGCCCCCACACAGTCGCCCCTCCCACAACTCACTGCTTGTCTTCTTCTTCTTCCGCATTGCAACGTGCAGCGATTTGTACTTTGAAAAATTAGCTTGTTAATTAAATGCAAGCCATATGACAAGTCGCATCCCTACTTCCCTTGCCAGCATTCTACAATTTTGCTCTGGCTCTGTGATGTAATCCACCGTGCAAATTGGCGCACACGTTGCGCATTCGCCGCGTTGTGTGCGGCAAAGCAACATGAAATATTTATGCACTTGTAGATTTCTATATCGCTCTCGTTCCCGCTCTCTCTCTCTGTGTATTCTATGACGCTGGCAAACTAAAACGAAAATTGTCATGTTAAATTTACATAAAATTCCTCGTGAATTCATTTTGATGTCCCAATGAAAATATGAACGAGTCGAGCATATATGCACGTTATGGTATATACGGCATACTTATATTTATTTCTTGCAGCACACAAGCTGACAGGCAACGACATGTCGATGTTACTTATGCCAGCAAATTATGCACTTGCCAAGAAAGGCGAGGGCACGAGGCACGATGAGACTCTTCAGGCACGACGAGAGACTCATCTAAGCGCCCTCCATGCTCAAGTCTCCCACACAGTGTGATCATCTCTGTGAATTGCAGACCGATTGCCGACTGAGTGTGTGACACTCGTAAATCTTTTATTGTGTGTGCAATTAACGTGACTATCGATTGGGGACAGAACTTTCATAATTTAACATAACTGCCTTTTCCTCTCGCTCCCTCCCGCTGCTGTCATTTTTATGCACTGCTGCATTGTTAAATATTTTGCATTTAATTGCACTCGAACATGGCGCTCCAGACTGGAGCATTTTATTCGGGCTCTATTTGCATGGCAAATATTTCGCAGTGCAGCAGCAGGCAGGCAGCTTCCCATCTTTTACCTTCCCTGCCCGTCACCTTTCCCCCGAGCACTCTGCTGCCCCCCACCACCCCTTGCATTTGTCGGCATCTGGCGCCGTTTTATTGACTGCCGTCGCCATCGCTAGCGTCGTTTTTGGGCGCACCATTTTTGTTTACATTTGCTGCCTCGCTCTGACTCGTTGTTCTATGTATGTTGTTTTTGGAACATTTTCAACAAAACACTTTACGCTTTTCATTTTTGCAACAATTGCGCTGCGCTTTCAAGTGGCATTTGAAGTATTTGTCTTGAGTGTTGGCGCACAATTTCATCAATGCTGCCAGTGCTGCCTGCCTGCTGCTGCAGTGTGTACATATTTCGCATGTTTACCTCTCGCATTAAGTTAAATGTATATTAGAGAAGCAATTTTCATTTTCATTTAGTGTATGCATTACACTTGCCCAAAAACAAAAACACACACAAAATGCGAGCACCCCAGCAGGCGGCGCATGCTGCGTATGCTTGATATTTAACTGTGTCACAACACATTCCGCCAAGCTGATTGATGGCACAAAATTAAGAAATATTGCTACGACAAGCGTAGGAATTTTGGAAAATAGAAAAAACAACAAACACAAGACCAAAAAACTTGGGGGTAAAAGGAATATGGCGGAGAATAGTTAATATTCATGTGAATAAAGAAAACTAACAGGAATAACTGCGGAATATATAAACGTAAGCTTCAAAAAGTTTGGTTTTTATTTCAATAAATTTAAGTAGTTATAAAGAGAGTGATATATCTTATAGACACGTTGTGAGAAAAATATGTTTAGTAAAAATATTAAATAGTTTTTAAAAATTATGATAGAGCGTATGGTATAAATTCTTCACATTTTATTGGAGGAAAAACTGTAGAATATTTTAAATTTAGCAATAAATTAAACTATAAAAAAAGACAAGAGTATATTTTATGGACATTTTACTAGAAGCCAGACTGGCATAAAAAGAGTAAGTAGTTTCAAGTTTGCTATAAATTTTTGGTAAATATCCAGAAAATGGTATATTTTATAGACATTTTACTAGTATAATAACTGCAGAAATATTTTAAAATAAAATTAAAAACTGTTGCCATAAAGTTCACCCAAAATTCAAATGCAGAGTATAACACAATTTCTACACACTTTTGAACGTAATTAGCAATAAATAAACAACAACAATAACAACCATGTCAGACTGCCTTAAATATTCAGCCCCCAAAAATAACGAAATTTAGTTCCATTACATCAACTGAATATTAATAAAGAATGACGCGAACACAGCGCACAGCACACACAACAACTACACGATTTTGTTATGTGCGTCAAAGGCAAAGGCAAAGGCAAATTGTGATATCAGCCAAGTTTGAACCTGACACAGTGAATGGTGAAAAGTATTTGCCGCCAATTGCTCAATAGCTCAATAGATGTTGTTGCTGCTGACGCAATGACGCGCTGAACAGCAGCGCTCGTGCCTGCCAATTTTGGTCAATGCAATGGCAAATTTGGGACACGGTAGCCGACAACCGCTGCCCGTACAGTGCGGCCAATTCCAAGTGGGTTAGCCAATGGCAATGGTAGAACGTGCGACGCGCATGCCAATTAAAAAAGGCAACACGAATCGAAATTGAAAACGAAATTGAAATTGAAATTCGCGCCGTGTGTGCGAGTGTGTGTGTGTGGATTGTTTAACTTTAGATGAGAAAGTTGAACGGGATCGCGTGTGTGTGTCTTTTGCAGATTTTCCATGCTCGAAATTTCCGCCGGATGAAGGTCATCAAAAGCCAAGGCATCTGTCAATTCAATTAACATGGCAATATGAGGAAAGCAAGCTGCATAATAACAGTAAAAGTTATTTCGAATTAGTGCACGGACAGGTGAAGCTGGGAGCTGGTAGTAGGAGCTGGGAACAGGAGCCAGAGAGGAGCAGGCTGCATCGAATTGGATTTCAGTTTCGCTCTCGGCGTGCACAGGAAATTATAGCGAAAGCGTGTTGAAGTGTAAAAGGATGTGTCTAGCTGCAAGCAGCGTATGTGCGAGCATGTGTGTGTGCAGTGTGTGTGTGTGTGCAGTGTGTGTGTGTGTGTGCAGTGTGTGTGTGTGTGTGCAGTGTGTGTGTGTGTGTGCAGTGTGTGTGTGTGTGTGCAGTGTGTGTGCTATGCATATTATGCATGTCAGCAGGCAACGGCGACATGACATGTAATATGACTACAGAAATTGCTGCCACTGCCGGTTACTACCGCCCGCTGTTGCAACTGCAGCACGGCAACAACAACAACAACACGGTGTCAGCTACAAGATACGAGCACGCTGCTGCTCCAGCTGGATTTAGTTTTCCGTCTGTTTTGTAAATCAACGGTTGAGCCGGAAATTTATTTCGAAATACTGCATACGCGCCGCGCCGTGTGTGTTCTGCATGCCATGCCCCAAAAAGCGGCAGCACATCCTGCTCGTCTGCCTGCGCTCCTAATAAGGCGCACAAAAGTATGCAGCAGTATGGTGGGCATGGTGTCATTGAAAGTGAGTGAAAAACGAGCACAAATTAGTGCTGACACAACACGGCGTATGTGTAATTTGTGCAGCGTACGCGCTGCTCTGCAATTTCAAACTTCACAGCAGCAGCAAGAAAAACAAGCGCAATTTAATTGAAAAACTAGAAATGTAATTTAAATGGAAATTTCAAAAATAAAAAAAACAACCTGTTAAATGCGTTAAGAGCACACGCGTATTATTAGCAATTATGGCAGGCATATTGTGGAGAATGTTAGGCAAATTATTGCAGGAATTTTTCATTTATTGGGTTTTACTTGATTGCAGTTTGTCTCTCTCATTTATTCAGCTTACCCTGCTCTATGCTCACAAACATGTATTCTATTTCCTTCTCTGCAGTCCTTAAAGGAAAATTAAGTGCACTTTCTCAAAGTGTATTCGAAAGATTGTATCAAACTCCACCCCATTTGTCCATTGAGAGTTTTATGAATGAAAACTGACGCTGCGCAGCGTTGCCGGGGCAAAAACTCTAGTTACGGCTGCTCTAAACGGTAAACCGAAACGTCAGTTGCAGGTGTGCAGCAGCAAAACGATAAAGAAACGCTTGCCAAGCAACAACAGCAACAACAACGACGACGACGTTGAATAAAAACGACAACGTTGGCCCTAAAAGGCAACACAGGCCTCTAGCTTAGCTTAGGCCACAAACCGGTTGGCTTAGTCGCTGCAGCAGGCAAGGGGAGGCAGGGGTGGCGGGCAGGCCGGCAGCAGGTCGCATCTGCAAAAACTTTTGTCCAAACTCCCAACTCCAACTCCGACTGCAACTGCAAACCGAACTGAATCGAGCGATGCGACGCAGCATTTAAATGCGGTTTCAATGCTTCTTCGTGTGGCAGATTTTCTGATTTTCCCTCTACAGTATTTTTTCTTCTCTTCATTTTTTTTTTTTTTTGCTGTTTTGCCACTTTTGTGTGTCACTGGGCTGCCCACATTGCAGCAGCAGCGGCAGTAGCTGTTGTTATTAATGGGCCAACTAAAGCCAAAGATGTCTCTTGTGATGATGCTGATGATGATGAGCATGATACGACTCTGGTTGGCCTCTCTGGCTCTGGCTCCGGCTTGGCTTGGCTGGCCTGCCATTTAAATGGAATTTATGCAGCCAAGCCCGGTGAATGCCCCAGCCCAGCTTGCCACTGCCTGAGGCACTCACTCGACTGGATTTGCTGACTCCAACAGCGTCTTCGACTGCAAGTCTAACACGCTCTCTCACTGTCATCAATCGCAGCAGCTGAGCTGCAGTTGCAACTAGACGAGTGGAGGGGAGGCAGGGTAAGGTAAGGGGGAGGGGGGCAGCTGGCATCATCGGTAAACTGCGGAGGCGATCAACTAAACCTTAATGCCAATGGAAACGTGAGAATGTCGCACCGTATAGTCTCGAGTGTGCGCGCGCTCTGAAGATGCACTTTCTGGATTTATATCGCAAGCATTTATTTTTTCCTCCTCCGCCTCTACCTTTTTTTGCCAAACTAACGAACGTGAGTGGAAAATTAAATAATTGAAAAGCGTTCGAGAGAAGCCAACCGGGCGAGAGAGTGTGCGAAAATTGGCAGAGGTCGTAAAATGTCAGGCACAAAATGGGGGAAGTTGTTAAAGGTAACGAGAGCGCAGCTAAAAAATGCATTGTGATTATTCACTGGCTTAGCAAATGAAAATGAAAATGAAAATGAAATTGAGCATTTGCTGGACGCTGCCCAAAAACAAGAAAACAAAAACTAACATAAACACGCTATGTATGCACAGTGCGTATACGTAATATACATAAATCAGCACAGTCAGCAGCAGCAAAATCAATAAAATTAAATAAAGACAAATATCGAGACAGTAATCTTCACATTGCTTTTGCACTGTCAATAAACGAGGCAAAAGAGAGAGGAAGACGGATGCAGAGGTGCAAGAGAACCACCCAAAAAATCACAGAATTTTGTATTTAGCAGGCAAATGTTTAGCTATGCAAATGGCGTAGCCGTTGCCGGACGGACGGACAGACAGACAGACACACTTGAATTATGGCAGCCCGAAGATGCGTTGACAGGCGATGAACAAACGCAAAGAAATAAACATAAAAGACAACAGCAAATTCTGCACACATGCTGTCAGCGTGTGTGACATCAAAAAAGCGAGAGGAAAAAAATGGGGTATTATAAATAACTACATTCACTACATTAAATGAGGTCAAGAGGTCGCATGCAGCCCATTTATGCTCTCTACTCTAATTTACTTAATTACTCAACTATCTGCCAATTAATTGTCACTTCGATTGCCCTGAATTTCTTAAGCTTTCCAGGGCATTTGCTAGTTGAGTTGACAACTCAAGCATCTTCTACATTTATTTTTAGCTCGTATTATTGTTGCGCGTGTTCAGTTTTGATGGGCTCACGAAAGCGTGTCCACTGTCGTTGTGAGTGGTTAAGAATTGCCGTTACCCACACTCACCTCCCTCCCCCCCCACCTGAACCAAACCAAACAACACACACACACATCTTGCCCATGTTCCTTCTACCGCCCCTTTGCATATTTTTGTAATACGCCACGGAAAACTTATGAGGCTGCGTTAAGACTGCCCCCTACTCTGTCATTTCAAATATATCAAAAAGAAATCAAACATTATTTTTTGCTGTTTCATACACACATAAATCTTTCGCATATGCATAAATCGAGAGAGGCAGCAGCAGTAGCGTCTTCAGACTGTATTAAATTACATGAAAGTAATTGAAAGTTGGGAGACTGGAATAACCAGTTGCTATGACAATTTGCGATCTCTTTTCGCTCGGCTCACGCACAGTGCGATGACAACGACGACGACGACGGCGACGACGAGTGCAATGAAGCCACAAATATCGCATTACACAGACACGCGCGACAGTCTGAAGAGGCAGCATGGTGAGAGAGGGGGGAGAGTGAAGACTCCGCATGGCTGACTGTCAGTTTGTCTGGCACTTGAATTACCCGTTAAGCGGCTGCAATTGAACAACAGCTGAGCGAAAGAAGAAGGGTAAAGCAGACACACACACAAGCCCATTCACAGTCGCATGAATAAACGACAGTGATGGTGATTGTGAATTTTCCTAGCGGGAAAAGAAAATGAAAGAAAAGAAAAAGGCTGCCAGATAACTTACTGACACAACAAATCAGGGCACACACACACACTCGCACACAAGGCGATTGTGATTGATTTGGCTGCAGCTATCGACCACGCCCACTGGTAATCGCATGCCTTGCATGGCAGAGTATAAATCAAGCCACCCTGCACCCCGAGGCAATCAATGGCAACACCTGACAACGCTTAGCCTTTAAGGCGATAAGTTTAGTTGCATATCGAAACATGGCAAGCACACGCAAGCCGCCAAACTCGAACTTTTGTTTTGTATGGCTTATTAAGTAGTAGCCCCCCCACCCCCGCCAAGCGCTCTTCTGCCCCTTGGCTGAGCGCACAATATAAACAAACAACGGCAACGAGCGGAAGAACCTGACGGCTGAAAACAAAGGCACACTTCCTGCCGCGGGGCGTGTAAGTTATGAAAAATAAATGAGTTCTACTATATAGCCCGCGCCGCTGATATTTTAGGCCTGTGTAGTGCACGCAACTAAAGGCAACGACGTTGTGCGTGGGCGTGGCAAGTGTATAAAGTGCCATTAAATATGCGTTAGCGAGCGATTCGGGCTTTAAGGCGACATCGCGCGCGCGACAACGTGGCGTATGCGCATTATACACAGTAAGCCCGCAACACCTGCGACAGCAATTACCGTTAAGCGGATTGTATTTCACGCACAAACACACACACACACACACTCGAGCTGTAGCTGAACTAAGCTAAAACTAAATGTTTTTTTCTCTCTTTTTCGCTCTTTTGCTTGCTCTGCTTTTGGCCTTTTATGTTATTGTTATGACTAGCGCGCTCTTTTAACGCTTTTCACGCATTTCACACTTGTAAATCAATTAATTTTACAGCTTGTTAGTTCCCCTATTTGTTGTTGTTGCTGTTGTGGTTATTCCCGTTAGTCGTCACCTGCTGTTGGTCATTTAAGGCTTAAGCCACGCAGTCGCCTTCCTTCGCTCCCCGCATACTAAGTAAGCGCAAAGCGCACAAGGATTGCGAAGCCCCTGCAGTGTGTGAACTACGAATTTTGTTGTTTGTTTTCCGTTGTTGTTGCTGTTGTTATTGCTGGCAAATTGCCGGTTAGTCTGCGTTGTTGTATAGGCTTTTCCGCTGCGCTTGGTTGACTCTCGTATTGCTGGTAATGTAATTAATACTCCGACTGGGGCTCGGCCGGCTTCATAAGTGGGTCAATTGCATTGGCATACTCGGGTGTGTGTGTGTGTGCTTGAGAAATGGCATATGAAATGTTATTATTGTGAGTTAAACTTTGTTATCGAAAGCAAACACACACACTCACTCACTCGTGTGTGCCCTCCCTCAAATGGAGCGTGGCAAAAGTTAAGCAATTCAGGTGAAATTTGAGATTACTTGCGGTTTTCTGATTACAACACCCAAAAAACACTTCCAGGAGAGTTTGCAGTTTAAATAAAGATTTAAATGCTTCCTTTGCCCTCTCTTTAGCCGCAGCACTTGAGCTAAAAGCCGGCGGCATTTGTTGGGCACTTAGTCAGTCAGTTAGGCTGGGCTGGGCTGGGCTGAGCTAAGCTGAAGCTACTGCTAAATGAGTGAGCGCAGATGGACTGGGCAATTAGGCTGGCTTAAGAGCTGTGGCAAGCTGTAGGTACGGGGCGGCTACGTAATAGCTTCAATGACTAAGTAATTGCTAGCTGCATGTTATGGCTGCGTGTATGTATGTGTGTGCGTACCTGACACCGACCATGTTGATGAGCCTTCAGTAAAAACCAAGCTGCACTCGCTTTCCCTCCCTCTGCTCTCCCACTGGGCAGATGACAAGGCAAGTTCTTGCTCGCTTGCTCTGTCTGCTTCCTCTTAACACATGTTAAGCTTATCAAGAGCCTGCTGCCTGCACTGGCCCGACAATATAACAACAACACATATCTCGTCCATTGTTGCCGTTTGACGGGGCAATTATTGACGCAACTTGACTGATTTTCACACTCAAAAAGGTTGTCAGCCATTACCGAATTGCCACTCAGTGCGAGTAAAGCGAGACATTTAACAATTAAAAAGCAAAATGGCGGCAGGCTGCAGCAGCAGCATGAAGAGCCACAGCAGCAAGCAGCGTATTGTATTGCATACCCTGCGGCGCATAGCAAGGCGTGATTCACTGAGTTTGCTGCTTGCTTCGTTAAGTTGCACTGCTGCTTGACTCGTTCATGCTGCGTTTATGCGTAGAACACTTTAGGATTTGGCGAGAAAGGTGTGTGCATAGCCAGCAAATTCAAGGTTGCATGAAATACACAGGCAACCAACGTAACTCAGTTGAATTTGGTGGCGGAAAATGTAAGGAAATTATTAAAAAAAAACTCTAAGACAAACAAGCAATTTAAACGCATTTCCCTACACTTAGTTTTGATAATGATATGTTATTTTTATTATTGTTTTATATTTTTTGGTAATTGTTTAAGCAATTAATACAAATAGTGGTATCCTTGCTTGCATACATGCATTTCCTTTACTATCTTCTTTTCGTGTATACCAGAAAACATGTAGCACTTGGCATAAACATCATATCTCGTTCCGTTCTCAACCCAACCAAATTGGCAAACATTGACGTTAACAAGCTTTCCGTCAGAGACTGTGATGAGTGGCTTAGCGGTTTCTTTCGAACAGAATTTTGACACTCATAACGAACCAACAACAACTTGTGGCATTTATATGTGTTAGTTGGGGTTTGCCATGCCAAGAAACGAATCGAAAATATTAAAACCGCTCAAGGGGCAAGTTTCAGTGCAATCAAATAAACATTAATCTTAATAATAAGATAGATAGAGAGAGGGAGAGAAAAGAGACACAGAAAGCGACGTGTCTGCGATTAGTTCAGTGTAATTTTTATGGCGCATAATTTGTATTCATTAAAATCGCTTGACATTTCTTGAGCGCGCAGTGAGAGCTCGCTGTCTGGCAGTCTGGGATTAAGCCTTAAGTAGTTGAGGTTCTGGCGCGCTCGCATCGCTTTAAGCACAACGTCGTGACATTGTTTCATAACGAACTAAGGCAACTTTAATGCGCTTGTTAGCACGTGCGCAAAATTTTGGCCAAGTGTATGGCTTGAAAAACAAACAAAACTAAATAAGACATTCGAAATGCGCAGCAAGGAGGCGAGTAGACAGGGAGAGTGTGGGGGGAGGGCATGAAAAGCACTCAGCCAGTAAATTAGGTTCATGTCTCAACTAGTTGACCCAAGTCAGCCCAAAATAAACAAACAGTGGAGTCAAGAGAATGGCTGAAGCAGGGTGAGGGGGGAGGAGGTGTGCTTACTTGGCCACTTGTTCTGCTTGAGTTGTTGTTGTTGCTGTTGTTGGTAACTGCTCCGCTTGGATGTTTTAGCCAACGGCCCTGAACAACGAGTAAATCATAGCCATGAAATATGTGCCAGGCAAAGGAAAAACACTGCACAACAATGGCAACTGTAAGAGCAACAACAACAATAATGGGCAGCATAACAACAACAACCATTACTACTACTAATGCTGCTGCCATAAGCATGTCCAGTAATAATAATGAAAATACAAAATAGCCAAAGCAGGTGCTTAAATTTTATGCTACGAAACGCAAATCGTTGCAGGCTTTTGTTGTAGCTCTCTCAACTCGCTCTCCCTCTCTCCCTCTCTCTCTCTCACTCTCTCTCTCTCTCTCTCTCTTTCTCTCTGTCTCGCTCACTCGTTACATCAGTTTGCCCGAATTTACGATACACCCCCGCACACACAGGTGTAGCTGTGCGTCTACAAAAGACGTCGTTGAGTCGAAAACGTGACCAGCAAAAAAATAAATATATTTCGGATAAGGTAGCAGGAACAGGCATTATAAAATGCATTGGCAAAGACTTTGCTCATGCGTGCGATAAAATGTTTGATGCCTCACGCACACACACACACACAGTATACACACACGCAACTCACACACACACACACAGTAGCTGCCTCGTTCAGGAAAAACCAACCCGCAATCAAAGCCATAAACTTTGCAATGACTTTGCACTATGGCTGCAGCTTACAGTTAGACCTTTGTCTGCCGTCTCCCTCTTTCACTCCTTTTCCCTCTTCCTCTTCCCCCTGCACCCCTTCTCTTTGCCATGCCAATGTTTCTGCATGATTTAATGCGTAATTTTCAGAACTTTGCAAAATTTTTCACATAATTTATCATTTTTAGAGTTCTCTCGCACCTGCCGTTAGCACTTTTTCAGTGTGACCAACTCTCTCTCTCTCTCTCTGTCTACCCTGCTTTTACATGACTTAAGAGTGCAAGCAGAAATTGTGACCTCAACGCCCTCATTGACATTCGCAGGCTCCGCATGAGGCGTGTTGCCAACTACCTATAGCTTAATTAAAATTTTGCCTATTGAAATGAGTTGAGTGTAAGAGAGAGAGAGAGCCAAAGAGAGAGAGGCAGAGTTGACAGTGGAGCAAGTCAGCTAGAGAGCCGTTGAGGTGCAAAGTTTGCAGGCCTCTTGTGATAAATGTGCGGCCCAGTAGCGTTGGTTTTCATTGGGTTTAGGCTACGAGTACACGTAATTAATGGTTTGGAAATGTGCAGAGTAGGCAGCGCAAGGCTGGAGAGGGGTATATAGCGGAAATACAACTCGATTGCTTAGGTAATGGCAAAGTGACAGTATATTTATGAGGCGTAGTGTTATCAGCAGCAGCATCACAAGTTGTAGCAGGGCAAAGTTTTGAAATGAACTACAAAATAAAGAAATACTTGAAGTGTTATACAAGCCTGCAAAAATGCAATAAATCTTTTGTTCTTTTCAACATTTTTCAACACGGTTAATAAAGTTTAGACCAGAAACACTTGGCTTGAGCATACAAATATGGATTTAGTTGTGATATAAAAGAAAGTATCGATGATTTCAGTTGCAGTTTCATTCCTTTTCCTGCAACATTTTCAGCTTGTTTTTCACGACAATTTCCGCTGACAAACTTCAGGCTGCTGCCGAATCAAACTTGCAATATAAATGCATGATTTATGCGATGTTAAATATTTTCGGTATTTATGAAAATATTTTCAATATCGAGAATGAGTGAGGTAAGCAGACCGAGAGGGGGGTAGAATGCAAATTAAAGAGCAAGGTTGCCACTGATATTAATTATACGAAATTCATTTCGAAGCAAGTGAAGCGTAAGAAAATCTGCATGTTGCCATGTGTGCTCATGCTCCCTCTCCTCCACCTCATCCCCCCGTCCGCCGGCATACACAGTTAAACACGTGTCAAGTCTGGCCACACTCAAAGAGTTTAATAATCAAGGCAGCTATGTGAATCAAATTTCAAATGGATAATTTGCAGTTGCAGTTGTAGAAGATGCATTCCGAATTTCCTGGAAATTGGCATTGTTTGGATTTGTGTGTGTGGGGGGAGGGGTTTGGTATGGTAAAGCCAGAGGGGGCCGAGGTTGACTTTGATTGGAATTGATTGACTTGCATACAGTTTGCACGTGAGTTGCTGTACCTTGTACCTTGTACCTTCTTGTTGCTGCTACCCACCATGCTGCTTTTGACCCATGGCAACCGGAGCAGCACACAGCGAGTGCAGATTCTTGTTGCTCAGTGTTTTTCTGCCATTTTGTCGACTCATCTGGCAGTGCAACACGCTGCCTGCCAACGATGCCTGCCCCATAATTCACACACTTTGAAATGCAACACATGGCGGCGGCAGCGTCGGCGGCGGAGGCAGCAACTGCTGCGATTTCTTCGCTTGTCTTTGGTTTTCCTTTTTTTCAGAATACCCTTTACTCGTGGAGCGGAAGGGTATTATAAGTTTGTGGCAAACGAAAAAAGTATAAAACGGGTAGGAGGCATGTTCGGCTGTCTGTTTGTTTGCATGTCTGTCCGTTTGCTTGTCTGCCTGCCTGCTTGTCTCTCAGTCTGCTCGTCTGTATAATAATCTAAATCTCAGTGACTATAAGAGCTAGGGCTATCAAATTTGCTGATAATATAATAGATATAAGTTTAATTAATTTAATTAGTAACTTGAATTTAGCGCTGCAAAGTATGCAATAAAATACAACGAAGTTTTTATTTTTTGCTGGATAGTGGCGGGTATTTAACAGCCGAGTACTCTGCTCAACAGTTTCTTTTTGGTTCGTCCCACTTCTGTTTGCACTTTCCACTGATTCGCCTCTCTCTGCTCCTTCCCTCCTCCTCCTCCTTTATTTGCTGCTATTTGCTACAATATCCTTTCGGACTGCTGCAGCATTTTTTCTGAGCAAGCAGCGAGTGGCCCTACGAGTGTGTCGGTGTCTGTCCGTCTGTCTCTCTGTCTGCGCCTCTGCCTGTCTATTTTTATCCCTGCTCTCTGGGTCTCGTTCGCATTATCACCCAGCGCACATACATCGCACTGGATTTTGTCGTAATTGCGTATGGAGAGCTCGTCGCGTCGCCATCGCCATCGCCATAGTCGTCGTCAGTCAGTTCAGTTCAGCTCAGTTCGCTTCGTTCAGCTCTTTAATAAAGTTTTTTTCCCAGTTCTTTTTTGAGTTCGTTTTTTTGCTCTGTACTCTTTGCTTTGTTTTCTTTCCACTCTTTTCGTTTCGTTTCGCTTTGCTGTGCTGTGCTGCTACCTCCGTTGAGATTTGAGAGCGGTCACCCCATGCTGCGCGCGTATTCAACGAGTGAGCTACTCTGTGCCTGGACTGAGCGTCGGACCCGGAGTCGGTGCCGCTGCCGGTCCCGGACACGGACCCGGGATAGTCAGGCAGCTATAGCTAAAATTAGACTCCAGACAGGAGCTGTGAACTGGCTGTGCCCGACGCTCATTAAGCAGCACCAGTGGCAACGACATACGGCAAAGCATTTTAATTTGTGGCATTAATGCGTAGTAAATAAGGCAGCTGCTGTGCGGGAGGGGTGCACACACGCACAAATATAGGGCTTAAAATAGGCATAATAGCACTTAGCACTGACTGAGCCCTGGAATACATAGTCGGACTAAGCACAAGTGGATTAGTTAGTGCGTAGAGCGTAGCGTGCTTCATTTTACCACAATTTGTGTAAATACCCAAAAGTGTTTGATACCTCAAATAGTGTATTATGATACGTACCTGAAAGATAGCGAGAGAGAGAAATAGGAATAAATTAATTAGGAAAGTGTTTCGAAAATGCAATTAAAATCATATTAAAATTGACATAACAAATTAAAAATTCTTTTCAAATTTATTCTAGAATTCAATCATGCGTATTGCCAAATTTGTTTACTGATTGCAGCCAACTCAATCCAACTTTAATCAACAGCTGTCATGCTTTGCGGCAGTTTTCCCAGTTCAAATATATGTAGAGAGATTCCCTCGAGTTTGGCAACCACAACTCAATTATCATAAATTATTTAAATTTTCGCAAAGCACAAACTTGATTAATTTCAACTAAATACTAAATAAATAAATTGTTGTTGAACTCTCCCGCTGCCATACGCAAATTTATGATTCTCCCGCAATAGATTAAAATAATTCAAACTGTTTTTGCCCTGGAGTATGAGGGGGAGGGGAGGGGGTAGATATTATAAAAACAATTCGTGACCAGTGTAAATTTTTGTCATTTGCATTTTTGGTGCAGTAAATACATTTTCGCATGGTCTGACTAATTATTGACACAGTTTATGTGATTTTCCATCTGCAGTTATAATCGCTAGAAAAAGTAAATACTTCTTGGGGAATTCGCAAATAAATATATAGAATTGTGATACGTTAGGAATCCGCTTATAGCTTAATTCAATGGGGCAACATTGGCAAAAGTCAGCAACAATGACGCAACAACATCAGCTCGCTTAATGCCGTTGGCAGATTCAATTCATTTCACAGCGATAAGTACGCGCTTTAAATACAAATTAGTGTTAAAAAAAGAAGAACATTTATATACAAATTGCGGCTTAAAATGAATGCAAAATGAAGCGCAAAAGAAAAAAAGAGAGAGTATGGAGAGAGTGAGAAGAAAAGAACACAATCTTTTGTTTTGGGCTGATTAAAAAATGCGAATTATTTAATGCGCCAATAAAAATGGGCATAAATTGTGTCGCAAATGTTTCAATTACACAAAGCGCTGAGCAAATTGTACCGCAGCGCAGATGCTGTCAGAGGGAGGCAGATAGACCGAACCAGAAAGAGAGAGAGAGTGGGGAGGAGTGAGAATACAGAGAGAGAGAGAGAGATGCAGTAGTAGAGCGCGTTTCGAGAGTCTCTGTACTTGAAAAACAAAATACATTTACCGCACACAAGCTGCCTCGCTCTCTTGCTCACTATCTGTCTCTCACTCTTTACCTCTCCCACTCTATCTCCCTCTCTCGCTGACAGCGCATCTGCTGGTTTAATCAGTCTAAATTGACACTGGGGGTCAAATTCATTAAAATGGAAATATTTCGCTTGTTACGTTATTGTTTCTGCCTCCGCGTCGTCGCGTCGGGGCGTTGGCATCTACTTCGAGTCGCAAAGCAGGCAGCAATTTCAAAATCATAAATTTCAAAAATAGATAAGCTGCAGGCACTTTTCTAGTCGTCCGCCCGTCGGCATTAGCATTGCTCGCGTTGCGATGCCATGTGGCATGCGGCATGTGCAGGCAATGTGTACCTAAGTCAAGTAATTATTGCTTTCCCGGAAAATTCGATACCGCACAGCGCGAAGACAGGAAGCGCTCAAGTGGCTGACCCCCTCCCACCCGCGACCTTACTTGCCCTCGCCGTTGTCCAATCGGTCGGCCTAGTAACGCGTATCAGAGAGTCCAAAACTGAATTAACAAAGTGCCTGAGATTACTTGGACAAAGTGCGAGAAAGAGAGAGGCAGATAAAACGCTACAGGGCAAGCGAAAATTTATAAATAAATTCTAACGTAAATGAGGAAGCAGCACGACGAAGAAGAGCACGGGGGGCTGAGAGGTAACGCAACGCCAGGATATGCGTGACTAGCATGGGAATTAAACAAAAATGTTGAGTGTCAAACGAGGCGATTGCTGCGTGGCAACCTCGACAGGCGCCGCTGCCGCTGCCGCTGCCACTGCCCCTGCCCCACCCCACTCCACCAACCATGTACGCAAATACATAAATAAATGTAATGGCTTTGCAACAACAACAACAACAACAGCAGCTGAAACTACAACAACAACACGCTGAAGGCGGGCTTACACAAAAATCAGTAACATTTATTTTATTTATTTTGCGCCTCTGCTCTGGGCGTGCCAAAAGCTGTGCATTATTTTGATTTCCAAAGCGCTGACTTAACAAAGATCTATAGAGGCCGGGGGAGAAAGAGAGAAAGAGAGGGAGGGAGAGAGAGAGAGAGGCAAACATGTGTAGGCGTTGATGAAGAGCACATGTGCTGGCGCTGTGTATTTGAGCAGGCAAGTGTAATGGAAACAGATGCTTCCAGTAAAGTAGAACCAGCTGCGGAAATGCTAAATGCGCTTCAAATGCTATGGATGATGTTCTCTCAGCCTGGAGGGGAAAAACATCTCACTAAGAGACAAAGTGCGAGTGAGTGCATTCACTCTAAGCATATTCATGACAAACACAGACTGCTTGAGACTGAGTTGCTGCCCCTTTTTGCGTCTATTTCCATCGAAAAATATCTTTAAATAATTGAATAGATATTTCTATAAATTGTTATAAATAAACTGTAAAATGCAAGCACTAATTATGCAATAAACTGAAATGAGCACATGCTAATTGTAAATGCAAGACAAATGTACTTGCTAATTGTAAACTCAATTTGAATTAAAATTAATTAAGTTATTAATTTAATTCTCGCTCGCCTTTGGTAATTTCCAAATAATTTTCAAACAATTTGAGCTACGGCAATTGAGGCTAATTTGCACTAGATACACCCCCATAATTGGCATTATAAATTCCAATTGTTGTGTGGGGGTAGATATCACAAATTTCCTTAGGTCTTCAACGAAAACAGACAGTAAGAATTGCCTAAATTGCCCCTTTATTAGTTTTTTCACACACTCTAAAAGAAAAAACACAGTAAGAAGCCGAAGCGAAACATTTTTCAACGGATAACAAGAAAAACAACAAATTGGTAGGTTGGTTGCGTGTTAGGCGCACATTACACAGAGGGCTGCCAGGACACGAAGTACAACGTAGAAACAACGACAAAAACAAGAACAGGAACCATGAAAAAAGCAAGAAATAAAGAAACAGAATAAACTTGGCTACTTTTAGTTTCGCTTTTGTTTGGCAACACACACACACACTCTCACACAGAAATCAGTTGAGTTTTTGCTGACCAAATTATTATTTTCCTTTTTTTTTCCTTGTGTTGCACTTTAATATTACCCTCATTATAATATCTGTATATCTCGCTCGCACTCGGCATTAAGTGGACTAGCTGGCTGGAATATGTGAGATCCTGTACTGCACACAGAGAGCCCTCATCAAATCGTTATTGATTGCAGCAACAGCAGCAACAACAACAGAAACAACAAGCTCTCTTATTGAAGCAGAAATTAAGTGCCCCGTTTTGGGCTATCATTAAAGCCTGTATCCTGCGGGCGCGCCTCATAAATATCGCCAGCATATTGATGGCTATCAGGCACGCAACCGATTTGCCAGCAACAACAAGTTAGGTTGGGTATTTCTTTGCTTTCCGGGCAACAAAGATAATTTGATAAGTGTTTGGCATATGCGCCTGCAGGATGAAGCTACCGTTTGCGCCAAGATTCAAGGTCTTTTTGTATCTCTCAGTGTCGAAACAAAAATATTATAAGGCATAACAGTGGCCAAAATTGCAATTTTTGGGGTTTAACTGCAAATTCCCGTTTGCAAAATGAAATTCCTGCGCTCTTCAAATGCTTGTTTAAAGCGAATTTTGCAATAAGCCAACCCGGTTGACACGGAGTAGGCTACACTACACTGCCAGTTAGTTCCATGTTTGAGCTTAACTTATCTGCCTGTGCATGAACATCGCAAATTCCACACACTTCATTATATAAGCAGCGTGGAGAGGAAGAGTGGAGGAGTGGGAGCAGGGGAGAGGCAGAGCGGGAAAGACAGGGTGAGAAAGCCCTGATCAGGCGCAGCTGTTGGAAAACAAACGACAGAAGTTGCTCTGTAGAGTGCGTGTGTGTGCGCGTCGAAACACTCTCTTTCACTGCCATAAACATACGCCCCGTGGCCATTTACACCCACCTAAATCCACGTCACGCCCTCTGCCGCCCCTCGCCCACCTCGCCCGACGGTAACCAGGCAGCAACCCGCAATCATTTGAGTTACCATCAACGCTAGCATCATTTGCATGCAGAGCGGCAGCCGAAAACAAATGTCAAAATCATAGAATCGACTAGTCACTGGCTTAGGCAGAGGGGTGGAGAGAGAGGGGGAAAGGGGAGAGGTAGAAGAGGGAGGAGAAGTTGGCTTATGTGTGTGTGTTGGCCCGTTGCGTTTATTGAATACGCAAAAACATGAAAATGACAATAAAGCATAGCAAAGCAGACAAAACAGAACAGACAGCACACACATGGCACAAACACAAACACATAAGACACACACACACAGCACGCACACACTCATAGCAAACTCACACACAGCACACACACTCAGCCACGCAGACAAAGGCAATGGCATAGCATAATTAACATGCAAAACAGACAACGATTATTGGAATGTTTGTAGAAAAAAGTTAAGGGGGAGTTGGGGGAGGGTGAACGGAACACCAGGGCAACACAGAGCGTTCCTTTGCCTTTGATAATAAAACGAAAATCTAGCTGAAATTGTTTACAATGGCCACATGTAAAGCCAGAGTACACAGGGGAAGACTTTAAGCAGATAATTTAAAGAGCGAACACGAAATATGTCTCTGTTGTGCCCAAAACTGTACTATACATATAGTATATCTGACTATATAATACGCCCATTGTCATACGGTATCGGGGCCACTTCCGACAGGCTGCAATAAATAAAGCCCATGCACCTTAACGCATTCCATCAAGATACTCTGTTTCTCTCCCTCTCTGCGCGCTTCTCTTTTAAATGAAGCGACTCTGCTGCCTGGTTTACGCATAAACTGTGCACGCTGCAGCCATGCAGAAAGCGCAGTGAAAGGCACAGGAGGGGGAGGGGCAGAGGAGTCCCGCGGCGAGGTGTGTGTACTGCGTGCGGTTTTTCGCCGAGTTCGCTGCACAGTGTACTGCAATGCCGAAAAAAAGCCAATTTAACGCTTGAATACAATTTTCAATTTAAAGTTTTGCTCTTTCTTATAGCTCCCTCGCTCGCTCGCCTCGCTCTCTCTCTCTCTTTCACCCCACAGCTTGTTACGTTTTTAGTTGTGCCCCGAACACACAATGTCCGCTGCGAAGCCAGGATAAAAACATAAGGGGGGGGGAATGAGAAAAGGGATCTGCGCGCAAGGAGTGAAGTGTCTCAAAATCCATCAAAGGAAAAAAGCGCCTTAAAAAGCTTCACATAAAAGTTGACTTTGATTAAAGTTCGATCTTAACGCACAAAGTACACAGGATACAAACACAGAAGGGGGAGGGAGGGAGCTAGGGATACATAAACACTTAGGGATGCTCGGCAGCGGCAGACAGCGCCGCCAAAAGCCAAGCCAAGTCAATGTAGTTGGGGGCTATAACAGGCAGCAGCCAAAGCTGATTGAAATGATTGAGGCGAAATGGCGCGGTATCAGCTACAAAGCGAGAGAGCAGGCACAGGCACAGAGCGGGTGGATGGCGGAGCGGCTGGGCGTGGGGTAGGTAAGGAGTGTACTTCGATTGTAAGACAGCTAAGTGCGCGTTGCTGTTGTTGTTCTTGATGTGTCAACAGACCCGGCAGCAGCAGCAGCAGCAGCTTGTGTATTGCAACATCGACTTGATGGCAAGTGGAAATTTGTTTTAGAGCAAGGGCAAAAGGCGGGGCGGGGGAGGGAGGATAGATGAGACAAGATGAGACGTTGGCTAAAAGTAGATAAAAAGTATGCAAGTATGAAAGTTGTAAACGATAAATGCTTGCTACTATGTGTACACTTTATCAGCGCAAACAAAGTTCGGAGAAAACGTTACAAGACTTTGAAGTTCTTGAGCTTGGCTTGCGATTCGATTAAAGAAAGGCAAAAAGAACAAAGCATATTCATTATAGCTATTATAATGACAGTTTTAAATAGTTAAATTGGCAAAAGGAAAGCTTTGAAGTGGGAAATAATTACACAAGCTTGCTGTCAAAGAAGTTATAGCAGCAGAAACAAATTTTCCAAGTTATCTGCCTATATAGGGCTCTTTTTAGTTCTATTTGTAATGTGGAATTGCACTTCAATCCCGTAGATCTACTACCTATTGACGCATTGCTCACAATATCTAGTTTGCTCAGGAGGAACTCCAAATCAAACAGCTATACCCCGCTTAGGCTCGTTAGCTCATAACGTATTACGTTTACCACGCCCACACTCAACAACTTCCATTGTAATCAATCTCAACTTAGCACTGCATCAATCTTTAAGATACATTTCGCATTCGTCGTAGCAGTCGTTACGTTTCTGTACATACCTGCAAATAGAAGAAAGAAAAAAAGACAAATTGCAATGAGTAAGGACAAAGAACATCAATCAAAATAGTTAAAATTATGTTGTTTAATCAATTGTTTGTTGCGTATAAACAAATACATATTGCAAGTACATGTTGCTCTTGCTTTGCAGGTAACATTACTGGCAGTTTTGCCACGATATGAGCTGGGGGTGAGACAACGCAGGGCCGCAGGGTGCAGAGCGGTGCCCAAAACAAGCCAAGCAAATGAAGCATTACTTCTGGCTTGGGCAAGTACAATGGGCAAACAAAACTCGTTAGGCCGTGATGAGTTGTTAGTTTTTAATGAGCAACGAACGTTGATCATAACACTTATTATACGCGCGTCCATGGGACCGGCAGCCGTCCGAGCATTATGATCATTTTGGCCACGCACAAGCACAGCACAATTAAAAGGCCGCCAAATGCCAGAAAAAAAACGAGAGAGAGAGAGAGAAAAAACGTTGGTAAGTGCGGAAAATGTGCGTTGTTTGCTTTATACTATATATGTAGAAAAGAAACCTTTGGGTAATTTCATAATCTGGCTGGTTTTTTTGCCTGAACCATGGACTCATCAGCGTGGCCCATTGACCAACTCTAGAGGGAAGGTCACTCCACTAATGCAGCTCATCTTTCAGTTGAGTTGGCTACGTTTTTATAGCAACAAAGTTGGAAAATTCATTACAGAAGTCAAGTGCGCAAAAGGCTGGAGTGGAGGGAAGTGCAGGGGCGCAGACGCTGCGCAGGGGAAATCAACGACAATTGCGTTTTTTTTTCTCTGCCTTTTTTCATTTTGCAAATTGTTTTTTGCCTGCCCAGTGCCCTGTCCAAATGAGTTTTCTATATTGTCACGTATGGGGCAGGCTATAGAGTGTAGCATGTGTATGGGTGTGTGTGTTGTCAGTGTGTGTGTGCTGCTATGCGACACGCACAACAGCAAACAAAGTTTCACAATTTTTCCACAGTTGCTGCTGGTTTTTTTTCTCTTTCTCCGTCGCTTTGAAGAGGCAATCAATGCATGGTCTCAAAATTGATTCTCTTTCAAATGTGAACGATGACGACATTTCTAGAATTGTCTTTGCTATGCCTCTGTGTGTGTGTGTAAGTGTGGGGAAGGGTGGGAGGAATTTTTAATTAAAAACTGTGCCTAGACAGTTGTTTACAATCAAATTAAACTTGTCTCGAAAGGCAGAGAGAGTGTATGTGATGTATAATTTGAGGTACAACAATCCTTGTCACGTCTCTGAAGTTTCGTTTCATTGTTGCAGTTTTTCATCACACAACACGCGACATTTTCATTTGAATTTTATGCCCCAAGAGAGTTGCGGCTTACAAAAGTAACGCATACGCCCCTTATGCCGACACTGAGACTAAGAGAGAGAACACACACACACACATCTTGTTTTCATTTCCGTCAGCTACAATTGACGTTGCTCAACTTAACCTCATTCGTAGCGCTGCTGTCGCTGCCGCTGCCGCTGCCTCTGCTGCTGTTGTGGCATTTTCATTTGCATATTCAACAACCTTTTCTCTTTCCTGAGCTGCTGTTGTTGCTGTCCTCGCGCGCGCAGTTCCCTTTTGGGGTTTTTAACTTTTGCCAGGCCAAGGCACCTTCATTTGTTCTTACCCCAGAGTGGAGCAGGAGCAAAAGCAGAGGCGGGAGAGTACGAAGCCGACGCCACGCACAACTTTCTCGTTTGGGAAACGCACTGAAGAGTGTACACATTGCATTCGTGTAATGTTCTGCATGTTAACCACGCCACGACTATTGCGCGCTCCATCTGCCGCAATGAACCGCCGCCAACCGTGCCACAAGTCACAAGAAGACCTGGTTGATACCTCTAAATATACCCCTAGCTGTGGCAACAAGGCTATCGAGTTCGCATTTAAGACGCCGCTAGCATTATCCTATCTCAAGAGATTTGTTTCGCTATAGCACGAAATTAAAAAAATAAAATAACATGCAACACGCGCAACCACATGCACTTTGCTAACTGACATGATAAACTGTTGCCTTGGCTTGCTTTTCGCCTAGTTGCCTGTCTTTCTTTCACTCTCTCTACCTCTTTTTCTCTCTCTTTCTCTCGTACCAGACCTTTCTTGCTTGTTCTGTCTGCATTGTCACGTTTTTCAGCAGCACAGGCCACTTGTTTCTTATCAAATGAAAGTATATAAATTGATGCTGCCCTCCTCCAGCTCCTGTCCTGGCTTTTTTCCAGCTGCTGCACAAGCAGCGCTTTGCTAGTTGCACAAACAATTTACAGGCGTGGCAGGGGGCACAGTGCAGGAGGCAGGGCACACACAAAGCTGCCGCTGCTAATTGCAAAGGGAGACTTGAATTTTGAAAGTGTTTGCAGAGAGTCGAGTTGAAACTATGTGGCAAGTGTGAGTTGCACACACTCGCACACACACGGCACACATAATCAACATGCCAGTCGGGCTCGAGGCTGCTGCATTGTCTTCAATGACTGTCGACGGGCTGCTTTTGTTGTGCACCTGGCAAAATTTGCGACTGTTTCGTGTGCGCATAATTACGTGGCAGCACAAAAGTGTTGCTTGCCAACAGGCGCACACACAGACAAAATGCCTGACTGGCTGGCAGCTCATCAGTGTGTGTGTGTGTGTTGCTGCTGCTGCTAAAGCTACTCTGTCTGTGTCTGGCACACTCGGATGACGCATACGTCATGTTGTACGCGAGTCGCGACTTTGGCTGACGCTGCAACTGCGATTGCTGACACCGCCGCGACTGCTGCTGTTGCTGCTGCTGGTTGCATATATTTCTTGTAATTAAAATCACATTGAAGCAGCAGCGGCAGAGTCGTGCAGGCAGGGGGGTGGGGGGTATCGCTGGCAGAGCAACGAACGACAGACTTTGCCTTTGAGGCGAGGCAACAAACTTGTTGACTGGCGTAAACGTACGTGTGTGTGGGTGAGCTTGCCATGAGTGTGTGTGAGTGTGGGTGTGCGTGACTGTGATTGTATTTGTGTGCGCGTGTGTTTGCTGTAATTAAACTAAATTAAGAACTCTCTTGGCATTAAAATGAGATTTACGCCTCAGCGCAACGCAACATTGAGTGGGAAAGCCGTAGAGAGAGAGGGAGAGCGCGCGAGTGTGTGCGAGAGAAAGAGGGCAACAAACTTGGAGGAAACTGTCATTCGAAATGAAAATTTGTACAGCACACGCCGCTTCAGCCAGCATGCTTAATTAATTTCTAAAGACCAAGCCAAGGCAGCACAGCTTTGCAAATTAAAATGGGCAAAAAACATAAAACAACAGGAAGGGGGAGGCGACGACAGGCGCAGGGGATAGGCAAAGAGACTCCAAAAACTGGCGATAACTTTGCCTGAAAAACTTTTACCGCCGCCGCCGCCGTCTGTGTCAATTGTGACGGGGCGAATTGTATGCGAAAAATTGAGTCATTCTCAAGAGCGCAGCTGAAGCTGTAAATCTCCCCGCCCCTTAACCGTTGATAAAGTTTTGCTTCAGCACATGCTGCCAGCTTGGAAATAGATTTGAAAACCGAGCTGCACAACTAGCACTCTTAACTTTTCGTCTATTCTTATGCTAACTGACCGAATCGCCCTCGCATTTCAATTAAAACAAACCACAAAACTCGAGGAAAATCGAGGTTGTCAGCTTACTTTGCTTTCAATTAAAATCCGCACACACCAACACACACACACACACACACTCCCACACAATAAAATGCAATCGCTTTTGTTGTCTGTCGGCTTGCACGAGCGAAGAGTACAAGTTTATTCTACTTTGATGGTCATGTGTAAAGTTCTTCTTTCTTTTTTTTGCTGGCGCCTGCGCGTATGCAATACAAAATTTGCATAACATTTGCATATGCAGCAGGAGGCCCAGAGTGTATGTTCCTCTCGAAAGATCTACAAAATGTTGGCTGTGCCACGTGCCAGGGTCGCACTGCGAGAGGGAAAGGGAGAGCGGAGTAAGGAGTATTTTAATGAGAAACGCAATTATGCAGAGAGCAAGTAATTAGCAAAGAAAGGCACAGGCCAAGGATTTCAGCCCAATCGAGTCGAAGTGTTACAACTACAGTCAGCTCTCTGCTTGCCTACTACTCCTCTCATGCTCTCTGCCTACTGCTCCGCTCTGTCTCTGCCTACTCCTCTGTTCTCTATCTCTGCCTGCTACCTCCTTAGTCTCTACCCCTGTATTTTTCTGCTTTATAGCAGTTTTATGCCTTAATTTTTGGAATTAAAATAAGAAAGCGCTGGCAGAGAGACAGCGAGAGGAAACAGCAGACGGCTGTGGCAGCAGCGCCAAATGCGTATTTTATGCATGCCCCACAAGGTGGCAACAAGCGGCACAAAGACGCAAACACACACACATACACACAGGCGGCAAGGAAACGTCGGAAGCTGCGCCACCACAAGCCATGAAAGAGGCAGACAGAAAGATATTTTTACATTTCGGCGCGAATTGTAACAAACGATGATGGAAATCGCAGAGTTACAGTGCCTGCTAAAGGAAAAACGGAACTGCGACCACTTCAGGCGCTTTTCGTGGCAATTGTTTAGCGTAAAATGCGCACTTAATACGCACAAACACACAGAGAAAAAAACTCAAGAGAGAGAGCGGCAGAAAAAATGTGGCAAAACGGAAGTGCCAAGCAAGTTGGGGGTAATCGGTAACGGGAAAAACGGCAAAACGGGATAAATGCAAATGCTGCGACGGCGGCAACTGAAAATATTATTATAATATGGTAAATATAAAGCTGCGGACTGCGACGACGCGACGTTCGAAAAACTTTTCGGCGAAAACAAAATTTATGCATTCCAATTATGAAACGTGCCAAAATAAACGTAAAATAAAATGGAGTATGCAAGTTGTGTGCCGCCATTTTGGGTGCGTCCGGAAATGCACTCGAAAAAGTCGAGCGAACCAAATAAAAAAATGATTCTTTGCATATAATGAAAATTAATTAAATGAATGTGGCAGCAGCAATGCTCATGCAATGTGCCTGATTGCTCAGTGCAATGTAAACAAACCAGCACACACGCACACACACTCTCTCAAACGCTTGCTGCACTTTTCCTCCCCCCCTCTAACCCCCTTTTCTACCTGCCAAATAGGCAAACCAAAGGTTAAACAGCAGCAGCAGCCGCAGCCCAGGATATTGCCGAAGCCAAACAAACTTTGACTGCCCTGCCAAATTTCGAAAAATAGAAAAAAAAAAACCGGGCAGGAAAAACCTACAGCAAAAAGTTTTCCACAGCGTTTTCATTACATTTTGCTTTGGTTTTCATTTTTCTTTATTTCTCTTTTTTTTTGGTATTTTGTGATTTACCAAGCTTGATTGAATGGCAGCAAGCAAAAAGTTTTGGTTGCCGGGGTGGCACACACACGCATATGCAGACAGCCCTTACCTCTCTCACTCACGCTCACGTTCATGCTGCCTCTCCCTCGCACAATACAAATGGCCGCCCTGGCGTTTTGCTGCTGGTGTCACTTGGCGCCGAAAAATATGCAATAAAATTTATTTTCACAGAGCCAACACACACATACACCCATGCAAAGATACTCCCTTTGCCAAAGCTGCTGTGTCGCATATGTTGTGCAACATTTCCGCTTCCGTTTTGCTCAGGCGAATGCAGAACTAAAGCGACAAGCGAAATTGAGTGCGAAAACAAGCGAAAAAGCGAAACGAGGAGCGAGAAAGATGACAAAGTTTGCACTTTAACAAGAAAATAATCAAATAAATTATCATAAAATGTTGGAAAACCGTTTTGTTTTGGCCGGAAGTCACGTACTGTCTGCAGGCGCCCAGCCACATGTGTGTGTGTGAGTGTGTGTGCGTAGGGCATATGACGCTGTCTGCTGTGCTTTATTAACTTGGCTAAAAAGTCATAAAAAAGGGCAAGGAAGGCAGCTTTAAATTATGGCCAAGTGGCTAAATTATGCGAATGTCGCGTAAACGCGAAGCGGCGCAGCAACTGCCACGCCCCTCTGCTTCTCCTGCCCTTCCCCTGCCTACCTAAATGGGCTGACAAAAGACAAATGGTTTTCATGTGTAAATTATAATTGGAAAACAGAAAAACAGACAGGGAGACAAAGAGGCAGGCGGTAGCACGAAAAAGGGTAAACGGGAAGTTCAAAAAGAGCAAGGCGAAGGAGAGCTTAGAAAACGGTGGGAGAAGAAGAAAGAGAGAAAGGGAGGAAGTGAGCACAACAAGCATATTAAGCAGCAAGCAGCATAATAAGATATGCAGATATTATTTTATTATAATTTAATGAAGAATTCTGGAATCTACACGGAAATGCGCTTTAATAAGCTCTTGAGTTTTTAAAACTGCATAAATTAAAGATGAAATATAAATAAAATAAAGAAAAAGCAGGAAAATGCAAGAAGTGAGCGTTGATTATTTGCAGAAAGAAGCTGAGAAAATTTCCAAAAAAAAAAAGTAAACAAATTTTTGTTGCAATAAAATGGAAAACAATGCGTGCAAAGCTGCTGTCAACTTGCTAACAATTTAAGCTTATTCAACAGTAACTAAGTAGACCGTTGCCATTTTCACACACACACACACATTCTCACACTCATAGCTACAGCCCCATTCACAACTTGTGCTTGGCAAGCCATCAAGCTGACAATCATAACAAGTCCTCAGGCTGCTACAGACAGTGAAATGAGTAGGGAGGTAAAAGCAGAGCACACTCAGGCCTGAGCCTGGGCCAGGGCACAGACAATGTTATCGTGAAGCATGTGACGTCCCTGACCAGATAAGGGTGACAAAAATATGTATTAAGTGCAGGGACGGACAGTGTGGGCCAGCAAAAGGTATGAAAAGCGAACAAACGACGCCGACAACAACAAAAGATAAAAAAAAATGAGGAAGCATGCAAGAAATGAAATGGAATCCTTTCACACTGGACCCCATATATGCGATATATAGTTGTGTGTGTGTGTCTGTGTGGGCGTGTGTGTGGGCGGACGGGGGCAAACAATGGCAACACAACGAATGAATGAATGTATAAAGAGGGGGGCCAGAGGGCATGACAGCAGCGAGCGCAGCAACAACAAGTTGACACTTTTATGAGGCACTTAAATGACACAACCCAAAGCAAGTCTGACCCAACCCCAAGCCAAGCATAGAGCATATATGAGTACGAGTACGTAAAGGGGCTTCAAAGCTTCGAACGACCTGCGCTGCAGATTGACATGCAAACAATTGTGGTAAAGCGAGGGCCGAGGAGCGGCGCAACAGTTGCAATTGTCCAGCTACCGTTTGCAGGCGTACATGGGAGAAGCAGGCTAATGCCAAAAACTACAATAGCCGCGCGAACAATTGTAGAGCGAGAGAGAGAGAGGGAGGGAGATGCGAGAGAGGGAAGCAGCGCACGCCAGGACACTGTACAAATATTTGAGTTGCATAACAAAAGGCAACTAATTTTTTGTGCTGTTGTTGTTGCCTGTAGACAACTAAATAAATAATTGAAACGGGCACTTCCGCTTCGGTTTCGAGGCGACACGACACAACGCTGCCACGTCAGAGTGATCCATCAATGGAACCAAAAAAGCATCAAAGCGTCAGCATCGGTGCGCAGCAGCGCGCCCGCCATTGAGTCAGTGCGACCGCCGCCTTTGTTGCCGTAAATCAGTTGCCCTGTTGGCGCAATGCCAAGGAATTTTATGAAAATTGAAAAGTGTAAGCTGTGAGCGCACTCTCTCCCTCTTTTCCTACCCCCACCCCTCGGCACTTCACACGAGGGGGCAAAGGGAAATTGGAATATTTTCTGACACATTTTTATCGTTGAAATTGTCAAAGAGTTAAGAGGCGGCAGCGGGGCGTACGAGCAACGTGTCTACGTCTTCAGCATTTGACTCTGTCGGCTGCTGCTTCTGCACCAGCATTATTGACAGTTCATATCGATATGCTAAGGTATATATGTATACATATATATATACTATATATGGGATATACTTATGTGCTGCCACGACACGACAAGGAAATTTGAGCAAGGCAGCAGTTGAGCCATGGGGAAATTGAAAAGAATTGTCTGTCGATATGGGAAAAATGTGTCGCCAAGCAAATTGTGGCTGTCAGCAGCTAAGAGGTAGGGAGAGGAGCGCAACAAAGTTGAAGAAGTACGCGCCGTGGTATTACTCAAAACCGTATTTAAAGTTTCAAGGAAGCAACCATGTGTACAAAAAAAAATATTGAAAAATCAATTTGCGCCCAAAAATAAACGGAAAATAACACGATTTTTCTTTCAATTTAAACACACAAAAAAAAAATAGAATAACAAGAGAGAACGCATAAACAAATGCTGCGGCAAATAACCCTTTCTATAATCGAATTTAAACGCAATTTATAGTTCATTAATTGCTGTCAAAAGACATTTGTGCATACACAAACTAAGTGCGTGTTTGTTATAAACTCAATTACGATTTAAAAAAAATAACAACAAATGCATTTAGTGTTAATTTTCCAATACGATATTTCACATGTAATTAAACAAGCGGAAATAATTAGATAATAATGTGGCAGTCAGTATGGATGATACTACGCCATAAAGCAAGTTAATATTTTAAATTTACATTTGTGCAAATGACAGCAGCTGCCTTAACTCGCTTCACAAATATTTTCGACATTTTTATGAGCTCTAAAAAATGAATTTTTGCTATGCAAGCACAACTGTTTTTTTCTATAGTTCCCACTGGGCAGGAACTCTCATAGTAATCGATTTAAATCAGCGCCAGACACAGGGGTCGACTTTAAATCCGCTCACTTCCCTTTCAGCTCTCTCTCTCTCTTGCTCCCTTTGTGTGCCTCACTTTTTCGACAGTTTGTTTTTTGGGCGAAACAGAAATTAATTAAAATATGCTGCATGAATCCATTAAAGTTGCAACAATGCATTGAGTGCAGGAGAGAAGCTCAGCCATCATACGCTGCGTATGCACCGCATTTTTTCGCCCTTTTGCAAGTAAACATATTTGCGGCCACGCTGCGTATGATTAATTTCCGTTTACATTAAGCCCTGCAATTCATTCAGTATTCACGTATGCAACCATACTATAGCACAACGTTGCCGGCGAGCTATCACCAACAATTTGCCTAATTTATTTAATTGCTTCATTATGGCCACAAACAAAATGCGTATACTTTATATATCAATTTATGTATAGTATATAAACTTATTGTATTATGCCATAAAAATGCAGTGTTAAATTTCTAAATTGTTTACATTTGCCATTAGGCAATAAATAAGCAACAACAAAGCCGACAAAACAACAATGGGCTGGCAACAATCAATGACTCGACTTATTAGCACACACGCCCCTCACTTGGCTGACGCCGCCGCCTTGGGTGCTAAAACTAAACTACAAAATTGCTGGCTCGCGTGACGAGCTGCCAGCTGCCACGCCGTCTTCGCCGTCGTCCTCCTCTGCCCGCAAAACGTTTCCAGCGCGTTTAATCAATAAGTTTCCCCCCCAAGAGGGTCGCTCCCCTTGACTGACGCCAAGTGCTGCCCGCAGGATAATCAGCCCAGGAAAGTAAAGCAAAAGGAAAGTAAAGGAACGCGCCCTGCGATAAGCGTTTTAATAGCTCACTTGATTATGCGCACAATTTTTGATACGAAATTATGCCAAAAGTGGATTGTTATACCAGACCAAGCATGGCCAAGGGCCATGGCTAAAGCAATTTTCGCAAACTTTTATTGAGCTTGCCAAGAGGGAGAGTGAAGCAGAGAGAGAGAGAGGCAGAGAGAGAGACTGCCTGCCTGCTTAGCTTAATACAATGCAATTTAAACCAGCTGTCAATTAATTTGACGCGCGTCTCTCGACTTAGTGCAAAGTGGCAGCGACAATTGAGATAGACAGAGACAGAGACAGAGACGGAGAAAAAGGAAGAGAGATAGAATGAATACGTTACGAAAGCTACAAACCAGCGTACTTGACAGTGAAATACCCTATGATACTTCATAATTTCAAACAGCCAGTTTAGATTGAACGCAAACATAAATAAATCAATGCAGATATAGCAAATATACACACACTCTGTGTACGACGCCTTCTACAGCCTGTTAGCTAAGTAAATGTACCCCTTTTCGAAGATTTTTTGTGGTCAAGGGGTATGAAATTAAGACAGAAGAAGCGTGCTGTATTTTAAACATGTTCTATAGCTACATTAGGTTCTTTGGCATGCCCGTACGAGTGTGTGTTTCTATTGTAGTTTGCCAAATTACATTTAATTGCTTCTCTTTGGCGTTTATAAATAAATTTATAAAGATATTATCTGTGCTTGCTCGGTTGCTCACTTTGATTAAATTAAAATCTCGGGCAGATATATAAAGACAATACAAACTACCGACGTCCAATTAGACGAAATTTAAACGAAACAAAAAATTTCACATTTATCACACTTGCATGCCATTGAACAAAAGACAATTGCCGATACAAAGGCAGGCAGAGAGAGTGAGAGAGGGAGACTTAGAGAGTGGGAGAGATATCTCTGCTCAAGGTCAGTCGCGAAATGAATTTGCATTTACATTGATCGATGGCTTTCGATGGCCATTTTCATGGCCTTCTAGACCCGAAAAATACAAATAAAGAAATGATAGGGAAGTGATTTATCTGCGCATGTGAGCATAGTACGGTATAACCTGTCTAAAGACAGACAGACTGAAAATCTTAAGACGCATTTGTCATGCGGTTAAATTGTGCGCGAAATTTTGCAGACAGCCGGACGGGAGGGGCGGAACCTTGAGTTATGGCAATTTTTGCCTGTCGTTAAGCTTATTAAATTAATGCTCAGCCATTTATAAAGACAGAAGCAGCAGCAGCAGCCCTGCCTGAGCAGAGCTAAGCCAAGAAAAGGTAAAAAGCTGCAAAAGAACGCAAGAGCAAAGTGCAAGCAAACTAAAATTCAATTCTGCTCAAATGGCCACGAAATCTAATAATGAAACGTATTAGAACGTTGCTTTTATCTTTATCTCTGGCACTTGGGATAAGCTAACAAGTTTTCGCAAAGCATTTAAACACACGCAAGTGCTACAGCTCTACAGCTATTTGCTGAATCGATTGGCCCAAGTAAATCATCATCATGGATAAACTGAGCTCAGTTTGCGGGCATCTTTTGCCGGTTTCCGTTTCCGCCGGCTTGCAACTTTCAATGCAACTTCCACTTGGCTGGCAGCAGCAGCAGCGTGTATCTGCTGCAAGTCAAGATTCATCTGCTAAATGGTTGCATGCACCACTTGCCACGCCACACACACACAAACACGCACACACAGTAGTTGAAACAACACCAGCAGCCTGTATAATGCATTAGAAAACTCCCAAACGCCGAAAACTATTTGCGAAATAACCATAAAAACCATTTAATCTTCAGTGCATATAGAGAACGAGCGGGGAAGGGGTGAACCGCAGCGCAATTTACACACGCACACACACACACGTGCGCACACATACTCGCTCTCCCCTGCGTATACTTACTGCAATTTAACAATTTCAAGCGAGTAAATATTTTGGTTAAGTATACGCCATGTATTTGTCTTTTCTCGCATTCGATAGCAATATTTCTCTCGCTCTCACTATATCTCTCTCTCACTCTCTCTGTCTTGCACTGCGTCTGTCGATTCAGTTTCCACGTTTTGTTTGACATTCAATAGTTTTCATTTCTGCGGCAGCCTTCCCCTCCACTGCAGCCGCTTCTGTGCCGCATCCGCTTCCCCTTTTGGCTGCTGCTCATTTAAAATTATTTTTACATGCTGCCCCTTGTTGTGTTGCGCTTGCTAGGGAAGGTGGGGGGTAGGGGGAGAGGATTGCCAGAGTATTTTGCGGGTATTTTTATTGCATTTCGTTTTTATGCACTTACAATGACAATTTCTCTCTCTCCCTCTCTGTCTCTCTCGCTTGCTCTCGTTTTCTGTTGCTCCTTTGGCGTCGTTTTTTTTTTTTTTTTGTTCTTGCTGCACGCTTCGAGGGGCATGAAAAGCGAACTCTGACGATAACGCGACAACAACGTGCAGCAGAGGGCCGGGTACAGGGGCGGGATAGACAGTCGAGATTTTATGCAACATTTTATGACTGTCAACAGTGAGTCGTGGCAGCATCCGTGCCGCAGCGTGTACCCGATAGATACATATACATATCTTTTATGTGGAGAGAACTTGTGAGCTTGTCATTTGCATTATTTTCATTACATTTTATTGAAGCACTTCGGTCTGTGTGTCTGTGGTAATCTCTTGCTGCACACTTATGACTGTGTCTCTGGCTCGGTCTCTTCTCTGACTCGCAGCCTCCAACCCCTGCCTCCAACTCTAGCTCTATCTCTTGCCTGTTTGGGGTATTAAAAATTCAAAATCTTCACTGGAAATACTTAAGACTTTTGCGCAGCGCAGTTACCACAGTCGCAAAGTGCAAAGTTTTGTGCCCTCAAACAAAGTTACAAGCTCGACGCACGACGTTCCTAATCTTTGTTACAGCAAATAAATAAATAAACTAAGCAAAAAACAACTGCCAAAACATGTCACATGAAAACGTGGCAAGTTACCACCTCCCCCACTCCCTGCAACTGCCCTCCCCCCGCCAACCCTGCTCGCTGTAAATGAACCTTTGGCTTTGAGATGTTTTTCCACAAACGTCGCTGCGAATAATTTACACAGAACAAACTTTTGACTAAGAAAACAAAATGAGAAAAAAAAGCACGAAAAAAAACGAGAGCAACATAAGCAACGCTGTCTTGACCAAAAGTGAAACAGAGGCAACCGCAAAGCGCCTTGAGTGCTAAGCTGGGCGTTGAACTGGGCGTGGCAACCGACAGCAACAACAACAAGAGCAGCAACAACAACATTATCGAGAGAGAAAAAGGTAAGAAAAGTTATAAAAATTTTATGCTCAGCCAAAAGTGTATGAAATAATCCGTAGAGATTTTTATCTTGTTAAGCATGGAAATGTCCAGCGCAGCAGCAGGCAGGCAGGCAGCCAGCTGCCTCTTCAAATTGCCCCGCCTCACAGCCCTAAGAGTACCACACCCCCTCTTCGAAACCCACCTCAAGTCGCCTCTCTCTTTCGACCCGCTTATCTTTGCTGGAAATCTTTGCAGCAGCTGCTAAAAGGTTGATTTTTTTCATTCGTTGTTTCCCTTCTTTTTCGTACAGGTAGCAAAAAAAAAATCGCAGTTTTTTTTCTTCATTTTGACATAAAAATTGGAAACTTTTGGGGACGACGTCGCTTGTCTAGGCCTCTTTCATCTTTGCTTTTGTCATTAATTCAATTTACTTTCTGCTTTCTGGCCAAAATCTTTCAGTCTCTTCCACCTGTTGTTTTGAAGATTTATGCACCTCCTTTTGGCCAGAGAGAGGCGTGAAGATTTTGTTTTTTTTTTGCCTAATTAAAGTTGAGCTTGGGTCACTCACACTTACTGCCCCGGGGGAGAGACGCCGTAGGGAGGGGAATGTGCTCGAATATTACTTTGGAACCCGCTGGGTTTATGAGCGAGCACCGAATCGCCACTCTGAGAACTTACCTGCAATGAGAAAGAACAAAGAGGAAAACAAGAATAAGTAATTAGCGCAAATTAGTCGAAATCTTTATGGTAACACTGAGTGTAAGTGTGTGGCTTATGGGAAAGTGTGTATCCAAGGGACTTTCCCAACCGAATGTTGTAAAAACATTCATGTAACTAAAACGAGGCTTCAATTAACTAACCTATTGTAATAAAATATTAAACCGGTCCGCTCGCTAGACAGAGCATTTAAAATATTATTATTAATATTTCTGTGGTTGAAAGTTTTCAGACAATCAAGACCGGCTTTTTAAAATTCATAAAACCATAAAACATATACTTTTTTAAACGTAATTCAATTTTACAGGTTTTTATGGTACTTCAGATACATTCTTTAAGTGATATGCGTGTACGCAAGAGATACGCCCCTCAATTAGCAACTTTTGCCCGATTCGTCTTCATGTCAACTTTTCTTTTACGTCGTCGTGTGTTTTATTTGCAGGCAGGTGAGGGAAAAGACCACCCAAAGACCATCAATAGCGTCATCAACACGGAAACATGGCCACACAATCCTACAGTGCTACTAGTGCTACTGATGCCGCTCTATATGGACACATCAATCTCGGCTTGTCAGCGCCCAGCCAAGTTGTTTCCATTGTTGCTGCAGCGCTGCTTTCTTGTTACTTCTTCTTGTTTTTCCCACAAAAGCTGACTTGATGACGTCTACGCTCTGTCGCGGATGCCGCCTGCGACACTCCCACAACACGAAACCAGTTTACAATTCCTTGGCAGAAAACAGGATTTTCTGTAGGCGTTTTTTCCCCCTTTTTTTTGTGTGTATGCTTGCCTTAAGGCGAAATTCATTGTCAAAGTCGCAACAGCAGCAGCAGCGGCGGCAGCAGCAGCGGAGGCAGCGCCTACAAAAACTTTTGTCATCAGACAAAAGAGTTGAAAACTTTGGAGCTGTTGCAGTTGCTGTTGTTTTTAGAGGTTTTTTTCTAGCTTTTTTTTTTTATTTGCTTTTTGCTTGTCGAGTTTTTTGGGGCCTTCTCCAAACTCTCATACGACCAGAGAGTGCATTTATCTTTTGGTAGCACTGCGTACTCCCTCGAGCGACTGACTGAATGACTCAATGACTCGATAGCTGCCCAGCACACTGCTGCTGCTCTCTCTCTCTCTCTCTGTCGCCCCTTCTCTGTCTTCGTCGAGTGCCTCGCCTGCTTGGCTTTGATTGATGATTCGGAATTAGCGACACAAGGCGACGGCATACCGCACTAAGCAGGAAAAATGTACGCAAGATCTTTCTAGGTTTTTCTCACTGTTCTTCATTGGTTTAGCTAAAAAAAAAAATGCGTGCACATAAGTTTTGTGGCCACAGAACAGAGCAACGACCGTGCTGCTCCTAATGATGTTGGCACCCAAAGCGCTAGATCAATAAGTTGTTTGACAGCCGCCGAGAAGAGACGAGAGATTAGTTAAGCCAGAGGGGGATAAAGTTGGGTTCTAAGCCCTAGACACGTGTAACTTTGTACGGCTTTCGCAATGATTCACCAGTTTAATTTTTGTGCGATTCAATTGATTTCACATGATTCGATTCGATTCGATTCGATTCCCACTTTAACAATTACGCGTCGCTTGTTTGTCAGGGTAAACCAAAAAAATGAAACATCTATGAATAACTTGAATATCTCATGCCGTTGTACGTTGTCATTGAAGATTCCTTGCTTAGAACGTAATCATCGTGATGCTGATCGTATCAACCGCAGCTGCCTTCAGGTATGTGTTCGTCTGTCATTACAAATTAGTTTAAGTTACGCTATTTTTATTATTATGATATTTCTGTACCTCACTGCGGCTTTTGCGGTATAGCATGCCCAGTGTATGCCCCATCAGGTGCCAAAAGCGAGGCGCTACATTTGCAATTAGCCATGTGCACACCGTTTCTGATGGTTTGGGGCCCGCAGCAACGCGTACAAATGAGCTAAGCAGCTGCGCAAAAGAGTTTACAACTAGATAAATCTACGGAATTTGTTAGACGCAAAGAAATAACGTAAGCTATGGTAAAACGCACGAGATACCCTCTGTATTCTGCTGCCAATTTGGAAAAACCTTAAAAATGCCAGCAAATTCTATACAAATTCGTTGCCTTTCTTTTTCACACACGACAGGCATTGGACATGGCATCCAAAATTTTAATCAAACTCACTCTGCGTATTGAATATAGAAAATCTTACGCCAAATTTGCTGTCTTTCGCTTTTATAATAACAGAGATCTACGTGTTCAAACAGACAGACTTGGCTCAATTGAGATTGTAGGATAAGCCACAGCAGTTACATAGATTTATAAAACTTCTTGAGCTATTTACAATGATCGCAGGGTATAAACGAAGCCGCATCTCTTAAGCGTTTTGGAACATAAGTGAATTTCAATGTCTGCCCGTCTATTGTTGTCTTCTCGCTCTGCCGCGACTGTCTCTAACTTCTGTTCATATCTGAGTGCGTTTTATTTAATTTCATATTTCATAGCTGTCAAGTGTTGCTTCCTGTTGCCGCCGCCGCCGACGCCTACGTAGCGTTGCTTCCTGTCCATACACGAACACGTACGTATTTTTATTAGACTTGGTATCCCCTTTCCCCTCCCCCCTCCCCTGTATAAAATGATGGCATCATTAGACAATTTAGGTGTTGCTGCTTTCGGCTTTACAGCTGGCGGCGTTGATTGAATAAATTATAAACACTCCGCACTGACGCGTGCATATGCCAACAAGCGACAACTTTTCTTTATATTCTTTTATTATAGCTGTCTCTTCTCCCTCCCTCTTGCTCTCTCTCTCTCTCTTTCTCTTTCTCTGCACTTCTAGCCAGCGGAAATTCTGCTATTTATGCATGCTTTGTATTTGAATTTAAATGCAAATTAACACAGCAGCCCAAACATCTATTGGCTTCGCATTTTAGCCAATTGCCTTTGCATTGGCCTGCTCGAAGCACACTTTCACTCTCGTTGACCGGGTTTATTGCACTCCACGCCACACGCCAATTGCAGTAGCAGCAGCAGCAGCAGCAGCAGCAGCGGTGTGCCGCTTTTCCACTGGTTATTCCGGTTCTTCTAATACCGCGCGCTCGCCAGTCTGTGACGCGTGTGCTGCTCAGTGTGTGTGCCTTGTGGCATCGGTGTCATAATCAGTCTGGACTGACAGACAGCCAGACGGTCAGACTGACAGACAGATAGCAGACCATACAACTCCACCCTGCAGCGGCGAAGCCCGCCCTGTCGCGCTGGTCTAGCGTAGACTGGTTAGCTGGGCAAAGTGGGCAAAGCGCAGTTCCAGCGACGACGCCGCCGCAGCCGCTGCCTCCTCTTCTCTCTTTCGTTCAGGTAAGCCTCAGCTCAAGTGGTTTTTGGCCGCGATTGGATGACTTCGCAGCTCCCACCAAGTCGGCCTCGACTCAAGGACAAATCGCTTGAAGCGTGCAAAATAGAATTCTACGTTGTTTCTTCAATTCTCTTTTTTGATTTTCCGTTTCTCATTTTTGACAGACTGTTTTAAATCGAAGCATGTCCAATGCACAGTTTACCTGTTATTAACACAGAATACCCTGTAGATTAAGTGTGTTGTCGGGCTAATACCGACATACTAAAAAATTAAAAGTACTAAAAGACACAATATACTAATTACTAAAGTACCAAAAAATACTAAAAATATCAGTAATACTAATCTACTAAAAATATTACATGCTTTATAATTCAACTTTAATATTTTCAGATTTATAATATAAGAAACTAATATAATCGGCGATATCTTTTGCAGGGCAACTTGTAGCACAGAAAAATACGTTTTTGTTTTTTTCTTTTTTTCAGTTTGTTCATTAATTATTTTATCTGCTTTTTGGGTTCTAAGCAACGTTCACTCCGATTGTTCTGTTCGCTCGCTGCCTGGGAAACTTAATCTGCGATGATTGACTTATTACAAATTGGAAACGAAATACACGCGAAAAGGGAAGAGAATAAAATCATAATTAATAATCACACAGCGTTTAGCGAGTGTAACTAAGATCTTTGTAGGCTCTCGTTAATTGCTGTTGATGCTTTTCTTGTCTTATTCGGGGCTTCGATTTCGTTTTGTTGTTTTTCCGTTTCTCTCTCGTGTTTTTGTTTGCGATTTAATGATGGGTTCGCTTGGGTTCAACTGACAGCAGGAAGCGCACAGTTATTATTTTAATTAACCTAATCAACCCACGCGCTCGAATTTCGCTTAGGCTCGATTGGGTGATTTAGGTTCGACCCCCGCAATATTATCCGTATTTTGTTATTAAGCAATTAGTGCAGATAAATTGTAGAATAATGAAATCGAAGAGTTCAAAATTTCCGACTTGATAAACACTCGAGAAATCTGTTTTATGCCAAAACAAACTGGCTATTTGCACAACTGTGGCACAACTTAAGTCACAGGCCGAAATAAAAACCCTTAAAATGAAAATCGAAGATAAATTCCAAATCAAGGGGCATTAAATTTATGCACTTCACTGTACTATATGTACACTCAACGTCAAACACACAAAGAAACAAACAAACACACACACACAAAGAGGTTTTTCATATTTGCCTACTGGTTGTGTACGAGTGAGTGTGTGCCTCATCCGTTCAAGGCTTGAGCTTGCATTATGACACATCGGAGACAGACACAGAGACAGAGACAGAGACAGAGGGAGATAGACAGACAGACAGAGAGGCAGAGACAGGCAACGTATTCCCAAATGAACGACTGCTAAATTGCAGAGTTATGTACTCTGCACATCTTGCCACATAAATTATGCCCAAATGTTGTGCGGGTGTACGAGTGTGTGAGTGAGTGTGTGAGTGAGTGTGTACGAGTGTGTGTATGAGTCTGTGTCTCATCTTGCTGAAGTGCGAATGACGTCTCGATGTACTCTCATCGTAACTATGAATTGCATTTCAAGTGCAATTCCGTAATGTGTTTATGCAACTGCGGACAGCTGCTAATGCCAAGCGGATGTACGGCTGCAGCTGAATGCATAACAACCCCACTGTCTCCCTCTCTCTTTCCCCCTCCCACTCTCCCTCTCTTTTTGTATCCCATTTCGCACTTGAAGATGCTGCTGCTCGAAGATTAGATTAGCTGCCTGCCACAGCTGTTGGCCCACATTCTAATAGAAAATGTGAGAGAAAGAGAGAGAGAGGAAGAGAGCGAGCGTGCGTTGGCAGCGCAATTTGCAGTCCTAAGTAAATTTCCCCTCTATTTTAGGTGCCACAGCTGTTGTCTGGCTCTGTAAATTACAAAGCTCTCTATCTTACTTATATACATAATTTCAAACTGGCTAAGCCTAGGCCGAACTACCATCCTCTGCCTTGCTTTAGTTTGTATTTAATTACATCTCCTGTGATAACCATGTTTTATACACTACATTTTCTGTCTTTTATTAACAAATTCTTTTATAGTTTTATTTTTATTCGTTTTCCTGCTCGACATCTAATAAATTTCCCTGCAAAGCCTGTCAAATCTGGCACACAGTCTTTAATTAATATTTTATTCGAGCGACAGCCGAGAGAAGAAAGAAACAACCTTTTTTGTGCCTGGCCACGTCGCATAATTAACAACAATTTTGGGGTATTTAAAATATACATAAATACGCCCAAGGCTGGGCTGGGCAGGGCAGTGGAGCGTGCAGGCGAGAGGAGCATTGTGTGTGCCACATGACGCACAGCTGAGAGGTGAAAAAAGTTCTTTACAATTTTGGGAACATGAAAATTGAAAATGGTATAATGAAAAGCTTGTCGTAGCTCTCTCCCTCTCTCTCTTTCACACATTAACTAAATACCGCACAATGTGGACAATCTCGTGTCGGCCATGTGCGCTGCACATGCAGATGATGCTGTATTATGTTGTCCGTGGAATGTATCTCACAGATACTTTTGTGCTTTGTCATGTTAGCGCCGCACCTTGGCCACATTCCTGTTGGCCGCATTGATTGGCAGCCAATAAAAAGGCTAAAGGCAGACAAGCCAGAACACGCACACTGCACACCACACACTCACACACACACTCACACACACACTCACACACACACTCTTCCCGCACCCCTCCTCTACGGGATGAGTTTGGCAGGCAAGTGACAGTAACATACATCAAGATAGAAACCAACAACATTTTTGGTTTTGTGCTAAACAAACACACACATACACACACAGGAAAGTTACCAAACTGCGATACAAAAGGCAACAAAAACTTTTCTGATTGAAGCATAGAAAGTCAAACTTCGTTTCTGTGTGTGCGCGCGAGTGTGTGTGTGTGTGTATGTGACAGCTGCCGCCATTTAATTTTGTGATATGTGCCACTACCACGCGCTATAAAAAGGGGTTCCCACACCCATCCACCCCTCCCTCCCTCACACGCTCTTCATCAAGCAAATCTAATTGGTTTAGGCAGCGGCTTTAGCCGCTTATCTTATCAGCCAACTAATTGCCATTGGCTGTGGCCAACAACAAGCGACGATAACAACGAACAACTGACAGTTATCGCCAAAGTTTGCCGCACACATTACCATATAAACCGCCATATATACCATACGCATATTAAAGCCAGCCCCCTCTCTCTCTCTCTTACTCCTATTTGCCTTACTGATATCTCTAATGAGTTGGTGCAAATACTTTTTTTGCGACTGTCGCCACATTTGACGAGCTTTTAATGAACTGCGGCGGTATATGGCGAAAGTCAACCTGCTGATGATGCGGTGCTCACGTTGCCCTCCCTTCTGTGGTCACCCAATACGTTAATTAAAGTTCGGTTAGCCCAAAAGCCACCGTAGAATACGTGATAAGTTAAGCTTGGGGAGAGACGTGTGTTAAACAATATTCCTCATAAAAAGAGTAGTTATAAACGCAAGTTTTGACTTTAAAAGGTTCAGGATTTACAAAGTTGGAATAGAAACTATGTTTACTATCCTAAAACATTAAATCAGAAATCTTGGCGTTCATACAGACACAAAAAAGGCAGAAAGACTATACGGACTCTTCTGTTTCTGCTGATTAAGTCTATATATAGTTTATAGGGTCGCAGCTGTCGCCTTCTACATGTAAAGCAAATTTCCTACAAATATCACAAGTTTTTCATGCAATTATATAAATATTTCTATCCTGAATCTTTCCACTTCCTGAGCTGCTACTCTATTTGCACTTTAAAATCAATTCTAAAATTATTTTCACCACGATAAATCTTTGTACTCTCCAAATGTCTAGTGTCGGGCAAGCGCGATTCATAAACAACATCCAGCGTGCGCTCTGATTTATGTTCGAAAATATATTGTGAAAAAATACGCTGAAAAGTAACTTGGAAATTTGCATAAAAATCGTATCAGGTTGGGGATCAGTACGTAAAGCGGCATATGTCTTATAAATCAATTCACGTGCCGCACATTTTGATTTGTAGATATTTAATCTCATATAATTATTTTCAGCTTTTTGGGGTTTCTGGCCAATGTATGGAGGTATGAGCTATATTTATGAGGCCAGGCCAAACCAAATCCTCCCTCTAGGCATGGTGTTTGCCTTTCATTGGCTACCGTGTTCGAAGCTCGATAATATTTATATACCATATTTATGGTATCTCTGCACTTTCTGCACAGATTGTGCCATATTTTTGCAATGTTTTTTCTCTTTTAAATTTGCAATTTTTATTTGGCATTTTAATTGGCAATTTATGAGGTGAATTGATTTTCTTCGAATTGTGCCTGAATCACATTGGCAATGGGAAATTTTCAGACCGTTTGACTTTCTCCAACAGCTGTCAAGTCAATTTATATTTAGGTAATAATTATTTTGAAACTTTTCCCGATGGCGTGGCATACAATATTTGATATTTAAAATGCGAATTTGACTTTTAAGTCGACTACCAAATAAAATCAAGAAAAATACCGAAACAGAAAGTCGAAGCCAGAAAAGTTTCTTCGTTTCCTACGCACAATCAAAGAATGAAAAACAAATAAAAAAAACTTAAACGGAAGTCACATTATGAGGGCGTGGCGCGAGGAGTGGGGCTTGTGGGGCAACATCATTTGAAATTCAAACGAAATTGTATGCAAATTGTGAATAATGTAATGCGAGAGTAGGTATAATTAAATTCCTTAACAAAATATTATGCAAATTGAAATGTGAATGTGGGCAGAAATATTATATACCTCTTAGGACATATTTAATGAGCAGTAGATGGTGCTTATCTAGCGTGCAATTTAGATGGGTTCGGGGTACTTGGAATATACTATGTACCAATTCAAGGACCCTTTCTCTCTCGGCTCGAGCATTATAGCTGACCCTATAAATCTTTATAAAAATACACGACTTTCGAGCTGAGTCCGGGGCGCTGCTTGATTGTAGGTAATGTTTAAATATTGATTTTTAATTATTTTAAGCAGCCAGCAGCAACACAAAGTATGCAACACTCGGCTGCGCGCCCACACACACACAGTGAGAGAGGCCACACTCACACACACACACACACCGAGAGAGTCGTTTCAACTCGCAACTCGACTCACACCTCTTCCACTTGGCTGCTCTCACCTCGAGGGTTGCTGTGAAAATAGCGAGTCGCAAGTGGCAGGAGGCAGCAGCCCAAAGGGGCGTTAGCTGTGGGAGTGAGTGGGGTATGGGGTCTGGGGTGTGGGGGTGTGTCCGGGTGTGGGTTGTGCGTGTTTTGTTTTTAGCTCAACGCTTTGGCTGCTGCTGGGATGCTGCTGCTGCTGCTCTCGTGAGCCTCTTAAATGTCACAATGCCTGACGCGCGCTCTGGGGTTGGCACTTGGGTCAACCCTTGAGAACGCACGCGAGCTTGTGCGCTCTCCGAGTGCGTGTGTGTGTGTGTGTGTCTGTGTATACACACGTATTCTATGTAATATGTATGAGGTTTGCGCCATTATTTTGCACTTGCCACGACGACGACCCTGACCCCAACACAACCGAACACGGACGCATTTGAATCCCGTTTGCCTTTGTCTCTCTCCCACTCTCTTCCTCTGTGTGCGTTCATTTCCTATGTCTTCCCCTTTTCATCAACTGCATATGCTTTTCTTGTTCTGTTTTTTTTATACACGCAAAGCGCGCTGCAGATGAGGATGGAGCCGCCTGCTACACAATTTGATTTGTTTTAAGCAGCGCCCATAAATGTAAATGCCTTGTGTTTTATGCCTGTACGCATACAGCACGCTGCCACTGTACATTAAACGTTGCCAAACTTCACAACACGCCGGCACAATCGATTCCCATTTCGATTCCCCAAAAACGAGAAGAAAAACTGTAACAGATGCTGGCCACGTGTCGGGGCGCGGCCAAAACGAACCGCACCGGACCGTACCCGGTTGCAGTAATTGGATGATGCTCTGAGGCAGTGTAAGAGAGTGAGAGAGAGGGAGAGTGAGTAAGGAAGAGAGCGAGCTAAAAACAAATAAATAGTCAAACGGCATTCGTTCGCTCTCTCTGTGAGTGAAATACAAATAACATTTAATACGAAAAGGAAATTGTCTATTCGAGGCAGTCGTCAGTCAGCCAGGACGTTGTAATCAAAGGGAATTAGTTAGTAGAAGGAAAAAGAATAAAATGGCACACACACACACACAGTGTCTCTGTGTGTGTTGTGTGCGTGATTGGTATTTTCATTAGTTTGCTTCAAGTGATGCCTGAAATGAGATGAGACGAGATTCGATTCGATTCAAGCTTGTTGAGGTGTTGCAAATATCGAAATTAACACACCTTGCAGCAGCATCAAGTGCATTAAACTCGGCTTAAGGCTTTAATTGAATTACAAGCACACACACATAGTTACACACAGCTACAAAACATGTTAATTGCACTTTAATATGCGCATAAAAAGTAAAGAAGATGCCAGTAGAGAGGCGCAAATTGATGGCTGACTCGTGCTTCCCGCTAAATTGAAGGTCGTCCCCGCTGGCAACGACTGCGGCATACATATAGACAGCGACTACTATATAAAACTAAACAAATAAATGTACAAAAGTCTGGCTGTTCGGCATTAAAATCTACATTAAACAATATTGGCAATGGCGCAAAAATTTAAGCAGAAAAAAAAACAAAAAATCGAAAAGAAAACGAGGCACGCTGCGTGTATACTCTATAAGATGCATAGATTTTTCGATACTGCGTTTATGCCATGTACTACATGAATGCATGAATACGTTACATAAAAAATAATACTAAAATTAATTACAACGTTTATGCTATGAAAAACTTGATATATTTATTTATTAGATAATCGTAAAGCGGCTTACAAGCGGCTTACAAGCGGCTTACAAGCGGCTTACAAGCGGCTGACTTTGAATTTTTTCTCTTTCCTTACTTTTTATTAGCAGTGTTGCCATTAGATTTAACAGAGTTAAGTTGGCTGCGACATAGAATTTCTTGCATGGGGACTGAATTCATGAATTCACTTGGTTTTCATGCATATTAAAGCCTTATTCATTGAATTTACTGTCTCTATACACATTATTATTTATAAGTTATCAAATTATCTACGCATAATCGCAGTAAAAGTCCACTTGTTATTTATGGAACTCAACCCTCAACACAGCCAAGTTAGATGTGCCAATAGACACATGCCTTGTTTGCCTTAGAGACCGGTTTATGCTGCACTCTCCATACATGATAGAGGCATCATGCACATCATGATATCACGATGATAACGTAGTTAGCAGCTGCGCTTGCATTTGCAGTTAATACAATTTATTATTTTTGCATTTATTTATGCAATTTTGCCTGATTTAAATAGCGCTCCCTGCCAATGGCAATAATTAAAAAGCCATAAAGGGAACCGAAGGTCACAGCCGGACATCGTGTTGTGGCCATTGTAAAGGTCAAAGCGTCAAGTGAGGCAGGTAAGACACGCTGCTGATGATGTCACAGTTGTTTTTTCTATATATTTATTATCGCAGCAAACAATGGTCTGGCGCCTGCTAGTGTGCCCAGCTAGTGTGCGAGCATCTTCATTTATCGTTTAATTGCAACTCGCCTGGTTCACCTTGCCCCTTGCATTGTTGCATTGCTGTTGCTGTTGTTGTTGTTGTTGCGGCTGCCGTTTTATGCTAATTGGCAGCAATGAATGCAAAGTAAACACACAATTTTCCTACAAAAGGCAACAAATTTGCGCACATTTCCACAGCGTGCAATAAATTAAAATCATCGATTCGACTCGGGCCGCGTGCGACTTTTATGCGCGCTTAAAACCGCGCGCGCCCGTTACTAACGATTTCGTCGCGTTCAATCGTTCTCTCTCACATTTTGGCAAATAATTTTAAAATTTATGGCAAACAAGTCGGAAAGGCTACAGTCGAGCTGACTCGACTGTGATATACCCGCTACAATTCTTCGGAAAAACACGTGCCAAATGTGAACAATGCGTTCTTGCTTTTTATTTCTTTCTGTCTCTAATTTGTTTTGCCTATGCAAGTTCCACTCGATTCTTATTGGATGTTGCCCATTGCTTTTATTACTTTGCAGTTATAAATTATATATGTTGCTGCTCAATGTCTCTTTCGATTCTAAGTGGCTTTAAATATACTAAAAATGTATTTTGAATTTTGTAACACACCATAAAATAAAAAAAAATATAAGATACAAAAAAAAATAAATATAATTCGCCGCGGCACCCAGGAGTTGAACTCCGGACCTCTCGCTTAACAGTCAACTACCATCACCACTCGACCACTGCATTTCTAACGCAATGGCCAATAAAATTGCACTATGAATATTTTCGGTGCACATCATTAAAAAAAAAAGTTGCCACATAATTTAAAAAAAAAGTTGCCACATAATTAAAAAAAGTTGTCTGCTGCTGGTGTTGAACTCGGGTACTAACATTAGGAAAAACCGACACAGGCACATGGCCACAAGGCAATACTATTTCTTGAATATCTTCCTTATTTATCGGCCGATCTTATTGAAACTTTCGCAACACGCCCGGATGGTGGTTTTTATCACATGGATAAAAAATGAATGCTGTAGAGCTATATTTGCAGCTATTATCGATTTATTATCGATTTTTGGGGGCGGATGGAGGCGTGGCAAAAATCCAAAATAAACTTGATCTGCGGGCATAATTAACACATATTGTCTCCAAATTTGGTAGCTCTAGCTCTTATAATAGCTGAGATCTAGGTTTTCATACGGACAGACAGACGGACAGACGGACAGACGGACAGACGGACAGACGGACAGACGGACAGACGGACAGACGGACATGGCTATATCGACTCGGCTGTTCATGCTGATTCAGAATATATATACTTTATGGGGTCGGAGATGTCTCCTTCTGCCTGTTACAAACATTTTCGGTTGGCACAAAGTTATAATACCCTTATACTCTTCGAGTAGCGGGTATAAAAATCGTGTTCAAATGCACTGCTGCTATCAATATTTTTACAAAGTACGATTTATTGTGCCATGTTTCATTGCTCTTGTTGCCCACTGTTTGTTTCTGTGTGTGTGTGTGTAGTTGAACGTAGCACAATTAATTGTTGTTTAATTGAATTTGCATAAATTACGCATGGATTTCAATTAAAATAGAAATTCCGCTGAGCCACGCTGGATTGTTGTATCAATTTTTGATTGAACATCAGATAAAACAACGATACAACAAGCAGGTGGAATGTGTAGCTTAATCACTTCCGGTTTGGGGCGTAGAAGGGGCGAGAGAGATCGAAACTACGAAATTTCTATGAAGTTGTGTGATTGATGAGGCGACTGAAATACATTACATACGTGTTGAAAACATTTTTGAAGGGGAAAATTAAACGAAACAAAATTTAACAAAATTATTCAATTATTTTGAACATTATGGTGGCTTAATTGCTGCTTCAACTTATAAGAAATTAATTATACACCCCCATTTAAATACTTAACAATTTAATCGCTCAATCAGCGCAGTCAGAATATTTAAATTCCTTTAAATATCTGTAAACAAGTGTAGGTTACTCAATACAAAAATATTTTCATAAGCAAAGGCGAACAAAAATTAAAAAAAAACAAGTGACAACACAAAAAAAAATCAAGTAAATAAAGCAAACACAAATATATACTAAATATGTAAATTCCAAACAGGCAAATCGACGAGGAACAATAACATTAAGCCGATGTCTCTTTACTCTTCTTTGATAATATTTTATATCAGGTGCATTTAATTAAAATTTTCACAAAAGTTTTCGTTAAGAAAACCTAATTATACATAGTAGTATGATGTTCATAAAATGTTAACAGCTTGTTTTAATAATTATAAACAGAAGATATAATAAGTTCAGTAGGTCTAAAGAGTTTCTAAGGCAGTTATACTAAATAACGATCTGTTTGGGCATGTGTAACAAGTTTTATCAAGAATAATCTTCGAGTTTAACAGAAAATCAAAAAATATTGGTTTGCTGAATTATTCCTGGAATCATCCTATATAAAAGCTGATTAAATGAAATACTGAGGGTCGCAATAAAGAAACAATGAATGAAAACATGAAAAGATATAACAGCAATAATTACACTGTCCCGTTTATATTTAATACTGAAATCGAAATACCCACATCAAGGGTATCGAAAATTGAGTTTATGACAAGCCAATAAAATGTAAATTTTGTGAGCAGCAACAGCAACAAAAACAACAATAATGTGCAGCAGCGACTAAACCGAAATACAAATAAACTAAAAAAAATAAGCCGGCCGCATAAATTAAGAGGAAAAAAACAAAAACAAACAATGAGGCGACACTAACGGCCGTGCTAATAAAAAAAAATGCTGCGTTGGGGGGGCCGGTTATAAGGGGCGTCTCATCGGCTGGGGGAGAGAATGTGTGTGAGAATGTTGTAGTAAAACATGTGTAGGCGTGAAATCGAGAGCGAAACGCAGCAGTGAAACGAAATGGAATGAAACGAACGACGGTTAATGCTGCCATTGCCGCCGTCTAATGGCAGCCGCACGCCAAACCAGTTACAGTTACAATTCGCTGACGTCGCGACGCAGCGTCGCTGCCGCAGCTGACTCACTGCGCAGGCGTGCGCGGTGCAGAGGCGCTCGGCTCTGCTGCTAATTGCGCGAGCCGCGTCTCGTGTGAGTGACACAAGCGATTAGCGCCGTCGTCGCAGTCGCCGCACAATTTACATGCAACTTTTGCTCTGCTTTTGCGGGTCGTTCACATTACCGTAGGTTGCGATCACACACTTGTCCCGTCGCATATCGTATCGTATTGTAACGTATCCCGCACGATATTCATCTTTAGCGCATATACGAAAATTAATTTAATTGTTTTTTTTATTTACCAAACGGAATGCAGTGTACTTTGCCTGCGTCGCGCTAATCGTTTCACATTCTTTACGATTTGTTTTCCTATTTCTTTTTTTCTCGAGTTACGCCTTAAAATAATTTAATGTGTATTTAATTTTTTGACTTTCGATTCGGAAATCAATTTTCGATTTACTACTGAATTTTAATGGCATCTAATGCACAAAGTAAGCGGATTTGGCCAACTAATTAACGATCGAATCTCGAGCGCGGCTTATCAGGGCAGGGCAGGGCGACAGTGCGACAGGGCGACAAGCTGCACACAAAGTGTCGCGTCGCGCCTTCAATTTCGAATGTGCGCCATTTATCAGTATCGCAGCCGTAAATCTTTATTTGCATGGCTGCACACTCACACACACACTGTCATAAATATTCACACACATACAGGCGAATATAGTGAGTGTTTGCCTTGAGCGAGGGCAGCTCTCTGAGTGCTAATAATTATGCAACTATTAGAGGGGGAGTTATTAAAGTTTCACAGCAGATATTATTTCATTAGGTTTTCTTAAGTTTTCCATGCAAATATCATAATATATTCTGCAGAAAATATTATAATATGTAGCAACAACTTTTTCATAGGGTTTATTCCGTTTTCTAGGCCATAAAAATTATATTTTGTGCAGTTAATAATATTATATCTATCAAATATTCATTGGATTTATTCCAGTTTTCAGGCGATTATCATTACATATTCTACAGTAAATAATATTGTATGATGCACATAAGGTTTTTTCAAGTTTTCCGAGCGATTATCATAACATATTCTATAGCACAGATCAAAATAGAACTAGTTAATCCACAGATACTTTTTCATAAGGTTTATGCAAGTTTTCTTGTTGATTACAGTAATATTTCATACAGTAAATACAGCACTATCGAGCAATTATTTTCTCCACTACTTCCCTACACACTTTACTACTAATTGAACCGCCCCCATTGATTAAGAGATATACAACCGATACATTTGTATGCATTTTATTTAAATAAAGCCACGAGGTTTTCTCGCATTGCCGCTCTTCATGTTTATTGCGTCTCTTCTTTTGCATACATTCTCATCAATCAACGTGCGGAAGGAGCGAAAGAGAGAGAGCGATAGAGAAAGAGACGCATGAGACACAGTTTTAAATCAACTTTAATTGAAATAAATTGTCATATCATTTGCACGCTCGGGAAAAATGGAAAAACGCTATGAACCGAAAACGAAAAATATGAGAAAGAAAAAAATGAAAATATTATGTGGGCCTACTACAGTACTTAATCTTCCATCCCTTAGACTTATCTGCGGGCGGCTCTCGAGTGCGCCGCTACTTAAAAATTCCCACAAATTGAAGCTATCAATCAAGCAAATTGAAAATATATTGAAATATTGCAGCATTACGGAAGAGAAGCCAAAACCACTGCCCCCTCCCTGACTTAATTGAAATGTAATAAAAGCCAGACGCCTAGAGGCCTCTCTAATTACGTGAAAGTAATTTTCGCTCTTCTCCACACTCCATAAAAATCATCTAATGGAAGCTTTTCTACAACCATTTTCAACCTTTAGATTGCTCAAAAAAACAAAAACAAACCAAGGAAAACATAATTCATAAAAGTCAGTCTTTATGACTTCGTCGGTTAGTATATGGCAGTATGTATCAGGCAAGATCCGTCATTGGATTGTGCAAAATAAATTTACCAACTTTGCGGTTAAGTGCGCACGCACAATGAAAAAACCACCTTAGTGGAGCTGCCCATGGTGCCATCCCTCCCCCTACTGACTGACCCACTGTACCTCTCCCTTTACTGCTTCAACCCCCCCCCCCCACCCCACCATACACATTTCCAGAGTTTAGTACCGACAGCAACAACAGCGATAACAATTTACGACCACGCTGTTTATGCAATTTATGTGCAATTTTTCAATTGTGATTGCCGTAAACCGGAAGAATTCCATAAGTACGACTTGCTGAGATACCCTGTAAATATAGAAATTGTCTGCTAGGGGATTTAACTAGAAGATAGTCAAATATCAGTTGGATAAATAAGCTACTTATGCGCCTAAAATATATTTAACATCACATATATCACATATGTCACATAGGCTCAAGATCAAACTGCTGCGTATGAAAATGAGCTTAATTTTAATGATTTCGCTCAATGTGACCCGTCTGTGCTACCCTGTATATATAGAAAATAACAGAAAAATATTTAGGGAACTCGCTAGATTTAACTTACTGGGTATTCCACAGTCCTTCTACTATAGCTTTCCCTGCGTAATCATCTTTCAGCTCTCGCACCGTAATTTAAGTCACAAAACTTTCAGAGAGCGACCCCCATTCCGCTTTCCACACTCATGTTGCATGCGTCCGTCTCATGTTGCATGTGTGAAATTAGCAAAATTTAGTTGTCAACGCTGTCGACGTCGCAAAACTCACTAAACTTTTAATTGCAATTAATTAGAATGACATCTGCAAATGTGCGACAACGCAATGCATGTGCAACAACGCGACATTGAGTGATTATATACGAAAACCCACTCAATTATAGAGCTTGAAATATGAAGTGTAATTAGCAATTGATTAAGTAGTTCTCTGCCTCGCTGTCACTCCACGTGCATTTTCGATGAGTAATCCTTCTGAATTTCCCAATTAAATTCCAATTTCACGTCAGATCTAAAAACCTCTCGTTAGTATTTTAATTATCTCAGTTTCTGATTAGCATAATTTAACGCCCGCCCAAGTTGTCGATAAAGCGATTTATTATATTGTAGGGGCGAACTAGTGTGTAGATAATAAAACTATACTTGAGTTTGTCGCGGATATTTATCTCGCCGAGCATCTGATTAAGTAGGCCATCATCTAGCGACCACTTCAAGCAGCTCGAGCTGCTTCTTATTCTGGCCACGAGTCGTACGAGTCGCCCAACATCAAAGCTAACGTCGTTTTATGAGACTGACATCATGCGAGAGTAGACAAACCGCTGGCGTTAGAGATGTTTATCTTCCGAAGCACACACACACACGTAGACTCATTTATCAACATCCAAATTGTGTGTGTGTGTGTGTGTGTGTGTGGTCAACTTCCTTATCAATCACATTTAGGCAAAACATTTGCATTTCAATGGGGGAAACACACCAAATACACATAGAAATTATGAAATATTATGCTATACTAGCTTATTTGCATAGGTATTATATTAAAATCTATATATATATAATTTTGCGCACTTAAAATTCGTGGGAAAATCTCGAAGAGCGCGCGAAACGTGTGAGGATCATATGAACAAGCGAATTTATACGATAATATATACTGATTATATATCGTCATATAAGCGGCGACTCAATAAGGTATCAACAAATTAGAAGACAGCAAGCTGACCCGCATTTCGAGCTATTAAATTACCAGACCTACGCCTCTCTACCCCGCTGTCTCCCTCTCCACCTCTCTTAAAACTGAAATCATGTAAACAATTTACGCGCATTATTCCGAAAAAGAAACACGAAAAAGCGTAGAAGGTAAAGTAAAGTCAACAAAAGGAAAAATATGAGGGAAACGAGAGTTTTGGGCACACGTGTGAACGCGACGTTTAACATATTTGCTTTATTGTCTATGTAAATAGGTAAACAAATCCCGGAATAGAGAGAGGAGAGAGAAAGAGAGGGAGAGGAGGGGACTAAACACGCGCCAACCAGAATTCGTCAAAAAAGTGCGGCTTCTGCTGCTTTCTTCTTCTTTCTTTCTAATTGAGAGTGAAAACAACGGGGCGAGTGTTGTCTGTGAAAATAGCTGTAAATGCTGTCAAGTGCAAACAGAGACAGCGAGAGAGAGCGACAAAGACAGTGGCAGAGACAGAGCAAGAGACAAACAAACAGCAACAAACACGGCGAATAGAGCTGCTGTTTTGTCCGTTTGCATTGTACAAATATTTATGGTCTGCACTGTGTCGCGGTGTCTCTCGCTGCTGATCTATGTGCACTTGAATACCCTGTAATTTTTTTTTAGTATTTTTTGTTTGCTTACCGGATAGAACATTCCTTGCGGAGGAAGAAAATATGCCCCGGAGCCCCACAGTTTGACGGCTTTATGTGTTTACAGTTGCGTCGCGAATTATATGCACAGCTGCCCCTTTGATAATTTCCAAACAAGCAAATTATACGAGGTGCGCGTGTGTGCGTGTGTGTGACTGTCTCTTCAGGGTTGTCTACACACTGCTTATAGGTGAGGAAGGGTAGTCACTCTTATTGTTTCACTGTATTTATAACTCGACGCATTTGTTGCTGTTTTATAACATTTATAGATCTCTTACAAGTTGAGTATTTTCTGTACGTTTGATTTTTTGGCACAATTTTTAAGGATTATTTTGAGTAAATTTCATTTGGGTTGCACAGCTCACGATTTGATTGATACTCGAACTGCACGAATATGAATGAATAATACAAGTGAAAATTATAAACACAAATTAACAGAGATCAAATCAAAAAAACCCATTAAACGTTTTCAAAATTTCACATTCAAATCGTAGATATAATGAGAGAAATTTCAAAATGATTTCGCCTTCATACACTGCCAAAATAAAAACTTAATATCTAGCTATACGTATGGCGGGTATATGAAAACAAAGAATTCCACAAATTTTACGATTTTTCACAATTTTCGAAACGCTTTCTGCGCAGTTTTCTCCATATGTATGCGCGAACGAATCCGATTTCGATTCCAATTCCGATTCCGATTAAGTTTGAGATCAAAAACGCGAAATAAACGTGAAATATTGTAAAACTTCAGACTTATTGTTGTTTAGGGGTTGCTCTTGCTTTAACTCTGTCTCTCTCGTTCACTCTCTCTCTCCCTCACTTCCTCTCTCTCGCTTCCACTCGCTCAGGGGCAAAGGATGTTGTTGGACGACGGCGGCTGCGACCGTGCCAAACGAAACGAAACGAAAACAGAAAATGCGCAAAAAGACAAAATGAAAACACAGCGCAAACGCGAGACAAAAGAGACCAAAGCAAAAAGCATAAGAGACAACGGCAAAAGCAGCAGCAGCAACAACAACCACGCGCTTTCCGCGCAGCAGAGGCAGCAGCAGCAGCCGCGCAGTTTCCAGTTGAATGAAATGATGTGTTTATAAAAATATATATACTATATAACGAATAGCAACGACAAAAAGAAACACAATTCCAATTGCGCTGCTGATGTTGCTGTTGTTGTTTTTTGCTTTTGCAGTTATTGGCTCTGCTTCATTTCTCGATACGTCTTCGCGGCATCTGCCACAAAGGCAACGCTTTGTCTGCGGCAAAAACGTTTTGCATTTTTGTGGCGCGTCGCAGTTGTTGTTGTTGTTGCTGCTGCTTTAGCTGGTTGCACTTTTTAGTTATGCGACGCGACAACGGCACATTACGCGCTCCCATCTCTCGCCTTCTCACACTCACACACTCTGTCACTGGCAGTCTTACGCTCTCGTACGGTACATCATCATCTGGCACACACATTTTATTTTCGTTGATTGAATGGCAAAGCCAAAGCGCAGCGCCGACAAGCAGCTGAGCGCGTTTGCATGTATTGGTGACTGTGAGAGAGTCGCTATGTGTGTGAGTTTGTTTGTGTGGATGCTGCTGCTGCTGCCCGCCGATGCCAGAGAGAATGTGAAAAATCGAATCAGAAAAAGAGGCATGCGATTTGCTCAGCGAATGGCTGGGCAAAAAGGACCCAAGGATAAACAAGGCGACGCAGCAGCCATGTGAAATGTAAACGAAAAAGCAGCCAAAAGTAGCGAGCACAAAAATGTGCGCAAAATAAATGGCAAAAGGCAAAAGAAGCAGAAGGTAAAAGGGGAAGGCGGCCCAAAACATGTGGCGCATTGAATGAATTCTCATCTATATATACGCACGCACACACACACACACGCGTACACGTACACGCACACGCTGCGTGCGTATGTATTTTTGTATGAGCAATGATGCTGCTGCTGCCAACGGACAAGCGGACGACAGGCAAACGCGAACGAAAGGGGAAGGCAGAACAGACAGGCACAAGAGAAATCACGTCCCTCGCGCCTGTCTGACTCTGTGTGACGTTGCTGCCGCTGCCGCTGCCGCTGCGGCATGGACACAGACGTGAAACGAAGGAAGGGAGCGAGGTACGGACGCAGGCCGAGAGAGATGGCATATATATTTATTTTTAACTTTTCATTTCATTTTGTATCTGTACGTTGCCGATTCCGATTTGTATAAGTACGCATTATTGTACGTGTTTCTACGGATGAGCATAGAAAAGTTCGCGTAGTTGTTTTTTTTTGTTGTCTCACTGCACTTTTGTCACAAATTTGGAAACACTTGACGTTTTGTTTTATTCGATTTAACTTGATTTTTCATTTGTTTCTCGTTTCTCGTTTTTTTTTCTGATTTTCTTATTTGGCATTTGCCGCCGCACACGGTTAATGCATCAGCACGTTGCGTTGTGAATTAATTCGATTGCTTGCGCGCCCCGTTCGTCTATTGAAAATCCAACACAACAAAAACAACGTGCAAGTTTTTCACTTTTTTTCTTTTTGCTGTTTTATTCACGTCTCCAACTCCCACGACTTGTTGAGAAGTAGTGAGCAAAGAAACAACTACAAATTTGGTAGGGAAATACGCGCGAAACGTTTTAAAAATTTTTACCGCAGCCAACAACCAAAGACGTCCGCACGCAACGAGAATTGAAATGCGAATGAGAGATGAAAAAGAGGAGCGCGACTGCCAGAGGATGGCAGCATTGGATGAGCGCGAGGAATGTGTTGTGCATTGCGCAAAATGAGAGATTGAGGATGTGAGAGCGTAAGAAACTGTGAGAGCGCGGCTGGCAGAGTGCGCTCGCGAGAGCGGCAAACGCGTTTTGCAACACTGAAACATTGAGTGCGCCAGTAACAGCGCGCAAAAATTAAATAATTTAATGTACAAAATTTTAATATAGAAAATGTAGTTAAAATAAATAGATTTTGAGTTGTTAATTTTAGTTAGACTTATTAGCAGCCAATTAGTTGTTTTTTTGTGCCAAACGCAGCCTAGAGCAGGCACATTTGGAGCTGAACATTAACAGCGCTGTTGGTTAACAGACACAGCTTAACAGTGCTATCGGCCAACTTATCGATAGCTGCATTTGCGCGCGCAGTTTGTTTTTTCAAAGTATATTAAAGTATTTGGAATAATAATGACAAAATAAAATCGAAAAAGTGCTTGTAAGAGAAATTATTAATGAATATATGAATATTCGGCTTATAGCAAAGCTGTTAGCGCTTTAAAAACGTTGGCTAACCTTTTTAAAGCAACTCTCAGTGCCAGCAAAAGTTTCGCCCACAAGTTGCACCCCCTGCACATGCACATATTTAATGCCATCAAAAAGTGAACTCTCCTGCTGCAACAGCCGCCCCCCGCAGGCACCTCCTACCATGCACATACACATGCGGCTGAACAAACAACGTCCTGTGGCTGACCAACCTCCCCCTCTCCCCCCTCGCTTGCACAGCCGACGACAAATCAAAAATGGCGCCACGGCGCAGGCAGTAAAACCAAATCAAAAGTGACATGCCTCATTTTCGGCTGCTCCGCTTGTCAAGATTGCATTAGCCCGGCCAGACCGAGCCGGCCGAGCCGCCCGACCGTATGTGGAAGCCAGTCAGCCGGGCAGCTGGGCTGAGACTAGGCTCCTGCACGCCGGGATAGGGACAAAAAGCATACAGGGCTTATTAAGCAGCAGCACGAGGAGGTGACAACGCCAGCGACACCCGGCAGAGAGCGACGCCGGCAGATTTGAAATGCAAATAGCCTCAGCATGCGAGCGAGAGAGAGAGAGAAATGGAGAGATGCCCCCCTCTCGCCACAGGCTGCAAAGTAGCAATTTTTGCACTCTGCGTTGAAGTGGCTGCATCCGTGGCTACAGCGAGACCGGGATCGGGAGCGGGCGCAGCAGGCAGGCGCAACTGCTGCCTGGCGAGCTCCCACTGCGTTATGGCTTGTTTTGGTTGTTTTGCGTGTACATGGACAGTTGGAAAGGAGAGGGGGGGGGTGGGGAGGGGAGCGGATTGCATAAATGCAAAAACCCGTGGAGCCGGCAACTTTTTAATCCCTGTTGGCCAGCAAATTGTCGCCTCAACTGGCAGGGGGAGGGGATGCGGACTGCTGCTAAGCTAAGCGGATTTGCAGCAGCAATGGCAAAGGCAACGGCAACGGCAACGGCAACCGATAAGTGCAGGCTATAAGCATATCAAAATAGATTTTGCTTAAATGCGACTGTAAGTATTGAAGAGCGAAAGCACCTGAAACGGAACTGATTGAATAATTAAGTGAGGCGGCTTAACAGTGGCGGGTAGAGCTTAGCCGCGATAGACGGCAGCAGCAGGCATAGCTTAACAGCGGCAAGCACAAATTGAAAGCAGCAGAGCCGAGCTTAACAGCAGCAGAACTGTGAGAGAGAGCCTAACAGCAGCGAGAGCAGCAGGCGATGCGGCACACGTAGCTTAACAGCTTCAAGCTATATCAGTAACAGCAACAGCTTAATAAAATTTACCCTGGCAGAACAACGGCATGCCGTAGTTAACAGCGTTGAGCGCAGCTTAACAATAAAAGGTACAACATAACAGCAACCGAAGCAGCGTAGCAGCCTAACATCATTATGCTAAACGTAACAGCTGCATGCGCAGCTTAACAGAAGCTGGCGCAGTGTAACAGCAACAAGCTCAGCTTAACTGGAGCAGGCATAACAGAAAGAGGCAGCCTAACAGCTCGCAATGACGTTTAACAGCTGCTGTGCCGGCATAACAGTTGCCCTGCTCTGCTGTCACTTAACATAGCACGGCCGGCCTCAAGCAAACTGTTTAAGCTTTGCTTTTGCTACGAAATTACAAAGATAAATAAGCGGAAGCGAAAAGGTCCGCGTAATAAGCTTGTTTCTACAACTATTTTTAGCCGCTGCCAAATACAATCTGTAAGCGCTGCAGGCAGCGCAGTGAACCGCGCAAACCTGAGAAAACTAACACTGCCTGCGCGGCGGATGGCCCCAGGGGGCGGGCGGGCAGAGCGAGAGAGCAAGTTGATATATGTCGCTGCGCAGCGCGATGCGGCCGGGGCAGAGTGCGGCCAACAAACCGCAAACAATAACAAACGATGGGCAAGGCGAAACACAAACACAAACAAAGGCGAAACAGACGCTGCCAGCTGCCTCTGCTGCTGCTGCTGCCTGCCTGACGACGCCTACGAAATGGCTACAAGGAGCAGCACGAAATGACAAGCAGAGTGAGTGCGGGGGAGTGGGCAGGTGCTGGGTGTGGCGTGGGGGCGTGCCATTTGGAAGGAAAAAGGATTTATGATGCTTGTTATCGCGCAGCCAGAACGACGCGAGGCGACGCGACGCAAGGCAAACGATGACAAAAGGTGACCGGCAAGCACAGCAGCAGCTCAGGAAGGAGTAGAGAGAGGGGTAGCGGGGCGTGGGGCAGAGAGAGAATGTGTGCGTGGGGAGCAAGGAACAGGCATAAGAGCAGCAGCTGCGGCAATGGCGCGTAACGCAGATAAAATCTGCGCAAACAAAAAGCATTGCATACTTTTCGGCTGCCTCATAAAACGCACACACGAGAAACATGTGTTCATTCATTTGTAGCTAAATTGTTGTTGTTGCCTTTCTGCTTGCTGCCTGCTTTCGGCCCGGATAGCAAGAGCAGGCCTAATCGCAAGTTTGTGGCACAGGTGAAACTGGCCCCGTCACGCCGCCCAATGATGCGTCGTGTGTCGCGCATAAAATTTACATTAATTAAATTTCATAATAGGCAGCCGATCCCCTAATTAAAAACCAACTCGGTAAAATAAACCAAAAACGAAAGCAAAAAGCAAAAACGCCAAAAATGTGTTTGAAGCAAAAGTTGGCCATTAAGGCCGCCTAACAGTATCTATTAGAAGCCAGCGCGAACACGGCTAAATTAGTCAATAAATTAAGGCTGTCGGCAGGGGCAAGAAGTGGGCGGAGCAGCTGGGGAAGGGCAGCCAGGGGCAGTGCGCAGCGCGTGGTCGCCGCCCAAGACTTGTCGGGCCAATTGGGCAGCTCTCTTGGCCCACTCAGCTCTCTCTCTCTCTGTCTTTCTGTCCCTCGCTGCTGCTCGCCAGCATAACGAGCCGAAAACATTGAAAAATCCATTCATTAAAATGGCAAAACGTGGCAGAAAATTTATGGCCGCCTGCGAAGACGTCGTCTCGAGTGGCAACGCCTGGACAGGTAAGCGGCGCCTTGAAGTGCTGCCTCCACATCGAGACGCACTGCAAGTGACAGCGAGAAGAGTGTGTATTAAATTCAGAAAGGAAAAAACAATTGGAAAAGCTCCTTAAACACATTAAAGCTGACTGGAAAGCTTTAATCTCACTTAAGGCACATTTAATATCCTTAAACGCGCACTTGTAGCTGTTTATGAGCTATTGCTTATTGGGACGAAACTTAATCGAGCTGTCAAAGCTTTTAAAGCACATTAAGGCTGCTTAAGAAAGCTTTATGTACCATAAAGTTACTGTAACAGGCTCAAGCTGCCTCAGACGTAAGCGCATGTTGTTCTTGAAGCACACGAAAGCTGCATTTAAAGCTTTAAGCACATTTAAGCTTCAGGAAGAGCTTAAATCTCATTTAATCATCTCACTTGCACTCTTTCAGCTGTTTTTGGAGGAAATGTTTCTTGAGCACACGCGCTGCAGCTAATTGAGGATTATTGAGGATTTATTTGAGCTAGGAAAGCTCATAAAGTACATTAAGCTGCCACTCAAGCGCTGAAAGCACATTAAAGCTTACCAAAGGCACGCTCGTGCAGCGGGCCACAAAGCGTACAGTCTGCACTTCATTTAATCTCTCCAAGCGCCTAAAGCACTTTGAAGCTGTCACAAAGCTCATTAAAGCTTGTCAGCTATAGTCTGGCAGGCTGGGCAAAGCTCATTAAAGCTTGCCAGCTACAGCGTGGAAGGCTGCGCTTGGCTGCTTGAGGTTACGCGCCGCAGTTCAATGCGCTGCTCCGCTTGCACTCAATTATAATTTGCTCAGACAGACAGAGAGAGAGTGAGAGAGAGAGAGAGAGGCAGACAAACGACACACACGGGCGGGGAGGCCCAAGTCACCTCCCAAGGGGGAGGGGCAGGGCTGAGGGCGTACCTCTGCGTCGAGCCATTAGCAAAGAGCAACAGCCTCAAATACGTGTGGCTACACATAAAGATGTGTGTGAATGCGGGCGGTTACAGGGCGGATGCGGGGGCGGGGGCGGCGGCGCGCCAAAAAGTGTGCAACATTTGCAAAAGTTAAAAGCATTTGTCGGTTTATCAGACGCCCAAATACACACAGCACACGCATAGACATAGCCTATGCCACATAGCAGCGCGCCTAAAAGTCTGCAACGTTTTTCTTGCTGCTTTCATACAGCAAGTTCCTTTCACTCACTCGTTTCATTTCATTTGGTTATGAGTTTTGGATTTGGTTTCAGCCTCGCTCCCGCGTACACCCTTCCCTTCCCTCTACCTGCTGCCCGGCTGTCAGCGCCTATCTAAATGTAATAGACCCGAATCTCTCCCTCTCTCACTCTCCCTCTCTGTGTGTGTTTGCGGGTCGCATCGATAGCAAAGCCTGTGCAGAGCGTGATTATTCAACAAGCAGCTCAGAGTAGGGAGAGGGGTGAGTGCAGGGAAGGGGGGAAAATAGGTATTATTATTGTCCACTGCCTCAAAGCGAATTTTCGTGTGCTCGAGATTAGCTTAAGAGTTTGGAAAATGCACAGTAAATATATTGCTCAGTATTAACTGAACAAAAAAGCGTATTAAATTTTTAATCAATTCTGCAGTATTTGTGGCCAGGCATAGCACAAGTTTATTTATAAGAAATAAATTGCATTAGCTTTGTATTCGCATCTTTATATCAGAGATCTTACTTTTGATTGTCTTTCAATTTGATTTCAGTTTAAAACTTTTCAAAGCATTTCGCTCGCATTTCTCTTGCCACAATGTTCTGCTACCATTATTACCTATAAAAGCCAGGACAAGCTCGAGGGCAGCCTAGCCCAATACCGTTGCAGTATTCCGCAGCGTGAAACTTATTATATTTGACTAAAATCCACTGAGAAAATATAAAAAGATATAATAAAATTCAATTGCGAACTTTGGCGTGCGGCAAATGAAAACAAAATAATGAATATACTACGCCATACATACACAAGCCTACACACACTGTCACACATTCTCACACACACACACACTGTCGCACACTCTCGCACACACACTTACCGCAAAAGACGCCGAAAAACTTGGCAAGCTCTTCGTGCCACAGACTTTTGGCCATAAGAAAACATAACTAGGGGCGAGCGGAGTAGTGCGCTCTCTTTCCCTCTCCCTCTCTCTCCCTGTCTCTCTCTCTCTATCCTTCTTGCAGTAAGCTCGCTGTCTCTTTCGTTGCGCGAAGCCTGCAGCAAACACATGTCAAATGCGCTTTTTAAAAACAAGTTTTTCCTTCTAGCGTAAAGTTGCAGTGTGGCAGGGCGGGATACGGTGTGGCGGGGGAGGGAGGGGGCTAACTGCTTATCTCGACAAAAAGCCAAAAATGTAAGGCAGTCAGGCGGCGTTTGGGGGCGTGGCTGCCGTTGCACTAATGGTGCCAAGCAACCGGAAATGCCGCCATGCATGTCTGCTTCTATTTGAACAAAATAGAGGCTGTGTATCGCCGTGCTCCAGAGTGTGCGTGTGTGTGTGTGTGTGTGTGTGCAGATCTTGATTGCCTTTTGCTATAAACGAAATTTATAAGAGCTTTCCTTCCTACCACCCCCCTGCCCCTGTCCACTCTCTACCTACCGCCTGCTTGGCTTGGCTTGTCTCGACTTGACTTGGCCTTCGTTTTTGCTATGATAATTTCCGCAGTTTCTGTATTATATAAAACAAGTGCAGTTGCCATTTTGATTTGATGGCCGAGTTTCTTCAGCTACTTGCTCCGCTTACTTCGCAATCAGAGATACGAGCAGGAAGAGGAAGGCAGAGATAGGGTGTGGAGAGATAGAGGGAGATGAAGGCAGCTGAGAACGTGATGTGTGCCGCGTGCGAAATGCGAATTGGAATTGACATTTTGGCCAATGGCCAACGACATGCTTTGGTGAGATGATGGCACACACACATACACTGGCGCACCCATATACTTGCACACACCCATAGCCAGCTGAGTCGTTATGCAAGCAGTTTTTTGACATCTGCTATGGACAGCAGCCTTATTTATTGAAGCTACTTTTTGTTGGCTTTAATTATATAGCTAGTTGATTTATTTTTGTTTAATTTCTTATATAGTAGTTGCTTGAAAGTGCTGGCTGAAAAAAACTGTTTATCATACTGTAATATATCTTTTTTCAGTTACTAATTGAAAGACTTCAAAAAGGATTTTTCTTTGCCGCTAATTAAATTAAAAAGCGTAGCATACTTTTCAGCGCACAGGTTTATTCACAGCGTATAGGTCAAACAACACACAGCACACACATGCAGGCTAGCATGATACCCCAAACATGCCCGTATCGCTGCTGCTCTACCCCCGCCTCCCCCCGCACCCAACAAAGTGTGAAGCGCTGCGTGTTAATTGAATTTTGCAGGCAGGCGCGAGCGCGCGAATCGCAAAGTGTTTCTAGTTTGTTGTTCAGCATTGTTGTTGGCTTTGGGCTGGTCGCTTCGCTGCTTATCCAATTTTAGTGTTTTTGTTTTTTTTTTTTTTGGCGCGCAGCATTAGCTGCGAAAAGTTGCCCGTTAATGGGCTGCACGCTACAATTGCCGTGGGCAAAGTGTGTGTTGGGATGTGTGGGAGGGGGAAGGGTGGGGGGAGTAGGTGCGGGAATTCGCCGCAGTCGCTTAGCAATGCTGTGGGAGCGCAGCCTCTGTTGTTGATTTGAATTGTGATGGCAGGCGGCGACGCCATGTTTGTTTTTGGCCTCTGTATCTCTCCCTCTCTCTCCCTCACTCTCTCGCTCTCGGTTACTGCCCCTGCCCTGCCTGGCCCGTTGTTTGATTGCGTAAATGGCAGCGCTGTCGGCTACGTTTTTGCGGCCTCCGCCCACGACAGCGTCAACAGAACTTTGCACTTTAGAATGGCAATTGCAATGCCGGCAACGGCAACGGCAACGGCTCTGGCACCGGCTCCGACTGCGCCGGAAGTCAATAAAAGTTGGCCTATTCCGCAAACGGCGAACGCAACGAGGCAGAGAGTTCTCTCGATTTTTTTTTTCAGCTCAGGCAACTGCAACGGGTCAACGGTTAAGGGTAACCGAATTAACGTAGATCAGTTTTCCACTAGAAATTCCCAAAAAGTGCAGAAAACTGAACTTTGCAGACAGCAAGCGAGGTATGCGTATTTCTCGACTGGATTTAATAAGCTCTACACACCTTAAAGCAGACAAAACTCTAGTGACAGTGTCTAACTTGCATACGCATAAACAAAATTACTTAATTTATGTATTTACTTAAAAAACTAATAATTTTCAAATAAAATCCTGCAGCAAACACAAAATTAGCTGCGCAATTAAAATTTCCCTATTTTTTGGGATTTCTTAGCATTAAAAGTACTTCAATATAAAATTCCTGAAACTTCGTTCTCGAATTACACAGCAAGCGCCATCTATGTCACAAAAAAAGCGAAAAGCGCCCACTGCATGACGAACATTGCGCAAAGCGCTGCAGAACATTCGAGAGCTTTGGCGCTCTGGCGGCGCTCACTGGCAGCAGTGGCGCCACCTGGCAACAGTAAAGCCTAGCAAAATTATGTGAAACCAAAGCACAGGAGCTTAGAAAGCTCCACACATGCAACAGGCTGCACAGGAAACCTAACGGTAAATTAAGTAATGCAAAAAAATACAGTTATAACAAGAATAAAAAAATATAAAAAAACAAAAGTAAATTAAAAAAAAAAAAAAAAAGAAACGCACCCAAATATCCATGTTCAGCTGTTGCCACTCCACGTTCAGCTCCTCGTTCATGTGACAACAACGATAGAATATTTTCCAATTTCCCGTAATCGAGGCACGACGCGTTTCCAGATCATGCTGCTGATAGGCCAAAGGCCAATCGTTATCCAAATGGTAAATAGACATTTTAGACACAACACAAGCAAACACAAACACTTTGCAAACAATTTTAAAATAATTGAATATTAAAAAATTATTAATTAAATACAAAACGAAAAAAATTAAAGCAACACCTCAAGCTGCTTGCGGCTTCACTGAGATTTATAACTAAACTGAGAAGTCATTCCGTTGAAAATTGGCAGCAAGGCGAGGTAAGTTCGTCGCGCAGTGGAGCTAAGTACTCAGAGTGCAGAGAGAGAGAGAGAGAGTGACGTAGGCGGCGCAGTGCTCTGAGATGCTAAGTGTGCTAAGTTCGCCGCATTGCACTACGCCAGAGAGAGGAGAAAAAAGCAGTTGGTATTTTTCGACTTGCAAATTTCCCTCTCTCCTACGGCCGAGTGACATAGCAAACAGGATACTAGCGCCAGGCGTTAAGTCAGATACAAATTAAATGAATTTGCAGTTTTTTGTTGTTTATTATACTTTAATCTAGAATCATTAAAAAAACTCACCTGTCGCTGATGAAATTCCATAGCCGTGCCGGCATTCAGCTCCACCGCAGACATTTGCCCAAATTTTTGTTGTGTTTTTTTTCGCGTAGAACAAGAGTACGTTTAAAATTCTAATTGTTTTTTTTTTGACACTCTCTCACTCACTAATACTATTACGCACTCAGTAGCCGTTTGTAGTTTGGCTGCCTGGTGCGGCGAATTCGCCGTTTCGTTGTGCGTCTAATTGAATTCGTCGTCCGCAGCAGCAGAAAGAGCGCGTCTCTTGCTTGTTGCTTTTGTTGTGACTGTACGTGAGCACCATGCACCACGCTGCTCTCCGTCTAACTCAAACTGTGCTGCTTCCTCTGGACACTGAATAAACCTTTGATTTTTAAGTATCCCATTTACAGTTGCGAACTGGGCGTCATCTCTTGTCTGTGTTTATTAAGCTGAAAGCAGAGCGAAACCGAAAAGAAAATTGTATTATTATTGCTTAAGAATAACGCTACGTGACAGTTGCCATCAGGCTTTGATCAACTAGACACGATATTTATGTGTGTGTGAATGTGTGCGCTGTGGAGTGAGCGAGATAGAGAGTGTGGAGTGTGGTTCATGCTCGCATCGAAGTAGTTTCAAGGGTATTTAAGCTCGAACCCGACGTATAAATGTTATGGTATGCTATTCTAGAATATTAACTATCTCTATTTCTCTATCTCTCTCTCTCTCTCTCTCTCTGTGTCTTTGTTTATCTCAAGAAAACTAGCTGACAACACGTTCTCACATATTTACTGTGTTAATTCAAGTGCATAAATTCGCATTTTGCTCTGCTTCTACACATAAATAATATAGAGGGTATCTGTGTGAGTGTGTGCGTGTGTGCATGCACATGATATTTGCTGCGACCTATTGGCCAACTGGGAAACTGATGGCATCCTAAGTGAATTTCGATTGATTTTCCCTGGATTTTTTAGATTGCTCTGTCAGGTACGGTGCGAGGTGTGCGGAGGGGGGAGGGAGAAGGCACAGGTGCGACCAGAATGTTGAGATTTTTGTGTCGCAACGAATATTCCGAATTGCGAAAGTTAATAAGGGCAGATTGGCATGCGGATTGTTAAGCGGCCTGTACGGCGCTTCCGACTTGCAAATATTTGTGTGTCTGTGTGTGTAGGGGAATGTGTGTGCCTACGTGTGTGTGTGTGTGGGTCTGCTGGGCGCTTCCGCTTACCCAAATATTGAAATTGAAATGGAAATGGGCAAATTATGAAAAAGGCAGCGCAGCTAAATCAATTTGACCTGCCCAAAACTAATCAGAGATTTTATTTTTGGCAGAAAACGAAATAAATTGTAGGAGGAAAAAAATTATAATAGACTTGATATGGTATAATAATAATTTTTTGGATTGTATAAGGTTTTGCCTTATAATGTCTAATATCGTACATGTGCACGAAATGTACAGCCCTGCGTGATTTCGTATATATCTTACATGTTTACTAAGCGATCATGATTAAATTTGCAGAAATTATTTTATTTGTGCTAATTCTTGTATACAGCAAAAATAAACTTTCTAACTTTGTAATTACACCTTAAAATCGATCTTTAATGATTTAGAAGTGCAAAGAGAGCGTTCTAAAATACTCTGTAAGTCACAGCCAGACATAAGAGATAATATCATAAAATTTGTTAGTTCTAACTTTTCTGGTTACAGAGATCCCGGCGTTCATACAGACAGAATACATTCAAATTGCAATGCCTAATGCATTTTTTTAAGTTATAGCACAAGTTTAAGCAATATCCACAGATGTCTTAAACACAATTGGCAATTCCAATAAATGCAGCACGAACAAGTAGCTCAACTTATTGTTATAGAGATTGATATCTGAGCTTGTTACAATCCCCACACAAGCTTAAACTATGCAAATCGCATGCACTTGTGTAAAAGTAGAGAAAAACCCTTGTAAATCTCTTGCCAATTTAAATACATGTGTAAGCGACTGTGTGTGCGTGTGTGTTTCAAGTAAGTTTTTCCTGTTCCCCCACGAACCCTTATCGTACTTATCTTTATGTGTATTTGTAATAGAATGTGTGCTACGCTGCGCGTGTGTATGCACAACATAACTTTGTCTTAGCCAATAGCCATTAGTAGTGCATTTCCATTTGTTACCACACACATACACAGACAGAAAGAGAGAGAGAGAGAGGGGGAGGGAGAGAGAGGGCTTTAATGGTCATTGCAGCAGTTTCGCTTTTGCCTGTGTTTCGTTTAACCAATTTCCATTTGCGATGTGGAGACATCTGGCAGCAAAGTTAACGCTCTTCTACACACAACGTCTACACCTGTTAGGGGAGGGCGAGGCAGGAGGTGTGAGGCGAGGCGTGGGGTCTTCCCAAAATGGCAAACGGAAAGGAAATTGTGCATATTTCACTTAACTTTCACGCTGAAATGGCAACAGCAGCAGCAAAAAGGTACAACCAGTCGGTTAGCCAGCAAATATTTGTAAAATCAAAAGGTCTGATTTGCTGCCTGCCCCCCTCTACCTCGCACTCTCCGTACCTCGGCTGCCCCTTCCTCCACGCGTCACGTGCCCTTGCGACCTGAGCTTATAAAACGTTAAGTGTAAATAAATTATTAGCGGGGCGTCAAGCCGTGTGTTTCCTCTGTGTGTTAACCCTTAGCCAGGCAGCAGCTGCGAGGGCTGTACAGTAAGTTGGGCACATGTGCGAGAGATAAGTGTGTGGTAAAAAATCGTTAACGATATTATTTTCTGCATATTTCGATGATTTTCTTGCTTCAGAAATGTTTTGAATATTTTTCAACACTATTGCAATTAAAATACTTGAGTTGAGCATTAATGCTATATAAATTGAGGAATTTAGGGAGCTTAACTACACGATATATTCCGTAATTACAATGATTTTGATACAAAGAAATCGAAAAATGTGAAAAATGCGGAGAGGTGTTCCCTTCGCCCTTGACTTATCGAGCACAAACGACATGGAAAAACCATAGAAAATCGATATATATCTTTCTGTGCGCTTTTGCTAAGCAAAAAGTTGCTGAATTTAAACACAACGCAACGCGCAACCCTCGCGCTGTGTAGCCCTTGCCTTGGGGCCTGGCAAAAATGTGCCATGTTTGCCAACATGCAGCGAGTAACGAGACAATTACCGCTGGGAACGCCGACGGGGGCGGCAGCAGGAGCAGGCTGCTGGCCAAACATGCAACTTTGAACAGCTACACACACACACACATACAGCCAGAGAGAGAGAGAGAGACACGCACACACATGGAACGGGCTGCGATGAATGTGTGCCGACACTGAATGGCAAAACTAAAGCATACATTTCAGCGCAAAGTTGCTGCTGCCTGCCTGCCTGCCTGTCTGCCTTCTTTCGGTGCCGTGGGAGTGCGTGGGCGTGGCTCTGTGGCACTGCGGCCAATGTCTGCGTAGACAACGTGTTAAGCTTCAGTGGTTTGCCATTGCAAATGGGACACATTAGCAATGTTGCAAGTTGCAGCCGAAAGGCAGGACTCAAGTGGAACAGCAGCAGCAGCAGCAGCGGCAGCAAAACGTGTCACGAGACTGGTTTGGCTGGTGGCATCGAGAGGCAAGGCAACACGCCTTGACAGCAGCAGCAGCCTGCCTTCGTCTGATGCCTTTGCCATGTGGCATGTGGCATGTGCCAAATGTGTCAGTTGCCGCCGTTTTTTGGGGCCAGCTGTGAGTTTTGGGCCGGCGAATTGCTTCATTTTTCCTCGCATTCGACAAATTAGTTGACATTTCTTATCATTTTTGTGTCAAATGAATGTCTAATGCGTGTGTATTTACTCAAATGTGTGTTTGCGCACTCACACACAGTTACACTCACGCACTCAACCGCAGCCAGCCCGAAAGGCAACCGGCTAGAAAAGCTCGACTTGCCGACTGCGAATGACGCTGCAAATGTGTGAAATGAGATTAAAAAGCAGTCTTTGTATATTTTTCTCTCTCTCCCTCGTTCGCTCTGTCTCTGCCGCCCTTTCTCTCATTTCTTCTGCTTCTCTAGCATGACTTTTCTTTCCTCTCTCCCACTCTAATGACTTCATTCGCTTCTTTTGCCTTTTCTATTTGCTCATACCCTTCAATCATTGAAGTGGTTCGAAAAAAGGGTATACTAAGCTTGTGCAAATGTTTGCAACAGGCAGCAAGAGGCGTGTCACACAGCAGAAAGTATATAAATTCCTATATAGCGTTACTCTTTCATTTTTCTGTTTGTTTGAACACAGAGATCTCGGCTGTTAAAAAAGCTAGGGACATAAAATTTGACATAAAGGTTGCTGCATACCCTACGTTTGTGAAGCTTATTTCATATATTGGCCGCCACGCCCAGCGCCCACGCTAGACGGTATTTTGCGATTATTATGCAGAGCATTTGAAGCGGGACTTGCTGCCTTGGCAAACATATAGGTCAATATTATATACACATGTGCTACATGTGCTTAAAAAAGATACCGCATAATATAGACAGTTGTTTTTGAAGTATGATTAAGCTGGGTATCCTGCCGTCGGGTATTTGCGCTTATTGCTCGCGGCGTTTCACCTTAATTTTATGCATTTGAAAACACTTTAAAGAGTTATTGAAACTTGAGCAAGGACGCGTGTTTTTTGTAAGTTTCGGTGAACTTTGCTGCCCGCGCTGGCGTCGACTGAGGCAGCGACGTCGTCACGTTGACGTCGTCTGTTTGTTTTGCGCAAAAAAGTTTCATGTGCTTGTTTGTTTGTTGCTTTGTTTGTTTGCTTTGCTTTGTGCTGTTTGCTCTGCTAAAAACTCTTCAGCAGCGCCCAAGGCAGCAGCAACAACAACAATTACAATAGCAACAAATACAACAACAAAAACAAAAGGTTGCCCTGTCACGCGTAAAATATTTCTTAGAATTTCCACCATGCCGTATGCATTCAACGTGACTTTAAGCACTTACACGGGCTCACACACACACACACAGCTACAACTACTAATACAAATACGCAGCAGCACAACTGTACACGCACTGCACACGCACACACATACACACCCACACCCCCACAGACCTTCACACAATCATATTTTTCATTTTGGCAACAATAGCACGCAGTGAATAGCGGCAAGTTCATGTTTTGGTCTGGCTTCAATGCAATTGCTACCCTACAGGCAGCTGCAAAGCGGCTATGCTAGTTACAGTGGTGTCTACAAATATTCCACGCATTAGTCTGGCTTTAAAATCGTAACAAAAGCAATCATAATTAATCACTTTTTGCTAGATATTTTGTTAACAAACATTTTACAACACAGCTTAAAAAAGTTTGCGCCTGAAAGTCCACTATATAATTTTCTTCGCAGCGTATTTGGCAGTCAGGCACACTCTGATCTTGTTGTTGCGTTTGCTTTATGATTTTTAATATGGCAACTGCAGAACTCGTAAATATTTTGCGCGGCAAAATGTTGCATGCTTTGCTCAGCTCAGCTCGGTTTGTTTGCCTGCTTAAACACACACGCATTATACAATTTCATGTTTGCACACTCCCGCACACACACACACAGCTATTGACAACTAGCCGTGGCAAGAACAACAGCAGCAGCTACCACGCCCCGGCACACGCTCGCCCACCCGTTGAGCTGAGCTTCAGCTCAGCTGGCAATTTCCTGGCAGCATTTTTCTACACTTTACGAGACATATATTTCTCGTTGCTGCTGTTGTTATTGTTATTTCTTCTGCGACCGTTGCTGTTGTTGCGATTTTTCTTGGTTTTATCGTCGTGGCTTTTGATGCTGAAAAATTGTTGCTTTGCTTGCCTTGCGACGCAACATTGTTGTTCTTGTCGCTGCCACTGTTGCTGCAGATATTAAATATTTTTTATGGCCACTTTAAAAGTTTGCACAACATTTCAGTTTCAATAGGCCCGCGCAGCAAATGCTTAATCAAATTGAATGGAAAAGACCCAGACAGACAGTTAAAGTTTATGCTGGATTTAATAGTACTTATGGCAAAACAAATCAACGTGTTAAGCTGACAAGTTGAATATGGAAATGATATTTCCAAGGCGCTCTTAAAAGCAGGCAACGTCTTGCTCTAATATTGCACTGCAATTTGGTCCTTTAATTTTGGCATGCAGCTGAAAGTAGGCAACGTTTATTTTTATATTACAATGCAATTAAGTACCTTAATTTTAACTTACAGCTAAAAGTAGGCAACGTTTTGCTTTAATATTGCAATACAATTTAATCCCTTAATTTTGGCATGCAGTTAAAAGTAGGCAACGTTTTTCTTTAAAATTGCATTTCAATTTGATCCTTTAATTTTGGAATACCTCTGCAAGTAGGCAACGTTTTTTGATTGAATTTAACTTTTTGCTTTTAAAAACAAGTTAAAAACAATTAATACAAAAGATGCCGGGTACACTGTGCACGGCTACGGCAACTCGTGCGATTCTCTCTGTCAATCTGCTGCGTCATCTGCCCCGCCCCCGTCCCCCCCTTATTCTCTGCTCGACTTGGCCCATTGTTATGCTTTGGGCTTTTGTCTTGATTGGAAATATTTCGCATGGGAATTGCACGATATAAAAGAAAAGCAAGGCAATTTATATATTGTAAATATACGCTTTAAGCATAAATTACTTTGGCAATTCGTTTCTGCGAATATTGCATCGATTTCGCTTCGTTTCGCACCTGGCATTTTCTAATTTAGCCGCAAATATTTGCGTTAGCCAAATACCTTGCCAACTGCATCAACTTTGGTCATTAAACATTTGTTTGCGCATCAAATTAAACGCCAGGCCAGACCGCGCCGGGCCAAAAGCCTCGCTTCCTCCCACACACACTCACACGCACACATACACACTCATCCATCCACTCTCACTCACGCGCGCTCTCGCTCTCTTGCTTTTACCGCCGTCACTTACTCACACCGTAAAGTCTGCGGCCGTACTGAGCGGCAGCAGCGTCAGCGTCAGCGCCAGCAGCAGCAGCAGCAGCCTCAGCCTAAGCCGTATAACAGTTTATGCTGCTGTCATACACGCGGCGGGCTCTCTCTTTAGCCAGCGCGGCACTTGCGCTCTTCGCTGTCTTCGTTTTGTTTACATTTATCCAACAGTGTAACATAAAATGCAACTTGTTTTCTCGCCTGTCGTTGCGATTTATCAATTGTTGCTTAAACCCTGCGTGCTTTTTTTTTATATGTCACTTGCTTGACCTTCAATTCAGTATTCCACAAGCCAACGTTGTGTCTGACATTGAAATAGTGTGAGTTTTGTGGCTTAATTGCTTTTGTTTACCCGAGAGCTCAATTAGTGTAGTTGTTGTTATTCTCGTTGCGTGTGTGATGGAACTGTAAAGCGAACGGAATCGACACTGTGATTGAGCCTGTGATTTATGCACTGCCGCAGGGGGAGGCAGCCTGCCTGCTGCATATTGTAGCATACTTTTAGGCATGCTGAGTTTTATTGACATTTTGTTTGGTTTGGTTGGCTTAGTGAGTGTATTTGGCTTTTTAATGGCCAAATTCAATAAGTTAAAATTTGTCAAAAAATTTAAATTGGATTTTCGCCAATGATATGATGGTGATTATTAAGCCGCGGCAGCTTCTAGGCCAAAATGAGCCATTTTAAATGCAAATTTCGTACAAAAACTCGACCTCTTGGCCGCTCGGACTACAAAGGTCGCTAGGCACTTCGTGTGTGTGTGTGTGTGCGTGTGTTGACAAAAGCAAAAATAATTTAAATATTACGTAGGGTAGGAATATTACATGCGGCTAGCCGGCATATCAGAAACAACAAAAGCCTTGTGCGACTATGAAAGCCGACAAAAACACATGTCACATTTTTGTGTAAAAGTTTTCCTCGGGAAAATCTCGGGACAGTTTTGGGACACACACACACACACAGAGGGAGAACGATGCTATTCAAGGATTTTATTTTGCATAAACAAGGACAGCACGAGCCGAGGAGCTGCAAAAAATATGCAAATACATTTACGTAGCAGTAGTTGTAGTAGCCCAAAGGACATAAGTGACGACAATTTGCCAGCAAGAGTACACAACTACACACACACACACACACACGTGCACTTGTGTGACGGATGTGTGTGTGGCCTTTGCTCATTTGAATTTCACATTTGCATAACGAATGTGAATTGCACCTCATCGGAAAGCTGCCATCGATCATCAACGTTAACCACATTGGAGGAATAACCGCAGTCGTAGTCATTAAACCATGTAGAATGTATTTAGAGAAGGCAAAGGCGAAGAGTGCTTCAAAAAAGCGTTTTAATTGAGCCGCTGCAGCACTCGACAGTTCAATAAGTTTTCAAGAGAACGCAGCAGCAAAGAGAAGCCAAAAAAGCTAAAAGCAAAACGACTCAAGCTGCACAGCCGAAACTTGAATACTCTAGAAGCAAAACTTTTGATATTTAGCTTAGAATAAAAAACAAGTCTCAAAGGCGTAAAGATTTTCGCAAAGATTTCCCAAAAGAAACCGGTAAAACACACGTAACTGCATTCCCAACCATATTTTCCATGCATTTCCTTTTTGAACTACTGCGCTGCATAATGAGCCACAATAAATCCACTTCGCTTGGAAATGCCAGCCACATTTCAAGTTATTTGCTTGAAATTTTCGTTTACCAAAGCAGAAATATAATTAAAGTGCTCTACAAGAGTAGAGAGAGAGAGAGAGAGAGAGAGCGGAAGAGAGAGGGGGAACTGAATTATAATTAGTTTATGCACAGCATTTAATTTGCTTGCTAATGTTTCTAATGTGCGCAGCGCAACATTTTCAAATGGCATAAATTAATCATATTAACGAACTGACGAATGCACAAAAGGCAGCGGGTGTACCTTGAGGCGGCCTCAAAATATGCAAATTTTCAAATTTCATGAAATATGCTTAACGGATGCTGCTGCTGCGTGCGAAGCAAGTACTCTACCCCCCTTAGTTATTTCCAGGCCTGGCCGAGGCTGCTGCTGCGAACTGCATAAATTTGTTGCATACTTTTGCGGGCAGCTACGAAATTTCTATGTAAAGCAGCGGCACAGTCGCAGGCAGGACGAGGCATCCTTCAATGTCGCCCATTTTCATGAAAAATAACGACACAAGACGTAACAAGAGAAACGAAAGAAAGAGTCTCTCTCTCTCACTCTCTCTCGCACATATCAAATGACAAAATGGTAGACAAAATTCTTGTCGGCCGCAACGCAGAGGGGAACGTAAAATTATAATTGGATAATCTGTACAAAAGCGGCGGTGGCGGCGGCAGCGGTGCTGCTGTCGGTCGTCGTCAAATACAGGGTGCTTCTTACTTTTATCTTGCGACATAATGAGCGCCGCAGCAGCAGCAGCAGTCACGTGGCTAATGGCGGCAACAACGGCAACAAGAACAATATGCAAGTGTCAAAAATGGCACAGAGCTAAAATAACTGTACTCAACCACCAACAACGTTGCTTCAGGCAATGCGCGTTTCTATTTACAACAGTGCGGCTAATTTTCACAACAGCAACAACAACAAGAAAAGCAAAGAAGAAAATGTAATGGAGAAAAATGTATGTAAGCATCCAACACACAGCAAACTCTTGCGTGCGTCACAAGGCACACAAAAAAAGAAGACGAAGAAAAATCTGAGAACTTAAGAGGGAAAACAATGAATAAGTAGGGAATTATCAATTTAATTTCCATAGATATTTTAGCAGACTGCTTGAGAATTTTCATAGATAAATTGCCTATTTATATCATATTAAAACAGCATTTGAGTTAACTTTAAAACGCGAGGTAGAGAGCAGAGTTTTATTTCATGTTATTTATTTTTAATTAATTATTTTACTTATTTTTTAACAGTCTTTAACAATATATGTATATGTCCATTAATATCATCTTTAAATTAACTTACAGACGACTTTAAAATGTGCGAGAGTGCAGCATTTTATTTCCTGTTGATTTTTAAGCCGCTTAGATGGGGCAGCACTGCACTGTTACCAGTGCTACCAGTATTTTTGCAGTCTCCGGAAACTGAAGCGACATTTCTGTCCAAACTTCCGTGGCGACGCTTTTCAATTATGCAAAGAGATTTGCCAACTCTGACGGACTGCAGCAGCAGCAGCACGAAAAAAATGTTTTGATAACGCGAGTCAAGCGGAAAATCTGTTAATGAAATGATGGTGACGGAAGAGGAGAGGGCGCGGAGAGGGTGGGTAGGCAGGGCATATTTATTTTTAATTTTCATCATTAATTATGCATTTCTTCGTCGAAGCGACGCTCTGGCAAACGCTCTGGCCTGGGCAAATGTTGACTCAACAAGCAAATTATATTTGGCCATTATAAAGTACATAAATCAAATGAAGCAGAGGGGCGAGAGGCCGAGGCCGCCGAGCCAGACAACTCCTGGCAAGGATTAGCCTCGGCTAGTTTATATTGAAAACCTCGACGCAATTATGTCAATAAGCGAAATTGTTTATGGCCGTGCGGCGACGAGAGGGGGCAGGCCATGAATTTGGGCATAATTAATCATTTGCATGCTGCGTGACTGGACCAGGCAAATAAGTCGTTATGGTCGAGCAGTCGTCCGGCTCCCAAGACGCAGCATAAACAATGGCGCCAAAACTAAACAATAAACTCAGTTTTTGAGGGAAGCAGACACAAAGCTGTTTGTTATGCGCAACTTATGAAAAAGCATTTTCCTTGAGGCCAAAAGAATTGATGTTGGTTTGGGCTGCCTCCTGCCATCCCCACATTGAAATCAGTTAGCAAGCTTGTCTGCAATCAGCATGAACAGCTGATGATTCGATAGTGCCGCCAGCGGCGGTACCAGATACAAGCGTAACAATTGGCGAATCTAATTCGCCGACGACTGCCAAAGTACTCATAAATTTTGCCTGCGGCCCGCATCGAGCAAAGAAAACACACGCAGGGAGAAAGAAAAGCAGCAACTGCGATGTGGAGGACTGCAAGCATTACAACAACAACAAGAACTACTGCTACTACTACTGAACGCTTGCTTGAGCTTATCGCTGAAAGCGAATCGGGGTAGCATAAGGAAGCGAGCTACAAAGCGGAAGTTAAAGCAACAAAAAAAAAAAAAAGAAAAGAAAAGAACCACACTAAGCGACTTTTCATACAGGCATGAAAAACTTTGCTGCGGAAGTGAATGAAAATGACATGGAGTGTGGGGGGAGGAGGGGTGCTGCGGCTGGTTGTGGTGCTACGCAAGCGAAAGGGAAATGGCAGCGAGACTCGCTGAGGGCAAGGCAAGTTTCAGACGAGGGTACGGCGCACAATATGATAAATAACAGATGAGCAAAGAGTGTCAGCAGCGCCCTGGCCATGGGGTGCACATTGGAAGGGGGCAGGGAACTCGCAGAGGCGCAGGGAAGGGCATCGGGTTCGTTGCTTATTGAAAGTACTGAAAGTATGAAGAGGAACAAACACATGCCAGCAAAGCAACTCGAGCCAAGGCGACAAAAAGGTCGAAGGAAAGAGAGAGAGCACGTTTAGGCAGAAGATCGCAATAATAAGGGGTATGCCAAGCCATAATCTCAACTAAATTAAATACAAAATTAGTACGCAGACCCTAACTATAATACGCACCAAAAATAAACATTTTAGCTTTAAATTTACTTGATTTACATGTGCGGTGGGTAGTGTGGCCAAATTCCAAGAACTGCTTCAATATACTGCATTACACACGAGTGGTCCTACAAAATTTGGTAGCCCTAGCCCCAACAGTGTTTGAGATATAGGCGTACATACAGACAAACAAAGAAACCGATAGCAAAAAAAAAACAATTTTTAAGATTCAAGAAGGTATTTCTGCTTGCTAACCCGATTGACACCATATACCCTAGAGAAACGTGAGGAAGGAAGTCTACGTTTAGGCAAGAACACGTACAAGGGGGTGTCCATTATGGGAATTTTTGAAATTTCACTAACCAACAACACATTTGCATTAATCAATGAAGTTAATTCAAGTAAATCCATCAGCTAGAACATTCCGAAAGTTTCGTCATCAATCAAATCGTTTTTTACCCGCTTGTCGGCTGTACCGAGCACAGGGTGTCTCGTCCTCAGTTGCAGCTCCTGGCAACACTTTGAAAATACATTGACTGTGAGAATGTCATGAATATTAAATTGCGATTATTGCCTTTGGCAGCTCCGTTGTCGTCGTCCTTCGTTCGTTCTCATTGTCGTTTACTCGTGCTTGTTCCTTACATGATTCCTCAGTGGGATTTTCTTTTTCTTCTCCTTTTTTTGCTCTTTCTAGTCGAGTTTAGTTCAGCACTCGACGAGCTTAATTAAATGCGCTTTAATTAAGTCAAATATTAACCCAGTGCTTGAAAAGCGTGTCACATGCACGCCGCCCCGCCAAAGGCGAACAGGAGGTAAAATAGAGACTGAAACTGATGTTCTGAAACTGATGTGATTGGGGATTTTGATTTATTGGCAGCAAACGAAGTTTGGCCAGAAGCACTAGCAGCAGCAGCAGCAGCAGCAGCAGCCGGCAATCGTGACTGATGGCCATTGATTTTGGCCAGGCAATGCCTGATTTGCATATCATTTGTTATCATCGGTCAGTCGGTCGACCGAGTTCGAGACTGTGCCTTAAGCGTCACATTTGCTTTCTACCAATCAATTTCATTCTAAGTTTTTCCTCGAAACATTTCACAATCAAATTTTTCTTGTATTCGCAAGCACACTACAAATATAAATTTCTGTTTCAGAAATCGAAATGATTCGTATTGTTGGATGCCTAACAGCAATTGCGGTTAATCGGTTGCGCAACTCGTCGCCCATTAAGAACAACGCGAGAGTGCCCCATACACTCTATAGATCATGGCAATCGACCTTTCTAAAGGTCTAAATCAATGAAAAATCAATCGCAGCAAAGCTTTATGGTAATGTGCTCTCTGCTCAGCATTGATAATTGTATGAGAGAGCTTGAGAGAACGAGACAAGGAGAGAGGCAGTCTTGCACCCCACTGCAGTATAGAATAGTTGTAAAATTATTTATGCCCATTTTGCATTGATTAACTCTTATCATAAGACGTATGCTTGTGCGCGAAGGCAATGGAAATGGGATCGAAAGACCCCATGGATGAGTCAAGCGCAACCTTATCTATATAAACAAAAAAAACAAAATGATTCCCAACCCTATTATTCGAAGTAACCCCTGGCAAGTCGTGGCAACCCTGGTATCGGCATGGCGTGAGCGCAAGGGGTGTCTTTTGTTTAGTAGGTCTATCCGCACGCGCATGCGCACACATTCAATAATATAAAAAGTCAGTCAAGTCAGTGTATATGAAATGTAAATATATATATAAATGTTTTCTAAGCTCGCTTTGTGTGGAAAGGCTTTTCAGGAAAATCCGTCAAGAGGAAACCACGCAAGGCAACTGTAATTGAATTTTTCATTGTTTACAAACAAAATTATTGCTGGCTGACAGAAAGTTAAGGCCAGGCCAACAATATGTTATCTCAATTTTCTTCTACGACTATAATATACCCTTTAGCAAATTGACAAGGATTAACGAATGATTATAGATAATGTTGTAGTTAAATAGGAATAAAAGTTGCTGTTCTTTTTTTTCCTGAATTTTAAGAACCCTATCGTTGATGCCTTACGTGAATTTTTGCGAGTATTATAGCCCGTGCATGACCAGGGCAAGCTCATAAAGAGGCCGCCAACTCATTTCGCATATTGAAAATGAAAATGCGGCCAGCATCACGTGTCTGTAAACACTTCGGGAACGTGTATGTGGCCGGGTGTGTGTGTGTGTGTGTGTCTGTGTGTGGACAGTGGGTAATGGCAAAGATTGTTAATGCCAACGTAAGGAAGCGAAATGCGAAAGAAAATTCAATTAAAATCAACTGCAAATGGGTTATGTGGTGTGCGATATAAATAACACACAGAAATCAGTGCAGACAATTTTAATCGGATTTTTAAATTGCAAGGAAAATCAATTTAAACTTCAATGTCAAGTTGAAGTTTGCTTAATTTTTTATTTTCAACAAAATTGAACTTCAAACTGACGCAGCCGTCGGCATGACTTGAGCTTATACGGCATTTTCAACTTCATCCGCTTGGCAAGAGAGCAACACGATTACCTGATAAACACATTCTGTATATATTATTGAATTCGCAGCGAGCACAAACACGTAGTCAAACACACGCACACACACACAGCGTACATACACACGTACAATATGGGGGGGGGGCATCGAATAACCGGAAACGAGCTGAAAGACAACCCCAAAATGAAGTCAGTGTGCCGACGTGCACCTGATCCTTTTTGGCTACGCGCACACACACTCGTACACACACACCCCCATACACACATGTGTACATATTGTCGTTGCCGTACGCTGTTATTTATGATAATTCAAAGTAATATCCTGCAGCAATTTCATCAACAAAGCCAACAACAGGCTGAGCACGAGCACGAACCCGAGTTGCTGTGTGGATGTCAATGTCGCCGTCATATGTAACGACGTTTATGCCATGCCAATACTCGAATTCGTGAGTACGCGAAATGCCAGAAAATCCCTGGTAGCGGAGCTGCCATGCGTGCGAAATTCGCTCAGCTTTTTCTTGAGTTAAAATACATTTGAAAACGTTTAATTATTTTTTCCTAAGCGAACAGGAAAATCTATTTTGAGTAGTAGAAAAAAAGGGCTTGGGATTTAATTTGAGGAATGATTTTTCTAGGTTACATTTCTTGCAAGCGTTGCCACCTAATCGCACCGATTTAAGTTGTCTGCGCCTCTATATTTCATTCATTGTGCATGCGAAAACATATACACGCATTTTCTGTAGACTTTTCTCACCAAAACATGAAATGTACATCGCATAAACGCAATATGTATGCGTGTGTTAAAGGCAAATATCCTTTTCCCGTGTCAAGGACATGCCCTGCGGCTGGAAAATGTCCTAAACGTGTCAAATGTGCAAATGCTTGTGTGAAAATTGCAAATTTGTTTATATAATTGGTGCAGGCCGCGGCGGCAGGTACCATAACTGCGCGCATCTATGAATTAGGATCATAAAACATATAGAAAAATATAACTCGAAATATATTAAAGCACTGAATTCAAATTTATTTCATTCTCATCTAGCAGTAATAATACAAACTTAATCTTACTCGTCCATGGAGAACAAAACCAATTGACTAAGATACTGACCTAAAATCCGATTATAATCGACAATATCGTCCTACACGCGCTACTCGATCCCGCCCTATTTGGCAGTCGGGCAGGATAGCTGATAGAGGAATTGCACTAGAGTTCGAGTGGGTCGCCCGGTCATTTTGCCCTTCGACAGATACGGTATTAGACCATATTTCGTTAGCATACCAGAGCCACGTATATCGATGTGCGCCCAATCGGCGCAGGGCACCAACTCGTGCAGAACGGCAGCTGCCAAACAGGAATTTGCCGTGCCACGCCCATCGTTGCTCAAGTCGTAGGACAACTCATCGGTTACTTGTTTTCTATAATATTGCCACAGTGGCATTCGCCACATACGATCACCTGTCAGGGATCCGGCACGCTGAAATTGTTTCCAGATATAATGTGAATTGGAGAAAATAGCCGAAGCACCGCCACCGATTGCCTTCTTAACGCCAGTGCCCAGGGTCGCCACATCGACAACCAGACGCGGCTTGAACGCAGTCTGTCCGTAGATTAGAGGATCGGCCATTACCACGACGCCCGCTTTGTCCAGATCGCGTATGGCGAGAGCTTTGGCGTTGAGCAAGGTGACAATATCGCCCGGTTTGCTTGACATGCCCGACGGCATGTTCTCGCATAGTGGAACAATGACGACAACATTGAGCGGCAACGATAGAGCCGCAACGCAACGCATCATGGCCACACAGGCTGCGGCACCGGACATGCCCGCCCGATACTCGTCCATGTCAGTGCATGAACGCAAATTGAGGCCGCCCGAATTGAAGGTGATACCTTTGGCCAGAAACAGAACCGGCTTGTCCTCGGGCGCTGTGCCGCAATAGCTGATCTCCATGAGTACCGGCGGTTCGCACGATCCCTTGGCAATCATGAGAAACGAACTCATACGTTGTGTTTCAATCCAATCCATGGTACGTATATCTACGGTAATACCACACGGACACAGTGAATCCACAGTGGCCTGTGCGAACGCAGTGGGAGTCATACAATTCGCCGACATATCGCACAGGCGTCTTGCCATATTCTGCGATTCGGCCTTGTAACAGCCACGCGTCCAGCTATCGATATCGCCCGTATCGTACGGCGTTATCTTGGGTACAACATCTCGATTCTTTTTCTTGATCATATCCTGATAATGCCATATGGCGAGCATGGAACCCTCGGCCGCTTGTTCCGGATAATCCATGCAATCCATAAATATATCGCCGATACCAATCATTTGCAGCGTTCGTGCACCAATACCGGCAGCAATACGCACATTCTCCATACCCTCGTCGAGCATTTCCAGCTCGTTGAAACCAATACCCTCCAGACCCAGTCCGACAACAGCAATACTATTGAATTCGTCATCGACATTATTGAAGACTTTGCCACGTCCCAGAACTCCGGTAATTGACGTCTGCGAAATCAGATCCTTTAGCTTTCCGTTGGTCCGATCGTTGATTTTCTCGCCGGTCGGCGATAGCTTCGCATCTGCCGAACTACCCTCCTTCTGATAGACACCGACAACAATGCCTTTAATGGGTATACCACAATCTGGTGCGCATGCACGCGATCGAATTTGATTATACTGTGATCCATTGAACCATTGCCTTGATACAACGTAAAGATTGCGCATATGATTCATATTGAGGATATTTTTTTTTTGTGTACTATATAATTGTAAATATATATAAACTACTACAAATAATTTAATACCATATAAACCAATATTTAGACTACAAATAATTTTTTTTTTTGTTTTTTTTTTTCAAAATCTTATGAATATGTTCAATCTGAGAATGTAAAAGTGTGAACTAGCGACCTACGCCAGGGGCAAGGTCTGGCAGTTCAAACGAAATTTAAGGCAACGATTGCTATAATTATCGTATCCTAACCCAAAACAAGAAAAATATAATATATTTATTACTCCTGTCGCTTTTAGTTTTATTCTTTACCGATTTCTACTACAATCATTATTTAAAATATTAGAAGATTTTTAAAAATTGTTCATGTGGTCGTAAGGTACTAAATAGACTCATTTCCCACTGTTTATTGCTCTATATATTTATAGGATATAGCTGTGGGATTTTAATGAAATGCTATGTGCAAGGAATATATGCAAGAACATAATAAAAAGGAAATGAAATATATGGATTTTTTGATTAATTGAGTTTTGCATTGCATACTTCAGGGTGCAGATGTGCCAAGCTCATTAAAATAAAATATAGAAAAAATTCTATATTTATTATTCGATCTTAATCAAATTTGCGGAAATCATATAATAAATTTGATTAAATTACATTTGTTTCGATTTACCATGGTAAATTGCAGATTATTTCATAGTTGTGAATATGTTCGCACGCATACAGTGCTCGCAATAAGTTAGCGCCAACTAACTGGATAATGAGCTCAGCCGCATTGGATAATTCGGGCAGTGTGGAATGCAAATTGGTGCGAGAATTAATTGTGCTGCATTAATTAATGCAAATGAGTCGATAATTATCACGCTGATTAAGTGAACCACATTGAAATTGCAGTTGATTGGCATTGTACAAAAACGAGTGTTCTCGCAATTAGCCCACGCAGTGCCGCCAACTTAACTGAATTAACGTAAAGCCAACCAACCGACCAGATATACAAACAAACAAACGAGCAACTTTTACCAGTTTTGGCTTTTAATTAGTTGCGATCAAATTGTTGTCTAAGCTTATCCGGAAAGTCAATCAAGTCAACCAGGGGCGGCGACAAGAATGTTTCCAATGGTAGCTGAATCGAAATTGAGTTTCTTAAAATATATGAAAGAAAAATAAATAATAAAATAAAAATAAAATGAAAGAAAGAAGCAATCGATTAGCTCGTTTGACCTCGACACAGTTCTGCTTATTTTACGCAATTTCTTTAAGTAGCACTTTCAGCTTTTGGTATTGTGAAAAGGAAAATAACGAAACTTTTAGTGGGTTAACCAGTTAAAGTTTTTTACCACGCTGCTGCTGGTCTTCTCTCTCACTCTCTCGGAGTCGTACACATTCAATGAATAACCCATATCTTTTATCTAATATGGTAACCGTTCAAGCGTTCAACCGCGTTCTTATGCTCCAAATGCTTAGCCATTCATATGATTATTGCAAAACAAGTAGCCAGGCTGGGGTAGCCGTGTCTGGGGGAGACTCCCTGAGAGTGTGTGCGTGCAGCAAGTTGTGGCAACTTAACACAGTTTCTTGTTGTTTGGGGCGTAACACTTGAGTCGTACAACTTTTTGGCTTTGTCGAGAGGGGTCTGCAAAATCAGCAGGATGCCTGAGCTGCCGGAACCATGCCATAAAATGGTGTCGACTCTGTCGCTGACTGTCTGTGTAAGAGTGTGCGCGTATGTGTGTTGCTCTATGCGTGCGTGTGTGGCTGCAAGTGTTGACAGCATTTGTTGCCAACAATTTCATTACCGCGCATTTAAAGCTTTGCCCACACATACGCAGCAAATAAGACAGCCGGATGTACACACTCATTTCTATGCTGCATCTCGCTCGCACTCTCGCACTCCCGCACTCTACACCCGCATAGTGAGCGGAGCCCCCACCCCCTGTGCAGGCACTGAGCTCGTTATAAATGGAAAACTTTTGCTACTTGTTCAAGTGGTTTTCTGCCTTCCTATTTGCTCTCTACTCTCTGCCTTCTGTTTTTTGCTTTCTGTTTTCTGTTTCTACTTCTGTTTTTCTATTTCTCTCCTGGCCCTGCTGCATCTTTCGGTTCTTCGCATTTGATTTGGAAACTTTTACTTTAGCTTGTTTATTTTACTTTTTAATGAGAGCAGACATCGAGATCCCATGTCTCTCTGGACAGCAAACACCTGAGTTCGCCGTTCCTCAAGCCATATATTCTGTATATCTGACGATTAGCCATGTGAAATGGCACGCCAAGTTGTTTAACTTTTCTATGTGTATGTTTGTCTGCTTACTTGCACTTGGCTTTTATGTTTTTTACGTATAGAGTAACTTTTTCTATTTTTTGTGTCTGTACGAACGTCTAGAACTCAGAGACTATTCAAGCTAGGCCCATCAGTTTTGGTAAGCATATGTCTTATGAATGCACGCAGCTAAGGAAGGTTTTAGAATTTTTACACAATTCTAGCAGACTTCAAAAATCGAAAAAATTGAATTGCAAGTGGGATTTTATGAAATGTTTATTTTATTTATTATTTCTTTTGACCAACTATAATAATAAACATAGCAGATATGTATAGCCAACCAGCGCTCAAAAGTATGCAACACAAAATAATTCACATGAAAGTGCAGGTATATTACAGTCAGGCACACTCGACTCTAGATTTCTCACTTGTTTTGGTAGCAAGTTATATGGCAAAAATTTGTCAAGCTGCGCCTTAAAGTGCAAGTGCAACAGTTGCACACTTGCCGCACTTGCCACACTTGCCACCTGCTCGCTGCTGGCCAAGTTTATCTGGCTCGCTGCACAGTATTGATTTAAGTAACTTTTTTCTATTCTTTTTTCAGTGCCATCTCGTGCAGGGGATAACACACAGTCGAGTGTTTTTAATTTGAACTTTTTGTCGCCGCATTCGCATTCGCATTCGCCGTCGCCGTCGCCATCGCAATAGCAGTCGGATTCGCAATCGCATTGGCAATCGCATTCGCATATCAATGACTCGGCAAGGCATTGAGGCGTAAGTGGCAACAGCCGCTGCCAGATTCTGCACCAGCAGCAGCAGCAGCAGCCACAAATAGAACAGCAGCAGCAATCGCAGTCGTCGTCGTCGCCGTTGTCGTTCTGGCAGCTGGATGAGTTTTCATTCTATTGAAAACTTGGCAGAGTTTTTCACTGCAGTGATTTATAAATTTTGATTAAATTTTTTGGCGACCTTTTGGCAAATGAAATTGAACCCAACGTGCTGTCCAGCTTATCATACGCTCTCTGATTCTTTTTTCTTTTTTTTTGGCTATATTTAAATGACATTATTCCGCCATTGTAGTGTATGCATTTATCTGACAGGTTGATAATAAATCAACTGCATATATGGTTCACTATTAGGTAAAATGTGCGATTTATAAAATAGTATCATTTACATTTGAGCAGCCATTTATGTTATGAATTCCCCTTTTTGCAGGGTATGCACTGTGTTCATTTGCTTGCTCTGTAATTTCTCATTAAAATTCATTCAATCACAATGCAATTTTTTAGTGACAAATTGTCGTACGTGAAAACTCATCAATATTTATGGAATTTTCGCCTATTATTTGTGCATGCCAGAGTTAAATATTATGCACGCTATTATTTCATAAAATGCAAGTGTAAATTGACTGGGCAAGTGTTAGAAAAAAGAGAAAGAAGAATGAAATAAATGGAAAGAGAAAAATAAATAGAAATTATATTTTTTACAAAAGAAAAGGAATAAAGGAAAAGGCGCTTCGAAATGTTTATAAATAATTGAGCTGCGATTAAACAAAAAATACTAACTCCCTTGTTGTAATTCACTTTCAAAAGCTGTGAGCTGCAGTCTGTCAGGTAGTAGCTAATACCTTATGTATGGGATTTGTGTGTAAGTGTGTGTGTGAGTGAATTGTGTGTGGCGTAGCTCGTTTCATTCGCTTCAAGCTCCTCGGGGATAGACTGCTTTGGCTTCAATTGCAGCATCAGCAGCAGCAGCAACTACAAATTGAAAAGTTAAACTCTCAAACAAATTTACAGAAGCATCAAAAGGTTGCAAACTCGACACACACATATACACACACATATACACTTGTGTGTAACTGTTAGTCAAACTGAGCTGTAGAGCTTTCGAAAAAAAAGACGAATACTTCCACTGCCATTCACATTCGATTGGTCAAACAGAATGGCAATTGAAATCGTATCGTATCAGATTGTGTAGCAGTAACCCAGACGCCATCATTAGGCTAATTGATAGGCAACAACAACAGCAACAAAAACCAAAACAAGAGCGTGTTGTGCACAATTAGACAGACAGCAGCGGCAAAAAGTATGCAACGTTCGACGCGCGTCTGCAACATTTATCAATTTGCTCGGCCCAACACAAGCCATGCAGTAAGCCGATTATCGCCCCCAGACAAACACACACGCACACACACACGTGCAGCCAGTGACAAGTCGAGTCAAGGCTCGTCTGTCTTGCCTTTCTCTCTCTCGCGCTCTTACCATTTTTTTTTGCTTTTTGGTTTTCTGTCGAAAAATTGCCAATGTCGCAAATCTGCTTGTCGGCAACTTATCAGCGTGACGCAGCAGCAGAGCGGGCGAAGTGGAGAATCGGCACGGGGAGGGGCGATAAAAAACACGACTAATTAATTTAAAGCACTCGCGCAATCAGCGTACGCTGCGCGTCAGTCTGTCATGCCCGCTCTCTCTCACTCTCTCTCTCTCTCGCACACGGCGTGGCCTTAAGCCGCGCTCCACAAAGTATGCAATATGTTTTAAAGTAGCTTCTATCTCGCTCAGCGCATCAGTGCAGCCGAATTGTGACATTTATTATTGTCAACGCATCATCAACAACCACACAATGCCAACTGGCAAGTGGGCGTTTTGGGCGTGGCATTGGGAACACAAGTGGAATTAAATACGCATTTGCGCCGTCAGTTTCAGTCAGCGTCGCGTGTGCCAAGTTCACTCAAAGTGCTACAAAGAGATTTCAAGTGTAACCCCCTTCGGGTTGGCGGGACGAAGCAGCACACCCCGCACAACCCGCGCACCACACGCTGGTTTAATACTCGGCTGAGCTCTCAACTGTGCGCGCTTAACGTGCCATAAAAGTTCGTCGGCGTCAGAGTTTCTGATGCAGCTCGAAAAGCGGCGAAGAAGATAATAAAAATGCTAAGGTGCTTCGGGCATATTATGAAAATGACATTAAAGAGATGTTGGCAGCGACGACGACGTCTGTCAGTCAAGTTATTAAAGCTTATGCTGACAGTTTATGGATTGCAGCCTTCGGTGAAGGAGGAGTGTGCCATGTGCCAGGGTTAAGTCCGGATTTTCTGCTTTAACCTCCAATCTCCTCCCTCAAACTATGTCCATTGCCCATAAAAAAAACGTCCAATCATTTTAAGCTTCCACCAGACACTCGACACGCGCACGAAGCACGAGAGTAGCTCGAGTCGAATTTGCACTTATAGCACTTTAAAAATTACAATTGTGGAGCAGTTACAACGCGACTGCCACTACCGAGTAAAAGATAAGGTCGGGCAGGAAGCAAAAGCAAGTTGAACAAGCCACAATTAACTGCAAAGAATGGGAAATGAAAATGAAAAACTACAGCCCAATTTGAGGCTAAGAAACTGCCAAGAGCATTTAAAATTAGCTGCTGCTTATATTACATTCATGCCTTAAGCAGGCCACAAGCTACAGGTATTTTTTATACCCACTATTTATAGAGTAGAAGGGTATTATCACTAGATCTAGGAGACTAGAGGAGTAAGAGCTATCAAAGCTATCTTCACAAAGTACAAGTTCGTCTGAGAGTTTAGACACGCCCTCATGTGCTCACGTAAACTTGAATTGCAAACTTAATATTAAATCTAAAAGAATATTTTTTGATGTATACAATCGTTATATTAACCCAAAGAATTACTGTAACTTTACTTGCAATCGAATAATAAATATAGAAGTTATGCAACATACAAATTCACCGGTTGAACTTGGCCTCTCAACACTCGAAAGTATGCAATAAAAAATACGCCACAGTTATAGCGCTATTTGTGCTCGTGTAGCGGGTATATTAGAGTCAAGCACACTCGACTATAGCATTTTCTTACTCGTTTTTTTAATTAAAACATTTACACATGCCAAACGCACTTGCCATGGCGTTGTGCGTGAGCCAGACTTGAGTAGTCGCGCATTGCCTACAGGTTCGTTTAAAGACAACATAGTTTTTAGCACTGTAAAGAAGAATAAAACAGCAGAACATGCAGAAGAGGCGACGAGCGGGTGGAGAAAAACTTCTCGCGCAAGTAAATCACACGCAAAAAGTGTAAGAAAAGTTATTTTTATTGTGTTGTAGTTACCACAAAAGTTACACAAAGAGCACGCACAGCGGCGATGGTGGCAAAGCTGAGCATATTCATGGCAAAGCGCCCAAAAGTCTGCAATTGTTGAAACTGTTATACGGCCAGCGGCAGCAGTAGCAGCAGAGCTCTGCAGAGCAGCCTTGTGACGACGCGCGCGCATGGCTGAAGAGCGCAGGCAAGCGCGCTCGAAGAGAGCCGAAAAGTGTGCTACACAAAAGCGTTTTGGATGCAGGGAACACACACAGAGCAGATAAGAAGCAAACCGACAGCGACAGCAACAGCCCCGCACTTAAGGCCAAAAACGTAACAGCCGCCTGACCTTCACCATTAGCTCACTTTTTTGTTGGCCTTTTCTGCGCGTGCAACAAAAACAACAACAACAACAACAGCAGCAGCAGCACCATCAGGCACGTAGTAGAAAGAAGAAAAATGAAGTATACGCCACTTGGTACGTGTGTATTGGTGGGCGTGGTGGGCACTTACCACCTACTCTGCCTCGTTCGCATGGCCAGCTTTGCGTTGGCTTAAATGCTTTCTGCCTAATGGAGCAACGGCAGCAGCAGCAGCAGCAGCAGCGACGTCACGGCGACGCCAACGATAGGCGGAAGTGGGGCCTACTTGACGTATACTCAATGATGGCGGCGGCTAACGCTTAATGAGTTTGTTAACCCATATTCTTGTAGAGCCATAAAAAATGACTGCAGATATCTGTGCAGATAATTTGTGAAGGATGTGAGTGAAGCAGACCCAAAGCAATATTTCAACATCGAAAAGGTTTCGCTCGATCTGAACGGATAACGTACGAGAAAGTATTCCTCATAGCTTTATTTACTAGTTAAGGAATTTACATAGCAACTCAGCGGTTCATTGGCTTCCTTAAGCGCTGCCGTGTGTGTGTGTGTGTGTGTGTGGCATGATTGATGAGCCAAGTGATTGAAATGTGATAAATTGTTGTCGTGCTGCCGGCGACAGCAACAAGAAAAGCGCGATAAATATGATGTGAAAAAAATGCTTGCCCTACTGGTACGCTATATGAATATATGTAGATCTGTTTATGTAGATATATGCGTATATTTATGTGGAAAATGCTGCTAGTTGTTGCAGTGCTTTTTTCCCCGACTACGTGCAGCAGTCACAGCGCATTTTTTCGTGTGCTACACTCAAGTCTAAGAGGATTTCCGTAAGGCAAGTAGCTGCCAGTAGCTCGTAGTGTTTTTACATGTGGCTAGCTGAGGCAGAAGGAGACAGAGAGTGAGAGAGGAAGAGAGAGAGCGCAAGCTTGGCATAAGTTGAAGTCCCGAAATTGCCATCCATGCCGCCGTTTCCTTTTCAGCCAACCTAATGCACAAAGTGAGAAGCAAAGAAGCATTTAATCAACTTTATGCGAAGTAAATTGCATGTTCTCGACAGCACAAAAACTGGCTACGTAGCCACTACGTGAAAAGCGGCTTAGAAATGCCATTAGGTTTATTAAAAAAAAGTATGAAAGAGTCCAGCGGCTTAAGCCTTGGTAACCAGGCAGAGAAAGAGTGGGAAAAGTAAAAGAAAAACATCACATGGTAAATAAAACGCTTCAAACGAAACTTCAACTTGCTTAGTCGGCTTCAGGCCTCACTGCATCGTTGATAGTCCCTTTTCGCCATATTTACTATTTTATTTTTAGCATTTTGATACGATAAACATATTTCACTTTCAATTTGTTGTTGAAATTTTGTAGAAGCTTTAGAAATCAATGCAATCGGTATACATATTTATTGGCAGCACAATGCAAATATTTATTGCATTTTTGTGCAAATATTTTCACAGGATTCTTTGGACCCCACGACAATTTGACTGCTAACAAAGGAGCCTCACACACACACAGATATACACCGAACGTGTCTGCGCTATATAAATAACTGTAAATGGAGCTGAAATATGGTTTACCATAAACTTTTCGCTCAGCTAAACAACTCAAGGTTCGAAGTTTAAAGTAATTGCTGTTTATGCCACAATATTGTGATAGTTATGCGGGTGTATTCTCTCCCTCTCTCTGTGTGGGTGTGTCTGCTTTATATGTACACACGCCCTGCTGATTTATGGTGCACACTTTTTAAAGCTCGTTGTCAAAATAAAACTTTTTCCCCAAACATGGCAAAAACCGAAAAAAAATAAAGTTTTATTTGCGCGCTTGTTGCATACAGATACACACACGCACACTACATAACTTACTTATATTTGTTATATTTCTTTCTCTGTATTTTCCTTTTTTATTACTGTTCATTTAAAACATGAAATTCCATTATGCTCGTTGACAGTTTTATTTGCAGCAAATAAATTTGCGTCGCAAAAAATGCGAGAAAAAAACAAAAAATGAAACTTTCTTTCCATTTCATTTAATTTCATTTCGTTGCACACTGCGTTTGTTTAATTGCTCGCATTTTGTTAAGTTTTGACAAGCAATTACTGTGCAGATCTTCGGGATAGTAGGGATTACCCACTTGTTGGCTTGATTAAAAGCCATCAACGGAGCCACTTGAATAACTTGCCTGAGGCATAAATAATAAAAAGGAATTTTTATGTACACAAAGCGATGCGGACAGGCGGACAGAGGAACAGGCTGATAGACAGCGGGACAGAACAAACATGCAACTGGCACTGGCAGCAGCACTCAGAGTACTCAAAGCAACACACTCACCCACTCACTGAGTACTCGCAGTTGCCGTGTGCTGATGGCGGAAGTCTCATAGTGACAGACAATTTTTGCTTTAACAACAGCAACAACAGCTGCAACTTTAGCTGCCTTTTATACCCGCTACGAGTAGAGCAGTAGGGTATCACAGCTGTGTGCTTATCTCAATTATGTTCAACAGGCAGAAGGAAGCATAAACAAATCCGCAAGGTGCATGCATATCTATGAATATTCTTAATCAGCTTTAAGAAGTCCAGTTGATATAGATATGTCTGTTTGTCTGTCCACCTGTCCGTCTGTCTTCCTGTCTGCCTGTCTCCCTGTCTGTCTGTCTCCCAGTCTGTCTGTTTGTCTCTCCATCGGTCTGTCTGCTCGTTTGTCTGCCTGTTCATCTGTATAATAAGCTAGAACTCTGAGATCATAGGGGCTAAGGCTACCAAACTCGTTGGCAATATGTCTTTCTACCACACGCAGCTCTAGCTTGTATTCGAATTTAGCCATGCCTTCTTACGCCTACCTAAATCGAAAAAAAACAAACTGCAAACGTAACTATATATCTAAAATATTCATTTTCTGGGTATATATTAAATCTTACCACTCAAATACTTTCTGCAAAATGGAACACAATCGAATAATAAACATATCAGTTATATAAAATATTTCTATGGCCTGTAGCACCCCAAAGTATGCAACAGTAAATAGTTTTCTTAAATGCGGGTATTTTACAGTCGTTCACACTCGACTGTTGCTTTCTTACTGGTCTTGTGACAGACACTGCCACATGTGCTCGAATGTTTATCTCAGTGAAAGCCATTGCCGTTGCCTTTGACAATGGTTGTTCTAGTCGCAGCCTCAGCTACTTCTGCTGCAACTTTCCCTGTCCCCCCGCCCCTTTGGCAGATAGTCAGCATAATGAATTACAACGGCACACGCGCGCGCCAGAAGTCGTCGCTCGCAATCCTTTTGCCTTCATCAAGCTGCAGTCGACAGTCAGCCAGGCAGCAGCAGCAACAACAAACGCTCCTGCCCAGCCGCCTGCCCAGTGCCTCTTGCCACGCTTTGTTGGCTGGCGCAATTTTACAATTGACTGTTTCTCCATGGAGTATGTCGAGGGGGGGGCGCGGCGGTATGGTGAGCTGGGCGTAACGCGGGCAACCGTAAAACGCTCGACTTGTTTTACGCATTATTTACTTAGTTGCGATGCTGCTCTACGCACTGCTTGCCAGTGTGTGTTTATGTGTGTCTGTGTGGGTGTGTGTGCGAGGGGGCGGGGGCGTTTGGGGCGTGGCCAAATGAACTAACATTACGGTAAGTTGTGGCAAGTAGCAAAACGTTGGACTACAATTACTTTGAAAGTCTGTGCAGGCCAATGGAAATGGCTGCCAGTTGACTGCTGCGTGTGTGTGTGTAAGACAGAGCGTACACAGCTGTGTGTGTGTTGGTACTTTTGCCAATTGTGTGCGTATGTGTGTGCTTGTAATTGTATATGTTTGTGGCTATAATTTTACTAAGCTTGCATCATGATGCTCAGCTTCCTTGCTGATGGGCTGGCAATTTGTGAGTTTTGAGCGAGATGCAGCGCAGCCCGAGCAAACAGTTAATACACATACAAGCACAAAAACACACACACACACATGCTGCCAATACACGCCTACTACACATACAAACACCCACACCTTTATGTTTTTCATTCAGCTTTCCATTAAAAGATTTATAGACAATAATATGACGTAAAATTCCGCTAGCTTTATTTTTGTTTTTTTTTTGCCTTTTTTATCAGGCGCATAAAAAGATAATCTCAACCCGGAAAGCATAAACATGTAAACAACGCATCAAATTGCTGCTACCTTTTTTTGCTTATCTACCTACAAGTCCCCAGAAATTTAAGCACATAAAAAGCTAAAAACGGATTAAAATTATAGCTAATTTTCTAGGGTAATAAAACCCTATTCAAGTGCGTTATCTCCCGTCATAGACTTACCTACTTGTTTGCCTGATGCCGCAAATTGGCAGCGTATCGACTGTTCGTTGTCAATTGACTTGTGTCACGGCTAATTCGAGTAGCCGCACGCGCTGGCTTATGCAACTTTTTATTTGATATTGTATTAAATATTTAGCACACAACACGATAAAACACTTTCGGCTCATTAATCTTACGCACGCACAGGCACACACACACGCACTTAAAGCACACGCACACACACGCGCGCACGCACACACAGAAACACACACCCACACGCGGGCGAACGAACTGTAGCCCTGGGATGCTGCTAATGAAGCCAAACGAAACTTAGCGTTATTTCGGCTGGGCCCAAAAATAATTCTTGCCTGATTAATGTGAATACTGAGCTTGCTTTTGCCAGCGTATCGCTTTGTTGTTGTTGTTGCTGCTGCTGCTGCTGTTGTGGGTGTATTCGAAATTCACTTGACGCGAGACTCGTTTCTCAACTCAAAACTGAATTCGAGAACTGACGGCGGGCAAAAGTTTTCGTTGTGAACGAGAGCGCAGGCAAAGGGAGACTGACTCAGTGGCTGTGTAAGGACATGGCAGGCTAGGCGTGCGTATAACAGTATAACAGTGCAAATGGGAGAGCATTCGCGAGAGCGAGAGAGAAAGAGAGAGCGAGCGCTCGCTCTTTGGAGGCTGTAGCTGAAGCAGCATTTTGGGGGAGGCTGGCAGCACCTGCCCGAAATAAAAGAGGAAATTACCATGCTACCATAACACACGCGGCACGACCTTCATCTTGCTGTCGTTTAACACTATTCCGTCCATATGTAGCCCCGAAATCAATTCCAGCAAATTAGCAACCAAATATGTTCTATATATATATGCGATATGTGCGCTCGATTTGTTTTTATTGCCAGCCCAAGCAGATCGACTGCAAAAATTATGATTATTTTCGCAAATCCCGCAACGACATCAAACTCGCCGCCGCCAAACCGTTGGCTTATATAAACATGCCATTAAAATTAAGTGGCCCGGTTTGGATTTCACATTTCAGCACTCAGAAATCTCGGATAACAGAGAAAAGCCGTGAGATAGAGAGAGAGATGAGTAGATAGATGGATAGATAGATAGATTGAGGGAGTGTGCTTGGAGATGTTGCTGCATTTGGTATTTCCGGCACACGCAACTTGAGGCGCTTTTGTTTGTCGAATTCAATTGGAGGCTCCATCCTATTCAAATGTCAAACAAATTGCGAAATGCCACTCAGCGCCCTAAAGTAGACAACAAACTTGATGCCTGGCTGATGTCTTCCCCGCACACCCGTTGTAACCAATTGGAAATGGCCATAAGTAGAAAGGCAGCAGCATGCCAGACAAGTTCGCAACGAGACGTAATTGAATTTTTATTGACATTGCAGCTGAACTCGGCCTCGATGAATGGTTAGATAGCTAGGTAGGTAGGTAGGTTGGTAGGTCGGTAGGGGCTTCTGGGCTTCCAACTATTTCTGGGCCAAAGTAGCCCCGGCGGGCTAAAGAAAGTGCGGCCAAATGACGCACACAAAAACAGCCCGAAGAGCAGCAGCAGTCTGTATGTATATATATATAGGTGGAAATGGTAGAAGGAAATTCTTGAAATTAATTTATATTTTAAGAAATATTGAAGCAAAGCAAGCGGCAGCATTCCTAAGGCCACAATGTTGTCCCGGGGGGAATGTGGTTGCCCTTCAACCTAATTCCGGGAACGTTTTTTACGAGCTGAAAAGGGTTGCTGTGCTGCCTGTCATAAAAGCTACTATTTTACGTACATAATACCCTGTTGACACAAAGTGAAAGGGCAAAGACAATGCTAGGGAAACCGCTGCAAAAAAAAGCTCAGTTATAGTAAAAACTTATAACCTTATCTTGAAATGAACAGCAGTATCGGGCAGCCCTACACCATCTTCGCACTCTGAATAATTGTGTGTACACGCAGCAATCAGTTCATGAATTGGAAAATAAATTCAGACTTATATTTATGTATTTGCTTACACAAATTTATTTTTGATTATAATAGTAAAATGATAAGTTCTGCGACTGAAGTGCCCGAAATGCGCAGCCAATTTAAGTTGGTTAAATTCGGGAAGAAAGCAATCAAACATCGTTAAAACAATCGGCCAAAATACAATTATTATCGTTTACTTCTTTATTTAGAACAGTGCTACCTGCTCCGTTTAATTTGCGAGAATTCTGAATTTTTAAAAAAATATGTTAGCTTTTCCACCTTTTTTAACAACATTTTTCTTTAAAATTTACCTAAACATAAATTTTTATGATAATTAGTTTATATTTATATATCATTTTATTTTTCTTTAATATAATTATATTTATATATTTTTATATTTAGATTCATAAATATTTTTCATATTAATCAGCATATGCAAGAGTTCATGTATTACGCTGCATAAACTTGGTATACGCTGCGTTTTTTCAATGTTCCGCACGCTAATTGATGGCCCCGCTGGTCAAGCACTTGCACACACACATAATGTGCCACAATTATCATTTAGAGTTGCCATCGCTTTACTAATTATAACTGAATGACCCTCGCTGCCCACAGCTTGCACTGCCACGGCAGCAGCAGCAGCCACTTTATCTGTGGACGCTTGTTGCATGCTTGGCCATTAAATTATTTTATATGGCACATTAAAATAAACTACGCAAATGCATAGACGAGAGAGAGAGAGGGGGGGAGCGAGAGAAGGAGAGAGAGAGTGTGCAGTGCAGCCCGTTGGCACGACAAGCCATCAGTCGGGCCGCATCCACGCCGACTGCTTGTCAGCCCGTCAGCCACACGTGGTGTTATTATTGTTATTACTGTGCCGCGCGACTTCTAAGCAATTACTTAAGCGCTTCGCTGCCTTGCAATTCGACCCACATCTGCATGTTGGGTCGGTCGCGCAAATCCGGAGTTGTCCAGCCTCAGCAGCAGCAGCTGCAATCCGCCAGGGGCTTGGCATAAATCCGTATGGGCTGCGTTGCTCATACGCCGCGTGTGACCGCCACAAGTGCGTGTGCGCGTAAGAGCGTGTGTGTGTGTGTGTGCGTGTGTGTGTGTGTGCGTGTGTGTGTGTGTGCGTGTGCGTGTGTGTGTGCGTGTAAGCCTGGCCAGCACTTTGCACACCTCAGTGCGTGCGAATGCCGCTGATTGGCTGCCATTGTCAGTGCTGCTTACATATTTATTTACAATTTAAATGCAACGCTTCCATAGTCTTTCATTTAAGCTTTTCATTCATTTTCATCGCTTAAGTGTTTAAACAGTTATTGCATTATTTAAAGGGCTGCTGACTGGTGCTTATTAGTTTGTGTCTTTCCCGTCGAATGGCTCGTCCAATCAGACAAGTTAGCTCACGAATATCATCGGGTTTGGCACAATTATCGCAAGCGATAATGGATGGCGGCTGCCTTTGTGGTACTTTGATTTTGCTGCTTGCTAGCGGCATATTTAATATTTCGCTATCCACTACGCCATACATCAACTCAAGCTGCGCAACCTTACGCCGCAGACCGTACACCACATGCAGCCGGTCCTGGCAATCGAGTTCCGCTATCGAGCTGCGATCGATTTTCAGCACATCATCGATTTGCCAATACGGCGATTGAATTGTCTTCCACAACTGCACATGCTTGGCCAGCAGCTCCAGTTTGACCATGGTATCCGCCGTCAAGGATGTCAGATTCGTACTGCGTGCCAGACACTCTACAAACTTATGCAAATCGGCGTTCTGCAAGTCAATCGCGCTGTTGCACGTTGTGATATTGAACGCGGTAAGCAGAGTACTTGCATTGCCAACTAGCAGGCCATCGATAAGGCCAATAGCTGCCAGAGTCTTGAGCAGCACGAAGAGCAGCTGCATTCCTGTTGCACACGGTTCGAAGGTCGCACAGCAACTTGTAGGTAAACGTTAAAACAAGTCTAGCAAGTGTGCTGCATAATGTGAGTAGTTCCACGTCGAATGTGAAATTAATTAATTAATTATGGTATTTTCCAGCACTGTAACATTGCTGAAAACACAACAACTGCATAAAGTCTATATATATTCTTGATCAATATAAAAAGCGGACTCTCCAGCTGAAATTCACTTTTTTCAGTCTACAATAAAACAAATTCCTATTAAGACCAGATCAATTTGCTTGAACTGAATTAAATGTATTTCAATTATGGCCAAAAAGTTAGTAAAAATTTATGTGAACCTGAAAAAGTGGTCTAAAAATATTTCAAAAAAAGTTAAGTATTATTTGTAAATGCCTTTCGGCCGTATTATCATGCCAACTGTTTCCGATGCTACCCTGCCTTGCCAATAATCGGTTTTGTCTGCAAATAAAATTTAAATTTAATTTTAAAATAGTTACGTATTCCAAAAGTCACGATCACGAGCCCTGCGACCTTCGTAAAGTTACTACATTTGTTTCAATAGCAATTTAATATTAGGGTCACACACACACCCACGTCTACTCTCTCAATTACAAGCTGCTTAAGTGCTTATCCAATGTTTTTGTTTTCGAGAGAACCCCTTCGTACGGCAAACTTTGGCCTCTCCCCGTCCGATTTTTGTGGTTTCACTTGGTGTCCCCTTAAATCTTGCGGCTCATCTGCCATTGCGGGCACAGTTTCCATAAATAAGCCTCACAAATTAAGGCAACACATAGAAAGCGAGCAGTCAGCAACCGACGATGGGGTGGCAGAGTGTTAGTGCGCCTTTCCCTTACACACAGACACATACACACACGTACAGACAGTCATTTTGCAGCCACACTTTCCATTTGCCACAACGAATGTATAACAGTTTAATCAGCACAAACCGTTGCGTGGCTGCCCAAAGCGCTGCCAGCAATATAAAATATAAAAAAAAACGTGTATAAAAATATATGTATGTGTGTATATAAAAAAGCTAGCATCCCATAACCTCCCGGACCTGCCTGCCGTTTTGCCCATCCCCCAAGCACCTTTGCCATCCACTTGAATCTTGAATCGCATAGCAACGCGTTCGGCTCGGTTGCCCACTCGCTGCCCTGGGACCAATATCTTCTTGTTTGGCGCGCGAAATTTATTGTTTGCGGAAGTTGTCTTTAATGGCGATGCCACAGCAGCTGCCACTGCCACAGCCACTGCCACTAGTAACTACCCAGAAACCGACTAAACCCCAACCCCGCCCGTTCCCCCTCTAACGGACACCTACCCCATTAGCCGTTTTAGTTGCTGCTGACCTTCAGCTGCAAATAATTTCAACTCATTGAGTTTAATGTGCTGCTGCCAGCTGCTTCTTACGGCCCCTCAGCGCTACCAAAAGGGGCGTGGCGGGCATTTGCCTACTTACTGAAACATATTATTCGCATTTTGTTTATTTCTCTGCGCACGTATTGTGGCCAATAGTCAGTTGATTTATGATCCACTATGGTCACAGCAAATATTATTCTGCCCGCACGCATTTTTTTTATTATATATATTTTTGTTTTATATTTTATATTTATTTTTACAGCATCCTTTTTGCATGTTTGTCGTTGAACTTGCAAATTGTATTTTAATGTGGGTGCATACATAAGTCGAGCTCCTTTTGCCCTTTTTCAACGCACACTAATGCGTTTATAAAGTGTTAACATGGCGTATGCGTAATATTTGAAGAGCCCGCTTCATTTTAATGGCAGCTTGTGGCAAGCGCCGCTTGTAATTGTAGAAACCAGTGCGACTGCTGCTTAGGTTCCTCAGCGCCTTGATTTATGCTTATGAAATATGCCACGCCTCATTTTTATGGCATCTTTAAGTGCTCGTAAAATTTGCTGAAGCGGATTCAAGACTTTCGCGTTGGCCACTGTGAGCGAAGGTCGTAAATTTAATTGCAGCGATTATTGCCGGGAATTAGCTTTAATCTCGATTAATGGTCGAGTTTAATGTGTGTGTGTTAAGGCCATAGAATGTGTGTGCGGGAGTTAGAAATAGTAGAGATAGAATGGGAACATCGAGATGTCATCAAACGTGTGTACAACAAATTCCAGTTCGTACGATAGCGAAATTATTTATGAACGTAATCAGATAAACAGTAATTTATGGGTTTATTGCTTGCCTAAATATGTGACATCTACACACGCACATATATAATACTAAACGCGTTAAATACTTATTCAGATATGGCAATGCAATGCATAATTTATCATAGAATATATTTTGCTGGATCAGCAACTTTTTCCACTTCTTGAAACTAACATAAATATAGAAAATACTGTGTTCGTTCAGCAGCCAAGGCCAATGACTTTTCGGGGGGGAATTGCGGTAGCCACATGGACACCTAAAATGCACAAACACATCCACAAACCCCTACACACACCCACACGCACACACAACCACCCACAAACCGAGCCGTCAAATGCCGAATTAAAGCACTCACAAATAATTCAGGCAATTGAACGTAAGCTGCAGACTAATTGCTTGCGGGAATACCAAATGGAAAACGTCGCCAGTTGCCAGTTGCCATTTTCCCAATTTTCCCCATTTGCATTTGCATTTTCATTTAAATTTCTGTTTTGTTTTTTCAAGTAGTAACATAAAATGTGTCGAATAGCGCTCAAATAAAGTGGGGCAATAAAAAGAGAGCGAAAGCTATTTCGCTGAATGTAAAATAAATATCATTTAGTCCCGACATCTTTTATTTAAAGCACCGTCCGTCGCACTAAGCAGAGTGCAGATTTAAAAAGAAACACAAAAACGGAAAACGAAAGTAAAACAAGTCACAACAAAAATACCGTACATTTTATCTCGCTGCTTGGACATTTTGAGATTTTCTAAAAGACTCCACAGGCAACAAAATAAAATAGAATTTAACAAAATAAACATACTTTTTTTATATGATATGCCATAAAAATCATATAAAGAATAATTCTAATTACACATTTTTCAGTATTTACTTTGTTCTAACCGACTTTAAACGTTTAACAATTCACAGTTAGCACTGAACTTAAAAAAACTTAAAAAAATAAAACAATGGATTACATTTAAGCTCAATTTAATTTATATGCACTAAAATAACACACAGTAAAATGAAAGAAATTTAATTTATGCAGTGAGCACGCTGCAGGAAAAACTTTGCACTAATTCATTTCCCCATTTCCCGTGGTGTACCATAAAAACGTAGCGTGCGAAATTAGTGTTACTTGGCAAATGATCGCAGTTGCAGCAAAAAAGCAGCCATTGCTTTATTTCCGCCATTTGTAATTCATCATGGCGGAATTGCAAGTGTAAACAATATTGTTGTCCCTTTCGCGCTTGCAGGCTCTAAAGCCGCTGGCATTGATCGTCGAAAACAAAACAAATGGCGCACGTGGCGCACGAATTCAAATTGCAGTGTTTGGCCACGAAAACAGGCGCGCTCTTCGACACAGAGAGAGAGAGAAAGAGAGAGAGAGCGCCAAAAGAATGTGTTTAAATTGCGCTGAACTGTAAGTAAAACAAAGCAAGCAACTTTTGTTTATATTTTCGCATAAACATATTTATTGCATATGTTTATGTTTGCTCGTGTGCCATGTACTTTGTATGCAAAAGCCTGCTACTGTTTGCATATACCCATTTTCAGTAATTTCGCATGCCCGCAGGGTATAAGCAGCGGAAGAACCCAGAAAGAGCACAGCGCGGGCAAGCCAAGCGCACGCATTTAGCCTTGCATTCACTGTTTATCTGCCTGCCTGCCGGTCTGTGTGTCTGTGTGTCTCTGTGTGTGTTGGCCTGCCTTATTATTATGCTCAACACTTTGTTGGTAATAGTTCTACGACGTCGCGAGGGGGGTGGCGCAGACGCACACGACCTTCACACACGTCAGCCGAATGCAAACAACAAACGTGCGCCCCAAAGCAGACTAAGCGTTTTGTCTGTCGACTCGTTCACTTTACTGTCGGGCCAGTTGCTTAAGCACTCGTGCAGCTGCCAGCACCTTTTACACGCAGTCATTTGGACGCTACATCCGTCAGTCAGTCAGTCGGTCAGTCACTCAGTCAGTCCCTTAGTCAGTTTGCTGGAGTCACGCTCTGAATTGCTGAGCAGCAAGTCCTGGCCTGACCAGAATTCATGAAGCCGTAGCTACTTGCCGGCCGCACGTTCTGCTCTTACCAATTTCTATTTGCATACTTATTTGGGCACTGATTTGTATTTAATTTTATTAGAATTCTGCGACAGCGGCTAATTGCGAGCCAAACAAACAAGCGGAAAATTGAGAGTGTTATCTAAATAAACTACGCATTAAAAAGCAACAGGTCGTCAATCAACATAATGGTATAAAGTGCATTTGGGAAAACAAGTTAATAGACATGCTTATAATAATCAGAATATCACTTAAATCGTATGCTTTTATCTCTCAAATCTCTCGAATTGCTGCTTTAGCATTTGCATAAGCATAATAATTGAAATTATGTTTTTTGTTTCAAGGACCGTTAAGTGCTACACTCCACATTGCATTAGCATAAGTCTGGGTGTGGGTGTGTCTACCAGACACTTCCCCAGTCAAGGCCGCTCTGCATACACACAAATTGAGTTGCATAATTTGTGCTGAGGTGCGTCCAACCCATTCAAATGCAAATTCGAGCCGCAAACAATGCGAACTAACAGCAGAAATGTCAGACACAGACATAGATGGAACAAAGAACAGAGAGGGACAGAGAGAGTATGAGAGAGAGAGAGCTGGAAGATTGATGCGTGTCTCTTGCTGCTCAATAATTAACCCGATTCCTGTACAAGCAGTCGAAACTAGTTTCGCATTAGTTCCAGACGCTGCTCAACAGCTTCTCGAGTATTTCCGAAAATTGTCCCAGAAAATTAATAAAAAAGGCATAAACAAACCGAAGAGCCCCGCTTTAACGCCCCCCATTTCATTTACATTTTGTTGAGGAAATAAAAGGAAATGAAGCAAGGAGCGAAGGTGCAAGGAGAGAGAAATAGAGAGAGAGAGAGAGAGACAAAGCGTGAGAGAGCAAGTTCTGGTTAGGTTACTGTTTGTTTAGGACTAGAGCAAACTTTACCGAGCTTGGGTGGCGTGGTGAGTGCGAGGGAGGCAGCTGGAGTTGGCATAATTTAAGGCGACTTAAAGCGACTGTCTGTGTGCGTACAAGTGTGTTGTGTGTGTGTGTGGTGTGTGTGTGTCTATGTGTGCGTGTTTGAGGCACGTGTAGTTGCTGCAGTGGCAGCTACAAAGTCATGAATTTTTGGCTAGCATTGAGACGAGCACGGCGACACTGCCAGAGACTCATAATGAGCCTCTGCCAAGCACGTGCTGGCTGTAGCCCAGGGGGTAGGGGAGAGGCGGAAGGCGTGGTACACATAGAAAGAGAGAGAAGAGTGTGAGCATGAACTAGCACTGCAGCCGTTGCACAATGCTCGCCAGCTACTTCCTGCCACAGACTTTGCATGGCAGTTCACCTCTCTCTCTCTCTCTAGCTCTACCTCTTCCCCTCTCCCTCTTCCATCTTCTTCCTCTCTCCTTCTCGCTCTTGAGAGCGTCTATGCTCGTCTGACTTTTGGTCCAGCCATTTGTACTACGTGGCATGGAGTTTCATACATAAATTAATGCAGCTGAAATGCAATACGCACACATACACACACACTCAGCCATCTTGCACACATGAGGAGACACTCAGGCAGACACACACATGCACAAATAGAGACATTCACACACAGTCAGAAATACTGCAGTGTAATTTCTCTTGCCGTTATTAAATAGAAATTTCCCTCGACCGAAGCTCTAAAAATGGACTCCATATTTGGCAAATGTATGCTGTCTGTGTGTGTGTGTGTGTGTGTGTGTGTGTGTGTGTGTGTATTTGCGTTGCAGACTTTTTTCTTATCTGCTGCCGAAGACACAAATGCGAATGTTGTGTCTTCTGTCTTGTGCGTTGTGTGTTTGTCTAGCCAAACTCCGAACAAACTTTGCCTTAAAGAGTTTCGCCCAGCCTAAAAGCATGCTTTGAGTTTTTCTTTGTCATTCGCAAGCCAAATACTGCTGCTGAGCTGCTGTTCTCTTGCCTGAACATGATTAATCTTGAAATATCTAGCATACTTTTGGGCATAAAATGTAAATGTTATTGCTGCTGTTATATCTGAATGCTTTCTGCTTCATTGCAGATTGGCGCGCTCAAAAGCACGCTACACTTTTCCATTTGGCAAAATAAAATCAATTTTAATTTCGTTTGGCCAAAAAAAAGGGAGAAGAAAAAGCAAAAATTGGCATCGCAAACGTTTCGAACGCGGCACTTTAGGCCCTTCGCCATCGATGTTGGAGCAATAAAATTATACACAAGTGATGCCATGAAGTGTGGACATTAAAGACACTTACAGACGAGCGTATAACAGTTGCAGAAACACGCTCTCTTTGCGAATCTTTCACGCGCTCTCTTTCGCGCTCTCTCTCTCTCTCTCTTCGAGTGTGAGCTCTAAATAAATATCGCATGGCGAAAATTAATTAAACACAAGCTGCGGACTAATTAGGCTGATTTATTGATAAACTCTAGAGCACGCTCATTGAATCTGTTATACTCTAGGGTAAATGTGTGTGAAAATTGAGGCCCAACGAAGTCTTAATGCTCTTCACAGTGTTTAGGCAAGACTAGGTGTGTCTTTCAAGATACCCGCCTCGGGTAGAGAGCATTACCTGTGCCCGCCTTAGGTGTCACTCCAACAGAAATACCCCTTAAGCCTTTGCGTACCTGGCTCAAATTGCTGACAGCTACAAACTTACAATGCTGGCAACATAATTCGATTGGATTTCCGGCCAACTTTTGCGGCTCAGTTAAAACTGTGGCCGTTTCTTTTTCTGGCCGACATATATACCCAATTTTTTGTGGAATTGTTTTCGTGCATTTTTTCCCTTATGAAGTTATTTTGGCTCAACTTGTCATTGTCAGGGCAGCTAGCAAATATTTGAGCAGGGTCCGCAAGCACGCTGATATTGAGCTTAGTCCGAACTAACATGAGGCCATAAATCAGTAGATCGAATGGCTAATACACTTGCCGAAGTTGACTAAAGAAATAATGGGCATTTCAAATGATTGATGATATATGGGATATTAAAGATTTAAAAAAAGAAGACTTTCAAAATCCATGAAGAAAATTTTATAAATGTTTGCCAAGCTAAGGTACCCGCTATTTAGTTAAGAACAAGGATGTTCACATTAATATGCCATGTAAACAGCGTAAAATGAAATAACTGTCAATTTATTAGTCCATTTGAGTCCCTTAATGAGCCGGGGTTGCAGCTTAACGATTTCTTTTTTGTTTTGTAATCTATCGAACGAAACGAAATGTAACGGAACACAAATTCAATTATATCAATTTCGTAATACGGAAATATCAATTTGCATATGCAAAAACGCGTGGCAGGCAAATTGTACAAATGAGGCGACATTATCGTGGCACAATTGCAATTAAAAATTACAACGAGGCGGATAGACTGCAACAGCAGCAGCAACTAGAATTTGCGGCATTTGTGTGTGCTACACATAAATCATGCCGAAAATGCAGCGACTAAATAAAATGCCGCACAGAATGTTCGATTAAATGGGAATGTGGCCAGGCAATAATATACATAGATATACATACATATATACGCATTTAATTCGTAGCGCATAATTGCGATTTAATTGCTGCAACGCTAAGCAGTGCGGCACATGCGGCGTATGCGTAATGCGTGCGCGCACGTGTGCGCCAAGATTTGCACGTCCTCTGTGTATGAAAAATCACGTCTAATTCCGAATTTCTACGCGCCAAGAGAAAAAGAGCAACGCGCAATACAAGATGTTTGTGCCAAGCCAAGCTGTAAGCGGCTTTTTTTCTTCTCTCTCTACGTTTTTTTTTGTTTTGTTTGCTCGCTTTAAGCTTCAATTTGTTGCATGAAAAATGCTTTATTGTTGCCCGGGCAACTGCCCCGGCTAACCTGGTTGCATTTAACAAGCTTTGATTACATTCCCCGTCCCCCCGGCACTGGCACTGCCTTTCTTCTCGCGTTGTTCTACTTGGCTATTGTGTTGCCTTGGCTTTTGGCCGTCGCATTTTCTGTTTTCCATTTACGTCTTCGAATTGAATCAAGTTGCCGCGTTTCCGGCATGCGTTGTTTTTTTCTTTTTTTTTTTGTTGCAGCGACAGCCGAGTTTTTTCCGCCGGAAAACGCAGCTTCCGTTACGCTATTTTTTCACTCGCTCTCTCTCTCTCTCTCTCTCGCGCGCGCTCAGTCTGCCCTCTGCAAATTCTCAATTGTGCACAAAGCTGAGCAGAAAGGAAAAAATCATTGGGCACAAAAAATATCATTCAACAAAAAAAAAAGCTCAGCAATTTTGACGCTTTTTCCGCCCGTTGTCATGCAGTATTTTTCTGTGTCAAGGATCACCGCAGACGTCAGCAGCAGCAGACATCCCCCCCCCCCCGGCTGCTGCCCTCTGCCCGCTCTAACGCCAACAGGTGCGACACATGGACAACCGACTGCCATTTTAAGTGGATTCGCTGTGACAACTATGTGTCAGACGTTTGGCAACGCAGCCGAAAAGTATGCTATGAATCCAAATATGTCTATGCAAGTTGAGGTGCCCCGCGTAGTGCAAGTGCACAGCTGCGGCATACTATGCATGCAAAAGTTTATTAATAATTAAAGCATGAAATTCTTGAAAGTTGTTTCTACTCCTGCACCTGCACCGGCTTCTTCTGCTTTTCTCCCTGCTACTCCTACTGCAACTCTTCCACCTGCTTTTCTACTTGAGCTGCACTGCGTGGTAACTCCAAGTCGTTCCCCGTTAGCTGTGTTATAGTTGCATTTGCGTTGAGGCACAGAATGCAAAATGAATGAACGAATTTCAATATGGAAAGCAGCTTAGCCAGGCATACGCTAAGGATTTCGATAGATGGATACGTTTATGAATTTAACTGCATTCACATGAAGCAAACACGTGATATAAACTCAAGTATTTAAACACAGCATTTTATTATGAAAACTGTCTATATGTCATGCGTTCTTGCATCTATATTATTTATTTTCATTTTTATATGATTTCAAACACCTTTTGCTCTGTTTAAAGCACAATTTCCACTTGAGCTCATATCTTGTAGCTAGTAAAATCTTTACCATTTCGTCGCTCTACGAGTATGTAAAACATGCCGCACAACTGCAGCAACAAGAATAACAATGAGAGACCATGACATGTGTTATACAAGCAGTTTCACCTACCGTCAACATGTGCAGCATGCTATATAGTATATCCTTTAACGCATCTCTCATACTCATTCCATTCCTCCTCTCCCTCTCTGCTTTCAATTTTAATTAAATTGTTAGCTGGATCACCACTTGCCCCTATTTGCTGTGGGTTGTGTGCGTATGTGTGTGTGTGTGTTTGTGTGTGTGCAGCACTCGTCAAAGGTTAACTGAATGGAAATTGCTAAATAAACAAAAACCGCAACGCACAGCCAGGGCCGGACAAATGATGAGGTCCTGCTGAACTTCAGCTGCGTGGGTCACTGTTGGCAAAAAGAAAAGCAGAAAAAATTCTCAAAAAAAAAATATATGAAAAATGTGTGAGTGGGGGTAGTTAGGTACTAAATATTGCCAGTTGATACCCTGTGAATATGTTTACTTGACAAGCGACTAAGGCAAGAAAGCAAAGTACTTAATAAAGTAAATATTACATTCTTAACATATTCATATAGATATAAATATTCATATCCTCGCTGCATCTGTTGCTGGCTTTCACCAGCCTAATATACCCCACTTTAAACAGCTTCCGTTTTTATGGTTTTCGCCTGCTTTGGCGACGCTTTTGAAAAACTGCAGCTGCCAATAAATTTGCCGCTCAACATAACTCAAAGAGCGCTCTGCATTTCACTTACCCCCTCCCTTCAACTCGCCCCCTCCTCCTGCACGATCTACACGCTTTTCATTCATTTTCCGGACATAGCGTTCAAAAAGAGAGTGTGGAATTTTCTTTTATTTTTTCGCTCACATTTAGCGCTTCTTTTTGCGCATAATTCGCGCTTGTTTTCATAGTTGGCACGCGCCAGGCACAGCGAGTGTGTGTGTGCGGGTGTGTGTGTGCGAGTGTGTGTGTGCGGGTGTGTGTGTGCGGGTGTGTGTGTGCGGGTGTGTGTGTGCGGGTGTGTGTGTGCGGGTGTGTATGTATGCATTGAGCCTGAATGAATTTCGGAGCACAAATTTATGCGCCATGAATATGGCGAGGCATTAATTAAAAGCGACTCAGTCGCTTGGCCATTTTGTGGTCGTGTTTAGTGGCGAGCTTGGTGTGTGTGTGCGTGGGTGTGTGTAAGTGTGTGTGGGTCTGCAGTGCAAGCATTACATTTATGACCAACGCACATGACGACAAGTGCGTCTAATATGCGCTGCGAGCCGCTGCACCGAACTGCTGCTGCAAATTGAGCTGCAATCTGCCATTTCATTTGTATTCGAATTGCAGCATAATGCCAGCAGCATCGGATCAGCCTGGGCACGCGTGTTTGTAACTGTAAAATAGATAACACCAATCGATATAATGCCATAATGAAAAGCTTTCAGTTTCTGCATTATGTGTTGCAATAAGCGAACATACATTTATGCATTTCATTGAATTGCAGTGATGCGAACTGCGAAGAAGATTCCTAATGTGTTTCTATATACATATCTGTCATAAATGATTAGAATATCATATGGTGTTTTTACTGATGCATAACTCATTTAACTTACTCTTTACTTTGGATTTTGAGTCTTAAATACTCACGACTTGGTCAAAAATCATCAAATTGCCGTGGCCGATGAGTTTTTATTTTTTATTGGACTTCTAGATTGATTCTGCATCAACCCCTTGCTAAATTTTAAGAGCCCTATATTAACTTAAACACTCATTACTTTGTCATAAACCATAAACTTGTCGTGGGAAATGATATTTTATTTATTAATCTACAATTCGGACTATTCCTGGAGAATTTTAAGATGCTTAAACACTCCCAACTGTATCTAACAATCAATAAATATTTGTAGAAGACAACATATTCCAAATGATTTGACTGCAACTAAAATTTTACAAAAATGCAGACTATCTCTGCACAAGATTACAAAATTCCCATGTCTCACATACCCCTAATAAACTTAAAATGTCAACCGGTTGTCGAGGCATATGACATTATGTTTATTTAATTGTTTTATAACTCCAATTTTACCTCATACCTTTAGTAATTTTACGCCTGCAACGCTGGGCACGAGAATTGCCCCCAGACACGCGTGGCCTATCGCAACTCGCAGCTGCAAACCATACGGGACGCGATTTCCTGGCGTGATTTGTTCGAGCTGTCCAACTTTCCACCGCAGCCTAAATGCGGCAGCGTGCAGTCCACAACAGACGAAATTGCTGTGGCTGCACATGGCGGACTGCTGCATCAACAAGACGTGACAGCAACGATTGCCACGTCATGTCACATCATGCTGGATTTCCCTTGGCCTTGGCCGTGTCAATCGAGATCATATCGTGGTGGGGGGAATGTTCGGCTCGTGGGACCATTAAAATAAATAATCCGAAAACACTTTGCCACGCACATTTTTCGTATAGTTTGAAGCCAAATTGCGAAACTAAAAGTTGGCAATAGCTTTTAAGGCCTTGCTTGTGCCCCTCTAAAGCTGCTGCGCTGTCAGCAAAGATTGCGCCAGGTTGGTAGGCGGGATTAAAACGCAACACTTTATCATTAAAAAAGTTGACAGGCAAACGGCATGAAAGTTTCCTACGTCAGCAGCAGTTGCCACTTGCACAAGGACGACAAGGTTGGAGGTGGTTGTGGCTAAGTGCCACAGTGGCAGCTTAATGCGTGTGTGTGGGGGGGTTTGGTAGTATGAGATTCCTCTCGCTTGATGTTAATTTAATTTGCAAAGTCTTCAGAAACGTGACACGAATTATGCGTTACGCATAAAACAATTAGGAAAATCAATGCAATGAAAGTGCGCTGCCTCTTTTCCCCTAGCGCTTCCTCTCTCTCTCTCTCGCTCACGCTCGCTCGCCTTTTCTTTCCACACTCGCAGTGAACTCAATGAAATTTACTGCAGTTTCGCAAGTGTCAGGCAGTATCCGTTATCAACTTTTTGGCCAAGTCTGCTTAATTAGAAATTATTTCTGCAGCGAGCTAAATTATTCAGATTATGATAAATGCGTTACTCGTGCTGTCTCTGTCTTAATTTGAGTGTAACTTTGCACTTTATCAATTTCATTTCTTTCTCAGTCTCTCCATCTATCAATTTATATTTTCATCTCTCTCTTCCTTCTTTAATCTATCATATTTCGTTTATTTGTTGTTATCCTTGTTTGCTTTCAATAACAATTCGTTCTCCACTTCACTTGCATCCACTCATCTTGCTCGCTTTTGTGTCTGCCTCTTGCTCTGTCTCTCCATCTCCATGACAACTGCACTCCCTCTTTTGCTCTTTTGTATCGTCCTCCGCTTCTCATTCGCGCAATTTGCACCACGACCTCTTTCCCTCGCCTTCTCAAAAGCTCCGTAATTATTTTCCAATTTATACCCTTTCCTTTTCTCACTTTTATTTCTTTGCATCCCTCTCTTTCTACTACTTCAACTCTCAGTATTTCTACCTTATTATTTCTATCTCTTTCCCAGTCAATCGCACCGCTTTTCGCCATCCGTTTGAAAATTTTGATAAATTAACCGGGCGATTAAAGCAAATCAATTACCTTTTGACAGCTGCTTGGACTATTCCTTTGGTTTTCCATTTTCACTTCTCAGTTTCAACCTATCAACTTCATGCCCAAAGCGTGACAGGATATTAGTCCATCGTGCATCGGCAACTTGGCTCAAGCAGCGCAAACGCCTGCCAAAAGTTAAAATAAAATTTAAAAAACAATTAAATATTTTTAGTTTGAACAAATTTTGATATGGATTTTTGCGCTATCTTTTAAAAAACTAATATATTTTCTTTTTCTTCTCCATATACCATACTACACACAGAGGCTTCAACTCAATGGAAACATCACACGAGCCAGTAGGTAGGTGTTCCTACTCCCTCTGCCTCCTCCTCCAGAACGTGGGTGATGGTCTGCGTTGCGCACAATTTCCATTGTCAATGCACTATGGACACCAGCGGCTTATTAGCCGAGAGCTATCTGCATCCAATCGAGTCGCATGCACAGTTTCTCTTTATGCACAGCATCAGCTGGAACACGCCCAGTGGGCAGCTGTGGCGCCAAAAGGCCCACAAGACTGTGGGCAATGTTGGTTTTCGGCTTTGATAGGCCGTTGTTGTGACACAACGCAGGAGGAGGAAGCTTTAATGAACTCTTGTTCCACTAGGAGAGTCGGAAGTGCTGTTCAGACTATGGAATATATAGTCATTATATTCTTGATTATCTTGATCTATCGAACTGAGTTCAGTTATGTAGATAAGCCTACTATCTGTCAGAGTAACTATATTAAGCAATAAATCTTATGTTGATCTATCAAACTACAGTTATGCATATTAGTCTATATCCTGCAAAAAGTTTAAATGAAGCCAGAAAAACAAGTTATTTAGGAATACACAACAATTATACAGCCACTTATTATTAATTCATTTGATTGACCAATGGGATTACAATTATCAAAATAAAAGTATAGAACGATTTATACAATATAGTAGAACTTGTTGCTAAATTTCACAAATAAATGAAATCATTATTTCAATACATTTTGCATACATATTTGAAACAATTTATTCACTAGTATCGTAAAAGCTTAGTTGACTCGCACAAATTTGGTCATTAAACATTGAAATTTAGTTACTCTATCCTATATTAAAACATGTCTTTCACTCACACGACTGAAACTACCTAACTTCCTGGTGCGTGTTTGTGTGCAATACTTTGACTACGCGCACTCACATACGCACACATCTTACCTACTTGAATTGCATAAGGTTTTGCACTGAAATCTTGAAAAACTAAAATGTAATACTCGATAGTTACTTCGGTTCCGGACAGGCCATTTGATAGAGAAACTGCACTAGCGTACGCGTTGGGCGTCCCGTCATGCGTCCCGAAGTCAGATATGGCACCAGCCCAAACCTCGACAACAATCCCGTTCCGAATGTATCCAGATGCGCCCAATCACTGCACGGTACCAGCTCATGCAGTACGGCTGCCGCCAGGCACGATGAGGCATGTCCATCGCCATCGTTGGCCAGGTCGTAACTGAAATGATTTGCTACACGGTCTTTGTAGAATCTCCATAACGGGAAACGCCATAGTCGATCGCCAGTCAGAGTGCCGGCACGTTGAAATTGCTTCCAGATGTAATGCGAATTCGACCAAATGCCAGTTGCTCCACCGCCAACAGCCTTCTTGATGCCAATACACATGGATCCCACATCGACAACCAGGCGCGGCTTATAGGTCATTTGGCCATAGAGCATGGGATCCGCAATGACAACGACGCCGGTGCGACTCACATTGCGTACAGCCATCGATTTGGCATTGAGCAGAGTGACCACATCGCCAGGCTTGCAGGACATGCCCGACGGTAAATTCTCGCACAACGGTAGGATCGCCGTTATGTTGATGGGAAGCGAGAGGGCGGCTGCAGCGCGCATGGCTGCCAATACGACAGCAGCGCCAGCGAGATCTCCGCGGCACTCGTCCATTCCCTTGCACGCACGTAAATTAATGCCACCGGAATTGAACGTGATTCCTTGGCCCACCAGCAGTATGGGCTTATCCTCTGGAGCAGTGCCGCAGTAGGCAATTTCTAGCAAAACGGGCGGCTCACATGAACCCTTAGCAATCATTAGGAACGAGTTGAGACGTTGCTGTTCAATCCATTCCATTGTGCGAACTTCGACAGTGATACCACATGGACATAGTGCATCCACAGCAGCCTGCGCGAACATCGTTGGTGTCATACAATTGGCTGGCGCATCAGCCAAACGTCTTGCCAAATTCTGTGCCTCCGCCTTGAAGAGACCGCGGGTCCACGAGTCGATGTCCGGGGAACCGTGTAATTCCAATTTGGGTACAACACTTCGATATTTCTTATTCAGATTCTCCTCGAATCTCCACACAGCGAGTGCTGCGCCTTCTGCTGCCTGTTCCGCATAGTCCATATGATCCACATGCACCTCGAGACACTTGAGCGTTTGCAATGAGCGTGCACCAATGCCGGCAGCGACGCGTACATTCTCCATTCCCTCGTCGAGCATTTCGAGCTCATTGAAACCGATACCCTCGAGGCCGACACCCACAATGCATATGGAACGGAATTCGTTATCGACATTATTGAATATTTTGCCACGTCCCAATCGGCCAGTAATTTTCGTTTCACCAATCAGTTCCGTCAACTTGCCCTGTACACGATCGTCGAATTTCTCCGCGGCAGGCGTCAATCGCGGTCCCTTGCCGCTTTCCTTCTCATACAGGCCAAATACGATACCCTTTCCGCCTCCCTGTTTGGTGGGCGGATCACAGGATCCGTGACGGACGAAGTACTTGCTGATCGCTGGATTAGGATTCTTTACTCTTATTCCTCGATTCAGGGCCCGATTGCTTAAACACCTTATGTGATTACGCATATACATTTTGCTTATATTGAATGTTTGTTTTCGAGGATTTCGGTAATCTTATTGTTTAAACACGTCTAGTAAGCCGTAATTTAATTTATTGACAAGAATTTAATTCCTGGACTACGAAATAATCTGTTTATTTTTTTTTTCGTGAATCTTTAAATTGTACGTGAAAAAGTAGATAAGTTAAGTTTGTATAACATTTAACTGTTTCTGTTGCCGATTTCTGTAAAAAATAAGATACAAATAGTTTCCGGGAGGTAAATAACTAAAGTGACGACAATGAATACTGAAATGAGAATGAACACGGTACAAAATATAAATACATGTGTGTCCTATGAATTTCAGAGCCTACTACGATATTATTTTTTCTATCAAAAAAGATTTTTAGACATTTTGTCTTGACATATAAAAATACATTTTAAAATGTAAATGACATTCTATGCTACGCTGTCTTTTCCAATTGCGTGTAAAAATAAAATCGGAATCTGCTTCTAATATGCGAATATTTGTATGAAATTGACGGAGGCGTATTAAAGCAAGCGGATCGACATTCAGAGCTGCATAAAATGGCTGGGATTCTCCTACCAACTAGGTCTCTCCAAGTTGGCGACACTATAGCGATCGGAAACAGCCTGTTCAACCTATTAAAAACCCTTATTTGCGCGCTGGCTTTAAGAAGTTTCCATGCAGAATATAATCGTATGGAACTATCTTTTAACCCATATGCGCAATTTAAATTAAAACAATAAAAAGTTCGCCAACTTACCAGTTTCTTATCCTGGCAAAATCAAACAGTGAATGCTTCTTGGATAAGACGGTTGTGGTTGTCCAATCTTTGCAACAATTTACAATACTGTATTGTCTGGGTTTTTTTCTGTGAGAATATTACTAATGTTTCGGATGGAGAAATGAGTTAAATGTGAATTGTGACTGTCTTTGCTGGGTAACTATGCCCAAAAATGGTTCTGAAAATGAAAAACTTTAATTTATTAACACATTTCTAAACTTAACCTCTACATTAAAATTATGCGTACCATATGTGGACTGTGCAATGAAGACAAATTCTATAAAATTCCTCAAATTGAGATGCCTTTTTTCAAGTTGTACCAACTGACAGGCTGCTGCTGGTGCTGTTGCTGCTGCAGCGAAAGTTTGTGCACTGCGGCCGATGTGGAAAAATTGCATATTTCCCACGTGAATGAAAAAGTTTCCGCGCCAACAAAAAGTAAAGTTCGCAGGAAAAGTTGTTTTCTATTTGTACACTACGTGGCAAAATTGCAGCTTTATTAATAAAAGACTAAATAAAGTGAGTGAAATGAAGTGATAGTTGTGACGGATCTTCTCGATCGATTTCCAGCTCAATTTCATTGCATCCCCTCTTCAGCGTTTAATAGGTCACTCTCATAGTTAATGAAATTAGTATGCTTGCTTAGCAGCGCGCCGAGGGCGCCATTAAACGGAGCCAATACAGTCTCGAAACCTTCGGAGAAGATATTCCGTAGGTACAAAAACTGTATGCGAGTATAAAGGGACAGCACCTCCAACGGTGAAGAGCAAAAGTGTCCCATGACCAGATTGAGATGTCTAAAGTTCAAAAGTCCATTTCCCATAAAGGTAAACAGCCAGGGCAGTGTGTACCACCAGAAATCGCGCAGTGAGAAAAGTTTCCAGCTGGACGGAACCTGGCCCTTTTTTTGCAACCAATTAAGTTTGACTTCTGTAGCTGGAGAGATTTTCCTGGGTCCACCACTCTGGGCGTCATTGGATTCCAGACTTTGCATCAATTGTTGATCCAGCTGCTTTTGTGCCGCCTCGCGTTGACAACGCCAAATTCCGTAGACGATCAAAGTCGAGTTGATGAGCGATTGCAAGAGCATGGTATGATTATACTCGTATCCCACGTGCATGAAAAGTTTGCGAATGAGTTGCGAGTCGACGGTTCGCAGGTTCGCATTGGCCTCGACGACGGGTATCAGATGAGGGCATATGTGTAGGGTTGTCAGAAAAAGAAATATTACTCCATATGCTAATTTTGGCAGCATTCTATTTTTTTTTTTGTTTGGGCAATTATAAAAGCCGAATTTATCACATTAATTTAAATTTTTGTTAATTTTTTAAATTTATTTTGTCGACAACTTTGTTAACGTCGTTCTGAAAGCACATATCGTCTGAAAGCAATTTAATAATTTCTCCAACAACATCATTGAGTAGAGAATCTCTATTAGCTTTCGTTACGTGGTATACACGAGCATTGCATGCACTTCGTAGACGCTCAACGAGTGCAATGGGCTGCCGCGACTGCGACGGAATGGTGGCCAGCAGTGGATACTGCTGCTGCAACAATACATCAATGGCAGCAGCAAAACGCTTGCTGGACAATTCCATTCTTCCAATTTCATCGACAACTAAAAGCTTCGACGCTGTATTAGCGTCTATTTTCAGCAAGGACAACGCCAGTTGCTCAAAATCTTCTACATAAACTGAGTATTTACCAACTTTGGGACGACGTACGCTGTCCGTGGGCCGCTCACGAGCCAAAATGCAACGCGTGCCCGCCGTAGTGATCATATCGAAGCCAATCCGTTGACCATTAGATCTCACCTCGTCAGTAAAGAAGCCTTGCAGTTTGAAATTATCGTTAAGTTTAGCACAGATCTTGCGTATGAGTGTCGTTTTGCCGACTCCTATTGGGTAATAAGTTAAATAAAATTCCAGACTCAAATTTAATGCTCACCTGGCTGTCCAGTTAAGAGAAAAGCCGTTATTTTGTTTTTCTCCATTGTAAAATACAATAAAACAGAGCCAAACAACTATAAATATTATGCGCAGCAAATATATAAAACCATGAGTAAGTTACACTTTGAATCGATAAAGGGAGTTTGTCTTTAAAATAATGTCTTTATATCCAGCTTTCCATGCTTTGTTATATTTAAAATTGTTTTGGTCACTAGCTTGCAAGAGTATTTAATGTGCGCCTTAGAGTTGTCAAACCACTTTGCACAGCAATCGATGACATACGATGTCGATGATTTGTCATTTAGTAAAGTAGATAAAATCTTAAATTATATTTAAAGTGCAAAATAAATAATGCCAATCATTATAGCCTATTTATTTTCCATTTACTGCAAATTAAATGCGAAGCAAGAGAAACATAATTCAACAAACTCAAAGATTATACAACACTGGCACTTATCGAAAACCAACTCTGTGCTGTGGCGGCTAACCGATAACTGCAATCATATGTTTGACAAGCAAAGTTATGCTTGGCGGCACTTTATCAACGTGAATTGGATTTTTATATTATAAACGCGCCGAGTTAAAAACTATAATCATGGAGAGCGCTATCGCGCATGTTATAGAAGAAGGAGAGCAACGCACCAGTGATGTGGCTTCAGGCTCAATCTCGTTTGATGAGTTGCACATGCATCGCGAGATTTTAAAAGGCCTGCGGTCTCACAGATTCCTAACGCCAACCAAGATTCAAGCAGCAGCTATTCCTATGGTCTTAGCTGGAATGGGTGAGACTTCTTGCACATTACTTTTTTTATTTTTATTTATATATATATTTATTTCGTAGATCTGCTGGTGCAATCCAAAAGCGGAACGGGAAAAACTTTGATTTATGTGCTGTCTGCACTGCAGATAATACAAAAATCTGTGGCGAAACCACAAATATTAATAATCGTCCCGACACGCGAACTTGCCATACAGGTAGAGGACACGGCTAACGGTCTGTCACATAATATGCACAACAAAAAAAACTATTTGAGTATTAGCTACATTGGTGGCACAGATGTAACAAAAGATCGAGCTCGCATGGCTAAGACTCGTATTGTGGTCGGCACACCAGGCAGGCTGATGCATCTCATACAGAACAAAGTCTTTAATACCTCGGCCATAAGGCTGGTGGTACTGGACGAAGTGGATCAATTATATGCAACTGAATCGCTCAGAAAGGATATACAGACACTAGTCGAATCATTGCCCAAATGCCAGAAGATTGCCTGTAGCGCTACATATCCCAATGGTTTAGACGAACGTCTGGCCACGTTAATGCATAATCCGATTCTTGTTTCCAACAGCGAGCGAGCCACTGTGCTTTTGGGAATACGCCAATTCGTATACGAGTTACCGGATCAAGTGAACAGCATGCAGGAAATGCTAGCCAAGTTGGCTGCATTGCACAATATATTTGGGCAATTGTCCTATCAACAGAGCATTTTGTTTGCCAACTCACAGAGCCGTGCAGACTCATTTTGCAATTACCTACAACGCGACGGCGTCGAATGTGATCTAATGTCTGGCTCCATGAAACAAAGTGATCGCACAGAGACCTTTCAGGTATTTCCAAATTCGATTTCAATAATTAGCCAAAGTTTCTGACACTCTTTCACTTCTTAAAGGCCTACCGGAATTTCAAAATGCGCACAATGGTGGCTACAGATCTGATGGCACGCGGCGTTGACTCGTCGCATGCTAATTTGATAATTAATTTGGATCTTCCAAAGGATTTAGTTACCTATTTACATCGCATTGGACGAGCCGGTCGATTTGGCTCTAAGGGGATAGCCATTACCTTTATTTCGTCGCCGCAAGAGAGCCAAAAGTTCAGACGTTTCATTGCCGAGGCAGGAACCGGCATGTCGGTGATGCAATTCCCGACAGAAAAACGCGAAGGCTTTAATTTTTGGGATTACGATTCCTACGATTTTCCATATTACCTAAAAGCGGAGGGTCATGAGCAAGAGGAGTGCGAACTGAAGCGTATAAAGCAGCGTTGGAAGGGCCACACAGAGCAAACATTGGATGCAGATGTCACTATCGATTCTCCACCCAAAATTGTTGAACAATTAGAGCATCCACGAACTGAGTCTAAAAATAATGAGGCTGATGAATCACAACAACAAATACCTGAAGTTAGCCTCGAAAATGTCTTAGAAATAAATCAAAATGAGGTGGAACAATTAAAAAATGTTAATCAGAAGCCAGAAAAAGTTGACAGAGAACTGCGGGCGAATAATAAGCAACCATTGGTGGAGATACCAATTAAAAAGCAAACCATGCATGATGCCACAGTTAGTCAAGAAGTCCACGCCACTCTCCAACAACAGCAATCGAATACAAGTGTACAACCACTCAAAGCAAGCGCAGAACGAAGCGAGCCGTTGGAGATACAAAAGTCGCCTGTGGAACCATTCGAATTTTCTCCTTCTATTGAAGATTTGCCTGCAGCTGCACCAAACTCGATCAATACCAAAACGTACTGCCTAATGCCGCCCACAGAGCGTAGCTCAACGACGCTGCTTCCTCAGGGTATATCCAACACTGTGGACGATGCCAGCAGCATAATATCCGACAGCATGGACAATGATTATGATAGTGATGCTTCGTACAGCAGTTTCTTTTCTCAAAGCGATGCGCAACTCATCTGGCAGCGTGCTGTGACGCAGCGAAAGCTGCAAAAGAGACGACAACGCAATGCCAAACGTCGCATTTGCTTCTATAATTGGCGTTGTTGTAGTATAACCAGCTTCTGGTTTGGAGAAAGCAAGCCGAAGCGGGCAAAGAATCCGATGTACGCAAGCGGAGTGAATGATAAAGATTCATCTGATGTGTCGACATTGAAAGTAAGCTAACATTTTCTATATATTTTTATTCATCCTTCTATAATCTATTTTCGTTTGCCTTCTTAGTACGAAGATGGAATTCCCGAGCTCAAAGGGGAACTCAAATCAAAAACAAACGTAAGTAAAGCGATTGGCTTAGGGAAATCCTTTCTCCAATCTTACTTTATGTTTCCAGAATCAACTTTCTATAATACGCAAAGGATTTGATCGCTTGCGACTGATTGAAAAGTTTAATAACAGGCAAGAAATTCAGAATGCTCTTCGCAACCAAATTGAAAGATGCCAACGGACTATGCAGGACAGTGATGAATGGCTCAATCAGCTGTACGATGCAATGCAGCATTTGTATTACGATTTCAGTAATCGGAAGCCCATCAAAAAACTTGTCTTGCCAGCGACAAATGATCTGCGTTTATATAATCAACTAATACGTCACCTAAACGGCGATTCAGCTGAACAACTGCAGCCAGATTCAATCATTGGAAGAGGAAACCAAAATGATGCGCTCAACAAGCTGAGCGTCCATGTGAATCAACAGTTTAATATACCGCCCGTTAATGTAGCAGCTGCGGACCCCGAGGTTGCTGCCGAAGAAAGTGTTTCCGACTCGGGCTCTTTGTTTGCACAGCCACACGACGCAGATGACGAGGAATTCAGCGAGCACGATAGTGCAGGCTCTGAGAGTCCGGAACCATATTCATCGAGCGGTTTTGTAGAGTCCACTGAAAGCGCCTCATCAGGCATTGAGACGTCCCAGTATGACACCAATTCGTCGGTGGCTGCTTTATCGGATGAATACGAGGAGGAGGAAGTGGAATACACGAGCGAAAACGACGATGAACAGACGAGCACTGAAAGTCAAACCAGCAGCTGTTCCGTGAGCACACTTTCCGCCGTGACGAAAGACACTGACGATGAAACTGCCGAGGAGGAGGAGGATGACGATGATAATACTATCAATGCAGCTGCCTCTGAGCTGGCATTAGCCCAGGCACGCTGGCAAAACCTATTCCAGATGCAGTATCAATTTATTGCCAACTATGTGCAGAACTATATACACACCTATAGACGCCAATATTGAAAAACTCGAATCTTATATAGTATATACGTAATTCTGGAGCTGTGAAAGCCCATTCCTAGTCTCGACAGTCTGACAACTTGTGAAACTCAGGCAATATATAAAGTTGCCTTTTTTTGTGAAACTAAACAGGAACTGGTTCCCCCAAAAAATACAGCTGCATCAGCTACAAACTAAGTTAGTTACGCGAGAGCATTTCTTACATGAACTATATCAGGTACAAACAGAAGAAATCATATTCAAAAACTTATTAAATGAGATATTTTTGTTACAAACAAGCGAGTTGTAAAAGTTACTTAAAATCTAAATATTGCACATGGATTGCAAGTTTGTTTCCTTTTAATAACCATACAAGTATGTACTGTAATAAACTTGAAGATCAAAGCGAAACGAACGCGTGAGTTGGACCGTGGGTGGAATCAAGCAGCCTGCAGTTGCTTCAATCTTGATTTATCTACGCAGTGTGCAGCTTATTTGATAGTATTAGATAGGCAACTGCAGCGGCAGGAACTTGCAAATTGCGGCGCCAGCGCAATTGGACATCATAAATCAAATGCAGCTCGCCGCATTAGCTGAAACATTGTTGCATCTGCAGCTTGCGGCAGGCGACTGCGGGTTGGCCGCATGCCAAGGCGGCTGCGTCGGTGGTGGCAAAGTCAAAACATTCGCCCCGCGGTTATTGTGCACGCAAAGCGGCAGCAGCGGCGGCGACGACGACGACGACGCTGATCTCTGCTCGGCTGCCATTGCGCCGTTGCTCGCGTGCACTTGCGTTCCAAATCCAATAAGGAGCGTGAGAAACCGCCGGCATGAATGCAAAGTGAGTTGGAAGCGGCTGGCAACAACAATGACAAAACTTTATAGATGCGAGTTGCATACATACATCGCCGTCGCCGTCGCTGCCGCTGCCGCCGCAGGCGTTGCTTTTGCCAGGCCAAGCTGAGTTCGATTAGCGATAAGCCCAAGATGCGAAACTATGTCCGCTTGGGTCTCTGTTGTGTGTGTGTGTGTGTGCAGGTATGTAGGCATGTTGGTCAGCTGGACGGTCGCGCGAGGCAGTTGCAGGTGTTAAGCTTTATAATGATGTTAGCATTTTTATGGCCCACAACAAAATAAACTACAAAATTTGTTCAGCGCAATCATTTTTTGCGGTTAGCCTCCGTTCAAGCACACTCGCACACACACACACACTCGTGCATACATGCACGTACCGTGTGCTTTTATGGAGCTAAGCGATTTGGAGCGGGTGCGCGGGGGGGATTGGCCACTTGAGCTAACAGTCATATTTGTAAAAATAATTAAAATACCAGAAATTAAATAAGTATTAAAACTGCATATGCAGCTGGCAACTCTGTGAAAAAGTGTGACCACACCTTATAAGGTCAGGCCGGGCATGATGACGATTTCTTCTGCACAAGTCACTAAACAAATTTAATGATGATCATACGGAAACTTTTACATCGTTTTGACCCGTTCTCCCCACACATTCGCACAATTTATCCGGCACAGGCATAAATAAAAGTCATCATTAATTAAATTTAGTACTAGCCACACACCATAGGCATTCCCTGGCGCACATTATTCACTCATTTGGGTGACGAAAACGCGCAAAACGAATTGCAAAAATCGCCGGCAAAACGCACGCGACGACCAAAGGCGACAAAAAACGCTCGGGCGAACGGACTGGCAAAAAAGCGCGTCGACAAAAATGATCTGTGGGCAATTATAATGAATTATTTTGACACTTAGGGCTCAACTAAAAAGGCATAAACTGAATTTATGCTCTGCCCCGACGACATGACATGAAACGCATTTTATTGCATTTTAAATATGATAAATAAACAGACCGAAATATGGTGAAAAATCAAGCGTATATCCCAACACGATATTCGCTGCGGGCCAACACAAACGTAAATTACATTTTTCACTTAGCAACAGCAATTTGCCTGGGAGCGGCCTCTCCCTCTCTCTCTCTCTCTCTCTCTCGACACGACGCAGGCATAAAGAATTGCAGGGAGAATCCGTTTTTAATTGGTGAAAAATAGCTGAAATTTTCTACGCTGATTTTTTGCACTCGCAGTGTTTCGTGTCGCTTGCCCCAAAGGGTATTGCAAGTAGCCACGCTCTGACCATGTTTAACTAGCAACAACAACAGCAGCAACAACAACAACTACAACGGAAAAGGGGCAAACGGCAAACAATAAAAGCCGCTCGCAACCTGTGCGCGATTAACATCGCCCCAAAGATTTGTAATGCTAATAAATTGTACACATTATAGAGTAGAGCGAGCGGTCTAGGGGAGAGGCAGTGAGATCAGGGACCCGGGTTACAGGTTACATAAGACAAAAAACCACCAGTTGCATGCGTAATTCGTTACACTGCGCGAAATTGCGATCATAAAGAAGTCAAATTGGTAAAGAGTAAAACGGATATACATATATAAAGTTATATATGGTATATAGATTTGAAGAGGGAACTTACATATATTCCTTATACATTTTAAATGGGAAAATAACTGATAAATATTGGTAGGGATAGATAGATAGGCTTATATAGATTTGTGTAGGATAAAAATATAAATGTAGATTGGCAACTAATATTATTATTTTACAGAGGAAAAGATACGTATTTAAATATATAAATACACTTATAAAAAAAACTACACTATAAGAAATAAACGCAAGATGAACTGCCTTGAGGGATCTGAGGGCTGTTTTATCCAAAATTCAAAATTACTGAGTACTGAAAATAGTTTAAAAATTAGTTTAAAATAATGAGATATAGTAATGAGTCAGTACTTCAACCATTTATAGTACACTCCTCGATCTGACTCATCTGCTTCCCTTTTGGCTGCACATCTCTTGCCGCCAGTGTAGGCCACAATCGAATTGCCGCATGACTTTCAGAACGTCAAAGCTGGCGAGTGCAGCTGCTGCGGGAGGAGGAGAAGTAGTAGGAGCGGGCAGGCAATCGAGCCACGGGGGGAGGCGACTCGCGAGCTGCAAGTGCGGCTTTTGTGGTTCCCAGGCGAGTTGGAGCGTAAAACATGCGAGTCGCTTTAATTGTTGCCGCTGCTGCTGCCAAGTGATTTTTCTAATGCAATTTTCCGACAGCTTACGCAACGACAACGACAGAGGCAGCAGCAGCAATAGTCACCGCAGCAACAGCAGCAGCAGCAGTGGCAGCAACAACAATGGCAACATGTTGCAATGGCGCAACCTACCGCCGCCTTGAACGTGTTGCGCGCATAATTAGCCAACTGCAGTCAGCAGCGGCCTTTTAATCCCAGCTAAGTCGAAACGTTCTCTTCTCTTGGCTACCCCCCACTGCGTACACTCTCCCCACTCGCCACTCCTCTCCTCTTCTCTTCTCAGTTGTAATCATTCCACGCATAAGCGCATATTTTGCATTTTTAAATTGTTGCATTTTGCGCATTTTTATGACAAGCAAAACTTTTGCACCCCGAACCACTTGCCTACCACTCGTGCCCCTCGCCTCCTCTACACCTACCCATCCTCCTTCTCTTTCGTAAGCCTCCTGCGATCTGCGGCCCGGCGAGAGAGCGCAAGAGACCTCTCTGATCATAATTAAAATACATATCGTGCATATTTTGGATATGAAAGGAAAACAGGAGGTCCCGAGTGCAGCCAGCTGAGTATGTGAAAGTACATTTTGATGACTTTAAGATACACTTACTACCGAGTGTAGTGTGATTAGGGTATAGAGACTGGCCCGGGTTGCAAATTCATCACACTGATTCGGTCTTTGAGCTTCCCGAATTTATAGTGTTTAATAATATATAAATTTGCGTGAAGTTCCCCACAAAAAAGGCAAATCATTATGTAAAAAAAATACATTATATATTTAATATATTTTACAAAAAAATCATATCTGTTTAACAAATCATTGTACATAAAAAAACCGAAAAACAAAAAAGGAATTTGTATGCATATTTAAAATCCCCTTTCCCCAAAGTTATATACATTGAAATATCATAATACAGTTTTAGTAATCTTACAGTTCCCCGAGCCATCATATAGGGTATTTATTAGTCTGTATAACACTCGATATTCCACAGCTCATCTTGCTTTCTTGCTTATATTTACTCTTCAATTTCAAGCATCGCGCATAGTCGAAATACTTAAATGATATAATTGATATGATCGCGCAGTCAGCACGATTATCATTATAAATTGTTGAACAATTAAACTCAGAGAAAAATTGCAACAATGTACAATGCAGTGCAGGCAGCATAACTAATAGCTGTTAACACAATAGTTACGATAGTGACTCTAGAACCGTAGTGCTTCCTAGTGCCAGACACCGCCCACCTGAACTCGAAGCGTTTTTAATGATTCGCGCGATTGCGTCAATTATGGCCCAAAGGCAATTCAATTGCATTGCATAGTACAGTAATACTTCAAATGTAAATTGGAGCTTAATGCATGTTTTTTACGAAAACTACGTCAATTATATAATTTAAGCGTGAATTAGCAGCAGCAACAGCAACCAAAGAAAAAAAACAACGACTAAGACAGAAGAGAAAAAGGTTTCGATTTGACCATGTCGAAGGTTTGATACACTAACAGAGGTTTAAACAGTATATAAAAAAAAAGCCACAGCTAAGTTGAATTAAATGACAGGCTTTCATAGAATATTCATTATTTCAGAAGATCATTTCTATGTATGTAATATATTATAGTGATTCGATTTGTATAAACTCATAACAACAAAAATAAATATCTGAATTTAGTTTTGCTGCGATATATTGATATATAAAGAAAATATCAATAAAATAAAATCCTGCGATGGGTTATAGGCAGATACGATATATCTTTTTGAACAGGTACACTAGGATAGATAGGATATCTTAAAAATGGACTCGGCTTGCCTGTTGATGCTGTTTCGGAATATAAATTCTTTTTTATACGATTGGAGACCCTGCCTTAGGCGCATTGCAAAAATCTGCTCGAAATGAATATACCCCTTGCAGGCAAGGGTATATGAACAGCAACAGCAATAGAGCCACGCTACTAGCTAGTTGGCCCGGCTTAGAAAAAGGCGAATTACAGCGCGAGCACAAGAGGCGAAAACGCGAAAACATGTTAAGTGCAAGCGCATTATGTTGCAAAATGTCACTTTTAATTGGGCAACCTTGAAACATCAATGTGAAAAACGAGCGAAAGAACAGCAACGGCAACGGCAACAACAGCAACAGTAACAACAGCAACAGCGGCAACAGCAACATGTTGCTGAAGGCCAACGCAAGCAACGGCAACGGGCAACAATGACAAACGGTTAACGAGTCGAGCGGCAGATTTAGATACGAGCACAGAAAGACACATCAAAAGGCCAAGCGTGGGGCGGGAAAGGGACTGGCAGACAGACAGAAGTAGGGGGGGGGCACAGACTGGGTGGCTTGTGAGGGGGGAGTTGGGAAGGGGTCACTGACGCGACTGTCGTTTGTCGTTTGTGCCGTTATGTGCTACAATTAGCAAATTGCACATTTATGCTCACATGGCGTTGAGACACGCCTCTAGGCAGCCGCCCCCCCCTGGCTAACTGACAATATAAATCAATCATACGCGCCGGAGTGTGTGTGTGTGTGCATGTGTGTGTCTTGGCCAGTTCTTATTGGAAAGTTATGGCAACAACCTTGAGAACAGCCGCAAAAACCGCCGCTTTGATTGGCAACAAGCTGCTGCAGCTTGCCGCGGCGATTTGTTCCTCTAATGCATAGGCGGGAGCGGGGAGCAAGGGTAGGGAGTAGAGGTAGGTAGCCTAAGATATGGCACATCATTTATAATTTCCGGCGTACACGTTGCATAATTCAATTAATGCGCATTTCCCGTGCATTGGCAACTTGCAAAGTTTTGCAGCAGGAAATCTCCACGAAAATCGCCGCTGGCTTGTTGCATAAACGCAAATGTTGCACGTTACACACACACACACAGACACATATGCATATATTTTATATTTTGTTTTGTTTATTTATAATGTATGAGCCAATCTATTGCATATTTACTCGTTCAGGCATCAATTTTCAAGTGTTACCATGAATGATACGCCCGGCAGTCCAGCTTTTGGCGTTTGCTGCACGTTTTAATACCCTGTATGCAGAGGGTGATAGGTGGTTATAGACTAGAACTAGTTGTAATTAGCAGTAGCTAGCGTAAGTGATGATAAACAGGCAACTATGCATATTTCTACTAATTCAAGATCGTGGATCGCTGTTTCCAGTCAAGCTGTAATCTTTAAATTACACACACAAGTTAAAATATCTTTAATCTATCAATGCCCGTTTTTAAAAAGTTCCAAATCGAATGAAATACCTAGGAAATTTATAATATTTCTAGTTGCATTTGAGCGCTGTCTACGGAGTAACTTCCTAGTCGTTGGCGTATGCCAGCTGCCTTTATTACACGCGCTTAAATTATGCACACCCCGAGCGAATACTATATGCATTCAGATATAAATTTATATATATACTGTGTATCGTAAAAAGCTATGGCTCATGAAAAATGCATTCCAGCATAATAAACATGATAGGTTTTCATGCGTTCATGCTTGTGTTTCGAGAGAATTAATTGCAGAGTTTCACGGATTTTCAAGTGCGACCGGTACCAAGTTCTGTGTGTGTGTGTGTGTGTGTATTACCAATGGTATATGTATCTCTGACTGGCGTCTTTGGCATCTCATGTTCGCAGTCAATTGCAAAGAGCTACTCGGCTCGTTTCACGCTGTGTCCGATTCTCATGTCTAATTGATCTTTAGCGTGTTATTTGTTTTTTGCACAACACCTCTACTTGGTACTGTGGGTGGCAACGTGGCAGGCAAGAAAAAAAGAGAAAAAAATTAAAAGCCGCAGGCTAAAATTGCTGGCTAATTAATGCCAAATGGTAGGGGGGAGGCGGGTTGTTACCTATAGATTTTGTGGGCGCAACAGCAACTTTTAACTATATTATTATTATTATTATTGGCTCTGAGTCTGGCTGTGACGGTGGCATTTGCATGTGACATAAAAGTGATTGGGAGTAATTGATAATTGTGCAGAGACACGAAACCAAATGGCCAATTACTACAGACGCGGGACGGACGCACATGGTGTGAACGAAAAAGGTGGCGACAACGACGTTCGTTACCTGAGTCTTTTGTTACGCTCAGGCAAAAAATGTGCAAAAAAAAGGTTTTGGGTTATTAATATTAATCGAGCCGAAATACAGCTATTTAAAACATATATATCTGTCTCTATATATATCTAGCATATACTATCGGCTGAGAAATGCTCGCAACGAATTGAAAAATGTTTGTACAATTGCGAATTGCGAATTGTTGCTGCTTTTGGCCAATCTCTTGCCATAAATCAAGCCGCACAATATGACCGCAGGCGCCTTGTAAGCGAGTCCCAGTCACCGAGTCGGCGCTCTGACTTGCCGGGTGACTGTGACTGACAGCCGTACGCGAGAGCCGAGATCTTGACCAGCAAAAGCAACGGCAACAACAGCAACAGCAGCAGCTACAACAACGAGTACCAGCTGAGAGACAGATAGACCCACGCTAGCTTTAACTTTAGCAAATCAAATACAAATTCAAATCTAGCTAATTTCAAGCTGAAACTCATTTAACTGAACGACCGACTGTTGGTCCACTCTCCAGCCCACCTCCCTCCCTCTCTCCCTCTCTATCTCTCCCTGGCGGCACAAATAGAGCAACAAATCCAAGCCGCAAAGTTAATTTCATTTTCCACCTACTGGCAAAATCAATTTGCTTCGTGTGGCACGTGCGCCAAATAGAATAAAAATTGGCCAGAACTAAGCGTGCAGCGGGATGGGGGGAGGGGAGTTAGGGTGGTTGTAGGTATACCGCCCCCATAGACGAAAGCTTGGCCCGGCCCGAACCGATCAGTCAGTCAGTCAGTCTGCCCGTCCGCCTGTCGTCGACTCAGTTGTCCAGTTCAGTTGGTTTCGATTCGTGTGCGTCACTCCAGACGAGATGGAGATCAGGCCAGACCCGGCGATTGTCATTTCAGCGTGGCCCCGATCGGGGCATAACGGTAGCCCAGTCGAGAGTCGAGACCAAAAAGCGAAAAATAAAACACACACACACACACACACACACACACACTGCTTGTTGTTGTTTTCTCTTTTCTGGGCGCCTTTTAAAAGCACATTTCGTTGTTGTAGCAACAATTGTAATTACGATTGTTAAAAAAAAGCGCCTTGAGCGTTTGCAGCTCTTGATGCCAAATTATCGGTGGGGGAGCAGCGAGTAGCGGGGGTGTATTAACAACAAAAAATAAATTAGCAAAAGATGTTGTGCAGGAGAATACCCTGTAAAGTGGGGATAAATGATGGAGAATACTTAAGATGAAAAGCTTTATGTTTTTGGAATTGTTTAAGCATCAAAATTAAAAAGATAAAAACTTTATGCTTGAAGAAAATATTTTGCTAGTTTTTCAAGTTTTAAGAGTCATTTGATTGCAAAAATAATAATACAAGCTTTATGCATAGAGTTAATATTAAAAGAATTTTAAACCTTATCAAACTGTTAGTTTATATTAAGAGAAAATTCATATGATTACGGATTTTTGTTCTCAGACATAAAAAGTACATAAAATCAAACCATAAAGTAAAAAACTTTAGACTTAGATAGAAAATACTTAAAGAATTTCGTAGGAATTCCAAGTCACAAAAATGAATTTTAATATTATTTTTAGTATAGCCTGTCAAAAAAAGAAACCTTGTTCAATTGAAATATGCACGCCTGCGCCTGAGTGCAACAAATGGAATTGCCTGCGCTGCCACTTGCAACACACACACTCAAATACATTACAAATGCGTATTTAAAGTGTCGAGGGACAGGGTGTGGGGCGCGGGGCGCGGGGCAGCAACTGTTCAACGCGTTTACTCGATTTCCATTTAACGCCTTGAGTACATTTTGCGCTTTGCTTTGGTTTATGGGTGGTCAGCGTTGAGGCCGCCAGCCCTCGGGGGCCTCTGCATTTTAATTTGTTTTTAATAAACGGCAACAGCAGCAACATTTTTGATATATGCAACAAGATTATATGGACGAGAGCGCAACTGGCCAAGGCGGCAGCTCGGCGAGTTTGCCTCGTGTAATTTGGAATTCAACACCCCAAAACAGTTGGTTATTAGTCGGCGCAGTCGGACAGACTTAATCGCGGGTTGTCACTGTACGCCGACTCTGACAGGCATCATAAGAAATTGCAGCGAATTGTTGCAGCGGGGCCAGCGCGGGCAGCGGTATGCTTAAACGGATAGTTAGAGAAGCACAGCAATTGGAGCTGCGCTGATAACATACTCAGGGTGGTGCATGCAAATTTAGTCCTTAGGAGTGGAGCATTTTAAAACGCAGGCGTGGCACTCGCTCTGCACTGTAATATGCATAGTTTAGTTGTGGCTATGTCTCTATACAAGATCGTAATAGAGCGATAGTGAGTTAGTGGACACTCTTTTTTGTAATCACTATAATTACTATCTCTTATTTTATTACTATCCCTCATCATAATTATGATTGTGTCTTTCTCACACACATCATTCAGTCACTCACTCACAGACTGATCAGAAGCGAACCGAACCGAATCGAACTGCGCCGAACTGCACTGAAACTGTGTGTCCTTGTCAGACAACTTTTTTATAAATAGCCCAGAAACTGACAACGGCAATTAACGGGCCTGAGAATTCGTACGGTACGAAGCGAACTGCATTGCCGCCATGTCAGTCCAGTTGAACTCGGTTCAGATCAGTTATTATGCCCCTGCTCCCTCGAGCCGACTGTGCGAAATGGAACTGTTCCAATTTGACGGAGATCTCAGTCTCAGCCCCCTAGGAAATTCCTTCGATCACTTTGCATTGAACCGGATTTCCATGGCTTTTGTCGCTATATATATTTTTGGTCAGAATTAATAATCGTCGCGTCCGACTCGCTTAAGTGGCCGTCGAAAAGTCCAACAGCAACACGGCTGCAACGAATAAAATAAATTACCAAAAAGAAACTGAAGGAAAAAGCCAAAGTTTTTTTCAAAAACCTGCGAATTTCCGAGCTTTATTTTGTCTTGCACCTGGCGACAGGTCAGCTGTCTCGGCCCCCTCGCTGCTGACATCCTCCTGCTCCCTCCGAATGCGGCATATTGCACAAAAGTTGCCGTCAGTTGTGAAAAATTAACTACAAGTGCTCGTTGTGTTGTTGCTGTTGCTGCAGCTTTGTCTCTGCAACAGCTGCAAGTGTCTGGCACTTGTGTGCCGCATGCTGCACATTTTTCTCCTTTCAACTTAGCTTGGCGACTTTGCGGATTTTGTTGTTGCGCCAAACAAGACTTAAAATTTATATGAAAATTTATGATACATTTGCCTGCACTTGGTTGTCAACCGGAGTCGGATTGGTGCTGGGATCGGAACGTGGTTGCAGGTACAACAGCCACAGCTACACAGCTGCCGCCAGGTGGGAGCCAACAGGGCTGCTGTCTACTAATAGCCATTGGGATGGCTGTAGCTCTGTTTTGCAATAAGCCCAGCAACAATTTTTGGGTTAATTGGCTTTGGCCCACTAGCCCAGCGACAAAGGCTTCGACGAACAGCTGTCGCTATCTCGCTCTGGCAATTTATTTGGCAGCAGCTACCCGACGACTCGATCTCTGGGAGACATTGTTGTGCGGCCTAGACGAATCTCGACTGCATTGTGTAATGCCAGTCCAGCTGGCTAATTTGGATTTTGGCAACTGCTAATGCTGCAAAGTCGGGTATCTGCTGTCTTCTGCAATTTAAAAATTTAAATATTAATATTGTAATTTATTTCATTTAATTTTTTACAAAATTTTTACTTGTTTTTTCTTTGTGTGCTTTGGAAAGTGTTCTAGTTCACAATAAGATAGCTGTGCTGCAGCATTATTATTGGCAGAGCTGGTTAATTTGTTTATCAGCAACTACTAATCCTTCAGTGTAGTTTAAAAGCTATAATAATAAAATTGCAATTTATTTTATTAAATTATTTTGCTGCTTTTGTTGTATGTAAGCGTTATCTGCTGCTGCTTTTGTTGTATGTATGCGTTAAATGTGCTCTCATTCACAATAAGCTTATGCATTGAGAGAGCAAAATGCAAACCTTGCTCTTTTGCCTAGCATTGTTGCTGTGTGAGAATTCGATAACAGATCATCTGTAGCGTGCAGTGTTGAGTAGTGGATGCGCAAAAATTGAGTGCAGGGCTGCAGCATACTTTAATTGTTGCTGCAGCCAGTTTCGATAACTGGTGCGGTTGTTGATGCAATCAATCAAAATTCAAAAATATTTGCCACAGTTGTTTTTTGTTGTTCGTTACTTGCCACGACACATCGCGGGTGCACAGCTGCCAAGCCTCACCTCCCACCGGTCGCCACACACCCAAAAGCAACCCAGAAACCCACATGTACGACAGCAGCGGCGGCGGCAGCGGTAACCATGGCAGGCTGCGCCGCTTCGGCTTTGCCTCCCGCTGCCACTTTGCATAACAAACGACTTTATTAATTTTCAAATTACCGAAAGTCAGAGGCCGACTGAGCATTTTGGCTGCATTTCGGCCACGTTTTGTTGGTCTTTATGTAGCACTTGGAAATGAGTTTGGGTCCCAAGTTGGTTTTTCGGGGCTTGGGCTGTGGATTTTCGCTGCTGGCGTTGCTGCCGTCGTGGGCGTTGTGAGAAAATCGCGGCAAATGCCAAGCTTGGCTCTGCAGATCGCAGTCGGATCTGCTGTCTGAACGTGTGGGCAGCAGCTGCAGCAAAACAGCAGCAGCCGCGGGGCAAATAGCGCGCACAAAATATCTTATGCTAATATTTGTTAAAAGCAAAATGTCGCTTCGTGCCAACTTGGCTAATAAATCAGCAAATTATAAATGCCCAAAGATTGATGAGCCGCGCACGGTGTGACAAGCCAACTACTTAGTGTGAGAGGGGCGGCCTGACAGGGATGGGCTGATGCAACAGGTATAGGTTCTCTATCTCGCTCTCTGTCTATAATGCTAATTTCTCAATTAAGTTGCGCCGGCATTAGCATTAGTTAGGCTAAGGCGAATCTTTTGTGCAATGCGCGAGCGCGGAAAAAGGCACATTGGCCATAAATCATACAATTAAAAACTAATCAAGCAATGACACAAGACATCACAAGTTGCTGCAACAACAACAATCGGCAGTTTGCAGCGACAGCAGCAGCTGCAGCAACAAGTACCGGCAGCAACAGCAACAACAACAACAACAACAACAACAATGATTTTCTCGCCAAGTTGTCGTCGGTCTTTTGGGCCCACTTCAAAGACAAATTTATGTATTGTCAGGCCAACGAAATAAGTAAAGTAAAATACAACAAAAATACTCGAGAAAAAAAAACAAGCATACAACTGCATAATTCAAAAATTATGAGACCCATTAGAGTAACAGAGAACTGACAAAAGCGTCGAGGTTGCCGGCAGCGAGGCAACCCGAGGCATTTCCAAAGATCCGGCCAATGCAGCAGGAGGTGCCAGATCGGGCAGGTGGGGCAGGGGTCGCGGCAAGGGTACAGAAAAGCCACACGCCGCAGCCGTAAAAACTTCAACTTGCACACAAATGGCTAGAAAATTATTTTAAGTTATTTGTTGATTGTTTTCAAAATTGTTGCCATGTAATGCGATGCCAATGTTTGCCGCTGCAGACGTCTCGACAAGGGAGCAGGCGTGAGCGGGGATGGAGAGTGGCACTGAGCCAGTGCGTCAGACAATGCAAGAGCGGCTCAAATTTTTTAAACAGACGAGACGAGACAGTTTGGCTTTGACTTGACGCCGATGCGTGCGTCTGCGTCTCGAGCGAGTGTGTGTGTGAGGCATTTGCAGAGGTTACATTGTTGCAGTTGTTGTTGTTGTTGTGTCTGCCGCCGCATGTGGCGCTTGCAGGTGTCGGAGCCTCTGACAGCCACAAATGTGCACAGTGCCAGCCTTGAATGTGCCTATGCTTGAATGCCTGGCAAAGTGAATCTGAATCTGAACTAATCATATTTTAGTCTTTGGAATGTTCAAGCCAGCGAAGCTGATGGCAACAGGCGATTAAAGAGTTTAAGCGAAACCGTACTTAATTAATTATGAAAATTGCGGGAAAAACAGAAAGAGACTGAGAGCATTAAACACAGTATCAACTTCTATAAAACATGCGATACTCTGAGACTAAAATAGATATAGCTAAGTAGTAAGTTAGAAAATTAATATATATAATAATAAATAAAATAGATATAACAATAATTACAATATATCTTACAATAAAATGAATATATCTAACAATAAACAATCTCTAACAATTCTTACAATTAAACTTAGCTTGAAAAATTGCAGAAAATTCAAAAAATCTAATAGCAAAAATTGCATTCTCACAAATCTGACAACTTATATTTATTATTACTTTGAATGTCAGTCGAATCTGTGAATTCTTGTAAACGATTATGTGTTTTAATGTCTGTAATAACTTCTTGTTCTGCCAAATGGCGATGCTTAATTACGCACTTAAAAAAAAACCAAAAATTGTTTTCGCATTAAACTTTAAATGCCAAGCAAACTACCGATTGCATAAAGCCGGGTGGATAGCTGGATATAGCGTATACATATCTTAGTACTAAATATATAAGAGTTTGCCAGGTGTGTGTGTGTGTGTTTGGAACCCGATATTCGCCTGATGAACGCTCGGTCAACTGTGGAAACACTTTGCAATCAAAAATGTCACCATTTAATTACGCACACAAAACAGTTTAAGCAACTTGCAGCCGTCAGCTGACAGCGACAACAACAGCGTCGGCCACAGCAACAAGAGCGACGGCAGCAACAACAACAACAACGAAAACAGCAGCTAAAAGCGTTGCACAAATCTCGTCGGAAATTAACATAAATCCAATCACAAAGCCCGCACGTAGCTGTTGCCAACTTGGAAGCCGTAGGACGGCGGTCGTTTAAGCGATCGACCGTCGGCTCCCCGGCCTTCCTCTCGCTCTCTCTCTCTCTCCTCTCCTACAGCAACTGCAACTCCAACCGAATCTGAATCTTTGTTGGCCGTCATGTTGCGCCTGCGCCCACGCGACTAATCGCGCAACTGTGCAACGCCAACTGCAGTTACGTTGTCAGAGATTTTTGCGTTTCTGATTGGTTTTTTTTTTTTTCGCTCCGGCTCTCCTCCTTTGGCTGACTGCCTACGGCGCCCTCACATGACAGCCAGCAGTCTGTGACTTGGATGTTGAATAACTGCAACGTTGTGTATCCCCGAATTCCGCAGCAGCCACAGCAGCAGTCGCGCAGCAGCAGCCCGGCCCGGACAGCTGCGATTGCGAGTGGACAGACAGTTGCATTTTTATTACGTTTTCGAATTGTCATTTGGACAGCGGCAGCGACTTGCTGCGGTCTCATGAGTGTCCGCATAAATGTTGTTCGCCCGTTTGCGCGGCCAACAATTCAATTATCCGCAAAATATGCAAATCCCCACAATGCGGGCCTTAAGTGTTTACCTAAAGACTCCGGATCGGGGCAGGAGAATGGGAGGTGTGTGGGAATTCTTCCTGCAGCAGGCAGAGGGTTTTCAATTGCACTCGTGACATATTTCACGGTATCTTGATTTCATTTTTCAATTTTCACCACAGCAAGAGAGAGAGAGAGAGAGAGAGAGACGCGCGAGGAAGAGACGCAAATTATGCAGCCATGTTGCAACATGTTGGTAAGGCGTGCCACAGCACAGGGCAATGTAAAGAGACGTGGCACGTAGCAGCATTTCCGTTTCACAATTAACGTTCTACGTGACAAGTGACACCAATTCTACCACCTTTGCTATGTGTTTTATGCTGTTGTTGCATGTTGCACCGTTGCCAGTTTGTTGGCCACGTTGCAGCGCTTTTTGTGTGGACCACCATCGGGGCAGAGCAATATATTCATAGCCGCAGCTACACTCGAAGCTCGGGTAGCCCCTCAGCAACTCTAGCTTAGCGCTCTTCGCTCGCATTGGCGTGCCACAGATGCACGTTCCGCGATTGTATGCGCAGTTTTGTTTAGGTTAATGGAGATGATTTGTTGCCCTATTCTAATGCAACGTATCGTAACGACAACGACAACGACGACGCGACGGCTGCAAGTGCCAGGCAACATGTTGCACCAACTATGTGTAATAAAAGTGACCCGCATCCGTAATGGAACAGCAGCAGCTGCCCGAGCCGGAGCAGTAGGAGGAGGAGTGGCTTTTGACTTTCACATGTGACTCCGCTGCGCTGGCCTTCGACTTGGCCTCCATTGAACAGCAGTGGCGGCGGCGGCAGCTTCGCTTTTTCTAAGTTTTCCTCTTTTTTATGGACGTCTCGTGTGGGGCCCGCCTGTAGTTCGACTCGGAGTTGCAGTTGTTAGTTTTCGAAGGGGCGAGGGCGGTGGTGGTGAAGGAATACTTGCCGCATGCCGCTGGAATTATGAAATTGACAAATTGCCGCAACCGCTGCATGACCTCTGAGTGCTCTAGGCTGACCCTGAATGACGCCTGACCAAGCAACATTTGGCATGAACACAACATGTGGCAGACGCAATATCTGTGCGCTGCGCCGTGGCGGGGTCACTGTGTGGGTCGGCTCTGACAATGAGCTAAGTTATTGCCGCTCAGATGGAAATTGTTTTTTCCTTCAGTTGTATGTTGCATGTTGCGGAATGTGCGATGTCAGGTGAATGTTGTAGTAGCAGTTGTTGTTGTAGCTGTGGGATGAGTACTCGCCATGCCTTGCCAAATCTGGTAGTTGCAGTCGAAAAAGAAAGTCAACGAGGTTAGCGAAAACAACTTAATACGCTTTAAGCGAAGCTTACCCAAAAATTTCTTGCAGTTTTCGCCGATTTAACAGAACTAGTCTTTGCTTAAATAAATAGATAAATTAATTAACTTAATTTGTTTTAGCTAAAATCAATATGAAATGCTGCAAATCGAGTGCAATTAGCGCCATTCGAGGCGTGCACAAACTTATCGCACTTGAGCAACAAATTATCGATATCGTCGTTCTCCTTTGCATTCTAAATATTCAGCTCGATTGGCAAGCTTCATTTGCAATCGGCTTACCGCCACAATTTATCTGCGTCAAGTGCATAAAGCGAATGACAACAAAAACAAATGCACTAGAAAATTGCGAGAGCAAACCACGCATTTAGCAGGCAGGCAGGCAGGCGCGCTGGCAGGAAAAAATCAGTTAGCGCTAATCAGAAAATGCGCTGCGAAAATTGCCCAATGCGATCGAAGGCGACAGATAAGCGTGGCAAATTCACACATTCAGTGCACAGTGCATGGGTGGGCAGTAGGAGCAAGGCAGCGGAAAGAGGAAAAGGTAAAATAAATTACTGAGGGTAAACGGATGAGATGCAATCGCATGCGCTGACCGGGAAGGTGTCAAATCAACACAAGTTTGCCTGCCGATGCTTGTCAAACTTTTTGCCCCTGCAACAACGACGGCAACAGCTGTTGGTTAATTTATGCTGCGACATTTGCATAGCGTTGATTACAAAAATGCCAAGCGATTCGCCATCAACCTGCCCGCTCTCTGCCCGGCTGTCTCACACTCTTTCTCACTCTCTCTCTATTTGCTCGTGTGCAGCTTGCAACATTTTGCATTCGTTACATGCTGGCAACATTTGACGCCGCTGTTGTTGCTTGGCAACTTTGAGGCTGCGCAGAAGTGTTGAAAAGATTTTTGACAAGCTGAAATTTTTGTTGTTGTTGCTGGCAGCTTGCCAGTGTGTTGCCCGTCGCCAGTCGCTTGTTGCCTGTTGCCAATTCAATCATGCGAAAGAGCATGGCAGGTCAAATGCCACTAATGAGTTGCCCCACACGCAGCTACAGCAACAGCAACAGCCATGGCAACTGCAACAGCAACAACACTCAAGGCTATTTTATCAATGTGATAGCTGCAATGCTGCCATGTTGCGATGTTGCGATGCTGCGATGGTCTGCTCGTCTGTGCGGTAATTGCAGCATCATCTTGAAACTTATTACATGTCAAGACAGCCGGGCCCGAGACGAACAGCAACAGCAACAACAACAACAACAACAACAACAATGATAAAGCCGTTGCTGATGACAATCGCATAGTAGTCTTGGGGGCCTGACTCTCCATCAGGCCCGAGCTCGGGCCGGGCCGGGCCAGACCTTTTGGAGGAGCTGCCCGGCCGACGCGCCGATGAGTTGAAAAGTGCAGCTGCTTTTAGATTTATTGGCCTTAAGTAGCAGCGAAATGCGTCTTTTGTCGTGCTCAAAGTTATTGGCCACATTATGCGACGTTGCACCGGCAGTGGCAGCAAAAAGTTCTGCTTGCAACAGCAGCAGCAACTGTTGCTGCCGGCTTACTGCTGAGTTGTGCAGATAAACATCATTCATTTAGCTACGAGTTTATTTATGCCAACGACGACGACATGAGCGTTTATTACAAAGCATAAAATATCAGATTATCGACAATTATGCTATAGAAAAGCTCAAAGAGTGAGGGAGATGGAGATGCAGATAGTTCAGGATGGATTGGGCGGGTTGTGGATCGTAAATCAGTTCGGCATCTAATTAATTTCGCACTGAAATGTCAACCGATGCCGATGCCACGCAAATCTTCATTAATCTCTGCCCCCGAAACGTGGAAAATCGTTCGGAGATTTTCCATAACTGAGTAAAATTCAATTTGGGTCGCTGGAAAACGTCGTGACGCGTTCGAAACCGGCAGGAAAAAACAAATATACAGGAGAATGTGCAACCGACTGTATGATACTCTATGCGCCTTATAAGGCTGCGCGGAAGTGTGGAAAATATGAACTAAAGTAATGAATGTATCTATTTGAAATTTTGTAGACTAGTACTTATAGTATCCATCTATGTGCATGACAAAGCAGCAAGAAAAGGCTCTTATACCTTGCCAAATACTTGCAAATTATGGCTTTGCTTGGGTGTTAGGCAAAATTTAATATAAGCTTCTACTGCGTATGATATACTAAAATCTGCATGAAGAATTTGAGCTAGCTATCTCTTATAGTTGCTGAGATCTCTGCGTTCAAACAGACAGACAGAAGTAAACTAGCAAGTGAATCAGCTCTAGAATATATATATTCTTTATGTAGTCTGCCACTTCACCTTGGGACTATTACATTCCGTCAAAGTAAGTATACCCTTTTCTCTGTGCATTTTCAACGTTTGCAGGGTATTCGCATGCGAAAAATCGAATCAAAAATCTGAATAAAAATCAACTACGGCTGCTGTTGACCTTTTACAGTGAATGCATTAAATAAATATTCATAATTTATGCATGGCATAAAAAATAAAAATTTGTTTAATGTTTTTTTCTACGCTGCTCGCGTTACTCCTGTCATGGGCAATCAACATAAACTGAGGCAATGTGCTGAGACTGGTTACCCTAGCCCACTCCGCATCCCCCTCTTCACCACGCTTGTGGCCAGCACAGAAGCCAAGCGAATGACATGGCTCACAGTTTTGGCGGTTTCTCTACGGCAATCGTCAACTCATTGAGATATTGATCTGCCGCTAAAGCTCGACTTGCTACTGCTTTCGGTTGGCCCACACCCCCACCCTCCCCTCGATCTCGCTCCAATCCCTTTTGGCCGGCTCGCTGGGTTTGCTTTCCGATTTGCGGCTTAGGCCGAGCAGATCTTCCAGCTCGGAGATTGTGAACTATTGTTATTTCACGAACTGTGACACGTTGCCTTCTTTTTTTTCCGTCAGCTACTCCACTTGATGTTGTTGTTGTTGCTTTGCTATTATTTATTTCTTTATTGTACAAAGAGTAAATAAATTTTTTGGCCGCTACTGGGCTGCTTATTGTTATTGTTGCTGTTGTTGCTGCTGCTGCTGTTGTCGGTATCCACCCTCGACCTTTTGTGGCAGCCATAACCCGGCTAAATGTTTAGCTGCGATTTATCATTATCGTGACTTGTGATCTCGTCGCCGTTTGATTTTCTTGGCTGCAGCAGCTTTTAGCCTTTTTTGGGCCAACCTGGCTTGGCATTGCCATTGTTGCTGCTGCTGTTGCTGTTTGTTTTGCTTTGGGAGTATTTAAAGTTTTACTGTTTCGTAAATTAACATGTTTTTTGCTCTGAGTGACATTTGTAGGTGTATAAAGTGGCACAAATGAAGTGAAGTGTGCAACAAATATGGCCTGCAGATCGGATAAGCGTGTTGCAGTTGCAAGTTGCAAGTGCTGGCCGGCCAAAAAGGCCACAAGGGGCGCGGCACAGCAGCCGAGTGAGCGCGACGGAGCGGGAGAGGCAGAGACAGTGGCAGATTCCTATGTTGTAATTGAACAGGATTTGCGCTACTTTGTTGCACTTGTTGCTACTGTATAGCAGCCTCTTCCTCCCCCCCCTGTCCCTCTCTCTCCTTTTGCGCATTGCAATTTCCGCAAATTAAAGAGCAATCTCAATCATTCTCCATATCTGTGCTTAGCCTCACGTTGACTACTTTTCAATCATTAAACACTGCAATTACCTCAAGGATACTCTCCGGCTCTGGGCTGCCTGCTCTCTTGGATCGGCCTGCATATCACACCCGTGGAATGCGGAGTGCAGATATTTGCCGCATGCCTGCAGCGGGCAAAGAAAGTGGACTGAAGATAGAGAGAGCGAGAGAGAGGGAGAGAGTGAGAGGAAGATGGGGGAAGATGCCATACAATTAAGTAAGCACGAAGAGGTAATGCGCGTCTAACTAGAAATAAATAAACAAGGCGCTCAGGTAGCTCTCGCTCAGGGCGACTAGCGGCAGGGTAGGGGGCAGCAAGGGGGCGTGTGGCAGCTTGGGCCTGGAAAATTGTGGCCTTTAATGATAGACCCGGCATAGGCACACTGGCGTTAGCCTGCACCTTGCTCGCGCCGCACTTACTCAATTACCTTTTGGACTAAATTATGGCCAATTGTTGCGGCGAACATGTGTTGCATAATTGCGGGCTGTGTGGCAGCAACAACAGCAACAGAACAGAAGCGCGCTGCGAGCTGCGAGCTGCGAGCGCAGCATTTGATTACTGCTTATAGATTAGATTTGATTTTCATGCGGCTCTGCTGCTGCTGCCTTGCGGCCCAAACTAAATGTGTTGCAAACTTGGCCACGTTGACAGCTTAATGAGTGTGTGTGCGTGTGTCTGTGTGCTTGTGTGTGCCTCGTTTTGGGCCAACTTGTGGTTTAGGGCGTTCACAGCAGACGCACCAAATCAATTGACCGACAAGCTTGTCTAGAAAGCGCGCTGTTGCTGCCCACACAGCGATGTTGCTGTTGTAGCGATTGTTGCTGTTGCTATTGTTGTTCTTGTGAGTGTTGCTCTTGTGTTGCTGGTTGTTTGCCGGGCAATTAGCGTCGCAACATTTACGAGTGCCAGACAAATTACCGCGCAACATGTTGCAATTAAAATAACGGCACGCCAACTTTCGCCGCAGCATTGCCAGGCACACAAAAATGTTGCGCGCGTGCGCAGCAGCAGCAGCTCGTGTTGCCGATGCGGCGTGTACTGTTGTTGTTGTTGCTGCCGTTGTTATTGATGTTGGTGTTGCTGTTGTTGTTGTTAATGTTGCTGTTGCTGTTGTTATTGGCTTTTACTGGCCAAATTAAGTGTGCGACTTTATGGCGCAAAACACTTAGACAAACCTTCTGCACACACGCACACACAGCAACACACACACACACAGCGACACACCGACACACACACGCACACACTCGCACACACATGCTCAATTTGTTTGCATTTTAATTGTCGTTTGTCGCCGGTGCTAAAAAGAAAAATTGCTAACAACTCGTCGTCAGTTGTCGCAGCACCAACAACAGCACCAACAACAACAACAACAACAGCAGCTGCAACAGCAACAACGTCTCATTTTATGGCTTTATCCTACGCATTTTACGCTGTTAACAGCTTTGTCGGAGGGTGTGTTAAATATATTTTTATGGTTTAGTTTGCGTGCCTCGCACAGTTTCTTTCAGTTTGCTTTTGCAGCTCACTTTGCAGTTATCCGTTTTCATTTTTCAGCCATTTAGCTCTTTATTTTTTTTTATTTTTCCTCCACTTTTTGTCAGTTTCTTTGCGCGACGAGAGTTGCATTGACTTTTTATGGTTATTAACACGCCGTAAGCCGCATTTGGTCTATTAACCATTGTTGTTGCTGCCGCTGCCGTTGCGGCGGCGTAGGCGCGTTTTACAAAATGCCTTTACGATAATTACACGTTAAAAGTCAGGTGGCAAAGCGCTTAAGATAAGCTGGAATTCAGGGGCACGACGCGTCATCAAAAAAAAAAAATATAGGAAAAATGTTCGTGGAACACGCATTTATTTATTAACTATTGCAGCTACTGGCTATAAGCAAATGGCTTTAAATTACTAAAATGGCTTAATGCGATGACTTTTTTATTAATTTATTTATTAAACGGCTACTAAAACTCAAAAATGTAGCGATTATAAAAAATAAATTATATAAATATAGTATTATTGCAAATAATTAAATACCAGATTCATATACATATATATATTTACATTTTTGGAATAAGTATAATATATATTTAAGTTTTTTATAGCATATTGCAATAAGTCTAGCTATGTAAGCAATTGTTTTATTCATATATATTTAAATAAGCAGCAATTTATTAAAACCGAAAGCCTGTTTCAAACCTAAATTAATTGCAAACATGGCAACAGCAACAACACTTGCCAATTGTCGGCAATCAATCCGCAAGTGCTGTTGCTGTCCATAAACATAAATGTGAAAAATATCGATTTATCGAGAAAATACTGCAAAGCAAAGTTGTCAGTTCGTTGCCAACGATATTTGCATCTGCCAATCGATTGGCAACAAGTGCAATCAGTTGATGTACTGAATTTGATTTGCCAGCTTGTTGTTGCTTGTTGCCTGTTGCTGTTTGTGGCTGATGATGTTGATGTTGCAGTTGCTGTTGCCGTTGCTGTTGCTGTTGTGATTGCTGTTGCTGCCGCCTGCTTGCTGTTGCCGTTGTGCAAGCGGCAAAATGTCAGCCACTTGGCAACATGCTTGGCTCGCCAATGAATGTCAAACATATTGGACCGTTGCAAATGTCAGCGATTGACAGGCAACACAAACACACATAAGCACACACACACACTCACACACACACATTCACACACACACCACAACAAATCGTACTACACTCATCTGGCTCATTTCGCGGCTGCACTTGTTTTAGTTATGTTTGCCGGCAACATGTTGCTGCCATCGGCCTGATTGGCCTGGCAAGCGACAAATTAGGCGCACAATCGCGCTTGACTTTTACCTCAGCAATGTTTATGGCCCATTAGACCAGGGTTCAAGCTGGCCGAGAGCCAACGCCTTCAGAAAAACAAAAAACATACTATACTATATTATATTATGCTCAGCCATTCGCCTACTCTCTGATTAAGCAATTTTTACACAATTTTGCTCAGCAGCCACATTTTTTATGATATCCAATTAATTTTAATGCATACGCTTGTCTAGGCACAGGCATCGGCATTGCGATACCACTACGATATTGCGATACTACGCCCCGTTCGCTCAAGGGTCAGCAATTTTTTGATTAACCCCGGTCACGCTAATAACTTGAGCCGATGAAACCATTATCATCATCACCAGCAGCAGCAGCAGCAGCAGCACCGCACACCACGTTGTCGAGTCCGTCTAATACGAATTGTATCCTGGCTGACCATATTGACCCGATAACTTTCTCGCAAGCAATTGCATATCTTTTTTTTACTTACAGTTTTGACCCATTTAGGCAAATCCCTGGCATTAGTCACGGAGCGGGAGAGAGATGCAGACAGTCTGCCCAGGTCCACTCCCACAATCGATCTATCGATCGTTTGCCTGAATTATTGTCTTTGGCACCGTCTGATGGTTGTGCGGCCATATAATTTATGTTGCCCCGAAAAGTCAATTGATATGGCCGGCGCGATAACAGAAATTTAAGTGTTTTCCTATGCTACGTAGACGTAGTCGCTGTAGCCAGGTCGAGTTGCCTCCAAGTCGCTGCCAGCTATGAGCATTGGCTCAACTTGCTGATTGACCGATGGCAGATGGAGCAGCCTGCTGTCCGCATGTCCGATCTCTTGGCATTTGGCATGACGCGAATGCTGGCGAATGTTGCTTGCCCCACAGACAGTCGCAGTCGCAGTCACAGTCACATACACAAGCGCGGTCTCGGTCTCAGTCTCAGTCGCAGTCTCTATCTATCTGTCTATGACTAAGCACTGCGCACTGTGTGTGATAAAGCTGTAGACGTTTTGGCAAATTGATTTTACGGCAACAGTTTCAACTCTGACTGCGAAATAACTCAAGTGTTGCTCTAGGGCATACTTAGACTTTAAACAGATCGTTGGGCTTGCGATTCGCGTTGGGTACTCTCGGTACGGCTGCGGGGCAGGGGAGTGCCACAAGCGGGAGAAGGGGCAGCTGTCTCTCTATTTCTATGATGTGGCGATAAGTAACTGGTAGATGATTGTTATTTTTAATGTTATGCCCAGCGGTTTGACGTTTGCGCTTTGTTGCACACAAAAGTGGGTGTCGAATTGTGTGGGCGTTACTAACGGATTGACAAGAACCCAGCTAGGGGGACGGGGCAGCTAGGGGAGACAGCTAGGGGGGACAGCTAGGGCAGACAGCTAGAGGCGACAGCGAAGAAGTGAAAGAGAAATGCAGCTTCTTATATGTGTTGGAATTGAAAGTGGAGCAAGTTAGCATAACTGAAGCAATAGATAGTCAGGCAGTCAAAGAATTTATCGATATTTATCGATAGCTAAGTGCCTGATCGTATAGAAATTGAGCATATATATTTAATTTGGTCTTTTTGTGTGTGTAAGCAAAAGCAGCAAGTTGTGCATTATATACACTGCTGGGTAATTACAAATTATCAGTTTCTGACGGCGGTGGGCGTGGCATGCAACATTTAAAACAAACTAGATATGCTCAAGGTATACAAGAAACGTCATGCTAAATTTGGCGACTCTAGCTTTTTTAATAGCAGCAATTAGGGTGTTCAAGAGACCGACTCTATGGATTTATATAAATACACTGTGCTGCCTGCCACACCTTTATCTATATGTTACACACACTTTCAAGCCTATTTAGTTGGTAAATACACTTGTGTGTTATCTCTAAGCCTCCCCTAATCTTTCCTCACTCACATCTAAACCGAATTCCTCTGTCGCTCATTAAATTCCGCAGTTGCAATCTCTGAAATATCACAGCAATTGCTCTTCCCACACAAACAACAACTTGACCCAACCCCAGTGCAGTGCGGCCCACAGCTGCGTTTGAATCTCTAATCTGTTAACCTTGCGCCGATTTCTCAACAGCAACAGCCCAGGCTTGCCTAGACATTTGAGTGCATTATTGGCAGCAGAAAAATTATAAATTAAGTTCTAATTATATGAGATGCAACAACAATAAAATCAACTGAGCACCCAAGTAAATCAAACGAAGCCGCCAGCAACACACAGCACGAACAGCAACAACGACGCCAATAAAATGGAGGCAAAAACAAAAGCAAACGCAAAAGCAAGAAAACACTTTGCGAGAGAGAACGTGTGGCCACGCCCACTTAATGCTAACTGCGTGGGCGTTACGCTAATGAACAGAACTTTTGCATATTGCAATGCTTGGATGGAAGGTTTGATTATTGTCGCTGTCGTTGTTGTTGTTGCTGTTGTATCCATTGCAATTGTTGCTGTGTCTGTTGCAGTTGCAGTTGCTGCTGCTGCGGTTGCTGTTGCGTCTTGAATGGGTGATAAATTATTTCCCGCCATTTGCATAAATGCTTTCAATGCATTAATTAAAGTCCAAAGGCACACACAAGTTTGCAACGCCCTCGAAACGCCTCCCCCCACACCCGTTTGCTGTTGCAGTTGCTGTTCCTGTTGCTGCTGCCATTGCGTGCTGTTGCTGTTGTCGATCTAATCAATTGCAGTTAATTGTTGGCCAGGCCCATAGAGAACCCAATAGAGCGGGCGGCCCATGAACCATGTGTGCTGCTGCTGCTGCTGCTGCACTTGCATCCCATATAAGAACGCGCAAGTATCTATGACGGTATCCATATATCTGTATCAGTATCTGCATCTGTATCTGCATATCTGTATCTCAATATATTCGCCTCTTTAAGTGGCTGCCGCCTAATTGTTCATAAAAGTCAACAGTCAATAGCTCTTTATGTTTGCCTTTGAAATTTATATTTATTTATCGCAATTCTCAAATACAATGGATATCGCATTTAGCTGCTGCTGCTGCTGCTGTCGCTGAGTTTTTTAGATTTGTGTAGCTTCATAATTCTGCTAGACATTTGCTTGGCAGTAGCCAATGCATTGGCTCACTGAGCCGTTGATTTCGATTCAAGGCCTGCCATTCTTTACAATTAGTGACAGAATTTATGAGCGATTTCAATTTGAAATTGTTGGCAATGGGTTGCTGTTGCTGTCGACATCATTCAAGTCTGAGAGCTGTGGAATCTGCACAGCACCGAGTGGCTAATCAAATTTTGCCATACCAATTCTTAGAAAATCCATAAAAAATTGTCTCGTTATAATTTGATTTAATATTCCATTTCGAATGCTGTTTAAAAATAGCCATAACTGTTGCACGTGTGTAGATGAACGATAAGTCGGGCTTAATAAACTGGCGGGAAGCACGACATATGCTTGTAAATGCTTACATTGGTTTAATAACACCTTTACCATAAAGTATCCCAAGTTAACCGGCCATTTAATCAGATAATAATCTGTGGACTGTATTAAAACTAGACTGGTTTTCCTCGTTCAGGCACAGTATCCCGTTGGCGTTCTAACAAGCTTGTCGATTTGTTTCGACAGATATATTTTTAACAAACTATCGATTTATCGGAAACCACCAAGAGCAAAACAATTTCAAAATTTATCATCGCTGTACGCAAGTGTCGCTTCATTCTAATTCGATTTGAAAGTATTTTATTTGAGATATAATAATCAATATTCAATATTCAGCAAATTGGACTGTCTCGTGCTTAAAACAATTATTTAATTATTACAAATGCCCAGAAAATGAAAATGATACGTGTGTTTCTACTTATTCAACTTAATGCTGTACCCATAATTTTTACCAATACAGAAGCCATAACTGGGCTAACTCCGATTTTACAAAACCTAAACGCAGTTTACAAAATAGATCTCAATATATTTGTTAATTGGAATAAATGTGAAAAGGATTGTTTGGAGTTCGAACTACTAAATGCGTGCATAGTTCAATTGCAGCTATCCTGCAAGACTTTTAAAAACTTTCGCATTCTCGGCACGTTCACGGAAAATACTCTAGTTATAGTTTATATTGAGAAATTTCCACTGGATGCTTCGCTCGCCGAATTTTTATCAAATTTATTGTGGGAACTTCATGAGTTGCATATAGTTTTTATAACAAAGGAAGAACCAGGTGACTGGCAGGAGGAGCTCTTTGGCTACAGTTTTGGAAAGGGATTTATCAATGTGCTGCTTATACAATATAATCAGACCTTGTCGCTCTATAGCTACAATCCATATCCAGTTATTCGAGTACAACGATTGTCGCAGCTTGAAGATTACTTCGATCGGAAATATCAGCTTCGGAACTTTCATCATTTCCCCATCCGGACTATTCCGTTCTCAATCGAACCACGTCTTATCCAGTATGTGAATCGAAAAGGGCAACATGTGTCGGCGGGATATATGTACAATGCTTTTATGGAGTTCACACGTCGTTACAACGCCACATTTGAATTCCTCAAAGATATGCCCAAACCTCTCACGTTTCAGTATGCCTTTTATCTATTTAAAAACAGGAAAATCGATTTTGCATCATATCCCAAGGAACTTAATTGGGATATTTCGGGCACGGTACCACTCTACCTGACCAGACAGTATATTACACTACCCTATGCCCGACCCATTGCCAGCTATTTGTATTTCACGCGTCCCTTCCAGCGAACCATGTGGTTGGCCGTGCTGGGTACAGTCGGGTACGGCACGCTCGTTCTCTACGTAATCCATTATAAAAGCCAGAGAACTGAAATCGGCATGGAGTTCCTGTGCAGCTGGTGTTACGTCTTCTATCTGGTACAGCCAGTTCTAAGAGTCTCCAAATGGCAACAGTTGCTTGTCCATTGTCTTATGCTGCTCTTCGGCTTCATATTGACCAATCTGTACCTGACAATGTTGTCGAGTATGTTAACCTCGGGATTGTTTGAACCGCAACCGAACTCCCTGGAGGATTTGGTTCATTCACCCTATCGTCTACTCGTCGATGATTTCTACTTTGTGTACCTGAATAAGTCTTCAATGCTTCCTGCTCCGATTATAAGCCGGATGTGTGTTGAAACTAGTACGGCTTTGGACAGAGCTCGAGCTAGCCTGAATGAAAGTTTTATGTATTTTGCATATGAAGATCGCATGGATGCTCTATTATATCAACAACACCTTCTGAAAGTACCTCGTTTCCAGTTGATTAAAGAGAGTATTATGTACGGCCTTATGTCTATCTCGATTCCGTATGGCTTACCGTATTTGAATATGTTGAACACATATTTGAGAAGAATCTTTGAATGCGGCATCCTGTCAAAGATGATGAACGACGCCTGGAGAGATACAATAGCAAGTGGTATATATATACTCTTTAGAAGTGAGGGAACTGAACAAAAACCCTACGACTTGCAGTTCTATTACTATGCTTTTGGCATGTGGGCTATAGGTTTGATTATAGCTACAATTAGTTTTCTACTGGAGCTATTAAGAAAGCGTAGAGCTCTCGATTCCATATAAACTACAAGAATTGTGTTAACAATTACTAATAAATATGCTTATTATATTAATTTATTATATAATTCAGAAATATTATATTTTTTGTAGTTTTCTTATTCGTACATGCGATGATAAATGTAAACTATGAACTTATATAAAATACCCAAACATAGTGCTCAGACAAGGCTCGTGAAGATTGTAGATAAAACCAATTATGTTAGAACGAGAGCAAGTGGGAAAAAACCCACGGCTGGCAGGTAAACATTGACATAAGTAATTATACTTTATTAAGTAACCCAAGCATTAACTGATATTTAAATAGATAAAGATCGGCTGGAACCAATATAAATTACTCTGGTAGCTGCCGACGAATCTTAGTATCATTTGGAAATTGTATTGCGAGTAGACAGATTTCAGACTTCAGACTTCAGCTAAGAATTGCATAGGATACACAGTTCGGAAAATGCAAGCTGTAATCTGGTTGCTACTGCTAAATCAATCCAAAGTCTTTTCGAACGGAACATTCGAGATAACGCGAACTATACAACAATTAAACGCAGCCTACCACATCAATTATAATATCTTTATAAACTGGAATCAAAATGAAGATAATCTTGTGGATTTGCAGCGACTTGATACGTGTAAAATCCATCTGAATCTATCCACCAAAACCTCTAACAATTTTCGTATATTGGGCAAATTCACAGAAAACACCATAGTCATAGTTTACATAAGGAAGGGTCCGCTTGACGAATCCCTTATGAAATTCTTGCCAAAACTTATGTGGACACTCCATGAGCTGCACATAGTATTTATAACTGAGGAAGAAGCAGCAAGTGACTGGCTGGAAAAGCTCTTTAGCTACAGTTTTCGAGAGGGCTTTATCAATGTGCTGCTTATACAATATAATCAGACCTTGTCGCTCTATAGCTACAATCCATATCCAGTTATTCGAGTACAACGCTTGTCGCGACTTGAAGATTACTTTGATCGGAAATATCAGCTTCGGAATTTTAATCATTTCCAGATTCGTACTATACCCTCTCGATTCGAGCCGCGCATGATTCAGTATGTGAATCGGAAAGGACAATTGGTCTATGCTGGATACATGTATCATGCCATGTTCGAGTTCATAAGACATTATAACGGTACACTGAAAATACTGGAGAAGAGGCCCAAAACGTTTGCCGATGGCTTTGTTATGATGAGAAAAAAGAGAATGGATTTTGCATGTTATCCGAAAGAGATCGAATGGAATACGTCGGGCACAGCGCCGCTCTATCTTATGAATGACTATTTCGCAGTTCCCTATTCGCGACCCATAGCCAGCTATTTGTACTTCTCGCGTCCCTTCCAGTCGACCCTATGGCTGGCAGTGTTGGGTACAGTGAGCTACGGTATGCTGGCACTCTATATCATCTATAAGCCGAATGGAACCGAACTGAGTATGGAGTTTCTGTGCAGCTGGTGCTACGTCTTGTTTCTGGCACAGCCGTATTTCCGAATCTCAAATTGGAAACAATTTGTAGTGCATTGGTTAATGCTTCTCTGCGGCTTCGTATTGACCAATCTGTACCTGACAATGCTATCGAGTATGCTAACCTCGGGATTGTTCGAACCACAGCTGAATACCATGCAGGATTTGATACACTCCCCGTATCCGCTGCTTGGGGATGAATTTATTGCCGATTACTATAAAGACTTGGACGTAATGCCTGCCGAGATCCATAATCGTATGATTATCGTACATTACGAAACTTTGGACAAAGCTCGAACTGGCCTAAACACCAGTTTCATGTATGTTGCCTATGACGATCGCTTGGAGGCAATTCTATATCAACAACACTTGCTGAAAGTGCCACTATTCAAGTTGATCACAAAGAGTTTCAAGGAAGGAATCATGTCGATTTCGATTGCCGATGGTCTACCATATCTCAATCTGTTAAATACATATCTGAGAAGGATATTCGATTGCGGCATTTTGCAGAAAATGAAAAGCGATGCCTGGATGGATACGATTGAAAGTGGTATTTACAAACTCTTTCGAAGTGAGAGTTTAGAACAGAAACCCTACGATCTGGAATTCTATTTCTATGCTTTTGCGCTGTGGGCGTTCGGTTTGGTGCTCGCCGTACTCAGTTTCCTTTGGGAGTTGTTCGGGAGGCGCGGGAACTGACACTAAAACGAAGCATATTTGCTGTATTAAGCCGGGAAAGTTTTACTTTATAAATCAATGTCCTAAAGAGAAAATTAAACAGTTGCTGCTTGGTCCTAAGCTCCTTTGATTGACACCCACATTGTTGCGGTTAATACTCAGCTGTCCCGCTGGAAGTGATGAGTTAATGATAGTCCTCTAGCTGCTATAAAAGCGGCCAAATTCAGTTCTGGTTGCCTCAGACGTTTCAAATGGATCTGCTTAGTCTGCACACATTACTCAATCTAACGCTCGCACGCGGTAACTTTATAGCCGCATGCATTGGTGAGCTCAATGTCTTGTACAGCATGGAACTGAATGTTTATCTGGAGTTTGGTCAGGTTGGCGCCACGATGCCAGTTGTGGACCCAGTGTTGCCAACCCTTCGCGTAAGCCATGCACAGCAGCAACTCGTGCTCACGGGAAATTACAGCGAGCACGCCTTGACCATCGTCTATATGGAGGAGCACTACGTAACTAGTGTAGTTAGCTACTTAACCAGCTGGTTGTGGCGTGCTCAGCAGCTGCATGTGCTCATCATTTACCCAGATGCGACAGAGCAGAGACTACTTACGTTCTTCTCGCACTGCTGGCAACAGGGCATGGTTCATATACTGATACTGCTGCCGCAGACCGGAGAGCTCTACAGCTATATGCCGTATCCGAAACTGCGATTGCTGGTCATGCGCAATACCCTGGAATACTTTCATCGCACCCGCGGACTACTGTGGGACTTTCATGGCTTCGGGATTACGTGTGGCATTCTGCCAAGCGGAGCACCGCGTGCCTTTCTCTTCAACGATCATCGTCAGCGTGTGGTCTATGCAGGTTATATGCTACGCATGGTTTTGGATTTCATAGGGCACTACAAAGGCACCATACGAACGCGCACGGTGTGTAGTCTGCGTGAGGCTAACGAGGCCTTGAGTTCGCGTACGGTTGATTTCCTGCCGTACCTATTGCTCCAGACATCGAATTTTACGGGCAGCGTGGTGCTGTGGCATGAGAACAGTTTTCTGATGGCACCGTCGAGCAGACTGTTGCCCAGATTCATGTACCTGCTGAAACCGTTCCGTTGGAACACCTGGTTAGCCTGTCTGGGCATGTTGCTGTACTGCAGCGGCGCGTTGTGTCTGCTCACCCGGGGAAGAATGAATTTGAGCCGTGCTTTCCTGCATATACTATGTCTGTGCCTGTTCTTGCCGTCGGGACAGGATCAGTTCGCACCGCACTGTCAACGTCGATTGTTGCTCTTCATGCTGATGACCGTAGTCGGGCTGATGTTGACGAATCTCTATTTGGCACAACTTTCGAGCAATTTGGCTGCGGGTCTGTACGACAGGCAGCTGAATAGTTTCGACGATTTGGAGGGCACGGATTATATGGTGCCGCAGGAGCAACTCGAGCTGAATCATTTGCTGCAATTGCCCGATCTGCATCCACAGCTGGCCAAGCGTTTGGTACTCACACCGGAGGAATTGGTTGATCAATATCGTCAGGATCTGAACACAAGTTGGCTGCACATCGCCTTCGACGACAGCATCGAGTTTGCGTTGTATCAGCAAAAGTTTCTACGCGTTCCATTGTTTCGCAAACTATCGCAGATCATCTATCAGCAACCCTTCTTTATGCCCGCAGCCTATGGACGACCCTATCTGAAGATCTTCAATTGGTATGTGCGACGCATGTTCGAGGCGGGCATTCTGCAGAAGATGAAGAGCGAAGGCTTCAGTCATGGCATACAAAGCGGCCGATTGAGGTTTCTGTATCGCTCCCGGTATGCCGAGGTCGATTCCAATGATCTGGAATACTATTATGTGGCAGCTGGCGTCTGGCTAGTTGGCATGCTGCTGGCCACCCTGTGCTTTGTTTGCGAGCGATGCAGGGGTGTAAGGTAGGGCGGGAAGATGAGAAAGGCCAGTATATAGATGGATTAGATAGCTTTACCCGGCGGTACAGTACTTTTTACTTACAGATCTTTGTTGTTATCGATTAATTTGCTTGGTATTTACATTGTCACAGTGTTGTAAAACTTTGAATTAAATATACAAGTTGGCGGTCTGCTGATTTGTTTGAAAATAAGAATAAGCTGCACTTTTAAAGACTTTTAAGGATCAGGGAGAGTTTCTAAAAAAGGTTTGTTAGTTTTGGAACAGCATCTTCTATTGCGCAATTTGCTTATTAATGATTCTCTTAACAATTAAAAATATATATTTTGATTTATGATAGAAAACTGCAGCTTGGGTTTTCAGCTCTGGGTCTGTCTGGTCCACAAAGGTCTCATTTGCATGCCCGTCGGGCGCACTTGTCGAGCCATGGCGCGTTTTGGCGCGAGCAACCATTAGATTGCCAACGGGCAATTGGCAACAGGTAACTGCCAATTGGGCTTACCTGGCTCCGAAGGTGTCTTCGATTATTGGCAAACATTAATTATTTGCTCGAGCGCGCGCGCGCTCAGCTCGCAGAGTGCCTCCTTCTGTGGCACCTTCTGTGGCTCAGATTGTTTTGTTGTTTCTGTGATTTGCTGTTGCTGTTGCTGGCGTTGCTGCTGCTGTTGCTGGCGTTGCTGCTGCTGCTGTTGCTTTGTGAAAGGCTCGGGCAAGTAGTTCAAATGTTTATTTTTTGGTGTATCTTTGATTGCAGACTGGCTGCTCGGGCAGCACAGGCAGGCACAGACCACAAAATTTGCGCAACGAATGTGCCCTGGCTCGGTCAGGCTGCTCTCGAGTCTCTTCGAGCCTTGACTATTTATTTTTGGCCAAAATTGCACATTTTCCCATGCTGCTGTCGTTGCTGCTGCTGCTGCTGCTGCGGCAGTTGTTGCTGTTGTCGTTACGGCGTCGCGTCTAATCAAGGAGCGGAGTCGTTGCTGCAGCTGCGGCTGCCGTCTCCTGCTCCTCCTCCATCTCCTCCTGCTCCTCTGAGCCGCATCCGCGATCCGCGCCAGCTCTCTCTCCGTGTCTATGTGTTAGCCTGGCCGGGCCGTGCCGGGGCCGCCCGTTGCCATTTAGACCCCGAGGCAGCCGAAAACGATGAATATTGATTTAATTGAAAGTCATTGAGGCGCACGTACTCATAGACACATCGACCGACACAGGCGGCGCGGCGTGGTGCGAGTTTTTTTCCTCTTTTTTTTTTTTGGTTTTTTTTGTCATTTGGCGTGGCTCCAAAAAAGACTCCAAAAGGCTGCGCGACTCCAACGCCAATAGCTGCCCCGGCAGCGCAAGCTGCAGCTTGCCCTCCCACATGCCAAATGCAGCGTCATCTGCACTCACACACACACTTACTCACACTTACTCACACACTCTCGCGCTACGCCCCAACATTTGTAGCTGGCACATTGACACAGTTTCTATGCAGCGGCAGATGTGCTGCATTAGCTGCCCCTGCCCCCTCCTCTACCGCGCCTCTCCCCATGCCACTCCCTACCCCTCGGGCAGCATGTTGGAATTTTGTCGACTTGTTTTTCTTGCGCTTGGCGACGCTGCTGCCAAATGTCAAGAGGTTAATACGTGAATTAACAGCAAATTTCTTTGACTTGTGTGTGCCTGCCTGCATGCCTGCTGCTGCTCGTTGTTGTTGTTGTTGCTGCTCGTTGTTGTTGCTGCCGTTGCTCTTCGTGCAGCTGCTGCTGGCGCTTTCATCGGAATGCGGGCGTTGCTGGCCGCTTTTCTTCTCTCCCTCCACTTCGGGCTTGTTGTTTTTATGTTCGGGAAAATGCATTAGGAAGACTCAACCGAAACAGCATGTGGTCTATGGTGCTGCTCTTGTTGGTTTTGTTGTCGCTAGCTTAAGATATTACATTAAAATTGTTTAAGCTTTTAGTATGCCTTAATAGCGCTCAATAAATCAAACAGAAAATCACTTTATCGCATGCCTCGCATAACTGTGGAGCTGCGCAAAGATTTCCAAGGAAAATAAATCGATAAGCAGGGAAAATGGAAAGTATATGTAGCTGTAAATCTGTAAAACTACAAGTAGCTGCGATTTAATTAATAATTTATTACATTAATATTTACAAAAAGCTTATGTCATTTAAAACTCAACTGTAATACAACTGTTATACGCCAAGTCCTTGCAGTTAGCGTATACAACAACCGCGCGCATCTCCTTGCTTGCAGCGCAGACAACAACCCCCGTGCATATCCTTGCCTTTAGCGCAGTCAACAACCCCTTGCATCCTTGCGCGCGCCGCAGTTCGCCCGCGCTGACGTCAGATGGCGCCACACTGTGCGCGTGCACTCGTTTTGAAAACTGGGAAATTGTAAAATAAAAATGCAATTTTCAATTACAAATTCCACGACGCACGCTCGCTCGCTCGTTTGTTCCTCTCTGCGCCGTACAGTGGGTCGCTTGGCATATCTAACCCACATAGATGACCAAGCCGCGATTAAACAATTACACACACAGACACACACACATAGAGAGAGACACACGCAGGCCGCGACAGACAGAGCGAAAATAGAGTCGTACGTCTATGCAAATTTTTCGAGCTGCGGCCAGGCAAGTGCATAATAATTTTTATGAAAATTGTTGCTATTTGCAGCTCGATGTGGCGCTTGGCATGGGTCGCGCTGCCCGTTTGCCCGCGCTGGACCGCCCGACCACGCCAAATGTGACAATCTTGAAGAGATCAAAAAAGCGTAAAGCCTACAGAGCAACAGCGGCTACCCACTGGTTGCCCAGTTGGGAACTGGAACTGCAACTGCAACTGGAGCAGAAACCGGCACCAGCAGCGACACCAGCAGCAGCAGCAACAGCTCGGAGTCTGGGGGCCTGTGCGGGTCCGTTTGTCTGGCGATAGCGAAAAATATTCAATTCAATTCATTAACAGGCGCACAGTGAGCGATTAAATCGCTCCACATCTATATTTATATTATGTATACGCGCAGACGTATGTATATATTTATTTATTAATGTGTCGTATTGCCCAGTACCCTGCCGGAGAGGGTACTTTGATTTTGTGGCGCAATATGCAGGCAGACAGTCCTATGAAGTTATCTTTGATTTTCATTGCAAGCTCAGTTAATTATTTATATGCATTATAAAATATATTGTCATTTTATTTTTATTTTATTATTATTATTTATTTTATTGTTTAATTTTGCCTACAGTTCATTGATTTCATATTAAGTCATTAAGTGAATCTGTAAAGAAATAAATAAGTAAATAAAGCGATTTAAATTATAAATGAAGCCCAAAAATGTGTTTATTTATGCGATAATACTGTGAGGAAATATATATTAAAATTTTCCATTAATAGCAGACAGTTATCGTTATCAGACTCCTAGAGTATATCGACTTCGTCTCTCGGTGCCCCGGCGCAACGTTCTTGCTCGTTTTCTATAAGTATTTTTCTTAGTTGTTGCGCGTAATGGGAGCACACAATAAGTGGTGCCTTAGTGTGCATAATCTCCTGACAATTTATTGGCATTTTCATGTAAATTATGTTATACTACTCGAATACGTTATTTTTTCTTTTATTGCCATAACACTTTAGCGGCTTTATCTGTGTGCGCGAAGTGGTTCAATCGCGATAACTGCAGCGCAGCGGGGAATAGCAATAACAAAAATAACCACAACTAGCATTTTGATAGATTTTTGCATTTTAATTGATTCTTAATGGAAAACGTTTCTTATCACGATTGTGCGAATTTATGAAATGTTAATTATAAGCCGTCGTATTTGGATTTGCGAACGAACTGAATTATGTGTGGCAAGTGCAACGCGGTAATTCGAGTCGTTATTTTCGAAAGTTGTCAAAAAAAATTTTGAGTTATTACCCCGCCCGATATATCGGCTCGCACTAATTGAACAGTTTTGGCCAACGGCAACGGCCACGATCGAAGAGATCACTTAGTGGCAGCTGCGCCGCGCCGCGCCATTTGCCAATTACCTTGCGCGAGGATTGTGCCGACGCTTAGTTGAGGCTAATATATGGCGAATCCATCGATAGAGCTGTTCGGCTAATAGACTAATCTCCCCTACAATTGACGTATACAAATTGCCAGAGATTTGTGCAGAGTATTTTGATAGATGCATCGATATCGCTCTGCCCCGGCACAATTTGCCTTAAATGGCGCAGAATTCTTGCATTAACGCGATCCCTAATAGGATCGTAAACTTAATGCGTTATATGCCCCCATTCATACCAAAAACATTGCCATGTGCTTTGGGCGCCGCTATTCCACTTGACTTAATTAAATATCATAATTTCATTTTACAACATTTTAATGCACTTTGGCTGCAATAGTTTTTCTCCCACTGCGACTGCGTCTGCCACATGCCACATGCTGCCGCTGCCGTTGCAGTTGCTGCATATGTCGTCGTTGTTTTTGTGCACCATTGTTGCACGGACCCCGACGACAACGAGGAATATGAATTTTCATATATTCTTATTGCTGTGAAAAATCTGAGATAAAAAAATAAGAAAATGCTTCATTTTTTTTGTAAAGCCGCCGCCAGGCTGCGAGACGCGGCGACTTCATTTAATACACTACCAGAGCCTGCTGCCCTGCGGGCTGCAAGACTGGCAGAACGGGGAGTGGGGAGTGGGTACTGCGTACTGGTCGCAATTGCAGACCATGCCCCAAAGCAACGTCGTCGCATCCTTTTGGTCTGGCGAAAATCCTTTTTGTCTGCAGCGCGTCGCAGCTCGTTCTCGTTTCCCGTAAAAATGCATGCAGCAATGCAGCGGAGTGCAGGGGAGTGCGGCAGGGTGGGCCGGCAAGAGAGAGGGAGGTGTAGGCGGGGCAGTGGGAGTGAGTGTGGTTTTCTTTTTTTGGTTGAATGCCACAAGAAATTATGATACGTTTAATTACCAAGCAGGCGAGTGACGTGCAGCACGTGACTTGCAGCCAGCAGCATGTACCTGCTGCAGCGCACACTCCCCCACTCCCCCACGCCCCCTTGGGCTAACCGTGCCACATTTCAGCTCGTTCATTAACAGCTGTCAGCTTTTGGCAGCGCTTGGCTCGTCGTAGCGTCGCGTCGTGGTTCGCGGCATTCCCGACGCGCTCGCCCCGTCGCGTTTTAGCGCGTTTTACAATTTGCACCTTTTTAATTAACGTGATTGCAGCGGGACTCACACACACACACAGAAACACACTCGCAGCCAGCTTGATCTATGCATTACGTGCTGAATGCAACTCTCAGCTTGGCCTGGGCGCTTGGGTGGCTTGGTTAACTGTGTGAGTCGTCTCCATGTCTCAAGTGAGCACTTGCAGCAGCAGCAGCAGCTCCCAAAAAAGCCGCCTGACACCCGCACGAAACAGAAGCCGCAACTGGGACTGGGATTAGGCAGGCAGCTGCAGCTGGGAGCTGGAGGCGTTCTGGCTTTGTCTTCGGCATAAAGCGAAAGTCGTCATCGTCGTCGTCGTCGCGGCTTTTTGGCGCTTTGGCGCGTCATCTTCCAGCTCAATGATGTCACACAATGTCACGTGCTGATTTGACAGCTGCTCCAGAGGTTGACTTGGACGTGGGTTGAGGGGGGTGGGAGGGGGAGCCGGTGGTGTAGGTGTGCTCTGGAGTACGCTCACTCGCGATGAGGCATGTGCCTGCTGCTCTTGCTGCTCCTGTGTGTACTCAACATTTACGCACTTCAGCGCGTTTCGTGCACAAAGAGCTGGAGTTGTGCCACGGTAAGAAGGGGAGCGGGGAGTGGGAAGCGGGGCACTTCTTGAAATGTCAACGTGGCTGACAGCATTAAAGTTCTGCTCGAAAGTTTAGATTTATCAAAAGTTATGGCATTTATTATGCAAGACACGAGTTCACGATGTTTCGCAATTCGTGATATGTGAATTACGTAGTAGAAAATTATGAAAACCTATGAAAAAAAGATGGAAAAGTTTGGCTAATAAAACTAATTGGCCTAATCTAATTGTTCTTACCAACAGATTGGAATACAGATTCATAGTTAGTTTTATTTATGTTAGCACAAATGGATAATGTAGTACTAGAAACTAATGGTAGATAAATATATAAGTGCATTTAATTTGAAATATAATTATAAATTGTATTGTATAAATAGCTAAACCAATAAAAACTTTTGAAATTAATACTATGTATTGAAACAATAAATCGAAGAAAATAAACATATTTAGAGTAATATTGCGGCTAGAACAATTATTTTGATTGTGTAGTTAATACCCTGCAAATCATATCAGCAAACTTAATGGTGATCGTATAATAAACATGGAAGTAATTCTAGAAATGCTTTGTCGGGTGTACAGATCTCGCTATAAGTCGATAAGTATGCAACACAAATTGCGCAAAGCATATACATAATTTAAAAAATACTAGATAGTGTTATAATTTATAAAAGAATATATTTTAATATTTTAAATATATGCTAGATAATAAGTTATATATTTCAAAGATAGTTCTGGGTATAATTTATAGGCAATTTAACATATTATGTGCTTCAAAAACAGTTCTGAAGTTCTATATCAAAAGTAAGAACACGCAGACACATCTTGTTAGTTTTAGGTAGTACTATATACTAGTTAGATAACTAGCTATAAATTTTAGCTGGTTTTTCAATCATCAATCACTTATAGATACTTCTAAAGTAGATACTTCTAAAGAGTTACATATTTCCCAATAATGATTCCAATACTTTTAGCCCGCAGCTTGCAATACCTTTTTGGAGCCCCATTTGATTTATTATTCATTCAATCTTAATTGACTGTCACTAGCTCAACACCCGAAAAGTTAAGAGTCTTTATGCTAAATCGCCTGACTGGGCAACCTAGTTGTTTCTTACGTTTTTTGGCAATATTCGTGCTTGAACCCCGCGATGAACCCTTTCACACCTGAGCAAAGCTGCAAAAGCGATCGACGCTGGGTACAGTCGCAGCGCGCTCTCTCTCTCTCTCGCTACCTCTCTCTCTCGCGCGCTCTCTGTGTCTATCTGTCTATGCATCTCTTTCTTGTTTTCGGGGTTGCACTCGAAACAATTTATAATTTCAACGCCTTGAGATAACAAATAGCCCGACGGAGTGCACGATTCGACAATTAATCATCGCGCCGCGTCGCGTTTTGCCGTTTGGCGTTTTCGCTGTTTTCGCGTTACTTTTTCGGGCATAATTACGGCAAATGCAACATGCCGCTGCCTCCGCTGTCGGGTCGGATACTTTTAGTTGCAAGCCGCAAGAGACAGTTAAAAATGACGAGAAATGACAAGAGCCAAGTCGCAGTCCAAACCCGATGCCGAATGCAAAAAAAACAAAAAAACATGGCCCAGATGATCGATTAGTCCAATCCAATTCACAAATGTGCAGCTCCAAGCACAACGAGCAAAACAATTGCGGCCACAAATATTGGGACAGCGAAATATTGGGCAGGCTTTTGCATTGGCATAATTTGGCAATTGAATTGATTTCTTGGCTTTTTCACTCGACTCTGTCGAGACTGGTCTGGCGGTCTCTCAGTCTAACTGTCTAGCTCTCCGTCTTGCCTTGGCCTGCCCCTCTCTGGCCAAGCCCTAGAGCAAATTTGGTTACGCTCACGTTTGTGCAGGAAATCGAAATCGTTAGCCTAAACTTTATGTTCATGGAAAAGGGTTTGGCTGTGTGATATTTCATGTTTGCCGCCAACGCCATCGACATCGACAAAATCGCTGCTGCTGTCGCTGTCGCGGTTGCTGTTGCTGTTGCCGCTGCAGTCGCTGTCGCTGCCGCTGCCGCTGCTGTTGCTGATTGATTGAGCGTCGGCGGCGGCGCCTGCAGCACAGCCCCCTTCGGACGACACGTATAGCTATTGCGCCCCCTACTTCTCGCCGCCCCCGCACCTCTCGGAAACTGTCGCTGCCCGCTGAAGACGTTGCGGTTCAAAGGTGCCACCGTTTTCTTCCATAATGAACGATCATTTTATATGCCGACATCGTAGATACAGATACGATTTATGACCAGTCGATAGTTGTTGTAGTTGTTGCTGTAGTTGCTACCTATTGTTGCTGTAGTTGCTGAAGTTGCTGCCTATTGTTGCTGTTGTTGTCGTTGTGCATTACCAAATTTGTTGACGAATTTCGCGTCGCATCGTTGAAAACTTAAAGCGACAACGCACACAACATTTTGTGGCACGTCTCATTGTTGTATTGTTGTTGCTGCTGCCTCTTGCCCATTGTTGTGCGGCCCAGCTACTGCCCCCAGCCCCTCCGCCACCGTACCACCTCCCCCAACTTCGCTCATATTTGTTCCATGTGCAATTTTTGCATACTTCAGCAAACGCGTCATATTTTCGAGTGGTTTCGCTAACATGCAAAGGACACTTGAGGCAGAGGCACACAAGTGGATCCTTAAAGAGCATTTCTTCAGGCCAGGGGCTGCTTGAGTGTAGCTACATTCTGAATGGGCACACACAGTACCGTTGCGCTGAGTATGACGACGATGTTGCTGCTGCTGTAGATGATGATGATGTTGCTGCCGTGGATGATGATGTTGCTGCCGTTGCCGCTGCTGCTGCTGGTGATGCTGACGCCGAGGCAGCCCCCTGGCTTCAAAACACTCTTAAGGCAATCGATAATATTTATGTTTTCGATACATCTAATGGTTTTCTAGACTATCGATAGTTCTTTTAGATTTTCCAACACTGTTTAAACAAGTTTGTGCCTGCAACTCTAAGCAATATTTTTGTTAGTGCTGCAAAAAAATCGTATAAAAATCGATAATATGGATGGCTAGAAAGTTTTATCGATATATCGTTTGGTTTTGTTTACTATCTTTTGTGTTTAAAGAATTTTCCAGCTCTGTTTTATGAAATTTGCGCCTGAAACACTTGGGTTAAATAATAAACATAATGATGTAAGAATAGAAAGTCGATGTCAACGATAATACCGAAAGTTTGGGCTCGAAAGCATTGGCAAATGCATAATGACAGCTTTTCGATAAGATATAATCGATAGCTTTGGTTCAAAAAGTTGATAAAGTCTATAGAGTACGATTTTCAATATCGATAGTTTTCGTCTAAAAACTACAAAATATCGAGAGAAACGAAAAGCAGAGTTATGCAACACTAAGCGAGTGTTGTGTAAGAATGTGTGTGGCAGGCGTGGCATCAATCGATAGCGTAAGTTAACTGCCGCAGCTGAAACAATACGCTGCAAGTGGAAGCAACAAGCAACACATTAGGCAAGGGCATTAAACATGCAGCGCGAAGAAGCACCTGCGGGCAAACAAGGCGGGAGCGCACAAAGGACGCAGCTTTTGCATGGAGCACACTGCTTGCCATATCCGTTTCCTGTTTACACACACACACACACATAGACTCACTGACACATGGACAGTGCGGTGTGCTGCACATAATGTGCATATCATTTACGGTGTCAATCAGCGCGCGGTTGCACTGCGAAAGCGGCCGCAAAAATCAACAGGAATACGCAAACACACACACACACACGCACACTTCAAACGGCATTGTGTGTGCAATATCCTGTGTGTGTGGCTGTATCTGTGTGTGCGTGTTTGTGGCATATCTCGTTGCCATTGCCAGTGGAGCATAAAATGTATTGCGGTCATTATACCCGCTACTCGAAGAGTATAAGGGTATTATAACTTTGTGCCAACCGAAAATGTTTGTAACAGGCAGAAGGAGACATCTCCGACCCCATAAAGTATATATATTCTGAATCAGCATGAACAGCCGAGTCGATATAGCCATGTCCGTCTGTCCGTCTGTCCGTCTGTCCGTCTGTCCGTCTGTCCGTCTGTCCGTCTGTCCGTCTGTCTGTCCGTATGAAAACCTAGATCTCAGCTATTATAAGAGCTAGAGCTACCAAATTTGGAGACAATATGTGTTAATTATGCCCGCAGATCAAGTTTATTTTGGATTTTTGCCACGCCTCCATCCGCCCCCAAAAATCGATAATAAATCGATAATAGCTGCAAATATAGCTCTACAGCATTCATTTTTTATCCATGTGATAAAAACCACCATCCGGGCGTGTTGCGAAAGTTTCAATAAGATCGGCCGATAAATAAGGAAGATATTCAAGAAATAGTATTGCCTTGTGGCCATGTGCCTGTGTCGGTTTTTCCTAATGTTAGTACCCGAGTTCAACACCAGCAGCAGACAACTTTTTTTAATTATGTGGCAACTTTTTTTTAAATTATGTGGCAACTTTTTTTTTATAATTATGTGCACCGAAAATATAAATAGTGCAATTTTATCGGTCATTGTGTAAGAAATGCAGTGGTCGAGTGGTGATGGTAGTTGACTGTTAAGCGAGAGGTCCGGAGTTCAACTCCTGGGTGTGCCGCGGCGACTTAAATTTATTTTTTTTGTATCTTATATTTTTTTTTTATTTTATAGTGTGTTGCAAAATTCAAAATAAATTTTTAGTATATTTAAAGCCACTTAGAATCGAAAGAGACATTGAGCAGCAACACAAAATACAAACGACAAATCTAATTAGATATGTTGAGATGTATTGTGAGGCAGCATATATGTATGTATGTATAGGCGTCTCTATCACACATGCATAATTTATAACTGCAGAGTAATAAAAGCAAAGGGCAACATCCAATAAGAATCGAGTGGAACTTGCATAGGCAAAACAAATTAGAGACGGAAAGAAATAAAAAGCAAGAACGCATTGTTCACATTTGGCACGTGTTTTTCCGAAGAATTGTAGCGGGTATATCACAGTCGAGTCAGCTCGACTGTAGCCTTTCCGACTTGTTTTAATATAAAATAATTAATTTCAACGCAAATATTTATAGCAGCAAAAATATGCCGCATAATTGATTCGTTGGCAGCTATCAATGGGCTCAGTTGTGGCAGGTAGGGAGGGGGCGGGACAGAAGGAGGAGCAGGAGGCAGGGATTGGGCCGGAATCAGTGCATGCTGTGTTTGTGTCCATCAACATTGGCTTTCAATTCAATCATTGCAAACGAAATAAGCATAATGAAATACAATATAAATACATTAAATGCTCCGACATGGCCTGTAATATTGATTCAAATGGCAGTGACTCCCCGCGCGTCCCGCCACCGCCCCGCACTGATTACCAATGTTCATGATAATTTTCGCGACTTGCAACTCGTTTTCGCTTTGCAAAATTTTGGCGCGCATCCCTTCGCCGCTTTTTATGCAATTAAAAGCTTTACACTTTGCAATCAATATATGAAATAATTAAATAAAATGACGCTTAATTAAATTGTCACGACCTTTTGCACAAATACAACGAGCACAACAACAACAACAACAACAATAACAGCAATGCCAACTGTAGAAATTGTCGCCGTGCTGATGATGCAAATGATAAGGGGAAGAGGCTTCTCTTCTCTCTAGCAGAACCGAGGAATGCGCTTAATTTGTCTGATGAGCTTGTTGCGATTGCACTCACTTTGTTCGGCTCTAGTCGACTGGCTTGAGGCGGTTGTTTTATAAGAAACTTTTCTTTTTGCTTTCTGTGCGTATCTCTGCTATCTGTCTATCGATTGTTATGAAATTTGTGCGCATCATTGTTAAGATCATTATTGGCATATATTCATAAGGTTTCTGAAAAACTTCTTATAAGGCAGTTTTTAAACGAACCTTAGTAGAATAGTTTAGCTTAGCAATTCTTGTATTTTGATTTGGTACTAGCGCCAGCAAAACAGTACAGAAGACAGACGAATAGGACAGAAAGATTGATAGTTGAATAAAAAGAGATAGGGAAATAGTTAGTAGACTAGTAGACAGATAGTTAGATTAGCTGGTTAGATAGATAGACAGATAAGAAGACAGATACATGGATAGACAGTTGGATAAAAATAATTATAAATATACAGTTAGATACATAGAGTGATGGATAAATAAGTCGATAGATAGGTTAGCAGATTGTACGATAGAGAGATGGATTGATGGCCAGGTGGATAGACGGAAAGATAGATAAATGAATAGATGTATAGATAGATAGATTGCTTGATAGATATATAGATAGATAGATAGATGGATAGATATATACATAATTAGATATATAGATAATAATATAGATAACAGATAGATGAATCGATAGTTAGATATATTTGTACATACAGAAAGACTGAAAGTTCGAATTTAAGTGTGATTCATTGTCTGATTAATATATGCATATAAAGATATAGAAAGAGGCAGAGCCTGTTCATACTGCAGATAAAGATTCTCTCTTGGCATCTTTACTTAGTTTCTTTGCCCCACTCAGTTAGGGTATTCCGCAATTGGCTTGTTTACATCGAGCTAATTCTCAATTGAGTTTCTTGGCGAGCACATCACAAAAATGTGACAGCTAGTTAATGTGTGCGCCTGCCAACGCCCCTCCCTCTCGGCTCACACCATACCTACTCTCCCCGCAGCACCCCCTGCTAACCGCAGCCCCTGAGCGGAGCCACTGATCGTCACTTACTCAGCTGGCTCAGCACGGCGACCGCCTTCAATTAAATTCAATTGGGTTTTGCGCTGCTTAAAACGCCTGCGCGCGTGCTTCAATTTAGTTGGAGTAGCCCCAGAGGGAGGGAGAGAGAGGTATAAGTGGAAGAAGCTGCTGAGAAGGAGCAGCAGCCAGCAGATCGGCAGCCAGCTACGTTGCCGGCCAACAAAATACACTTTGCTCTGCCTGCGATAGGCAAATGAGTTTGCGCATTAGAAGACGCTTTAGCGGGCAGGGCAGCCTGGTGCAGAGGGGTAGAGTGGGCTGAGGGGGCACGAGTTAGCTGCTGAGCTGTGCGCCGGCTGTCAGCATATCAACGCAATTTGTGCACTTCGCCAATAGACGGCGACGGCGACGGCGACGGCAAATGATGGCGAAGCGAAGCTCGGCGAGTGCGCAAAGTGCCTCATAAATTCACGTCGCTGATGAAGTGATAGTGCGACAGAGACGCACAAACTGGGAGCGAGAGCAAGAGCGGGGGGTAGCCAAGTAGTGGCAGTGCCAGTGGCAGATCCAGATTCAGTGGCAGCAGCAACTGCCGCGTCTCACGGCAGCTCGTGTTTCGGGCGCAGATTGTTTATGGCGGCGGCAAAATTTGCTCAATGGCTTAGCTAATGTGCCGCAGATAGGCGCAACAAGTGGCAGCAGCAGCAGCAGGCAGCGCAGTCAATTAGAAAGTACCTAGAAATTGCCTTAAAGTAATTCTCTACATATTATCTTTATCAATTATTAAATGCATCGACGCCATTGACACACTTAAAGACGGAGCTGCTGCTCTCTCGGCTGGGCGCAGCTTAAGACACTTCGCCGCCCCCCCCCGCCCTATCTCTCCAGGACAAGGCTGACCTTCGTCTGGAACGCGCCTCAAGGACAAGGCGGGGCATGGTGTAATTGAGGCAACGCGACAAAGTCGTAAAGCAAATTTAACAACTTGAAGTGGCCAAGACGAGCGGGCTGCGGCGACGCGATGCGATGCCAAAGAATGTCATAATAAAAATAGCTAAAGCCGGGCAAGAAAATCCGCTGCAGAGCTGCAAAGCAAACTCTGGATACAAATTTCAATAAGCTGCGCCTGGAGAAGGCAGACAGGCCCCATGAGAGAGAGAGAGACCAGGACACGAACTGTGACCGCAGAGCTGTGGCTGGAGCGGAGGAGTGAGGCCAATAAATAAGATTAATAGAAACCCACTTGAACAGCTTGACCAGGCTGAGCAGGACACAAGAGGCAAGGAGCAGGCTGAGCAGGAGGCAGAAGGCAGAAGGGAAGCAGAAGGCAGAAGCAGTAGGCCAGCTAGGAGACAGGGCAGAAGGCAGAAAAAGAAGGCAAAGTAGGAGCAAGAGATGGAGCAGAAGACCGAAGGCAGGAACAGGGGGCAAACCAGGAGGCTGAGCAGCGGGCAGAAGCAGGGGGGTGGCAGGTTTGAGGCTTTGCACAGGATTTCACATTTTATTATTCTGTTGACTTGTTGAATGAGTGCCCAAGCTGGTGGCAACTGTTGCGTCGAGTGTTTGTCTTAAAGCCGCAACAGCAGTGAGAATTTCTAGCTATTTTCTTAGCCATTTATAGCTGCGTGCGTGCAAACATTTAAGAAAAATGTGTGCCTAAACAACAAAATCGTGTGTTTTGCCTAAAGCATGAATTCAGCCGCAATTCATGAAAAACTGAGGCACAGCCTACTTAACTCAGTTGTATTAGGTGGCAACACTGCGCGTAAAATATAAACAAAGCGCGAGCTCACATAATTGCAACCGTAGAAACAACTTTGATTGTTTAAGCGACTCTGTTTAAGTTTTTCTGTTGCTTTTAAGATACTTAAAGAATTATTAGACATTTTTTACTTGGCTATAATTAGTGTTTTTATACATATGGCAACTCTGTTTTGTATAATTACATGAATTCGCGTTTCTTTCGCATAAAGCTACAAACTTCTTTTCGCTGATACAAACATGCCTCGATAACTTTAAATAAATGTTAGATGTATATGGTTTGCGGCAGAATTGCTACCTTTCCCATCCTGCTACCTTAAATGCCATAGCCATTCGCTGCTTTCGGCCGCTGCTTTGATCGTTTTGTGGCCTATTGATTGCCGGCTATTTCCAATCAATTAGACGTTCCCACATGCATTGCCGAGAGAGAGAGAGAGAGAGGGAGAGAGAGAGTGGGATGCATCTGCCACGTCGTCGACCTCTCGCATTGAACTGCCATAAGAAATCACTCGTCGTCGGCCAGGCCAATTGGCCTGACTGTTACATGCTTGGGTAGGTGGAGGCAGCTGGGTGTTGCAACGCCCACTTTCAACACCTGCCTGCAACAATGGCGCACAAATATTTGCCCGGGCAGGAGAGACGGAGATCAATGAGCGAATGTCTAACTGGAGGACAGCCTCCTGCCTCAACTGGCAGCTTCAATTTGAAATCCAATAAAATTTAATTGGAAACTTCATCACGGGTGTGAAAATTCACACTTGCCCAGACCAGGCCAGGCCAAGCCGAGCCGAGCCAGGCCAAGCCGGGCCAAGGCAGGGAGCACGATTCGGCTGCCGTTTGCCGTAAATCTCGTGCACCTGGCGGCGACTGGCGGTATCTGCCAGCCACACTACTCCAGAGTCGACTCCAACTGCAACTGCAACTCCGACTCCTACTCCAACTACAGCACCAACTCCAACTCCAAGCTCTGCAGCGCATCGCGATAAGAAAATATTTTTCATATGAAAACGCTGCGCATGCCTGGCCCGTTCGCAATGTTCCGTTTCACTTCGTTCCGTTATTGGCCATTGGTCCAGTCCCCCTGTGTGTGTGTGTATCTATGGCTTATTTATGCTTTTCCTTTAGCCATGCCATATCTCGTGGCATTGTCGACAGTAATCGCTGTGCTGCGCCAAAAAGTATAACATGAAATTGGATTGATTTATGTTATAATTACAAAAGCCATAGTACAAACACACATGTGCTACGTTTATGCCATGTGCTGCATGAAGTTCTGAATACATGAAAAGAAAACAGTTGCTGCTAAGTTAAGATATTGCAGCCTATTCTCAAATATAAAAAGCAAATTCAGCCGCAAGAAACGAATTCATGATCTGAAGTGAGCAGAGTTGCCACTATTTGCCAAATATGCCACTATTTGTTTAAATTTTCTTATAAATTAATCAAAAGCGTACCAGAAAATGCATTTTCAATATCGCAATAAGTTTTTCAAGTTGTTATTTTTTACCTGCAAGCGATTAAGCTGGATTTAAATGACGTTTGCTTACATTTTACGCGCGGTGTTGCCAGCTTTTGTAACCAAGCTAAGTTGGTCGCGCCACAGCAGTTCGCGTATTGCGACTAAGCTCATAAGAGAAGTTGACTAACTCACATATCTTACCAATTCATGAACTATGCAACGCATAAACACAGTAAGACATACGTGCAAGACAAATACGAGCTGATAGGTTCCCCCTTCATGTCTGCCGATCTCAAACACGGACAATAGAAAGTGTGCTGGCTGAAAACTCATTAAAGTGGCAACGGCAGCAGAAAAGAGAGAGAGAGAGAGCGCGAGGGGAGACGAGAAAGTACTCGGGGATCGAGCCAGTCAGTGAGCGATCAGTAACGAGAAAATAAAACACCAGGTAATTCCTATTTCATTATATAGTGTAACTGTAGAATTTAGTTTGCTCTGGCAGCAGAGAGCAAGCCAGAAGCTTTGTGTGCCTCTTCAACAGCTCATTGAACCGAAAGCAATCATAAATATAAAGTCTTCAGAGAAATGCTGGATATTCGATTTCGATTTGATTCGCAACGTGATGTCATCGTCGATCCAACGATCGATTCGATACGATCCTTCGATCGATCGACCCATCGATTGCATTATCCGATTGCGTTTCGTGCGCTGCTTGGGGCGCTGGTGCTGGCGGGGGCGGCGGCTTCTTGGCTTCTTCTTCAGATTTGGTTCATTTCGATGTATTTTTTTGTTTGGTCCGTGTATATGATTGTTGTTCGTTCTCTTTCTATCTAGCTCGTTCACTCGCTCACTCGCTCGCTCGCTCGCTCTCTATCTCGCATCACTCAATGAATTCCCACCAATCCTTCTCGTAACCCTCGCGCACATGACACAACAGAACGGTACGACGCTTGCGGCAATAATGCGACAGATCAAGAACCTTCTGCTTGACCTCGTACAGATTCTGTGCGGTTATCTCGCGTTCGAGGCACTCCGAGATCTTTTCGGTGGCCATTTCCATGTCGCGTTGATTGTCCTCGAAAATGATCTTCTGATTGTTGTTGCGCAAATAGAAGGCAAACACATAGCTGTACATGAGCGTGGCGCGGCACTGGCATAGCACATCGACCGCCTCCTTGAGGAACTGCACCTCGATCCAGCTCATGTTCTCCTGCATGTCATTCATTTTGGCCTGCACATTGGCGTACAGCTTATGCTCCATGCGCATGCTCAACATATGATTCATATATCGATTGTAGTAGTGCAAATATCGGGCCATCGATGAACGATAACGTTCCTGTGCCTGACGCGCCTGTTTGCCTTCCTCCTCGTCGAATCGATTGCAACTGTACCACGACGAACCGTGCGGCTCCCACGAGCCCAGGCAGACCCAACAGAAATCGTAGCGACACGAGGGATTCTTACAGACCATATGATTGCAGCCGCCATCCTTCTCGATAGTTACATTGCACTTGGGACACTCCTTCGTGTGTTGCGCTATCCAGTTCGAGGTCTCCGAATCCTCGTTGTTCTTCTTCAGCCAGCGCTTGAGCCAGGCACACGAGACGGGCTCGTGCCAGTTCTCGCCGCAGCCGAAGCAGAACTCGTGACCGCAGGCGCAGCGTACCGCTCGCGGCTCGCTGTAGCTGGCCTTGATGGCGTGCGTGCAACTGGGCGCCGGACACCAGCGCATCAGGCTGTTGCATTCGACGAAGGTGTTGGTGATCAGTTGCTGATAGCGTGCGATAACCTCCGGGTTATCGGCAAGCTTGCAAAACGATACATCGTCGACGAGTATATCGCAATCGGTGGCGGGGCAGGTGATGGTGTGCGCGAGTCCCTCGCTGCATGTCTTATTGGCCAGATATTGTTTCCAGCAGGCGGCGCAGAAGGCGTGGCCGCAGGCGAGACCTTTGAGCTCGTCGCACGGACAATAGCAAATGCCGCATACCTTTTCGCCGGCACCCAAACTGGGCACGGATTTGAGACTGAGTTTCGATGGCGTCGCGAAGGGATTCACGACGTGCGCACGCTTGAAAAACTCCTGCGGACTCGTCTCGAAGTACCTCTCGAACAGTGTCTCCTTGTCCCATTTGTAGTGATTCAATATGATGCGGGTTACCTGCGGCGACAGGTGCAGCACATTATTGACCTCATCGATAATGTTGCGCTGATGCTGCACTATCTGATCCGCTGTCAGCACCGTATAGACAAACTCATCGACATCGACACTGCGCCTGGGACGTTCCGGTAAATCGATTTCCGTGCAGGTGTCTTCATCGCTCTCCACACACGTCATGTGCGTCGACGGGCCGGTTATGGAACGATACGAATCGCCGTGATCTTCATCCGAGTATTCGTCGTCAGAGTTCATATTCGAATTGAAATATGTAAAATTCAAATACTCATATAGCTGACGCGGACTACTTTGATACAGTTGGGGGAAAACAAACCACTTCGCTTTGCACCGTCGTCGTCGTCTCCGGCGTCTTCGCTGGGGGCTCTTTCCTTCTCCAGTTTCGTCTTGGTCTGCTCGGGCCACGGGCTGGAAATGGTTGGATGAGAAAGGGGGGGTGTAGTATTTGGGTCGGGGAAACAGAGTGTAGTGCAACACTTGTAAAGCAGAGCAGAGATAAAAATTGGCAAACTGTGGAAACGTGGGGAAACTTGTTTCGGAACCGTTTTGTAATTATTTTAGTTTTTTGATCCAATCTAAAATGTTGTGAGTTCTTCGTAAATCTACTGAAGACTGAACTAGACTGCTGTCAGCTGAGCATTTTCGTTTTCAATCGAATTGATTAGATTGTCTAAGCATATCTCCGTCAAGAAATTAATCACTGCTAACAAAATCTAATCGAAACAACAAAACTACAACAACAATTGACTTAATGGCAAATTCGAAAATGACGAAAATGTGGAAGAATATTTAGTAAATTTTGGAATTTCAATTCGGCTCGGAAGGGAAAATAAATATTTCAATTTGAGTGAATTTCTAATTGATTTAACTTTTGATTAGATATGCAGTGCAATGTTTCAATCGAAATTTTCAGTTAGTACGCTTATGCGACATGTGCTTCATGAATTCGACAATTCAAGAAGTTCAAATGCGAAGTAAACATGTGTTAGTAGCAGAGCTGCCATACTTGAGACATTTGTTAAAAGTTATTTATTATTATAAAAGAAATGGAAGAATCTTAAAATATTTTTTATAATAAGTGAGAGAGTACATGAAAACTTATATCCTAAAACATTGTTTAGCTTTAAACAGATGAACTTTAGTTTATTATCGTTCAATTACATTTTTCACACAGTGTTGCCACCTAATCTAACTGAGTTAAGTTGGTTGCGTCTGAAAATTCGCAGTTAGGGAATACATGAATTTCCTGTCTGCGCACACACATTTCTTCGTAAATCATGAAACGATAAAGCATGAATTGTGCATCGCATAAACGCGGCATCTGTCTACCGTATGCTACTTTGGTTTTCACATGCATCTCTGTCTCGCTTAGCACGTTTTAGTTGTGCTAACGTGTTTTCCATTTTTCCTGCTCTTGAATAAACATTGCAATATTCATGATGTGCAGAGAAAGAGAGAGAAAGAGAGAGAGAGAGAGAGAGAGAGGCGCGAGGAAGGTACTGCTTTGCATTTGAAGTTGAGGGGGGGGCTATAAGAATGCATTCGGCTTGCTCTCAGAACGAACCAAAAAAAAAGGAAAAAGAAAAAAAAAACAAGCTGTAAAACAAAAACCAAACAACAAATGCAGCGCCTAAAAGCTTTTGCTGTATATTCCATTCTATAGACATAACCCCTTCATTCTGGTGCAGGACACGGGGCTGGAGAGGACAGAGCGGGACAGCATGGAAGCAGAACAAAGCAATGTCTCAAGTGGCAAGGGTAAGGCACAAAAATTGCGATAACAACAACAGCAGCAGCAGAGAGAGAGAGAAAGAGGGAGAGAGAGGGCGATATAAAAGTACAGTGCGGCGGGCGAGCACAACGAGGCGAATGAGTATGCGAAATGAAAGTGAACGAGCGCACAAGGATAATGGCGGCTGGCGGTGCGGGTAATGAGTGTGCATAATGCATATGCAGCAGGAGGGGGGGGGGAAGACAGGCATAGCAAGAGAGAGAGAGAGAGAGAGGGAGGAACAGCCGCAGCAGCCATACTCGCATTGAACGTGGCGAGTCCCATGGAATGGATTCAATCTGCCGTGTGCTTCACACACACAAATACAAATACATTTGCATATACAAATGCAATCACAAATACGTGTACTGTGCAGGCACAAGCATGCATATGCATGTTTTAGCGTGCACTCCTTCACTCCTTTCGCTGCCTTTTTTTTAAAACAAAAGCTGCCTGCGCTAACCCGCCAAAACCAGCGCAGCAGCATTACAAATAAAAATGCAAAGTCGCCAAAAAGCAGCAGCAGCAGCAGCGGGAACGCCGGCAGCAGCCGCAGCAGCAACGGGAACGCCGACAGCAGCCGCAAATCCCTTTCATCAGCGCAGAGCGAACCCTTTCCAGCTGCGTTTTCAAGTCTCAGCCAAATTACAAGAAATCCTTTCGTGCGCGTGAATGCTTTGCAAAAATACAAAAAAAAAAACAAGAAAAAACGGCAAAAGCAAAAAAAAAATACTGCAGAAAAGTAAAAAAAATACGTGTAGAAAAAATGGAACGAAAAAGCGTAGCAAAAGCCGAGCAAAGAAATACGGAAAAGGAAATAATTTGACCATTTGCAGCAAATGCACAAAAACAGCCCGGCAAATGACAACAAAAGGCAGTCAGCTCCACATGGCCGCAGGCGCAGAGGCGTGGCAGTGGCAGAGGGGAGTGGGAGGGGTAGGAAGGAGTAGCAGAGAGGGGGAAGAGTGGGCAAGGGGTGTGCTCGTGTCATGTGTGGGCGGTGGTTTCTCTCTCTCTCTCTCGAGCAATACAAAAATTTCTACGCTGCCAATGCAAATGAGGACGCGCCACTTGTTGGCCACGACTTTTTATCATTGACAATCGGGTCGAGGCTGAGACAGAGGCAGAGGCAGAGTCACAGCCAGAGCCGGCGTTGCTGCTGCTGCTGCTGGCCACGTCCGGCATTTGCTGATGGTCAGCAACGATGGCCAAGTTCATGGCCCTGACGTGACCACGCCACGCCATGCCAAGCCTGAACGGGCTGACTGGCTTCTTCTCGCTGCTGCCGCTGCCGCTGCTGCTGCTGCTGCTCGTAGCCGATGATGATCATGTTGGGGCTGGGACTGGCGATGATGCCACTTGGCTGATAGGCCAACTCAGGCAACGTCGTCGCATTTTTCTGCGCCTACTTTGGCACACAACTATTTGCGGTAAATTTTCTTGAGAAACATTTTCTTCCCCTCTATCTCTCTCTCTCTCTTTGTGCCAGTTCAGCTTGAGTTGGCCCGCGCACAGCACTGGCCAGTCGATTAGGTACAGCTCGCAGCATGAGTCAGCACACTCGCGCTGCCTTCTAAGGATGTGCAAACTTTTAGCTTGATATATGTAAATTAGCTAGCTAATTACCCAGGCCCATTGCCCATTGCTTTTGGAGCGGACGCTGATCGCGACGATAAATGCGCCACATCGTATTATAATTACTATAGCATTGTGGCGTGTAGTCGAAATTAGCTGGAAATCAGCGAGCATGAAGCGCCACAAAGAAAATCAACGCCTGGAACTAATTTGATTTTGATGCGACGCTTAAAATGATATAGAAATAGACATGACTTAGTTCTAAGCTGCGAGTCGAGATGAGTTATTACGCTAACGGTTCTCCGCGTTAGATAGCATAGATCATACTCGTCATCAGCATCGACCTTGAGATTCGGTTTAGCGGGTTTTGGGGTTCCGGTAGCGGTAGCGGTAGCGGTAGCGGTTTGCTTAGGCGCCGTTTCATATAATTAAAAAATTAATTTCAGTTTTCAGCATTGTGGCAGAGATTTATTATGCTACCGCTCTCTGCTCTTCGTTTTGGTTTTTTTTTTGTTAAGTCTAGACTTAAAGTGCAATTAAATGTGAAGCGATCATTTATCACAAGTTGAGGTACCTCAAAAAAGGTAGCTCAGTGTGCGAAGTTGAGCTATAAAAATACTTGGAATATTTATTGTATATGACTTTAGTTCTCTATTTATTGGTATATCAAGTAGTTCTCTTTAATCTATTTTAATTTCAGATCTCTTATGTGACTGTCTTTATAGCCCATATTTCTTGAAATGTTGCTCTGAGATAAGCTAAAAAAAAGTAATTGGAATATTTATAGCTGTAGTTCAGTTGATTTTAAGATCTAATGCGTTTTTTTCTTTATATTAATATTTCTATAGTTTTTTTCGATTGGCAATTATTTTTTTAAATTTTTTCCTGTCAGGAAAGATCTCAGAGATAAGCCAGAAAAATATTTGAAATATTGTAGCTGTATTTCAGTTGAGTATATTATATCAAATTTTAAGAACTAATGCTATTTTTTTCTTTTTATTAATTTCTCTGTAGTTTTCTTCGATCGATTTATATTTTTTAAAATTTTTTCTGTAATGAGAGAAAGGCTAGAAAATATTTGATAGATTTTTAGCTATAGATCTGTTGAGTTCATTCTAATATGCTACCATGCAAGCTTGAGTTTTTTTTCTATTCTTATGTCAAGTACTGTCTTGGTTGCTCTTCAATCTATTCAAATTCTCGTTTCGTTTATGCGACCCTATCGAATTGCTGGCGGCTTTTTCACGATTGTCAACGTATTTGTCATTTTATTTGGCTGCTTTTTGAAGTCGAAGTCAAACCTTTGTCAAATTTTCTTTGATAAACTGTCGCTGGATCAGGGGGGGGGGAGGACTGTGCTAGTAACACCCTCTGGGCAATGAGACTGCACTACCCCCGCCACTGGGCAGCACTTCCAATCAAATGGCAACAAGAATAGCTAGAAAAAAGCTAAATAAAATGCATGAGGAGGGGGAGAAGGAGAGAAAATCAATGCGACACAAGCAAACAAAAAGTTTTGGTGCGAAGAAAAGTGAAAGTGCTGCCCCCATGTGGCGTGGCATAGCAACCCCCGAAAAGTGCGCACAAAAAAGAATGCTACCCATACTCCCGCACATATCCCACACATGTGCATATGCAAGTCTGGCTTGCTGTCTCCCTCTCGCACTTGCGCTCGCTCTCCGGGGCCAGGCTAGGCATGCGTGTGTGTGTCTGCTGCGCGGCTCTTTGCCTTTGATATTTAAGCATTTCCGCCATCTTGAAGATAAACGTAGGTGAGGGATGAATGGCGTGAGCGGTGAGTGGGGGGGGGGGCAAGGTGTAGAGCGGGGCTTCTGCTGTTACCCTGTTTGGTGCATAAGAAAGTGCGTTAAGAGGCGACAAACTACGCCACTTCAAACGCGAACAGTTTTTCATATGAAATGGTAAATCGCTTTTGGCCGTGGCTCACACACACACGCACGCACGCACACATACAAAGAGTTAGTTTCGGCTTGGGTCTGCAGACTTCAAAGCGGGTTTAGCATTTCGCCAATATTCTCTCGCGCTTTTGCGGCTTCTTTTGACTTCACTTCTCGCTGACACATACACACACACACACACATACACCGAGGGACATTGACTTTGGCGTCACTTGGACGCTGCCACACACACCACTTGCCGCATGCCGCATGCCTCACGGCCGCACGGCATTAAGCTGTATTTCAGTTACGACTCTGGCTAGTGAAAGTCTCTTTCTTGCTGGAATTTCGCGTGTTTAGTTGACATTTAGCCGGCTTGACATGTTCACACTCGTACGTAAGGGCGGCGCTACCTTTTTATGCGCCCTGTAATTATGCCCAAAAGTAGCTTATTAAAGAAGGCTATTTGCGCTGGCCGAGGCACAAGGTGTGCCGCGACAGGGGACAGAGAGAGAGAGTGAGAGAGAGAGAGAGGCTGGGAGATGATTAACTGCAGATGCGAAGAAGTTCGGCTGAGTTTGCACGTAGCTAAAACCATATAGAAGTAGTCTCTATATAATCTGCCTAGTGCCTCTGATTACAGGGGAATTTATCGGGAATTAATTGGGAATTTATCGTGCCGTTTATTCCATTTTATTAATTCCCTCTTGTCGCACTTTAATTGTTTGTCGTTTTGCGTTTTTGTTCTTTTCCTTTCGACCTCGTCTGGCACGTCTCAGCGCTGCCTCTGCCACTCCCACTCCCTTTCTCTCTCCCTCTCCCTCTCCCTCTCTCTCTCTCGCTCTGTTTGTGTGTGTTTCTAATGCATGTCACGTGACAAAATTGTATAATTTCGAAACGGGCAGCGGGCCGCACGTCGCCCATTGTGACATTTCCGGTTAATTTGGCGCCAGCTCAGGCCACTCCCCCCTCCCCGGCCGCCGCGCACCGTGGGGTAGCTGAACCGGGGGCATGAATCTCGCGCTGTGCCACACATTTTCCGACACTTGGCCAGGCCAGAAAAATCACTTGAAAAATGTGCCACAAACCAGCTGAGCTCTCTGATATCGGGCTACCTTTCCCTTTCCCTTTTTACTGCGCTGCAAAATGCAATTACCTTTTCCTCCGCAGAGCGGGGGAGGGAGGCAGGCAGGGCAGGGGCCGGGGCCGGGGCCGGGGCAGCGGCAGGGAGTTACTTGACAAAGTCGTAACTTACTTTTCCTTTCATTTTGTACCCACAAGGCGGCTGCGGCATAGACGAGACGCTAAGATCAATGCCAGCGACAGAGAGTGAGAGAGACAGAGTCAGAAATTAGTAAGTGCAACTAAGCAACCAGAGCGCCCACTCGCAAGCCACTCGCTCACTCACTCACTCATTCATTCAGCTCCCCCACTTCCCTCAATCGGAGTCGAACCAAGTCAAGCCAAGCCAGGCCAGGCCGAGCCGAGCGGAGCAGAGCAGCAGCTATGCCATGAGTAACTGACATTAATTCAAATTGTTAATTCATACCTGTCACGCTTTGGTACAGCGGTGTCCCCACAACATTTCCTATAGAGACCCAGCTAGAGCGAGAGAGAGGGAGACAGGGCGAGGGACGGTGTGGTGCTGCGGTTCGGTTTGGTTTTGGCTTTGGCTTTGGCTTTGCATGGGTTTGCTGCGCTGCTTCAGAGTTTATGCGTGGCTCAGTTCATAATTTGGCGATAGCAGTGTGCGCATGAATAACAAATGCATGTATTGAGGCACAACCAACTTAACTTAGTTGTAAAAGCTGGCAACATCGCGCGTAATTCAGAATAAACGTCAATAAACTAGAGTTCTTGCATTTGCAACCTTAGAAAGAACTTTTATCAATAGAAATGAGTTCAGTTTTGATTTTTATAAAAGCATAGCTTTTTTCAGTACACTCACAAACAGCTAGCCTCAAATATTGTGAACTAATTTAAGGAATAATTTAATATATGATATATCTACTAGTCTAATTTGTGAATTAGCGACTCTGAGACATACAAGGGAGATATTTTTATGTATTACGTAATAACTACAATTAAAATTGCTTGCAATCGTTTTTTTTTTGTTTTTTATCAATATCACGTATTCATTGCATGGCATAAACGTAGTATGCGCCATGTTCGCCTTGCTCTGTGTGTGGTGATTGTGTTGACGGCAACAGCTTGTTGTTGTTGCTGTCGCTGTCGCTGTCGCTGCTGTTGTTGTTGTTGTTACTAATCCAGATCAGTGACCAGTTCCACTTATTAGGTACCACGCCAAAGGGGCTGCCGGCGACCCCCAAGTCAATAAGAAGTTAATTTAATTATGCGACTTCAGGCTTAATTACAAGCATGCCTCGTCTTTCCGTTTTCCTTTTCGCCTTGTTTTCGCCTTGTTTTCCCTGCTTTCCCCCCGTTTTTATGCTCTTCTTCTACTTCCTTTGCAATTGGGAAAATTGCGCACATTCCTTGGGTTTCGTTTTCGATAAACGTCTATCGACGCAGCGGCCAGCGTGCTGCTATCGGTATCGACATTGGAGCTGGGGCAACGGTTTTGTGAAATGAAAGTTGTTTTTAGAAGTTGTTTCTGGTTTTTAATTCTTACAACAACAACAACAAGTACAGCAATCCGAGTTGCAAGTGCTGCTCCGCGATTTGTTGTTGTTGTTGTAACGCAGTGGTATTTTGGCAGCTGCTCGTTGTTGTTGTTGCTGTTCTGGCACTCAATTGACGTCATACACCTTCATCTACAGACTTTATAAAATACATATCTGCCTCTATAATATATTGTATATATTCTGTATGTATTTATTTATTTATCGATTGCTATTTGCAGCCAGGCAATTTATGTGCACGGCTCGACTTTTTAATAACATTTTAAATGCCAATGGCATTTATTACCATATTTCGTTAGTCATGTTTTTTCGCTTTTTTATAACTTTATAAACGATAAATATATGCACACACTCGCACATACGTGCATTCGTATCGTATTCGATAACTGTGTCAACGGCGGAGATTTTATAATTGCAACGTTTAAGTACAATAAAAACGCGCAACGTGTCAAATGACTCAATCCGCGGCTGGCTTATTTATCGATTGCATTATTGTTATTAATAATCGATAGCTGGCCACAGAGCGAGAGAGCTTATAGAAATTGGTGGTAACATTAACGAGAATTGAATTGGTCTATGAGAATAAAAGAAAATTAATGATAAAATATGAAAAGTCAAACTTACCTAGCCTTTCTGGGTTTTTTTTTTCGTTATATAAAATAAATCGATTTATCGTTGAGTGCCAGCTCTAGATTATCGTTAACTATTCATACTCAATCGAGTTTTAAGCTTCCTACTGGCAGCTTTTCCAGCTCGAGCCTCTCTGGCTTTAATATGCCATCTTTGGGGTATATTTGTAGCCCACTCAACCCTGTACACAATCTCAGCTTGCTTTTCGCTTTGCCCTTTTTGCTAATTAGCAAGCTCTCGAGCTCTCAGGCACCAGCCCTGCCCCTCCAAACCCTGCTCCACCCCAGCGGCCTCATCACTGCAATCAGTCAAGCAACTGCACGCTACTTGATAATGAGCATAGGTGAAGAAGACGACAAGTAGAAGAAGGAGGAGGGGAGGAGGAGATGTGGAAAAGAGAAGGGCCCCAAGAAAAACACTTGAAGCAATAAATGCAACGCTGCGCTGCGCTGTGCTGTGCTGCAAGCCAAATGAAGTGTAGGCTCGAGAGAAAAAAGACAAAAAAAAAAAAATGAAAAAAAAAGAAGAGGCAGGAAAAATGCATATGCAACCCAAACCCAAAGTGCAAAAAGGATAACCAGGCAGGCGAAGGCGATGGCGACCGACTCAGTCGAGTTCTCGATTCTCGCAGCTTCTGGCTGAGCACGAGAGGCAGCAGCAGCAGCACTTGAAAATGAATTTATGCTTCATGCATGATACATCGTCATCATCATCATCATCGTCATTTTGGTAATGGAATTGTATGGGGCAAGGCGCTTGAATGGCTGCCAGCAAGCACGCATGACGCCAGCTGCCTCCCTCTCTCTCGCTTACACACACTCTCTCTTTCTCTCTCTCTTTGGGTCTGTCTCGCTTGCACTGCTGCCGCTTGGCCCGCTCTATTGTCATCACGAGTGTTGTGATATCCCAGGCAGAGGCAGGGCTCTGGCCCTGGCTTGGATTGCGGCTGCAGATGAGCGCATTGGGCAGGGACAGGCAGGGCAGGGGGCGCACTTGCAGCATGTAATGCCTGTGCCACATAAGTGTTGCTACGTGCTCAAAAGCGTTTCATATTAATACGTCAGACAGAGCTCGCGCTTGCTGATGGCATATTCCATGTCTGCCGATGTTCTATGGCGACTGTGCAAGCAATCAAGTCATGTGATCCCTCTATTTGGCCGAGGGTAGAAAGTGACTTTGGCGTTGGCCCGAAATAACAAACACACTCGCACACACACACACACACCCTGCACACACACTCGTTCTGCCAACCTGCCCCCCCGGTTCAACATCTTGGCACTGCATTCATATTCATTGCATATTCATATGACAGCTAGGCTCCCATTCACACCCTGCCAAGTTTGTTGACTTTTCATTTTGTTTGGCTGGCTGGAAAATTCATCGCGCCTTGTTTACTTTCAGCGTGCTTGGCGTGCTCGAAACAAAACGCTTTTCACTCGCTCGCTCGTTTGCTCATTCGCTTATTTGCTCGCTCGCTCGCTCGGCATCCACGGCGTATGAATAATTTAGTGAGTCATTAAAAGCAAGCGCGGCATCCTCTCGGCTCCTCACAGCTGTGATTGTTATGACACTTTTCATTTCGCTCACTCAATGGCCCCGAAGACCGCATTAATATCGCTATGGAAAACACAGCTGCATTTTCCTCTGCGCTTATTTTCATTACACTGTCTGCTTGGTGAGGCTTTTCATGCGTTTCGCCTACGACACGCCCACTCGAATAATTTCACTAATTGCAGTCGGCGAGTTCCGTTCCGTTTAGCCGTTTTTTGGCTGTTTTTTATGTTAACTGAGTTGCCACCCTGTTCAAAAAAGGCAAGCAATAATTTTGCGCTGCGTTTGCTTGGCTTATTCGATTTGGCAGAGCAGTTTGTTGGAGTCTGAGTAGATAACTTAAAGTTGTTTTATATATTTATGGGGTTGTATAGTTATCTTTATGATATTTACCATTTTTATAAGGCTACACACTTTTACAATTAAATTTTTTGCTCGTAATACCTTGATATGAGTAATATATAAACCTGTCTCGTTCTAGAGTTTTCAGAATTTGTCTCTATTTTTTTGCTTTCTTTCTAGTGATATCTTTAGTACATTTTGTGCTCTTAGAATTAACTACAATTTAATTTTTTTAAGTTCCCTTAAAGCTGTCTCAATTCATGATTTTCTGAAATTTTGTTGTATTTATTAGTGCTATCTACTGAAATTTATGCATCTTTTATATTTCGTACAACATTTCCTATCATTTCTACTTTAATCTATCTTTATGTTTCCCTTCAATTCAGTTATCAAATCAATATACCATGATTTGCAGCTGTTTTTTGGCTGTATTTTCGACAACTTTATGGTTTAGCATAAAACTCATTTTCCAGCCACAGAGACTAGTCTAGTCCATGTTATTCGGAACAACATCTATGCAATAAGTCTTCCTCAAGCTGTTCGCTTTTCCACTCTCTGCTGCTCTTTCCTCTCGCTCTCTCTCTCCCTCTCTCTCTCTCCCTCTCTCTCTCTCCCTCTCCCTCTGCTTAGTCGTGTCTCAGTCTGCACAAATTGCCGCCTGTGTCAGACTGCGCTGAAGCCAAGGAAAGGTGTTGCTTTGTTCGAAAATTTCATTATTTTAGCTTAAGCCGCTCGCACACACACACAAACACATACGTGAGTATCTATGTATGCGCTCTGTATGTGCACACATGCCATTTATAGCCAGGGATTAAAAGTCAAATCCTTTTGTTTAAGTGCCAAAATTAATTTGCATTTGACATGCAATGGGCCAGGGCCAAAAACATGTTGCCAGACATGGGTCTCCCGCCCGATCTTTATGAAGGAGCCTAGGCGCGGGGAGGAGCGGTCTTTCAGGGGTAGTTCACTTCTTGTGCGGCACTGCGGGTTAATGCCAAGTGTGGCCGAGTCTCGAAAATGTTCGGTTAGCCGCATAATGCAATTGAATGCAAAAATCTCACTAATCCGTTGATTGCGCTTAATTGAGTTGGCCATAAACGGGCAGGTGGAACGCGGCAATGCGCAGCGCGACGTGCAACGTGCAGCCAAATATAATCAAATACCAATTTAAATTAACTCAACAGCAATTTAAGCCAACAGCAGCAGCAGCAGCAGCAGCAGCCACGGCAACAACAACTGCGACCAATACTCGCCGATTGGCAGAAAAAATTAAATTAGTGCAAAAATGTAAACATGTTGTATGCCGCATGTTGCATGTGTGTGTGTTGCATGTGTGTGCTGCATGTATGCGTTGAATGCATCGAGCGTGCAACGACGAGGAAGGCGACTCGCGCCGGACATGTAAATGACGCCCAGCCCCGACCCAGACCACGCTCCGAAAAAAATTGAAAAACTTGTTGACTGCATGTAAAGTGGCTCCAAAGCGACGCGACTCGCTTATGCATCGCTTGCACCACTCCCCCGCCCGCTCCCCGCGCCGCGGTCCACACTCCGTTGCAGACTAATCGCTAGACAATTTTGTCGACCCCGGGCGAGCGAGAGGAATCGTCTCCAGGCTGGCGGCTTATTAATTTTTTGTTTATACACAAAGCGCATACACTCGACTGACTGCCTACGGTTCGGTAGCGTCGCCCTGCTCATCGGGACCCAACTACAGCCTGCCGATACTGGTACTCTCTTGCGGATACCCTCTTACCATCTCTCTGTCTTAAACGTGCTCTCTTAGTATCAATCTTTTACTGTCTCTCTCTCGTACTGGTGCCCTCTTACTGGTACCCTCTTAGTGACCCAGCTTCTGCTACCTTCTGCTCCTGGTACCTTCTGCTTAACTACCTCCTCTCGTACTGCCTCCTTGCTTGTGGTACCGTCTACTCGAACTACCTTTCCTCTTACTGCCTCCTCTCATTACCTTCCCTCGTATTGCCTTCTCGCACTACCTCCTCCTGGCACTACCTCCTCCTGGCACTACCTTCTCCTCGCACTACCCCCTCCTGGCACTAGCTCCTGCTCGTACTACCTCCTCCTGCTACCTCCTGCGCGTACTGTCTCCTCGCGTAACGCATTCTCCAGCTCTACCTCCCCTACCTTGCTAACCTCCTCTTACTGCCTCAGATCAGACTCACCGCGCTCCGCTGCGGTTTAGTATTTTGGAGGCTCGACTCGTTGTGCTTGAGGACCTTTTGCGAAATGAAAATATCGCATTACAATCGAGTCAGCTTGTTGTGCCCAAAATTCATGTTAGTTCCATGGAATTATGATATTTTCTTCGTAATACGAAACGCTTTTAATTGGCGCCTATGCCGCCCACTCGACTCGACAACCAGTTGATCGTTCTAGCTGCCTCTCTCGCTCTCAGACTGTCTCTAACTCGCTCTCTCTCTCTCTCGACTTGACATGCACGTAATTTGATGCTAAGTGAATTTGAAATTTTATACAAAGTTGTGCGACTTGAAGGCAGCAGCAGCAGTACACACATTTTTCGGCGAGAGTAAGAGAAGTCGTGCCGCAGGAAAAAAACAAAAAAAATAAAAAAAAACAAGAACAACCGAAAAGCAACAACAATTTGGCAGACAGGAAACTGAAGTTTTTTGTTACCTACACTAAACTGACTTGTGATTTGGCCAGAGAGACCGACGTGGCCGACGAGCCTAACGGCATAACATATTTCTGTGTTTACCCTTCGAACCGCAGTTGGATTAGCAACGAGTCTGGAACTGAGACGGAGCTGGAGACGTAGACTGAGACTGAACCTGAGACTGCGACTGAGACGCCTGCCTGCTAGCTTGTTCTTGGAGGGGGCAGGCAGAGTGCGGTGTAGGCGCCGCATTCTTATCGCGACAAATTAATCAGCTTAATCCGTCGAAAACTTGCAAAGTTTTGCTCGGGTGGAGTAGGAGGAGCATGCTCGACCCTCGGCCTAACCCGCTCCACACTTGAAGAAGTCGACTGGCTGCAGAGATAAGCGAAATGTTTGCAAGTTATTGTTGTTTGAACATTGCCTATTGTCGTTGTTGTTCTCGTTGTTGTTGCAGCTACTGCAACATGCAACGTTTCACATGTCCGGGGTAATAACGGTCTTGCGGCCTCGTGTTCTTGTGCCCCGTATTCCGAAAGGGTTAGCGTGTTCCGCCGGATTAATGCGCACAGCTTGAGGGTGTACACTACTATAATGCATATAATCTAATAAGCTGCTGAAATGGTTAAGGCACCTCACTGTGGAGGGGAAGGGGTGGCCAGGTAGGCAGGCAGAGGGTAGCGGGTTTCGCACTGTAATGGGCAAAGTTTAAAATTGCATTAGAAGGCTGCATAAATAACTGGAAAATAACAAGCCAGATTCCATGGGGATGAGAGCATTTTTGTATTGAAACCTAGCTAGAGATCTGTGCTCTAAGATAGCTAGAATGTAAACAGAGCTGGGGGATTATCTGGCTGTACGAAAAAAAAATAAACCGCAGGTTGGGCAAAGATTTGCCAAGATTTGCTTATAAGAATAAAGTGAGCTCATCTCAGTAGAGAAAACTGTGCTTCTCTAAATGAATATATCTTAAGTACTGCGGTAAGTCTGGGATTGTTGTAATATCAAGATAATAAAAGTCTGTTACAATATGCTCGCTCTTGCTACCTTTGAAATTAATTGTATAAACTCTATTATTATAGTATTATAATATAGACTCTCCAAGCAAAAAAAGATATACTATGCATGACAAAAATAAAAATAAAATAAAATAAATAAAAAATAATATGAAAGAAAATATCTGAGTATTTAGAGGAATGGCGAAAAAAGGATAAAGCTTAAAATTAAAACATTGAAAATATGTTTTAAAAATCTCGATTTGTCCGCACTTTAATTATTTAAAGATACTTTATTATAAAAATACTACAGACAATCCTAAAAACAATCTAAAAACTCTTATATTATACTTTTTTTGCTTCCCTATACTTTTTATAATATTCTGTATCCCAGTTTTGCAAAAGATTTCAAGTACTTGCTTATACACCCAATATGATCTTATAGCAAAAGAGAAACCTCTGATTTTCATTGTATCTGCAAATGAAAATAAACGAAATACAGCTGCAACTCTGAAGTAATTATACAATAATACCACAATTAGGTAATAATAATGAAAACCTGCGCTGTGTTCGCACTGTAATCAATTGAATATACGTCAAATTTATAACAATTTCGGGAAACTCATTCGATTTGTTTATTTTCCAGTGTGGCACTTTAAAAGCTTTGTTCGCATGAAAATGTTGCCCAAAATGTTCCCCCTTCCCGCTGCCCGCTGTTGTTGAAAGAAAACCGCGCACAGTTCCTGCTGCTCTCGCCCTGCGCCTATCCTCGCCCGGACTGCTCGTTCCCCTCTGGAATTATTGGCATTAAAATGCATTTGGGTTTGACAAACGCAATTGAACGAAATGAGAGCGAGTTGGCCAGTTGGGAGTGGGTCGCAGCCAGGGCCAGTTTGGGCCCAGAGCATAGCCTGGCCAATCAGGCAGACACATTCACAGCAACAGCAACCACATCCCTGTGGTGGTCGGAGCCTGCCATGGGGCATGGAGCATACGTATTTGTGAAACTACTCAACATAATGGCCATGGAGTGCCATTCAGACGCAGCAAACACGAGGAAACGTGGCGCGGTTGACAGGCGAGTGGGATGCGAGAGTGGGCAGGGGGAAGGACCACAGCGGTGGCCATGACTAACAATAAACAAAACATTAAACTAATAGCGGAAGATTGGCATGGCCGGAGGAGGCAGAGGAGCGTATACTATGGGACCGCAGGTCTCTTTTTATGCTGCTGCTGTTGTTGTAATATTTTAAACAACTAACGGTTACAGGGGGAGAGAGTGTGAGAGGGGGCAGCAGACTGGACACCGTGAGGCAGCACGTCAGCGGGCACTGCGAGCTGCGACATCAGGCCGAGGCTCATCAATGGAGGCAAATAAATAATGCAAACGGCAATTTGAGCCAGCCAACAGTGTGCCTGGCCAGAGGCTGAGAGGCAGGCTCAGCAGAAGGGGAGAGGTGCGAGGTGGTGGCCAGCGAGGCTGCAAGGCTGCTCACACATTTGCCTGCATCTTTTGAGTCAAAGGAATGTGTTTCATGAATTTTAAATTGCATACCAAATTGCAAAAAGATTGATATCCAATCTCACGCAAGGCGGCGAACCTGCCAGGCGCGGCCAGACCCAGCCAGACCCGGCCAGGCCACAGACAGGTTGCTATTCGAACTGGGCAACGGAGCGAGCAGTGTCTGCTGCGGCAGGTGGGCGGCACAGGGAGCTGCGCCCATGCGGACGAGCATCGCATTGAGAGTCCGAGTCGCAGTCTGGCCCCAGAGTCAGTGCCACATTCACTTGGCGACAACAAACATGCGACAACGCGTTCGCGTTTGAAATTCCCCTGGCAGCCCCCTGGAATCCCCCGTCGTCGAACCACACTCGCCGCTCACCTCACTTACCACGTCGGATCGGCAACTTTGACCACCAAACGTAGCCAGATGCGAGGCAGGCTCGCATTGATTGGCATTGGCTCGATAACTTGGCCAGCAGTCGGCGGCGACTATCCGCGGGCTATTTGCTGCTGCTGCCTCCATCTGGCAACCCTCACACACACACACAGAGACACACACGCACACATGGAAAATGTATGCCTTCCGTTTGCTCATTTCAAGCGTCGGAAAATTGTGATTTGTGACTTAATGTATTTATATAAGTCAACGTGGCAGGCAGCTTCTGCCTGCTGCCTTCCGGCCTGCTGCCTCCTGGCCTGCTGTTGCAATTGTACAAACTAATTTCATATGTAAGTGGTGTAAATATAATTTTCTGGACACTGCCTGCTCTTCTACCGCTCCCCTCCCGGCGCGCTTTGTCTGCTGTTTGTAATTTGTAAAGGTTTTGCTTCTTTTTCTGTTGTTGTGCCTCCACTTGTGCCTCTGAAATGGACATTTGCCAATATGTTGGCGTTGATGGTGATGAGTGTGGGAAAGCATTCGACATGGTTGGGGCATGCGGCATGAGTTATTGTGGCAGATGAAGAGTTGTCCCATTGAGTGACATGTGGCGCAATTAAAATGCGCTTGAATTTCAATTGAAACTAAATGGTAACAACAGGCGTTGCTACCAAGCTGTATTAATCCTGAAAGCAGACCAAAACTGAAGTATACATATATAAAGATATTTCGTTATTCAAATTTCACTTAAAGAAATTCATATTTATGCAAATAATCACTAAAACACTCCAATTTCGAGGTCTGTCTGCTGATTGTCGGTACGAACGCACAGATCTCAGCTATTAGAAAAGCCAGAAACAGCCAATTTGGTTTATAAACTCTTGTAAATTAGATGTTTCTGTAGCTCATTCCCAATTTTGGCTATCACGCCCAACGCCCACGTTACTCGCAATTATTGGGCAAAAAACTGAAGCTATACCACACTCTGCTTTGACATGCAGCCAAGCAGCATAAGCTGCTAGTTTTTCTGACTCGTTTCAAGCTATTCGTCTATCGCAAACCGATATCTCGCTTAGAGAGAATCTCTTTTTATAGTGAAAATCAATTAACTATGCGAACAACGCCTTGATAAGATCGCACACATACGTAATGTGATTTCGTATTCATCGGGCATATTGAATTTCACGCTTATAAAGCGACTTTGTCCTTATCAAGAGCTGCCAGTTAATGATGTGATAGCTGGCCATAAAAAGGCAACTTACAACGCACACAGTGTTTGCAGCGGCTTAGATGGCTAGAAAAACCTTTGGCCGCTTCGCAATATGCATAATTGTTTGTCTGCCAGGCATTACTAATTGATGTCCCGTTCTGGTCATGTCCAAACGGCAAACAAAGCGCAAATCAATCAGCTAACAAGCCAAAGTAGTCAAAGCAACAAACAAACAACAACAGCGACAGCAGCAGCAGCAACAGCAACAGCGACGACTTAAGCGACAACAACCTCAAGCCAAAAGTAAACATTATCGCGAAAATGAATCTTGAAGTGCGACATGGTCTGCGTAACGGGTAGCGGGTAGCGGGGTATGTGTGGGCCATCATATTAATTATGTTTATAATTTGCACAACGGTTAACACGCTCTATTAATTCCGGCTGTGTGTTGGGTTGCTGGTTTGGGCCTTGGGGCAGGCAGGCAGGCGGGCAGGCAGGCAGGCAGAGGCGAACCGGAGGAAGGCGCCGCGTCCTCGATAAACGATAAACGAGACGCAGCGATAAGCACAAGCCGCAATTTACTCACTTTATTAACGTATTAACGCATCGGGCGCACAAAAGTTAACAGCAATCGTTGTTGCTGCTGCTTTTGCTGCTGTTAGCCAAGTTTGCAAAAGTTAAACCCACCACCAACCGGATGTGCAATGCACAAGTTGAGCTCGGCTGAAGGGGGCAGGGTGCAGCGGGCCGGGTGCAGGCAGCATTGGATTGCAACGCACGCTTAAATGCACTTCACTTCCTTTTATTGTAATTGCATTGTAATTGCAAAATAACGGAACAGCATGCGCGAATAGCCAAACCTCCCCCTTGCTAGTCCTGCTAGTCCGTATCAACTCCTCCTGCTGCTCCTCCTGGTGCTCCTGCTGCTCGCACAATTTGCTCAGGCGCCGTGTAATATACACATTTGCTTTATAATATATTTTAATCATGATTATATATGCATTGCATGCGATCTGCCGCGCCATAAATCGCACCCGCCACAGCTGCAGCCACAGTCATAGCAACTCCCCCACTATCCGATTATGCCAGCCGAACTATCCGAGCAATCTCAGCATGCATAATTCATTGCAGATCAATGGGCGAGAGCCGAGCCGAGTCGAGCCGCGCTTGGCAAATATGTTCGAGGCTGCAGGCCAAAATGTTCTCCAACTGGCTACCAAGTTTGGCAGTCGAGGCTCCGATGAGGATCGGAAACTAAAACGTGCCAAGAACTATGCAAAACAAGATAGAGGTTATCTACGACAGGTCGCAGCTTTGATACCCTAACAGTTTTTAAATTTGACAGATTGTTTTTATGGCATATAGTTTTTATGGTTATACTAAAGGCATAAATCTCTATTTGGAATAGCTTATAAAATGTATATTTATATTTATATATATATTTATATATTTATAAAAAACGCGCATTTCGCAGAACTGTCATGCTGCAATTTTAATCAAATTTACACAGTTTATTTTATACAAAGAAAAAAAAAGCTGTGTTTAGTTTGGTTGCATTATCATATAAACCAAGGAATATAGGTTGATATTGTTTATTGGGCAGCAATACGATGTAATGTGGTGATCTATCTCGTTGATACTTATATATAGTGTGCAGCAATAAGAAGATTGCATGCAAAGTTTCCGCAGCTTAACTATAAGATTGAGAGACTAATTTGGGTTTAAATAGTTGGACAGACGAACAGACAGACAGACGAGCAGACAGACAGACTGACAGGCAGAAAGACTAACTGATAGACCGACAGACCTGGCTATGGTGCGACTGTCCTGTTAATAATGAGAATATTATACTCTATGGCTTTGCTGTTGTCACCTTCATCTGCTCAAATTAAATATACCCTCAGTAAGAGTATAGAAGCATGGCAGAAGAAGCTAGATTTTTGCTCATAGCGCACTTGAAATCGCGCGACTGTGTAGAAGAGGATGCTCTGTGCCTGCTCTGGCTCCCCGGCAATGGGGGCATGGCATTTAGCCACACTAAAGAGGTTTCAATTACGGCTAGCACGGCTATCGGGCTACTGGCTGCCGCCTTCCAAAGGCCCCCAGAGCCGTTACAAAGAGCACATCGGCTCCGGCTCCGGCTCTGGCTCTGGCTCTGGCTCCGTCCTGGCCTGAATGGCCATCAAAGCGCTGCAGTTGAAATTACTGTAATTCACATCACTTAGAGCGCATATTAATGGCCATTGAATGGCCGTCGAATGCTGCAACGCGGCGTGGCAACTTTGGTTTTTTGCATATGCTGCCACAGAGCCCGAGTCAGGGCCCGAGCCAGAGCCGGAGCCAGCCCAGACGCGCCCTGCGGCCCAATTGAATCGACTTGCAAGTTCCGCTAGAGAGATGCTCTCGTGATTGTAATGGGGCAGTCGAAGGTTGGTTCGATTTATCTGACTGTGCGAGAGTTTAGAATGAAGATCAAAGTGCTTGCGTTTTCCGCAGAACTTGCCACAATATGTGGCACGTGTGAAAACTGTCGCAATTTGACAGATCGGGTTAAGTGCAGCGCGGCTAAAAAAACGATTGAGGTTTCTTCTATATTTTTTCATAGTTAACAATTTTAATCAAAGCTTCGCTGAATGCTTTACATTTTAGCCTGTTGACATGCCACGGCTGTCAACAGCTGACAGGCCGGCAGTCCCGCCGGCAACGCTCCTCCCCTTCCCCTTCCCCTTCCCCTTCCCGCTACGCACCCTACTGGCGGTAACTCATTATGGCCCGCTGACGACGTTGACCAACTTGGGCAAACGGAATGAGCTGCATAGTCAATGCGAAGACCAGGCAGACCTGGCGATGGTCTCCAGACTCGCACAGCTCCAACTAAGACCACAACGGAGCAGGAGACGAAGACAGCGATGGCTAGTCAGTTTATGCCATGAATAACAAGTATTGTGAAATGCACGAAGTGCCAAGAGTCTAGAGTTTAGAGGAGATGCTACACATGATAAAGTAGGCCTTATTTAAGGTACTATAACACTCTGTTTATGAGTTTAAAAAACTAGAATGCATAATTATCACTCATTCATTTATAATCATCATAATTGAAACAGGAAAACGATTAAAGTTATCGACGCTTGTTTACACTTACTGCGCAGTGTTGCCAGCTAATTGCACTGCGTTAAGTTCGCTGCACCTCAACATTTCAGCTGCCTGAGCGCATACGTGAATTAGAAGTTTCACTGCAGATTGAATACATGATATGCGCCTCGCATAAACGAAGTAGGAGTTGGTGCTGCAGCTGGAGCTGGTATTGGGCTGCTCCATTGGCAATACAAAGCGCGTTTCGATCGTTTGCTGCTTCGCTTTTGCTGCCTCGGCAGCCTTCCTCGAAATTCCTAGAAAATGTGCACATTTCATCATCATTTCGAGACATGTGCTCCATTTAGCCGTTGTTGCTGCCGCTGCTGCTGCTGCTGCCTTAACTGACTGACATAACTAAGTGAAGATGAATGCGCGTTGCCTGCAGCGCACAGATATCAATCATATTTGAGATACAGTAGCTTCAGCTGCAGCTCGGACTCCAGTTCGGTCTGCGGGCTCCATGGCCGCCTCGGTGGACCAGTTGCGGCTGTCTGTGGCCATGGCCGTGCCATACCGTCTGCCATCGAGCTGCGCACCGGACCATAATTATATTATGTGGCATGAATTATTAGACCATATTGGAGCGGGGCTAATGCGTTTCTGGGAAATGCTGCAGCCATACCGGGCTGGCGAGAGGGAGAGAGAGAGATAGCTAGCGAGACCGGAGAGGCCTGAAAATGATATTGCCTTAATGATGGTAATGACTGCATTGGTGGCAGCCAGCAACGATCCCGCTCAGCTCCCCCTCTCTCTCTTTTTCAATCGCCTCTCGTGCCTCTCTCTTTCTTTGGCCGTTTTTGTATGGCAACTTGCGCCCGAAATTGGTCAATGTAACGTTAATTAAATCAAAGTGAAGCTACAGAGGAGTGAGCTAGCCAGGGGGGAAAGGGGGCAAAGGGGCAAGGCGGGGAGGAGGCATGACAAATAGATACAAATGGCTATTGGCACGTACGTGTCGTTTGCCATTAGCGAGTGCGTCTGTTATGCGCAACACTTGAGCAGTGCGAGAGGAACAGAGAGAAAGAGAGAGGGAGGGAGGGAAAAGTGTAGAGTGAAAGAGATGGGGCAAAGGTTGGGCTCAGCAAACAGCTCAACGGGTGGGCGGGTCTGCCACGCAATGCCCACAAATGACCAGAAATCTTGTCTAGCAAATAGGGTTGCTTGAAATACGCATCACAATCGATAATATCGATAGTTTAGAAATTGTGTAAAATAAATCGATAGTTTTCATTTGCACTATTGATTTTTGCATGACTTTTTTACACTGCGCAAAACTGTCTACGCCCTAAGCAATTGATTAAAGCAACAATAATTAAAAATGATTAATTAGTTTATTTTTGTAATACAATATAATCGATAGTATCGATAGTTTTGCTAGAAAGACAAGTGCAAATCGATAGTGCCAAAAATCAGCATGAAAACGACTTAAATCTTACTACAATTACGCCTCCAGTGTTGCCCCAACTTCGCCTGCGATTCCCTCTACGACATCGCATCCAACTCCGCACTGCCTTCTCCTGCCCCCTTCTCCAGCCTCCTTCTTCTGCCCTGCCTAATTAGATGCGTGCTGCATGTGCGTTTTGGGGGCGTGGCGCGTCGTCTGTGTGAATGCGAATGAGTATGTGATTAAGTGTGAGTGCGAATGCAAGTATTCATATTCGCATAGCCTGCAAATAGGCTTATAATTACGAGGGAAACCCGCAATTAGAGGGGGGAAAAAACGAAGCACGAGGTATGTGTGAAGTCTGCCACGGCTATGACATCACCCCAGGTAGGGCCAGGGATTTCTTAAGGACTCCCTGCCACATGACGCTGCAGTTTCTAGCCCCAAGTATGTGTGATCTCACTTAGCTCGCCTGCTGCATGCGGCCAGTTAAGCGGCAACGCTTTTGACTTTAAAGACGCAGCTGGGCAGCAGCGTCAGTTTCACCTGTCAAGTGGCAGCCAGTGTTCTTTTCTAGGTTTCCACAACAAGTGACCTCTTCGCGCTTGCTCTTCACCCCCCTCTCTGCCGCTCGCTGCCCCGCTCGGCCTCTCACGCGCTGCAGCTGCGGCAATCAACGGCAACGAATGTGGCATGGCAGCATGGAAAATATTTATAAAATCCAACAATGCATTATCAAGCGGAAGTGCAATTATTCAACGTGCAACATTTTGCGGCAAGCGGGCCACGTAGCCAACAACTGCGTATAAAACCAGCAATTTCTAGCGTCAGCAGCAGCAGCAGCAGCAACAGCAGCAACGGCAACAACAACAGGCCAAGGCTCTAATTAGTTTTGCAATTTCCACGCGTTCGCTGCAATCGCCAGAGTGTGAGAGCGAGTGAGAGAGAGAGAGAGAGAGCAAGAGAGCGAGAGAGCGAGTGAGAGCGCGAGAGGTAGGGACAGAGAGAGGGGTATAGTGTGCTGCAGAGGCCGCGCTCCAAACTTGAGCCCAAGCGACTGTTGCTACTTAGCAGCAACAGTTGCAACGGGCACCCTCCCTGCAACCCTAGACAAATATGCAATTAACAGTAGCTCGACGTGGCCTGCCTCTTGCCACTCTGCCACTCTGCCACACTGCCACTCTTGCCACTCTGCCCCACTGCGGAAATCGAGGATTGAACCGTGCAGCGCAGTGGCCAATCTGACAATCATGGCAAATGGCAAATGGAAAATGGAAAATGATGCAACAATCTGCCACTTGGCCACACTGATTGCGAGCTGCCAAAAGTGGCGGGCAAATATTTAGACATATAATTTGTGGGCGTGGCATCCAGCTTTGGCAATCGCACAGGCTGGAAGTCATTGCACGGCACAACCCTCCGCACAAAGAATAGTCCAACTGCCAATTGCTATGTAAACTACTCGAATGTGACTGACAGCAACTGCAGCAACAACAGCAACAGCAACAACAACAACAGCAGCAACCTCTCGTCTATGTCGGGGCATAAAAAGGTGCGTTTGCATTTCTAATGAACATGCTACGCACTTCCGCTTGCCGCCAGCCCGCCATGACTGATGGCAGTCTCTGTCTCAGGCCCAGGCCCAGACCCGGGTACCAGGCCCAGGCCCAGACCCGGGTGCAGCAGCAACAGACCCTCCTTGTTCCCGGTCGCGGGCTATGGACTCGCCTTTTGTGTCATATTTTGCAATACACATAATTTTTAGTCTACGCCGGTTATGCGTGGCTGCAGCTGTGGGTACCCTATTTAAGGAGGGAGATCAGAAAGACTGTGGGAGGCGGAGGGGCTACTCGATTGCTAAGCACATGTTTCGAGCACAAGTTGCTGGCATAAATCTTTCAGTGTAATTGCCCAAAAATGGGCAGACTCCACATTCAGCTGGCCTTAATCAATTATCAACCTAATTAAGAAGAGAGACAGAAGTCGCGACGGCGACGGCGACTGCGACGGCAACGGCGTGCCACCCTCATATACAAATTAATAAGCAGCAAAGCATATTGCGATTACAGCAACAATTTACAAATTAGTGCCACATGAGGCACAGACAACAACAACAAAAACGAGCCCGGCCCAGCAATTAGGCGCCACTCGGTTTCATTGGTCTCTATCTACGCTTCACTCCCGGACACGCCCGTTGCCCCCAACCCGTTCCCGCTCACACTCCCTCTCTCTCCCTCCGTGTGGGGGGTACTGGGCAACTCGCTGACCCCCCAAACAGTCGGTAGCCGCGCATAAATAAGGCGTCAGCATTAGCGCCGACAGCGACGCTTAGCTGACCCCTTTAAATGCTCTAACGCTGAGTGATTTGGGGTCCATTAGCTAGGCAAGCGTGTCAGCCGACATGTGTGGCAGAGCGTAGAATCGATGTACTTATATAGAGATTACAATACTTGGGGTACATCAAGTTTTTCTTATTATCCAATTAAAGAAATTCATTTATGTCTGGAAGAATCGTTTAATACATGATAATTATGTATTTAGTTTAAATTATGCTGAAATTAGCTTTAATAATCCCAAAAACTATCATAGTAATTATAAGAGATAAGATTGTTCCACTATATTCCAAGTTGAAGCTGACTTTCGTATATAAAACTCCGATTTAAGTAGAACAACCAATTTCCTTATATTAAAATATGTAATAAATTATTTTTTTGATAAATATTTGCTTAAATATAAAATAAATGTAAATTATGTATATAAATCTTAAAACTTATAAAATTATATGGTCTGGTTTGTACTTAAGTCGATAGAGTATCAACTCTAACCTGATTTCCTGATAGTTCAGTTATATTTCCGCATATTCGCACTTATTGCATGATATTATATGAAATTATTGTAATAAAACTTGAGATTTATGAAAAGTACTATACTCTAGTTAAGATTTAGAATATTTTAGAATAAATATTTGTTTTATTAAGAATCAAAACCCATTTAAATTTAAAAACTTGAAATATATCGTTAATAGAGTCAATTGTAGACTTTTTCCAAGTGTACTTCAACTTGATCCCGAATTTCATATACTTTACTAAGATTTATAAACTACACCGTTTGTCCATATATCTTAACGCACTTTTATAGTGCATTCGAGGATCGATAAAGTGCCTCGGCGCTTGTTGTCGAAGTCGTAAAACTGAATGTAGCATTTTAACGATGACACACCAATCAAAATTTAAATTGCCAACTGAAGCTGATAACATAAAGACCGACTGGGGTCGCTCTCTCTCGCTCACGCTGGCATTTTAAGTCGCCTGGAAAGGCTTTCAACACATTCATAAAAGACAAAGATCCACACACTCTCTGCGCGTGTGTGTGAGTGTGTGTGTGTTGTGTATTTTACACATGTCATTGACATTGGCAGCGCAACGATGCGCATTACAATAATTTTTAATAGCCCATAAAATGTCATTGTCTTAAATTGACAAGACTGGCAACGGCTACAAAATGCTGCATTTGTCAGCAATTAGGCGCAAAATCAACAAAATGAAAATGAAATAATGTAATTTGTTGGATTTCATTAGTCAGCAGGGATTGTGGCCCGCATCTGAAGAGGCGCTGCTGCTTCATCTCCGGATTTCGTGAGCATTTTCGTAGCAATGTTGTAGGCGTGCGCGTCGCATTTAATTGCAGGTTCAGTAACCTTTTGCAGCTCGAGTTGTAGGCCCAGTTGCCGGGCTAAGCCTGAGCCTGAGCCTGAGCCTCGGCCTAGGGTCGTACGGTCAACCCTCATCATGGCCAGACCAGCAGGCATGGCAACATGCGAAATCCCAACCGGGGCCCAAGGCCCGAGCGCGTTCATGTCATGCTCAATGCCAGGCCCAGGGGGGTGCCCGGTGACGGCGGGAAGGGGTACAACACGCTGCTGACCAGCGGGCCGCGTCTAATGCGGAATGTCAAATGTCAAAATATATGGTGAAAATGTGTCAACTTTCTTATCTGATTTGGTCACGCTGCTACTTTATAACGCCAAATGTGCGATTGTATGTCAGTGTGGTTGCCGCTGCCGTCGCCGTCGCCGTCGCCGTTGCCGTTGCCGTCGCTGCTGTGCGTGCTTCAGCGCACAATGAGCGATGTTGCAGCAAAGCGGCAGGCGAGAGAAGTGTGTGGGGGCACGGCAAGTGGCGTTGGCGGGTGAGACCTGTTTAGAATTCAATTTTCATACAAACTAACCAGCCCCGTAACACGCTGCCCGCTCCATCAAACAACCCTGCGCTGCCACCTGCCCCGGCCACCTTCCCCTGCCCCGTTATGGACGCCTCCATGCCCCTTTCCTTGCGCCAGTCGAATGTGAGTACTTTGGCCTCGGACACAGGCGCGCTTTGGGCAACTTACACAAAAGGCCATGCAGCAGAAGGAGGAGGAGCATAAGTAAGGTGAGAGAGTAGGAGAAAAGTGTGAGTGGGGAATAGCACACAGTTATTATACGCTTTCTGAAAACAGAAAATAGTACTATACAAATATCGCTAGCACTATCGATACCATCGATTGCTTTGATTCAGCCTTCCTTACACATTCCTTACACATCACCCAAACTCGCTTCTTCAAAAATATGAAAATAAAAAATATATATACCATATTCTTTTATGATAATGCACTCGAAGAACATGCCTACTTTTCAGAATTTTTAAATATGTTAAAAAATAACTCAATCTTTCCAGAATTTTGCCTTTGAAATTATAAGAACATTCTTTAGTTTATATTAGAAATTTGTTAATTTTGTATGTATCCTACTATAATGATATATAAACAAGCAAATATTACTATATTTAAGTGTAAACTACTTGAATTATTTAAATGTTCCAAATATTACGGTATTTTTAAAAGAACACTATCGATATCTGTCTTTCAGGCCAATGATAAGTCATATCGATAAGCTTGCAGTGTTTTTCTTAGAGGCATTTATAGAAATATTAAGAAGAATTGATAAAAATTACTCGATAGATTGTCTAACTAAATCAGGCAATCACTCAAACCAATATACCCACGCTGTAGAGTATTATAAAACACACACACGGTCGTCTCTTGGTCGTCTGCAAATTAGAATATTCTTCTGGGCGCCGTTTGGTGGGTCGTTAAATTTATGTAGAAAAGTGTTTTTCATTAGCCCAAGTGGAATCTCTCGATTGCCCCAGCTGCGGCGGCGGTGCAGGGCTTTGATCTCAGGTGGTGCCGTTAAGCTGCCACACCGCAACAACAGGTACTCAATGATAATTAGTTGACCATCAAGTGAGAGGGCTGAGAAAAAAAGGTAGCTAATTATATGCAGCACTTGCAATTGAATTAGACAGTGAATCTTTGTTTGGATCTTTGAGGCGCATGCAAGTACATCTCGGAGCCAGCTCAGCCCGGGCAGATCGAGGGGGCACAACTATCTGAGTATCTGCCTAGCCTGGCTGCTTGTTAGGTCGTTGCCAATCACTCACTCTGGCCCAAGACTGGCTGCCTGCTGCCAAATTATGTAGTTCCCCCTCAAGCCAGAGAGCTACTTAGCCAGACTTAGCCTGACAAGCGCCTGGGCCACAGTTCAAGCTGCAGTTGCCAGTTGCAAGTTGCGCGATATGCGCAACACGCGCCGCAAGCGGGACGGGGCAGGCTGAGGGGGCGACATCGACATCGACCCAACTGAACTTTGCTTTAACCCCAAAACGTTTGACAAACAAACCAAGATCTGCTGCATCTGAAGCTGACAATCTGTTGGACTAAGCTTGAGTTGCAGTTGCAGTTGCAGTCTGTGCGAGATACTTTGTAAAATGATGTGAACCAGTTAAGGTGCTTGCTATCTCTCTCTCACACGCTCTCTCTCTCTCTCTTTCTCCCCCACTCTCTCTCTCCCTTTCTCGCTCTCTGGCTGGCTGAAGAAACCGCTAAGCTGCAAGAGACAGACAACAGTCGAAACGACCATTTAAAGTATATTTTATCATTCATTCAGCTGCATCTGACTTGGTCGAGATCTGCCTCCGCTGCTGCCTCCACTGCTGCTGCTGCTGCTGCTGCTGCTCATTATCATACAATGACATTTCGCTGCGGCAACTGTAAAAAACCGAACGCGACGCGAACTAACTGCAGACTTGCCACAGCTAACCGTTTGCTGTGGCTGCCGCAGTTACTTGCAACTAAATTCCTAACTTCTGCTGCTGCTGCCATTTCCTAGTTGGGTTGTGTTTTGACTGTTTTTAAGTATCTGCAAAAATTTCGTATGCATCTGATGGACAGCAACAGCAACAGCAACTGCAACTGCAACAGTGCAACAGGCAACAGTGCAAACGGGGCCAGTCGAAAGATCAGAGCGGTCCGTTTCTCTATAGTTTTGTTTGTCTGTCTTGTTTCAGTATCTGCAACTTCTGCTTCTGCTTCGTCTACGTTTCATCTATAGATCTCGCATGTTTATGTCTGTATCTGTGTGTGTGTCTGTGTGTGTGTGTCAGAGTCGTACAAGAGTCGTACAAGCATTTGAAGCCCTTTTGAACCCTTGCTTTGGCACGTAAGTAGCCGCAACAATCGCATACAGAGCAGCACAAATCGATTGTCATGTTGCTGGCGTAGCAGCTAGGCACGCGGATACCCTACAATTGTGTGGGGTATATCAATTCGATTTAAACTTTGACTTGCGAAGAGTAACTTCGCAATATGTTGAGCTATATGCTGGCATTTACAATTGTTATCGATAGTAATTCGTTTATATCGCTTAGTAAAGCCATTAAAAGCTAAGCAACTGCTATCAGCGGCAATACTAGCTTTAAAACCGCTGCCAGCTTGAAGGTAACTTTAAAATTGCTGCAGTTTTTACAGCAATATACTCTACAGTGGTTAAGATTTGAGTTTCAGTTATCGATAGTAGTTCGTATACATCGCTTGGCAAAGTAAAGTCTGCAATAGCTGCGAAAATACTCTCCGCTTGAATTAAACTGTACAGTATTTTCTTCTAGCAACGATATACACCACGCTGTATATACGAATTCAGTTCGCCCCCGATTGCAAATAGTAATCGATAGTAATTTCTCCATATATCGCAACGCATAGCAGAACAAACTGAACATGCGATTCGAGCGGCCAAATATAGCTTTGTCTTTGGCTCGTTTTGCTGTTGCTGTTGCAACGACATATCTGTCGTATAACGCTTTACAAATGATCAACACAGATACTGGCTGACTGGACGGCAGCTACTGCAACGGCAACTGTTGCTGTTGCCGCCGGGCTGCAACTGCAACGGCAACGGCAACGGCAACGGGCAACTGCAACTGAACAGCAGCAGCTCAGCAATTGTACGTGTGCAATATGCGCGCAGCAGTTGCAGTTGCTGCTGTTTTTGTTGCAGTTGCAGTTGTTGTTGCTGTTGTGTGTTGCACTCGCTTTCCCAGCGTCGCCGCGCTTCTTTCTGCAATGCGCACTCGCTCGCGCGGATCTTAAGTAGTTCGTGAGTTGAATAACTTTCAATTGAATTGTAAAGTAAACATTGTGTTGGTCAGACACACCCCAACAACAGCAGGCAGGCAACAACAGGGCAGTCTTTTGTTTTGCTAGAGAGGGAGCGAGGGTAAGGGGGTAGCCTGGGGCCAACCTGGCGCATCGTGCTGCGGCAAACAATTTAAGGATTGACCTGCCACTAGCCCACTGTGTGTCCATCCCACTCGCTCTCTCCCGTTCTCTCTCGCTTTCTATCTCGGCACCACAGTCCGTTTAATTGTCATGCATTTGGTACAGTTCACCGTTTTGCCCGCATGCAGCAACCTGCCTGAAACTTAATATGGCCTCAGCAATTTTGATAAGCATAAAATGCGAAAAACCTGCTGCATAAATATCGAATTTCAGTGGCCGTCGCGATGTCGTTCCGCCGCGTCGACGATTGTCAATTGAATGCAACCAGTTGCATAAACATGGCAAAGAAATTGTCATGATCAAAATGTGATATTAAACCCGTAGGCTCCAACAAGTTGTCGTAGCTCCCTGCCTTTTCCTCTCTCTCTCTCTCTCTCTCTCTCTCTCTCTCAGTCGCCTCTCTATATGTATTTGATTTTATTTGCTTAGAAATTATTGTTGAGGCGGCCCGCGTTTTCTTTCGTTTTCTGCTTTGCTGAATTGTCCATCTATCTAACTGGTCTGTCGCTCAGTCGCTCTGTCTATCTGTAGGACTGTCTCCCCGTCTCTCTGTCTGTCTATCAGTCTCTTAGTCTTTTAGTCTCTTAGTCTCTCAGTCTGTCTCTCTGCCTGCCTCTCAGTCTCTCTGTCTGTCTATCAGTCTCATAGTCTCTCAGTCTATCTTTCAGTCTGTCTATCTATATATCTAACTGTATGTATGTCTCACAGTGTGTCTGTTTGTCTGTTTGCATCTCTGTATGTCTGTCTGTTTGTCGCTCTCTTTGTCGCACTGACTCTCTGTCTTTCTAGGTCTCTTTGTCTGTATCTCTATGAGTCTCTTTGTCTGTATCTCTATGAGTCTCTTTGTCTGTATCTCTATGAGTCTCTCGGTCTGTCAGTCTCTCAGTCTCTCGGTCTCTCGGTCTGCTTCTCTATATGTTAGCATGTCTCTCTGTCTGCCTGTCTCTCTAACTGTCTGTCTCTCGGAATATCTGGCTGTCTTTCTTTCTCTTTCTCTATCTGTAAGTCTGGCTTTCAGTCTCCCAGTCTCTCTGTCTGTCTGTCTGTCTGCCTCTCTATCTATGCGTCTGTCTCCTAGTCTGTCTGTCGCCCAGTCTCTCTGTCTGTCTGTCTGTCGCATAAATAGCAATTTTCTGGCATTTCATTTGACATTTAATTGAGATCGTAAAACTTTGTAAAGCTCTTTCTTGGACATTAACTGTCCCTGGCTAATGTAAGATCTTTTGCTGCTTATCAATGCACTCGAAGCTGACTCGAACAAATTTGTTTTCCCCCCCTCCTCCTTTCCAGTCTGCCAAGTACCCCCCCTTGCTCTGAACCGGTCCATGAGCCAGTTCTGCATTGATGATCGTCGTCTGGGCCCTTGCCCAGTATTAAAAAGAATGTCAGTCTTTGGGCTGTGCAAAGAGTAAGTGGCTCACAGTAGCAACCACGCATCTGCGTGGACAGGCACGACAACAACATCGTCGGCAACGGCAACAGCAACAGCAACAGCAACCCTGAACAATCTCAAAATAATGTTGATGTGGTGTTCAGTGTTCCACAGTTGCCACAGCGCGGCCCACACATCCGTCGAGAGCGCCACAAGGCATAAACGTTTTGTTGTTTTTAATAGAGCCAAGCGATTACAGGCAGCGGCAGCAACAGCAGCAACATCGGGGCAGCGGCAGCAGCAACAATTGCCTTGGCTGGAACGCGACGAGCGCGCGTAATCAATAAATCTAAAAATAATTCTACCAATACATGTCAAAGCCGTAATAGGGAAACCATAAATTCTTTGTTGTGTCCAGCTAAAAATGTCGAAGGCACGACAGTAGCAGCCTGTTGCATGTTGCTGCTGCTGCTGCACGGCTGCAACTGCTATTAACAACAACTGTTGTTGCTGGCAACATGTTTCGTATTGGCAATAAGTAACGCTGATTTGGCAGTTAAATGCCGCCGTTCGTATTGTTGTTGCAGCGGATATGCAGCAGCAACATGTTGCTGGCAGCCAAAACTGTTAAATGTGACACTAATATCCGGCTATCTGCGCCATTAGAAAGCCCAGCTGACCTCGCCGATACCCTGTAAATGCACGGCTAATGAGTGTCTCGACTGCAACGCGGCAAACCCATAATGAGCAACTGTTGCTGGGCGTTTATAACCTGCATCAATTCGCTTATCATGCAATCAGATCTTTGGTGTTGTTGTTTAATCAGTGCTGCAACCTTGGCTCAGCTAGAACAGCCCAGCAGCATGCCACATGTTGCCCGTAAGCGGCAATCATTTGTCCCTTTGTTTGTCCTTAACAACTGCTCCACATAGTTGTTGCTGCTGCCGCCGCTGCTGCTGCTGTTCGAGCATGGCAGTTGCAATTGCAACACAATGACATTATTGGCAACTCCTACAGGCTGCTGCTGCTGCTGCTGCTGCTGGTCAACCTGGATTGCCTCTGCTGCTGCAGCATGCAAAGCGCCACACGGCGCTTGTTTTTCTTGCCACGGCTGCCACAATAACAACAACTGGTAACCAGCAGCAACAGCAACAGCAACAGCGGCAGCCACAACGAGCAACATGCACATCCGAGACTGGAGTCGGCTGCTTCGTTGCCTGATCTTGATACTGTGTCATGATTTATTTTTAATAGTTTGCGCTTAATATGCGCCAGCATCCGCCAGAGACGCAGACCGAACTCATCGTCGTCGTCGTAGTCGTCGTCTAGTTGTAAACAACTGGCGGCAGCAGCAGCAACAACACGGGCAACATTGCTTTTTGTCTTCATCTGCGAGGGAGCAGCCAGTGCTGCCACTAAGCCAGTCAGCCAGTCAGCCAGCCGTGTGCAAAGTAATTGTTGGTAACACCTGCTTCTTCGCGTCGGCGTTGGTGGCTAGACCCATGAGCTGAGCCCGACTCCGAGCCGGAGAGCCGGCAGCAACCTTGGCACAGACAGGATGCATGTTTAATGCGCCGTCTGCAGTAGTTGCTGCTGTTATTGTTGTTGTTGTGTTTTCCTCGTTTTTTTTTCTCCTCTTTCAACTGTTTTTTTTCTTCTTGTTGCCTTTGCTGCTAACTGCCGCTTTGGAGCCCGATGCGGCGCAGCGTGGTAGTTACATTGATTCGTTGTCAGCATGGCATTGTTTTTATGAAAGGTTGCAGTTGCCACAGTTTGCTGCAACTGTAGTTGTTGTGTGTAATTCGTTGCAATCATTTTGAAACGTCAAAGCGGCAGCAGCAGCAGCAACATCTTGCTGCCAGTTCGCAATCAGCGTCATCAATAGCTTTGAGTTCTGGGACTTTGAAAGAGAGAGAGAGCTAGAGGGGAGAGGTAGGAAGGGAGAGAGCTAGAGAGCAAGAGCAGCTATGCCATTATTTTGCCATTATATTGACATCATTTCGTTGCTGTTCTTGCTGTTGCTGCTGTTGCTTCTGTTGCTGCTGCTGTTGCCAGTGCATTTCGTTAATTGTTTCATAGACGTTAAGTTATGCTTAGTAGCTCAAGAACTGACGCTGTTATTTTTACTGCTGCTGCTGGTAATTTCAATAATAAAACTACAAAACGAAAAGCAGACAGCAACAGCATCAGCAGCAGCAACAACAACAATCGCAACGACAATTGCCTTGCATGGAGTGAAAGGCTTCAATCAAAGCGAGCAACACAATCAGACAGAGACGTACACGGAGCGATTGCTGCTACTACGGAGCGATTGCTGCTGCTCCGGCTGCGATTGCTGCTGCTGCTGTTGCTGCTGAAAGCGGACGACGCGACGCTGCTTGTGCCGCTTTTATACATTTATTTTTCTGCTGCTTTTTCGGCAGACAATGGCAATCAGCAAAAGCAACTAGAACGGCCAGCAGCAGCAGCAAACGACGACAACAACAACAACAACAACAGTCGCAGCAAATGGGCAATTGCACATAATAATGCCCAAGCGGGCAACAACGACAACAACAACAACAGCAACGCGGTCGCGTCATGTCATAGTCACGTCAAGTATGTTGCCGTTTGCTGCTGTTGTTGTTGCTGCTGCTGCTGTTGTTGTTGCTGGCCAAAGCCAAAGCTGAGGCCGCATTTTGAGGCTGTGCAGGAAATCACAGCATGAATCACTCGCACAGCGCGAGCCCATAGAAAGAGAGAGAGAGCGAAACAACTTTGGAAAAATAAAATAAAATAAAATAAGAAAAATGAGAAAAATAAAAGCAAAATAATCACACGATACTCGCTCGCTCACGGGAGTGTGTGCACAACAAAAAACAAACCAAAAACCCAAAGCCAAAGCCAAAAGAGGGCGAACCAAGCTTTGATGACTGACTCCGCGGGAGTGTGCGGTGTAAGTGTGTGCGGTGTGTGTGTGTGCGGTGTGTGTGTGCAGTGCGGTTCTCCGTGTGTGTGTGTGTGTGTGTGTGTTGTGGTTGCTTTCGATTTTTATTTTGGCGGCGCGCGTCGAGTGCAAAAGTCAGGCGCATGTCACGCGTATTTAAATCAATTTTTTTCGCCTTGGCCAAACAATGCCAAAAGCTGTGGCAAGAACCAAGCCAAAAAATTGTAGGAGTCCATGTCGTTTACATATATATTTTATTATACACGTACGGGTAATTGTGCCATTTGGATTAGAATGGAAAAATACAACACAATGTTTGTGTTCTGTATTTCAGTTCTCTCGGCACAACTTTACAATCTAACTAAGTTATTATTATGAGACAACCGTGCTTAGGTTTGCGAATCTATAAAGAGCTCAAGTGTGAAATATAAGCCGTGGATTAGAGCAATAATCCGCAGATCGTGCAAGAGTACACAAAGTAAAGAAATTAATATAGTTTTGTTAGGAGACTGAGCATGAAAAGTTTCTGTATTTATCAAGATATTTGAGAGTCGCAGCTAACTATTGCTAACCAAATGTGAATGAAAAGATTTGTAAAATGTATATTTAATAGTATGCACTCTAGCTATAAGTTACAGTTAGTTTTGATAGCTTAAAATACTCGAATTTGATATAACAATTTTATTTTTACTGCTATCGATACAAATTTCTTACTTCAGGCCTCAAGTTCGCAATGAGAAACTTGGCCAATAAGTTCGATTCGATAAATTGAGTTCTTCATGCCGATATAAACCTGTTAAAAATATAATAAATATTACTTTCAAATCTGCAATCATCTAAAAACACAAAACTAAAGCATATTAAAAGTCAATTAACTGAAAATCACATAAAGCAATTTGATACCACGCCGATATGAAGGTGTCTGACCGTGGTAACAATTAGCGTGGAGTTTAAGCCGAAAATACAAGTTGTTGTTCGAACAGAATTGATTATTATTTCACTCCTTTTTTTGCGGTGTTGTTGCGGTGTGCGCGCGCGCCGCGTAGGTGTTTTCTTGCATTAATCAACTTTATGCGATTTTAAACGCTGTTGCTTTGCCTTCATTGATAGCTGCTACAGCAACAACAGCAACGACAACGACAACTGTTGGCGAAATTAAAACAGCAATTAAATGGCCAAAAGCCAAACCCCTGCCACGCCCGCCACTGCCTTGGATGGCCACAGAGACGCCGGCATCGGCATCGGCGTCGGCGTCAGCAGCGGCTTGTGCATGGCAAATGAGTTGCAACTGAAATTCAATTAGCTAACAAAATTCCATTTCGGACCACAACATGGACACACACACACAGCCGCAGCCGCAACAGCCACAACACAGCAACAGCAGCAACAAGGACAACAACAACAACAACAACAGCAATGGGCAAAAACTTATAAACACTTTGGTCTAGAGCAAACCGAAACTCTTCTCTCGCCAAGCAGCAGCAACCCCTTCCGGGCAGCGCATCAACGCAGTTTGGTCAACAGAATTTTGGGTTTTGAAAATTGAATTAGATGCAGCAGACCGTGTTGCAGACAGATGGACGAACGGGCAGACAGACGGACAGACAGACAGACGGACAGACAAGAGCATACCCAGCTAGAGCGTCGCCGCCATTTCATCAACCTTGTCAAACTTGCCAACTCCCACACAACTCGTGCCCCTGCTCCGCCTGTGTCCCTGCCCCAGCCTCCGTCCCTGCCCCCTAGCCCTGCTCTAGCGCCCGTCAATATTAACTGCATTATTGAGCATTGCGGCCTGCCACAAACATGTAATTGAATTGCACCCTTCCGTCCGCTGCTCCAGCTCCTCCACTTGCCCAATTGTCCGTTGGACAGTCATCGCTTCTGTTGTTTTTGGGGTTAACCTCGTGCGAAACGGGTTGGCGGCGTGGCGAGGCGTGGGCGGGGCGCTACTTCAGCCGAGGGCTGCTTGATTTGTGCTGCTGCGTTTTTGGATTGTGCCACTCAAATGCGCTGCCAACGAATGCCCAGCCCCATCCCCAGCTGCCTCTCTCTCTCTCCCTCGCTCATCCTTACCCCCCGCTTGTGCACGCAGAATTTAATTGCTCATCGCAAAATTGTGCGGTTATAACGCTAAATTTAGAAATATTTTCATAGGAATTGCACACGCCAGCAGAAATTTGAAGCCAGTTTACAATTGAGTTGGGGAAATTGTAGGGCAGAACTAGAAAATGCAGGAATATTCATAACTGAAGAGCACTTCTAGGCTGAAAATCCTAGCTCTTTCTCTCTCTCTTTGTATAGGTTATATTTAAAATAAAGTAAAGCTTTAAAAAATATTTTTGCAGCATAGTTATACAATAGTTCTATAAATGTATTCGAAAGACTCTGTATTTTGTTGCTATTTACTCTATAAGTTTAAACTCAGCTTATATTTTCTATGATATCTCGAGAATTAAACCCGATGTACCTATGGCGCATCATTTAAAAATTTTGCTGGGCAGTGTAGACTGTATGCCATAAATATTTCATTCAGCAGCAGAGTCTATGCAAATTTGTGTGTCTGTGTGCGTGTGTTTGTTGTTGCCACAAAATATCATCATATCGTATATGACGCAAAATTAAGCCAATTGTATTTGATGCATTTACCGAAAACAAATTTCATTGTTGATTTATTGTTGACTTGTTTATTTGGCTTCGTTGCGTTGCGTTGCGTTTCGTATCGTTTCGATTTGTTTTGTTTGTGCGTTTTGTGTTTCCCGTTTTGTTAGGGATGCCTCTGCCCATGGGTATGCCCCCGAAAAAGGGGAGCGCAGCCTCGCCGAAGTGTTCGCCCCTTTGGTCAATGAAAATGTTTGCGCCATTCAATTATTACCATCATTGTTGTAGTTACTGTTGTTGTCATTGTAGGTTCAATTACAAAATGCACTTATCAAAATGCGGTGCGATAGGACGAGGCGACTCCCTGTGGCTGCCTGCCCCTCTGCCGCTGCCGCTGCCTCTGCTGCTGTAATGCCTCATTGTTAGCTGTGTTTAATGATTGCAATTGTGACAACAATGAAATCATTTCAGTTTGCCATTAAGTCATCAATTTAAATAAATAGAAATTAAAATGAATAAATATTGCGCTTACTTGTCGCCTCTGCTCGCCTCTAGTCCCGCCTCCCTCTAGCCACCTCCCTCTGCCTCTCCCACACCCGTCCAATTGTCAAATGTGTCACGAACAATGCGAACCGCAATATTGATAAGCACGTGTTGGGGTTCATGTTCTGGGGTCAACGAGGAAGCGTACGAGTATCTCGACTCTTTTTCTATTGTTCAAGCGCAGCCGGCTGTAATAAGGAACAAGTTTAAAGATCGATTGAACAGGTTACCAGATAAGATAAGCATAGCTGCAACTAAAGTTAAATATGTCTAGGAGAGCTGAGTCTACGCAATGCGAATGATTTTCAATAGATTCCCAAGCAAACTATTTAAAATTATGGAAACAAGTTCCTTCCATAGAAATACAATGTGATTTTTGGAGTATTATTATATATATTGTAGGGCGCATATGCAAAATGTCGTTTTATTCTGATTAAATCAAGATTGAATTTTGTTCCCCTTACAGATCATTGGGTGCACTAGCGAACAGACGCACGAATTCGGGCTGACAATTCTGCAAAAGAAAAAATATATATATATCAGAACACTATGTCGATTTCTATACCCTTCTATGACTTACATTCCGCATTGGCAGTTTGGCTAGCACACCGATCATTCCTTTACCCAAGTTCTCCCAACGCTTGGGCTCACGTGTCCATGTCTTCAGTTCCGTGGAACAGTAGTTGGTCAGCTCGTTACGTAGTCGGAATATCCACATGCTCACCAGATTAGATTTTGAATTTAGGCGTAATTCGTTAAATTAAACTAAAACGCTCTCAGTTGTTGGTATAAAAACAGGAATTATAAATAGTATTACAATATTTTTGACAGTGTTTAAAAAAAAGGAAATTGTTAAGTGAGTAGTGTAACTTGAATATAATACTGACTGTGAACCTAAGCTAAAGCTCATACGATGCTGTAGATCGATAGCTGACCGCCTGCTTGGATTTCGATAAAGTTCTAGAGTGTTTTGTAAGTTCCTAAGGCTCAAAATCAAGCGATAAGTTAATAAATCGATAATTAACTGCTAGCTTGAAGTTCGTTTGAATACTCTTTTACAGTGTTAATCAATGACTTACTTTAAATTTGCAACTGCAAATAATCAATCGATAAAGTAATGGATCGATAACTAACAGCTGGATAAAGTTCCTCTGCATCTGCAGTGTTAATTAACGACTTACTTTTAATTTACAACGGCAAATAATCAATTTGTGCACTGTTTGTGTAAAGTCTGCCTGCTGCCTGCCAGTCTGATGACATGCTGATATCTCTGTCGCTGTCCCTGGCCACCCGACTCCCAACTCCAACTCCAGCTACGGCTTTGGCTTTGGCTGTTTATCAACACTGGCTGCACCAAAAAAAAAAGAGCTGAACATACAACAAATGTTACTCAAGTTAAATGTTTGCCTTTGCATTCGTTCTAAGTGCAGAGCGCAGTCACAATTACCACAGCGACGCATGGGTATGGGTGTGAATACACACTCACTGACACTCACACTCACACTTACACTCACAGCCATGGACTCAACTGTACGCAACTGATAGCGTAGGCTCATCGATAACAACAATCGCCCATTGGACCATCGGGGTCCATTGCACTGCCTGAGGCTGCGATTGACACTGTCGAAAGGGAAGAGAGGAAGGGATAGGTTGGGGGGAGGGGTGGCCTGTGGGCATGCTGGACATGTAACTGTGGCGCAAGCCGCTGTCGTTCCACTGATAACATTTGGCAAACGCAAATGCAAACGCGTATTAAAAATGCCCAAAGAGACATCAACGATTCGCACAGCGCCGGGTGCAATGCCCGGCGGCCGTTGACTGACCAGTTGGGTGCCGGGTAGAAGAGGGAAGATGGGGGGACTGCAGCAGTTGCCTGCTGCTGCTGCTTCGGTCTTCGTTCTCGGCCATTCATTTGGCCCGGCAAACATTTGCATTGGCCATTCTCGGTCAATATAGACAGATTTCCATGCAAATTTAATACGCAAACATTCGGGGCGGCCCTAGCCAAATTGAAAATCTCATCTGTGCAAAGTGGCCGACGTGTTCGCCAGGTGGCCGAGAGGAGGCCCCACCTGCTGCTACCACTTTTCCAGCCTCGACTCTCCCTCGGCTTGCGCATTTTGAGCAGCTGCCTAACGGTAAGGCAATCAATTATTGGCCCGTAAGCGCGATTCATGGCCCACTCCACTCCACACTCGCGCACATCCGCGTATGCATCTCCCTCTTTCAGTCTCTCTCTCTGTCTCTCTCTCTCTCTCTGTCTCTCTCTCGCTCTGCACTGCTCTGGCGGATGTGCTAAGCGCGCTGCCAATTTAAAATACAAACAACATGGTCCAGCGAGACGCATCCATAGTGGGCATCGGCTTCGCGACTGACTGCATCCGTTTCCGCCAAAAGGAGCTGCTGCTGCCAGTCTGCGGGGCAGTGGCATGCCCCCGTGGGCGTGTAGATGGGGCCAAGTGATTGGCATTGCCCTTGGGCTAATGCAACATTAAACACTTTTCGAGCCCAAGGCAACGCGTTGCACCCAGTTCCAGTTGCAGCACAAGCAGCAGCAGTTGAAACAGCAATTGAGATGAGCTCGTAATTACGAGGCAAACAGAGAAGGCTTCGACAAACAAAAAGGCCTAATGCGTTAGCCAAGTCTGCAAATGCGTAGACTAGTTTTAATTTCCAGCAGACAGATGCATCAACTTGCTCTACCTCTCTCTCTATCTTTCCTGTAAAGCTGCTGAAAAAACAACGATTTCAAATCTATAGGATCGGAACCATCGATACTATCGATTGTAAAACTAGTTATTTATTAAATTTTAAAATTTGTTACATACCTGAAGAGTTTGAGGCGCAAAGTGTTGCAAACAGTGTTGATAAATCATTAAAAACAATCAATAATAATGATAAATAATCGTTGTATCGAAAACCGATAATATCGATTATCTGCTTCTCTGCCTTTTTCTCTCTAGCTCATGTTAAAAATTAATTTGCGAAACTATCGATTCTACGATGTAGCTATCGAAACTATGGATTACATTGATTTTTTAAGCAAAAAAAATTAAACTTAAAATAATTTATATAATTTTTGCCGCAAACTTTTAAAAACAGCGCAATAAAACCATTAAAATCAATCGATAGTATTGAAAACAAACGATGTATCGATGAAAATACTAAATTAACGATATTATCGATTGTTTTACGCTTGTTTTGCAACACTACTTCAACCTTTTTTTAACTGTCATTGCTGCAGACTATTAGCCAACTGTTTGAACCCCCGGAGGTGTCTCTGCCCAGAAAAAACCTAAAAATCAATTAACGCATTTCATTGCCGATGCTTTAACCCGTTCCCTTCCCTTCCCCTTTCTATCTCTCTCTCTCTCTCTCTCACTCTCTCTCTCCATCGCTGCCTACTCAAGCGAAATGCATTTAAATATGTTTCGTGTGAACAGCAAAACGGTTACAGGACCAGCCCCTACTTGACACCAGACGTGGACGCGATCCACGCGGGACCACGACAGGACGAGAGGACGACGCGACCAACCGCACTCGACGGCGACAGCAGCGGCAACTTCCGGCGACTTCCTCTTGCCCCGGTTCCCCGGTTCCGCGCCTTCTCCCTCTCCTCCTCTTCACGGCGTCTTCGCTCTCTGCAAATTAAATGCAATGACAAATGCACTCCGTCAAATTGAAAAGGGATTTCTCTTATTAATTATGACGCCGCCGAAGCCAGGACACCAGAGAGAGAGAGAGAGAGAGAGATAGAAAGAAAGAGAGAGGGACAGAGAGAGAGATGGAGCGAAAAAGGGTTGCTGGCGATGACAACATGTCGTATGCGGGACAAGGACAAGTCGAAGGGGGTAGTGGCACCGGGTAAACCCAACTGAAACCAACTGTCGATTTTTCCTACCGCCAGGCAACTGTGTGTTAATTGTGTGTAGCTGTGTGTGTGTGTCTCTGTGTGTGTGTGTAATGCACATTTAAATAATAACTCTGCGGTTTGCCGCAGCATGGCCGCCTTTTGTTTTTGCTGCCGCTTTTATGCATTTTTTACTATTGTATTTTTTATATGTTTTTTTTCTCCCGGTTCCCTCTTCCCTTCCCCCCACCGACCGCTTCTGTCATCAGCTATAAGCGCCTGCGCAAATTGCTCGCCCGTTGTTAATCCTTTACGGGCAGCTGAAACACTCACACTCATACTCACACTCAATTCGATTGCATTCATACGACGCATTCAATCCAAATCAATTTAATTCGCACTGACATTGGCCAGCCCAGGCCAGCTTCGCCTCGTTACACAACACTAAAAACGCAAGAAGAAGCACAGCCAGAAGAAGCACGCTCGTTCTTCCCACGAACGTGTTGTAATACTTGAAACAACGTATTTGAATGCCACTTGAGCATTGCCACATAATTTCTGATAGATCCCCCTTGGCGCTGCTGCGCCCCCCTCACCGCTCGGTCTCCTTTTAGCTGTCATGTCGCTTGTAATCAAGTGATTAAAATTATATTCGAATTTCTCGCTTTTCTTTGCCCCTGCTGAAAGATGAAAGTCTCTTTAAGGCCCCGGTGACAGCATAATTAAACCTGCTGTTGCTGCTGATGTTGTTGCTGCTGCTGCTGTTGCTGTTGCTGTTGTTATTGCTGCATTTGTTGCTGGTACATTTTCTATTTAAAGCATTGAAAATGCTTTCAACAAATTTCTTCATCAAATTATGCAGATGAGAGAAAAGTTGTCGATGTTGTTGTTGTCATACTTGGAGACCCCGAACCGATGTTTTTAATAATTATAGCAGAATGAGACTGAGAGAGTTCGGCTAGAGGTGCGATAAGAAATGTACCTGATCTATCATTGTAATTAGTCGCCTTTTGTCTGTCATTAAACTCGTTTCCAGTTTCCAGTTTCGAATTCTCTGGCCTTTTGGCCTGTGATAAGCGAGGGGTTTCTGTACTAAAATTTATTACACTCATCTAGAATTCCACAAACACAATTCGAGTGGCACGAAATCTGTGTTGATAAGTTCAATAGTATAAATAATTTTCTAGGGTTTCCAAGAATTCCGCGCTCTCTCTCCTCTTCGGGAATTCCAACTTAACTGAGGCCTGAACAAAATAATAAAATTCGTATTAAGCGCTTAAGATTGCCCGAATTCTTGTGAGAATATCACTATATATTCCTATATACCATATATATTTTCAAGGAACTGGAATTATCAAAGAGCTTTTTCTACGAAGAATCTCTTATTATTTTGTTTATTATTTAGTGTTTATTAAGTGAATAATTTTATAGTAGCCATTTCCTGAACAGTTACATAGTACAGAGCATCTTGCAGTCGTGCATTCTTGGCTAACTTACTCGTTGTGTACATAATGACTATATTTGCTTAGGCTTCCCCTACCTCGTAGAGCTGACTCCCTATACCGTAGCTAATCCGCTGCCCAATCCCCCCAAAAAGAGCATATAAAACTCGCTTAATCCCCTCGTGTCGCGACACTACTGCTGCGGTAGTCAGCACGCCAGCAACATGGCTATTGTTGTTGAAACTGTTGATGTCGTGATCGGGCAGCAAGTTGTAAGTACACTCATAGTCATTCTCAGTCGACGGGCGACACACTGTTGATAACCGAGTGAGTTGTTATCACAAGAACGTCCACATGCACACACACACACCGCCGGCACACACCTCTACAGAAGTGTTGTGCATGTTGTGAAAAATGCATTAGCTCGACGTCGCCACATTTTAATGCAATTTACAAGTCTCAGGGGTTGCCCGTGGCGCGTTGCGCGTTGCCAACTCGCCAAAGTGGCCAAATTGCGTGCGAGTGTGTGTGTAACCCAAATATTGCATTATTGTTGCAGCACATAAACAAAATGTACCGTTTGTTCGCATAATTTGCTATCGCAGCCCGCAAATCGCTGAACAAGTCGAAGCCCATCGAAGCGCAGGCCGCGATTCGACTCGACTCGACTCGACTCGACTGTCACTTTGGGCAGTTACCAGTTACCAGTTACAGCGTACCGGTTACTCAGTAACTCGCTAACTGGACACTCTTTTTTTTTGTGGCCAAAAAGGGGTTGGCCGCGCCAGCACAGGGCTAAGGGCGCAGGGCGCAGGGCGCGTTGTTGCTGTTGTTTGCTCACATGTGCCGGATGGAAAGGTGCAGATAAAGCGCAATTACATGCGATTATCGCGGAATATGTAGCGAAAATTATGAAATGTATAATTTACAGTTACAGAGCTGCTCCTGTCGAGCTGTTTGCCTGCCTGCCTGCCTGTCTGTCAACGTGTCTGTCGCTCTGTCTGCTCCACTCGCCTGCCGATGCACTTTTTCGCAAAAACATTGACGAGTTTGTTGTTGTCTCTTGGCTTAGGGTGTGTGCCAAACCATAAAAATGTTGTTAAACTCGCACACACACATACACACACACGAAAAGACATGGATGTTGCTGTTGGGTAGAAAAGTGGCCGTGCGTGTGTCGCTGTTGCTGTCGCTGTTGTTGCTGTCGCTGTTGTTGCTGTTGCTGTTGCCGTTGTGCATAAAAAGTAAACAAAATTGATTTGAAAATTGCGCGAACAGTGAACTTAAACCACAAGAGCCATGGGCGAAACGGGGCATGACAAGAGCAGCAGCAGCAGCGGCAGCTACAGTAATGCACACACTAGGATGACGACAGCAGGCGGCAACAACAGCAACACAACAACTCAAATACAAACACAAACATAAACACACGCAGAGCAACACTAACGCAAATACAAATACAAACACAAATAGAGCGACAACAGCAACAACACGCCAGCAACTACAGCAACTACAACAGCAACAGCTACAGCAACAACAACAACAACAACAACAGCAGCTATAACTTGCTGTCGCACTAAAAATATGAAACAAGCGCGAAAATGACTAGTTGCAAATTTCTTAGCTCGATCGGCCGACATTGCCCACGGTGCCAACTCCAGTTCCAAATGCAGTTCCAACTAGCCGAGCATGGCCCCGTCCATATGCCAGCTATGTACGTGTCCATGTCGTTCCCTGCTTTTCTTTTCTGTTTTTTTATGACGCTCGACATGTTTATTTTGGCTTAAATGTTTTGGGTGTTGTTAAAACGAAAAGTAATGTGCAAATAACGGTGCCCATGCCCGTGTGCCCATGTCCATGCCCTCAGCCATGGCAATCTATCAAGTGTTAATAAGCGAGCTTCATTTACCGCCGGCGTACTATATGAATTACTGTGTACCTATCGTGAAATGCAACCGGTTCTACGTATTTTGCACTTGAAAATGCTCTGGAAATTCGTAAGAACCTTCAGCTGGGCCAATAAAATATTTAAGCTAAGAGTGATTGGTGCGGGGGAGGCTTACGGAAACTATAAATGAAATATATATTATATATATTTGTGGTCTCATATTTTGTGATTCTTATAAAGATAATACAGTAGTATTATCTAGGACGACTTATTATAAAGCAATTTAGGCTAAACTACTGAGAAATCCAGTTATCGATGCGTAAGATTAAAGATATAGTAGTGTAGGTATGTGTATGTTACGATTAGATCGTTATTTTGAGAAGACTGCTCTCAATAATCGCCAATTATAGATTTTCATATGAGCTGGGCGTGGCAACCAATATTTGAAATAAGCGCACTATGCACATAATATATAGAAACCTGTATGCCAAATTTGATGCCCTTAGCTCTTATAATAGCTGAGAGTTGTGCGTTCAAACAGACGGAATTCAATAAATCGACTATAAAAGCGATTGTTTTTGCCATTTTGGAAAGTTTCAATTTCTAAGGGGTATTGTAATTTAGCTAAAGAATTGAACACAAGCAAGTTAACAAAATAAGCCCCTGTTTTATGTTTAAACGCTGCCCCAATCACCTCGTTTATAAGATGATATAATGACAGGCACTTTCAGTCCATGGTGAGCTTCTGCATCGGTTTGAACGCTTCGTTAATCCGCATCGCGCGACCGCAATTAGCTGCAATTTGCAACAATGTTGCGATTCTATTTTCAGTGAGCCCTACCTCATAGCCCTCGCGTTTATTGAAATATGATAACATTCAGTCGGTCGTCAGGCACTTCGAGAGAGCGGGGGGAGAGAGAGGGGGACTGCCATGGCGTATTCACTTTATCGCAGCACTCTGTATCGGGCATTGGAATTCGCGTCTGTCCCTGTCGACGTGTCCCTGCGCTAATCAGCTTAGAGAGGGCAGCGCGATGTCCGATTTCGATATCGATACCGATGCGGATGCCAAATAGGGCAGCTTTCTCGGCCGATTGCTAAATGGATTTGGCCGTTTTAATTAGCGAGAAAATGCGGCAAATGCGAAAAAGTCATGTGGATTGGAATTCTTTTTTTGTCCCGTTTGCAGCAGGTGCCGCATGGCCCATAGTGGGCTGATTTTGTGTTCTCGTTTTGTTTTTTCTGTTTCGAACTCGGTTTTGTTTTTTATGCATTCCACCATTTGGCACACAGTCATCGCGTATAAATCAACTTTTTGTCTTTGGCGAATTCGCTAAATAAAATACGACACTGCGAATTTCGAAACATTTATGAACGCCACAGCAATGACCTCTGCATCGTAAATCACTTTGATTATTATTATTACTATTTAAACCTAAGCCAAAGCAAGCAAAATGAAAAATTTGGTTGCTTATCAGCAACAGCAGCAGAAGCGGCAAACGCGCCGCAACTTTTTTGATTTGTTCGTTTTTTACGAAATTTTTATTTTATGAATATTTTGCAAAATACAATATTATAAATATCATGAATTCGCATGTGAACAGAAGCAAACAGCTGCAGGTTTCTGTTTTCCAAGTGAGAAATGGCCGTGCAGCTCTTGACCAGGCGACATGTTCAATAAAGAGTGCCATAAAAGAAATCACTCTGGATTATCAAATAAATTTAGAAGAACGAACGAACGAATGAACGAACGAGATGCCGTAATATTTTCGAAAATTTATCGGACTTTTGGGAGTGCTAAGAAAATTCCCAAGGGGCAAATTCGTAGTTTTGGGGGGCAGACAATTTCCGGGAAATGTATCATATCATATGGTATCTCGTGTTTGCCAGACTTGCCAACTGAGTCAACTGTCGACGTAACGATCACACTTATCGTATCTCTTTCGCTTTTTTTGCAAGCAATTCGCACTCGACCTTCGCGTTTTCAGCGTCCCATTTGTCGCCAGCTTGTAAAATCGGTCTATTAAATATACATTATACGGCTATATATGCTATTTGGGTACGGGCGGGGGCTGGGACAAAAGTTTGCCAAACTTGGACGCCGCGAGATGCCAAGGCAAACGCCTTGAACGCGCCACAAAAAAAAAATAAAATAATAAAAAAATTATAGTGACTAATTTTTTATGATTGATGTCTACATTTTTGTTTCTGTTTCTTTCTTTTCGTTGATTCAGTGTGGTGAGTGTGCAATCAACACAATCTTAATTCAAGCATTGGTCAGTTAGAAATAAACATATGGGCTAATTCGAGCAATCTAATGAGCAAACTTGTAGGCTATATGTATATCATATAGAGTATAATATATATGCACACACACACACTGCCATAAATCATAAATGTATGAATCCTAAAGACTTGTCAGTCAGCTGGCAGCGTCATAATTTATAATCAGTTTGCTTTTAAAGCTGATTCTTTATATAAGCTAAAGGAACAACAACAACAAAAACAATAGCAGCAGCAGCAGTTCCCTTGTCAGCTTGTCCAGCTGTCCGCCGTCCGCTGCATACGTGTGAATAATATTATTATTTTTTTTGTATTATTTATTTTTATATAATTCAAACATATTTTTCCGCAGTTTTTATAGACGTTTAAATGAATAATGTTTTCGTTTGTTTCGCTGTCGTTTTTTATAATTTTTTGTTTCGATTTTTGCTTATTTTTTCGCAAATGTTTTTGCTTTTTTTCGTTGTTTTATTTTTTTTTTGCTTGTCTTCGAAATTTTGTTGAAGTGCTCATTTTGTTGTCATGTTGTTTCTATGCGCCGCGTCGAGGTGATTTAGTGCGTTCTGCTGCCAAATCTTCCGCCTTCTCAGTCATTTACTTCGCGGCCAGGGAGAGGGAGCGGGATAGGGAGACGGAGACGGAGACGGAGCGGCAGAGAGAAAAGACGAAGGGAAAGAGGCGAACTAAAGAAGACCTGCTAATTGAGATTATACGATGAGAGAAGCCCTCAAGCAAGGTCTTTGAAATGATCAGACAGGTCTGTGAAGCGGATATGTGCAGTATATAGATGTGGCATAAACCTTTGCCTATAAAGCACAACTGCAAGATGATAGCATATCGTAAATCTCGTAAGAATCCACATGGAGGTCTATAAATCCCACTCTCTCTCGCTCGGTGTACAACGGTTATTTCCATCTCCAACATTGGTTTCTTCAACTAGTCACCTTTTCGAAAATTCACTCTCAGCGTATTCCGATATACTGGTGTATCTTTAATCTCTTGAAATTTATGACCGAAATCTTTTCACATTCGAAATCAAGATGCGGCTTCCTTCCCACCTCGACCGCGTGCCTGGCTCTTGGGTTCCCATGCCCGAGAGACCCCAAACGGATCACCAAATTAGCCAAGCTCATTTTGTTTAGCACAACGCCAGCCATAAATAAAATTAATTAACAAACAGTCACAAAAAAAATAAAAATAAAATCATAAAAAAAAAGAGAGAACAAATAAAAAACGAAGAACGACTCATGCCTGCAGTTTTGTTTTTTTTTTGTTTTTTGTTTTACTTGAAATTTATTTTATTTAAATATCAATTTTTAAATGTCTTCATAGTAAAATGTTATCTGATTGAACAATTAATTAGTATGGCTTTGTGTACCCGCTTATAGCACATGACGTGCGGATCGTAAATATGGCATATGGCATATAGACGCGACTGCAGCCGGGCTAAACTGAACAAAAGCAAGACACAGAGTTAGTTTATGGCCAAGTCATGTGAATCTGCATAGATTGCGATCGGAAGCTGACGAAACAAAATTAATTAAACATTAAAAACAAAATTGTGAGCATTTTTTATGACAAGCGCGATGATGTGGACAGGCGGCACTTAATCATGTTGCCACTCACCCCGTCATATGCACGTCGGAAGATACCCTGTAAATACAAAGGGAAAACTCTACAACTTCAACTCTATCGCTATCTCGCTTTCTCAATTCCATTTAGGCGCCGCGACACGTGCAGCGAGCCGGCGCAAAACTGGAACCATTAAGAGAACCGTTGAACGAATCGGACCCGGCTATAGCTACTATATATACGACTGTATCTCTGTGTGTGTGTGTGCGTGTGACGCTCTAAGTGGTTCAGCAAGTTGACAATATGATATGAAATTCAATAAAATCAAATTAAATACGCGACAAAAATGCTAATTACAGCGCCGATGGGAGCGCTAGCTGCCACATAAATTGCGCCCGCCCTCTTGCGGAGAAAACTAACTAAAAGATATGAAAAACGAAATAACGAAAGACGAAAAAAACAAAGCAAAACACACGAGCAAGTTGGTAGTAGGCGCAAAATATAAAAAAGACTATGGTAACATATACAAAATTGTAGTTAGGTGTGGCATTTCAAATGGTTCGACGCCTCGCAAGTGACGCGGGTCTCTGCAGTGTTGTTGTTGTTGTAGTAGTTGTTGCTGTTGTTGTTGTTGGGGTTGTTGCTTGCCCGCAGAGTATGCTAGTAGTCGTCCCGGCTCGCAGAGCGAGCGAGAGACTTCAACTTAAGGAAAGACTTGGATTATGAACGACTGAAATATGCAAATTTATCTACAAGTCTCTCGCATATGAACTTATAAATATACAATATATATATGCATGTATATGCCATGCACGTGAGTGTGTGTGCGTGTGTACACACATGTATAAATTTATACAGCTTCGTGTTGTTGTTCTTATTGTTGTTCTTGTGCATATTTTTCACTCGTATTTCTTCTAAATTGCTTGAAAGCCGCATTTGCATAAAAAGGGTTGAGTAACTGAAGATTAACTGGCAACAGCAGCCAGTTTCGGGGCGGGGCTACTTTTGGACAAGGTGGGGCAGTAAACGAAACAACGCCCCCCGCGGCAAGTCCCTCAGGTGCCTGCCTGCCCGTCCCCCTGCTCGCGCAAGCTAAGTTTCGTTTGGGCAATCAACGAAATAAAAAACGCACGAATTGATTAATCACAAAGTTCTTTAACTAACTACTTAATCAGTGGAACGAATAACTAAAATACCATGGAATGCAGAACTAAGATAAGTTTGCCAAATAACACTAGATCATCGGAGTACCGCTACGCTTGGCATTATCGATAGTCGTAAATTTCGCCGCATCTGCCTGCCGAGCTTGGCAAATATTTATGCACATTTAATATAAACTTTAGTATGCAGATAGCATGGTATGGGGATAATCTCAATATTTATAGAGTGGGCTGTGCGCGAATAAAATCGTCGGGGCCGGCAAAAGTGCGTCTATTGATAAGGCGGGCAGCGCAGGCAGGCAGGCAGCAGCAGCAGCGCAGCAGCGACACCTGTTGGCACTCGGCTTCCTGGTTGATGGAAAGGAATGCGCCTGGCAGCGGGTTCATTGGCATTGCCACTGCCGGAGTCATGTGGCAGCACGTCCTGAGCAGCGAGCAGCCTGGCTCTGTCATCTGTTCGCGTTCGGCTTTGGCTAAGAACAAAGAACGTTGTCAAAAGGTTGATGACACGCGCGCCCGCCGAGCGTTTTCGGCCAATTGCGTTTACAGTTGCTTGAACTAGTTCCCTTTTTGCAGGCCGACCGTAGGCAGCGGCACGTGGCCAAAAAGGGGCGCAAACTTGGCCGATTGCATAAGACTGGCAGCTGGCCAAGCAGTTTATTTTTTTTTTTCGCCTTTGTTACTTTATTTTTCTGTGCTGTGCTGCCTCCGCCTTGGCAAATCATAAAAATATTTATGTAAATTAATCATTTAACCCAAATGGGCCGACAACTATTCGAAGCCTGCTTGGAAATGCGCAACACGCGCTCAGCCCGCCAAGAAAAAGAAAAAAGAAAAAAGAAAAATACAAAAAATCAACTTTAAAAACTCTTTGAACACAAATCTGTGCAGACGGGCAGCAGTACAAAACAAAAAACGAAAGAAAAATAAAAGAAAAAATGGTTAAAAAAATAAAAATACAACAAATTATGGCGCACGGATTAGCATAAATTGTGAGCAGACCTAGGCTCAGTCAGTCAGAGACAGCGCTGCTGCTGTGTTTTCTGACCTGCCAAGCGGTCGTCAGTCGCCGCCGACTGCCAATCCGGCGGCGATCGCCCGATCGATCTCGGGCTTACTTTGGGCCCGATAAGCTCGCACAAAATTCCAGCTCATATTTATGTCAAAATCCATGAAAGCTTATGTCACCGAGGTGGATGCAGACCGTTAGGCAAACCATATACCATATACCATATAACAGACACATATGTCTGTCTGTGGATATCTACAGTGCGCAGCGGTAATACATATATTTCGCCTGATATAGTTCTCTCTTAGCTGGTTCTCGCAATCGGCTTAGGTCGCTGACGATGCCAAACAATGCAGAGCTTTGGTGTACAAATCCGACAGTGAAATAGTAGTACGTATAGATACAGATACAGCTACAGATACAGCTGCAAACTACAGATACAGATAGATAGACACACACATTCGGTGCGCTACAATGTTGCCAGCTTTCAGTATTAATTCACTTTAATGAATTACAAATGACTTAAATGATTTGTTTGGCCCACATGTAGGCGGTGCCCTGCCCTCCCTCTCTCGCTCCCTTGCCCCTACTTCTCTCCTGCTCCATCTGCCTCTTCGTTATAGTTTTCGCAACGTATCTAAGCCGCAAGCTGGCATCGTCGCTGTCTAAAGTTGAGAACGCTGAGTCAACTTCCGACGTGACAACCGGCAAGTTTCCCCCAGGCGACTCTCGCACTCATACCATATATACTAAATGCTGTACGTGTGGTATATACAATATATACTAGAAGTACTTGTATTTAGCTGTAACTGCTGCAGCCGAGAATTTAATCGATTGAAAATTGATTCTTGCAGTTGCATATATATAATTGCCCTGGCTGACGTCAGCGTTAATTACATAAATCGAGAGAAATATCTCCGTGTGCACCGGCACGACTTTTGGCTTGGAAGTCACAGTCGAAATTGTTATCGGTATAGGTTGTACTGCTGGGTACCGACGCGTACTCGCACTGAATCACTCGATATTCACGTGGCTGATTTATGGCTAATTTCCGAGTTTTATAGACTTGAGACACTATAGAAATATCGTAGCATGTTTGGCAGTCGACTTTCGCACAACAGCCTTGACCGACGCCCGTACCCAACTAAGCTAACTGGGTGTCCCTCTCCCGGCAACACCAAAAGTAATTAGCATATTTTGTGCTGATATGGGTCAGCTTATGCGCTGAAACTGGGCGGGGCTGCGGGACTGGGAATGACTATTCAATTCAACTGAACTGAAACGTACCAAGCCGAAAGTCGGAAGAGTCGGAATGCGGCTGTGTGGGATGCTCTTTATTGGTTTGGTCTTTAACAGCTTTGAATGCTCGTAATAGGCTTGTTTTCTGGCAACAAGTCGAGTCTATAAAATCGTAAACCGAACATAAGTTTGCAATAAGCATAAAATACTAGTTGCCAAGACAAATTTCAGTTCGTTTTCTGCGTTACTAGCTAGAGAATTTTCCTACTTTCTAAAAACTTAACTGGCTGCAGTTTTCTTTCAAACTAACCACAGTTTTTTAAGCTTTTTTCCCAGCCAGGAATTTCCTTTCATATTCATACTCGTTTCATACTCCCAATTAGTACAAAAATCATTTTGCACAAATTGATGCGTTGTTTTTTTACGCGTTGCATTTATGAACGCATATTTAGCGTTGCCTTGTATTCCCTACACATTTTATGCGATCATTCCATAATGTGATTTTGTTAGTTTTTATTTTATTCGCTCATTTGCCGGAATGTAAGGCGAGTACTTAATACCCTGAAAAAAACACCGCAACGACTTTTTATATACCATATTTGTATCTTACTGTGAAAGTGACAGCCTCAAAATGCGGCGTACTACGCTTGTGTGTAATCGTAGCTGTTTCATATTCCCAATAAATAAAAAATCATTTAACAAAAATTGATTCGATATTTTTTTATGCGTTACATTAATGTATACTTTGCGGTGTCTTATTCTTATTCGATCAGTTCATATTGTGGTTCAGTTAGTTTTAATATTATTCGCTCATTTGAAATAATATAAGCCGAATATATAATACCTTAAATGTATAAAAAAAAACACCGCATTACTCATTTATATATTGTTTTTAGTTTGCTGTGAAAATGAGAGCCTCAAAATGCGGTGTACTACGCTGTGTATCCGCAGCTGATTATCTAGTACCCTACGCCTTCAATGTCAGCCTGCTCAGCATATATAGTATATTACCTATCTGTCTATAGGTACACATTAAGTATATTTGCCTCAGTTTGTTTGCTTTATAGAAGTTTGCCGACGGTACGGTCATCGTCGTCATTCTGTCCAGCAGCAGAGACAGTGGCAGTCGGAGTGGCATTCGGAGTCGTAGTCTTAGTCGTCGTCCAAGTGGACTTAGTCAGCATTTCGGTCGTGTCAACGATTAACATTTAACGACTTACAAGCATCGAGTTTGAATTATTCTCAATCACCCAGTACCAGTCCCAGTCCCAGTCCCTCTAACTCTCCCTCTCTCTCTCCCTCAGTCCGAGACTGTCTCTGACTTTGAGTTTGAGTTCTCATTGTGATTGCCAGCGAACGCGCCCCATTGTGCTTTGTAGGGTTAACATTTTGGCATCGAAACACACCCAGTAAATAATTTTGCTGTGTGTGTGTGTGTGCTAGTTGCTGACCCACTGTGGCTGTGGCCCAAGCTATCTATACAGTAGTTGTCATTTAGTTTACTTTTTACTGTCACGCTCTCAAGTGGTGCTTCAAGCGTCAAGCGCTTCAGCTTGGGCTTCGACGCTGGCTTCGGCTCCAGCTGCGGGCTTGGGCGATGGGCATAAATAGCTGGGCTGGGCTGGGCCAAAGAGAGCCACATGTGGGCTGGGCCAGGGACCCAGATCAATTACGTGTAGCTGCTTTCTGTTGCCATGCACTTAGTATGGCCAGCGAGAGAGAGAGCGGGAGAGAGAGAGAGGGTTCTATTCATTGCTTTGACGGTTGAGTTGTGGGATCAGGGAGAGTGATAGAGAGGGCGTAGAAAGGGAGCGCTGCGAGCGCTGGCTGGAAAAAAGATTTCCCTAGCTAAAGTTCTCTGCTTTGCTTAGCTAATCCACTGCTCTGCAAGATTGCAAGTTAGTATCTGTATCTGTAAAATGTATCTACGCATTGTAAAGCCAGATTTATGCTCTTTTAGTTTTCTCTTTCATTTTTTATTTTGTCTAACAATAAATTACAATTTGAATTCTTAACATTTTGATAAGCTTTCAGTTTGCCAGTTTTGGTTCGAAAGTCCACACAGTGTGCTCCAAAAAGCAGCTGCCTGCAATTTGTATGCTGCCAGCTGACCAAGTTAAGCCAGAGCGTTGCCTCGCTGCCTCGTTGTTGTTGTTGCCATTGTTTGTCAAACGTCAAGCGGCTGTAAAGTTGACTAAGTTAACAGCTTCAGCCCCCAGTGGCATTTCCAGTTGCACTACCAGTTCGCTTTCAGCCTCAGCAGTTCCGGCTGCCTGTCTCCTCCAGTCTCCCCATCTTCCCCCTGCCCTGAAAACAGAAAAATGAAAACAAAAAAAGAAGCCGAAATGTGCGACCGAAAAATTGTCTCTCTCTCTCACCGAGAGACCGAGGCGGGCGACAAAAACGTCGCGTCAAAAGCAAACATTTTGCGCGGCACAGTTTTGATTTATGAGCTGAAATTAAATTAACTGCTGCAGCTACAACAACAACAGCAACAGCTACAACAGCAACAGCAGCAACAGAGTGTAACGACAGCACGACAACCACAAGAATTTAAAGCGTTGAAATGGACAACAAACTGCAGCGCTGCCCCAAGTCGGTTGTCCAGTTCCAGTTGAAGCTGACAGCGAAAAGAGCAAAGAAAATATATAAAAAAATGAAAAACAACTATGAAAGGTTAACTACAACATGCCGAATTTTTTATACCCTGGCAGGTGCAGTTTGCCAGCTGAAATAATTAAGTAATTAATAAGAGCATAAAACATATACGATATTTGAATTCCTTTTAAAAAAAATGCATTGCAGTCGTTTAAATCTATGCAAACTGTATATTTAAGTGATCCGATTTTGATGAAATTTTGACAGCATATAATATACACAAAAACAGTTAGTTGTGCTTAGTTTGCTGGCCATAACTGGATATTTAATACAAATAAGCAGTAGGTTCTATGACAGCTATAGCAAAAATTGCGCATAATTTCCTCGCTTCGACCTATTTGCGACGTGCAGCTAATTTTATCTAGATATTTTCTATAGCTGAGCGGCTGATAGACTTTGAGGGAATATATCAAAATAAATATACCCTCTGCATAGCGTATACAAATGAAGTAAAAACTGAAAATGAAAAGCAAAAGAAACCAACTGAAATTGTTATTATTTTTGCGCTGCTGCTGCTGCTGACGAAGCTGCGAAAATTGCAAGCGGCAACATTTACCGTGCCACAAGGAAACCAATTCCAATTGCCATTCCCATTCCCATCCCCGTTCGCATTCCCGTTCGCATTCGCATTCCCATTTGGTATGATAAAGTAAATATACATAGTTAATTCTTCTCTCTTTTTTTGTCGCTTTTTTCGCTCAAGTATTTTTACCACTCTGATAAAAGTGCGACGATTGCGTGCCCGCCTTCGCGTGTCTGTATGTGCGTGAGTATCTGTGTGCTGCTGCTGCTACTTACTCGTATATTTGAATCCCTGCTTATCGGCATAGCACACAAATAAACTTGTATGCATTTTGCTTGTTGCTATCAGTGCGGGCCGCAGCAACAGCAGCAGCTGCCGCTCGCTTGTCCAGCTCAGCTTGCGGCGTATCTATAAAATGCATATCTTTTGCTTATGTTTTTTCGACTGCCAGCGGCACATGTGCGATATACTATATACAATCTGTTCCACTGCGTGTGTGTGTGTGTGTGCCTCGTCGCGTCGTCTCGCCGTATCGCAGTATCCTATCGCATCGCACTTTAAACCCAAAAGCTGCAAGAAAAAAATAAAATAAAATGTGCGTGTGCGTGTGCAATTGGCGAGTTTTCGAGTCTTGATGATGATGTTGCTGCTGCTGCTGTTGCCGAGGCTGCTGCTGCCGCTGCTGCTTGTGCTGCCCTGAGGTTGCGCCTCCAGTTTTGCGCTCTTTTATTGTTGGCCCATTAACTCGAACTCGGCTTTGACGCGCATTGCACTTTTCGAAAGTCAACTCGCAAACTGCAGCAGCAATTTTTGCTGCATTTTTCTTATATGCTACAATTTATTTTCCCTCTCTCTCTCACTCACTCTGCCTCTGTCCCTGTCTCATTTTTGTCATGCTTGCCGTTTTGCCAAAAGGTTTTTGACATTGCAACATTCGAAGGACTTTGGAATGGTAGGAAATCAGAAAAAAAAACAAAAAAAAATATCTAGAGAACGTCGAGAATTCGTTAAGGTAACTGGGGAATTGGATTGTGCTTGGGCAGAGCAGAACTATTTGAATTTTAGGCATGTACGTCAACTCTTTAACATTTAAGCTATATAGATGGCAAAGAGTTGATATTTGGCTACGAGTTTATAAAGATTTTCATAAAAGATTCAACTGATGCTATAAACGAAAGGTTCAATTCGTTCAAATACTTGATTTTTTGCAAAATAAAATATTATGCTTGAACTTTTTAAAGATTTTCATACGCGGCTTAAGTTTCTTATAGCGCAAGATTACTATCTTTTGTTTTACATAGCAAACTGTTGTAGTTTATAGAGATTTTTATAAAATTTTTAACATTTGCTATCGACCTTTTCAGTTGTTGTCTTAGTTATTTGATCAGGCGGAGAATTGATTTGGAACTTTTATTCCAATCTTTCCTTTTAGATAGTTTCTCCTATGCTTTGAGTGAATAAAGATTTTCATAAGAGTTTAACTCTTTCAGAGATTTTTTCTTTGGATTTCCTGTACGATTCAACGTAAGGTCCAACGCGCTACAGATACTGTAATTTTCATACGATTCTCATGTAATTTAGTTAGTGTATCTAACCCTCCGATCAACCCAATTACATTTTTCAAATTTATAGCATGAAAAAAAGAATAAAAAAAAACTCGTTACATAAATTTCTCATTAGGTTGCAGCTTGCCAGCTCTCTTTCTCTCCCTCTCTCTCTCCGTGTGTCTCTCTGTCTCTACGCTTGCTTGGAATGTGCCCGCTGAGTGTAATTATACAATTCTCTCGCTCTCTCAATCTCTTGTTAATCAAGATTTTCCATTAACTGTTGTTGTTGTTGTTGTTGACTGCAGGCCAAGGCCCTACGACAGTTATATTTAAACAAGTTCCATGCGGTTAGGGATAGATGACGATAATGTAATCCATCAATTTAAATGAAAATTACACCCGAATGAATATATGAATATCAAGAAGGAGACTCGAGAGTTATTTCCCTTTTTTTTCGCTGCGGAACAAGCGAAATTTCTAAGTTTTTCTAATTGAGTAATTTTATCGTATTACTTACAGATTAGAAAACATGGCCGACCTGATCAGTTTTCTAGCTAAGTTGTTATCTTGGTTAAAGCACATGGTTCGTATTAACCTCTTTTAGGTTAGGTTTGCCTTGTAGTTCATTATTTTTAATAAAATCAGAGAATTTTTTTGTTTATTTTTCTATTTTCTACAAGTTTCTGTGATCATTTTCGTAATTTACCATAGCACTTTGCCTACGGAACTACGAGCCGTAATCCCTTTTTGAATCGTGCAATACGTATAAAGACGGTTTTTTTTCATTCCGTAACTTATGTTCGTTTAGGACATTTCGCGCGTTTCTCATAGTGTTTTTGTCATGGTCGGTTTGGCACTTGTTTTCTGCGAGTCTATCAGAGCACGTAATATTCTCGGATTTGCCTGAGATTCAGAGCGCGCACGTAGACGGCAATCTTAAAAAACTGCACGCGTTTCGCTAGCGTTTCGTGTGCGGTTTTTGTCGCTCACATTTCGGTTCTTTTTAGTTTTTTTTTGGTTTTTTTTTTGGTTTGTGTTCGTTGTTTTTTGGTCTTCCAAGAGCACGGTATGAAGTTCCTACGAGTATTTAAATTGAACGTAGGAACTCTATACCTCGCTGATGGCAAAAACCAGGTAGCATATTTTCAAATTCCTCTTTCTCTGCTCGCAGCATTTCCGTCTTTTTCCCCATCAAGAATACCACAACACAGCAACAACAACAACAACAGCAGCAATAACAGCAAGAGCAATTCACATATCAGCTTCGCAAAAAACTTGAGGTTTCTTTCAGCTTTTTATGCTTTTTTTCGTGCTCTGTTCTGTGGGATTTGTGTGTGTAAAGTGGAGAATTTTATTCGGTTTCTTCTTCTTTTTCATGCTTTTTTTTTGTTTGCGGCGCTTTTCGCTTGTCCTTACTTCACGTTGGCTTCAGTAAATTTTAATAAATTTTAAGTTTTTTTATTTTCGGTTAAAATTACTTAAGTTCTGCCGGAAATCGTAAAAAAAACTTGAACGGAAAATTTTCACGCTTTGGAATTATTTCTATGATTTGTATTTAATTGATTTTGAATTTTTATGCATTTTATCAAGCTAATTTTATGGTAAATGATTTACTGCAATTTGAGCAAGTTTTTTTTTTCGTTCTATGACAGTTCCGCTATGTTTAAGTCAGTTTCCAAAGTTTATTTGAATTTTATTTTATTTTTGAATTATGAATTCGAATTTGCACAGTTTTCATTTTTTTTTAATTAAATTAAACACTGCGAAATGTTCTCGAGTATTTTTTAAATTTTATTTCTTTTTTAATTTTATTTCAATTTTATTCTTGTTTACGCTAACAGGCGATGTATTTTCGATAGAAACGTGCTAAAACGTCGTCGCGTCGGCAACGGCATCGAGAACGGGAACGCGGAGCGATTTGTTAGCGTTTCGTGGCAGCTCCAAAAGCGAACTGAGTGAAACGCAACAAAGTCTCGCAGAAAACAACTCGGAATTGGGCGGCGTCGACTGCGGCTGCGCGGCAGCGTCGCTGTCGCAGTCGCTGCTTGGACAGGCGCAGATCGGCATGGCGCGCGCGTTTGTGTGTGTGTGTTGCTGCTGCTGCTGCAGCCGAGACGCTGCTAATCTGCTGCGACGACTGTCGCTGCTGCTGCTATCAATCGATAATCGTAAGATTAGAAAACGTTGACGTTCACTCGGGCACGTAAGCAGCAGCAGCAGCGTCGACGGCAGCGGCAGCACTAGCGGGCCCCTCATTCGCAGTCAACGGCAGCAGCAGCGCTACAAGTGCAGCACACACACACGCGCGCATGCACACTCACACACACACACACACCCACACGAACGAACGAACGTACGAGCGATCAAGAAATTCCAGTTAAACAACAACAACAAGAAGACGAAGAAGCAGCGACAACGACGCAGGCAGCAAACGCTTTACCGTTAACACAACTGAACACGTTCGCTGTCAATAAGCGACTGAGGCCACAAAGCGACAAAACCCGAAGACGAAGCAGCATGTCGGTTTGTCGCTGCCGCTGGTTGGTTGTTTGACGCTGTCGCAGCGCTGCCGCTGCCACTCAGTCGCTGCCGACGCGCAGTAACTGCGCACGTTTCTGTTGCTGTGCTGCGCTGGCTTTGCTGCTCTGCAGCGACTGGCGCTGCTGCTGCGGCTGCTGCCGTTTGGTGGTGGTTGTTGTTCTCTGCGTGCCGATGCAGCGGCAGTTCGTGTGTGTTTTGTGTAGCTTTGTCGCGCACGCAAACGCAAATATGACGCAAGCGAAGTAAGCAGCAGCAACAGCAGCGACGGCAGCGATACCCGGCAATCGGCGAAAGGTTTTTCGGTTGTAGCGTCGCGTCGCATTGAAGTTGCGGCTGCAGTCGTCGCTGCGACGTTAGTTTCCTGCGTGGGCGTCGCACGCGTTGCCAACTCAATTAATAACAGGCAGAGAGAGAGAGACAGAGATGGAGATGGAGAAAAAGCTGCTTTTAATTAACAAAAATTAAATAGTGCCCAAATATACCAAAAAATATACAACGCACACACACACACATACAATTCAAGGCCAACGGCAGCAGTACAACAACAACCCTGCCAACAACAGCAACAGCATTGGCAACTCTGCCCGCCGGCTTGAAAAGGGAGTTCGATGATCTGTTTACGATTGTTTTGCGCTGTACTTGGTCGTTGCCTTTGCCGTCGCAGCAGCAGCACACGACGCGTCATGCTCTCCTCGTAGGCCTATGCGCTGCCAGCAGCGCAGTCAGCGTATGCCGGTAGCAGTGCGTAGTATATGCACAGTGAGAGAGAGAGTGTGAGAGAGCGCAGGCAGACAGACAAACAGACAGTCGCACGCCTCAAGTGTATTTCGCACGCATGTGTGTGTGTGTGCATACACTCACTCACATATTTATCTGGATACGCGCGCGCGTTTTTTCTGTTATTTACCGTAAGACGCACAGCAGCAGCAGCAGCAACAACAACAAAAACTGCGCTACGCACACGACTTTTCAAGTGGCAGCAGCAGCAACAACAGTGGCAAAAACAACAACAATTTATGATTAGAATTTGGCGCGACGAGTCTAAAAATTTGTTGACGCCTTTTTTACACTCTGCCTCGGCCTCCTGCGCTGCGTGCGCGGCCGGCACCGATTAACACCTCAAAGCCGTTGGCTTTTTTTGTTTTTTTTTTTTTTTTTGGCATTTTTTCGGGCTCATTCATTAGCGAATTTGGCACGTGTGCGCGCTGCAGCTGTGGCTGTTGCCGCCCATGCGAGACCTGCGGGTAATATTAACTACTTATATAGTATAAGTATCATATACCACATGCCATATAGCGCTGTTAACCCATGGCGCTCTGCCCGCAACCTTTAACTTAGTCATGATTTAGTCACAGGGGCAGCGGCCGCGGCAGATACGCTGACGATGACATCACACACATGCTGCACGAGGCGCAGATTGTGCCGCGAGATTGTACGCAAATAAAAAAAAAATAATCGAAAATGATTTCAATGCGAAGTGCACTCAAATTCGGGTGTCATTTATGTATTTACTTTTTTTCTTGCATTTTCTTTTTTTTTTTTTTTAGTTATTTTTGCGCGCCAATTTTGGCTGCTTTGTTTGGGACTCCCAAAAAAAGCATAATGAATTAAATGTTAACAATAATACAAAACTCACAAAGCCAACAACAACAGCAGCAGCAGCAACAACCTGTTTCCAAGCGCACAGCTACAGATACTTATATAGTAGCAGCTACAGATACAGCTAGATCTAGCATATTATGTTTGTTTGCTTGTGTTGGCTTTGATTTTCGCTTGGTTGAGTCGCTTTGTTGTTTTTGTAATTGTTGTTTGATTTCTGTGCGTTTTTTGAAGGTCAACTTTTATTTTGTGTATTTCTGTTTTTTTTTTTTTTTGGTTTTCTACTTTTTGTCTGTGCGGTTTAATGAGCCATTTGCGTGGATAGGTGGGTTGATAGTGTGAGAATGGGTCTCAGCTTGTTATGTAACTGTAACTATTGCAGTGCCTCGTAACAGCCTAAGCTACTGAAAAAATCAACGGAAATGTAAAAAAAAAACAAAAAAATAAAATAACTTCTATAATTAATATACAATCCTAAGCAAATTTTAAGTAAACGTTTAGACAATCATGTTTCATACACACAGCAATTTAAAGCAGTTGAAACTAAGCTTGCTAATCAAAGAAACGGCAATAACTTGTATGTGCATTATGCCATACTAAACAAATTAGCATATATCATTTGGGCAATCATAATGCATATGCGCACCCAAAATGAACAGGCTAAGTTTGAAACTAAGCTGGAAAATCGAGAAAAACAAAAAGTTTCTCTTCAGCTTTTTGCATGATTCTCTATGGAATTCGATTTTCCTCTCACCCTCGGGCGTAGCTCAGCCGAGAAATGTGATAAAGGCAAATGCGACATATCAACTCGCACAAGACCAACGATTAGTGCCAATTTTGCCAAGTCACACAGTGGCGGCGTACGGTAAGGGGGCCAGGGGGGTCACACGAATGACGTTTCCGAATTAACGCCATAAGCGGGCCAATGTGTCAGCCCCCACTAAAAAATGACGCAACTGTCGTGGCAGCATTTAATTGAAATTATACAAGCGAAAACACTCTCTCTGTCTCTGTCTCCCACTCCCTCCCTCTCGCTCTCGCTCTCAACTTCTGTTTATAGCGAGCATTTTCTTTGTGCTTTGACTTTGACCGAAAAGATGAACATAAATTTGAAATTTATTGCTGACACTTCAGCGCACACCTTGACGGGGGCCCCAACTAGATTTATGATTATACCCACCATAGTAAAACCGTCGCCCCGCCGACTACAGCGTTTCATACTTCAACAGTTCCTTTCATAATCTATGGACAGGTTTCCATTTACTATTAATAATAATAATAATAATATTATGTGTGTCTGTTTCTCCGTTTTTTGTCCTCTATAATTCTCTGCATGTTTAATATGCTTGTGTTGTCAAACTCCACAACAAAATATAAATAAATTATAATTTGTTTTATATGCCAAAGTGTAGGGCGTCATTATGGCTATGTGTGTGCGTGTGTGTGTGTGTGTGAATATGTTTCCCCCATATATATAAATCTTGGGCGACGCGTAGGTGCAGCCAAAGCCAAAACGAAAATCAAAAACCAAAAGCAAAAACCACAACGGCCACACATTCTCATTGCTGGAAGCACGCCCCGTTTCGGAAGGTCTATATACCCAGCAGTGTGAGCTGCAAGCGGGTAGCTACAGCAAGCTACGAGCTGAAGCTTTGAAATTATGAATATCTTACTTTTAACTTCAGTTTTTGTTAGTTTCATGTTCAAGCGTAGTCCGACTAGTTTTATAAAAGCAAGACAGATAGTAGATCGCATATAATGCTATTCATATTTTTTGTCAGCAAGCTGAAGTTATGAAATTAAGACTATATAATTATAAACTGAAGATCTGACTGATTTCATGATGAAGCGTAGCGTATTTTCCACACATCTTGTTAGTTAGTAGTTAGGAACGTAGTCAAACTACTTAAAGAACTTTAAAAATGCAGTACAGACTTGAAATTGGTACTATCTAATAATATTTTTAAGATCTTGTTAGTTTCGTATTGGGTTTTCTCAAGATTTTGTTAGGTTTATGTTGAAATTTCTTTGTAAATTCATTAAAAACTTAAAACTGGAACTATCTAACTATATATTTAAGATACTGATAGTTTCATATTGAAGCATAGTATAATTTCTTATGATATTGATAGTTAAAGTACTTGAAGAACTTAAAAAATGCAGTAAAGAAAACATATGGCTTCCTTCTTTAGGGTATCTCTGTTTCGCGCTGCTCTCTGCTTACTTCATTATATATTTTCCTGGTTTTTCGTAAATTTGTTTTTTTTTTGGAAACTCTCGCTTGGCCATTATGTTTTCATTTCGTGCATAATTCTTTTTGATCACTCATGAATTTCAATGGAACTTACGACATAAATCTCCGCGACGCTGCCGCCGAGAATCCTACGCAGCGACAAGCTAATGACTTGTATATGTAGATAGGTTGTCGAATTTCTCGCCGAGTCCCCCCTTTTCGTATCTTTTGTTTTCTTGTCGCTGTGACGTTATCAGGCTGCAGTGAGTGTGTGCGTGTAAGTGAGTGTATTCGTTTCAGTCGTTAATCTTGTCAAATTTCGCAACGATCGCTTATTGCTCATCGGGTGCGATTAAACGAGCTGCAAGCGATAATATTAACTCCAGCTCGCTCTATCTCCCTCTCCCTCGCACTTGCACGGCTCTAAAAATACACGACTACGGCGAACTGTGCCGCTATATATAACTGCCTTTTTGCCGTTGTGTCTCAGTGCGTCGTCTTGGCCAAGTTCTTTGCCAAGTTTTTGACACACTTTTCGTGCGAGTTGAGTGCGAGTGGGAACGAGACAATTGCAGGGCGACGCCTACAATTGTGTGTGCGAGTATGTGGTGTGTGTGCGCGGGTGTGTGTGCTGTGAGTACTTGCTGTGCGTGTGTGTGTGGCGAGACCAACACAAATATGGCAGGCAAACTCGAAACTCGCGAGTTGCTTCGCTCTGGGCCAAGAAACCACCACAAGCAGCCACGAGGAAAAGTCACAAAAGTTATGAACTACCCAGAAAAGTACACACACACACGCACACACACACCAGCAGTTCGAGATACGTGTGTGCCGCTGTGGGGGTGGCTATCACACATGGCGCGCACACACACACACACTCAGCTCCTTTATTTTTTTGCCTCTGACAGTTGGCGCAGTATTCCCTTGTCAGCTCACTCACTCTCTCTTTTCTCTCTCTCTCTGTCGTTCTCTATGGCCTATTGATTACGCTCGGTTCCATTAGCTTGTCATTTTCCACACACACACACACATATCACGCATGGGAGTGAGCATAGAAGTTGCCTTGACCTTATCGTTATCCTTTTCTCGCCATGTCTTGTTTATGGATTTTCCAACAACGATTTTCTATTCGATTTCTGCGTTGCGTGACTGTTTAATATTCAGTTGTTGTTCCTGTTGTTGTTGTTGTTGTTGCTGTTGTTGTTGTTGCCTAAGGGAAATGTCTCATAAAAATGATTTATGCCTAATTGCGTGTTTTGGGCCGGTAAATAGTTGCGAGAGCTGCCTCACAAGTGTTGGCCCTATGCTACTGCACTGTGCCCCCAATGACACCAGCTGCAAGTGAGTAGTAACAGTGGAGCAAATTGCTCAAGAACCAAGTAAAACTTTTGCCAGGAGGAAGCTTGTAAAAATTTCAGAAAATATCATACTTAAATGCGTAAAATATTCAAACTGGAAAGCAGATTGAATTAAGATACAAAACATAAAGCAACATATCTTGCCAAACAAAAATCACTTGCTTTTTCGCCGAGTTATGATCGTTTCAAGCCAAAAGGGTAGTCAGTTACTACCGGTTCCTCTTGAAGATTGGTTATAACGGAAATTTCTAACAACTTTATGCTTAAACTCTTTTCAAACGTATATTTATGCGCTTTGTGTATTGTTTAACAATTATAAGGTGCCAAAAGTGCGGATAGTTAAGAAACATTTAAAAAATCCATAAAACAAAACATACCCTATAAAGAACTTGAATTCAATGAGTGCCTGCCCGAAATTTCGACTGCATTATCAGTTGTTTCCTTGTTTTTATTGGCACTTGGCCAACAACAGCGGTTTTGCACTCGTTTTGTGGCTAAGGCCAACACACTCGCATACGCACTCACACACACACACCTCTTTGTCCCCCTTTGGGCACTGTTGAGATAAGGATAAGCGTGAGTGCGCACTTGAGAGCAGAGAGAATCCACATAACGCGCTGCCAAGTGCAATATTAACAAATTTGAATGTGCAAATCTTTTTCGAAACGAAATCGAACCCAAAAAAACATTGCAAAATAAACATACCTGAAGGCGGCACTTCCACTCCCCAAAGCGAAGAGAAGCGAGGCTACAGATCGGCTAACGGAGGAAGCGAGCGGGCTACAGATCGGTTGGTGAGAGAAGCGAGGGATACAGATCGGTTGATGGGGAAGAAAGAGGGCTGCAGATCGATTGATCGGCGAAGAGAGAAGCCTACAGATCGCTTGATCGGAGAAGCGAGGGATACAGATTTGTTGATCAGGGAAGAAAGGCTGCTGCAGATCGGTGAAGAGAGAAGGCTACAGATCGGTTGATCGGAGAGGAGAGAAGCCTACAGATCGCTTGATCGGAGAAGCGAGGGATACAGATTTGTTGATCAGGGAAGAAAGGCTGCTGCAGATCGGTGAAGAGAGAAGGCTACAGATCGGTTGATCGGAGAGGAGAGAAGCCTACAGATCGCTTGATCGGAGAAGAGCGAGGGCTACAGTTCGATTGATCGGGCAACATGAGCATTTCAATCAAATGCGATATATATATGCAGGCACTTGGGAATCAACATATCATATCATATACCCAAGAGCAAAGGCAACAGCTCGAAAATTGTAAATAAATTCAGCTGCGTTTTTTCAGCTTCTTTTTAGCTTTTGTTTTATCGTTTTTCGTTTGGTTTCGGATTGTTTTGTGTGTTGTGTTGTGTGTTTGTTTTGCAATTGAAAGTCAATTGAGCGGAGTTCGAACGGGTATTACGAGAGGGAGAGGAGTGGGGAGGGTAGCCGGGTATGGGTAGAGGCTGCTGCATTGAACTTCTTGCTTCCATTAAGCGACTTCGGGCTTGGGTCGCCTTCACTCGCGCCATGTAAATGCAAATTCACGCAGAGCTGGCGGGCAAAAAGCCTTTTGAACTGTAGGAGAAAGGTGCTGCGCCAAGGAGGGGCAGCGGGAGAGGGGGCGAGAAAGAGAAAGGGAGCCTGAGCAGCTGCCTGCTGCTATTGCTGTCATGCGTTTTAGCAATTTACAAATTTACAAGTTCTACATACGCAGCGCATGTTTAATATCTAATTATGAAACAGCAGCCTGGCCAGCTGCTGCCCCCCCCCCCACCTCTTCCTTACCCTGCTTACACTACTTGCCGTGCTTCTCCAGTTCCAGCTGCGTCTCCTGCTGCTGCTCCCCGTGCTTCCCTCTGTGATTGCGATTGCTGTTTCTAGTGCCGCACGGCAACAACATTTGTATGCAAATTGCCTGGACGAGTGCGCGACGAGTGCAACATGTTGCTGTTGTTGCTGCTGTTGCTGCTGTTGTTGCTGCTGTTGCTGCTGTTGTTGCTGCTTCACAACTCGCCTGCAAATAAAGAACGCATTGAGTTTTTATTAGTTTTTGATGATGCCCATAAAACGACGGAGCGACGCGATGATAAAAATCTGTTTGCTTAAGTAAAGTGAGTTCGCGTTTGCAGAAGAAGGGGGGCAGATCCGGCCGGAGACCGAGACCAGGCACATTCACATTCACGTTCCCCACACTCAGTGCCCAAGTCGGTCTTCAATTGCGCAGGCGACAGAGAGGCAGGGGCAGAGCGGGGTCTCTGCTGCTCTTTGATTGTAAAATGCAACTAACTGTTGCTAAATGTAATAAAACGAGGCAAGTGTTGAGTTCTTTTTGAGTGCTCGACTTTTACAGCCAATGCCTGTCGCTGTCTGTCTATCAGCAACATGTGTGTATGTCTGTCTGTCTGTCTGCCGGTCTGTCTGTCGCTGTCTGCCTGTCTGCGTGGGCCGTTGCAAGAATTATGCGACTACTCTAACTGCGATTTAAGAGCGTGTTGAATCGTCGGTAAATCTTGTGATTTACTTCTGCATAATTGCAGGCTAATTAAAATCGCCATCCGGTTGCCAGCTAATCAAGGCAGACACTCTCTATCCCCCCCCCGCCAACTCCACTAAAATCACTTGGTAGTGCAGCAGGACCCTGTTTTTTGTAATGATGATGAGCCTCCTGCTGCGTGTCACACATCATAATAATTACGGCTAGACGTGCTCGAAAAAGGTGTGCAGCAGAGTGGGAAAGACAGAATAATAGACAAGGACAGCGAATGCCTTTAAACAATTACGTTAATAGAGGCAGCACTAACGGCAAGAACGGCATTATTAAATGGACTTTTAGTTGAATTAACAAAACCCACATGTGCGATAGAGTAGATAGCGCGGTAGATTATAGATAGAGAGAGAGAGAGAGGGCGAGAGAGAGTGAGGGAGAGGCAGAGGTAGAGTGTGAGTGAGAGCAGTGGAGGCAGCGAGGTAGCGGGTAGAGTGAGACTAGCCCAGGGTCTGGAATGAAACTAGCGTAATCGCAGGCAAACGACGACGACCCCGGCGCAGACGTGCCCCTTTGCATAGCGCGTATTTCTATCTGTGTATGCGCTATCTCTACCTCACTCTCTACTCTCTCTTCCCGCTACCCTCTACCTCTGCCTCTCTCTCTCTCTCTCTCTCTCTTGCTCTGTTTGCTCGTTTCGCTCGTTTAATGACACAACATTTCATTAAAAATAATTTCACTAAACATATGACGAATTACGTTCAATTGGCATTTCTAATGATAAACTCGCACACACACACACACACACACACACACACAGTACACACAGACACCCAGTTAATACACGCTCACACGTCCAGTTCACTCACACACACACACACTGCATAGAATTGAAAAAAAAAGCACATAATAATGTCACTAATCGCCAAATATGTATTTAGCTCTGTTGTCGCGCTTGTTACACACATGTTTCTCTGGCGTTGCCTTTGCCTTTGCCTTTGTTGTTGTAGTTTTTGTTAGTTTCGGCCTTTGTTTTTTTTTTCTGTGAGCTGGGGGTTTGGTCGAGTTCTTATCAGTTTGTATCGCTGTTAAAACGTTTTTAATTTCCTATCGTCCGGCTACGATCATTTAATTATAGTGCTTGAAAATGTGTTTAGTTAGCTGCCGGGAAAAGCAAAGGCTTAGGCGGCAGGGGGTGCGAGTAGAGCAGATAGAGAGAGATAGAGAGAGAGAGAGAGAGAGAGAGAGAGAGAGAGACAGAGATAGGGCGTGGGAAGAGGAAAGCGAAAGAGAGCAGGCAGTTAATGTAGGATTCTTTTACTCTCTTTGTCTCTCTCTCTCTAACAGACTACGCCACTGCACTTTGGTGATATTGTTGAGGGGGCTATGATTTGGCAGGGAGCGGGCATGCATAAAACAGGCAGTGGGTCTACCTATTGCCATTACTTGCCCCTTGCAGACTAAGCCACTGCACGCCTGTGCTGTTGTTCAGGGGGATTACGATTTGGAATAGAGAGAGAAACATATAGAAAGAGAGAGATAGCCATGGGAACTCATAGAGCAGGTTGAGCAGATTTAGAGGCGTCTCTGCCCCCCTTTTTCTACTCTTCCCGCGCTCAGACTACGCCACTGCACTGCTGCTGTTGCTGCTAGACTTATTTCAATATGTTTTCCTCTCTGTCTCCGCCCGCTCCCTCCCGCTGTCAGCAATATGTGATCCAAAATTGATTTCCACTGTAGATTCCAATCTGAATGTGTGTTTGGGCTCATGTTTTCCCACTGATCGAATTGGGCCAAGCCGCGAGCGTTGCCAACCAGTTAGGCAAAGTTAACTTGCAGCATGTTGCAGCTGCGACAGATCGCTCGGATCGCATGGAAATATCGAAACGTATCCATTAGGAGTCGGAGTTTATTAAATGGGAATGAGAGAGAGAAATAGGGGGGACTGCAGCCGAAAAGCTGCGCTCGCCTGGGGGCACACAGACCTTATAGATACTGAAATTATACTATTTGCTGTCAATCAATGTCAGTGCAAATGCCGAGCCATAAACAATATCGGATTTCTGGCCGCAGAATACTAATTAAATTACGCAAAAAAGGCAAAGGCAACGGCAGCGGCAGCGGCAACGAGGCAGCTAAAAGTGAAGTGGAAAGCAAATTGTGAGATTTGCAATGTGCAGATAAGCGCGCAGAAAGGAAACGCGGCGCGGCGAATGTATCTGCCAGATACAGCTACGGGCGGCAGCGACAGTTGTTGCCGCGTGTTGTTGCTGCTCGTAATGCGCATGCTGCTAATAATAACAATAATAATAATGATGTTGCTGCTGCCGCTGTTGCTGCTGCTCCTGTTGTTGCTGCTGCAGTTAACAGCAGCAGTTGCTAATTTTAAATGGCAACAGCGACGTCTTCGGCGGCCTGAAGTTGCTGCAGTTGTTGCTGCTGTTGTTGCTTGTAATATATTTTAATTTATGCTTGGTTGGCAATACTTTTGGCCAGCAGCAACAGCAGCAACAGCAGCAGCAGCAACAGCAGCAACAGCAGCAGCAACGCTACATTTCAGACACGCTGTAAAATTGCGCGTAAATAAACATTAATTTTAATTTAATGAATTAAACACACACGAAACAGCACACATGCACACTCAGGCACACACACATGCACACACACACTCATACACACACTCACACTCACTCGCTCGCACACTGCACTTGCTGACCAGCGTGGACTTGTTGGTATAAAGACATCAGCAGCAGGCCCCCTCAGCCCCCGACTTACTCTCCTTCTCCTCCTCGCACCCCACCCCCCACTCCCCTCCTGCCAACAGCCAAGTGCTGAGTCACTACGAGTGAGTGCTGCCTGCGCTCGTCGCCTTGGCACAATAAATATGTATGCAGTCGCTGCTGTTGCTCCTCTTTTTGCTGCTTTTTTAGTCGATTATGCGCATAATGCAAGTGTTTGCCATACATTGTTCAGGAATATATATATATATGCAACTCACTACATATATGCATGCGCGTGCATGTGTGCGTGTGTGTTTTTTCGTGTGTGGGTCTCGTCATTCATAGAAACTCATTGAGCAGCGCGTGCGACTAGAAAGTGATATGCTAATTTGCTCTATAGAGAGTGTGCGCAATTGGGGCAGGAATGAAATCGGAATCGGAATCAGACTAGAAAACTGCAGTGAGTTGGCGGATTTTCTATAAAGGAACCGAATACTAGAGAACTATGCCATTTACTCTATCAAAAAGCGATGAATGTGCGGAAACTACAATATATTTGCCTGATATATGACAAATTATATTAAATTTCTCTGGCAAGTTGCTTGTTTTGTATATTAAAATTCCAAAAATCCAGAGAACCTTTAAGAAATATTATTTAATAGATTATTAAATATATTTCAGCTTATATAATACCAAAATTCTGAAGAAAATACAATAAAATATATTCGAAATATCATGAAACTTTCCAAAAACTAAAGAACCATAGATATATTTCTTAGAAAATTCACAGATTTTGCTTAGGCAATCGAAACATTAAGCTAAATCGAGGCAACTCTGCTCTATTGTTCTAGAAAATGCTGTATAATTCCTTCAAATACCGTTAAGTACAGTGATTGCTCACTTTACTGTAATGTAATCTGCGCACTAGATTACTGTACTTAACCGACAACTCAATAATGATATTATCCTCGAAAACAAACAGAGAGAGAGAGAGAGAGAACGAGCGAGCGGGGGCCAAGTACAGTCATCGAGCTGCAACAGGCTGCTTATTAGCCACGATATGCACTGCAGCAACAACAACTGCAATAACAATAACAATGAACGGTTAGTCACTTATTCAGTTAGTCAGTGTGCTTATAGCATAATTAAATATGCAACCAAAAACTATGTACAATTCAATTAGCCCGAGCTGCAGTTGCAGTTGGCAGTTGGCAGTGGCTTTGCTACTGCTGTTGCTGTTGCTGTTGCTGCTGTTGTTAGTCGGGGGCTTTATCTTTATCAGCCATGCATCGCCAGGTTGGCAGGTTGGCCCGCTTGCTTGCAGCTATTTCCTGTCAGATTTTGCATAAATAATTTTTGATAATCAGAGCTGTTGCTGCCGGCGACGGGGCACATAAATTTAATTAGCAGCATATGCTGCATTTAATTAGCAGTAAGCTCATGACTCCGAGTGCGTCTAACTGTTGCAACACACACACGACTACTGTTACTCCCCTGTCAGTTGCAGTTGCAGTTGCTGCCGTTGCTGCTGCTGTTGCTGCCGTTGCAAGTTTAATTGAAATTCACACGATGCGAATGTTGCCGCTCATTGGGTAGGCCAACTGCGTGCTCCGCTGCCGCTGCCGCTGCTGCTGCTGCTTGTTTGTATTTTTCATTATTTTGTTGATGCATTATTATTATAATTCCTTTCTATTTTTTTCGCATTGCATAAGCCGCAGCCAACTGCAGCAGCAGCAGCAGCAACAACAGCAACAGCAGCCTGTTGCCATTTCTAATGGCATGCGTGCGAAAGAGACAGCGCGAGTCTGCTTGGCTCACTGCCTCCGCATATGTGGCATGCATAATTAGCAGGCCCAGTGCGGCCTGAGCTGCGTTGAGTCTCACTCGAGTGGCGAGATATAAAGAATTTTCATTTTCATTTTTATTCATATTACCAACAATAAATTTGTAATCAAAATGTGTGTGCGAGTGTGCGTGTGTGTGTGCCCCACTTGCAAGCTGCCGTTGCTGCTTTTGTTTCTCTCTGTCTCTCTCTCTCTCTCTCTTTCTTTCTTTTTTGGTTTTAATGAGCCATTAAGCTTTAGATTTCTGTGTTTAGATACGCCCCGAAGTTTGTCTATCGCGAGAAGGAAATGCCTGTGATATTCAATGCGTTTCCACGAAACGAATTAAGTTATTAGATACGCCTCAGTTGGAAAACTCAGTGCCGGCCCATAGAATCAATTTGTGAGATTATGCATATGCATGCGTAGTATTATGTTCCCGCGAATGATAGATGATCTTGCCAAGAAGCCGAAACCGAAGAGCATAGAGACAAGACAAAACCCCGAAGAGGTTGCCGGAATCGAGCGACTGCAGTTCGAGTTCGATTCAAGTGCTTGAAGGCAGGTGAAACAGTGGGCTCAGCCTAGCTTGCTTCTTCCATAGGTCTGTCTGTCTGTCTGTCTGTCTGTCTGCCTGACTGTCTGTCTGTTACTCTAGCTGCCTGTATGTCTGTCTGTCTCTGCACCACGCTTTTTAGTCTATATTTTTGACTGTCTATACTTATGTTTATCTGTTTGTCCGTCTGCCCGTCTGTTCGTCTGTCTGTACGTCTGCCCGACTGTCTGTATGTTCGTCTGTCTGTACGCTCCTCTGCCCGTACGTAGCTTTCCATCTACTTTTGTCGCTCTGTCTGTTCGTCTGTCTGTCTGTCTATCCGTCGCGCTGTGCGTCTGTCTGTCCATAAGTTTATCTGTCCGTACGTTTGTCTGTCTGTAAGTTTGTCTCTCTGTACGCTTGTCTGTCTGTCTGTTTGTCTGTCATAAGGCGGCTTTGCAATGTCAACAACAAATGACTGTCATTTCGTTGGGCAAAGCGGCCCTGCAACAGACAGTTGAAAACTTCATTAAAATTTTGCCCACAATTAGTGTGGCCAGAGGGATGGACAAACAGACAGACAGACAAACAGACAGACCGAAAGAGACACAGAAAGACAGTGAGTGAGTAACAGTAACAATAACAGTAACAACATTAGAAGCAACATAGACAACTCTGGCTTGATTTCGAACTGTCAAAGTTTGTTTATTTGCTTTTGCCAACTTTGTACGAGCGCCCATCTCGCTCTACCACTCTCTCTCGCTCTCCCTCTCTGCTCTGGCTATTCACATGTTGATTTAGGCTAATTTTAGCTATAGTAGAAAGGGGTAAGCCTCGCTGAGAGAACGTGGCCTGCGCTCGCATTGCATGTGAAAATTTGTTCAAACAATGATAGAAATATTAATAAAAAAAATAATCAACAGCACAAATACATAGTACGACAACGATTCATATTACAAAAGCAGTTAGGCAAACAAACAAATAAACAAACAGGCAGATAGCGAGAGTGGGACAGAGCGAGGTGAGTAGAGCGAGATAGGTGCATAGATTGAACGAGGCAGGCAGACGGCCTGACGACAACTGACACTGAATTGCGGAGCGGTGTAGCAAAGTCATGCGAACTAACTGACAGGCGGACGGACACACCGAGAGACAGACGGACCGAGAGACAGACGGACCGAGAGACAGACGGGCCGAGAGACAGACGGACCGAGAGAGACAGAACGAGCCGTAGGGCCAGGCTAGAGCCAGACAAACAAATAATAATAAAATAATAATTGTTTGTCAACATTCGTTTAGCATGTGCGTTGCATATAGACAAACACAGTGACATGTGAATGCAGCACACACATATGTACACACAGAGACACACACACAGATACAGCTAGCTATCTGTCTAGCATGTGTATTGTAGATAGAAGCGACTTTTACTCGCACTCAAGTACTGCAAAAGGGGTGTTCCTGCGCTTTTTGGCATAAAATGTATGGCTGCCATACAGCAGGATAGATAGATAGATGGCTGGATGGATAGCTGGATGAATGGACATGTGCATGTGCAGCGAGACGGGCTGCCGTTTAAACCGTTTTGCGGTTTTGCCACAGACTGAGGTGAATGTGCCACAAAGAAGGAACAAACGAACTATTTCAACTGGCATTCAGCACGTCATTTGCTTATTCAATTTCATGACACGATGTCGCCACACACTCACACACTCGCACACACACACTTGCCCCGGTCTTGCGTGCGTCACACACAAATATTTCTCAGCCCAACAACACTGCGATAATTGATGATAAATGTTGTATAATTTGAAGGAAAACGAAAAACCCACCAGCTGAAGAAACCCAAGAAAAGGCAGCAGCGGTCGGGCGGGGGGTAGGGTCGGAGTGGGTTGGTGGAAAGTGGCACCCGCAATTATCGCTAGAAAGCATTTCCCAATAATTACGTCACATTTCCAGTCATGATAATAGAAGAGCAGAGCGTCTATACTGCAGTTAAAACAAAAAAGAAAAGGAAAAAATAGGAATTTAGTGGGGCGTGTCTGCGTAATTATGTAGCCAATATGAGTGCCATATTCGAGTGCAGTGTGAATACACTGTGAGTGTGAGTGTGAGTGCCTGCCAGCGGGGGGTGGCTAGTTAATTAGGCGGCAGTTGGGTTTATATATTATGTTAAATATGCTTGCATATCTACTGTGACATTTATCAAATTAGATGCCGGTGAGAAATTACGTATACGTCATGTTGCATCAAGAAAATTGCTTGAATTTCTCGAGTGGGGCACACACGCACACACATTGAACCGGTGTCGATGAGTAATTGCCTCATAAAAATCATGTGGAAATTAATTTTCACTGTTTTCGCTGCACACGCTGTGCCCATCGTCACCCGCTCGGTTCGCTCGAGTAGCAGCAGCGCCGCGCTAGCTATAAATAGCTAAAAAGGCAGCAACAAACGAGAAACAAAATATTGAAATATGAATGCAGTTGCCCCTGCTCCTGCACCCTACACCCGCCTGCCTGCCTGCCTCCCCTCTTGTGGCACTTGTCGTTGTTCCACCTGCCAAAAATTCAAAAATACACGCACACGCACACGTCGTCGCTTGACACTTTTGCCATGCACACCAGTCGCCTCCTCCTGCTGCTGCTGCTGCTGCTCCTCCTTCTCCTCCTCCCACTGCTCAATCCGCAGATCCCGCGCCCAGATCCCGCTTCGTGTCGCTGCATTCGTGTGTTGCTTCACTTGGCATCTATTTTGGGATGCGATGCGCCTTCAAATCGCCGCGTGTTACGTATTAAAATTAGTATGCAATATTTTTGTTTCAGCAGAGAGAGAGAAAAAGAGAGAGAGGGGGGGAGGGAGAGGAAGAGGGAGATGCAGAGCGAGAGAAATCCATGTTGCGTTTTTGTGTTTTCTTCTTTTTTTCACATTTCACTCTTATGTTTATTTCTGAAGCGTTGAAAATAAACCGTAAATAATCGCCTTGGACGGGGTAGGGCGGCTTTACAATCAATTCACTTGCACACACACACACACGCGCGTACTATAAATATATATATGCTCTTGTATATGTATGCCGATCTGTGGTTATATTTATAACGAGTTGCCTGCCTGCACTCGTCGCAACAAATTTCAAAATTATTGATAATAAAAATCCACCTTCCTCGCCGGCCTCTGCCTGCCTGCTGCCTGCTGCCTGCTCGCATTATGCATCATAAAATCTTGATATTTAATATAGTATGTTATGAGTATACTGCGTGTGTGTGTGTGTGTGTGTGGGGCGTTTGTGGGATTTTAAATATTTAAAAATGAATTATATAAATATGCATAAGTTTCATTTTAAGTGGGCACAGCTGACATTTAGCTGCCTGTTGTCGTCGTCGTTCTGTTTCTGTTTCTGAATTCAACATATGCGTATTTCTTGTTTAATCTTTATTATTATTTTTATACATATACTTATTTCTACACTAGTGTGATGCATACGGAAACTTCGCTGCGATTCGAACTCACAGCATGAGGTCGATCGTCGCCATAAAGCCCGTTAGAGATCGAGCGAGACCGCACACGCAGTGGGCCAAAGACGGCTTTTATATTCATGTAATTAGGCTGTCATTAGGCTACTCGAGTGTTTCAGCAGTTAAGAGACTTAATGGCCGATTGTGCATTAGAGCTTTAAGCTTTATGCAGATGGGCTATAAAAAATCGGTATAGAATGTGTGGCATCAGCACTTTAGTTCTGCTCGTAAAACGGGCTTTTTCCTAATCGCAACGAATTCGAGATACAATACGGAAAATTCACTGGAAATTCCTCGTTTTTTTTTTTATTTGCTTCCCACACGAGTTTTATTAATTTAAAACATGAACACGCATTTCGTAGTACTTATAGCATGTTATTTGTCTCGCTTGCTGCCAGTTGGCTTCCTTTTTGCTATCTTTTTTCGCCGTATTCTTTATTATCTGAGTGTGAGTGAATTTTTTGCAGTATTTTTTTTTGATGACAAATTGTCACGAGTGCATTGATGCAAAAAACTTAAATGAAGCGACATGCTGTTGAAATGTCTGCAACGCCCTAATTCAAAAATGCTCTCTCTCTCGCTCTGTCTCTGTCTCGCTCGCCTGTCCAGCCAGCGAGAGCTCTTGCCCTGCTGCTGCTTTTGGATTGCATGTATCTGGAAGATACAAAACGAAGTACATTGCGTGCACTAGCAGATACTTGAGCGCCAACGTTCATTGTCAATTTTCGAGCTCGTCTTTTGCAGTCTGCACTGTTGTTGTTGTTCTGCGCAGTTCGTGTTCGGTTTGGCCCATCAAAATGAACAACAATGCGAATGTGAAGACTTGAAAACTAATATGCCCTGCCAGCAGACAGCAGACAGCAGGCAGCGGGCGGTGACTAAGCCCGCACAATTCCAGCCCCAACAATGCTTCGCTTATCTGGCTACCTCTTTAAATTTGTTGTTGCTGCGGCTGCTCTCGGATTACCTCCCGAAATGAAAAACAAAAACAAAAAAAAGAAACTGAGGAACAACATGTGAGCGCGCTGCTGCTGTTGCAATTGAAAACTGAGCTTGACATTTATTATACCCTTCCTGAGTTGAAAATACTCTGGTATAGACTGATGAAGACTTGACAGGGTTTACAAAGCATATATACAGTCTTAGAATAACTAACAGAGCCCATTTAGCCATATCTGTCTGTTTGAACACGCAGATCTCAGCTATTTTAAAAGTTGCGGATATGAAATTTAACACGAAGGTTTCTGCATATCATACGCAGATAGGGAATATTTTAAATACTGTGTGCCACGCCCAACGAGCATAGTTATATGCACTTTCTAGGCAAATTATTAAAGTATTGAGTGTCTTCTTTGTATAACATTTGCATGTATATTCCAAATTTAAAATCAATTGGATCATAAACTCAAGAGTTATTCAATTAAACGTTTTTCCGTGCTCCAGAGAGCATTAAAAGTCAACAGAATTTGCTGTTGGGAACTACAAGGCTTTTCAACACTGTGCGAAGGGTATATCACGCGCAGGCACGCTTGATTGTAGCTTTTACTGCTTGTTTTTGCCTGTAGTTGTTGTTGTTGTTACTGGCGTTTTGCTGGTTTATGGATTGCCCGAAAAATTGAACTTCGACTGGTCCGACGTCTCTGGTTCGAGCAGGCTTTAGCTGGTTACCGTTAGAACACGTACGTATAGTCCAAGTACGTCTCTCTCTCTCTCTCGCTCTCTGTCTGTCTGTCTGCCTGTCAGTCCGTCTGAGTCTGTGGCATTTTTAGGTCTTCCTGGAAGCGTAAGCAATATGTCGCTGCGGGTGCGGAATCGGTACGTTCTAAATTTCAGATCAGAGTGACTGAGAGAGAGAGAGAGATAGTGAGGGGCAGGGAGAGAATTGCCAATTAAACGAGCCCGAACACAACAACAGAACGAAACGAGACAAAACACAAGAGAGAAAAGAGCAAAACTGAAAACCGAAAACTGAAAAAAGCGAAATGAAAACAAACGAAGCGAGTGCATGGCAGCAATAATTCAATTAGCACTGTTTCGTTTCATAAAAGTATTAGTTGATTTTTTTTAATTAATGTGCAGTTATCATGCAATCCGATTAAGAGACGACTGCACTCACTCCGCACTCACTCCGCGAACTCCGCGTCTCACTTGCTTGTACTCGTAATTGCAACGTGTTTGTTATTTGTAGTCCACACAGTCAAGCTGCCGTTGCTGTTGTTGTTATCTGCCAAGAATGCTAATTATAAGATTAATGCAGGGAATGGCGAACTATAGTTCGCCGCGGAGAAGAGTCGACTCGAGCCTCAGGCAAGTCTCAAGTCTCGATATCGCGCGGCTCGCCTGATAGCGCGCACGCACGGCGCAAAGAGGCGGCAAGCTGTTGACAAGAGTGTCGAGTTCGACTTGGCTGGCTGGCCTGACACGACACTCACATATTGGAATGAGCAACTGCAGCTGGCCGAGACAGTCGCAGATACAGATACAGCTACAGATGCAGCTATAGATACAGCTAGAGATGAATGTCGATCGTTTTTCCGCTATCATGCAATATTAATTTCGATTTTGAAGTGGAATTCGCACTCGCAAACTGCGTGTACCCTGTGGCTGTTGACCAACGGGGTGTTTTGGGCTTGTAAAAAGTTTTTAAAGGGTAGAAGATACACAATCATAAAGGCAAGATACGTCTAGCATGGTCATACAGCTAAAGCAGAGTTTTTTCTGTATAGGGTATCTAACAGTCGAGTATTATACACTGACAAGCTGCTTATACCCTGTAACTGTTAGTTGAAGGGTGTTTTTGACTTGTGTAAAGTACTGCAAGCGTAGAAGATACACAATCTTAACTGAAAGATACTTTCAGAATAACACCAAAAAAGAAGTGAATTTGTATCTCCAAGGGGTATCTGGCAGTCTCAGATTGTTGTCTTCGCGCTTGGTTATGCATGAAAATTGCAGAAGGCAAATACAGTCATTCGCTCATAGCGTTAGATAATACTTTCGGCTTGGTAATACGTAGACACTATAAATAGTTGTACAAACCGGGCTAGATTTATAGGTAATTCAAACGTAGACACTGTAATAAAACCAATAGTATTTAATATGTGGAAACTTGCCTCAATTTAGGTTTAATCTAAAACTCTCTAGCTCTCTCTGTCGCCCCTCTCTCTTTCTCTCAATCCCTTTATTTGTTTATATTAATATTTTCGTGTATAATTTTTGCTTTCTTTGTTTGCAGCTCGGGTTATTTTTCCCAGCATACGCAATTCAAGTTGAAATATTTTTGTGCACTTTTTGCTGCTGTGGCTGCAACAACAACAACAGCAGCAGCAACAAGGAGGCCTCAGCACACACATCAGCAACATCGTCAGCCGCCAAAAAGCCACAGCAACCGCATCAGCAGCAGCAGCAGCAACAACTTGTAGTACGTCACCCATTGCAGCATGTGAGTGAATGTGTGTATGTGTGTGTGTGTGCTATACCCCCCTCCTCTCTCTGCCAGCCAGCCTTCCGCCACGCCTCCTTACTATAGCATCATCATACGCGGCATACAAGCAGCGAGATACTTTTCAGTTTTTTCAGAGTTCTCTCTCTTCTCAGCGTTTCTCATCTCTGCTCCGCTCGTATCTGTCGTGTGCATCTCTTGAACTATCAATTTAAATGTCAGTTTAAATTGTAGAATTTTTCATTTCGTGGACTTCGTGCATGAAAACTATAAAATGGTTTTATTGTTTTACGTTTTTGGTTCTTTTTGGTCTTTGTTTTGGTTTCATTTCAAGAACTTTGCTTAGAGAGCGTGTGAGAGGCAGGGCAGGCCAGGAAGGCCATCATCATATATGAACGTGTGTGTGAGTGTGTGTGTGTGTGCCATATAGAGATGTTCGCTGATATGCGACGTGTGGAGGGACTTTGGGGCACTTTAGGCCATGGCCGTAGCCCTGGCTCTACATATGCCTGACTTCGACTTCCAAGTCAACTTCGACTCCGACTCCGAGACCGACTCTGACTTGTTTTAGATTTCTGTACGGTTCTGGGCTCATGTTGTGTTTAGCGTAGTATGTTGGGGACTGGGGCTGGCTTTCAGCATTTGACAGCAGCTGTCAAAAAAACTTGAAAGAGTTTCGCCGAGACGTCGAAAAGACTTTGCCGAGAGTCTTGGCCCAAAAGCGCCCCGAGAGTCAAGTAAAAGTTGGCGATGTGTTTGTTCTCTTTGTTATTGCCACTTGGGGCGTTCGGGCCCCTTCTCACATACATATATCTATATGTAGTTGTGTTTTTCTTTTTTTCTTTTTAGTTTTGCTTACCTTTCCAGATGGGAGTAGTAAGGCGTTGCCGCCAGGTGGAGTCAGCTGAAAGCAAGACGAATAATTTTATTGTTAGAAATTTATTACAGAACATAAGTATTACAGCAAGAAAACCCCCAAAAAACGATCTCAAGATCTCAGAGATGTCTGTGCATCATTGTGTACATCTATCTATCACGCTTTGAGGTTATCTTTCACAAAAAAAAACGAAAGAAAACACAAGACAAACACACCACAAAAATCCAAAAAAAAAAAACAAACTATGAAATGTTAGACAAATCGATTTCATTTGCCAACAAGACGTGGGCTATTAATTTGTCCGTTGTGTTAGAGTTTCGGAACCACTTTAACAGACTCTGTCCCCCGTCAGAGTGGTGACCCCACCACCCTTCCCCTCGGGCAACAGCAACAGAAAGTGAAGTCTCAATACACGAGGCCAGTGCCGGCTTGAGAACCGTCAACGAAATGTGAAGTTTTTCTTGGCTTTCGGCTCGCATATGTTAGGAATATTTCTACATATGTCTATTGAAAATTTATTTAGCAAATTGACAGTTTTTCGTTGTCTCCTCTTATGGAAAAATACTTGTAAACTATTTCCAATGTAATTCGTGGCTCAGTAGCAAATTTGAAGTTTTTCGTGCATAGGGTATCTGCCAGTCGAGTATTTTGCGCTCACATGCTGCATATACCCTACAAGTGATGATTAACGACAGTTTTCAGCTTGTGCAAAGTATTTAAAAGGTAGAAGATATACAATCTGAACTACAAGATACTTTTAGAATGTTCTAAAATTGTTCTTTGGGCCTGCTCTCATATGTTAGGTATATCTGAGCAATGTAATGTAGTTAGACCTAGTAACTATAAGGAATTTATTTAGTATTTTTAAAGTATTTTTTTATTGTTTTTTTCAGAGTTTATCAATATTTTTCCGCATGGCAAAATAATTATAAACGATTTATGGCGTGATTTGTGGTTCGAATCCGGTTTTTTTTTTCTTTTATGCAGCCACTTGTCTGGCTTTTTAAATGCATTTTGTTGTTGTTTTTTTATTATATTTTTGTTGGTGTTTTCCTTATAATTTCTACATATCTTTTGTGCGGCAATTAAACGTCTGACACTAATTGCTGCCACCGTGTGCAGATAATCGAGAAACGGCAACCTTTTTGGCGACCGTCAACAAGTTATCGAATTTGGCATTGATTGGAATTAGTTTTGACTGGCGAAAACACACACACACTCACACACGCGAAAACACAATGAATTTAATTAACTTGTTGTTGTGTGCAATTAAAACGTCATTAAGCTATTATCGGGCTGGCATTATGAGTGGTTTGTTGTCATCATTCTTGTTGTTGGCAAAATGCAATGCGCCCTTGACATAAACCGATATTTTCGCACAAGGGTCGAATTTGCGAGGCGAAAGGGAGGGAGGGAGAAAGGTGCAGTAGGGGAGCGTAAGGTAGGTAGGGAAACGTGCCAAAAGAGTCAACGAGTCAAAAGTTACCCCGAGGATACAACGAGGGAGACACACGCCGCGCCTTTGTCTGCTCGGTCTGTCCGCTCGGTCTGTCGTTGTCTGTCGTCGTCGTTGTTGTTGTTGTTGCCATTTCAAATTGCCAATTATCGATGAATTTGCAAAAATACAAACAGACAGGCAGCGGTGCAGCGGGGTAGCGGGGTGCGGCTCGGCTTAAGCGGCTCGTCGGGCACGGCGAGGAGGTCCTGCCCAGAAATCGTTCGCTTGCCTGGTCCTGCCCCTGTCAATATTCTCCTACTTAGTTCGGTTTCTGGGCAGGGCAGCTCTGCATGTTAGGGTTGCCAGCCCGGACAGAATTATGCAAATCAAATGGCACATATCGATGTCAGTTGCAATAATATTGCTGCAATTCAGCATTTTGCCCGGCGAAGCAATCAATTGCGTAGGGAGCGGAGAGGGAGCAGGAAAGAGAGAGGCGACTGTTCGCCTAACAGACTTTGGGCGTGGCTAAACTTGTGGATAATCCTTCAAAGGACCCGTCTGTTCGTACGTACACAGCAAGCAAATTGATTCCCTATGCGAAACCTTATAAATTTCAAACATTTTCGTGCACATTTGCTGCGTGTTACCAAAGAAATTCCCAGAAATTCTAAAGAATTTATAAAAAACTAAAAAACTATACGATTGCCTCAATCGACCGTTACACTCGCTGGAAACCTCTCAAATTGTTGGAAATTATTAATTGAAATCTGAGAACTGGCCTAGACAGCAGCAGCAGCTGCTCGAAGACCTTCTCGCCTGGCACACCCTTTCTCAAGCCATATACCATATTTACATATGACTGCGCCTGTCAAAAACTTTTAAGAAAACACCCAAAAAAACCGAAAACGAAAACGATTTTGCTTTTAATAGAGAAACCTAAGCAAACAGCGTAGTAGAGAGAGGACGAGAGTACGAAGGAGTTTTGGCTGCGTTTTCCTTTTCCGAATCGATCGCAGAACGAAATGAAAGAAAATGAAAATAAAAGCAGAAATTAATTCAGCAGTAAATACAATTTATCCAGGCATTAACAAGGCTGCTGCTGCTGCTGCTGGCGCGGCTATTTAAAATTCAAATTACAAATCCTTTTTGGTTTTTTTTTTTCATTCTATTTTCAGCTCTTTCATTTCATTTCGGGTCGCTGACTGAACCCCTTCGCGCTAAGCCCTTTGCTCGTTGACTTCATGCGCTCGAGCTGTGAACCCTGTCTCTCCATCTACCCGCTCTCTCCACCCCTCGCTTCGGCTGTCTCTTTGCCTACGTGATGTCATTGTCCTGGCACAGGAATCGCCGCGGACTGGGATGCTGCTACCTCTTGCTTTTGTATCTTGTTGCGTGAGAAAATAGTCAGTTTTATTGATTCGATAATTATCGAGAGTTATGCGCATATCTAATTGCTGTCTCTCACTCTCTCTCTCTGTCTATCTCTCGCTGCGCTGCATTTGCATTAAGTTGAAGTGCAAATACAGGAAATGCCGCAGAACGAGACAAATATTTGCACTGCACCCGAAAACTGATTGACAGCCGGAGAGACACAGAATGAGCGCAATCGGCATCGTTATCGGAATAGAGACTGCAACTGGAATCGAAATTAAGCTGTGGCACATTCAAGTGCTGCCCGTGCCGCACATCTGCTGCTGCTGCTCGCATTGCTGGCCTCATTTACATGCAGCTGACCCTTGTCCTCTCCGGGGTCGGGGCTGCGCTGGGGCTGATTAGCCCGAAATAGAGGCGTAATTAGGCGACTGCTTGGGCGATACAAAAAGGTCGACACAGGCGGCAACGGCGTCGCACAAAGGATCAAATGGTTTTTATGGCTACTTTTGATGGCGCGCTACTATCTAATTTCAGCTTGCCGCCTTTTATATGCCCGTTGCCTCGCTGCCCCCTGCCCTCTGCGCTCTGCCCCGCTGCACTCTCCTTCTCCTCCCCTTTGCCCTCGCTCTTTCTAGTCTATGCCATGACTGACTCTGCTGGGCTATCCCGCTGTGCATTTGCCAGCGCCAGCGAGCTTGGAGTCTTGTTTTGCATGTGTGTTAGGGGGGAAGGTAGAATGGGCTGAGGGGTACGTTGATGAATGCCCTGCGCTGTGGCAAGTACAACGTACTTGCCACCAAAGTCAAATCCAATGCCAGCTAGAGCCACAAACCGAAAAGCCAAAAAACCAAACACCCTAGCTAAAATTCCCGACTAACTCAGATGTTGTTGCTGCTGCTGTTGTTGTTGTTTCTGTTGCATGTGGCATGTTTGCTTGTTGGCTCTTTGGCTGCGGCATTAATCAGTTGCCCGAGCTGGCATGGGGCTGCAACTGGGCCCTGCCTTGTCTGGCTGCCAAACTATGCGAGGCGGAGCTGCTGCTGCCCGACTGCGTCATCTATCTCCCTCGTTGCTGCCTTATTATTCCACTGTAATTAATAAAGATTAAGCGTTGTGACACAGCCAGCTACAGCAGCTACAGCAGCAGACGAGGCAAACTGAGACAAGACTAAGCAGACAGCAAAGTTTTCGCCTGCAGTGTAGGGTTAAATGCCTGCTACATTTTTAGTTGCCCTGTAATTTTGGCTGCTGCTGTGTGGCAGACAGCGGGGGGGAAGGCTGATTATGCACTTGACAGTTTCAATATTTAAAGCGTAACAAGCGGACACGAGGGCAAAGCCGCAAAAAGATTAATGAAACACGGCGAAGACAGTCGAGCTGCCTGCTTGGAATAGTGTCATCGCTTCATAGATATATCGATTATTATTTTGGGAGGGGGCGGGCGAGCATAAAATCGATCACACACCTAATCGTATCATGTGCTATTTGCTTTCTCCCAGCTCAGTCTGACAATCTTTAACCGAAACTCCTAAATCATACAGCAAGATCCAAACTTAATACTTGCTCGTAAAAAGCGCCATCAAATCGTATATGGCCGGCATAAATCGTATGGGGGCGAAGAGTATTGTGCCTAATTCCGTCATATTATAATAAGGCGATTGCATTGCACAGGCTGCATAGCGAACGCGCCCATAACACATGATCGTAAACATAAACTAAGATTAATGCATTCATATATCACTCAATATACGAACGAAATGAACCATTAAGGGGCGAAAACTCTGACAAACTTAACGAGTGATCTAAAAACAAAATTTCGCCTTAATAACTGCGAGAAAAAGGCCAGAAAAAAGCCAGAGAAAAAAAAACAAATTCAAATTGGGTCACAAAGTGCAGCCAATGTGTGTGTGTGTGTGTGTGTTTAACTTGACTCTATGGAAACGATATGAAGGCATCGCCTATGCCTTTGCCTTTGCCTCGCTCCCTCAACGCGTCGTGTTGCTGTACTTATAGTTAATTGCACTGGTAATTAATAATGTTATTTATTAGACACTCTCACACACACGCATAGACAGGGACAGATAGAAAGATAGAGAGAGAGAGACAGAGAGAGCGAGACAGTCGAGTTTGTAGCACCACGATGACCTCACCCAAATGCGCGCGCGACTCGTGCCCATCTTTGAGATACATTGCTGCTGTTGTTGTTGCTACTGTTGTTGTTGCTGCTCTGCTATGTGTGTCATTAAGTAAATTAAGTAAATAAACATATGCCAGCTACAGCCACAGCCACAGCAGCAGCAGCAGCCACTGGGCCAGCACTGAGTCGAAGCTATGACCATAATTAATTGCCAGTCAGCCGGTGGTGCCGTCGACTTACCCCCAGGAAAGCTGTCGCCCTGGCTGCCCCTGTGCCTGTCTCACCCTGCCCCTATCTCCTATCCTTCTGCAGACAGCTGCCCCTGCTCATCTGCAACTGAAGCGCGTTAGTTTTTGCGCCCTTTAAGCAGGCCAAGCCAAGCCAGGCCAAGCCAAGCCCGGCCAAGTCGAGCGCATTTCAACGCCTTCATTTGCATGCGTGTTATGGCTTAATAGGAGCAGAGCAGGCGGGGGCAGCAGCTTATCTGGCCCATAGATTCTTTGATAAGCAGCAACAACAAGCTGAGCATTTACAATTCATTGACGCCCCAACCAAAAAGGGTTCCAGCCAAAATTGCCGTCCGCTCCTCGAGGCCCAAAAAAAAGGTGCTTTTTTTGTGGTTCGTTTTGCATTTTTCATTTATTTTTCTTCTGTTTTTTTTTTGGCTCTTTCTACGTAATTGCTTGTAGAAGAGCGAAGCGGGAAGAGCTTCCCGCTGTTGCTGGGGTAGCCGATTTTTGGGCCACGTTTGCGCACTTAACTCACGCATATTGCGGCACCTCATCGCCAAATTGAGACACAACGCGCGGACAGAAGCCCGTTCGGGCCAGTCGGCAACCCAAAGCGTTCAATTTACTTTTATTGTATTCGCACGATTTATTGGAAATTGTTCGATCGATTGCGCTGTCGGTGTGCTTGATATCGAGCAAGCGAGGAAATACTCTGCGCGATTGCATCAACTGTAGGAAATCTCTGTCGCTGTCTTTACGATCTTTATGAAGTCTAGACAGCTGTGATTTTATTGTTATACTCTTCGATCGTAGAAAATGTTCGCAAAAGGGTATACTAAGCTTGTGAAATTATTTTTAACTGGTAGAAGTAGGTGTGGCAGCTTTCACAAGGTACATAATCTATCAAAGAATAATATGCAGGCTCAATTTAACCAAGTCTGTTTGTATGAACACACAGATCTCTGCTTTTGGAAAAGCTAGAGACATAAGACTTGACATGAAGGTATACCTTTGCCAAAAGCTTCTGGAGTATTTATAAAATATTGGAGGAAATGCCCAGAGCCCCAGTAAATCGGTACTTTGAGATTAACAGGCACAGTATCAGAGTTTCGAATAGAAAATAATGCTGAAACCTCAACACACAGTAAGATCAATACCATATGCAGCTATCTTTCAAATTTAAAATGATTTATACGATATACCCACAGGTTTTTTAAGATTAAGCAAAGGGTATGTCACTGTCGAACGCACTCGATGGTTTCTCTATCCAATCTCTCAATCACAAAATTAATGAAAAGTTCTGGCCCAAAACTGGTCCACCATAAACATGACATTGACATGGCATACTAGGGTATCTGTTTGCTTGGTTTTTATGGCGGCTGCTTTCCAGTTTGCAGCTCGCAAGTATATTGAATTCTGTCAAAGATCTGTGGCGACTAAATCAATAGACTGAGCATCGATATAACTCTGACAGTAATGGAAGAAATTTTGTTGGGGTTTTTTTATTTATTCGAATGACAATCTTTCGGCCTGAAGCCTTTGTCAAGCTCTTCTGTCTGTCTCGAGACGTGCATTCGATACGATAATAATACTTATTTACGATTGTTTATTGTGGCAATTTATTGGCATCTTTATAGTTTGAATCGCTGTAAAAAATTAATGTTTTCTGCATACGATTTAGATTTCGATTGGATTTTCGAGATCGACACAGATTGTCGAACCTGCTTTCGGTTTTGGCTTGGGGGAAAGTATGTGGCAGATTAACACACATCGTTCAGACTGCACTACCGAGCGTAACCTTTAGCTTTAGTATATGGATTTGAATTTGGATTTGACATTTGCTAGTCACTCAGCCAATTATGCAAATCTTCACGTAATCGGGCTACTAAATTAGCCATAAGTACGTGTGTGTGTGTGTGAGTGTTGCCCTGGGCCAAGTGTCGAGTCTGCCATTTAGTCAGGCACGTCAGCACATTTGTCAGCCAAATGTCGTCGCTCGTGCCGTTGCCACATAAAGGTGTAGATCAACGACGAGTGTATCTGTATCTGTAGCTGTATCTGTATCTGTATCTGTATCTGTATCTGTATCTGCAATCCATCCGATCGAGCAACTGCTCAATGCATTCTCAAGCCAAGCTGTTTGTAATCTGAACTATTTAGCTGCGGCATTTGCATATTTATAAGCATTCAGACTCCGCGTTGCCCACTGTCCATAGATCGGACTGCCCCCCCTCCACCCCCTCCCTTCGTATGTTAATTGCATTGCAGCTATGAAATTAATACTTTTTATCGCTTGCTCAATCGCGGCGAACTTGTAGCTCACATGTTAGCTGTAAATTAAGTTGACAACTCGACCCGCTGCCGAGACGACTGGCCAAAACGCCGAGCGATCAGCTGGCCAAGCGTGTAGCTGATCCAGTTAGGCAGATATATAGTATCTACGGCATGAATAATCGTAAAACAATCGATAGTATTGATGGTTTGATAAGTCTGGCGATACATAGATTGTTTTCAAGAAGTTTTCGCCTGCAGCACTTGGGGTAAGCAATAAGCGTGTAAATTAATGAATAAGTTTAGCTAGAAAGCAATATCGATAGTAACGATAGTATCTGTAAGTTGACAGACTCTCAAACGATGTTGGCTCGAATAAGGGCTTCAACTTTGGCCATGACGTTGCCAGCGTGTCTGTCCGTCTGTCAGTCAGTCAGTTGGGTACACTTTACTACGCAAATAGAGGTCTCTCACACACAGCAACTGCCATTAGCCTCCATCGGCCATGGGGCACAACTTGAATGTTTGTCTACGCTTCGCTGGCCACGCTGACTGTGCTGACTGTGCCATGCCATGCTGGCCAAGCCTTTTGACACCGGTTCGACTCCGATTGCGCCGTGTCTTCTCTATTATTTAGCAAATATTTAGAATATTTGAGTAACAGCAACAGCGGCTCCACTTGGCTACCGCGCGCGCTTGGCCAAACAAATCATGTGCGTGGAGAGTGGGAGAGGAGGATGAGCAGAAGGAACGGGTACGGGTTGAGGCACCGCCTGTGCTACGCTAAAGTTTTCTTTATTTATTGTTTAAATATTGAAGAGCGCGCGAGCTTTTGTTTAATTTTGACCAGCGAACTGCGTGTGCGTGTGTGTGTGTGCATAGTGCACGCCTTCGGGCCGTAAAACTTTCTATAAATATGCTTACGAGCCCCGAAAGCCACCTGCTGTTGGCCCCGGCTACCTGGTCTACCCGGTACCGATGGTGCCAGTGCCTGCGCCTGTGCCCGGTACGCTGCATTGGCCTTTAACCTCTGCGGACTGGTCAGGCGCAGGCTTGAAGTGACTACGTAAGTTTTTGGTATCTGCATCTGCATATTGGCTCAGACGACGAGGTTGTTAACAAGCTTGTTAATAAATTACCAACAAAATGGCCATAAAAAGTGCCAGGCATAAATCAATTCCGCCTCCTGCTTCGACTACGCGCCTCCTGCCCTGACCATACCCCTTCACCTACGTCTACCTTCTTCTTCTACTGCCGCTGCCGCTGCCGCTGCTTATGACTTGACGTCGCCGCGTTGGGCTGCAGCGCGAACTCAGCTGGCAACAGCGAACGCTTTGCGACTGGGCCTGCATAAATAAATAAATAATACAAGTGTGGACACAAAACAGACAACAACGGACAGTGGACCGCGGACAGCGGACAACGTGGATGAGAAACTTATAATGTGCCATCATGGAAATTGATCGAGCAAAAAACGAAAATTATGCTACGATAGCTGGCAACCAATATCGAAACTAAATAAATTCAAATTAATCAAAGCGAAGTGATCGCAGAGGGTGTAGGGAGTTGCGGAGCGGGGCCTGAATACTTCATTAAAATGCGCGACATGCATAAATCAATTCAATTAGTTGGCATTATATGGTATAGTGGTCTTTATCTCCATCTCTATATATAGTAAGGTTTTTTGTTTTTTTTTTTTTGCAGAAACGTTTCGTGCCAGGTTCGAAGTTCAAACAGAAGCTGGGAGTGGTTAGAGCAGGAAATTTTTACGAAATTCAGCTTCATTGTTATATCGTATAAATGAGCTTATTATATATACATTTCAAGACAAATAACTAGCGGTATCTTGAGCTTATGTACTGTTAATCGTAACTGCAGCTGCGATTTAATTTTTTACTTTTCGATTGTTGGAAATTTGCAAATATGGTATACTAACTTTAAGAAAATGTTTGTAACTGATAGAAGTTGATGTGGCAGTTTCCACAAACCATATATTCCTGCTCAGCCCAATATGCAGGCTCAATTTAACCAAATCTGTTTGTATGATCACACAGATCTCTGCTATTAGAAAAGCTAGAGACATCAAATTTGGCATGAAGGTGTATATATGCCAGCAGATTCTCAAGTATATTTAAAATTTTGGATGGCATGCACACCGTGTAAAAAATTGCTATTTTTGTACTAAAATTATCATATTAATGAGTTTATTTTGTAATTTTAAGACAATTAACAGTTATTAGTTTATGCTCTGCTATTCGTAGCCGCACACCTTTAGCCAGACATTGAGATTGCGGGGAGTCATATTTATAGATATGCATGTCTGGGAAAATAGCTGACTCGATTTCAATTTCATTATGTGAGGACTCTGTTCGTTGCTGAATTCGAGCAAGCCACAGGGCACTGGGAGCTGGCATCGTTATATTGCTCACTCGACTCAATTTTATGGCCCCTGCTCATTTCGTGTCATAAAAAAACATTTTCAACACATTTTTTTAACGACAAGTGACTATAAAAAGTGCCTGCCAGCAGCAGCAGCAGCAGCGGCAACAGCAACAGATCGGAACAACATGAGGACAGCAACAATAATGAAAACTTACCCAGCATTTGCAGCTTGTTGCCCCAAGGCGTTGGCGGTTCTGTGATGGCGACTGCAATAAAACCAAAGAGAGAAAGAAAGAGAGAGAGCGTGAGTATAAGAAAGGGATAGCCAAAGATAATACAATGTACAAATTATTATAATGATGTGTGTGTTTGTGTGTTTCAGTTTCTGTATGCTATATAAGCAGTTGCACAGCTCGTTCGATCTTATATGTCCAACTCATTTGTATATTAGTTCGTCGTATTAAATTAGCCAAAATTATGTTGGCACACACACACACACACGCAGTCACCAGGCACGTCATGTCAGATCATTAAGAAAATATGGTCAAAAATGTTTCAATTAAAAAACCAAACTAGACGAAGGCATTAAAACTCACACACACACGAAAATGAATGAAAACTGATTGTAGGCGGACAAGTTTGCCATAAATTGTGTAGGCTACTTTACTGTCAAGTCATCAGCGGCAACAACAACAACAACAAGTCGAGGCAACAACAATGGCCAGAACAGCGTGGCAAGTGAATCATTAACAACAAAAGGCAAACGAAACAGGCAAAACTGTGTTTGCATACCCTACGAACATTGAAAATACTCAAAAATGGGGTATACTGAGTTGGCGTTGTTGTGTGTTAAAGGCAGAGGGAGGCGTGGCGGATAACACAGAGTATATATACAGAGTAGGGCAACAGAAATCAGTTCTATTCAGCCCACTGCGTCTGTCTGTCTGTTTGAACACGCAGATCTCTGCTATTATGAAAGCTATAGACCTAGAATTTGGCCTGGAGGTTTGTGTATACTAGAAGTTATCGAAGACTATATCAAATTTTGGATGCCACGCTCATGAAAATTGATAAATTACAATGTACTCATTGATGAATACAATATGTATTTATATACCACATTAAAAACGAATAGAACTATAAATGCCAAAGTTATTCAAGTTAGCATTTTGTTACCCTATGCAAGAGTATTTTATAGCTGGCCTGTGTTAGACCGTAGCTTGCGTTAGATGTTCTCTTTCTTCTCGCTGTGTATCTTTCGGCGTCTTTCTCTGTTCTACGTTTTATTTGCTGCCGCCTCTCATATGCATAGATTTTATACCTCTTGTTCCTTTTGTTGTTTCTATTGCATTTTGGTAGCGCTTAGAAGTCTCTTTCGGCGTCATTTTTTACAGATTTTTTTTAATATTTCTCGTAAACGTATTTTTTTATGACTTTGTCGTTAATTAATTATTGAATAAATTTTTTAGTTTTCAACAATGTTTGACATTTGTTCTCCGCGCTCTGCATTTGCATGCGCCGCCGCAGGTGACGATGTGTGTTCTCGGTTTCAGTTTTGGGGCAAATTTGCCATGCAGTCGGTCGACACGTGCCTCGAACAGTTTATGCAAATCATTTGATGGTCCATAACATTTTGTAGCGCATTTGAATTAAAAAGTGGTTTTTATATCTTTCAGCTAGCGTCATAAAACATCGCCATGTCTGTCATGTCGTATGCGGCTTAGTTTGCGCGCACCTTTTGGGCGTTTGTTTTATTTTTTTCTACTCTTTTTTTATGACATATGCAATAAACTGTTGCGGATTATCTCTGTCTCGGACTGGACTAGTGTTAGACAATTTTATGCATTGATTCGTGTAGTAAAATGTGCAAATTTAATAGATCCCGAAGGCGGCAAGCGGCGAGAAACGCTTGACAGCATTTGCGGCGGCCGAAAACGCGTGCAAAGCGCGCTCAAAACGCTTCGAATGCCAACGCGTGAAATAGGTACAGTGTGCGCTAATAATATGGCATATATAGCGGTAATAAATAGATTATATAGTGTGCTAAATATTCCATATAAGACAGGCGGCTAAAAACGCGTGCAAAACGCTTGGAAACCGCCTCATTGCATTTGCTGCTGCTGTGCTGCTTGCAGTGGCAACTTAAGACATTTTATGGGCTCTACAGCTAAGCTAATATCTTTTATAAATAGAACACTTTGGTTAACTTTTTTGTCTTTCGTTTTTGGCTCTATAAAGTTCTGTAGCTTACTCTTCTGTCTGTTGTTTTTGGATCTATAAAATTCTTTAGAAATTTTCCTACCAATCTCAAAAGCCAAAATTGTTGTGCGTCTCTGTGTTTGCTTTTGTTGTTGTTGCTGTTTTCTTTTTCGATTTTTTGTTGTTTTTTTTTTGTATTTTTTTTGTGCACGTCATGGCCCAATGGCATGTGTCAAGGCACCGCAGACACCCACAATGAAGTCGATGTCGGCACACTAAAATGAAAAAATAAATCTTCAGACTACAACTACAACAAAGGTAGAACAGTTCGGGCAACAACAACAGCAGCAATAACAATAACGAAAAGTTAAAAGCCAAGTTTGTTGAAAAAGGCGTTAGATTCGCGTCGCGTCGCGTCGCGCGCGCGCGCGTTTTTCAGTTGTGCACATCAAAGCGTCAAAAGCCGCTAACAAAATGCCCACACTTGGCAAGACCGTGTGTGTGTGTGTGCAATACAACAAATGCCTAATTGTCTTGGCGGCACTCGTAAAACCTACAAAATTATTACGGCTGCAAAGAAGTAAAAAAAAAGAAAATAAAAGAGAAAAAGAGACGAGGCAAAAAAAAACGCGCCACTTCACATGTTTGAGATCGCTTGAGATCGGACCGCGCGGTGAGACGGGGCCAGCGGGGCGACAATAGTGCCAAAGGGTAAACTAATGACAGTTTAATTTACTCCCATTGCGATGAAGTGTAACGACTCTCAAAACTCAATTAGAGCCGCCAGGTAGAGCCCGGGTGGAGTTGGCCAAATGCGGCTCTAATGCGGCTGCGAGCTGCGGCCAGCAGGTGCAACTTGCCGACTTAAAAATGCATAATTTTTCGGCTTTATGAGGCCTGTCACGGGAGGAGTCGAGGGGGGAGGGTGTGTAGAAGGGATAGACCTGGTAGAGGGCATCGGGCTCTGCGCGCCAACTCAATTAATTCGCCTAGTTTATGTTTATAGGATAAGCAGCGACGCAGCAACGTCGTCTTTTACATAATGAACTTGCACGCATTGCGTATCTCATAGATACAAAACTGCAGCTTCAGCCAAAGGTTATGCGCCCCACGCTCTTCGCTCGCTTGAAAATTTATGTTATTAGGCTCGTAATTCTCTGAAACATTATTGCATTTATAGCAAGTTTCGTAGGCGATGCGCCTAATGAGTTTTTCATTTCTCAGTTCGTCTCCTTGCGCGCATCGACAAATTTATGCAGCGCCATTGTTTATAGAGAGAAAGGGAGGGTGGAAGAGGGAGGGGGAGGTGAAGAGAGAGCCAGGCCCAGGCCAAGCGGTGGGCGGCCTTTTGCCAGTTGCCAGTTAACTGGCTGTGTTTTGAGGCCATTAAATTGCGCGATGTTTTGAGGGTTTTTTGAACATTTTTATAGCAAAACATTTTGAGGCTGCCTGCGCTGTTGCTGTTATTGTTGTTGTGGGTTAATTTGTTGTTGTTGTTGTGGTTGCAACGCCCATGCGACCGCTTAGCTCGCTGTTTCGCGTGGGCGTCAGCATCAGACGCAGCGAATCCTGCGCAGCGCATAAACGACAAAGACATCAGCAGCGACCTCAAGCTAATTGGCAGCACTGGCAGCGAGTGCGGCCCAACTTGATGGTGCTGCCAAACGGCACAAAGGCCGAGACGGACTGGGAAGTAAGTGCCATGATCTCTGACCCGCTGCAGCAGCTGTTCGCGATCGCGCGATCACTTGCGAACACTTGCGTTCGCTATCGCAGTCTCTTTCACTTTGCAACTCTCTCTCTGCCCTCACTCTCTCTCTCCCCCCCCCTCCTCTCTATCACTCCACTGCAGCCATCAAAGTCAGGCCCACAGCAATCGATCAAATAAAAAGGCAACCAAAAATCGATCGTGCTCCAATTTTGTATGCTTTTCAGCGGCTGCTTAGCGAGCTGTTGTTGCAGCGTTAACGCTGCAGGTTGCCTGTGCAGCAGCAGCTTGTGGCAGGCTGGCAGCGAAGACAATGCGACGCGCGCCTCAGTTTGTGGCAAGTAAATTCAATTAGAAACGAGGAGAAAGAACAAAAAAACCTGTCAGACACGCGAAGCTGAGCTGAAAAAAAGGCATTCTAACTAAATAGCAGTCACCTGTTCGCACTCAGTGTGAGAGAGAGAGAGGGATGGAGAGAGAGAGGGAGAAAGAGGAAGAAAGAGGAAGAGAGAGAGAGCGGGGAACTGCTGTACAGCTGTCAATATGTTGGCGCCAAACAAGCATATTTCCAGTCAAAGATCCATGGTCATCCATTAAATGCCTACAGTCAAATCATAATTCATTTTTTTTGTGGTCTTCCTTTTGCTCTCTCGCTCGCACTCGCACTCGCTCACTAGCTGCCTGCGCCATTAGGGCCACTCCTAGGCACGCAGACCCATAAACCGGGCCCGGCCTGGACCGTGCTGCAGCTGCAGCTGTAGGGCGAGCGCAATCTATGCAGCGGCAGCAGCAGCAGCACCTTGCGCAACAACGACAAACGATCCTCACTTATTCGGTTGCATCGCCCGCGGCGCAGCGCAGGGTTCATTGATACGAGACGAGACGAGGCGAGACGCGGCAGCAGCTCAGGTGCTCAATCAATGGCAATTAATGGGTAATCGGAATTTCATAAAGAACCAGAGGCAAATATTAAATTGAAGATGCAGATGCCGATGCCGATGGAGATGCAGATGCAGATGCAGTGGCTCGTTGCACGGGCCAGACATAGACAGGAAATTCCCGCCTCGAGGCTGCTATTCAAATGTCACGTGTCTGTGTGTGTGTTTGCGATTTACACGCTACAAACTAGCAAAAACCGGCAGTGCAAACTGCCAAAAAGGCCAGAAAAAAAGGCGACACGAAACTTTATTAGCCCGTTGACGCAAATTAACGGTGACCGCTTCCATTTCGCATTTCAAAGCGTCAAACGGCAAGCGGCCCCCTCCTCCTACTGCTGCCCCTGCTGGCCCCTTGCCACATGGTGCCCCAGTTCGTGGCAAGTCGCTAGCGGACACCCCACTGGCTGCTGCTGCTGCCAGCAAAATAATTTGTAAATGTCAGTGCATTTTGACAGTTTGCGGTGATGTTTTTCAAATTACAATTTACAACGGCAACGGCAACGGCAACGGTAAAAGAAAAACTGAAAAACTCAAATGTAAATGAAAACAATTTTCATCTGTGCAGGCTGCGGCAGAGAGGGGTAGTGCGGGGTGCTCGAAAAAAAATGCAAAACACAATTTTTAATTTCAGTTTTTATTAATACTCGCGCTATTTTTGCCAGATTTCGAGTTTCGAGATTTTCCCGATTAAAAAACCATGTGATATGCGGGCAACAGGGACAGAGAGACAGATAGAGAGAGAGCGCATATCTATCAAAACGTTTCAGCATTTACAATGTTAATGGAATCGAAAGATTCGAATTGACGTGTGACAAGCCGACTGCGAATACTCGTACGAATACACTCGCTACAAGCATTTGCATAGGTCAAAAAACTCACAGATAGATAGATGTAATGCATACAGTTCTTGGCAAAATAATAGAGCCGATTTCTTTTTTAAGCAATATAAAATAAGATATAAATGAAATCTATTTCTTGCTAACAATTTTAATAATTTTTATTACGCTTTTAACCCGTTCTATTGTCTATCAATATCTTAGCATGTATTTACTTTTAACTAAGAAACTTTTTAGAGTTCTCGAAAATTACAATAAACTGCGAGCTAAATCTCTTGTCAAACATAATTAGTTTTCTCTTAATTCTGCAACTCAAAGGGGAATACAACGAAAATATAATTCATAATTTTATAATGTCGGGTTCCGCTAGCATAATATATAATACACATATGAGGCATTTCTTCCACTGATATTTCCTCATACAATTACGTTAATATATAGTGTGGGTTTTTTATTCAATTTTCTAACGAGACTCGCATTATCAGCATGCTCATTATAGTGTACTATGCTATGCTAACTGTAAGATAATGACTGCATTATATTAATGCGCCCGGAACATGCCAAGTCGGCGTTACGAGCCTCTCTCTTTCGCACTCTCTAGGGCAATTATGCGATTATTAATGCAATCTCTACGTAGGAATTATGCAATTATTAGAGCGCCCAGCTCAGCTTGCCTTTCTTTCAGATAGAGCAAAGAAATAGTAGTTGAATTACGTTCGAGTATCTCTTATATAGTTCACTTATATAGCAACTCTTATATAGTAATTCACACCTCGTCTTTTGCAAATTATTGTTTCCATTTTCAATTAATTTTTATCATTTATTTGTGCCATAACTTTTATGATTTTGTTGTTTTCGTGTCCGATTTCTATCGAACTGAAATTTATAATAACATAAATGAAAATCGTTTGGTGAAAGGCCACGGGAAAGGGGATTGGGATTGGGATTGCGATTGGGATTGGGATGCTGCCACTTTCACCATTAAGCCTGGTGGCTCAATTTAATTAGGTAACAAGAGATTGGCTAATAAAACAACTAGAGAGAGAGGGAAGAATTAAATGTGTAAATACAATTTTGAGGGCAGCGGCATATTTACTACGCAAGAGAAAGAGAGAGAGAGAGAGAGAGAGAGAGGGGCACACAGGCAGATGAAGCAGACAAATGCGATAATAGTTGGCCAAGTCAATGGCTAGACAGAAAAACCAACAACAACAACAGAAGCAGTACACACAAACACACACAACAACAACAGCAAAAGCCAAGTTTGAAATTGAAGAAAATTACACTAAATTGGCTTCAATTATTGTATTAATTTGGGTTCCGTGTTGCTTTCCGGCTTATCCCTTTTTTTCTGCCACGTCTCAGTCTCAGTCTCGTTTTGTTTTGTTTTGTTTGGCGTGGTCGCGCAACTGGCAACTGGCAACTGGTCTGGCCGGGAGAGACTGCAATCATTTTGTTTTCTAACTCGGTTTTGGCCATCTCTCGATGGGCCACTTGGCCGGGCAAACGAGGCAGACGGGGCACACAGGCCTGCAACGTGCAGCTTCCTTTGCTTAGTTGAGTTATTTCAAAATTATATTAGACAGGCAGCAGGCAGAGAGAGAGAGAGAGAGAGGGAAAGGGAGAGAGAGAGCGGCGAGGGCAAGAGAGAGACAGAGAGCTCGGGGAAGCTGCCAACTGCAGCTTGGGCAGTTGCAATGCGCTCTGGCATAAGTTATTATGGTTGTTGTCGTCGTCGTTGCTGCTGTTGTCCACATTGCTATTGCTGTTGTTGTTGTTGTCTTCGCTGCTGCTGCTGTTGCTGCTGTGTCGTGCAGGAAGCAGCGCCATGGCGCTGGCCAAAAGGAAGCTGGCGATTATGTCTCGGCCTAAGCGATGCATGTGTGTGATTACTTCGGGCCCGGCTAGATGGGTAGATGAATAGTTGGATGGATAGATTGCTGGCCCGCTTCAGGGTCGGGGTCCGGAAGAACTTGGCCGCCTGACATTCGTCTTAGACAGCAGCCAAGGCAACGACAACGACAACGACAGCGACAACGTTGCCCAAGATGCTGCTGATTTGTGGTCGAAACGAGTCTCGGCTTAGAATGTTTAATTGTTTTTGATTTATGTCAGCCGCAAATTGAATATTTATGAAATTCTCAACTTGTAGTCTCAGCTTTCCCCTTCAAAATCTAACAGATTATTTTGACAGTTTAATTTGTACACTTAAGCGCGGGAAAAACAAGTGAAAATATATTATGAAAATATGTTCTTCAGGTGTTAGGGAAATTTATGTGGGAAAACGTATACGTATAGGCTTTCCTATAGCTTCGGTTTATTTATGTTCGGATTTAGCAGCGAAATCGAGCGCGAAGGTGTGCCAGAAACAAAATTAAAAACGAAACTATTTTCATATTTTTAAATTTATCTAAAAGATTTGGAAACTTGGCAGTTTGATTTCTGAGGTGAGCTGCTAATAAACTGTATAAATTATAATCTATAGCGCACATTAATTTCGAGCAGCGAATTACTAGCGGGAATGCCATGATTATAAAATATGTTTTTAGTTGGAAAACCTTTATGTAGATTAAGGAAAATAATTGTGAATGTCTTCGGGAAATTATTTCAATTTTATTATTGTTTTATAGTAAGAAGTATTTTTTAATTTTCTTATATATAATAATTATATGATATTTGCAGCTTTATTAATTTGAGCAGAAAATACCAAGTATTATAAAAGTACTCTTAGTTACAAAATCTTTATAAAGATTGCTGCGAATATTTATAGAAATCTTAGCAAAATTTAAATAATTTTGTAATTAAATTTTAACCACAATATAATTATAATAATCGCTGCAAACTGTTTATAATTTTCTAATTGATTTCAGGTAACAATATTCTGTTTTATTATATTATATTTAATGACATATTTGCCCGTTTCTTTCCACTGTAATTTCATTAGTTCAAACTCACCAATTGAGTGCTTTCTTCGACATTCAAATACGCAGTCGGTCGACAAACAAAACCGACAAAAATTGCAAACAGAAATGCGAAGAATGCGAAGAGAATGCGAAAAGTGCAAAGTGCAAAGTGGAGAATGCAATTTCCTCTCGAAATGTTTCCGCCAAAAAGGTCACAAAACTTTTGCCGTCGCCGTCGTCGTTGCCGTCGTTGTTGCCGTTGACGTTGCCGTTGCCAATTGGCAAACTGCGTGATTATCGCAGCAACAACAATTGCAGTTGCATTTGGCTTTGCTTCTCTAGTTTAGTTTTCGCTTGTAGCACACACACACATACACGCGGCACACGCACATGGGGATAAGGCACGGGGTTTATTTTGGAACCGGCTAGGATACGACACGCGTCTCTTTCGCTCGCTCTCTCTCCATCTCCCTCGCTCTGTATATCTCGTTCTTTCTCTTTATTTGTTTGCTGAATTTTTGCTGATGTTTTTGGCTGCCGCGCGGCACGAAAGCCGAAAAGCGAATGCGGCACAGGCAACTGGGTTGCTAAAAAAGCGACTCGCAATCGCAATCGACAGCAGCAGCAGCAGCAACAGTCACGGCAGCAGCAGCAGCAGCAGCAGCGGCGGCGGCGGCGGCAACAGCAGCTTATAGGCCGAGCGGCAATTTCGCAGTCGCAGTCGCTGCCGCTGCTGGCGTCGTGAAGCGAGTCGAGACCAACACAAGCTCCCCGCTGCCTCTGTGTGTGTGTGTGTGTGTGTGTGTGAAATTGCAATTTTGCCAGCAGCAGCTGCAGCAGCAGCGCCAGCAACTGCAACATGTTGCCCGCGTTTTGTGGCGTTGCAGCTTTGTCGCTTGCGTCGCGAACTCACCACACGTTGCACGTGTTTTTCGAGCTCAGGATTAGCCCTAGTAGAGCAGTTGTTGCTGTTGTAGTTGTTGCTGCTGCTGTTGTTGTTGCTGCTGCTGTTGCAGCTTGTTGTGGGCTTGTTGCCTGACTGACATTTCCTTTCGACTTGGATGCGCCTGCTGCAGCTGCGGCAGGGGCAGGCAACGCGGAGTGGGGCGCGCAGGTTTCACTCGAAGCCGATCGAAGGCGACAAAGCTCAGAGAGAGCGAGAGAGAGAGCGAGAGAGAGCAAGGGAGAGGCAGAGCGAGAGCGCGCTTTGCACTGCGCATGACTGAGGGGAAACCGAACGAGTGTTGAGTGTGTGCAAGTGAGTGCGAGTGAATGAGTGTGTGCGAATGAGTGAGTGCAGCTCGCTGAGCGCATCAATTGGCAGGCGACACCCACAGTGTGTGTTTGTCGGAGCGAATTAACTCGGATTGATGGCAGATTGATGAAGTATTCAATTTTTTTTTAAATATTTAATGAAATGCACAAATTGCTGGCAAACTTGTTCTTTTATTTTATTTACTTAGTTTATTTATTGATTTATTTTATTAGGTTAACATAAAAATGTTCTGCGCTTTCGTGCGAACAAGTTTTTTTTATTTGCCAGCAGCCTGCAGTCATCAATCAACCGCTTAGGCCAGTCAATCAGGTATCGGCAACAAAAACAACTTCACATTTGTCAGCTGCACATCTGCTAAAGGCAATGCCTGTGCAACTGTGCAACAGACAACGCGGCGTATGCGTGCTATGCCGCCGCGCGCTGCAAAAACTTTTGTGCTCAGCGCGCGTGTGTGTGTGAGAGTGTGTGTGTTTGTGTGCTGCTTGTCACAATTTGTGTGGTAATTTGTTTGCACTTTTTGGCTTGCTGCAAGCAGGGGATGGGGAGGGGGAAGGGGCAGTGTGTAGCTGTTGTAGGTGAAAGCAATAGCTACAATTTTGTGGTCTACTTTGAGTGTGTGCGTGTGTGTGTGTGGCAAAAGTTATGCTAGTTTGCCCGAAAAACTATTAGAATTCCGGGCAGACAGCGAGTTGGGCAGGCAGCACGGCCAGAGAGGTTAGCGGAGAGGGGGCGAAGGGCGAAGGGGGAACAAACTATAACTGAATGAGAAAAAAACTCTAAACGAGCAACGTTTTACCACACATTTCCTCGGCTAATTAAGCAGATGGAGTAACACTTGTGAGGCAACTGTTGCTACGCTGCCCTGCCCCTCTGTTTTCCCCTTAGCCTCTTCCTCTTCCTGCCTTATCTGGCTTACATAATCTGCGCCTTAGCTGACCACAAAATAGACAAAGACGCGCTCGCTAATCAACAAGATTCTCAACGTGTATTTATGGCACTTCCCTGTCGGGCTGCCACAACACATGTTGCCAGTTTCACATGCCGCACGCACACACACAGGCACACACACACAGGCACAGACGCAGGCACAGGCACAGGAGGCGTCGCGCACAAAGGGTCGCATATTTATTACATCATAAGAAGGCACAACGGAAGCAGCAGAAGACGACGACGCAATCTCAGACAGCGCGAACCCACGCTCTGTCGCTGCTGCGAGGCGAAACTGAAAGTGCCACGGTAGCCTATAGACCTACTTACCATGCCCAGAGCCACGGTAGAAGCCACAACAGTTGGCAGCAGCAGGAGGAGAGAGAGAGAGGCTCGATGCCATTGTTTCGCTGGCTCGGCAATAAATCACAAGGCAGCAGAGTTGAATGCACCATTCAGAAACGGATGCAAAAGTCGAGTCGAGAGCTGGGAACCTGAACCCTTGCCCTACCTCAATGTGTGTCCAAATCTTGGCGAGGCAAATCACAAAGCAGGCAGAGAGGCAGGCCGGCAGGAACAGGCGAGCGGACGAGCGGACGGACGGACGGGCGGACAAACGCAGGCGCTGAGAAACGTCAGCTGAGCGACGAACACAAAAGGGTTCATTCATGAGCAGGGACAGCCGGGACAGGGACAGGCAGGCGGGGAAGCGAGACACTCGTCGTGCAACAAGATGAAATGATGATAATCCCCCTTTAATTTGTTTGTCTCGACGGCGGCTGCGACAAGGACGAAAGGGTTCCAGCTTGTCTTTTGCATTTCAGTTTTGAATTGGACACGGCAAATGCTGCTCTGCATGCAGCGCGATGAGATAAATTCTTGAGGAAAAGCATTTGCTCGATTAAAACCCGAAAACTTCTCGTCTTGGTCTGTCCGAGAGAGAGAGAGAGAGAGAGAGAGAGAGAGAGAGAGAGAGACACAAACAAAAAGGGGTGGCCTGCTGCTGCTGGGCACAAAAAATGGCATAATTTGCTTAAGAAAGTTTTCCAATTTATAAATGACAAACAAAACGACAAAAAGGAACTCGGCATAATGAGCGCAGCTTGCCAAGCACTTTCCAAAGGGTTCTCTCTGCGAAATTAACGGCACTTTCCACTCCCTCCCCCCACACACCCCTTGCAACTCCCAGAGAACTGGAGTTTTTCTAATTAAAGTGCCCAAGCGATTTGCATAAGACAAACGCGTTGCGAGGGCAAAGCAAAATGCACAAAAAGCTGAGCAACGTTTAAGCATTACTCAAAAAATCAGCTGAAAATTAAAAGCAAAAAAAAGAAAAGGAAAAGTCGCTGATGATGTCGAAAGAAAGAGGCAACAAAAGAAGAACGAAAAGAAAAAAGGATTATTGACTGCTTCGGGGGAAAGAACTGAGCAGGAAAAAAGGAATCCTCAGACGCGGGTTTCGCGATTGATTGATAAAGCCATTGCAAAGTGCTGATGGAATGAAAGGCATTCAAAAGTCTCAGCTGGGGCGGGAGAGTGAGAGAGAGGTATGAATAAGTGAATATGTATGAGAATTTATTATTCCATATACATTTGTATGTGTGCCAAGCAGCTGAAGAGTCGGCGCAGCAGAGTCTTTTGATATACAAGATTTGGGAGATAGAAATCAGATTTGGTTTGCAAGCTGAGCAAAAGATGTATTTAAAATTTATATTTAGAATAAGTACTTCAATTTAAATCCCTTTTAACTATTTATTCAACTTATTATTCAATTGAATATGTGTATGACTTGATCCCAACTATTAGTTAACATTTGGTTAGAGATAATTAAAGTTATGACTGATTAATCATAACTTTTTCTTTAAAAGTAAGCATTTTTCAACGATTTACAAGTGAAAAAGAGGCGTGGCTGAAATTTTTAATATACCATAAGCGACTGCTAATACATATGAGTGTTATCATAAAATTTGGTGCCTCCAGCTTTTTTAATCATAGAGATCTAGATGTTCATACAGACAGAATCCCACAAAAGCAGTCAGATAGATAGACAGACGGCACTTCGCCTGACAAACAGGTACACAGACATTACCCAATCGACGTAGCTGATTTAAAATATTTGGTATATACTCTATAAGGTCGCAATCTGTCTGCAATTGCCTGAATTTTTAAAAATCCCGCAATATACTTGACATTCTTATGGTTTTTTATAGCACAATATGCAGTAAATTTAACTGCATTGTTTTTAACTTAACAACACTCTTTCTACGCCATTTATTCTGCTTGCTTTATACCCGGTTTCTTTTCAATATTCATATACGGGGCGAGTCCCATCAGAATTGATGAGAACAATGCGGAAAAGGCATTGCGGGGCGGCGTCATCAAATTTTAAATGGGTCACCGTCACCTGATGCACGCAATAAATTAATGCGTACACACACAGGGGCACACACACACCGAGGCACACACACACACACACTCTGCGTGCCACCTTCCTCCACGTCCATCCACTTGGAGCCGTACACATTCACATTCAGGTTCACACATATATACGAACACTCGATATTATTTTTACTCGCTTTTGTTTATACACGAATATACGAATATTCGAATATATGCACATTTCTCTCTCTCTTGTTTTCATACTCTTTGCGCACTTTCGTTGCTTGTTTAACGTTGAAACGTTTCATTACCCTCGACTGGCCGTGCTGCTGCTCCCCAACTCCTCCTCAACCAGCCCATTGCCCGAATAATATTGCTGTCAGTCCAGTTTTTAAACTGCAGGGTCAGTCTGTAACACCCGAAAGTAGCCGAAAGAAATCCCAGTGCACAAGTCACTTGTGGCTGTGGGATGGGCTGCGATTGGGTTGCGAATGGGAATGGGAATTGGAATGGGTAGCTGGACCGCCTTTTAAGTGCTGCTTGATAAGCGGCTGGGACAGCGGTAATGCGAACGTTGACGCCGTAAAGCGCTTAACTGTTCCCTGTTCCCACACTCCCCCCTCCACGACAAACCACATCGTACTGCAGAAGCTCATTCGAAACTGCGCTCCCTTTTCCCACTCTGATCGCGTATAAATATTGAGGCAGAAACCGCAGCGAGGAGAAAGAAAAACCAATTTAATTCGATAGTCGCGAATTCGAGTTCCGGGAAATGGAAGCGAGATGCGCAATTTCCATTAGGAAAATGAAAGGCAGGTGAGGCGAACAGGTTGACAGGCGGCGGCGGGTTCGTTTCAGTAATTTATATATTAAAGATTAATTAAGCAAATTGCTTTTTGCATATTATTAATATTTAATTCAGTATTTTTTTAATTTTAAATTATTTTATGATGCGATGGTAAGCAAATTTACAGAATAAATTCTCGTGCCTTGATTAATCATATATGCACAAAAAATAAGTATGCAATATTATATATCATATGTTTTTTAATGAATTGCAGAGGTAAATGGGGGCGTGGCTGAATTTATAAATGTACGTACAGGAGCTGGTATTGCATACCCAAAATTTGGAGGCTCTAGCACCAATAGTCTCTGAGATCTTGACTTTTTGCAGACAAACAGACAGACAGGCAAGTTGCTGCTGAAAAAATATATAATTTATGTGGTTTTAATGGGTCTGCTTTTTTCAATCTATTGCTCTAATAAAGCTTATTATAAAACAAAAATCTCAATTAGAAAATATAAAATTTCAAATACAATATCTATAAAATATCATTTTATTGTAGTATGCAGCTCCCAAAAACCCGAACTCATTAAATTCCGAAATTGCTCACTTGAATAATTAATTAACATGGCATATGTCTCATTTGAAATAAAGTTATCATTCACAAATAACTCCAATTAGCTGGGGCTAAGTGCACATATAAATATTACGAATAAACAATTAGTCGAATTAATATTTATTATAATTTGAATAAATTTAATTAAATTCTCATGTTAAATTAATTGAAATGCCACAAACAGCACGAAAAAGTTTTACAAATTTTTGTCCGCTTTATTTTATTTTTTTCTGTGAGTTTCTAATTAATTATTAAGGTACAGGTGTAGCATGAGAGTGAAAGAGAGAGAGTGAGAGAGAGACTTACTTGTTGGCCATGTGTGCTGCCTGTCTGCCACAGCGATTGTGCGTGTGTGTGTGTGAGTGAGTGTGGCACAGTGTTTTGTTTTTCTTTTTTTTTATTTTCGTTTTGCTTTTCAGCGAAAGTTGTCACTTGTTTCTCATGAAATTTATGATTTTTGTTGTCCGCATAATTTATAACGCACTGTTCCTCTTAACTCTGTCAATGTCAAGCCTCACATGGAAACGCGCACTGTACAGCAACACACACACAGAGCGAGTAAAACACTTTTTACAGTTACAGCTAACAAGTTGAAGCCGAGCAGGCCGAGCAGACAGAGCAGACAGCGCAGACAGCGCAGACAGCAGACTGAGCAGACAATAGAATTTGCGCCATAAATCAATTGCAAGTTGCGCTGCCCGTCTCTGGTCTGGCTTATCGAATGCCCACTGTGTTTGGCTAACTGGCTAACTGGCCTGGTCTGCTGCCACTGCCAACTCTGACTAAGATTTATTTGTCGCGCTCTGCGGCGACACTGGGAACTGGCAACAGCGGCTGCTGTTGTCAAACTGCACAAGGCCAAATGGCAGGATAAACCACGGAGCCTGCTGCTGCTGTCGCTGTCCCGTGTGCGTTGTCGAGCTTTGTAGCCGGCGCAGACGATCCCAAGGCAGCAGCAGCAGCGGTGGCGGCGGCGCGACGACGTCGACTGCGCTGTACGCAGGGGGTGGCATTGGCCGTGGCCCTGGTGCGCCGTTTGTTGTTGGTGGTTGCGCAAACCGCCAAAAATACAAGGCAAAAAGAAAAAAAAAATGGGGGAAAAATGCGCACACACACACACGGGCAGCAAACACACACACCTAACACACATACACACACACGGGCAGCTGGCAACTTCAGCACACACACACACTCAGCTGCTGCATATGCAAATTAACGGCACTTTGGCAAAATAAAAATGGAGCAGCCGCAGCCGGCAACAGCAGCACCGCAGCAGCGACGTCAACCGCAGGACCAACGGCAGCGCAGCGCAGTCGACGCAGTTTTTTCTAAATTTTGAGTTACGCTCAAAGCACAAGGCGGGGAAAAACGCTACAAGTGCCGCGAAAAACAAAAGCAACCCCAGGCGGGGCAGAGGCAGAGGCATAAGAAGGTGCACACACACATACAGCGAAACACATGATACATCAATACACACACACACACAGAGCGCCGTCTAAGCAGCAAAGTGAATCAAAGCCGCAAATGAAGGCGTCACGCGAATAAAAATACACATAGAAATGCCACAGTCTAGCTCGCTCTCTCTCGCACTCGCTCACTGCATGTGCGTGTGTGTGTGTGTGTGTGTTCACCTAGCAACAGTCACCAATACCAATGCCCAGCCCAACGGCCATCAATACACGTGCAGGGGGGGTGCGCGCTATATACAAAATTTATGTGCAGGCGCCATGAGCAAAAAAAAAGAAAGAGTAGGAAAAAAAATAAACGCCTGCCCACCCTGGCACAGTGGCGCGACGAGGGTGACTACGCGGGCAGCAGCGGCGACGGCGACGGCGGCGCAACCACCCACAGAAACCACCGGCATTTGAGTCACAGGCGCGGGCAAAAAAAAAAAAATCAACAACAACAACAACGGCAACGGCAACGGCAGCGTGTACTAAAATCCAATATGGCTACAATTTGCCAAGGCGAGCGCCGAGAGAGAGAGCGCGCAGCGCACAGTGGGCAGAAAAAATTGTACATGGAACTTTTATTTGCTGTGCCGGCAGCGGCAGAAGGGCGCGTGGCTGCGCTTAGCGCGGGGGATGTGCGGGGTGTGCGTCAAGTGGCGCGCAGAATTTATAGCTAAAAAGCAAAAGAATACAAAAAAAAAACTCCGCCCCCTTTTCAAGACAAGCGTCTGCGCGAAGGTAGCGCAGTTGGCGCAACGCCAGCAGCAGCAGCAGCAGCAGCGACGGCGGCAGCAGCAGCGACAACAGTGACAGCAACGCCAACCGCGACGCCAACGTCGCGACACTGAGTGTCATCGCTCTCTCTCTCTCTCTCTTGCTCTCGCTGTGAGTAATTAAATGCTTATTAACGGTTCGCTGAGTCTGTGCGCCATCTAAAAACTCGTTAGCCTCGATATAATTAAGCTCACTCGACGCGCGCGCTCTCTCACACTCTCTGCCACACTCTCTCTCTCTCTGGCTGACTGCACGCTGAGCGCAAAGAGCGAGTGCAGCGTCGGCATGAGCAGAGGGTGGCATGAGTAACGGGGGTTGCTCACTGCAGCCGGCAACCCCCTCGACTGCAGGCAGCGCTCTTCGCTTGTTGTTCTTGTTATTGTTGTTGTTTTCGTCTTTCGTTCTGCGGCTTGGCAATTCTCTTGTTTTTTTTCTTCTTCGCGTGTATTGCACTTTTGACGCCATTTTGAAAATGTAATTGTGTGCATTTTAGCAAGTGATTGCCGCAGGCAGCCAAAGCGACGCGCAAAACAACAACAGCCGCAGGCGGCTGGCTCGCTCTAGCTCCCTCCCCTTCCCCTCCCCACTCTCTATGCTCGCACATGTGTTAGGCATACATATATTAAAGAGACAGAGAGAGAGAGAGAGAGAGAGCGCGCGAGCCTGCCTGCCTGCCTGCCTGATTAATAGCCCAAAACGTTATTCTATTAGCCAAGTTTAAACAATTTTACAGGAATTCGAACCTGGCGTTTTGGTCATCATTAATCTGGCATTCTGTGGCCCGTTTAATTGCCGTTTTAAGCCAGTTTCGCTTTATACGGTTTTGGCCATAAACTGTTGTTGTTGGCTGCCCCCACTACGCTCGCTCGTCCTACAGTGCCCCCCAAAAATTTTTTGACGCATTTGGCATTCAGCATTGAGCAGGGCAATTAAAATAAACTAATATCGCATGATGAATTTACAGCAATATATTGTGCTCTACACACGCACACACACGCACACACACACACTAGCGCAAACTTTTAATTAAATTAATTAATTTCAGTCCAAATCGACGCTCATTTTGCGGCTCATTAAAATGTCATTAAAAACGACTGAAGTTATCAACATTTTAAGAGGTTTTTTTCTCGATTTATTTTGGTTTTTATAGTTTTAATTATTATGCTCGCTGTGACATTATTTGATTGTATAATCGGGCAGTATTTTTAAAAGCCTATGCAAATGACTAGTTTTCATTATAAATAACAAGTACTAAATGCCAGTTTAAAATTTATAAATATTATTATTCATGTTGAAATTGCTTAGATCTAGTTTGCCTAATTTTAATTTTACTAAACTCTAAATTACTAAATTAATACGTATGTTATATTACAACTTATAAAATAATATTATAAATTTATTTAGTGCTTTACATTACTTTATTATAATTAATTTTGTTTACTAATTTATTTATTTTTCTTTGAGTGCACAGGCATGATTTTAAATAAATAATAATATGAAATAAATATAAATAATAAATAGCTCTTAAGCTGCATATCTCTTGGGAAAAAAAACTGAAAAAATAATAGAAATTAACTTTGAAAAATATTCAAATATATATTTACCGTTGCTGGAGTCTTTAAGTGCTATGGTATTCTCCTATTTTTCGGATTTCTGCTGCCTTTTTAAGCTGCACAAAACTCAGTAAACGTTCGAAATTTTGCATTTTTCTAAAAACTTCTTTCTAACGAATTTTCATTTGTGCCACGTCTTTGGAAATTTTCCTATTGACACACACTCGCACACACACACTCGCACTCGCACACACTCGCAGCTTGTGAGCGTAGGCTTAACCCGTGCGACACGCACTAAAACAGGCAGCGGAACCGGAGCCGGACTCTTTTGGGGTTTCTCTCTGTTCGAGGCGAGCGACGCCGGCAAACTGTCGCTGTCGAAAGTTGTTGCCGCCCGTCGCGGAAAAACGCATCAATTTTGACCGGCACTTGAGAAAACAAGACAAAAGCAAAAGCTGCGTGCCCATTGTTGTTGTTGTTGTTGTTGTTGTTGTTTGTGCCACGCTCAAAACTTGTTCGATTTTTGGGCACATGCGAAAGGGTTGAGCGCAGCGCGTTCTACGCAGTTAGCCGGCATTAGGGGTTGGGTTAAGCGGGGGGAGAGAAACACAAACAAACAAACAACGCACGCACTAAAAACAACTCGAGCTCTGCTGCCCGCGTCACGTTTATCTCTGCCGCTCTGCCGCTTTGCCGCTCTCCGAGGCGTGTGGAATGTGTGTGGTCAGCACAAAAGTGTCAACGTTTAAGGGTTAACCCAAAGGGTTGGGCATTAGAGCGAGCGCGGCAGAGAGGTAGATAGTGTAGGGCGGGGGCAGGGGCTTGGCCTCTCTCACTCACAACGTACGACGCAACGCTTCTCGCGTCTCACTCAAACAAGAGCAAGGAAAGCAAAGCAAATCGCGTGCAGGGGCAAACATGCTGTCGTTTCACTCGTCGGCGATGTTTGGCGATGTTTCTGTTTCTCACTCGCGCGTCTCGTGTGCGCTCCGCCTACTTTGCTTGTCTTCGCGTGCGCGTTCGCGTTCGCTCTCTCGCGCGTATTGAGTGAGTGCCGAGCGTGGCGACGCTCTTGAGTGAAACCGCAACGCAGGGGCCGTCGCTTGCGATGTTTTCTATGCGCGGCGCGAGCAACTGTTCCCAGGTCCTTAGAAAGCGGCGTGCCAAGCAAATGCTGTGATTTGCGGGTGTGTGTCTTGGCTAAGTCGCCGACAAACGTATTGCGATGTTTTTTTTTGTTTTTTTGGCTATGCCGAACTGCGGCCATATCATCATTTATCTTTATTATTCGCACACAGATTCCATTTCATTAGTCGCGCCGTAAAAGTGTCGCGGCGATGTCTTCGAATCGCGGCCGCTTCTACAAATACAGTGAGCGAAAAAACTGCTTGTAATTGCTGCAACAAATTAACATAATTGATGTGCTAGCCAGACGCTGCTGGCGGAGATTAGCGTCACAGACAGAGCAGCATGGCAGCTGCCCTCCCCTCTCTCTCTCTTTCTCTCGCTCTCTTGGGGAGCCGCACAAAAGCGCAGCAGGTGGCCGGCAGCAGCCCCATCGATTTCGATTTACCATTTCCAATTCCCCTTTGCACCTCGTCGTCTACGCAATTGCTGTCAAAGCTCAGCAGCAGCGACCCCCCTTCGATGCCCCCTTTCCTTCTCCATTTCTTTTGCTTGCCAAATCCAATAAATGCTGGCGATTTTCATTACAACAACGGAAAGCAAGCAACGCTGCAAATTTGCAAAATCATTGCAAGTTAATTGATTTTCACTATGTGCAGCGTGTTTTCCATTTTCCGTTGTCTGAAATTGCCAACAGCAGCAGCGGTAGGAGGCGTGAGCCGAGGCTCAGGCTGAGGTCGAGCGAGTGAAAAATGATTGATCTGCCGCCCCGCAGTGATTTGCAGTCACGCCATCTGACGGCAACTACTCGAAGCATCGCACGCCTGCGTGTCCTGGCGGAAAACTCTGCGCACTTTTCTCATGCGATTTGAAGCGCATTAGAAATGTGCGCTGTGGTGTGAAACCTCTCTAGACACCCCTTTTTGGATTCGAATTCGAGTGGTTCCTATTGGATAATTTTATTAAAAGAAATTTGATTCGGTTTTCTTTTTTAATTTTAATTTATTTTTTATGTTTTCCGTTCTTTATATGGCTGCTTTCTAGAGGTTAGGGATGCTTAAGAATTCCAGAGCTTTTTTGGAAATTATAAGCCAATAATATTTGTCTCTGGCATCTTTAAAGGTAGTTCGAATTTTAATAACAAAACAGATTTAATTTATACTTATTTTTATTAAACAAATATGCTTATATTTATATATTAACTTTAGGTTTAATACAAACAACTTTTTAAATTATTTAAAATAAATATTTGTTTCTGGCGCCCTTAAAAGTAGCTCAAATTTAAAAAACAAAGCAGACTTTATATACAAAATTGTATTATAGATCACTTATGTTTATATTTAAATATGTTTAACGTCGCATTATATCACATATTATAAAATAACCTTGGGCTTTCTACAAATAGCATTTATATTTATTTTAAAAGGCGCAAAAATATTTTAAAAATACTTTCAGACATTTTTATTTATGCCAGATATTGTAAACATGTTTTCAGCATAATATATCAGCTAGTTGCGCTAAGATCTACACTTTCCGGAGCCTGGCTTAGTGGGTCATCCTTCCTTGGCACCTTCCCCTATGCATATTCATAATAAAAATTAACGCTTCATTGCCGAATCGAACGGAACCTTTTGTTTTTTTTGCCGCAATTCCCAAACAAACCCCTCTAAGGGCTTACTTTACCGTTAATCAAGTCGATATGCAACGCAAATCCGCAATGTCGGCCAAATGAACCGTTATCAATTACGCAACGGCTGCATTCGCAATTAAACGCTGCAATGCAAATGCCGTTAGATAAAGTGCTCGCGATAGACGGCAGCCTCGCGATAGGGTCGAGAAGGGGTTGAAGTCGTAGCCCTTCCGGGGCCAAGGGTTCTTCTGGCAGTCGCAAGAAATAGGCAAAGGTCGACGAACTTCCGAAAGAAAGTTGTGCATCAATTTGTCTTCTGTTTCCAACGGGCCTGACCTGCGGATGAGTCAAAGAAATCGAAAACGAAGCACCCTACTCAACGTTATAAACGTGTCAGAAATAAGCATAAAATATGATACTACGTGATGTGCTGACACCGGGGAAATCGGATATTTTTTAGCTATAGCTGAGAGTTAGAAAGGGTTTTGTTTTTTGGGATTTACATATGATGGGGAGAGCTGCAGATCTTGGGAGTATTCTATATTCGAAATGTGTGAGAAAATAAAAATTTTAATGCTTAGAAAGAAGGGTATGCAGTACACAGTAATTATATATATCTTTATTATTCATATTTTATAGTACATATGATTTTTACATTCAATTTGGCTGCAACGATTTAAATACAAAATTTCAGATATTTTAGCTTTGAAAAATGAGGAAAATCTTGTCTAGGATTTTCGATAGAACAGATAACTAAAATTAAATTAAATTAATTTTAAAATATAAATATAATTTTAAATTAAGTTCTGATTTATTATAAATAAATTTAGCTGACTTGGAAGTCAATAAGTCGATAGAAATTCTTCTGGAAATTAATGTTCCTGTTATTTTGCTTCACTGATTCATCGATTTTGAGCAGTATCTAAAGATAATATATAACAAAGAAAGCAAACCTTGATCAAACTGTTATTTTAGATGACATTTTTGGTATTTATTAGGAGAGTCGTGAGTCGAGCAAGTCCCAGCTAAGTTCTGCATTGCATAGGACAGCTCCAACCTCATAATCCCTACCTCAGACACACTTGCACTTTTCACATTTCAGTTAGCTATCTTTTTTGCTGGTCGACAGCCCTCCAAGAGCACGGTATTAAGTTCCTACGAATATTGCGATTACGCACGTAGGAACTCTATACCTCGCTGATGGTAAGTAGGCCTCGGTATCTTGCGATTCGGTTTCGGTTCACTTGTTCACAATGCACAACTCACATGTCTACTTACCTGTTTAGCTGCCAACCTGCCGGCGGCGACGGCGAGTGCGTAAGCTTCTCCCACTCCAAATTGTTTGACTTGTCAATTTTAAGCTGCAATTAAAGCCATAAACGGATTATAGACAACTTTTTGTGCCTCCCCAACCCCAACGGATCTTGGTGATTTTTTGCCCGTGGCTTAATAACGAAACTCATGCGAGTCGCCCGGCTGTCTGGGGCCGCCGCCACGCCGCCTCGCTTCGATACAGATACAGATACTTTGCGTATGCCAGTGTGTAGATACATTTTGGGGTCTGCTCTTAAAATTTTATATATGCACATTAGCCGCACAGACCGGAAGGGGAGGCAGAGGGAGCACATTGGCTATGAAAAAAAAGAGATGTAAAGTATGAGATACAAAGATACTTTTAAGCTGCTGCTAAGTAAGAAACTGAAATGTATCCGAAAAAGCATTAGAGCAGCGACCGCAAAAAATCGAATCGCAGCAGTTCACTTTGCAAATTGGCTGTGCCCCCCATTTCCCCCCTCTATAGATACAAACACATGAAATTAAAACAATTCGTACGGCTAACCTTGAATTATCTCGATAATTTTCCACCCGCCTGACAGACGGAGATAGTCGCAGCCCGTGGGTCTTGTGAGATACAAATGCAGCAACACACGTAGCCAATGCCAGAGGGTCTCCGAGTCACACCCGCCTCGCCGAGCCGCGGCCACGCTAATTACCTGGTGCAACACAAAAAACTAATCAACTTGATTGATTTATCTGACAGAGCTGCACAAGTTGACATTTTGAAAAGGCAGCAGCAGCGGCAGCCCCAACAACGACAGCTCTTTAACGCCCACGGCAACAGCAACAACAATCGACAACAAAAACACTTGGCCGCACACAAATTATCATTTCAATTATATGCAAAATAAATGCATTTGATTGCCAAGTGAGTTGGTTGGTTCGTTGTATCTGTTAGATACATTCGCCACGAAAGTGTTAACCAGTCTGCGCGTCGATTTGCATTTTGGCTGGCAATGTAAATCGATACAAAGTCAGTTTTCTTACGGTAGCGCCAAGAAAATCGCCCGCTGCGACAGCGACGCAGCTGCAGCGCGACGCAGTGAAGCCAGGAGCCGAAGCTCCTCCCGACTGCAGCTGCATCTGCAGCAGCGTCGCATAATGGCGCCATAACTTTTGGGCCAGGCCGAGTACATAAAACTGGCGGACAGCAGGCTGATTAGCATCGCAGGCCTGTGCCTTTGATTGACAGTTTGAATACAAAGCAGAGTGGAGAAGAGGAGCAGAAGGAGCAGGAGGAGAAGGAGGAGAAGAGGAAGCTAAGCAAAACAAACAATGGAAATTCGCACATAAATCGCCCGCACGAATGTATCTGCAATATACACGACAGTTTCTGCGCACAGCTGTTGCCTCAGTGAGTGACTGGCTGACTGAGTGAATGACGGAATGAATCACTGATTGAATGAGTGAATGACAGACTAAATGAGTGTCTTACTGACTGACTGACTGAATGTTTGCTTGAAGTACTGGGACAGTAACTGACTGTGTATCTATCTCGAAGACTAAAGGACTGTAGGAGCGACTAAATGATTGAGATACTTATTGCATTACTGACTGACGGAATGCTTGATTGAATCACTAAGTGAATGACTGAGTAAAAGAATGAAATATTGAATGACAGACTGAAGGACTGACTGAATCAACAATCAAATGATTAACTGTGAGGCAGACTGGATAGCTGAAGAACTGAGTGACTGAACGAATGCCTGATTGACTGAGTGACTGACGGAGTAACTGAGTGACTGACTGACTGATTGAATCACAGATGAAGTGACTGACTGAGGGACTGTCTGAGGGACTATCTGAGTGACTGCCTGAGTGACTGCCTGACTGAGCTGCCTTTGTTGCGCATTATCGTTCGCTGTAATGTGTTGACGTTCGGCCTGCCTAATGGGCAGCCTGATTAGATGGGCTGCTTTATGGACCCTGAGCAGTTAGTTGGTTACACCTGGTTTTGTCCAGGATCGAGAGATACAGAGATACATCTCAGCCACAGGTTGGCCACACCGGGCACAAGCTTTCCAATGCGCCACTCACATTTCACAATCGCCAAGCTGACAGCAGCGAACCCATTTCACTTTTGACAGACTAAGCGAGCAGCAGACGAAGAGGCAGGCAGACAGAGAGAAGACGGACGGATAGACAGGCAGACAGACAGAGGAGAGAGAGAGATAGAGAGAGAGAAAGACAGGCAGACAAACAGACAAAGATACAGACAGACCAAAAGGCAGGCAAGCAGACACAGAGAAAGAGAGAGAGAAACGGATAGAGACAGACAGACAGACAAACTGGCAGACAGACAGGCAGACAGACAGGCAAACAGACAACCTGACAGACAGACTGCCAAAGAGAGAGACAGACTAGCAGAGCGAGCGAGGCACATGCAATCTTTCACTTAGAAAGAATTAATTAAAATGCCAAATTGCTAAGCGCAGAAAGGAAAAAAAAGCGGGCTCGAAAGCGTGTAGCAAGTGGAGAGCAAAAAATTAATTAAGCCAAGTAAATTAAAATGTATCAAGTTTTTTTTTTGCGCTGAACGCTCGATGCACAGCCACGCCCACAGTGCAGCAAATGCGCAACGCCCACAAACGGTACAACGTGCTGTGCAATTTTGATGAACTTCGGCGATGTTGCCTGGGAATGGAGGCAAGAACAAAGGGAGAGAGAGAGAGGGAGAGAGATGGAGCGAACAAGAGCGGGAAAGAGACAGAGAGCCAGATAATGTTTATATTATTTAATTGTTATTGCTTTTCCACGCTATGCTTGGAGCGCTCTGACGCTCTGCAGCCGAACTCGTTTGTCGCTCGTTTGTTGCCTTTGCAATTCCGATGAGATGCGCTACGGAGTGGGAGAGAGAGAGAGAGAGAGAGCTGCTAGAACGAGATGGAATACAATGCAGTGCGGGCTGCTGAAAGCTCTCATCCAAAGCTGACTCCTGAACGTGTTAGATACGTTGAATGCCGTCAGGCGCCAGACGCCTGTCATATCAAGCAAAAGTGAAGGTCTGACCATGACGAGTGGACAGCCCCGCGCAGCCCCGCTCACCTCAGCCTCAGCCTCAGTCTCAGCTCACCTGCTGTGCCGCGGAGCGACCAGTGCTATTAGTGTAAACGTGCAGTTTTATGTTATGGCAAATTGCCGTTGACAGCGAACGCAGACAGCATGTGAGATACGTTTCGAATCTGCATCTGCATCTGCGAGATACTTTCGCAGCGACAAAGAACAGCTACGGCTGTTGGGGATTGTGTGTGTTTAATTAGATTGCAAATGCACATGGCATCGTGTTGTACATCCTCACTGCTTGAGATACATTTGTATCTAAGCATATTGCAACTATCGGATACAATTGCCACGCTAACCAGACAGCTTTGCGGCCTTTCATTTAACGCAGCCGCAAGCTCGACACTTCAGCAGCTGCAAGTGCAACTGAAATCGGTAGCTGTATCTGTAGCTGCATCTGCATCTGCATCTGTATCTGTGCACCTTCTCTGCGTACGCTTTCATTACGTGGTCATTATTCGTTATTATTATTATGCTGAATTTTATTGCTTTATAAGCGCATTTTAATTTTTGCCTTTCGCCGGCATCAGCAGGCACAAAATTTATGTAGCTCACACACAGCTTGCCGGCGAGCGAGTGCAGCGCGTCCCCGGGGCTCGTAAAAAATGCATGGCACATAGCATGGCACGATGCGATGATCAACGGGCTGCCAACTGTCCGACAGAGACGCCGGCGACGACGACGACGACGACGGCGACAGCGCTGTCTGCTTTGTTTCCATGTGCGCGCCATGTCCGTTGTCAACGTTGTCTGTCCGCAGCACGTCAAAGTCTTTTGTGAAAGGCAACCAAATTACGAGCAGACACGTTTAGATACAGTGCGTATCTTGCAGATACCAATTCGATTAATTTGGCAGAACAATCGAGGGGCAGCCGCGTTCGCTTAGTGTCAGCTGGCGCAGCTTTAATGAGCTTTCAAAAGCTGCAAGTGCAGAAAGCAGGGATTGCTTAGGCAGTATTAAGTCTAGGTTGGGCAGCAGTGCGTATCTTTCAGATACAAATTGCTTTGATTTGGCAGTACAGTAAAGCAGGCAGCAGTTCTTGCTATTAGTGACAGCTTTAATGAGCTTACAAAGCTGCATGTAGAGAGAGATAATAGAGAAAAGATTGTTCAGGCATTGATAGTTTTGTTTTAGATGCAGTGCGTATCTTTCAGATACAAATTCAATTGATTTGGCAGCACAGCTGAGCAGACTGCAGCCTATTCATTATAGCTCTAGCCTAGTTTCAGCTGAAGCAGCTTTAATCAACTTTCAAAGCTTTGTAGAGCTTTCAAAGCCCCGAAAAGCTGCAATGGCAAAAAGAAAGGATGCCTTAGGCATTATAAAATCAACGCGGAGCTTGGTAATTATTTATTGTTTTTTGCTACCTGGGCGACAATTTAGAACGGCGACGGCTGCCTTTGACGCTGATTGATTGCGTCTGTAACTAATCTGTACATTTATTGAGTTATCTGCCTGGCATTCATAATGCGAGCTGGGAGAGAGAAACATAGGCAGCTTGAGAGGCAGGGGGAGAGGCAGAGAGAGAGGCAGTGGCAGGCAGAGACGGCTGCCAAAGAGTTGATCAATTAAAAGCAAACGGTTTTTGCAACGCAATTAAACGGCATTTAACGGCAACGGGAATGGCGATGGCGATGGCGATGGCAACGACGACGGGCGATGCCAATGGAGTCGGCCAAAAGCGGCGCATGCAAAATCGCTTCCTCATTGGCAGCGGCAACACACATTAAAATTCCAGCCGAGCAACATAAATTTTCGCACTGATTTCGAGTGTGTGTGTGCAGTCTAGGAGCATGTGTGTGTGTGTGTGTGTGTTACCTGTTTGAGAACATGTTGTGCCAGCATTTGGACATTGTACATGGCCACGCAGCACGCAGCTTATCAATCGTGCCACTGCATTCAGATGCAGATGCAGATACCCAGAGAGACGCAGAGAGAGAGAGAGGGAGTGGGTATCGGCTGGGGGGAGGGGGGGCTTGATAGCTCGATACCTAGCCAGACCCTGCCAACAGGTTACGGCATACAAGCTGCCGCTGCAGCTACAAGTTTGCTATTAATTTGCCCACGCTTCAGTAGACTGCTGCCCCCCCTGCAACTCCCGCTGCTGCTGCTCCCCCCGCCTGGCAGTTTTCAGCAGCTGCCTTGTTGAGTTGTCAGCTAGCAGCGACGTTAACTGCGACGGCGACTGAGACAGCAGCAGCAGCAGCGTCTCGAGCTGCGACTGCAGCTTGGCGCGTGGTTATTAATGAAGTCAATCAGCAGTTTTGACAGAAATTTATCTATAAGCGTCGGCATTCTGCCAGGCAACATGTTGCACAGTCACACGCACACACACACACACTCGCACACACACACACACTCGACTAGAGACAGCACTCACTCGGCTACAAGTTGCTAATTTTGCGCGGCGTTGAAACATGTTTACAGGCAGCCTGGCAGCCTGGCAGCCTGGCAACCTGGCACCCGGCACCTTGGCAACTCTGACAGCCTAGAGTTGCACTCCCCTCTCTGCAAACATGCCTGTATTTATTTAATTTTATTTTATGTTAATTTGAAACCTGTTTAATTACCGCATGGCTTGAGGATTTTCCATCGATTTGGCATGACATGAAATTAGCCTAGGTGGTTGCGGTTGCAGGTGGGGGGCAAGGTATTTGCTGACTGTGCATAATTACCAAGCTTGTTATCAAACATATTAGCCCATATATTTAGCTTTATTTGCACCCCTGTCCCCTCCCCCGCTCAGCTATCTTTCTCGCACATAATTGCCCGCCAAGTCGAGTGCAAACTTTGGCTTCGGATTTGGTTTTATTTCATTTTTGCCGCTAACGGCGCATTTAGCCAACGTCGTTAGTTGCCAGCCCCCCTCCCCCCATGACGCATGCGGCTTGCCAAATGGCCTTAATCAATTTACTCTTCATGTTGGCCAAATTAATATGGGGACGAGTTTTTGGCCGCATATGTAGTTGGTTTGAATAATTATGCGGCGCAATGTTACAAAGTTGTTCGAGCCAATTAGCTGCAAGGAGAGAGAGTGAGAGAGAGAGAGAGAGGGAGAGAGAGAGAAGAAAATGTTAGCAATTTAATTGAGAGACAGTGCTGTAAAACGAAAGCTATGAATATTAATTGAGTTAGTGCTGCAAAACGTACAAAGCAAGCAATGTGAATTAATTTCGAGAGTGTTGAGCAACGTATGAAAAATGAGGAAATCGAGTTATTCGAGTGCGTGCAGCAGTCCAGTCAATTGATTAACGATCTTAACTAAATAAAGAAAAGTAAATACATTTTTTACTTTATTTATCGACTGTGCTATCGACTTTCCCGTTGTGTTTTGCTTCAAACTATCGACTTTATTGCATTTCTAGCAACTCTAATTTATTAGTCTGCCTTATGCCTATTGTTTCAGGCGCTTAACTATTTAAACTGTGTTGTTAAATCTGTGCAAATAATTGATATCGAAAGAAAACACTATACAAAATTTGAAAAGTATAGCTGCCACACATTTTCCTGATTTTTCCTTTGCAACAGGTCGCTTCATACAGCCCACGCTGCGTGCCTCTCAGTCTCTCCTTCTCTGCTGCTCTGCTCTTCTGCATTTGTTTTGCTCAGCTCATTCGCCTATTCATTTGCTTACCTAATTTAGCCGGCAATTTTCTTATTCTTTTTCGTTTCTTATTTTCCCTTTTTTTCCTTTTGCTGCCATTGCCTGCCGCATTTTAATTTCACTTTTCGCAGCACAAATTTTCCCTCTGCTTTTTTTCACGTTTTTCTTTTATTTTACTCGACGAGCGCGCGGATGCTGATGATGATGATGAGGACGAGGAGGAGCAGGAGCAGAAGGAGAGAAGCAGCAGCGGGGGCAGTAAGCGGCGAAGGATGTCGGCGTAGCTGGCAAACTTTTTAATGTCGCGCGGCTGCTGCTGCAGCTAATTTAGCCGGCGGGTGGGTGTTGGCCTGGGTGCCGAGTTGCGGTGGCGACGGAGGGGGATGCGGGCAGGGCCTCAGCTTGGCGCACAGACTGTGGCAGGCAGTGTCTTTCGCTTTTGGCTTCATTTGCGCGCCTGAGTTGCCTTGGCTTCTCCTGCTTCGTCCTTGCCACGGCAGCTCTGCTTCATTTTCTTGCAATGAAATTAAAAACAGCAAGCAGTCGCAGCACACACACAGGCTCTCACACACACAATGACACAGCGCTTGTAGCTGCCTGCCAGACGCTGCGATGCCGCCGGCAGCCTGCTCGCTCCCACCGCCCCCGCTCGGCTTCTTGTGCAGCAGTAAATGAAAATGAGTAAAGTTTGCGCTTTTCGCACCCACAGGGCAGAGGGCAGGGCTGTGTGGCTGCGGAGCGGGAACGCCAGCTGAGGCAGACGTCTTGTGGCAGCCTTGAGAGGCGCGCTGCCTCTTGTTGATTATGCACTTTGCGCCGGCACAGAACGTCATCATCGTCTCTGTCCTTGCTGTGCTTATTAACCCAGTTTCAGTTTCAGTTCGAGTCGAGTCTGCTCTGTGTCTCTCCCAGTCTCTCTCTCTCTCTCGTTCTCGCTCTCGCTCTCTGTCTGTGAGTTGTGGTGTTTATTTTTTGTCTGCTTGTTTTAATTTTAATTTTTGCTTGGTCTACGCTTTGTCTCTCTCTCTCTCTCTCTCTCTGGTGACGTCGCAGCTTCAGCTGCTTCTCCTGTCTGGCTGTGTCGTCATCAAGTCTGCCTGCCTGTGCCCCTCCCCGCGCTGCTGCCTTTGTTTCTAGGTCAAGAACTTGTGCCGGCTTTTTCGAGTGTGTGTGCCTGACAGCGCCGACATTGCGTATACTTAATATTTTAAATTTGTCCAGTTTCGACTTTGCCAGGCAAAAAATAGACGACGCTTGAATAATTTGCAGTTTCGTGATGGGGACCAACTGTCATGCAAATGACATCACGCACTATAGTCATCAATTCCGAGCAGAGGAAGCAGGAGAAGCAGAAGAAGAAGACGAAGAAGAAATCTTCACATAGCCAAATCCCCCGAAAGCAGCAAAAACGAATGAGAATAAAATGGAAACCGTGCACTTAAAGCTTAAGCAGAGCGAGTTTGACAGCGCGAGAGTTCGAAATATTCGCAGTTGCGAATACGGGCGTATTTGTCACAGGGCTGGTGGTGTGGGCGGGGGGAAGGGGAGGGTGTAGCTGAAGTATATACACACTTATTTGGATTGTAGAGACACGATGCCATGCCACGCAAGACATTATTATGATGGAATCCTATTTGTAACAAGGCAAATGGCAAAGCGAACGAAGCTGACAGGCAGCAGGAAGGAGGGAGCGGGAAAGGTGGAGAGGGAGCGGGAAAGCTTGTGTGGGTGGAGGAGGGTAGTAAATTATGCTAATGTCGAAATAATGCATATTCGATGATGTGGGAAGCGCGTCGATTGCGAGCGATAAACTTCAGCTACATATATAAAGCAGATACAGTTAGATACTATATATATATAGCTGACTATAGTATGTACCCTGTAGTATATACAGATGTATTTGCCTGTCTGCGTTCCTTTGCTTCAGATTGATTTTCGTTGGCTGTGTAAATCATATTTATGTGGAGCTTCAAGTGCCGCAACTAATGATGGAAATAAATTCACGGGGCACACGGGACGACACAATGCTGACTTTCAGCTGCCAAGAGCAGCGTACAGGCAAATTGTAAGCAACTTGTAGTTGGCTGTAAAAACTGGGAAGAAGGAGAGGAGGGGAGAGCAGCGGGCAGAGACGCGAGTGCGCGCAATTTTTGGCTGCTTTTGACGCCAGTCCAATATGCAGTAAATCTGCCAGAATGTGCCTCTAGATTTGGCAACGCAGCCAGCAGCAGCAGCGACGGCTCCTTGAAATGGGTTACATATTTTATGCTTAATATTTTGCATTTTATTCCGCTGAAGCGCGTGAAACACTCGAGCCAGAAATAAAAACTGTAGAGGCGGGCGGAGGCAGCAGAAGGCAGGAGCAGCCAACTGGAGGCAACGGGGAGCAACTGGAGGTAGCAGAAGGCAACTGGAGGCAACAGAAGACAGAAGACAGAGTCAACAAGAGGCAGCAGGAGGCAATTGGAGGCAGTAGAAGGCAACAGAAGACAGCAGGAGACAGCAGGAGACAACAGCAGGCAACTGGAGGCAACAAGGAGCAACTGGAGACAACCGAAAGTAACTGAAGGCAACTGGAGACAACAGGAGAAGGCCTTAATGGCAGCAAGCTCTCTTAACTGTTAACTATACCATAGAAAATTGAAAATTTGCCCAGCATAACAAGTATTTTGTCTGTTTCGCAATAGAAGCAAAGCAGCCGCATAAAAATCAAGTAAAGCCCAAAGAAAATAAGCTTGATTTGGGCTGACAAAAGAGTTTCGATCTTGCTGTTCTATTGCAGCTTCTAAAGTGCAAATTCTGCAGTTTTTTCAGACACGTTCACGTTCTGCACAACAACCGAAAATCAGCCCCATAAACAAAGTGAATTACCTGTACTTGGGCTTATAGAAGTCTCGCAGTCTCACAGATCTCACACAGCTTTCAATCGCCTCTTCTACTGCAGCTTTTTTGCACTTTACAACACGCAAAGGGGTCTGTCTCTCTCTCTCTCTCTCTTGGCACAAAAATCGATAACAACAATTTGTGCAAAAACACAATTTGCTTATCAACCCTCAACCCTCGCCTCGAACTGAGCTCGCAGTTCGCAGACCTCAACCCTGTCCGGGTCACACTGTGCTGTGCTGCAAAACGCAACTTCAGCTTAATTTGCATATTTTCCAACACACACACACACATGCACGCAAAACTAATAAAAAATGTTGTACGTAGGTGACAACCCTGCCCCCTGCCTGACTGACAACTGACGTTTGCGAAAAATTTATGCAAATTTTTAGCGATCCCAAACGAACGCGCAGATCGTTGCTTGACTCGCAGCTTGTTATTGATTTGCAGAGAGCGCGAGACAGAGAGAGAGAGGGAGGGGGAGAGGGGATGTGTATGCGTTGTTGATTTGCATAATCGCCAGGACGAAGGATTGCGCAGCTACAGTGACAGTGCCTTGTTAAAGGATTTGCGAAAATAAAACTCCACTTTCGCGTTCCCCTCTAATAAGCAAATTGATTGCATTGTTGACTCGCTCTCGTCCTAGCTCTACCTCTACCTCTATCTCTATCTCTGTTTGCCTGTCAGTCGCTGTCTGTGTGTGTGTGTGTGTGTGTGTACATACGGTTAGGCAAATATTGTGCCAATGAGTAGCCCGACAGCAACTGACAGCCTCCGACTCTGACTCAGTCTCAGCTCGGAATACCTAAGTGAAAATATTTGAAAATTGGTTTTGGCGGCGCACCTGACAAAGGAAAACAGCATGGAAACTGCTGCAAATACATAGCAATGAGTGTGGGCAATGCACGAAGCCAGAATACCCTGTACAACTGCAGTATACAAGTCATAACCGAGCCAAGCGAGCCCAGTCAGACATGTATGCACAGTTATAAATTCAATTCGCTGCAAGACGACGTGGCAAGAAGGAAAAGCGATAGAGAGGGGGGGGGGAAAGAAGGGAGTACTGCTTGCAAATCCTGTCAGACATTTTCTACATTTTGATATGTATTCGTATTTTTCGTTTGCCTGCTAAAAAGGATTACGCTAACACAAAGCAGTCGCGCAGAAAGAGAAGGCAAAGACGAACGTAGTCGGCAGAGTCGGACGGCGAAGAGGGTGCAGGGAGAAGTGAGACGGACTGATAGAATATTTGGATTTTTGCACATGCCAATAGTGTGAGAAGAGCGCGAAGAGGGGGGAGAGTGGGGACTCGCAGAATTTTCCATGTGTGTCGCATTTTGCTCGTTTTCTTTTTTTATGTCATCGTTGTCGTTGTCGTTGTCGTTGTCGCTTTATGCTTTGTTCGCCAAAGCAATCACCCCCGCACAGCGTTTCTCTCTCTCTCCCACTGTCTCTCTCTCTCTGTCCCTCTCTCTCTTTCTGCGTGTGTGTGTCTACGTGCGTGGTTGTTGTTTGTATTTGTACAGCAACCATCAAACATTTGCTCATGTGTCTTGTGTGTCTTGTGTGCGCGCGTGTGTGTGGGCAACAAATTTGCAAAAGCCAAAAGAAAATGGTCGGTTCGGTCTGCTCGAGGCGAGGGTTGCGCTGTGCGCAGTCGACTCCTTCTGTGGGCGGCAATTTCCACTTTAGTTAGCGGGTTGAAAGCGTTTTAGATTGAACTATGGCTGTCATAAATGGCTTTGCTGCGCATATCTAAAACGGCTTAAGTGCAGATTGATGGCAACGCACAAAGAGGCAATAAGCACACACAAACACACAAGTAGACACACGCACACAGAGATAAAGGGAGCACAGTGGAATGGAGTTGGAGTTAGATGTGCACAGAAGTGAATCGAGGCAACTGATAAACTTCATATTAGTTATCGATTTTTGTATTTCAATAAGCAAATCATGAGTAATAATTCCTGCTAACTTTTTGTAAATATCAAGGGCATGTGCGGCTTTTTAATATATGTAAAAAAATAATTTTTAAATTATGGAAATTATTATTTTATGTATTTCTATAAAGATTTTTCGAAATTTAGTTCAATTGAACAGCATAATTTAAATTGAGCTATGTAAGTTCATAGTTAAAACCAAATAAATGCTCAGTCTGTGTCTAATTGCTATAAAATAAATATAAAATAAATCAAAGGTATAGAAAATTGCTTAAAAGTTTTAAAAATACGCAGTCTCATGCATGTATAGCAACTTCTTCTTTCCCACAACTTTACAGAAGCGTTTTGGTTGATCTAACGGCATAAGAATAATAATATTTAATTTCCAAATATACAAATTAAATTAAAATATGATAAAATTTTCTATAATATTTTCATTTTAAAGAGTTCCTTAGGTTTCATAGAATTAAATTTAAATTATTCGCAGATTTTCTTTGCTTTTAGTTTTTGCTGATATAGTTGATATAAAATAGCTGAAATTGATGCTATAAAATAATCAAAAGAAACTTCAAGTCTGCTAAAACTTTCTGCGGCTATCTACGCTATTAAAAAATAAATTAAAAAATATTCACAGACTTACAATATTTGAAAACATGTCTTCTCCTTGCCGAAAACTGCAGCAACTGAAACCTTCAGCTTGTTAGCTACTAAGCTCATAATTGCCAGCATATCCGACAGATTCGACCCTCTGTGCCCATGCTCGACACACACTCAAGCACTCTCAGCAGCCGCGTGTATTGTGCCAAATTCGGATCAATAATTGACAGCGGAGTCGGAACATGATTTGCGAATAATGCACTTGAATTTGCATAAGGCTTGCCAAAAAAAAAATGCTAAACAATTTATGCAAATTAGCTTGCAACGCGCTGCAATTAAATCTCGCACGATGCGAGCAGCTGCAAAAAAAAAAAAACAAATCGAAATGAAAGAAGGAAACGAATCGCAGCGAACACGATCCCGGCCAGGTAGACAAAAAAGCTCATTTGCATAAAGAATGCTGAAAAAACGAGAGTGTGTCGAAAGTGAAAGGGGTAGGTGCGCCGAGGGGTAAGCTTACCCCCTCGAACTCTGACCCGACGGCGGCTCATTAGCGTAAAATTAAAAAAAAACGAAGGTAGCGCAAATTCTGATGCTCTGCGCGGCTCGGGCAGCTGTGGCCAAGTTCAACGAACTGCGCCGCCAAGAGTTGTGTGTCTCACTAACCCAAATTAAAATTATGTTAATGAACGAGAGAGAGAGAGAGAGAGAGAGAGCGAGAAAGAGGCTGAGTGAGTTTGTCTGCCGGCACAGGGAAATCACGGCCAAGGACGACGGCAACGTCCTTTTCGTCCTGTGCTTTTCATTTTGCCTAATGAGCGCGCAACTGCGACGCGGCATCGCGGCATCCTGACCGTGACTCTGCCGCTGCCGCTGCCGCAGCCACTGTCACTGCCACTGCCATGGGCTCTGCCGCGGCCTCAGTCACGGCCACGTCCTCAGCCTCTGCTGCTCCTGTTACTCAGACGCCTCTCATTAATTTCGCAGTCGCGTTTTTCGCATATTTCTGCTTTGCCTTCCATTTCCGCAAATCTTCCCCTCTGCTCTGCTTAATTTTCGTGTTTCATTTTTCACTTTGTACCGCGCTCATTTGGTGACGTCACAACGCAGGCCTCTCGCTCAGCTCTCTCTCTCTCTCTCTCTCTGCCTCTCTGCCTTTCAGAGGCTCGTCCTCGGTCGCTGTCTCTGCCGCCGGCACTGAGTGCCTTCGCATAATTAAGATTTTAATTTATGCAATTATTTTGCCGGCTGTATGCGAGCGTCCCCGTATATAGGGCAGACAAAGGCGCAGGATTCGCCTTGTTTTGGTTTCTCCGGCCTGTAGAGTTATTTACGCGGCTCGGCTCGTTGGGTGCGGTTGTGTTGCTCAGCTCGAAACTGATTTAATTGCCGTATGGGAAATTGTTGAGCTCTTTAAAGTGTGTGCGTAACTTGTGAAAGAGTTTTACTAAACAGAAACAAACAGGAATAACTTAAGAAACTCTTAACTTTCTCAACTTGCCACGAAGTCTATAAAATTTTGGACTATATGAACTTTTATTGCTCCCAAAAATGTGCGTGTTTATTTCAGAAATAAATCTAAAGGGGCTACAGCGGTGTCAGACAAGAAAAAATATTTGTTTTTTTACGTGAAAGTACTTGAAACAATAATTGAAATTTAGTATTTACTCAAATGAAAACTCAAGATAAAACATTTTAATTTTAATTTATTTAGAAATTGCCTTGGTTAGTTGGAAAATAATGTATAATCTTCAAGCTGTCTTTCAAAGAACTTTTATAATTGTAAACAACTAAGACACTTTCAAGCTACATATTTCAATTTCTTTTAGCAATATATATTTGAAATATTTATAATATTTATTTTTCTTTAAAAAATTCTTGAAACCAAACAAGTTTAGCATATTTGCTTTTTTTTAACAGCACTTACCTGCTTTATATATTTCTTTAAATATTTACTTTTTATTTTTGACTTGCGTTTTAATTTGAAGTATCGTTTTTTATTTATTTTTTTTTAATTTTTCCAAAGTTCCAAATAATGATATTTTAAATTTCGTTAAGCATACTTGAGTTATACTTTTCAAAATTCAACTTTTATTTATTATGTGTTTTTCGCAAAGTTATTTTTAAAGTTTCGCACAGTACTATATAGTTCACTTTGAATTCCCAGTAGAGTTGAGACACTTTGGTATTATCCTTGGGATCTGTTTAGTTCTGCTGCCGCTGCTGCTGCTGCTGTTGACAATGGCCGAGGAACAACCGAACCGATACGCGTTCCGTTAAGAAATGATTTCGACTTTGACTCCAAATAGACTTTGGCGCTCAGTTCGGTTCTGGCGTCTCGTCTCGCCTCGTCTCGGTTTTCTTATCGCAGGCACACACGGATTGGAATTGGAGTAATCACGCAAGATGAAGCGAAGTTCGCGACGTCGTCGTTGGCAGCGACGTCGCTGCCAAAGATGAAACCTAGACGCGCAGACACAAAGCCGCCAAACGTCGTCAAGCGGCAGAAGACCAGGCCAGAGGATAGCGGGAGAGGACTCGGAAGAGGACAGGACTCGGGACAGGACGCACCAGCCGGGCGCAAGGCCCAACTGCTACTGCCCACAGTGTTGTCGGCTGCGTTTGTTTTCGCGCTGTCGTATCGCTTGTCGAGTCGATTTGCCACCCCCGAATTGCTGTCAAGTGCGGTCGCTGCGCTGCCGTTGCCACCGCTGTCGCCGCCGGCAGCGTCGGCCATGAAGTTCAAGTTCTGCGCACGCGCACTTGACATGTCTCGCGTTTCTCGCTCTTCGCTGCAGGAGCAGCAGCAGCGCAGGCAAGCAAGTTCTACCCCCTCAGCTTGAAATTTCCCCTGAGCAGAAAAAAAACTGCAGCATGCTTCCAGGCGTCGCTGCCGTCGTTGGCGTCGTGGAAAGCGCAGTGCGTGCTGCCTGCTGCTGCTGCTGCTGCTGCGTGTGGGAGGGGGAGGGAGGTTTGGGCTGGTGGGTGGTAACGGCGTTACCCCTGAGCAAATCCACCACAGTTTTGAAAATCCATGACTCGAGTCGCTCGAGTCGCGCTCTGCCTGGCTCCATCAATAGTTGGAAACGCTGCCGCAGCCTTATCAGGCCGCTGCCAGGCCACGCATTTTGTCATTTTTTGGTTTTGCGCACGCAACAAAGGCAAACAGAGGCGCCACAGCGTGGCAGGCGAGCAGTAGGGGTTGGTTGCGAGGAGCAGGGAGGAAGGGGCCGAGGGATGAGGCGGCGCTAAACTGAGCAGCTGAAGTAGAAATGCTTATACGCTGGGGATTTGAGCTTTACAAGCGTAACAAAATATGTAAAAAGAAATAAAGAAAAGCCTCGGCATGAGTGCACACACACACACCGTGTATATGTATCTGTGTGTGTGTGAGCTCGCGTATCTATGAAGTTCCTTCCGTTTGCCGCAGACATTTGCGCCAAGTGTTCGCTTTGCCGTTGATGAATGATAGATGGATTATGATTTTGTTTGGCGTAAATTGAATTTTGCATATTTCTTACGCTTTACAAGCGGCGCCCCCTCGAAAGCGCCCCCTCTGTCAAATATTTAGACAGCACAAATATGCAAATAATAAAGAGAGAGAGAGAGAGAGAGCGGGAGAGCGAGCTGCAACAAATTGTTAACTACAATTTAAAGTTGACGCACAGAAGTGTTGAGGCCTTTTCAGCCGCTTTTCAAGCTGTCAACTTTTTCGATGGCTGCGGAAATCAAGTTAACGAAGTAAAAATGCAAAATGCAGCAGCAACAGCAGCAACACTGTGGCCAACAAAATGCCAAAAGCAGCAGCAACAACACGAGCAAAGGCAGCCTCAAATCGATGCAGAACCCAAAAAAAATAAAACAACTTCAAGGCGGTAAGAGTTGCCAGGCTTTAATAAAATGAAAAAGGAATTTAAGTGGCATTTATTCTGGGGGCTAAGCTGCAAGAGAATTCTCTACAAACAGCCCGAAGTGAACGGAAATCATAAGTCTATACATTTTACTAGAGTTTCGAGGATTTAAGTGAGAGCTAAGAGCTACAGCCTAGGAAAAATGATTGTGCACTATTTTAAATACTATTTCAAAGTATTATAAATGCAGCTCAGCTCAGAAAATAAATTCGAAAATCATAGAAACATTTTAACAGCCTTTTAGAACAATCAAATTGTCAGAAAAGTTTGTGCAAATAAAACAAAAACTGTTTGTCTGTTTGAACACTTAGATCTCAGCTATTATTCGAGCTAGAGATATCAAATTTGGTAAGCAGCTGCCTGTAAACTATACACTTCCTAAGTAAATTTCAAATCTTGCATGCCACGCCCACTGCATTTGGAAATCAATGCAATTACATATAAAAAACAATCTGCAGGAGTTAGAAAGCAATTAGTAACAGAACTATTAATTTATTTTCAAGCTGTAAATATATATATATATATATATATATATATATATTTATTTGTTAACCTAGGTAGTATCTGCCTCACTTTGACCTTGATTTTCAGCTTGCATTTTTAGCTTTATTTCAGCTATTGCAGCTTGTTTAATTGACTTAAAGCGCTGCCATTTACGGTTGTCAATCGTGCTGTCTTTGCTGCCGTTGCTGCTGCTGTTGCTGCTGCTGCTGTTGTTCCTTCAGCTTCTCCTCCTCTTGCTGCATTCGTTAGTTGCGCTCGATGCTGCCACATTTTGTTGTAGTATGCGCCACATTTTATGACGTACTCTCGCCGGCAACGGGGCTGGTAAGTAGCTGCACTCAAGCCAAGCCTTTGTTGTTGCTGCTGCTGTGTTGCATGCAACATACTTTTATGGATCAGCTGCAGCAATGGAAACAAGCAGCAATGAGAGCTGCCACGCCGAGGGGTAGGTTTAACTTTCAGTTGTGATTTGCTCAGCCAAGCCAAAGTCAAAGCGAAAGCCAAAGCTTTTGTTGTGCACACGCACACACCCCGGCCACACACACACCACACACACACACACACACACACACACAGATAGCTGTTTTATAACTATATAAAACATACTCTGCAGTTGTCGACTTTTATAAGCAGCAAATTTTTATTTCCTTCTGCTGCAGCATTCGCATGCGTCATAACTCAATAAGGCAGCAGGCAAAGGCAGCCATCAAAAGCTGCCACTGCCACTGCTGCTGCTGTTGCTGTTGCTGTTGCAACTCGAGCTGAGGCAACTGTAAGCTAACTGTAATCCTAATGAAACTACAACACATATTATGCATATTGCTCTGAGCCTGTTTCCCTGGCAACATTTGCATGCAACAATTTGGCCAAATATAAAAAAAAAAAACGAAGAAACGAAGAAACGACCAAACGAAAATGAGGAAAAAGCAAGCGAAAACTTGAGGAAAACTCCGGACTCCGGTTGCACATATGAAAACGCAAGGAATACGAGTAATACGAGAGCTACAGCAGCAGCCACTCATCGTCTACGTAGTGGAATTTATTATAAGATCCTTTTCTTCTCTTTCAACTGAATGCGGAAAAACTTGTTGTCGTTGTCGTTGTAGTTGTTGCTGCTGCTGCTTGCATGAATATTTTCTACAGCATTAAAAAGGCATTTCGAGTTATTTGGCTCGCAAAATATTTTATTATAATTTCTATATAGTTAGCCAGGCATGTGTGGAGCGAGGGGCGTGGCAGGGAGCGAGCTGGCCAAGTAGTTGGCGATTTTGTGCGCTCAACTTTGGCATCCAATAAGCGAAATTCCTGAGCAGAGCGACTAATGACCGTAAAGCCGCTGGCAGAAGCCAATCAGAGGCAGAGGGGTAAGCAGAGAGTGTGTGTGTGTGTGTGTGTGTGTGAGTGTGCGTGTGTTTGCTCAAATTGCGTTTTTAGTATCATTAATCTGCCACACTCGAGGCAAACGTCAGCGTCAGGCATCGAATTGGGCGAACCCAAACTCGAACTCGACTGCGAATGCGAACCCGATGCGTCTCAGTCCACAAAAGGGAACATTAATTTCCTCTGCTGCTCGGGCGCAGACATTACCTAGGCAGCAGCGATTTGCTCGATCCGATAGCTTTAGCTGATTGCACAAATGAATCTAGCAGAAGGCGTAGCTGCCTCTCGCTCTCTCTCGCCCGCGCTCTCAATCCCCCTGCCTAAAAATAAAACAGAAACCAAACCTCGGCTCGAGTATTTGGGCCAAGAGTTTAAAGCGCTCAAATGCGATTATGAGCGAGTGGGTGGGGGGCGGCGGAGCGCGCAGTGCTTAGGCAGGATGCTGGCAGGAAGCAGGCTCGGCGAGCAGCTCGTAAAGAGCCGCAGCAAAGTGTGCCAAGCTGTGTCTACCCCACATTACGCATACGCAGCGTGTCGCGTTATACCTGTGTTTGATGTTTAAGCCGCGCCACGTATGTGCGTGTGTGTGTGTGTGTGCGCGTGCGTTGTTCTTTATGACGACATGCCAAACATTTGTGCAAAATGCTAATTTAAAGCCAAAGTCTTAGATATTTCAAGCGCCGCATACGACGCTGCTGAAGGTGGCAACTTGCGCCTCAGCCTGCTCTTCTGCGCGCTTCAGAGGGCACAGGCACAGTGGGGCAAGCTCATACAAGAGGGGCAGACATTTTGAGAAGTTAAAAATAAATGAAAACAGTGGAAAATGCAATAAAATGCGCATCTATAACATAAAATGCAAATTAATAACAATAGTTCAAATAAATTTGAGTATAAAAGACAATTATTTACACAGCTTTTTTCCGGCATGTTTTGGCTGCTTTATATAGGCTAAACTTGTGCCTGATTTTTGTTACTTAATTAGCCAACTTTGCCCCACTGTGCCGCCTAGGTAAACGCCTTCTCATCAGCATAACTCGTCATGCATAACTCTGCAGCGCATGTACTACAAATGTCCCATAGGCTGCCAGACAGACAGACAGACAGACCGAGACACTGTGCGACAGTGGGACAGACTGTGCGACTGACTGACTGCCTGCCTGATTGAGTACTCGGGCAGAGTGGGAACTCTGGAAACTGGGCTGTCATTTGCGCTTGGCACGCCTTTAATGCATGTCGCGCTGCCATTTTGCCGAGCACTCAACTTGATTATGCGAAATATTGAAAATGGCTTAACAGGAAATTAAGCAAAAACAGCAGGCAGAAGCGGGAGGAGGCGAAGTGGAAAAGAGAGGGGAGGGAGCGGGTGGACTGATCTCAATCTGGGAATGCGAATTTGATATCGAACTGGTGCAAATCTTAAAGGGAAATTAGCTGCGAAAATGCTTAACGAATGCCAAATCGAATGCCCGCTCGATATGAAGCACATTCTCTGCCTGTCCCTCACCCCTCTCTATCTACCACTCATGCATGTGAGTGTGTGAGTGTGTGTGTGTGTCATTGTTGTTGCAAAATGTTTATTGTAATTCGGCAAGTATTTGTGGAATATGAATTGCGAGCATTTGCATAAATGAAATGTGTATGTAAATGGCAATGTAATGGTAATGCCAATCAATCACCCCAGAAAGAGCGGGCACACACACCAGCACACACACACACACACACACTGAGAGCTCCTCCCACAGTCACACACAAAACCAATAAACTAAATTCGCATGGAAAAAATGTGTGTGTGTTGGAAATGGAAAAAAAAGAAACGTAGCAGAAATCGTCAACAACAACATGTGAAGGAATATGTAAGAGAGTGTGTGTGTTTGGGGTGTATTCCAACCCTTATCCTTGGCAGGATATTACATGCTTCAACAATGTTGTAGCATTCCCAATAACAACAACAACAGCAGCAGCAGCAGCAGCAGAGGCAGCAGCAGCAATGCTTGAGCATTCCTGCCGAAAATGAAATTCTGTTTTGCATTTTATGTCGACGACTCCGAAGCCAAAAGCATAAAGACGCACAAGATGAGAAGAGTGTAGCAGGAGGAGAAGGAGAAGATGGAGGAGGAGTAGGAGGCTGAGTACAAGAGCCAAAACCAGCCAAAAACATGACGAGCAAAGAGGAGAAGCAGCAGAAAAAAATGAAATCTAAACAAAATGCGTTCGAGCGTGTGTGTTCAATTACAATGTGTGTGATTGCTGGAGTCGCTGGCGGGGGCGGGAGCTGCCTGAAAAACGCCCACACACACACACACACACTCGCACACTCGCTGACATAAAAATTTACAATGCGAAATAAGCGAGCGAAACGCTTTTTGTTTGCCCGGCAAGCGACCCAAGCGGCAGCCAGGACCCGCACCCGAACCCGCACCCGCACCCGCAGTCCGACCATCCTTATGCAAATAACAGCGAGGTCGCACATAAAAATAAAATAATAACAATACAATATTTTTTGATGACAGCCGCCAACAAAACGTCGTTGGACAGGCCGCGCCCCCTCCCTCCCAGCTCCCACCCAGCTCCCTTCCTGCTCCCTTCCTGCTCCTGCCTCGCCGGGGCAGCAGCCATTGCCCCATTTCGGTTTCGAGGCGCACTCGAAAAAGACAACGCATAAAAGAAAGGTTTAATCGACGCGCATTTCACGAGCGGTGGCGCAGTGGCGCAGAGGGGGAGCAGAGAAGGAAGGAGGGGCCGGCGGTCGCTGGCAACACTTTAAATGTGTTTTAGTGGAAATTGTGAAAATTTTCTTATGGCACCATCATGATGCGTCATCAATTTGGATTTTATGTCGAAACGCTGTACAGAGCTTTCCTCATAAACAGCTGCCGAACGTGCTGGCAGACGGCAGAGCGTTCCTCTAGCCCGCCCGCTCCCTTATCCCCCTCCCTATCCAATGACAGCACATATAAATCTGTGACAACGACAGAGATTCCTTTAAAGACGGGCACTCGGAAGCAGATAAGCTGTGCGCCGAAGATATTATGTAATTGCTGCGGAAGATCTTGAGATTCTGCGGGTTTATGCAGCAAACAAGTTTATAGATCAGTTGTAGAGAATTCATATATCTAACTGAATTGTGATACGATATCATTGCTTAAATATTTTATATTTCAGTTCTTTGGCCAGATCATTTTTTATCTTACTTTAAAGTTAACAAAAACTTAACAAATATTTTAAGAACCTTAATAAACTATTTGACCATATAAAAAACTGAGTATCGGAATATTATAAATTAAATTCATCATTATAGCAGAGCTTAAACAAATGATTTCTAAATACGCTCTGCAGTTACACAAAGTTATTGTTAGAAATTGTGCAATATTACAAAAACTAATCAAACCATTAGCAAATACTCTATCTAACAATTGGAAACAACTTACTAATAGCATATACAAAGATTCCAAACATTATTAAGAATTTTCCCATGCTAAAATACATATATCATTTACAAATTCTCTGCTCAATTACTCCAAGCAATTGTTGGCATCAATATCAAATAATATCATTGTGATTTAGGTGATTAAGTGTATAAAATAAAATCTTAGTTATTTTTTGAGTAAATAATAATAAATAATTGTTGCTTAAGTACCAAACAAATTTTATAAATTCTTTGTTCAATTACTACAAGCTATGCCTAGAATGTATTTCTATTCCATGCAGAATAAACAAAACATTAGCAAATTCTTCAGGCACTCTCGCTCGCTCTTTCTGTCCCACTTTATCTCGCTCTGTGCCACAGATTCGTGAGGTCACAGACCCCACACATAATGCCTCGCTGCGCACACATGCAACTCAAACCCGAGATCGGAGCTGGCAAATCAAATTCCTCGCATGGCGAATGCAACAATCTAAATAATTATTTTTGCATACAAAATGTTAAGCAAACAAGCAGCACGAGCAAGACGCGACAGAAGGCGAGGAGGAGAGGAGAGAGCTAGGAGAGGAGGGGGAATGGCTGCCAGGAGCAGAAGGGACAACAAGAAACTGAACATTGAAATCACATTTGAATAACAATCATGCCGCATGCAAGTTATTTTGTCGATTCGGGGGGAACGGAAGCGTTGAAGAGATATTGAAAATATGAAAAGAAATACAGAACGAGTACGCGAAAAAAGAGAAGAGCGCAAGAGAGAGAGAGAGGAGGGAAGCGAAAAAAAATATAAAACTCGCGAAATCACAAAGAATTCATAATAAGCGTCATTGTCATGCGAGAAATGAATAAAAATCAAACGACAACAACGAGTCGGGCTTGTTGAAAAGGTGAAAAAGGGGTAGGAGCAGAGGGGGGAAGGGGGAGGAGTAGGCGGGAGAGGCAGAGGTAGCTCGCACAGGGAATGTTGAATTGAATGTGTCGCACAGGATGCGTGTGCGTGTGTGTGTGTGTGTGTATGTATGTGAGCGTATTTCCAAGGATCGTCAACAAACATCATCTGCATACGTGAGAGGAGCAGGAAGCAGGGAGCAGGCAGCAGGGAGCGGACGGCAAGGAGCAGGCAGCAAGGAGCAAGCGGCTGCCTGCGTGGGCTGCATGAATTTTAAATGCCTTCGCCAAGGAGCGGCAGCAGCAGCAGCAGCTGAAGCCGAGGCCGAGGCCGTTGCCAACATCCTCGTCCATTGTGTGTGTGGCAGCGGAACGCGCCACTTCATGCAGGATGTGCTTGGCCTGAACCCATCGATATGCGGCAGCCCACCTCCTTCTCCTACTCCTACTCCAGCTGCAGCCAATCACCTTGGCCAACGTTGACAAATTGTCGCCCATCGCTTGTGGCATTTAATTTCCATGAGAGGCGACGGCAACAGTTGCTGTCATAATTGATTTCATTAAACGTGCCCCCAGAGACAGAGCGAGACAGCGAGAGGGAGAGAAGCAACAAGTGGCAAGCGCAAACTTTCAGCTGAAAGTAAAAACAAATTAAGCTGCAAATAAATGAGGCAACGCTGGCGACGACGACGACAGCAGCAGCAGCAGAAATAATTGAGGGAATTCCCACGAACGCGCCAGACAGCTTAAAAGGACGAAGATGAAGACGGAGTGGGAGTGAGAATGGAAGAAGGAGAAGGAGAAGCAGACGCTAAAGCAGGGCAAGCAGCGCTGCCAGACACTTTGACATAATTTCCCAAGCAGACGGCGGCGTTGCTGCCGCTGCCGCTGCCGACGCCCGCACAAGGACACGACCATAACCAGCCCCAACAAAGTTTTAATTAATTGCGCACACACACAGCCGCACACACACACACAGCGACGCACACACACACACACGCAGCGACACCAAATAAAAATGAGCCAAAGCACAAAAAGTTAAGGGCAAATTTTCATTTTCATTTTCACGTACACAAAACAGTGAAAACCCAACCGAGCAGGGGGCTGGTAAGAGGGAAGGGAGATTGCTTGGGTGGTTTGTTTTGACTGGGCTGGTTGGGCTGAGTCTAACAGGAAGACACAAGCCAGGTTGACTAAGGCAGCAAGGCTGCCCTTGTGCATTTCTAGAGCAACTTCCTCTTGGCTTGCGCCTTGGTGTAGTCTTAACTCATTAAACCTGTTTAGACTGTTTAGATATTAGAAGATCTTATTCGACTAATTAAACTCTAAGATGCTGCCGCAGTTTTTGCTCTCCTTTTTGTACTGTTCGCTCTGTTTATCTTTCTTTTTTACTTACACTAGCCTGCCTGCCTAACTTATCATTAACTGCAGGTTGTGGGAGACCGTTGGTGTTGAGTAGTTTCCACTTATTAAACTTGTCTACTCTTTATAAATGATACAATAACTCTATAAAGTATATATTTTCAGAGCTGCAGCCCAAATTTCAGCTTGATATTATGTGGCATTCTATCTGTTTCTCTTTTCTTAAATAACTTTTACTATTTTTATCATTTATTGCCAGTTCTGAGGGGCTTAGCCGTTGGTTTTGAGTAGTTTCAACTCGTTAGACTTAACTGCTTCTAAATAATAATAGCACTCTGTAAACCAACTACTCTCTGAGCTGCTGTCCAAATTTCAGCTTGATATTATATTGCTTTCTCTTTTTTACCATTTTTACTACTTTTAACACTTGCTGCAAGTTCGGAGAGGCTTAGCCGCTCGTTTTGGGTAGTGTCAACTCATTTCTTATAAACAATAATAATAATTAACTTAATCTCTGAGCTGCTACCCAAATTTCAGCTTTCTTTCCCCCTATTTACCTTGCCCTCTCAGCTTTACTGCACTGCCTGCCTTACTTATCATTAACTGCAAGTTCTGAGAGGTTTATCGGGCCTTGAAGTTTGCGCGCTGTCAAGTGTTTTACTCGCAGTTGCAAAGTTCGCAGCCTCCTTTAAACACCCTCTCTACTCCCCACTTCCCACTCACTTTCACTTTTGAAAGTTTTTGCTGCGTAAACACATAAAAAATAAGAACAGAAATTCTGCAGAGTGAGGCTTCTGTTTGCCACAGATCGATGGCCGTGCAAGCGGCATAAGGAAAGCTGCGTCAAATTGTTGAAAATATAGCATAAAATCCTCAATCAAATTCATGAAGCGTAAAGGCAAAGACAATGCGAATGATTCAGGTAGCGGGATGATATAGGGGCAGCTACTCGATGTATGCAGATGATGATGTTCGGCCCATATGCAGATCCCACATCAGCAATTTGAGCATGAAATCTAGTCGGATACATCGCGTGTATTTGCTGTTTATGAAACTCTAATTATGTCGAACCGCACAGACACTCGAACTGGGACTGGGACTGGGACTGGCTGAGGGTCTCTCGCGCTCTGTCTGTGCGTAGCGAGCGGTGGAAAGTCAGGTACCCCCCACCCCGACACAGAGAGACCGGCCGCTTTACCCTCTGGCAACACAGCTACGACTGCAAAACCAACAAACAGACACACACTCACAGACCCAGAGAGACCCTGGGAGATGCAGAGATAGAGAGGAGGATGCTCTCGAAACCCTTTTGTTCGGCCCATTGTCTGGCGTGCCATGCGAAGGCGATTTATTGCCGATTTGCGCCGAAAATCGAAAGTGGTTTGTGCGCATTTATCGATAGATAGATAGGCCGGGGCAAGGGTTGTGGCTGGGGCAGGGGGTGCGGTTGTGCATGGCATTATTGTAAATTTGCCTTTTAATTTACGTTACGCCGATTTTAAACAAAGCACTCGCATCGCAAAATCAAACTATATGAATATTCATAATACCCCCCGATGCCAACTGACAATTGTTAATGGGCGAGCATATGTTAAGCTCGGGGCGCACAGGGCGAGGGAACAGAGGGAAGGGCAGGACGGGAAAGAGCGTGCTCTGTTATCTCTACGGAAAGCAAAATATAAAAAAAATGAAAATTGTTGATTTATGCGCTCTGTTTTGAATTTTACGCCGATTTTTCTTTATGTCCTGCGCGAATTAACATGCTGCTTGCTTTTTCGCACATATTTTACGATATCATGGTTTTGTCGGGGCTGCCTATGATATCATAGGCATTGTGCGGGTTCCTAAAGGGGTTCGGCAAGTTGTGTAGCGTTTTTCAAGTGAGTTTGCACCTAAGAAACTTCTGTGATTTCGTAATTGGTAAGTAGGCGAAAGAAAATTCCTTTTTTTTTAGATATTACAATATAAACTGTATATTTTCTTTAATGTGCCAATAAGACTCAGTTTGGTAAGTAGCGTAGTTCTAGGAAATGTCTAGGGATTTGCATATGGAAAATAAAGAATTAAAATTTACCACAAGCTGCTTGTCATATTTTTTATATTACAGGGTTTTTAGGTTGTTTAAAAATGGAAACAAACTATCTTATGCAACTAAGAAATTATCTAGATATTGTATTCTATTATTATTTTAGAAGTTTTATAGAAAGAATTCGGAATTCAGCTTGGCTTGCGTTGCACTTAAAGCGAGTTTCAATTTCGTTTTTGATTTGAAAATTGGAAAGTTGCCGAAACAAACTTCCTACTTGCAGATACCATAATGCAAATGAAATCCGCAGGACTTAAGCGACGGAAGCGACCCGCTCGCTCATCAATCAAACGTCAGCGACTTAGCCGGTACGCACGGAAATTTGTCAGCTGATAAGCCCGTGCGATGAAGAAGGCGACTCCTCCGTCTGTCCGACTCGAGCCTACGCGTGGAATTCAAATTCGCGACGACGACAACGACGACGATGACGATTGATGTGGGCATTACGTGACCTGCCGCCGCAGGGCCCCGAACTGAAAAGGGGTTTTTACTTTTTGCCATACGCATTTCCCTTGTTATTTATGCGCCTGCGTAAACGCCTCACAAGAGACACGCACACATACGCACACGCACACGCACACGGAAGCTGCAAGCGATGCGCCTACCTGGGCAACCCCTTCGAGCGGATGAGCTCGGCGCAGCGGGCTGTAGCTGTAGCAACTACTGCATAAATTAAAATTTATGGCGATTTGCATGAGTGAAACACGCGGTGGGATGAGCCCGACTCGGGCCTAGCTGGCCCAGCTGCCACATGCGTCCCGCTCGGCGCGGCTCAGCTCAGCTCAGTTTGTGCGTGCAGTTCGTGCGAAGCGGAGATGCCGCTCGCCTTCGTTGTTGTTGTTGCTGTAAATTAACAGAACTCGCGAGTAATGAAAACGTTTGGCTGCAGGCGCCACGCATGCGTTCATTTTACGGTCAAGTGGCAACGCGATTGGCAGTGGCAATTGCCGCCTCGAAGTGCCTCGCTCCCCGCCTCCTAGTGGAGCTTCTGTGAGTGGCGGCCCTTTGATGCCACACTCATGTGTGAGCTCGTCGCACTCGAGTCAAGTTAATAATACGAAAGAAATCACTTTGTGCATTGTTAAAAGTTCTTAAGCCGCGCCTCAAACAGACTCGCAGACGGCGCTGCATATGAGTAACTAGTGTGGCCAAGGGGGGCAGGCAGGGGCTCGACTCACATGGGGCAGCTAACAAAGCTGTTTGTGCTAGCGCTTTTGTGGTTCCTTCTGCCCATAAGGTAGTAGAGTCGCCTTCAGTCAGGAGACGCCAGCAAACTTTGCTGTTTGCAAAAGTTTTTCTTCTGTTTTTTTTTTCTGCCATTTTTTTCTCTTCGCTTTTCGCAGTTTTTTGCGCCATTTCTTTGTCGAGCTTTGCCGAGCTGCGTAAAACTTTTCACTTTGACTCGACTTTATTGTATTTCTAATACTTTGCCTTTCAGCCAAGCTACGTCGAGCGGTAGCGGCAGCATGTGAACAATTCGAGCAGCCCAACACGTTGCCAGCCTGCGCACGCTGTGCAAGCAGCTATGAAAATGTGCTGCCCATCGCAGTGCTCCTCTCCCCCCACCCCCTCACTCCACTCTACTTGTAGACAATTGAAAATTTTACATTTTATGACGCTGCGCAATTTGTGGCTGAGGTTGCAACGCCTGCCCCCAACCCACTTGGGGCAACTTTTTCAGCAGCAGCGGCGGCAACTTAAGCAAATTGTAGCTTGAGTTGCGGCTGCAGCAGCAGCATGATGGTCAGGTAGCTGGAACGTGATAGGGCAACCATGATAGGCTGCGGATTGCCTCTATTGAAGCTTATGTCGAGCAGCGGTTCCACCGGACACTCTCGAGATCAATTAGTGCGATATGCGTTGAGTTTGATACGAGAACAATGCCCGAGTCAGATTGAGTTGCCCGGCAAAGGTGAGAGATATGACGTTGCTAAGTTGTCCAAAGCGCAGATAAGACGGCAAACTGCTCGAGAGTACAATTCGGAACTCTTAACTAAGACGATCTTTATCTTTTATTAGCGCTAAAGTGCTTGAGTTGATTGTGAAACATTTTGTTTGAGCAGAGCCGACAAAGCGATGTATACCAACAAGTACATGTTATTTGTGAGAAAGATGTTGAGCTTTTTTGAATATTTGAAGTAGTTCTGCACAATCATTAAATATTTAAAGATATGTGAAGTGCACAATTTCCAACTGCTTACCTTATTTCCAGCTGGCAAAAACTTACCCTAAGATCTATGCATCTCTTTTTTCTGTTTTCTCTCCTTAATTCTAATAATGTATTCGATCTTAGTCTATTTTAATGATTTAAAGTTCTGAACTTCTTGAGTTACTCATAAATATCAAAATACTTGTAGCTTTGCAGCATTCAACCTTTTTTTGTATGCGGTAATTTCTAACATAGAAAACACCGCAATAAATAAAGTACTCTCAGCGTTAATAGGGAGTCCGTATTTAGCAGACTTTACTCATTACACATTCTAGAGAGAGAAGAGAGAGAGAGAGAGGGAGAGAGAGAGAGAGTGGGAGCATTGAAACTATTAATAAGTGCAATATGACAGAACGCCGAGCACTTTATTCATTGCATTCCGCATGCGGTGTTTGCGGTGTGCGAAACTACCGCATGCAGGTCATTTTTTAGCTCTGGTAAGCGGCACTTGAAAACAACAATTTCACTAGTGAAATGAGTAATCTGCATTAATACATATTTTATTATTAGAAAGCAAAATACTTACTTGTTATATATGCATAGAAATGCTAAGTAATCTTGTCCCATTTCTACACCCATAAAGCTACAACAAATTTCACTGCTAATCTCTTCTCGGAATAGCTCTGTATTGTTTTGCCCTCTCTTTCTCTCTCTCTCTCTCTCTCTCTCAATTTGACCTAGGTTTTTCCAATTGACTGTAGAAAATTGAATTGTTTACCTCGTGCAATAAAATTAACTTCAATTACAGCGCGAGTCGCGTCACAAAAACCCATTAAAAACTCTCTCACTGCCAATTTGGACAGAATGTCGAATTGGAAACACATTCGCAGTGCGAACGGGAGCGCGAAACCGAGTGTGGGCGTCCAGGAAGGAGAGCGAGAGAGTGTGAGAGAGAGGGGGGGAGCGGCAACCATTCCCGTTTGGACTCTTTGACTGTTTGACTTCAGTCGTCGAGTCAAATGAAATGTGATGAATTGTGTAATTTGGACTGAGAAATAGCATTTGCATGCGAGGCATCCCAAAGTGAGCGAAATTTGTTCGGTCTGCACTAAAAGCGCAAAGAGGCGAAATTCGCCCCGTCAAAACAAGAAGAAGAAAAAAGTAAAAAAACCCAAACCCTGCAAAAAAAACGTAGCAAACTGGCGAGAACTGATGAGAACTGGCGAAGCTGGCAAAACTGGCAACTGGCAACTGGCAACTGACAGTTGGCGCTGGCAAAAGCTGCGGCACTCACATCTCATTAATTTGTGATTGATACGCTCTGCCATCTCCCCCCGCTCTCCTCTCTCCGTGCCTGTGTGTCTGTCTCTCTGTCTGTGTGTTTGTGCGTAAAGCGTCACAAATGAAATTGAAGTGTGTTTGTGATCCCATTACAAATAAGCGAACGCACTGAGCCAAGTTCTTAGCCGGGTTCGAATGGGCTGCCTTCGCCTCCGCCTCCGGCTCGTCGCATTTGATGGATTTGCACGCGTTGTGACACAAGTCACTAAAATATCTTATTACACACACTCGCACACACACACACACTCACTCACGTATGGCTGCTTGGCAGCCATTTTAATTTTGGCACACACACGCGCTCGTATAGGCCGCATAAACAAACACAGGACACACGGCAACGCGGCACCCCATGCAACATGCTCAGCTCAGTTGTCTTCCATTTATTTTTCAACTTCGATTTTCGCTCCTCGCATTTTTTTTTGCAAATTGACACCCCCACACACACACTCACACACACTCACACACACACACACTGTCGCACACAGCTTGTTAGTGTGTCCTCTGCTGTTGCGTCTATCTGCGCTGTCAAGCTGCGGCCGGGACGCTGCGGCAGCTTCATCAATGTTGCCTCTCGCATGCCGGAAGCGTGAAAATCTACAGCGTTCAACGTGCGCAAAGGGAAAAGTTCACAAATGGAAAATTACGGGTGCACACGTGCAGCGTACACACACACACGCACAGCGAGGCAGCCACCCTGCCAGCACACCCCCTCTCCCTCCGACTGCGTCCCTGTTCGTTTGTCATTTCAGGTTGTTTTATTCAATTTCGTCGCAAGCGAAATTCGCAAAAAACTCTTTGAAAATACAACGCGCAAAATGTCATGCGATATGTCACACATGTAGCTGCCACGCCCCCCCCCCCACAGGCCTTGCCTTATCGGCTGCCATATTAATGTACTGGAAATTTGCCATTTTCTTTTTGCGAAAATGAACTGAGAGTGGGCGCTTTTCGCGCGTCGCTCTTTAATCTCATTTACAATAAAGAGCATGGCAAATAAAAGACATTAGGCATAAATATCAGTTGGCATAAAGCTTGCATATATCATCGAAGGAAAACGATATCGCAACGTATCGATAACTTGCTGCCATTCGCTGTCAGTGATGCGTGTCGCCCCCGCCCTCCCCCCGCGCAGATTCTAATCAAGCAAACACGACGAACAAGAAACTCAACCAGGCAGCAAAAGGCAAAATGAAATGCGGCGACGACATTTCAGTGTATAGATGAGGGGAGAGTGGAGAGGTCAGCCTGGGTCCTTTGCCTTTTAGCCTGCGATTGTCAATTGCTACGACGCTTTTGTGCGTTTATCTCCTCTTCTCCTGCTCCCTTTGCCTTTGAATCGCTGAAGAATTGAATTTTTGCTGGGCCAAACAAAAGAGTTGTGCTTGTCCCGGACTCCATTGTGGCATGTGGAGATTGAATCTGGTTAGGATTGTCCGGTTTGGCCAGCATAGAGCAGAGAATTGTGTACGGAATTGGACAAGGAACAGGCATAGACGGGATACAATTAGCTGCGATGGTGCGTGGATTCGGGATAGATAGACTGAAATGAAACAGAGCGATTTATAGAGCAGATTGAGTTGGGATAGAACCCGATAGTAAAGCTATAAGCTATGATTCTTTATGGGTTTAGGGTGTATGAAAGGTATCAAGTGAATATAAAGTATGTACAATTTTTATTTTATTATATTTTATAAGGTATTTATTGATTATTTCAGCGTAAACATTAAATGATAGTGTAGATATATATCCCTATATGTGTTTCTTACTTTATTTCTACAAGATGCTAAACTTTTTTAAAGAAAAATTCATTTGCTGAGATTAAAAATAGTTTCGATGTTTCAGTTGAGATTGGCTGCAAAGATATTAATAGATAGGTAGATAGAGTCCTTAATTAGGATTATATTTTCTTGTGTATATATTTATTATTATATTTCTTGAAAACGAAATCTTTGCTATTAAAAATACTTAATATTTCTTAAATGTAGCCATAAAGCCAGTTCATATTTAATTCTGAAATAATATAGTATTTTAACGCTTAGAGCAATTTGCATGCTGTGGCAACTCTGTACTGCCATTGAAGCAGAGTTGCTTGACAATTAAAGTAGATTGATTCAACTATTCATTATTTACAGAGCGGGGTCCTTAGTCCTCCGCAATTCACTCGCATTCCGCATTGGGTGCCCGAGAAACCTTTTCAACGATGTGTGTGTTTTGCTAACTGTGAATCCATTTCCGGCGAATTCCGCCCGCTTCGTTTATCGATAATTGAAATTCGTTTTGTAATTTGCATATGGTCACATTGACACACATGCTCAGCTGCATTTGCTGTGCACAGCGACTCCTTTTTATCCTTCTCTCTCTCTCTCTATCTCTCTCCTGCTCTTCGCGCCTCGCACGACTTGGCCATTAATTTATTTTGCCATTTTAATTTCGCTTTCGTTTTCTCACATTTCCAGTGCAAGGCCAACTGGCAGTGCGGGTGGGGCGGGGGTAGGCGGAAATGAGTGCGCCAAAAAAACTGTTGCATTAAAATGGGGGCGCGTCGCGACGACGTCATTGCTGGCTGGGGGGGGGGCGGAGCGAGGGAGCTGTGTGTGAAAATGAGCCAAGTTCGTAGTTAGTCCGGGAGCATCGGTCGGCGTCGACGTTGGCAACGCTGACGTCGGTTGCAGCGTGCTGCTGCTGTTGCTGCTGCGCTCCGCTTGTTTCATTTCATTTATTTCAGACAGTGCCCCTCCCCCTTTCCCCCTCTCAGTCAGCCACCTGCCAGCTGGCTGCGTTATAATTTCGTTGGCCCATTAAAAATGTACCTTGTCTGGCAACTCCCCACACAACCCACTCCGGCATCGCTGGCGTCGCTGCTCCTGCTGCTGCTGCTGCGCTTCTCCGTTAGTTTGTTTTGGCGCAAGCCGCAAGAGAGAGACAGGGTGAGAGGGGGAGAGAGAGGGAACGGGAGAGAGGCAGCGAGAGTAGCGCGCGAGAGTCTGGCGCCAAATGAATGGGGAATGAATGAAACGAAAATGAATAAATGATAATGAGAGCATTCGCAGCTGATGAGGCCAACGCAGCGCCAACGCTGCCTGCGCTGAGGGTGGATGTGCGCGTCGTCGTCGTCGGCGCTGCTGCTGCGCTGCTTCGGCTGCTGCTTCGCTCATTTTCATTTTCGTTGATGAGATAATGGCCGTGTCTCTGTGTTTTTACTTTGCCTCCGCGACGCGATGCGATGCGATGCGATGATGATGATGATGAGGAGGAGAAGGAGAAGGAGAAGGAGAAGGAGGATGATGATGAGGATGCTGCTGCCTTTGCTGCTGCCTGCGTCGCTGCCTGCGCTAACGAGTGAATTATTTTAAATGTGGGTTTCAAGGTCAAGGTGATGTTGCCACTTGCCAGTTATTGTTTTGCCTCTCTCTCTCTCTTTCCTTCTGCCTGCTGCTTTGGCATTCATTAAGCTGCGGCTGCGACGCCACACTGCTTGATTAGGCAGTGGCAGAGGCAGCGGCGGCGGCTGCGGCGGTGGCAGTGCAGGATAATGAAGCGAGGTGAATAACCTGGCAAGCGGCAACTGTCGCTGCTGCTGCTGCAACTGGTGGTTCTCTAATTAATTCACAGTGTGCTTAGTGTGGCATTGTGCGCCTGCACAGTGGGCTCATTCTTATATATTTTGTGTATTTTTTGCTTAAGTTTATAAAATGCCTAAATTGCCGACAGACTGAGGCAGTTAGGCGGGCTGACTGTCTGCCTCGCTCTCTTCCTCTCTCTCTCTCTCTTACACACTCCCTCTCTCGCTCTGTGTTTCTTCCTCTCCCCTTCTCCTCTCTCGCCTCTCCGTCTGTCGCTACGTCGAACGACAACGACGCACATCAAAATATGCAAATTGGAATTTCAAAAATACAGCAATATTGCTGAAGCGCCTGCCGCCCCTGCCCTCTCCTCCCCCTCTGCACACTCACTGCCAGTAGCAGGCCAAGCGCCTCAGTCTCTGCTATGCACACACACACACACACCTACACACACACACACACGCACACAGCTAACCCGATTTTGGGCGCATGCAAATTTCGTGTGTACAGCGCGCCTGCGGCTCTGTCGCTGCCGCGCTGCCTCTGCCGGCGTCGGCGCAGCGCTTGCAGGCTGTAACGGTACCCGGCCACCATTATTCGCCTTTAGTGCTGCACACGCTGCTTCGTAGCCGGCAAGAACACACGCATAGAGGGGCAGGCGCAGCGCGCAGGCAGCGTCCAGTGCGCATGCGTTCTGCCGCTGCGTGCTGCTAGCTCTCTCTCTCTCTCGCTCACACACAGCTCAGCTGCAGCGCTCTCGCTTGCACTGCGTGGCTAAGTGCGAGGGAGAGAGCGAGCCGAAGCCACCACCAGCAGCAGCAGCAACGGCAGCAGCAGCGACTGCGACAGCGACAGCGACAGCGCCTTCGCTTCCCTTCGTGTTCCACTTCCATTTCGTGCCCGCATAATTGCTGCCCGAAACGTTGTGGCATGTGGCACGAGCAAATTAACACGACGACGTTGCGAACGCGCTGCCGATGCGACGCTCGCGTAATGAATGAAAATGAAAATGAAAATGAGAAACAAAGACTACCGAAAATTACACGAAAATGAAGTTTTCCAGCAGCGCAGCGACTGCGACTGCGACTGCGACCGAGCCGGAGGCTGCGGGCGAAAGAAAAACAAAAATTTAATGACGTAACCTGACGACGACGTCGACGGCGCTGTCGCTGTCGCTGTCAGCAATTAAGCAACAGTTAAATTAAACGGGTTTCTAGTTCAAGGACACGAGTCAGCTGCAACAACAAGAATAAGAGGAAGAGGAAGAACAACAACAGCGAGGACAACATGCCAGCGCAGCAGAGGCCGCTGCTGCTGCTGCTGCCTTGTTGTGGGTGCCATTTTTGTTTTAATTGTGATGCAGTGCGAGCGAGAGAGAGAGAGAGAGAAAGAGCGAGAGCAGTGCGTGAGAGCGAGTGTGTGCTGGAGTTCAATGAGGAAACTGGGATGCGTGTTGGGATTTTATTTGGGGAATGGGCAAGTATCGAATTTATTTGGATAACACGTATGCGTAAGCCGAGCGTACTTAGTAGGCTGACGGGGGAACAGGGCAACAAGGAGAGGGAGGGGGTAAGCAGGTGGGGCAGGCAGTTGACAAATGTGCGCGAGAAGTAGGAGATTCTTATGATACAGATACATATACAGATACAGATAAAGATACAGATACATTTACAATAGCTTCAAAAGAGGTAGCTACAAAAGATACGGCTACAAAAGAGACATTTACACACATAAAATACCAAAAATATATAATAAATATGAAATAAATACCATACATAAAAATAATTGTTTCTATATGCTAATATCACACTGTAGAATCAAAATTGAAAGTGTGCTAAAGGGAATTTTAAGTTATTAAATATTTATCCTATTTATTTTTTATAAAGAAAGCGGTAAAACGATATTTTATATTTTTATACTGCGCTTTAGTTTATTAAAATAAATTGCTGGAAATCTATGTTTCAAATAAAGTATATAATAAATCAAATAAAATATTTATAAATTAAAAAAAGTTAGTTTTATTTGCTGGAACACAGAAACGCGCCTAATATGCCTGAAAAGCAATTATATATTTACTTTACTTTCAAAAATCAATTCTCAGTCGTAAGATATGTATACCTAATGCAAATAATGACAGTTAAAGGCAGCTATAAAAGATATATTATTCATATAAGCAAAGTAAAATAAATTCTCTTGGAATAACTGCCTGAAAACATTCGTTTGCCGTCTAATAAAATAAATTTTAGAATTTTCATAGAATAAATCATATACAAAATAGAAAAATAAATTAATTTAATTTTTTTGGAGAGAGAAATTGCTGAAGAAATAGAATATAGCCTGCTAATTATAAATAGCCAAAATGTATTTTTATTTTTGCCAAGTTTCGTTGCTCATTCCCAGGATATTTATACCTCAAATCCATTCCGAGTGCCGTAACCTTTTCCGTGACAATATTTCGCAGTAAACAAGCGCATGCAGCCAGCAGCAAACACAATTAGTTTTGTCCAGCTTCTGCCATCTCTAAGCGCTTCAGCTACCTCTGCCTCTGCCTCTGCGCCTCCCTCTCTGCTCGCCGACTCACTCATTTCTCTCTCTATCCCTCACGCTATGTCTCTCCCTCTCTGCGAGCCGGCAACACGTGCTTTAGCGCACATTTTCATTTGCGCGCTTTTCATTTTCATTCATCGCACCCACGCTGCCTCGCCTTGCCCTACCTCTCCCCTGCCCCCTCGCGCACTAATGACGACAGCAGCGAGCGGAAAAAGCAGCAGCAGCAACAGCTGATGACGTCGTCGTTCATTCATTTTCTTCTTTTAATTTTTGTGCGACTTGTTTTGCGCGCTTTCTTTATTTTTATCGCCTGCTTCGCCGCGCAGCTGTTCGCCTCCGCGCGTTCGCTCATTAAACGCGGCGGCGTCAAATTAAGCGCGGCGAAAAAGAGTTGCGCACAAAAGTAGGCAACGGAAATGGGTAAGCTGTGGGTGTGCAGTGTGATTGAGCACAAGGCGCGGCTGCCACTAATCCGCCCCGTGTGCTACGCGTCTCGGCTTAATTGAGCGCATAAGAAATATCGATTGTTGGCCACGAAAAACAACTGAGCAGCTCAGCTCGGCGCAGCGCAGCGCGGCACGACGAGGACACCCAAAGGACAATGCCAAGCGAATCGCAACATAAAAAGATATATGTAAGGAATGTGCCGCCTCGACGTACAGTGGGGTACAGTGGGGTACAGTGTGCTACTTGCTGCAAACATATATTTTTATGAGATAAAATAGAAAATTTTGTTATCAGCCAGCAACGGCGAAAGGATATAAAGAAGCAGCACACAAACACGCACACCCACACACATTCATGTGTATGCTTTTGTGTGTGCGGCGGCACTTGAACTGGCAATGGCAGCTACCCTCAACATGCTTGCCAGCTTCTTTCACCGCACTACAAGCCAGCACCGCGGCCCACCCCTCTTCCTGCCCCTTCCCGCTCCCTGTTCGCCTGCTACGGGAGCCGCAGCCGCTCTCTGGCGCTGGCGTTGCCAACGCTGCCAACGGAAGATGTCTTCGGGTTGAGTGCTTTTCCGGAGAAAATGTAATTTTCTCATGGCAGTCAGGCTCGCTGGCTCGTTCCTCGTCGTCGTCGAACGTCGCACGATTGAAGTGTCGGGCTGACTGGCTGCCGGGGTACCGTACCGCACCATACCGTACCTAGGCGAAAAGGAAACTTAAAGGATGCGCCCTGCTGCCTCTGCTGCCTCTGCTGCCTGCTCCTTGCTCCTTGGCAGTTTCCTGTTGCCCTTTTTCACCAGCGCCTTGCAAATTGCTCACGCTTGTCTCTCGCATGTGTGTGTGTGCGTCTCTCTCGCTCTCCCCCTCTCTCCAGCTCTCCCGCTCTTACTCGCTGTGTGTGTGCGGCATTGTCGTGGCTGGAGCTGTCTTTGTCATTATCCTTTTGGGGGTATTGCGACGTGTCAAAGCAACAACGCCACGCTTGGCTGTCTCCGGTCGACCCCCTTTCCCTGCCAGCGCTCTCCCGCCTCGTATGCAGCAGTAGCATCCATCAATTTGATGGATAAATATATGCAAATTGTGTATTAGCTGTCCTTGTTGTTGTTATCCTTTAGCAAACAGACACACGCACACACACAGACTTCAATAGACTGTGGGTGGAAATGAATTTGGCACACGTGTAGCTGAGCACTTTTTGGGGCAGGTGCAAGGGGCGTGGCTGCCACATTCGATAAATCATGTTAACAGAAACAGTTGCAGCAAGTGCGGAACTTCGGATAAATCATAATCCAAGCAGCCGAAGGATCGTCTAAGCGCGCTAATTGAATCAACTTCGGTTTCACACGCCTCAGGCCAAAATCTCCGCTTCTTTCTTTTCTCTCTCCACGTGTGTGAAAATCGGCGCGCAACCCTTTGCCGTGGCATGCAAATTCCTTGACAGGGTTGCAATCCTTGGACAAAATAAAAAAGAAACATGATTTATATGCAAAATGCTGCGCAGAAGAAAAAAAAGAAAAGGATCGCAGCAGCGAAGAGGGGACCCTAGCGACAAAAAAAACGATCAAATGTCGCCGCTGTTGTTGTCATTGTTGCCTCATTTGCATTTGCATTTGAATGCCCAGAGAGAGAGAGAGGGGAAAGCGGAGAGGGAAGACATGCCTCACACTGTGAAAATTAATATTTTTACTCGTTTTGGTTATTCGCAAAACTTATGCAAATTTTTGGCACTGCATGAGACACAAAGGAGGTTGTAACAGTTTTTTTCGCAAACTGAATTATGTAAGGTGTGAAAGGGGTCGCCTTTGTTTAATTAGTAGACAAAAGCGACAGGGACGCGCACTGCACTGAGAGAAATTTCACAGTTTTATAGTGCAGTATTGTAGCTTGAAAAAATTGCAATGATTTTTTAAAATACAAATTTAATCAAAAAATAAATATATCTATTCTTAACTATAATAATTATTATAAGAATTGTTAGTTTATTAACATAAAAATACCCTAAGAACATAATAATATTTTTAATTCAGTATTTCTATAAATAAATCACAATCATTTGCTCCTTGAAAATCGTGCAGTAACCGCAAAAAAACCAAGTAAACTCTCAGCAAGCTACCCCCAGGACAAGCGAAATCACAGCAAGTGCAGCTGGCGCCATCTGTGGCACAGCCTGGGAAGCACTGAGCAGACGCTCACCGCGCAAGCAGTGCGCAAGGATGCTGCAAGCCAGCAAGCAGTGCAAGCAGTGCATATCCAAGCGAATTCAAATAATTGTTTATAATCTTTAATTAGGAATTTTGCAAAAACAAAAGCTGATATCGCAGTACGGTTTTTTGCAATTTATTTGTAGACTCTTTTTTCAACAGTTTTTAGCTAAACAAATAAAGTGTAAAGTATAGATCTTGATCAAAGAAAGCACCAAAGTTTTTTCCAATTTTCTCTAGTTTTCAATGTTTTCTTAAATTAAAATTTGATAGTTTCCGTCTAAGAAGAGTCTTAACTAAGGATAGGGTATATCCACAAACTGAAAATTGCCCACGGCACACACATCTAAGGAAAGCATATGCACTGCAACAGACACAATTTTAGAGAACTTGTTATATAATAATAGTTTGAGTTATGTTATTCAAATCATTTTTAAATTATGCTGCAAGTCTTAAAAAATATGCAGTTAAGTTCTAAGTAAAAATTGCTTGCATATTGTCGGGATTTGCCTGCGTTTTTCCATTTAGTCTGCAGCTGTGTGCGAAAGACATAAAAATTCCCTCATAAATATCAGAGAGTGGAAAACTTGTAGCAATAAATTATGGGTATTTCGTATGGGATGCGGAAATATGTAAAACTTGATAATGCAAAAATTAATTTCAATAATTTCGTACAAGATGCCAGACGGGGCTGGGCCCAGGCCCGCAACCGGGGCTGGTCATGTAAAATGCGAAATTGTTTTGCAGACTGCAATTATTAAAAAGCAATTAATAAACCCGATGCGATGGCAACAAGTTGCCCAAATGCCTATTCATAATTATGGGGCAGCAGCGATGGCTAAGCGGTTCGCTGGACGAATGAATTATGTTGTAAATGCCGCGCATACTAAGCGCACTCTACACGAACAGGGCCTGCTGACTGGCTGGCTGCCAGGCTGGCCGACTGGCTCAGCCGGCTGGTCAACGCCATCGCCCGTTGATGCCGTTGTAATTTCAATGGTTAATGAGAATACCGCAAGTTGCAAGTGGCAAGTTGCACTGATGCAGCTGCTACTGCATAGCTCGAGCTCGTCAAGCTGCGCATTAATTTCAAAATAAACGCCTGGCAGGCGGGCCAGGAGAGAACCCGTGCCCGGGAACGGGTACCAGATCGAGATACTTCGATTTGATGATTGCTCGTTAATTTGCGTTAACGATCGAGCAGCAGATCGACAGAGCAGAGCAGAGCCAGAAGAAAGGCACGAGAAGTAAAGAAAACAAACAGAAGACAACAGCAGAGCAGTTACTCGGCTTAAGCCGTTAAGCAAGCGAAGCTCGCAGGATCGGTGTTCAATCGATCAGTTTTGGCCAACAAATTATCTCCTCTTTTCATGCCTGTTCCTCGACTGCAAGCGGGGTGGTGGGGGATAATCGACAGTGTAAACATGCAGCACTTTGCGTGCCGATGCCACAAGACATGAACCCTTCAATCAGCCTGGTCAGCCTGGTCAGCTGGCCGGCGTTAGGATTCGCACACAGTTAAGCAAACAAAGTCGAGTCGGTTAGGGGCAACAGATTGGGGCAAGGGCTGAGGCAACGTGTACGTTGCATTCATTCGCATCGAATTAAGTATAATTATACCTGAACTTGGTCGTCCGAAATGCGATACATCCATCATGAGCTGCCAAAGCGTTGCCTGGCCGAAAAAAAGTAAAAGTTGCTCAAAAAAAAAACAAGTTTCACTGATGAGGTTCTTCCTGCGAAAGATGCCGCAAATGCGTTGATTGTGCTGCAGGTTGGAGTATAGGGAAGAAGAAGAAGGACAGTCAAAGAAGGCAAAGTAATATGGTAAATATTGCAAGTGGAAGCTGCCTGAAGAAACTGTTGAGGTTCTGCTAGGTCAAGATGCCGCAAATAAGTTGAAATTGCTTCATTTCGAGATATATCCAGTAAGTTAAGGCGCGGAGAAAGCAGACAGCGTAATACAATGATACTACTTCGACCAGTTCAAGTTCTCTCTGCTGGAAATATTATGAAATTTGCCATGTCAAGCTGAAATTAGTCGAAGCGCCAATAAATTAGCATGAAAAGCGCATAATATAATAATAATTCTGTTTTTCCATTCTAATTACAGCACGACGCAGCAGCATGCACGCAATCTTGGCGTAAACCGAGTCAGTTGTCGCGCAAGTCGTTATGTCTTCATAAAGATGGCAATCGGGCCGGTTGGAGCAACACGTGGTCCACTATAACTACTGCAACTAATGATGGACGGGACAACAATGTTTGGCGTCGCTTCGGTCTGGGTAATCGTCGCGTCTGAAGTTGTAATTCATGTTATTATAATTATTTTTAAATATATCGCACACTTTGTATGATTTTCTGCTCGAAAGCTTCATTAAAATAGGAAGTGTGGGGGGCGGGGCGGGGAGCGGGAAGTGGGTAGGGTAGTCATTTCAATGGCACTCGAGAGTGCACACAGACGACGACAACGCTGGGCAAACGATCTGTTAATAAACACCTTCCTACCTCACGGACTCGCTCTCATTCGCAGTCGCTGTCGCTGTCGCTCTTCCTCTGCCTCCTCCACTCCGCTCCTGCCTGCTGGCTCTGTGTCTTTGTGCATCCTGCAACCCCGACTGCCCACATACTTCACATATGCATGCATTATTTTAATGACAGGGCAAGCGCACGCTGCTTGTGACGCACGCCTCAGACATTAAGTGCGACAACGAGGAGCACAACAAGCAGCAGCAGGAGGAGCAGGAGCAGGAGGAGGATGACGGCTGCCCCAACTCCAACTGCAGCGAAGGACAACGAGACGCGGCAGTTCTGGGAACGGGAACATCTACAACGTCGCTTGGGCACTTGTGTTAATTGCAAGGCGACATTCGCCGCCAAGTGGGATGGGTTGGGTAACGGCAACTGGCAACGGCAACGGCAACCGACAACGGCAACGGCAACTTGAAATTGGGTAAAGGCAACTGCAACTGCAAATTGTAAATTGCGCTTACACAACTCGCCACTTGCTGCTTGCAACGTGCTACATGCTACTTGCAGGCTGTGTCACTGATCGAAAGCTGAGAGCGAGCGGCGGCTGTGGCAGCTTCGATGCGTGATGGATCGAGGAACAGGCTGGGAAAGGGAGGAGGGAGGAGCAGGCAAGAGGCCACGAGCAGACGCAGCGACACAGACTGTGGCACAGGCGAAATTATAATGCAAACATTGTGTCCAGTTGCAGTTGTTTATTTTGCATTAATGACTTTGTAGTTGAGTGTAATGACGGAGGACAGTGTAGAGCAGCGTAATCGTTGTCCTACATACACACACGCTCGCACACACGCACACGCACACGCTGTACACGTGAGCTCCAAATTAGCGAAAGCAGGCAGAGGCGGTGCCTACAGTTTCACAGGCACTGCCTGTGCCTTGGTTGCTTTTCAGCGCCAGGCGGCGCTGCAGTGCCAGCCAGGCATATCGATTTAGGGGTTGCTTTCACTTGATTGGAAGATCGATAGTTATTGGAATTGGGCAGGCAAGTAGAGTGCGAGAATGAGCGAATGAGAAATGGTAGAGGAGGGGAAGAGAATGAAAGATATTTAATATGGGAAAATACCAGGTTTATAAGGCATTAAAAATATATGTGAATATTTTTAAGATATTACTACTTTTATTTAAGGTAATACATAGGGTATACTATTATGAAAATCTCTTACATATGCATAAGTAGTTTCTTTACTATATAATTCAAGCTGTCAATTTACTGGCTGAGCAAGCAGAGCATCTCTACCTTCTCCCTTGCCCCCTTTAGGGCAACTTTTAGCCTTACCAAAGCAAACAAACAAACTAAAAACGTGTCTCCGCTTCGTGTCGCTCCCCTTGCGACCCCTTGACCTCGGGCAGAGCACAAGCAGTACGGGCCAGACAACCCTTTCTTTGCACAGTGCCCGTATCGAGGTCGTGGCATCAGTTCAGTTCGTTTTTTTTCCACTGTCAAATCGTCATGATTTAATGAAAAAATCAAGAGAAAAAAACTTATTTGCATAGGGATATAATTTAGCATTAAACGAGCCAACGACAGGCAAAAAAGGATTTTATAGCGAGATTTCCTTTTTTTATTTTTCGATTTTTTTTTGTGTGTGATGGGTTCGACGCTATCTGTTTGTTTGAGATTAATATGCCATGCATCTGTCGGTTTGTGTCTGTCCTGGCTCTGTCCTGGTTCTGTTCCGTGAATGTGCCTGTCTATCTGGGGGATTGTTCCATAGTTTCGACTGTCAGATGGTTGGAAATTAGCAGGGATACGATTTCACTTTTATAATCAGCGACGTTTGAGTGAAACAGATATCATTGAAAGCGACAGTCGGGGAGTGTAGATGAGGGAGTTAGCAGGCAGCAGTTTTCTTTTACCATCTATGAAGTTATACCATTCCAAGTTAATTCAGTTAGGATATTTGATTAGCGACTTAAGTCGCAGTTCGAGATTGATTGCAATTAGACCTAAGACCTTAAGGGAATTGAGGATGCTCTTCTATTTTAAACAGAACATCAACTTATTAGCTTATTCTATTTAAATATAAACTTAAATTGCAGTTGAAGTAACTCGATCGATTGCAATTAGAAATACGAATATTTAATTCCGAATTTTATGCCTTTCATTTATAATCCTTAGCTTCAAAGTTTTCGAAACGAACGCGGTAGAAAAAGTACAAACTCGTATACCATCTACAAAGCCAAGTTAATTCGGTTAGCGGAATTAAGTCGCTGTCCGCATTACAAGATCGATTGCAATTAGAGAAATTCAAATGTAATTCCGCAGAGGATTCTTTTCTCATCTGTAATCCTTAGTTACAGCTTTCAGTTCAATGATAAGATAAGGTATCAAGTCAAACCGAAACACGCCTCCCCCCTCGGGGCTTAAGCTGCCAGCGGAATATTTATTATAACTTAAATTACCTTCTAATTACAGCGCGACGCCTTCAAATTAGCATTTCTACAAGCTACACGGTTTACCTGCTCTCGACTAGGAATACATCCCTCCTGCCCCTTCGGCTGCTCCTGCTGCTCTTGCTACTGCCTCACGCCCAGACACAACATGCAACGCGGCATTTACATAAGAAATTAGCTTGTAAAATTAATCCGCAATAAGCTCGACTCGAACAGCAGCGGAGCAGCCAAAATTAGCGTATTAAAAAGCAATTAGCATTTAAATATCGAGGCAAGACAAAGGCCATGGGGCAGGCGCGGGAGGCGTGGCATCCAGGCAGCGTTGCGCTGCGGCATATGGGCAGCATTAAGTGGAGCTCACTTGCTGTCTCGCTCTAGCAGCTCTCTCTCCCTCTCTCTCTCTCTCTCTCTCTCTCTCTGGCCTGCCTCTTAGACTCAACCAGGCTCTTTGCTCTGGGCCATCTCTCTAGACGTGGCCTGCGCTGCGTCAAAAGTTGCTTGGAAATTAAATTTCCGTTTAGTTTGCGAAGGCGTCGACGACGGCATTAAAATTAAATTTGCGCTGCGGCGCTTGCAAAATCAAATATGGCCAAATCAGCAACCGTTGCCGATAAACAAACGCGTTCGGAAGCCATTAAAAATTATCATTTGCGCATATTGATTAGGAGCGAGTGTGGGCCGGTAGGGGAGGTCAGTGGGCAGGGTGGTAGCTGTACGACGGTAAACATCGTCAGGCAGCCCCTGAGACGTGGCGCACGAGGCGCATTAGATTAGGCCGTGGCGTCTCGAGGCAGGCCTGCTCTCGATGCCTGTTATGGAAAACAAATATCGATTCCATCCCTTAAGTTTTCCACCCACAGCGCAATGTTGCGTTACCCTCAATGGCTGCCAAACAAAGGAAATGAAAAAGCGAAAAAAAATACGAGAAAAAAACGCACCACCCACCCGGGGACGGGGTCGCACCCCCTGACAACGCCAGACGACGACGACGACGACGGCGACTTAAACTGCGAACTGCGAAATGGGAACTGCGAGCTGCGAGCTGGGAACTACGAGTGGGCAAGTTTGGGGTGGGGCAGGGGCAGCTCTTCAGCACTCGCAGCTACCATTAAAATTTCGAAAATCCATCATTGGAAAAATGGTCGAAAAAGCAGACGAAACGAAGCGCACACTGTGCGCACCACTTCCGTGGCCATGTTGCTTTCTGTTTTTGCTTCTTTTTTTTTTGTATATTTTTGGCAAGTCAGAGGCGTGGGGTGGAAGGGGTAGTGGTGTGCTGGCAGTCATTTTTGCACTGCAAACATTTCTATTTAATTTTTCAATATTCATAAATTTGCTTGCATAAACGTTGCGGCCGAACGCGACGCAGCAACTTGATTTGATTTTCTAATTTCGCCGCAGCGGCCAAAAAATTCAAACCGAATTTGAATTTTCGCTCTGCCTATCTCCCTCTCTCCCTCTCTCTCTCTCTCGCTCCTATGTGTGTGTCTGAGCAGCCATGTAAACACAAATCCAATCAAATAAACGAAATTAAGTGCACGTTGATTGGAGGCAAATCTGTTTTTCAGCCTGAATGATGACAATCAGCCCCAAAGAGCAGAGCGCGGAATCGAATCAGCATCAGACGGCGACGGCGACGAGTTTTACTCATCCAAAGCGAGAACGGGGCAAAAAATTGATTTCTGCAAACGTAGGCACAAAATGCCAGGCCAAAAAAAAAAGAATAAAAAACATTTCGAATTATTTTTTATATTTAAATTTGTTCGAAGTAAAAAGAAGCTCAGCCACAAAATATGCCACACAAATTTGCATTAGGCACCTGTAATTTCTGCAGAACACGGCGACGGCAACGGCGACGGCAATTTCCAGGCCAACAGCTACGCTTATCCTGCGGCTGGAGATTACGTGGAGCATGCCTGGGCAGGGCAGAACAGGGCAGCGCAGAGCAGGATATTTTGATTGTTATTTGTGGGGACAGTAAAAGCCAAAACGCTTGGCCCCGTCCCCTAAAGCAGGGCTACAGCAGACACAGGACACCAGATACGGCTGGCGGGCAGGCAGGACAGTAGCCCTGGCTGTGGCTGTAGCCCTGTCCCTGGCAGTGGCTTTTATTATAATGTGCGTCCATAACTTGCACGAAGGTGGAAACCGCCTACGCAGTCTCCAAGGGGGCAGCAGTTGGGGCGGAGGACCGGACCGGTAGGTAAGCGAAAGATTGAAATGTGGAATATTTTTAAAAACCAATTTCGCTGAGCTGCCGCCGCCGCCGGCAGGGGCGGACTGGGGCGCGGGGGCGTGGCACAAGAATGCCCATAAGAGAAATTGTTTTGTGCTGAATTTTTATGAATTTTATTGAAGATGCAAAAGACAAAGACAAAAGAGGCCACAGCAAGGTTAAGGCGAATGTTTGTGTGCGCCAGAGTTGCCACGCACACAATAATCCCCGTATTGTTTACTAATTGAAATCCCGTTCTGATTCTGACTGTCATAACTGTCACTTCATAATTAGCACACCCTGTGTGAAATTGGCACACTTTTCTCCGGCTCGCACTCACTCATTCGCGTTCTCTTTCTCTCGGCCAGGGTTGTGGCCCGCGAACAAAAGAAAGCGATTTGCGGTGAAAGTGAAATTGCGAAAATCGGCACAAAGCGGCAGCAACAAAAGGAATTAACAAACATGACATTGTAAATGACATAAAAAGACAAACAGAGGCGCCGACAGAAGGGGAGATTGCCGCTGCGACCCCTCGCCTAATTGCTTTGACATTTGACTCTGACGATTTGGCAAAACTGCACACGCGAGCGAGAGAGAGAGAGAGAGAGAGAGGGAGAGATCGATAGCCGATTGGCAAACAATCGCAACAGAGCGGAGGGTTGCAGCCGCAGCGTGCAGCGGGAAGGGGATAAACTATCAATGGGTATTTAGGGATTAGCAAGGCATTTGCCAAATTGCCAGCGAGTTGCAAAACCTGTTGAGCTGCCCCGGCTAATTCGATTACTGTCAATGATATCGATAAACAAGCGTGCTTCGAGCAGCTGCAGCTGACTTGCTCGCGTTGCTCGGATCGGCTGCATATTAATTAACAGTTGAGTTTCTCACGCGTCTTTTGCCGACACTTGCATAATGCATGAGCGTCCCTACTCCTCGGCCAGAGGAGGCTGTCTTTCGCGCTCTTCCCCGCTGCCTCTCTCTCTCTCTTTCTCTCTCTGCGAGCACTACGTGCTCTGACTCACAGTCTCGTCCTTTTGAATGCCGCAGCCCGCAGGCTGCGTGACAGGAAGCCCATGTCCTGTTGTGTCACTCATATGCAAATTGGCAGGCTGCCAGGCTTCTTATTAATTAGAATAATAATTAATAAAGCAACTTCTCAAGAACGTTGCACGTGCAACCCCTTTCGCTTGCTGCGCTTCGTGACGTCTTCGCATAAATTAGTTGCCTCATTGGCCGGGCAGTGTGGAACTAGGGGGAAGGCGGGGCAGGTAACCTGCCAAAAGCCAAACCAATTAAATTACAACAAACAGCAAATGATGCGTACTTAAACACGTCGACGTGATGTGAAAGCGAACCGAGCGAACCGGCGCGTCCTGCAAACAAATATGATGCCGCAGCTCAACTCGGTTCGGTTGGGCTGGCATTTTTAGGGTTAATCGAAAACTCAATTTGAATTTGCATATGATTTCTATTTAATTTCCGAGGCACAAAACAAAAAAAAAAATAACGCAACACCCATGGTCGAAGGGAAGGTCGAAGTTTTTCCCGGACAGATGTCGAATGACTGGCAAAGTTTAGCGGCATTTTGTAGCCATTTCTTTGACGCTGTTTTCACTGAATTTCTACAACACTTCCTGCATAGACAGCAGCGGCAGCGGCAACAATAACAACAACAACAGCGCCGCATCCGCATCCGTTCAGCTGCCCCTGCTGCCGCCTCTGCGTATGCAAATTCTGCCTGCGTCTGCAACCTTTTTTTTACGAGGTTCTGTTCGGTTTTTTTTTTTGGGTGCTTGTTTTCCCATTTGATGAAAACTGAAGCATTTTGTTGTCCCGACAATATGTAACTGACACTTGAAGGGGTGTCAGGGCAGCAGAGAGCATTTGATGCTGCTGTGATAACCACCGAGGCAGCCCGTTACCCAGCCGGGTTCGGCAATCTCTAATGTAAGAAGTCCATTAGCAGCATTAGCCAGAACAGAAACAGGCTGATGGTCGGAGCGACCGACGCAGCGACGCTCTCCGAAAGTTGTCGCGTGTTTTTCTGATGATTTACTGAAATATAAGCCTGATTTATGATGTTCTAAATTCACTGGCAGGCCGCAAAAACAACTCGCCCGCTCGCCCAAGCACGCTCTTGAGAAAGTGCGGATAAAAAGACCCAAAAAAAGAAAAGTAAACAAGCTTGGGGGGCAACAACGCACTCGACCGCGAAATACCCTAATGACAGTTTGCAGATATATTTAAAAAATAAGTTTATCGATGAGTTTGTTGGAATACTAACTAAGAATTAAACCTTACTCACTTTCAGACATATTTTGAAAGTTTTTCTCTTGGTAAAATATATAATTTATAATCTCCAAGAAATGGTATGTTCATGTTCTTTAGGTACGTTGCGAAAACTTAGTATTTTATGGAATATAAAACTTTCTAATGACATTTTCTAATGACAATTTCCAGAGTTAAGTTAAGATATTTATTGTCGAGCTATTTTATGTTTTTTATGCTGAGCAACATGACACTTATTTCCATATTCTATTTGAAATCTCATCCTCAGTGTATCTACTTTTCGAATTCTACAGGGTATAAAGCCCATCAGTAGCAGCACGCGTCTGAGCCAAATTGATATGAGCCATTAGGGTGGCTGAATTTCTTTTTTGGGTTGATTTTCCTGCGGCTTTTGCGTTCAAGGTGCACGTGTGCTGGCTAAGATATTAAAGAAATCTACAGAAATTTGTGAGATTACACCGAAATCGAAATTAGCTACGTTAGTAAGATAAATTACTGGCAAATAAATTGAAACTCTTATTGTTCAAATTTCAAGAAATACTAATACTAAGAATATAATATTAAATATATTGCGAAAACAATTTTAATTTAAGATCTGCAGTTCTTTTTGAGGAATTTGTTAGTCTGAGCCACACAGAAAGCGCAATTTCAGGAATCTCAGACGATATGCAGCCTGTTCTGGCCCAATTCGAAATTCCAAACTTTTAGCCGCAAAATCCGCCACAGAGCAAACAAATATGGCGGCGGCTTACGCACACACACGCACACACACACACACACACACGCAGAGCACATAGAACACACGTCTACAGTGCTTGGGGTTCGTCTCATCCAGAAGCAATGATGAATAACGGTGCTTAGGCGCCGGACACTTGATTAATGATGCGTTTTACCATGAGAGTGCGGGGCAGCTTGCGCGCGCACACAATTTTCAACGCCATTTTTTGTGGCTAAATATAAAAAACGGGAACGAACAGAGCGCAGCACAGCGCACACTATTTCTCACAATTTTCAGTGGAGTTTTTTTCTTTATGCCCAGACATAACTTTATTTTATTAGCACTACGTGGCAATCTGCTGGATTTTCGTGGCATTAAAAGACAATTTTTACAACTTACCAGAGATGATTTTTCCTCTACTTGTTCCTGTTCTTCCATTTGGCTTTTGCCGTTTTTTTTTTTTAATTCTCGCCTTCGTTTTTTTATTTTTTTTACTATTTTTCACGCAGACGTTGGCAATTTTTTGTGGCCCATAAAGCGGACAGTGTGATGTTTATTAAATTCTTGCGGGCAAGTTCATTAGACAAAAAGCTAAAATTAATCAGCCGCACATTTGCCACTTCCCCTTCTCCCTCCACCCTGGTTGGGGTCACTAATCCTCCGTTTCGCAGCACAGCAGCGGCGTCTGCAAAGACTTGCCAGATGGCCGAGCGAGACGCTGGCTAGGGCGTGGTGCGCTCAGAGGGAAAGATCACAGCAATTGCAATTAGAGTAAGTAGATGAGTTGACAATAATCAGATGGTCGGACAGTTTGGGTTGGTCAAGTGGTTGAAATGATAAGAACCGTTGGATAATTTCATTGTTTAAAGATTTTTATTAAAGCTTTAAGGAGGAATCAAAGTACAATATAACTTAACTATTATGGAAGGTTACTTCAACAGTCAGAAATAAAGAAATTAAACAAATTTCATTCGTTTTTCTAATCTCTGTAGTTTAATTATCAACTGAAGCACGCTTCGTCATAATCAACCTTGTCATTATACCTTCTCGAGCACAATTTGTATCTGTTTCCTTCATAAAGTCCTCAAGACTTCAACCTAATTAAATGAAAGAACCTTGATTGGTTAAACAACTGAAAAAAGGAATAAGTTTAGTAATAATTACATCAGTTGTTACAGGTTGAATTGCTTGGAAATGGCCGAGTAGCAAATCAAATGCCACGCTCATCACAGCGTTCCTCCGGCCTTAATGTGATTTACCATCAACCATTTGATGTGCTCAGTTTCGGCCCCATCCGCTTTATGCATGAGCACATTCAACACCCCAAACGGAAAGCTGCACGCAATTGATTTAATACACAATTTTTTAATAAAATCTGCTGTCGAAAAAAATGTAAACCGAAAGAAAAGGACAGGAAAATAACAAGAATGTATATTAAAAGGAAAAGTTTGCCAGCCAGAAGACTGCATACTCTGCAAAATAAGTAGATATGAAATACAATAACAATAGGTATAAAAATATTACGTATTATATGCTATATGGCTATCCAAGCACTTTAACTGACTGAACGCCTAGATCTCCGAGACTATTGGAACTAGAGTCATCAAACATTTTAGTAATATTCCTGTATATTTCAGTATTTGCAAGTATTTTTTAAAATTAAGCTAAGCTCTTTTAAATAATTAATTTATATATTAATTTATATATAGAAAGATCATGGACTTATTATTTTACCTATACCTGTAACTATTTGTTCTATAAAATCTTTAAATTATTTTAAATATGGATATATAACAAATTCCCTTAGAAAGTCGCTATACCCTTGCTGCTGCAGTGCGCAAGCCTATTTGCACAACGCACACGGTCTCACTGCGAATCCTGTGAGTTGCTCACGTTCTCCACCAACTCCACTCCCTTGCCGGCCCCCCGCCCGCGACAGCAGGAAGTGCAAAAGAAAATGTAATGCGCCTAAGCTTTGGCCCAACAACTAATAAAGGCTATCAACAACAGTTCAAACAGCAGCAGCAGCGGCGGCAGCGACGGCAGCAGCGACGTCAGCAGCAACAAGCCTAACGACGTGCAATGGACAATGAAAAACTGACGAAGGAAAACAAACAGCAACAGCAACACGCACAACAACAGCAATGGCAACTGCGAGCAGAGCAAACGCTGAAAATGTTTCTTCATACGCACTCAAGTGTATATTTTCTCATTTTCTTGCATTTAACTTAAATTTGCTTTGAAGTTTTGACATTTCATAAAGCAGATTTCGTTTCCCACCCAACCGACCCCGACCCCGACCCACCGACCGCGCTGCCATGTAGATTTTTATTTATACAAAAAAAAACGAAGCGTAGGCACAACAGAAAAAAAAAAACGAGAAAAAAAACCAAGAAAAATTCTTCGCTTTTGCTATCGAAAATCCCAAGTAAACAAAAGTAAAAGCGACGTCGCGTCGTCGTTCGCGGCGCATGCAGAAAATTTCAGTTTCAGTCACCCCTGCAGAAGGTGTGGCCTCAGCGGCAGCAGCGCTAAATAAAAAACGACCCTCACGTGCTGTGGGCTGAGCCAACTCCCCCTCGAGCAAATCCCTCCCTGCTCAGCGCTGCGCTGCGCTGCGCGGCGCTGCTCTCATGCTCACATACGTCCAACGCTGCGTATACTTAATATAAAAGAGGCGATGACGAGGCTGGCTTAAAGTAGCCAGGGCAACGCGTCGGAGGCGACTCAAGACAACTGCGGCAGCATAGGCCTTTGAGGCAGCATTAGCTGCCTCACAAAATTACTGCCTCGTTAGTTGCCAGGTAGCAGCGCAGTCGACAGCGGCAGCGATAGCGAGCCTGCCTGCCTCTCTCTCTCACTCTCTCTCATTCGCTCTCACTCTGCCGCAGCCTGCTCACTCGCACACGCAGTGCGGCTTGCGGGGCAGGGGTTGGCTTCCAGGCACACAATTCCAGTGGAAAGTGCGTGCGTCGTTGCCGCTGCTGCCACCGCCGTCGCCGCCGCTGGCCAACAGGCGGCGCCACCGTCTATGCCCAAACTGAGCCCTGCTAATTGCCGCTGCCTCGACTGGTTCCCCACTTGTTTCAGCTTGTTTCGGCTTGTTTCGGCTTGTTTATCTCTAATTATATTTTAATTTGCACAATCTTGCTGTTTATTTTTCTTCTTTTTTTTTGCGCTTCCCCAAAGTGTTTGCACTTCACGCGCACATTTTAATTGCAATTATGGCAGCACGAGCCGCCGCCAGTCGCGAGCCGCTCACGGCGCGCTCTTCAGGGGCCTGTCCTTGCCGCAAGGCACGTAGACGGCAGCATCAATGGGCCACTAATTATTCCGGCCGGACTTGTCCGCCAAACAAATTTATGCCAAAAATCTTTTGCCGACGTAAGCTGGCACAAGGTAATTACTTTGTGTGGACTCAAGGAAATTGAGCGAGTGCACAAATTTGGAATTTCAAACAGCTGAAGATGTTCGCTTAAAGTCGCAGCAGCCCCGTCCCCGTTTTAACCCCAAACTTCTTGGCAACTGTTGCCCAAAACTTTGCAGCAAACAATCAGACTGCCAAATATTTTCCAGAGACACAGAGAGAGAAAGAGCGAGAGAGTGAGAGCAGGCCTTGGCGAAACCAGTCACGTACGGGGCAGCTCATTTCCTGGCCACGAGGCACAAAGGTGTCAAACGGATGTAGAGACGTGCCGCGTATGCTGAATGTGCTTTTGGGGCAAAGGAAAACCAAGCAAAACCGCGCCCCAAAATTTCCAAGTTGCAGGCAGCTTTAAACGTTTCTTAATTGTTAAACTGCCGCTGGCCACGCCCCCTCCCAACTCCCACAGTGCACACAATTAAACAGCGCAGCGCAGAAAAACCGCCAAAAGACAAGAAAATCAACAAAAAAAGAAAAGAGACACAGTCACAGGCAGAGGTAAAGCTGCTGCAGGCGCTGGCAACGAACGAGCGCCATGTTAATTAATTTGCCAGGACATCCGTGACGAACGGAAAGCAGGAGCGCGGTCTGCGGGGCGGTCCGGGAAGTGGACCGTAGCTGCGTGTTTATTTTATGCCGTCGCGCTTAAGTGGTAAGCCCCATTAACAACTGCCTGTCGTTTGGCAGCGAAATAATGGCGTTAGATCATCGTCGCCTTGGCCAGGCACGGGCCAGGAGCAGGGCAAAGAGAAGGCAGTGTGGCATGTGGCACTAGCCGGACGAATGCCTCGTGCTGTGCGTCATTTGAGCGCTGAAAGCTTTCAGCGTAAATTGTTGAAAATTAAGAAATGTTTTTCACCCACTGCGCCGCCCAACTACTTGAACCGACAGCCCAACTGTGGTTCAACCTTGCTTAGTCTGACAACCTGCACCCACACACCCTGCCCCTTCCCTCCCCTTCCCCTCATGCCCATTCCCATCCTCGTCATATTTCATGGCTATTCCGGGTTCTCTGCTCTGTTGTTTTATGAGCGCCATTTCGAGTTGTTGTTGTCGCTGTTGTTGTCGCTGTTGTTGCTGCTGTTGTTGTTGTGCCTGTAGTTGCCATTGTTAATGCCCTGACAACCACAAATGGCGACCAATCTGCTGTGGTACCTTTAGCTGTTTGGTTTGTCTTTTGCGGCTTCCTTGTGTACTTCTTATTCTTCGCCATGTTTTTCTTTAATTTACTCCTCTCTCCCCGGGCAAGTGGCTGGCTTGTGGGCGCGCAAACAATAATTAGATGTAACGGATATTGTAATTGGTGTTAAATTGCCGCAGAGGCCGTGTTAATGTCCGCTTGTTGTTTGTGTGTGGTTGCCGAGGCGTGGGCGTGGCAAAACATTCCTTTCAAACGCACAAAGGCATTTATTGTATTTAATTTTCCCCCTATATCGAATTGGGTTTTCTTGCGTTGTTTATTAGCTTGATTAATCAGCTTTGGAAGAACTTATTTTCCCGTTAAATATTTACGTCTAATTGAATTCTCGCGCTGTTCATTATCACACTACTTTGAAACGACTGCACAGATTTTTTTACTGGAATTCTATATGCATTACGAGAATAAACGGACATCCATTTGGACATAGCCCTAAATGTTCTGGAATATTCTTAAACGACTTAACACTGGACTCACTGTTAAGCACAAATAGGTCGTTTTATGAAAGAAATAGGTTGTTTTTTTTCGCAATTTAAACCATTTCTACACCAGTTCATATTTTGTTTATTTTAATTGAGCAATTTAAAATATAAAAACAAATTTCATTTTTGTAAGAAAAGTTTACAATTAAACATAAAAGTATATGTTTTGAAGATATGTATGTTTTTAATAGGTTTATTCAATGTAGTTTACGAAGTTTTACGGTAAGTTACTAAATTATACGTATACGTCGTATTCCTCTATACAATCTTGTATAAATTCTCAACACTCTCGCGTAGAACTTCACGTAAAGACATCAAAGAAACAACTAAAGAAACACGGAATATTAATGCAGCAACAATCCTACCTGACTGCCGGAAACTCTCACACTCGATCCGCGACTGCGACCTTCTCATGGCCGGCAATTAGCATGACAATGTCTGAGACACAAGTTCAGGATGCGATGGAACAATGCCGTGAAAAGGGGTAAAGCACAAACAAGTTTCGAAGTGGCAGACAAAGAAGAAGGCTCGAGCCTTATGACAGGCATTTGATTGAGTTGGAATTGAAATTTCCGAAATGAATATGAAAATCTAACGGCGTCGCGTCGGTACAAAAGCGCAACGCGCGCGCGTGTGAAACTGGCTATGAAAATTTTAAATTCAATTTACAGCAGCAGCTTCACTCTCTCTCTCTCTATCTCTCTCTGCGTCTTTATAGCATGCTCTCCCTCTCCCTCGCTTTCTAGTTATCCCTGAGGAGCAAACTTTGCTGGCAAACAGGCAGCCCAGGCAGCTGGGCTGGCCACATAAATCACAACTCGAAATTTGCATAAGTTGGCAGTCCACAACGAACTAAATTGGCGCCAGCAAATTTTTGCGCTGCTTTGGCAGTTCCTACCCCCCGATCTCCCCGAGGAGATCAACGGGAACTTCTCTAATCAAATTAGCAACAGTTAACCGGAAGTGCGAAAAGCTGCAACCACTTTCACTTTCCTACGCTGCGTGTGTTCTGTTTGCAGTTCTCTCTATTGTCTCGCTCTCTGTCTCTTTCTGTGTGTGTTTTATTTTATTTTGATTTGATTGTTCGCAGATCAGCGGGTAACCTCCGACTGAGTCTGCCCGCCTCCGGCTGCCTCAGCCCGAAATCGCATTGGTTGCAAAATTTTCATTGCAATTTGCATTTCGCATTCGGAATTTGCGATTTGCATTTGAATGTTGCTCGCGTGCGAGCTATGAATCATTCATTCACTCGATGCTGCTGCTGATGATTCAAGTATCGATTTGCATTGATTTGCATTTCAATTGCACTTTTTCGACACTTTACAATGGATTATTTTGCAGTTGCATCAACTCAATGCGATGCGATGCGATGCGGCGACTCAATGCGATGTGATTTATTTGTGGTTGCCTTTCAAGTGTATTTGTTGTTGTGGTACTGCGAATAATGAGGCCTTTGTTTGTAATTGTTTGCATCTAATGATAGCCCTTGAATTATGACAGACAGATAATTGCGGGGCACATATGCGCCATGTATGTATTTTTTGCATATGCGAAACCAATTTCCAATTGCGCCTTGAAGCTGTCCGACTGACACATGCCAGTTGGCCTCACGCGTATCGACTCTACTTCCTGTTCGAGTACATTTTTCATATTTTCAGATTTTCACATTTTCCATTGCAGTAAATCAGAGGGAAATTATAAAACAATATGCAGGTTACAATGGCATCACACAATGCAGTCACAATTGCCGCTGCTGCGGGTTGCCAGTGCTGTCATGGCACTTGAATCAAAAACTTTTAAATATTTTTATTATTATTTACATTATTATTTAACAGTTTTTGACAGACATCTCACAAAGCAAAATAAAATGTTATTAACAGCGAGATTTATTGTGGCTGGGCGCAAAAACCTTTAAATATTAAATTATTTAAATCTATCGGTTGCCTCACACGCTCCTTCGTACATTTTTGGTGCTCTTCCTTGTGCGAGACGCACGATGGGAAATTCTGTTGCTCACTCGCTCTCGCAATTCGCACAGTTTGCTTGTGGTGAGACCAAATACTCTTAAATGAGTGTTTTTGCAGTTTCGCGATCGCACTTGCTTTCTGCCTACTCATTCTCTATGCTTCACAACGACTGCCTCTTGTTTTGCTTCTCATTTCTAAATGGGTATTTTAAACATTAAATATTAATAATTCAATTTTATGAAATTTCTAGAGTATAAAGAAATATAATATAATATATATAAATACCTAAATAAATAAATTTAAATTTCAACTGGGCCCAGCGAACAACTGTGTAGCAGGCGCACAGAACAATCTGCAGGTGTTTGCAATTGTCAAATCAGTTGAAAGACTTGCTGCTGTGTGAGTGAATATACTATTGCGCTCTCGCTTTTTCTTGCGTGCATCTGATGCATTTGCTTACATCTAGTGCGTCTGCTCTTCTGCTTTCGCGCTGTTTCGGTTGGCCTTGAATTGCCTTGCTTTGCTTTGCTTTGCTTGGTACTTTTGCTTCGTTCAGCGCTAGAACGTAGAGGAACATCCCTTTTCTGCTCGGCTCCTGATCGTTCACTTGGCGTTGCCTCAGCGTTGCCATACATGACTAGTGCAAGAGACAAAAAGGGTGCCAGTATTTAGTATATTTTGCACTAATGCACAAGTGCCAGGCCCTGAGAAGGGAGCCAGCTCGCAGCCAAATCAAGCGAGTTGCCCAAATTGAAATAGGCAACGCAGCAAGGCATAAGAGCCAAGACGAAAGCAGTATCAAATAAGAGAGAATCAAAATATCCCAAACAATCGTTTTTAGAAGAGGGACAAAAAAGAGAATCAAGGAGGCAGCCATATTGGAATGAGCGGTGCTTCAAATTCCATGAATCCCGCGGAGTGTGGGGTTCTGCAAAGTCTATTACTTAAAAGTCTTTGCTTGAATACCCTAACGCAACGGACATATTAGTGCGCTGAGCCAGTAGGGTTGTCAGCTGCTACCCATAATTCATCTGACTTATAAATGCATATTAATAATTATGCGTAGTGTACAGCTCAGTCTGTAAGCCCGAGTGAAAATCCTGTGGTTTTTTTTAGCTATTTTTTGTTGTGTATTTTAACCAACATATTGCAAGCTGTTCGACAAAAAAATATCTATAAAAAAACCAAAAACAAGCTACAAAAAATATATGTAGGTATATATAAGGGATAAGGGATAGGGAAAGTAAGCCAGCGTGTTCGGGTCGAATATTCGGTATGCAAATTAATTTTTTTCTTATGCGACGACCGACCGTGCTGTACCCTGCGCAATGTGCACCCTTCTCCGGGTGTTTTTTTTTTATGATGCTGCGGCCTAATGCAAATAACTTTGTAATATATTTGTGTAAAAACTATTTAGAAAGAATAATCTTTAAAATATTATTTATACATATTTTATAATTTGAACTTTCTTCAAAAATAAAGCTAGGCGGTTATTTTCGATGTTTTATCAAGTGTCAAATCTGATTTACAATCGGAGAAACGCTCATCCCTAGCATGGACTGCAAAAATTCACCTAAAAAGAGAGAAAACTCAAAGAAATAGTTGAAAACTGAAAATGAAGACTCGAACGACAACGAAAAAAAAAAACTTAAAGCGGCCTCTTCAGAAATCGGATGCATCGAAGTCTGAGATCGGGGGAAATGAAAATGAATGCGAAAACAATGAGCAAGTAAGTGGAACATATTCCTATATCGTACTTAGGATTCTACTAAATCAGCAAAATCTTTTTGACAGCAGTCGGAAGAGTATTTTGCAAGTTTAACTTCTTCGAGTGCAGCAGCTAAACGCAGAAAGATTCCAGCTAAGAATCCCGATGATTCGATTGAATTCACTGAATTGGGGGACTTATCCTCATCAGAAACAAAAAACCCAGAACCATGCAGCAGCACAATGAACTCAGAGGTTATAGAAGGGGCTCAGGAAGACACCGATGTAACTGTTGACCCAGCAGAATCTTCAAAAATATCGAATTCCCCATTAGCTTATGCTGCTCAGACAGAATCTGCGGATCAAGATCATGAAACACAAACACACAACCTTAGTGAACAGGAAAATGCAGTGGAACCTATTGACATTCTTGGATTTCCGGAATTATCTTTGGAATTTGAAGAAAATAATCAAACATTTCAAACGCCTGAGTATATGGGGTATACCACGCTGAGTACCCCCGAAGTGTCATTCGACTTAGAGGGCTTTGGCTTTGAATTTCCAAGCCAAAATAAAATAGATACAGAGCCTGATGAAGAATTTGAAGTAGATTATAATTCATCGAAAGATGATTCTGCATCCGAGGATGATACAGAAAGAGAATATTTAACAGAATGTTCAGAATACGAGAATGAAGATGAGTCTGCAGCATACGAAGGGAATACTGAGGCTGGAAATGTGGTTATGGAAAATGAATATTCAGGGGAAAATTCTGAGGAATCAGTATCACAATCTGAGGAATATGAAGAAGAGGAATCTTCACAATCAGAAAGCGACGATGACAATGAATCGACAAGTGAAGAATCTGAGGAATCACAATCCGAGGAAGAAGTTGATGAAGACGAAGACGAAGACGAATCGGCAGAAGAAGCTGAAGCTGAAAGCGGAACAGAAGTTGAATCACAATCAGAAGAAGAATCTGTAACTGAGGACTCCGAAAGTTATGAATCGCCATCAGAATCCGATGAAGATGAAAACAATTTGGCAAACCAAGATACTGAGGAAAGTGAAGAATCTGAATTGGAGTTTGCAGATGACTTTCAATTAAATTATGAAAACTCAGAAGAAATCCAACCAGACAATAATGAAAGTCAGGAATCGTTTGAGGATAGTAAGTATGATGAGAAGATCATACCAGAATATCTAAAAGAAGTAGAGGTAGAAGAATCCACAGCTGATCATACTGAAAGTATCCAAACAGAAGAACTAACGAAGACAGCTAGCGAAGAAATACTAGTTGAAGAATCAGACGAACTCTCATCCAAAGACATAGATAAACAGACACACTGGGAATTAGAAGATTTAACAGAAGATTCTTGTAATGAAAAAACAGATAATTTACTAACTGAACTATCTGCTGCTGATATAATTAGGCAAATAGCAGATTTACAGAATAAGTGGTCGGGGAGAGTATCGGATAAGAAACCTGATATGATACCTGATAAAGGTGCAGTTGATGGCACCGAGAACTCTCTACACTCTACACTTTTCTTAGGGAATTCCGATGAAGTATTGTCGAATGCTTATCCAGGCATAATAGTCGAGGGTAAGTGTAGAACACCCTAGAAGCATAACCACCTTATATATGCAATTGATTTTTTCAGATTTTGGTGTGGATCTTAACTCAAAAAGTCATAGTCCAACAGAGAAGACGAATATAAAAATTTTAACAGATGAACATGACTCTAACTCAAAGTCTCCAAAAATACTGGAAAGCCCATCTAATAATGAAAGGTAAAAGACCAAAAATTTAACTAAATTAATAACCAAATTTTTAACTAATTTCTAATAAACCTCTCCGATAATTTAGCATTCAGTCAAACGAACCCCTAGTCTATATAGCACAGGCAATGCAAGCGGTTACTCAGCCTACAGAAAATAAACCTGAAATCGAAGATGTATGTGAGCAAAATAACATTCCCGGCCGCGTCCACAAACTGACAAAAACAGATATTAATTTAAGCGAGAAGACTTCGAAAACAAAAGAGTCTAAGGAAGATGATGGTTCCTCGAGTTCGAGCATAAGCAATTTGGAAAGTTCCCCGTTTTCTGCGTTGAAAAAAAAGAAGAAATTCGAAAAGACTCTATCACTTCTAACAAAAATGCCAGAAAAGCCGGAGGAGGAGAAGGAGAAGGAGGAGAAGGGGGAGAAGGAGGAGAAGGAGGAGAAGGAGGAGAAGGAGGAGAAGGAGGAGAAGAAGGAGAAGGAGGAGAAGGAGGAGGAGAAGGAGGAGGAGGAGAAGGAGGAGAAAGAGGAGAAGGAGGAGAAAGAGGAGAAAGAGGAGAAGGAGGAGAAGGAGGAGAAGGAGGAGAAGGAGGCGAAGGAGGCGAAGGAGGTGAAGGAGGCGAATGGGGCGAAGGGGGCGAAGGAGGAGAAGGAGAAGGAGGAGAAGGAGAAGGAGAAGGAGAAGGAGAAGGAGAAGGAGAAGGAGAAGGAGAAGGAGAAGGAGAAGGAGAAGGAGAAGGAGAAGGAGAAGGAGAAGGAGAAGGAGAAGGAGAAGGAGAAGTCCGAACTGAATAGTGGTAAGGACTTTTATGAGGATGAAAGCACCTATGAGGAGGAGAAAGTCAATTCCGAAGACGATGAAGAAGACATAAGGCCCACATCGGAACCTCCCTTCGTGGTAGTGCTAAACGAATACGAACTACTGTTCGAAGAGATACGCAGGCTTATCGATAAGGTACCCAATCGCTTCAAGTACGAATTGCATACTCTGCTCTATCCCATTCTGGCTATTACCTATCTGTGTATGATATCGAATGGAAAATATCGAAAGGGTAAGACTTTCGTAGAGAATTCAGTGCGATATTTGGATCATTCGTATACGGCGCGTGTGGACAAACTCATCGCATTGCAATCCGCTGGAGATTTGCCAAAGAGGGCCAAAAAGTTGATTGCCGACGATAACGAACAAATCAGTATATCGATGTATGGCGATACTTATCGATTGTTGCTGCTACACATGCATACGTGCAGTCTCTCGATGCAAATGACTTTTGTGAAGCACTTCGATCTGTTGCCCAACTACAACATAACGGAGCCGCGACAACATATTCATATCGGAGCTCCCATGCCCGATAAGATATTCTGGGCCAATCCCGAGGTACTCAAGGAGAAGAAGGATAGCAGTCCGCCGTCGCGTCGTAAACGCATGAAGAATTTCAAACCTGCATTGGCTCGAAATGTGAATCTGCCCGCCTGCACACGCCTCTACACGCCCACGCTGAAACGTTTGGATCTAGAGCAGCAGCGCGAGGACGAGGAGCGTCGTGTTCCCCTGAACCGAGGCAATCTACCATCGGCCTATTTGTACACAGCCATCGAGAACGTGGAGACTGTGATCTGTGCCATCTTCTCGAATAATACCACAATGCTTTGCATCGGCACCAAAGCCTCCACCATCCATATCTACTCGCTGACCTCGTCCAAGCTGGCGCAGTTGAAGTCGGCGGATCTCCTTAAGAATCTCGATACCGGCATGTCCGGTATCGATGAGAGCATGCTGGATGCCAGCAACAAGAAGATGCGACGCACTCTGGTCGGTCATCAGGGACCTGTGTATGGCTGCGTGTTTGCACCGAACGATCGTTTCCTGCTCAGCTGTTCGCATGATCGCACTGTACGTGGCTGGTGTCTGCTCTCCTGGTGCTGTATCGTCATCTATCCGGGTCACGCGTCGGCCGTGTACGGCGTGTGCTATGCACCTCTGGGTTACTACTTTGCCACTGTCTCGGACGATCGCACCGCACGCGTTTGGATACAAGACAGCAAGAAGTCGCTGTGCATCCTGGTCGGACATTTAGCCGAGGTAATCTGCTGTTTATTCCATCCGAATCGTCACTATCTGGCCACCGGCTCGGCCGACTGCACGGTTCGCATGTGGGACATTGTCAAGGCGGTTCAGGTTCGCGTTTTTAGCGGCCATCGCGAACCGATCAACACGCTGGCCTACTCGATCTGCGGACGCTACTTGGTCTCCGGGGCGGATGATAACTACATTATAATTTGGGATACCGATGTGGAGCAGCTGGTACGCTCGCTCTGCCATCACACCAAGGCCGTGAACTGCATTCAATTCGCCATGGATAACAAGGTGTTTGTGGCCGGCGGACAGGATTGTGAGTTGAGCATTTGGGACTTTGAACGCATCATACAGGAATATGATGAGGAGAAGATGAAGCAAGCGAATAGCTCGACGCATGCAGGGCCCAAGCGATGCCGGCAGGGCAGAAGCAAAAAGCAATCCAGTAGGGTGTTGATCAGGTCGTATGGGAGCAAGGGCACGCCCTTCTACATGTTGCATATAACACGCCGCAATCTGCTGCTCGGCTTCTGTGTGAAACGTGTGGAGGATGCCATAAATATGTCCAAGCAGTTGGGTCAATCGGAGGCCAAGTATCGCGAATGGTTGGAGTTCCTGCACATACTCAAGATCAAGGCGTGCTTTGCCAACGTTGAAAAGGAGCAGCAGCAGCAGCCGCAGCAGCAGCCTGAAATGAAGCAGGAGGAGGCAGAAGTAGATGCTGTCAATCTGGAACTGGCAGCCGATCTGGAGCTGCAAAGCTGCCTCAACGAGCTCTTCGCGGAGCCATCCGAAGACGAGACAAATTGAGGCGGCATAAACCGATTTTGGACTGTGAAATATGCAGTTTGTATTATGAAAACGAGCACAGAATAAAAGACATTAATAACTTCTGCGCGAGATACGCACTCCTCGTGCCTACTCGTACTACCCCCAGAGGAGCAGCAACAGTAACAACAATTTGACAGTTTTCGAAACTGGCCAAGCCACGTGCAACACCGAACGCCCACTGCCTGCCTCGTTCCTCCCCCCAGTTGCCTGCCGCGCGGCCACAAAAGGCGTGCAAAATTTATAGACGCACGCATTAAAAGCCGCCGGGCACGCTCGACTAACTGCCTCGTACCCGGGCTTGTGCCTGCATAGTGTCCTGCTTACGGGGCACAGCCCACGGTCCTCGGCCCACAACCCAGTCCCAAGTCCAAACCCAATCCCAAACCCAATCCCAAACCCAGCTCCAACCCCGCCCCATGCAAATAGCGACAGGACAATATATTTACGCAACTTCTTATGCTTTTTGTGGTGGTTGTAGCCGGACCCAGCGCACATAGAAGCAGCTCAAGTGCCCAGGCTGCTGTTGTCATTGTTCCTGTTGTTGTTGCTGTTGCTCCTGCTGCTCTTGCTGCCCCTGCTGCTCCTGCTGGCAGCATCTTGTGCCTCGTTTGTAGCAGTTATCTTTGGGTCCTGCTGAGCTGGCCGCGCGAGAAATGAAATTGTTTACTCCACTGTCATGTGCACGTGAGACGGCCGACACAGCCGTGTCCCAGGCTACTGCTGCCCCGTGTACCCTGCTCCCTGCTCCCCCCCCCAAAAAAAAATGAGCTTTCTTTTTTTACTGCGAAAAAATACGAAGAAAATTCAACGTAATAATTCTTTTCCGCTCGGATAAGGTGCGAGCGGTTTGAGCCGGGTGGCTGGGAGACAGAGAGAGAGAGCTGAGCGGGCCGCGCGGCAGGGCAGAAGAGGAGCCGTGCTTTTGCCCCGTAATCGTGCGCAATTTCTGTGGCGTTTTTACTGCCCACTTGCCCGCAGTTGGAACATCTTTTGCTCAGCATTTTTACTTGGGTTTTCTTTAGCTTTGTATTTTCCTTCATTCATTTTTCGTTTGTGTGCGCTGACTGGCATTTTTCTCTTTCTCTCTCTCTCTCTCTCTCTCTCTCTCCCCCACTCTTCCACTCTCCCACTCTCTTACTCTCTGCTGTCTGTGGCCAATTGTGCGCCATTATGCATCGCCATTTTGCTCTACACACATGTGCTGCAGCTTCACCCACCCACACGCACATGCTGCGGCAACTGTTGCAGTCCGCTCCCGCCCTCCGTTCTACCGCGCTCTGCCTCGCGCCCTAAGCCGCGGCCATTATTCACGAGGCTTATTAGGGAGCAGCGCGTAAAACTGTCGCTGCATGCAGCGCAAACAGCACAGTCCATTTAACCGATTTGAGCAGCGCAGAGCATAAAACAAATATTTGCAATGAAAACAATGTTCTGTCGTGTTGTTGCTTCTCCTGCTGCCTCCTGCCTCCTCCTGCCGCTGCTGCTGATGATGAGCAAACAACTTGAAGCGCGAGCATTTTAATTTACAATTGTCGCAGGCTGTACTTGTGCTTGCTGCCACTGCCTCAGCTTCGTGCCACACGGTCCAACTGTCCTGTCGCTTCTTCTTTCGGCCGCGTCCTGTGGCGCGTACGCCTGCACTTGACAGGCAGTCAGTGAGACTTCCCCTACCTCTTCCCGCTCCCTGCTCCCTCCTCCGCTCGCTTTGCTTTCTCCCCCTTTACAGTAGCCCCTCGCTGTCGCGTTCTGGCCACTGCTCGCCCGGCTCACATTAAACTTAAACCGCATATTAGCAGGCCATAAATACAGGATGTGTTTTTCGGACTCGGTACTTAAATATGATAAATGCGCGTATTGTATTTCATTTGGATTTAGGGCAACCTCAAAGACAATAAATTTTAACCGAACACACACACACACACAGACACACACACGGTAATTGCACACATGCTGCGCCTGCGCTTGAGCTTGCAACGACCCAACTACCAAATAAAAAAAAGGACAGGGCAAACCGAAACTGAAGATACTCCTTAGCAAATGAAATTTGCTTTTTAGTGCTTATAAAATATTTAAAAACTATACTGTTAATTTCAGCTTTTTAAAGCTGATTTAAAAAATCATAGGAGCTCAATTAGCATTAAATTTAAGCACTTGTCTCAGGCTACTAACAGTTTCAACTAACAGAACTAAGCAGAGAAATGATTTCAAATGTTTTTATTGCATATTAATAGCATACAGTAATTTTTTTTATTTTTTATAATTTGTTAGGCTTGTACTGCAAATAAAATAAGAAAAAAATAGCTTATGGTATTTTTATTAGGTATTATAAATAGATAGATTTTTTTTAATTAAACTTAATTATTATACTTAAACTTAAACTTTCCTCCAAGTCTCAGCTTACAAAAATTGCTTAAAAATATTTTATAATTACTTATACATTTTGTTTAAATTGTTTATAAATTTCGCAAGCTGCAGTTACATTTTGCGCTAATAATTTCGCATATTCTGATACCCTATGTGCAGTAGGGTAGCTGCACATGCAACCCGTAATTATGGTACCGCGTTCACATGCAATTCTCCTTCCAGTTGCAGCGGTGTCGTCTGCAGCAGCGTTTGCCAAATTTACACAAATTCCAATTGCCCCCAGACGGACGTCAAGGGGGACGGGGATGGGGACGGGAACGACTACCGGCAGCGGACTACTGGAGTTGCTTGCTTTATGAAGATTGGCCCGAAACTTGTTTCTGGTTCGCTCGGCCAATAACCAGCGAGGTGGCCACCAGGCAGGCCAAAACTTCCACTTCTGGCGGGTCGATTATTATGGGCAGCGGTGCGCTGCAATTATGTCGTCCAATTAATATCAACGCAGCGGGAGGCGGTGGCTCAGTGAGGCCTGCAGTGGGGAAGGGTGCAGCGTATGTAGCGTATGCATATGCGGCGAGCATTTATGCAATTTATTGTCTTCGCTGGCATTCAATGGGCCAAGCCGAGTCAAGCCAATTGCCGCTCGCCAAGCTGCCCGGCTGGCTGGGACCACCCGTTGTTGGCCATTTGCCGTTTGGGATCGCTAAAACTTATGCAAAAACTGTTCGATCGATTTGCGATTAGGCGTAAAAATGCTAAACAGACGTCGGGATCAGGCGGGCAGGCCATGCATCAATCAAGCTGTCAATATGCCAATATATGCATACGCACCGACATACCTGCACATGTGTGTGTGTGTGAGTGTGTGTGTGTGGTCAGTGCAAGGTGTCTGCATAATTGCGTTGCCCAAACTCGAAATTTATTATAATTTCCACACTTCGGTCACGCGCGGCAGACGCGACACAGTCGACTCGCAAGCATGTTGTGTATATATATATATATATATCATATATATTCCGCTATATGTGACGATCATTTTTCGTGTAAGTCAGTGTCATTACTTTGATAGACGTCGCTTGCGAGGCAGCTGCAGCCTGCGAAACGTGACAAGCCGCAGGCGGACATTGGTCGAGGCGAAAGGGCTGTGCGGCTACACTGACAAAAAGAAAGGTTTCATTAAAGCCTTTTCCAAATTATATCTTAAATTTGGTCAGCTTATTTCATTGAAAGCTGTGAGATTTTAAAGAGTATGCAAATATTGGCATACATCTAGATTAAGTATAGCTAAGGTGGTATACATTGAAAAATATGCTAACTTATATTTTCTTGATTTGTTTCTATGTTAACTCTACTATATTTGATTAAATTCCATTTTTTTTGCATTTTACAGTTTATAAAAAATATAAAAACTAAAGAGAATTGTTAGTTTGGACAGGTCAAAGGCATGAAAGTTTTCAAGCCAAGATTTCTATGAAAATTAAAAAATACATTTTAAATTTCTATAAGTTACACTTGTCCGATTTTGTTGAAATTTGCACAGTACATAAAAAACAAAAAGAAGAGACGATGTGTTGAGTTTTGCTTGTAAGCTTCAGAAAAAAATGTAGTATATAGTCTACCTATTACACTCAATCCTCCCTCAACTGCCCAACCTACTCAGCACTTTCGCTAAGTGCAGCTGCAAGCTGTCCTTTAATTAACGATTATTTCGCAGCTTTACATTCAACAAAGTTGCTGCTTAATCCGCACTGTCGCCTGGACTAGTCCTTATTGAATTACGCACGCAGCTCGTTTGTATCCCAAGTCCTGCCATACGCATATGTAACTGCAGGTTACAGCTGCAGCTGCCTGTCCCGACCGCAGGTCCAACGACAATGATATGGGTGCTGCGACGGCTTATCTAGCTTGGCTTCACCTTTGTGCTGCCACTTATCGCCCGAAACCGGCTTTAATTGAATTCGCGCTCAATACTCATCGCACGTTTCGGTTTTGCATGTGCCATTTTATTAACATGTTAAGGGCCTGGCCAGGTAATTTATGTTTCGAGCCGAGAAAAGTACACAGAACAGCCCGAGGGTTGGCCAAGTGATGCGCTGATGGATTACAGGCAAATTGCTGGCAACTCTGCCATAAATTTTGATGCAATTTTAATGAAATTAATGAACTGACACACACACACAGCCAGAACCGAAGGTTAAGCCCGTTAACCCAACAACATCTTCGATGAAAGCACACAACAGTTTCGAAGGTGATGAAAGTAAGTCGAAAAACTGATAATAACTTCGTCACACGGGCAGGGGGATCTCAGAAATTGCAAGCATTATAAACGCGTATTTTCCGGCACGATCAGCTGCCCCTGCCCCTGCTGCCCCGCTTAATATGCAGTTAAGAAACGCCTCGGGGTGTGCTTATCGTTATGGCGAATAAAATGATATGGCAAGCACTTACGCTCGCTTCCGTACGCTATTTCCGAATTAAAATTCTAAACATGGCTGGGCGCATGCGATAACAAGGCTGCGGCGCAGACTATTTGTGAATGCATTTTACATTAACTTAATTATTTAGAGAGACATGAGAATGGCACTGCGAATGGCACTGCGAAATGGAGTTGCTTCTAGGCCCGGCATTGTTTATGGGCCCGGTGCACGCAGCGCTCTGGGCGCTACGGCTACTACACAGATAGTCGCCTTGCTCTGTCTACAAAGTTGCACAGCGAGTTGCATGCAACTCGGGATGGGGGATAATGCCTAATTATGGGGCGGCAGTTATCGCCCGCAAATCGCCCATCAAAATATGCATGCAGCCAGTTGGTGCATGGCGTGATAAGGTCGAGAACATAAATTGAGCAAGATATACGAGCTGGAATCATGAAAGGCAACGTCTGGCAAATCCTACGGCAATTAACACATTTCTCTCTCGCTCTCTCTCTCTCTCTCTCTCGGCTCGACTCGACTCGATAAATTGAATTCGTATGTGTTGGCCGCATGAACTCAACACGTGGTGAGTAGTGGCAAACGGTTCTCTCACCTGTCTCACGCGCGCTCTGTCGCTGTCTCTCTCTAACCATCTCCCCATTTTCTCCCACTCGTGCAACAACAAAATCGATATGCGTTGCATGCTCCTCCTGGCGCTGCCTCTGATAGCATGACGACACGGCAGGGCGCACAGGAAGCTGAAGCTGAAGCCGAAGCCGAGGCTGAAGCTGAGCATGGGGCAAGCGACAAGCGACGCAACATGCGCCCCGACATTATAATGCCAGACGCGACACAGACCCCCCTCCCCACACACACACATACGCACACATAGACAGAGGGCAGGAGGGAGAGTTGGGCAAGCGGGAGAATTGGGAAGCAACTGCTGAAACGAACTGCTGACTGGCAACGTTAAAACCGGTAAATCTTCATAGAGTTTGCTGCGTACATTGCTCTGCCCAGCTGTAAATACCCTTACGGAACTCGGGTAGGGTACTTGCACTAATCGGAGAGGCAAGGCGCCTGCCGAGACTCTCTTTAAATGCGAAAAGTTCTTCGAGAATACGTTATTGATTGTGCTGTATTTACAGCTTGAGAAAATAAGCAGTGTCTCTCTCCTGCAAAGTTCTTTGGTATATTCTAGGTATATCCTTTGATGATTACCCCCTTGCCATAGTTTTAGATCCCTTCTCAAATCTATAACTTCGTTAAAAATCATCGGGAGATGTCATTTTTTCCATTATTTAATTATTTGATTGATTCTCTATCAAAATTTGCCTTAATTGTAGACCCTTAAAGGGCTTCTAAAGTCCAAAATTTGTTAAAAATCATCAGATTGCCGCGGGAGATGGCATTTTCTTCATTATTTAATTATATTTTATCCTTACAGATATCAGGTGCCTTCTGAAACACCCAATTGTTTCAATAATTATCGACTTGAATATAAAGCAAAATATAACAGAAAAAACAAACGAATATCTTTCGTTTTTCTATGTAAATTATGTATCTTAACTGTCTTCAAAGTTTCTTTAGGGTCATCGGGGAATAACAAGCTATTGGATCATGGGAATGGTACACGTATGTTTAAAGCGAGTTATATTTAGTTATATACAGAGAAATGTTTTTAAAGTGCAACACATATGTTCCATCTCTACCCATGCACTGGGTAGTGCATTCAAAAGTCGTCTAATCTCATGTTTTCCTCTCGTCCTGGCTTGCACGGCAGACAACGTAGCTGTAGCCGCCGTTGACGATGAGGGTTTATTTCATGCTTACTTTGGCTTTCTTGCCAGCCCCCTTAAGCAGCCACCCCCCCGCCCCAAACCCGGCTACCTATCCACCCTGCGACCATCCGAGCACCCTGCACTCCTCTCGCCCAGGTTTGGTCTTGCTACTTTTGCACATTCTTTTCAATTTCAACGGCGGCTGGAGCTGGTTCGTTTGGGTTGGCTGACTGGATGACTGCCTGACTGGCTGAGGCATTTTCTTTTGCAAAACTTTTGCAATTTTCTATTAAAGCAATACACATGCACACATGGATGGCTCCCTCTCTGTCTCTCTCCAGCTTCCTGGTGCGGCCTGGCGCCGTGTGTGTGAATGTGTGTCTGTGTGTGTTTGTATTTGTTTTTCAAATAAAATGGGAAAATTTTCTTTATGTGTTGGCGCATGGCTTTTGTTAGTTTTTGGCCTGTTTGGGTCTGTTTTCTCTCTCTCTCTCTGTCTCTCACCGTCGGACTAATTTCACAGTTATTCAGCAAATGTATTTACAAGCAGCACCGCCATGTTTGCTCGCACATAACCTCAAAACTTTATACGCATTTGGGCAAATTGCGTGCGCTTTCTTCTCGTCTCGATTGGACTAAAGAAACCGCCAGAGAGAGAGAGAGAGAGAGAGCGAGAGAGAAAGAGAGCGAGCGAGCGAACTTTTTGCCTTTGACTTTCGCCAGTGAAGCGTTGCATAGTTCTTAGCGTTTTGTGTGGCTTTTGCTTTTAGCCAGATTTGCAGTTGCGGCCAAGGCAGCTCTTAAAGCCTTAAACGTAGCAACCATTGGCTCGTGCCTAATCGAAGCTCGTTCATGCCTCAATGATGAAATCAGTTAACACTTGAACGCCACACGCAGGGCTACACACACACATGTGCATGGCTATGTGTGCGTGTGTGCTTGACCAACAATCGGTCAGCCCTAAAGGGCCTGCAAATAACATCAAAGACCCAGTTACAGTCAGGGCGAATGTGGGCGAAGGTACCCAAAAAAGAAAAAAAAAAAAGGAACTGTATTTTCTATCTTTATACTGCACCCTATTGGCCACAATGGGGTACTGCAGCTGGGGAGCTGCGTAAAAAGTTTTATTGAAATGGCCTGCCTGGAACCTTCGTATTCGACGCGACGACGACACTTTGCCCGTGGCCCAACTCACCTGAGTCCAATGACATTTTATCGGCTGCGTGTGTAAAAAGTCTCATCAACATTTGGGCCAAACGGTCAGGCAGTCGGGCAGCAGGCAGTCATCGACATGGTCACTGCGTTCAGGTTCGTTCCAGGTCCTTGGATACCTGCTATAGTCTGCCCAACTGCGGCTTGTGGCTGCAGCTTCTAATGTGCTGTGTGTGCCAGGCGCGTTCAAAGCCATTTTCTATTTTTATGTGCGCACAAACTGTAAAAAAATTGCAAAACAGCAAGAGGGGAAAGAGAGAGAGAGAAGGTAGTAGAGAGAGATGGAAAGAGAGGTAGAGAGCGAGCTAGCGCAGCTGAGTGTAGACGTTATAAAAAGGCAGTTTCGCAACGTTGGCCATAACAACACGCCCGGCCCGGGAAACCTTTACCTTCCCGCTGCTGCTGCTGCTGCTGCTGCTGGGCTGTCCCAACGACCAAGTTAACTGCATTTTAACGCGCATTTCAATTTGGAACGGATATAATTTATAGACGACTGACTGGCGCTGTGCACCGTTCCAAGTCCACGTCCAACTCTGCACAGAGGCACAGCATGTTTGTTGCCTCAAAATTGAACCGTGCGCTTCACTGCTTTCCGCCTGCTGCCCACCAGCCTCTACCCCCCCTCCACCCGCACTGACGCTCTGCTATCTGCCCGCCATTTTTATCTAGATCTTGCCTCGATTTTGCTGCCCGCTAATGTGCAAAATTTAATAATAAAGTATTACGAGGCAGTTAAAGAGTTGCCGGTTATTGTTTAATGTTGCTGATGCGGCAAATGCAATTTCGCGCAATATCAGCAACGTCCGCACGCCTTAAAGTATGCTGCAAAGTATACACTCGCCCGCCCAATTCGTCGCTGCGCCGCACTGCAAGTGACTGCGCTCCGTCCCAGACTCACTGCGAGCCCCAGACCCAGTCCCAGTCCCGGTCCGGCGACAAGTTCTGCGAATCTGTTGTTGTCCTTCCTACTTAGTTTTCCTTCATTCTAGTGTGTACCCTGTAAATGCGGAATGGTATGCTATGGGGTATAACTGGTGTAGGTTTTTTACACTATTGTTTAACCATTATTTTTTAACATACCCAACGATATTAACGTTTATAAAGCATATCTAAGCCAGCTTTATACTTGGATTTGATCGATTCCCTCACATTCCAAGTGTTTTGGGCGTAAGTTTACTGTGAATAGTGTTGGAAAATCTTCAAAAACTGTCTTTAAACTTGCTAGTAATATTTTTAATTTAGATATTACTTTATTAACTTTTTATATAAAGTTCCGATGTGTCTATTTTATCGTCAAACAGCTAGAAACTCTTTGCTGACTGTACAGCTCAACTGCCCGTTGTATACGCCCTCTTAAGTTGCTTTCTTTACAACATCGAGAATTTTTCCACTTTTCCAAATGTCTGCGTGTTCAAATTGAACAATAACCCTAAGTTGTTGTCGTCGAAATAATATTTTCCGTGCCCTCCAATCCTGATTTTTCATACAAATAAAATGTGCGTCGCTTCGCTCGCTTCGTTTCGCTTATCTCTCGCTCTCTCTCTCTCTCTCTCTCTGACTGTCTCGCTTACTCACTTTGTCTCACTACAACAGCGAAAATCGCAAAGCAATCAAATAAAATTTGAATAAAAGATTTTTGTCTGTCGTTGATTTGCGAAAAGCACAGCAGCAACAACAATTTGGAAAATAAGAAAACGATGGGCGTCAACTTGTGCGCATTTTGTATGGGGTTGTGCCGGGGCAGGGTAGTCCTGTCCTCTCCTTCCCCCACACAAAGTAACTGCCTCTAGGTAAGCTATTAGTACAGTTTTTGGCAAAGTTTTTTAGCTGCATATGGCAGCAGAAGCAGCGCCGATAAGTTGCCAGACAGTTGAGAAAACGTGGAAAATTAAAAGAAAACATGTTGATAGAAGCAAAGAAAATGCCGAAATAACAAGGTAAATTAAAGGCAGCTTGTGCCGCAGTTTCACGCATTGCTGATTAAGTTTTTTGCTTAAATTTTCCACTGACCTTACCCCGCTCTCGCCAACCCACTGCCCCCCACTCCGCACTCGACTCTGAGCTGACCCTGAACCGGAATTTATGTCCTCGCCGGCCTTGACCGAGTTGCCGCCGTATCCCAAAATGCAAATTAGCCTAGGCCGGGCCAAAAAACAAAAGCAACAAGCCGAAAACTCATTACCAACTGCGCTGCCAGCCTAATTTCATTTCATACCAAATTACACAGGCCCAGACGACCCACAACGATGACGTCACAAACGGGCAGCGCCCGCGAGAAACCTAATTAGCCAAAGCAGCGGCAGCGGCAGCGACGCGTCGCTGTCACGGGCGGCGACCCACGGCGTTGCCAAGGATGACCCCGGCGCGAAGTTCAAGTGGGCCGCATTAAATTACCAAGAAAAAAAGTTATTAACGCGCGCGAAGAGGAAAAAGTCAGAAAAGTCGGAAAAGGCAGAAAGGAAGCAGGAAAAGTTGCCGGCAAATGCGACACAAAAAAAAAGAAAGGAAGGCAAGCTGCGCCTTTGTTAAGATGGCGGCCTGACCTTATTGCGAAAGTGTTGACCGCAAAACGTGCAGCAGCAGCAGCCGCAGCAGAGGCAGCAGGCGAGGGGGAGAGGGCAACGGGGCGTATGAGCGACACCATTTGGGTCAATTCTGGCGCCAGTTGCGAGTAATGTAATTAACGCCAGTGCGCTCGCTCTTGCACTCACTCTCTCCCGCTCTCTCGCTCTCTCTCTCACTCTCTCTGTGCGCTCTCTTTGCCATCTGCTGTGGCCATCTCGCTCCCACGCTCGCAGTGCTGTTCGCGTCTCTCTCTTGCTCTCTTTCGCTCTCGCCGACAAACAGCGCAATTGGCTGTCACTTGTAGCAGGCGCACAGCATCAGCAGAGCGAAACTTTTTAATTAACTTTTGGCGCCAGTTCTGCACTCGCTCTCGCTCTCTCTCTCTCTCTCTCTCTCTCTCTCTCTCTCTCTCTCTCTCTCTCTCTCTCTCTCTCTCTCTCTCTCTTTCGACTTTCTATTCCACTGCCAGCCGGCATTTTGCTGTAAATAATTGTGGCTTCGGCTTTGGCTGCGCGTGCCACAAACTTTGTGTCCCCTGACTAAGCTGGGTGTGTGTGTGTGCCTGTGTGTGCGTGCCTGTGTGTGTGTGTGTGCGTGAATAATGTCCTTGTCCCACTGCACCACAAGTTGTAGGTGTGAATTGGCATCGAGTCTGGAGCCAAAAAATCACTGGGCGAGCAGCAAACTGTGAATGACATTCGGGAGCGTGCGTATAATTGTGAATGGAAGTGGCAGACGCGCTAAAATAGAGCAAGAGAGTGGGAGAGTGAGAGAAAGAGAGAGAGAGAGAGCTGCGCTGCAGTTGACAGCGTCGCATTTGTAATGATGATTTAGCAGCGCGCCCATTCATCAGGCAGCTAGGAAAAGCGTTTTCCACAGATTATGCCTATGAAAGCCATAGCAAAAGTTGTGCGATTTCAAGGAAATTATATATATATTATAAGTATAATTGAACATTTTCAATGGATACTAAAATAATAAGATATTTCGTGCAATTAATGCAAAATAAATTCATTTCAGCCTTAGATTTCTAAGTTATAGTAATCCTATCAAGATTATATTTAAACAGCATATTATATACACAAAAAAGAGACGCTTTAGCTAGTTTTATTGTGTTAACTTGCCAAATACCCATAATAAAAGCTAAAGATTGCGAAACCAAACCAGCCTTAATTGCAGCAAAATCTAATAAAATGTTGTGACTTTTGGTTGCTACCACTTTGGTTTAAAAAAAACGTATGTTTATAAAGCCTTAATGTATTATTGCATTGTAAATATTGTAATTAATTCTCTGCCTGCCCTTTTTCCCCCTTTTCAGCTACCTCTCCCTCTCTCTCTACTCAAGTGTCACTTGCAAGAGACAATGCGAATCAACCCTGGACAACAATTGAGGCAACTGACAATGCAAATTATCGCTTATGCCACTGATTATTGCCAATTCCCAATAAATTTCTGGCGCTGCCAGTTGCCAGAGAGAGAGAGGGAGAGAGAGCGAGGGGCGGGCAGCAAATATCAATTGCCAAATGCCACAACAACAAAATGAGAGAGGGGGGGGGGGAAGCGGGCACTAGACTCTTTTGTTACTGTCGCAGGCATTGAGCCTGCCCGAGCCTGCTGACTGAAATGTTGCCTCAGTGTATCCAGCCTGCACTTGACTTGCAGCCAGCACAAAGCATGTGGCATGCAACACACTGCTGCAATTAAGGCGCAGCAGCAGCAGCAGCAACCTATACCTATACCTATCCCTACCTACTCCTGCCTACCCCTACCCACGAGCTCTGCCGGCATCCCGGCAGGCAGGCAGACCGGGAAGGATTCAGCTTTCCTTTCGACGTGCATTTGCATAATTTGCATATAATTCTCTGTCAAACAGTTCGAGATATACAAGAGAAATACATAAATAGGAAAGTGTATGCGAGGAGAAACCGCCGAACCCATATGCAAATATCGCGCAGCGTGTGAAAATATCAATTCCATATCGAAGGCAAAGGCAGCTGCGAGCCGAGACAGAGAAACAGCAACTACTCCACAGAGTCTACAATCTTTGCAGTCTACAGTCTTCGCACAGTCTATAAATATTCAAGCCTTGCATTGACAACTCGTGGCAAAAGTTTTTCCTTTAGAAGTTTTCACGCTGCGACAGCTTAAAACAATAAAAACCGCCACGCCCGGCCTGGTCAAGCGACGCACATCCTTATCCGAAACTCTTGCTGCGAAAGTTGTCGTTTTGCCACGCTGATTTGCAGGGGGAGAGAAACGCAGAGAGAGAGAGAGAGAGAGAGAGAGAGAGAGAGAGAAAGAGAGAGAATAGAGAATCCTGGCAACTGGCAAGCGTTAAACTTTTCGCCACAAAATGAACTGCTTGGCGGAAAGTGCGAGCAATGCAGCCCGCGGGGGACAAGAGAAACAGTTTATGGTTTTATAAATCGGATTGTGTTGAAAGATGCGAGAGGATTAGGAGGAGGCTGGGCGGAAGGAAAAGTGTGTAGCAAATATGGTTAAAGCAATAAGACATAGTAGAGGCATAAATACTGAGCAGAGTCAGAAATAGTGCAGAACTCAGTTAGGCTAAGAACTAGGTACAGCCAAGTTGACTTACAAGTTATAAAGGAACTGTATAACAAACAGGATATATTATATTATAGAAATATGATAGAAAAGGTTTCTCTGTGAGCTGCTAAACTCCTTCCAGAGCTACTCCCTGCTAGACTAAGATGTCTCTGCATTTTTCCAGCTCAGCAATTTTCTGCGCCATAAACTGACCGCAGCAGCAGCAAAAAAAGGCTGCTCGAAAGCGGCCTAAAAGCGATCAGGCGCAGCAATTAACACGCCATAAAGCCGGCGAAATGAGCGAGCGAGTGCAGCAGCAGCGGCAACAGTAGCGCCTCGCAATTAGCCCGCTCAATTAAGGCTCGCACATAAACAAAGCCCTAAAAGCGACGGTGCATAATGAGTGAGAATTTTCATAATTAAAAGTGCAGCGCAGAGGGGATAGAGAGAGAGAGAGAGAGAGATATGAGAGAGATAGTTAGAGCGCGCTAGAACTCAGCTCTGCCTACTGCTCTCGGGCAGTTGCACTCGAGCTGCAGTTTTCGGTAAGTTCAATTTATATGCAACCATTGGGCAAGGCAATTTCGAGCAAGCAACCCCCCTTCTACGCCACTGCCTTAGGGCCATACATGCCCATAAATTTGCCCTCAGTCGGCCATGTCCAAAGCAAATGGCGTACTGACCCACGTCGCAGCCACAAACTTAATTTCGTATTTGTTGCCAAAACAACAAAGGCAGCCCCCGGAGACAACAAAAAAAGGACACGTCATGCGATTGAGCCCCGCAACCCCGCGACCCCTGGCCCAGCCTGCAGCTCCTACATGCAGTTGGCAGCAGCCACAGGAACAGGGCCAGCCCATTGGCCATTTGGCCATTTGGCCAGACATTTGTCTGCCACAGACAGCGGGGCGTGCATTTTGTTTACATTTTGCCAAAAAGGCAGCCCAAGTTCCCGAAGTTTCCCTGTCGTTTCTCTCTCTCTTGTTCTCTGTTAGCGAGTTTATTAGGGCGTATGATTAATAGCCCCTCTAGCAGCCAGGCGCCGTTGGCTCAAACATGGCCCGGCTTCGGCCCAAACCTCGCTCTCTGTTTTAATAAAGAATATACGCAAATGATTTCGGCCAAGAGGGCGCTGCCCCTCTGAGTGGTAATTAATATTGATGTGACGAATTCACGAAGCGGAGTGTGCAGACTAAACGAAGGTAATTAAGCAAAATGACATGACAACCCTGGGCTTAAGATAACGCATCGCATTTCCAGGCGGGAACCCCAGAAGAAACAAAAATGAAGTTGCCAATTTGTTATGTGCAGAGAGCGGCGCATTCAGCTTTTGCCATAACAAATGTTTCTAATTGGCAGCAGATACTAACTGCCTTTTTCTTTATATTTGCAATACCCTTACATCGGGGAGAATTACCCAGAAAGGGTATACCCAATGCGTGCGAATGTAGCACGTCGTATGAGAAGTGGCTACACCTGCAAAATATAAATATTCCTGCTCAGAATTATTAACTGAGTCGATTAAGTCGTGTCTGTCTGTCTGCCTGTCTGCTCGTCTGTCTGCCTGTCTGTCTGTTTGTCTATCGTCTTTCTCTGCGTCTGTATGAACACAGAGATCTCTGTTATTATAAAAGCTAGAGACATCAAATTTGCCCAAAAGTTGCTCCATATCTTTTGCTTGCAATGTGTATTAGGCAAAGTACTAAAGTCTAAGCTCTTCTTTGACATATCTATAGATGAATATTATATGCAGCCATTCATCGAATTTGTAGCATAAATACAGAAGTTATGCAAGGACACGTTTTGCTTAGTTTCGCGCAGCGTTGCCTGCGTGCTGCGTCTCACAAGTTGTCAGGCACAGGGTATCTTACTTGCTTGTGTGCTTCACTGCAATAATACTGACTTATTTGCCCTCTTCTCTCCCCCTTCCCCACTCATCATCATCGGCGCTCTCAATGGGCGCACTAATTTCTTGCAATTGTATCTTTTGCTTCGATTGCAATCTATCTATTATATCTATGAAATCCAAAGCCACTTGTAACTGTAGCTCGGCCAACTGCAAATGTATCTGCTAATGCAGCTGTAAGTGTATCTGTTAATGTAGCTGTATCTATAGCTGCTGCAACTGTAGCCGGCGCTTTGTGCCTGCGCGAGCATTTCAATCGAAACCGCACTAATGAAGCCCATTGAAAATGCAATGCTTAAGCAGCGGCAGCAGCAAGCTTCCGATTGGAGCCTATACACCTTGCCACCAGTACCTCCCCCGCCCTTCTTCTTCCCCCTAAGGCAACCGCAGAGCAGCTTCAATTCCCGCGGCGCCTGCAGCTTTCCGCCTGGCGTCAGTTTTAATGGGCTCGCAATATTAATGACATTTTCAATTCGAATGCGTAATAAGTATCTCTCTATCTATATATCTGTATCTGTGCTTGTAGCTGCAGCTGTATGTGTATCTATAGCTCTTGCTCCATCCCTATTTGTAGCTTTAGCTCTTGCTCTAGCTCTGGCTGCCTCCCTCTCGCTTCCCCTTTCTGTATCTGCGAACTGCAGCTGCAGCTATATCTCTCTATTTGTATCTGTATCTTTTGTGTGCAACTTGTCAGCATAATTACGAGTCTCAGTCGGCTCCGCTTGCCACACTCCCTCCCTATGGTTCCCCCATCCCTTCTTCTCCGTACCCCTCTCCCTTTCCCCTCTTTCCCACCATCTCTCCCGCTTCCTCTGCTGCCTTCTGATTTGTTCTATCTTTTTTTATGCATTCATTCTTTTTCATATGCATGAAAATTCGCGCAGACCTCGCACCCAGTGGGCGTGGCAGTCAGTAGAAATTTTGTATTGCTGCCACTGCCGCTGCCTCTGCCTCTGCTGTTGTTGCACGCTCCAACGCATTTCCACTTGCCATGCAAGCGGAGGAGGCACCACGAGGGGGCAAGCCGCAGCCGAAGCAACCACTGCCGGCAATAGAGTTGTTGCTGCCGCTGCTGCCAGGTAGCTTCAAGTATTATTTTTCCACATTTCTTTATTTCCATGTTGCCATAATTGCGTCGTCGTCGTCGTCGTCGTCGCCGGCGTCGTTGGCGGCTGCAATTCTTTCATCCAAGTGCGCCTCATCAGCCTCGCGCAGCAACATGAAGGGCCGCTTCGGCACGCGCTGCTCCTTCCCCTCAGCGCATCTCACTGGCAGTCAATGCCTCGCCCCCCCCCCCCATCCCACACCACTCACCCCTCTCCCGCTCTCTCTCACTCGCGCCCGCGGTAATTAAAGCGAAACAGCGGCTGCAAAAAAATTTTTCGGCGCTTTTCAGCGCTGTAATTAAAAATTGCAAAAGTATTTCCTTTTTTTCTCTCTCTTTTTACTCTTTTTCTGTTTCTTGTTTTCTCGTTTTCCCCTGGCCTCTCGTTCGCCCTCCCCCCTGGGCTGCAGCACAAAAAAGTGAATCGCTGAAAAGCCGTGGAAATTGTGTGGGAAAACCGCGTCAAAAGCAAAACTGAAAATGCATTGGGCAGCCCTTTGCTGCTGCGCCTCTCCCCCCGAGGTGTACCACTTGCTCCGCTCCAGCTCTTTGCTCTGCCTGCTTCCCTGCCTCCTCCGGCCAGCTCTGCAGCTGCTGCTGCCGCCTCGCAGGCCTTGGCTGGCTCTCCCTCCTCCTCTCTCTCTCCCGCCCTTTTGCACCTTTTGTTTCTAGCATTGATTCCGCCCGCACTGGGCGTGGCAACCGCCTGCTTAAAGCCCTGGCCCCTTTTAAAGCCTGCACGATCTGCGCTTGGCCGGCTACACTTCTCTCGGCCTGCCACACTTGTCACACGCAGCTGACAAACCTCCCGCAACTCTCACTCCAAATTGGCAACACCGAAAAGCGGCCTCCAATCAGAGGAAAACTGTCAACTAAGCCATAAATGCAGCGAGCCAGCAAATGCACAAATTCAATTAGGCAGGAGTGGACTTAGAGGAGCAGAGAGCGCGGCGGGTGTGTGGGGGGAGTTGCAGGAGTTGTGGCATAAAAAGGGGCAGCGCAATTTACAGTACGACGGGCAACAAATCAAATTGCCGCTGCCACACGAAGCCAACAAGCGATCGCGCTGGCCAATTCCCGTGTGGACAATTGCAGCGAGTGTGGAGAGGGGGAGAGCGGAGCGGCAAGCGAGCTGCAGCTGAGTAAATAATTTTGTCTTTGCCATAAAAGTGCAGACTGGCAAGGCGAGGGTGGAGGAGCAGCAGAAGAAGCAGAGGCAGCAGGCGGAGACATACGGGCTGCAGGAGGAGCTGCAGCAGGCAGAGAGCAGTAGCAGCAGGAGTGGGAGAAGGCGCAGGAGAAGCAGCAGCAGCAAGGAGAAGCAGACGGAGCAGCAGCAGCTACCAAGAGGCTGTCTGCGTCCGTCCGTCTGTCCGCCCGTCTCCCCGTCTGTCTGTCTCTCGCTGGCAGCATCTGTCAATTGCTTGGAGATTGATGCCCCTGGATAATAGCGACGCGAACAATTTGCAGACGACAACACGCGGCAGCGGCAGTCGAAGACGGAGTCGACGGAGTCGGGTGAGCGGGTATGGGCAGACGTAGTTGGAGTCGGCGAGCTGGCGACTGCTCTGGCAGCGTCGGTGGTCGCACAAGCTGAAAAAACTGAATGACAACTCTTTAGCAGCAGCGCGCAGCCTGCGCTAACGGCACTTTTTCGCCAGCAAAGTTATTTGACCAAAAATGGTGGCAACACTGGCGGCAACACTGGCTGCGGCAAAGGCGACGGCGAAGTGTTGCAGGCGGCGACAAGCGACAACGTCGCGCATGCGTGATTGGAAGACTCATGCTGCCTGTTGTTGTTGTTGTTTTCGCTGTTTGGATATGGTAAACGCAGCATGCCACATGCCACATGCCACATGCCGAATGCCGAATGCCGACTGAGTGACACTTAGCAAGCTGGACAAATTTGCCTTGTAGCCAACGATGGAGGCAGCTGCCTCAGCTGTCTCTGCCTGCCTGCCTAGACATGCCTAGACAAAGGCAGAGGCAGCGGCAAAGGCAGTGGCAGCGGCAGTGGCAGAGGCAGTTGCAGCAACGTGCTGCCTGCAGCAGGATGCAATAAAACGCAGTCACAGGTGCATCAAATGTTGCAGGCGGCCAACATGTTGCCAAGTCATTAAGCCGAGCCTGTTTTGGCTTTTGTTACAACTTTGTGATTATGCACGCAGCCTGCGAGGCAAAGCCAGCGGCGTGGGGGGTGGCAACAATAGCGCCAGGACATGGACACGGATGCGGATGCGGATGTGGACATGCACTGTTGTTGCCAGTTGTTGTTGCTGCCAGTTGTTGTTGCTGCCAGTTGTTGTTGCTGCCAGTTGTTGTTGCTGCCAGTTGTTGTTGCTGCTGCTGTTGTCGCTTGCCGCTGGATAATTGCAGCAAACAAAACTTGCGGGGCAGCTGGCGCGGGCACTGGCTTTGGCTATGGCTTTGGCAGCGCCTTGAGCGTTTAGGCCATTTGAAAATTGCAGCAGCAGCAGCAGCAGCAGGGGGTGTAGGAAGGGTGGGGGGAGGGGCAGGGGCCCGGGCAGTTGTTTTGCCAGGGGTGCAGGCCGCAGCTCGCAGAAGTCGCAAACACTTGGGCCAAAACCAACAACTGCTGCTGCTGCTGCTCCTCCTCCTGCTGCTGCAGCCATTGTCTTGTGACTGTGTGTATGTGTGTGTGTGTGCTTGCCTGTGCCTGCGCCTCTGTGTGTGCGTGTGTTTATGTGTTTTATTTTCGCTCATGTGCGAATTTTTATGGCCAAGAAAAACAACCCCCAAGTGGCCGAAGAGACACTCACACACACACAGACACACACACAGACACACACGTGTGCGCACTTGAACAATGCACGTGTATGCCCATGTGTGTGTGTGTGTGTGTGTGCGTGTGTGCTTGGCAATGTCAACTGGGGCGGCTACAAGGCTGCTACAAGCACTTGCCCAGCATTTTCTTTGCCTTTCATTGCTTTTCCTTTGCCAGCGCTCTTGCACACCTCCCTCTCCTCATGCATGTGTGTCTGTATGTGTGTCTGTGTGTGCGTATGTGTTTGCCACAGGGTGTGCACATGCCCCTCCCCCTCTCGCCCCATTCCACACTGCCCGCCCAGATGGCAACGCTGTTTTATATTTTTTTTATCTACACTCATGAATACATAATGCACTGCACTTGAGCTGCAGCCTGCCCTACCTCCCCTACCTGCCCCAACCGGCCTTCCTCCTCCTAAGCCTTTCTCTCTGGCTCTCCCCTCCCCACTTTGCCTGCCCACCGCCCCTCTGCGCTCGTGACAAAAGCAAGCGGCTAATTTAAATGAAGGCTTCGGCTCAGTCTCCGCGTTCGCGTCAGATAACTGCATTCTTCAAATGTTGCCAAAGGATGCAAACTTCCTTCCACTTCCCCCCTCCCCCTACCAGCACACTCTCCCCCTGCCTGCAGCTGTCTTTGTTTGCCTCGCTTTGGCACTGCCAGTCGGCCGGAAAGTAATTAAAATCTGCGCTTAAGTGCAGCTCCTTAAAAAAATGCATAAAAGCAGCAGCAAAGAAAGGGAAAGAGCAGGGGCAGTGGCATGGCGAGGGGACAGTGGCTGGGAACACACAAAAAAGTGTTGCAAGAGCCACTGAAACATGCAAAAATATTTAATAGGCCTAGCTAGGACGAGCGACCTCTGCGACAACCGGACGCCATCTATGTTGAGTTGCGGGAAAATTAGAATAAAGCAAAACACGCAAACGAATCCTGACAAACATCGCGCATAGCGCACAGGCACAGTGGCGCCAACTGGCGTAAACAGCGCAGCAACAGCTGGGAACAGTTGGCAGCTGGGAACAGTTAGCCAGGAAAGTTACCCCTGCAGGGGCGCAAGCAGGCGCTGCGATGTTAACATCGCCGCTCGAGCAGGACGCGCTCAATTTACCCCTGCGCGAGAGAGAGCGACAGTACGCAGGGGAGAGTGAGTGAGTGAGAGAGAGAGAGAGAGAGTGAGTGAGTGAACGAGTGAGTGAGTGAGTCAGAGAGTGAGTGAGAGTGTGAGTGAGTAAGCTGGTGAGTGAGAGAGTAAGCCAGCGAGTGGGAGAGTGAGAGAGCGCTCGCATTGAGTGCAAACTGCACTGTGCGAGCAGTAGGGAGAACGAGGACGGAGGCCTGCCTGTCGCTGTGCTAATTAATCGAAACTGGCCTGAAAGTATTGACAGCAGCAGAGGCAGTGCCCCGGGCAGTGGCGGGTACTAAAGGGGGGGTGCTGGCAACCTGCCTGCCCTTAATAATTCGCAGCACGCCGACAGCCTTTGCTTAGCGCAGCTCGCATTGAATTATTCACATAGCTAAAGTTTTTCCGGACACACACACATACGCACACACACACTGCTCGCCGTAAACTGCTGCCAAAGAATGCGAGAATGCCCAATACGCTGCCGCCGCGCTTTCCCCCACATTCATCCCCTCCCCCCAGCTACACCAAAACATTTCAACTAAAAAGTTTTTTTTTTTTTGCTTTCGGGCCACGCAGCTGCAGGCAAAAGTTTTTTGCCCAACCAAAAACAAGAAAACCCCCAAAAGGAAAGAGAAGAGAAACGTTGGGAAAAGCGTCGTAAGCGACGCGTATCTGCAAATGCTGCAAATGAGCAAAAAATGTGGCAAATCGCAAGCGTGGAGCGAGCGTGTAGTCGGTCGAGAAAATTGAAATGAAAATTACCCATTGTGGCAGCGGCAGAGGCTGCCATTTTGCACGTGCCTCATGCCACACGCTTGCCTCCTCCTCCTCCCATTCCCTTCGCGAATCGGCATCTTCTTTGCGTTATTCATGTCGCGCATTTCGCGCCGTTCGACTTTATTAGTTATTTTCTGCTCAATTTGTGCTCAGGATAACAAGAAAAATTATTTTCATTTCATTTCAACTTGAACACATTTAGCATAATGCAAAAACGCGCCAGAGAAACGAATCCATTCATTGGCACTCGAGCGCGCTCAGACCCAATTTGGGGCTGCTTTTCGCATAATTTGTCGCCTGCTCTGGCCTGGCCCGATCCCCGAGCACGTACTAGACCTGATTTTCCAGCTACAACGTGAGATTGGAAGTATTATAGCGTTGCCTTTGCCTTCGCCATTTGCTTTGTCATTCACACTTATTCACGAATCGATTCGCATTGCCCGCGTGTGCATATTGAATAATTTCGTTGTGGACTGTTTTTTGCCAGCTCAGGCCGCAATTGCAATTGACCTAATGCAGGCAGTGATTAGGCCAAGAGAGAGAGAGAGTGCATACTCATAGATATGCACTATTTAGGCCTTATTGAATTTTGTATATTTTCTCGATACTTTCCGTTTCTTTATGTACCCTTTGTTCAATATTTCCAGCTAGCTTTGAAACAGCTGAGAAGTCAATTAAATATTTAAAAAATATTATTAATTTATTTGTTTAAAAATTTATTAAGAATTTCAGAATTTCCCAAATACTTTTCCAATTTTTCAAACATATTTACAGCTTGATTTATTGTTTATAAAGCACGAGCTGAGCTCAATTAAATATGGAATACAGTTGGTTATTGAAATAAATAATAATAATATTTTCTATGAGCTGAAAGTTTTCTCCAGCATATTTAGAAATCCTAAATTTATCCAACATAAACATCTTTAATTTATTTTAAACACACCTTAATATTTTTTCCTTTCAATTTCTACTCTATCTTCTATAGACAGCAACATCTTCTATAGCATTGATTAGCTGTCGCCCCCAAGGAGACGTTGGCTTGTGCCCCTCCCCCCTCCTCCGCCCACGCCTGTGGGAGCTGCACAGCTGCAAGTTGGAAAAACTTCACAGCTCCGACGGCTAATTACATTGCCAGTCCGTAGTTTAATGGGGAATACAAGTAAAAAAGTTTACGCACAATTATCAACACTTGGCACTGCGGCGGGAGGCGTCATGATGAGGCACAAAAGGAACTTTGGCAGCCACGCCTCTTTTTGGCATGGACTATATAAAAGTCAAGTTCGAGTTAGGAAAAGAATTTCAGTTGGAAAAAGAAACCAGAATGAACCAAGTCGGAGTAGTTGCAGCCAGCACCTTCGGGGACATGATGCGTGCTCCCGTGCGACTGTACAAAACAATTGGCGAGGATATCTATGCGCATCGCTCGACCAATCCATTGAACTCGCTGCTGCTGAAGATCTATCTATACGCTGGCTTCATCAATTTCAATCTGTTGGTGTGCGGCGAGCTGGTTTTCTTCTATAAATCGATGCAGGATTACGAGACAGTGCGTCTGGCCATTGCGGTTGCTCCCTGCATTGGTTTCTCTCTGGTTGCGGATTTCAAGCAGTTCACTATGGTGCTGCACAAGCAGACGTTGACGCAGCTGCTCGACGAACTGGAGCAGATGCATCCGAAGACGCTGCAGCAGCAGCGCGACTACAAGATGCACGATTACGAGCGGACCATGAAACGCGTCATAGGCATCTTTACGTTCCTCTGTCTGGCCTACACCACAACCTTTTCGCTGTATCCCGCGGTGAAGGCTTCGATCAAGTATAATTTGCTGGGCTACGATACTTTCGATCGAAACTTTGGCTTTCTCATTTGGTTTCCCTACGACGCGACCAGTCGCAATTGGATCTATTGGATTACCTATTGGGATATTGCACATGGCGCCTATCTGGCCGGCATTGCCTTCCTCTGTGCCGATCTGCTGCTCGTGGTGGTCATCACGCAGCTCTGCATGCACTTCAACTACATCTCGCTGCGTCTGGAGGCGCATCCCTGTCGCGCCGATAGCGACAGGGAGAACTGTCGCTTTCTGGCCTCGATGATCAAGTACCACGACAAGTGTCTGACGTGAGTGGGGCGGCGCATGGAGCGGGATTCCCTTCTAACTGTTTGTTGGCTATTGCAGGCTCTGCGAACACGTCAACAACATGTACAGCTTCTCGCTGCTGCTCAACTTTCTGATGGCCTCCATGCAGATCTGTTTCATTGCTTTCCAGGTCACCGAGTCCACGGTGGAAGTGATTCTTATCTATTGCATTTTTCTGATGACTTCGATGGTTCAAGTGTTCTTGGTGTGCTACTACGGCGATGCCCTGATAGCTGCAGTAAGTGCAGGACACGCTTGGAATATATATATATATATATATTTTTTTTTTTTTTTGGGTTTCCAGAGCCTGCGCGTGGGCGATGCTGCCTACAATCAGAACTGGTTCCAGTGCAGCAGAACCTACTGCCTGATGCTAAAGCTGATGATCTTGCGCAGTCAGAAGCCCGCCACGATTAGACCGCCCACTTTTCCGCCCATTTCGCTTGTCACCTACATGAAGGTGCGTAGAAATCGGGGGAGTTATAAAAACATAATTTGATTTGCCTGCGCTTTTCAGGTTATCAGCATGTCGTATCAGTTCTTTGCGCTGCTCAGAACGACCTATTTCAGAGATTAAGCCGCAGCAGCTTAAAGCTTGCAGTAGCCTGTAGTGAGCCGCTCCCCGCGACACAGTTTGATGGCGTTTAATTAAAATTCGCATTTAAAATTAATAAGCTTAAATTGAAACCAATAGCCGCCTGAACGAGCACGAAAAGCCAAAGAGAAATGCCAAGAAAAATAGCGAAAAATGCGCAAAAAAAAACGAAAACAAAAATTCTGTAGCACACGAAGCAAACATTTTTCAAAAGGAATATAACAGCACCAATAATAAAAAAACAAAAAACGCGCACAGGAGCAGCACGAGCAAGAACGTAAATAAAACTCCATAATGGCCCCACAGTCCCACGTGCAGCCCCTCTCCCCCTTCCCCGTGCCGGTAATAAAAGGAACAACATAAAACGCAATCACAATCATCGACAATAATCCGGCAGCGGCAAAAAATGCTTATTATAAAATTTCACAGTTTTTCAATGAGCAGCAAAACCGACGAGCGAAAAACGAAACAGAAAATGTGCAAAGCTGGGTGGAAAATGGAGGGAAGGCGGGGGAAAAGGGAAAAGAAAAGCAGCGATGGCTTTTCAAAATCATAATGGCAGCTAGTAACAAGAGTTTTGTGTACAAATAAGTGGAAAAAAATTGCCCTCCCCCCGCCGCAACGCCCACGCCCACGCCCACTGTGTGCTCGGGCTGATCGGCATCGGCGTCGACCTCCAGTGTTGGCAAATACCACGTCAGCAGCTCCAATGGCATCCAGCAGCACCGCAGTCAGCACAGCGCTCTCAATCCCCCCTCGCACCCTGCCGGGCAGCACGTCACGCGCAACCACTTAAAAAACCTTGAGCCACCCAGACCCAGCGCCCAGCGCCACAGCCCGCGCCACAGTCGCAGTCAGTTCCATTGCCGGCTTGGGCAGGGGCAGGGCGCCCACTTGCTCGTTGCATTTTGCCTTAACAGGCCGTTAGTCGTTATTATTTTGGTCCATTGACGCTGCGGGCCATGGCAGCAGCAGCGTCGCTATATACACTCGCTATATACACCAGTCTGGCCATATACCAACTCCCCCCATCCCACTAACCACCCCAGCCCATCTCCTGCCCTGCTGCTCAGCTTAATGCGCCGTTCAGGCCAACGGCAGTGCACGGGGCAACGTTATGTACCACCACCATCGCCATCGCCATCGCCATCAACATCAACAGCTACCCGGCGAGTCCATCAGCATCAACGGCTTCTCCTGCCACCACCGCCCAACACCCACCATGCCTGCCTGGGCTGCTGCTCGCCACCCTCGTTGACGTTGATGTCCCGTATTGGAATCGTGTTCGTCTCGCCTCGTCGTCGTCCTCGTGGTCGTCCACGTCGTGCAGCACTCTCGGCACCAGCAGGAGGGCAATTTTTATAATTTTAGTCTCGTTTGCTTTGAATTTATTTTTATTTTTCTGTTTTCTTTTGCCAGCTCACTCGCTCTCTGTGTGTGTGTGTGTGTGTGTGTGTGGGTCTGTGTGTCCGCTCGACTGGGCTGACTCCTCCTTTCCGGACAGGGCGAAAATGTGCTTCGCTTTTCGCCCCATTCCAGCTTGTTGAATTTCTATGCCTGCTCCGCTTCTTCTTCTAACATTTCTTGTCACACACACACACACACAGCTTCGTTATGGTTTTGTATTGACGCTTATTTTTTTTTTGCCCTGCACAAAATGGCGTTACTCGTATTGATTTTTGATTTGTTGCCGGATTACAGTCGCAGCCTGTGTAGGCCAAAAATAAGCCAAGTCACGGCTAATCACAACTTGTGACTGTGAAGGCAACTGTACTTTTTCAATTGGATTTCCCACAGAGGGGAAAGTAAGCTGAGAATTTAGAAGGCAAAAAATTGATTAGTTGCTCTTTCTAATAATTTATTAATATACATAAAATTTGAATACCCGCTAAGCATAGGGTAGCAGGGTATTATGGCTCTATGCTCAGACAGAAGAAATCAACTCCAAATCAGCATATTATACTAGAGAGATATTCTAGATCCGTGTCAACGAGTCGATTTATCCGTTTGTATGCCTGTTCGTCTGCTTGCCTGTCCAACTGTCTGTCTGTCCGTCTGTCGATCTGCCTGTCGGTCTGTTCATCTATATAATTGCCTAGATCTCAGAGACTATACAAGCTAGCTCAGCTAAATTTGGGAATAAGACGTCTTATTCCTACACGCAGATGCATATTATTTTTTGCATTTGGCCACGCGCCACTTCATATCACTAAACCACAAAAAAACAAATGGCTGACGTTATTTTAAAGCTAGAACATTAATTTTTGGTTTGTACAACAATTAAATTCCCCTAAATAATTTCTGCATATTTGCTTACAATTGGTAAAAAAAAACAAGAGTTATTTAAAAAATAATTTGTAGTGCTCAAGTAGATGTTTTTCTCCAGAATGTGTGGTAAATTTTGAAAAGTATATTAAAAAATACTTACTTATTTATTAGATACTATGCTCACTTGAAAATGCTAAAATATGCCCTCATATCTTTTTCCAAACTCTCGCTGCGCTACCCTGAGTAAACATTATTATTTTTGCCATCTAAACAGATTTTTACTCTCGTTTCCCTCGTATTTATCTACTAAAGTGGCGCTGTCTAATCTTTCAGTGGGCCCCATCTGTTTTTCAGCCATCATCTCTATTCCCTCTCTCCTGGTCACGTTGTCAGTCAAGAAGGCAAACATTTTGTATTGAATTGCTGCAGGACCCTGACAACGTCTACAAAGTGTGCGCAAATACGCAAAATCTTTTTATTTTGCTCGTCAGCTTTTAATTTTATGCTTTCCCCGAGGGGAACTATGAAGGAGAAAGAGAGGGGAGGGAGAGAGCAGCGAGAGAAAAGCACACTTCGTGCTCTTGCTTTATGCTTTTTTCGTTTGCTGACCAGCAATGGCTGCCATTTGGACGGCTGCCCGCGACCCCGTATGCCTCCCGCCGGCGTCCCACTTTCGTCCTGGCAACGCTAATGAGATCCCAAACGCAGCGGGCGGAGGAAGCAACTTTCCATTACGTCGACTTCTTCTGCTTCTTCTGCCCTGTCTCCGGCTCTGCGCCTCGTCTCCTCGGCATTTTTTGCTTTGCCTTTTTTGCCTGTCGCTGATGTTGTTTCGTTTTCGCCCGTGTTCCGCTCAATGTCCTCATGGCTTGTTAAGAAAATGTCGCTCTCTCTAGTGCCCGGCAAGGAAAAGTGACACGCCTGGAGGAGGAGGAGGAGGCGCTGGAGTGGGAGAGCGGACAAGGGTGTCCGCGTCGCGCTCTTAAATTAGAAAAATGTAAATTTATTTTAATTAAGATAAATAAGTAACAAAATGTTTTATGGAAATTACGTTAACAACGTGGGGACAAGCGCAGGGGGGGGGAGGCGTGGGCTGACGGCGGTAATGGGCTGTGTGGCATGGTGGAGCATGCTTTCGTTTTGGCTATTACTTTCAAGAGGCGACACACTCCACGCGGCGCGACCGCAGCACGAGGCGTGGCCTGGGCGAGGACGAGAACGATGGTACTGGCAACTGCTTTAGCATGCAAATACACATAATCAGCAGGCAGCCAACTACAGCAACAACTGCAATTGTAGTGGGTACTTCCCGCGCCCCTCCCCGCCTTGGCAAATGAAATTATTTTTTCCATTTGCATTTCCTTTTTCCATGGCTTTGTTTGCAAAACTTCAACGATCGATGTGTTTCTCTGCGTTCATTATTTGTACTTTTTATCATTTTCATTTTGTTTTCATGTTTCACATATTTTATGTATTTTTATTTTATTTATTGCGCCGTGCACAGACTTCTGCCAGCGACTGTTATCGACACTCATCGAAGCGGTTTGATGGATGTTGTTGAAACTTTTAATTGAAGCCAAGCCGAGTCTCCGCCGCCGCCGCTCGAAACCTTTCGCAATTAATATATTTGCACTTGCATTTACCACACAATAATTCCAACAAAACAGAAGAAAAAACAGAAAAAAACACACACAGCCCTATAAAAGCGTGTTCGTTTTTTCTGCATTCATATTCAGCCGCACAAAAGTTTTATTTATTTTAATTAAGTCGCTTAATTTGTGTGCGTTTTATTTTTTGTTGCTATTTTTTGTATTTAATTGCCCGCTCAGGCGTCACGAGAAATGGCCCGTCTGAAATTTATGAACATCAATTGAAATCGCAATGTTTTTTGTTTTCAATATTTACAATTACCAAAAGTACAAAAAAACAAAACCCGATGTATTCGCTGCGTTTGTAATGAGATTCTTCAATTCAATTAAAAGCGAATGAAATATGCAACTTATATAATATTTAAATCCTTATTAATATTATTATATTTTCGATATGATATATATATTTCATTGTATCGTGTTTGCGCAGTGCAAGATTTATGTTTATTGCAAGAAGTGTTTTATATGCATTGTAAAATGTGTGCAAGAATAATACTGTATCAAAAAATACTTTAAACAGAGCTTCAAGCTCGCCGCCAGCTCATTGGCAACGTTTATGCCATGAATTTTTGAACACGTGTAATGAAAATTGCGGCTGCTTATGCTATATGCTTGCACTACTTTATCATATAAGTAAAGCCTTCTATATACAGATTTTAAATATGTTTATTGCTGCGTGTTTTGAATATAAATTATAGTAATTTGTAAATTCTTAAAATGTAAATACGAGCTTATGCTATAATATGAGTAGAACCAATAATCCAATTTAATCAATCAAAACTAACTTAAGATTTCATGCTATTTTATGCATTAAAACTTAATTAAATGACATGATGAATGCTATTAAATTAATTCAATTAATTTAAGTTTGTGCACACACGTTTTTCATAAAATTTATACAAAGAATGCATAGAAAGGCTGCGCATAAACCTAGTAATAGTTTATATTGATGCTCATTATTATCTAATACATATGGAAAAGAATTTAAAATTTAAAGTTTTCCATTTAATAGATAATAATTTAGAAGGAGTAAGGTTATACCCTTCATTGCATTGTTGTCTGCGTCTCTATTTGCTGTCTTCTTTGCACCGACTCTCCCTCTCTTTCTCTTTCTCTATCGCTGTCTCTTTCTCTAGGCAGTCCACTTTTCAGGCTTAATGGTTTAAATATTTACTCGTAATTAAAATTCAGCTTTATGCACATCACATCAAGTGCATAATCACAGCCAGGACCAGGCCCAAGCGCAGGCCCGGCTCTGGCAAGGCCATTGAGACGATCTTTGAGTGAGCTGACGCCCAGTGCGGCCAGAGCTGGAGAGGAGTGAGAGCGAGGGAGAGCGAACTGACATTAGCCAGCGCTGCGTGGAGGAACTGCAGATTATGTCGCCTGCCCCCAAAGCAAATGAAACTTATGCAAAAATTACACAAGTCACTTGATGGACTCCACTCCCTGTCTGACTGCCTGCTGCTGCTGCTGCTGTTGCTGCTCTGGCTACTCCTGCCCTGCCTGCTGCTGCTGCTGGCCAGGACGAGGCTGCACCTCGGACGCGGTATGGGGGCAGTCATAATTAAAACTGGCGCTGAATGAAATCGCATAAAATGAATTAAACATTTGAGGGCTATTTAGGGGGCGTGCGACAGGCAGGTGGAGGAGCAGGAGGAACCGGGGCAGGAGCAGTAGCTGTAACTGTAGTTGTACTCGGGGGACAATTGCAGCGTTAAATGAAATATTAATAACCGGCTCCATGGAGGCAGCTGTGGGGCAGCTGCTGCTCTCTAATAACGCAGCCAGGACTCGCGCGATTTGTGATGGGGGAGGAGACGCGACATGGTACGAGGCTCTTAATGATTTTCTGCTGCTGCCGCTGCCGCTGCCTCTGCTGCACACACACACACACACACACACTCGAGAACACATTTTTCAAGTGCATCATTATTTGTTGCGAAATGTACTTGGCAGAGGGACTGGGGGGAGGGGTTGGTGCTGGTGCTGGGCGTGGCAGCAAGGTGGGCGTGCAGCCAGCGCGTTGCAAATTCAATGCGCTGCATTTTTAATTCTGACGCAAAGAATTTTTCTCTGTTTTGCTGCGTTTTCTGTTTCTGTTTTACTGCTGCTGCCGCCGCTGCCGCCGTCGTCGTCGTCGTCGCCGCTGCTGTTGTTGTTTTGCTTTCAATGCCGCAACTGAAGTGGATGCCACGCCCACTGCACTGCACATGACGACGACGCAGCCGTCGACGTCGCCGTCGCTGTCGCTGTGGGCACAAAGGTAGTCGGACTGCTTTTGTTAAGCATCCCGCTCTGCCGCAAGGGGCCTGCCGGTCCGGGGAGGGGGCGCATGTGTGGGCCGCTTGTCGAGTGCAGCGTCGGTTGCATAATGGGATGTCTGATGAAGCTCTTAGTCGGCATAATTACTTTTTTTTTCCCCCAACTGATACGCAAAGCTTAAGCTCGGCAAACACGAAATGAAATTATTAATTATGGCAACAACTACAGCTGGCCAAGACCAGAGAGAGCGAGAGGGAGGGAGAGGAAGAGGGAGCCGCGCTAATGAGGTGAGTCAGCTAGCCAGGTAGGTAGCCTGGTAGCACGACAGGAGGTGGCTGCCTTTGATCGCCACCACTTGAATGCCAATTAAAAGCGTGTAAATAAATTTCCAACAATTCCCGAGCACACACAAAAGCCGTGCATACATTAGCACACTCACACACACATGGACTAGACTGCATTAGCATATAGGAATAGGAATAGCAATAGGAATAGGGATAAGGATAAGCAGAGCGATCTCGAGTGGCGCAGAGCGTGACACAAGTCTTGAGACACACAAAAATCGTGAGAAAGAATGAAATATTCAAATTCAAATTAGGCGAATGTCACTTCACACAGGACACGCAGGACACAACACTAGGATAACTCGCGATACAGTTTTGTCAACGACAGAATGAATGAATAAATGAATAAATGGGTGAATAGGTGAATAGGTGAAAGGGTGATTGTGTTCTCCTGGCGATCGTTTTGTTGTCGGGGCTCGGGATCACAACGGCTGTTGATGCTGCGCGTCTTTTCAAGCTGTCCCGCACAACCCTTTTCATTTCAATTTTTTTTTTTACATATTTTCCAACCAATTTTAATTGAGATTTTTACCTGAAAACTTAACGCGCAGCTGCGTCCCAAGCGAGCATAAGCCGCGGCTCCGTTCTGGGGATTAATATACAATTCTCTATTTATTCAGAATGCGCCAAATATTTTCATAAAAAATACCACAATATTTCACAATGACAAACCGGTTAAACCGGTTGGCGATCTGTGATTTGTTGCCGTCTATCCCGTCTCGCAGCATCTGTCAGCGATTTCGATCCGGAGCAGGACCTTGAGATACGTACGCGATAGATATATCGCAGATCTGTGTTCCCAAGGATGCTCTTAAGTTACGCAGGAAAAATGCTGCAGCTGCTTGAGGCATCGCGAGAAGAAATCAATCTCTTATTATATTCCAAAAAATATTATAAGATCTTATAGTTTGTTCTTAACATTTTTGAGGTTACGAAAAGTTTTTATTGGCTGCTTGAGACATTAAGAAATAAATCACATAGAAATAAATCACATAGGTATACCATCTAGATTTTATTCTAAAACAATAGAATATCAAATTTGATAATATTTCAAGCTTCAAGATTTTGAAATCTCCAAAGTTTTTCCTTGTTATTTAGAGTAACTTCTGCAACTGCTTGAGACATTGATCAAAAGATATCAAGCTATATTTAATTCAAACAATATTATATAATTGTTTTCATTATTTAAATTGATTAAGTACTATATATATATATATATATATATATAATATTGATTTACTTTACTTTATTAAATTTTCTTTCTCTTTCATCTCCAGAGATTGTTCGAAACATGCGCCTGCGGTTCCCATGTCTCCAAACTTTCGGCTCCGAAAAAAAAGTTTAACAATCTTCACAATCTATCACAAAACTTGAACAACGACAGCTGCGGCGGGTAGATGAAAATTTCATTTTGCCGCCCCGTCGCTGGCAAAAGGCAACTTAATTTACGCTGAAATCCATTTGACTTTATCTGACATTCCAATCAAGCCGTCTAAAAATTTGTAACAACATAGGCAAAAAAAAAAAGAATAAAAACGGAAAAACAAAAAAAAAATTATAATAGAAAGCATAAAAAAATGCCCAAAAATAAAAAAAAATGGTTGCTCGCAGTCACGTCGTACAACTTTGGCAACAAATTTTTTCCAAAGCATTTTTTTTTCGATATGCCACCATGGTGATGATGAGAGGCACGACGATGATGATGGTGATGGTGATGGTGATGGCGATGGCTATGGAAATGATGATGATAGTGGGGTGGTGCTCTGCTAATGGGCAGCGTCCCACCCCTCGCTGATTTCACGTACAAAAATAATTCAATTGTTCGTGCGACGATAGCGAAGGACTCGGAAAATTAAAATAGTGTGGCAAAAGCAACAGAAAAAAATGACAGAAAAAAAAAACAAAATAAAAAGCTACAGAAAAAAATGTGTGCCCTGACAGGCCAACAATATGCGCTGCGTACTTGCGGATCCGGCGGTACCAGTCGGGCATGCTCGGGCTCGCCGGGTTTCCTTTGAAAGAAGGATCTGCTGCTGCACGCACATAATTTCCGGTGAGTTTTTTTTCCCGCTGGCCTGGAAATCACATGCTGACATATTCTTCCTCATAGCACAAAGAAAAAAGGATCCGCGTTTCGGCGAAAAAAACTGTAATTTTATAGTCAAACTGTAACAGTTTTTTTTTTTTACTTCGACTTTTCGTTTTGGGGTGCATTTCCGAAAAAAATATATACAAATGAAATTAAAAAAGCGCACAGTTTACGCTCTATAAATTTTAATGTAAATGGATTTTGCTGCTGTTGTTGTTGCTGCGTTTCGCTTCGCACACGCTTGTTAGCTTAAAAGCGCATTGTTCCTGACAAGCTGTCGGCTGCGTTTAATGTTATAAATTTCGACTTGTTTTCCTGAAGAGCAGCCATAAAATGAGAAAAAAAAACGAAATACTTAAAAATACTACAGAGAACAAATTGTGAAATACGGAACATAAAATGCAAATGTTGAAGTAGTTGTCGGGTCTGTCTCCCTGTCTGTCTGTCCGTGTCGGGAATCGGCTTTGGCCAGTAAGCTTTATTGCTGCAGTAATGACTGCAGTGACAAGGCATAGGATCCGAAATGATTTACCGCTTTTTACTTTACATAAAAAATCAGTAATTCTGTTTTGCGAGCTTTTAAAGCACATTAAAGCCAGCTTATTCAGAATAGAAACATGTCGTAAAGCTTTTTAGGGTATAATACGAAAAAAATCTTTAATGATTTGTCTCTAGTTATTTATAATATATATGTATATAAAAATTAAGTACAGTAAGTTATCTGTTATATTTCGTTTCAGCTTTGTATAACACATATTTATAGCACAGACATTAATGTGTATCTGTTATATATATTTTATGAGCTTTCCAAGCACCTTAAGCTACTGAAAGCTCAGAAGAGCTTTGACACAATATGCTATGAATGCAAACATAAATATCTTTAGGTCATTACTTTACCAGCTGAACCTTTAATTTAGTCATCTTTTTTGTACATACACGCCCTTAATTCAATTTCAATTCTGCAGAGCTTCAAATTAATCATAGCTCGTGCTTGATTAATTGCCGAGCAGTGCCTTCGCTTTTCCACTTCAGTGATTGCGCTCGTCAACAACTTCATCAAATGCATAACAAGAGATCGCGCAACTTTTCCACTAACTTAAAACCACATTAATCTCATGGTAGCTCATCGCCACGTCGGCTACGTGAGCACATCAATCAACGGCCAATTTGCCCGACCCGAGCGAAGGCAACAGCAACAGGCAGCCCACAAGCCGCTCTCCCTCTTTCCTACTCACTCTCTCTCAGTCTGTCTATCTGCCCGAGTGTCGCGCCCTCTTCCATTGGATTTTTTTTGCAAATTTATTGACATACAAATGGGATTTTGACGGCGCCAACAAGTCAATAAAGCAAAGTCGCCGAACCGACAGCGAGAATTGTCAGTTTCAAGTGCTTGGGCAAAATAAAAAAAAAAACATTAAAGTCGAGACTCTGCGACAACAACAATGAGAACTAAGCCTATTAACCATTTTTTTTGTTGTGCATCTCTGACAAACCAGGGGTAGTGCCATGGGTAAGGCTCACCCCTGAGCGGGCACCCCTCACCGGGCACCACACACGTATTTCACACCGCGTGATCAATGCTCACTTTGCCGATTGTTCTCGTTGCTGTTGTTGTTTCTCTTGCCATTGTTGTTGTTGTTGCAGTCTAAGTGTCGCTTTGCGATCGATTGTGCGGTCTGCATTGATTCCATTATTGATTATCGACACTTTTCCGCACGCAGTTTGCCATTGAGCCCGTTATTAGGGGCAAGGAAAGAGGGAAAACCCTTCTTGGTTGCCGCAATTTACTTCTCATAATTTCATTGTCTGCGCACAGTTTTATTTAATCCCCCCCCGTCTATTCCCTGTGGGGGTATTTAAGGTGCCACCTGAGCTCATTGGCGGCCTGCTTTCACCTGCTTTCTCCCGCTTGACTCGACGTTTTTCCCAATTGCAATACTCAATGGAAATGCCTCAGACGTTTCGCTTCCTTCGGCGGAAAATGTACAGTCTCCAGCTTAGCCACACCCACTTAGAAATATTCGCGGTTCTGTGGAAATGATTTGCCTTTGATATATATATACATACTAGACTGGTTCCTATATCCTTCGACCGTAGAAAATATTTAAACCAAGGGTTAACCAAAGGCCTAAACGTTTACAAAGAAATTAAAATAATAATTACACATTTTCTCAATTTCTATATGTATATCTATAAGATTCTCTTTAAAGAAATAGACAGTTTTGCAACTTATTCGATTCTTAACAAAAAATGTTAAATAAGGAAATGAACAAAATGATTTTCCAATCGGAAATCACATGATTAATGAGCGAATCTTGCCTAGCTTATGCTTTATAGTCCAGATAATATTTGAAAGTGACCAGAGAGAGCCTGCAAAAAGACAAAATAAAGGAATATTTATATAAACAGTTCAAGATTTCGTGCTGCTGCTGCTGGCTCTGCTTACCGCATTTAATTTGAAAATTGCGCAGCTTTTTAATTTGCGACCAAAGCGAAATGTGATGGCAGGGATCGCTCCCAGCGGGGAAAGGAATGTTGAATAGAGTCAGCGATTCAGTAATATTTCTTAATTACGAGCATATTTCGCCGGCCAGTGCTTTTTAGCCACAAAAATGTTTTGCAGTTCATAAAATTTACTCGCCCGCCTGCTCCTTCCGTTCCATTCTGTTCGCCAGCTCAACCTGACACAAGGCATTGCTTTTGCTAGAGCTCACCGGAATCGCTGCGGGAAAGTTCAGTGCATTTAAAAAACTATTATTTTTCACACAAAGTACAATATAAGCTCGCCGGGGCTTCCTTATTAAATTTCCAGCGCGAAGCAGGACGACGACGGCGTCGTGTAATTCCTTCAAGGGAAATCTTTTCAATTACAATTCGTGCAGATGGTTGCGTTTCCCCTTGCCTCACCTCGCTTTTCCTCACCTTGCCTTGCTCTTTCTTTTTGGCGTTGCCTTTCTCTGCGGGCTTTGCCCCTTTCTCTGTGCTGCCACTCTTCACTCTCCTCTCTCTGTTTTTTTATTTTCGCTGCTTTTCAAGCCCGGCAGACAGTGGCAATTTCTTTTCATTTCGTGGCGCTTCTTGCCATTGCCTTTCCCGCTGCCCGCAGCCCGCAGCCCGTTGACAAACTGTTGTTGCACGCCCACGTCTTTGGGCTTCGCTTTGGGGCTGCGTCGAGTGGCGCTGCGACATTACAAGAGTCTCTACTCGAGACCCGACTTGAAAGCTCCCTCTGCGAGGGCATCTTCTGGCCCGCAACGCGCAGTTAATTAGTGCATGTGCTGCGCCTCCCTCTAATTGCATATGACAGTGAGCAGGGCCAGAAGAGACCGAAGACTCAAGGGGAGAGCAACATTCGTAGCTGCAGGAGGCTATGGAGTCGCAACAGCAACTCGTCGGTATCGGCAAATGGTTTGGCAATCTTTACGACTTCATAAAGCATCTTCCTTGGCGTACATAAACTCTTTCTTTATCGCGCTGGCCTGCTGCGCCTCCTGGTGGTCCGGCCAGCTCGTAAGTTTCTGCAAGCGATTGCCAATTGGAATGCCATTTAGGAACTAATGGAGATCAGCCCATTGCTTGTAGCGCCGGCACATGTAAATTATTTATTGGCTTATCGCACCGAGGAGTCCAGCAGAGTGGACTGCTTGCGTCCGGCTTGGGAAGGATAAATTAAGTGTGTATAAAAGTGAAGTTAAGCAACAAAAATTATATGTATACTGCGAGTTATATTAAAATAAGTTATCGATTGAACGATAAGTTGTATTAATTTAGTATTTATTTATCGATTTGAGGCAGCCCTGAATTAAACAGCTGCCCTGAACTTGCGTCTTATTCGCAAAACTGACAATTAACTTGAATTAATTGACAATTAATACTATAATTCTAGACTTCACCACATTCTAATCAAATCCTCGACTTGTTTTAAGTCGAGTACTGTGCATATAATACGCATTCTTCGATATCGTGTTCCATTTATCATAGATTTCTTGTGAAATTATCCATGTGTTTCCCACAGGTTTGGAGAGATAGTATTTGGTTTGATTACTGAACGGCAACTCGATCTCATAAGCGACGCGATGATTGAAATTTTGTGCATCGAATTTCCTATTCTCCTTCAATGCCTGGGTGACCAGATTGTGGAAGAGCACCCAACGTGGCTTGTAGTAATCTTCAATCAAACCGGACCATTGCTTCGCAGCATAGTCGGGTTGCTGAGCATTCGGTCCGCAGGCTGTGATCTGGTTGCGTGCATTGAACTCGAAGTAGTTCCGCTCGTCCTGGGTTGGCGCCGTTCGTTTAGCATCCTCCAGCCAAGTACCCAATAGGAAATTGGCACCACTCGACAGTATACATTCCATATCATCGATCAATTGAATCATCTTCTCCGCCAAATATTCATAACGAATGAGATCTTCCTCGTAGTAAGCATTTTTCAGATTAACATAGATTTCATCGATACTCTGTTGCAGGAACTGACGTGTTATATCCACCAGATCGTGCTCATAAACTGCGTACTTGTCGATCGATACAATATTCTTGGACGACAATATAATTTGCCAGGCCTCCTTAATATTCCACGAATCATACCAAATCAATGGCAGTAAATCCAGGCCGGGTCTCGATGTAATCACATTTTTGGAACGCATCCGCTGCGACCCGTGAAAGGAGTAAACACTTCTGCCCAATAGCTGCCAGAGCTGAGCAAAGCCCGCAAAGACACTGCCATATCGGGTCAGTCCAAAATGCTTGAACCACTCTTTTATATTCAAAATATGTTGGCTCCAGCCCTGCTCTAGCGTTAGCGCAAACATCACATAATTATGTCCGATTCCTTCTGGAGTAATGCCCACACCCACCATGCTGCTTCGTCGCATTGATCGAGCGTTCATAATGCCCGGACCGATTAATGGAACAGCTCCAAACATGCCCAACGTGCCACCGTGATTGTTCATCATGCACCACACGAACGGTTGACCGAAGTATGATGAGGTGCGCAGATATTGCGGGTACTCGTCGCTTTGTACGTCCAGAACCACGATACTGCCAATGGGCACAGCCGTAAGGAATGCTCTGGTTAGATTAGTTTTCCAAATCTCGGTATGTGTGAACATCAATCCCGGCAACAACCACACAGCATTCTTGTCCAACTGTAGCATCGAGTTGTATATCGCTTCGGCCGCATATGCGATATATTCGACCGTAGAAAGGCGTGGCTTCACCTGCATATAAGGATCGCAGAAGTAGATATGATTGGTACCATAGACTTGTTGAATGCGATGCAGAAACATGCTTGCCAGTTTCTGGAACAGCGGATCGAGTGGCTCCACATACAGACTGCAGCAATAGGAGTCGGGAAAACCATGCCAGCGCTCGACCGCTGTGTACTGCGCTTCGGGAAAAATACGTCTCATGGCCAACGGCACCTGACCGGCAAATGCTGGCACAGCCACACTGATGCCCAAATTTCGCTGTGCCAGCACAATTTGCTGTTGCTGTATCTGCTGTAGTCGTCGATATGCTGTCGATATTGGTCCGCCCCAGCCACGCATGAGTCCCAAACGCTGCCAAGTCTGAAACGCTGGCCCGGCAAAGTGTGATTCGATCTCGCCATCGGTCAGGCCCAGCACAGTGTATAATTCCTCCCAGATTGCCTCCTGGTTGGGTGCCAATACCAGATTAATGCCCATCATTGCCATCCAATCGATATGACGTCGCCATTTCAGCAGATCCCACCACACAAAACTGTAGCTCCATGTGAAAATATTTTGATAATAGATAAAGGAACTGGCCGACGTTGAGCGATACGATGAATTCCGCAGCATTAGACTGTCGGACAGATCGACATGGATATGGTACCAGTCCAAGTCCTTTTGCATCACATATTTGAGGTAGTAATGAAAACCCGTGGCCACCGAAACGCCATCCCAGCCGGTTATGAGAAGATTTCCACTTTCCTGCAAATGAAACTGTGCGACCGAAAGGAAATATCGATATGTATTTTGTAGTTTTCGGTAAGTTCAATTATATATTAATAATTATATATATATTTCAAATATTCTCACCTCGTAGCTCCGCTCGGCAACCATTTTACTGACCTCCACATCGAATAGCTGGGCATGTTGCGCACCCACAACACGCACTATAAGCGAGCGCACAGCCTTTTCCTGTACTTCGTTGGATGTCTTTGGAGCAACAAGATTCAAGAGATCAGCTTCAGTCCGACATTGAACATGGCTTAAGCCATGTAGGCAAACCAGGATTAGGAACAATAGAACACTGTATCCTGCGTCCATTGCAAGCCGTCAAAGCACAATCGAAACGGTCTTTGCTAGTTAGACTGCATGACGCCAAATAGAGGCTTAAAAGACGATCGTTCCATTTAAATAGCTCACAAAGAGGTGACTTTAAGCTCTACCACATGTGGGTATCATGTGCAGGCTTCTGTTTTCTAGTTTATTTAAGAAAGCACTTGTTCGCTTCTTTATAATTATGCACTTCGACAAACGGGTGTATTAACTTTGTTTACGTGTTTGCAATAGGTAGATAGCACACATAGATCTTAGCTATTTTAAAAGGAAGGGAAACTAAATTGTAATTTAATTTATACCAGAAACCCGTACAGTTTATTTTGAATGTCTGGCCCGTCAGTAAAAGATTAAGATACATATATTTACATAAGAAATGTTAGTCAAAGATTAAGATACATATATATTTTAGACTTTCGCAATCCCATAAGGCCAACGCACCCTGCACCTTGCAATGTAGCGCAGCAGCAACTTAGTAACTTGCCAGGTGGCAATAAAAATGTGTTTATGCTCGACAATGATTGAGGGGATTTCACAATGGAAGCCCCGCCGTGATGTGGGCCATCCATAGCGAAGCCAAGTCGTTGGCATTCGAAATGCCACTTGCCACAGCAGAGCTGGTTGCACAGTCCAATAGCAATCCAATCGAGCATTTGTCTTTTGTTGCAAGCAGCCACGCCCACAGAAAAGTGTAGTTCAAGCCAGATTCGATTGACTCTTTAGCACGCGCTCTTCCCTTTTTCTACGCCCTAAGGGGTGTCATTATGAAATCTCCACATGATTTGTGCACTAATTCATTCGAAATTCCACTGCAAAAGTTGTTGCAACTTTGTGTTGAGATTTTTGCGACAGAGCTGACAAATTTTTGTTTTGCCACAATGAAAAATTGCTGTGTTTTATTAACAACTGAGTTGGTAAAATTCTGACATAATCCGCTTAAATGTATGCAGCTTTTGTCATAAATTCCAGTGCATTGTTCCATGTCACTAAATCATATCAACAGCAATTTATGCAAACCCACACAAAGCATCGAGAGCACATGAGAACCGAGACCCGGGCGAGACGCAGGTCCCAGTCGCCGAGTCTCTGTCTCGGTTTCTGTCTCTGGGGCAGTTCCAGTTTCAGCATCGGTTCGCCCAATTAAAATGCAAGAATTGTTAATGCGCGACATTAAAATTCATTATTATTACATACGTTTATTACTATTACGGCTATTCGGCATGCCAATCGTTGTTGCTATTGTTGCTTTGTTGTTGTTGTTGTGGCTGGTACTGCAGTTGTTAATCTTGTGGTTGTTCCATGCAAATGCTCAAGCCAAACGCTTAGAGCGCTTTAAGCCTTACGTCGTAAGGCGGGCAAGTGCAGCGCGCAGAGGCTGAGGTTATAAAGGGATTCGCAGTGTTGGCTAAGGAAACTTTTAGGTAAGCCAGAGAAACCTTTATCCAAGTTAGTAACTATTTGCAGCTCAAGCTGCCAGCTAAGGAAACTTTTAGGTAAATCAGAGAAACCTTTAGCCAAGTTAGTAACTATTTGCAGCTCAAGCTGCCAGCTATATTGTATGCGCAATTGACTTAGTTATCTAACTTATCTTATATCTTAATGTTTCCACATTCTCAGGCTGCTTCAGCTCGAACTGCACCCCTCTTGCACTCGACCTTGCCTACGCCACTGTGCAATCAGCAACTCACACGCTTTTCAACTCCTACCGTCTGTCAAACGCGTCAAATGCCGCCACCAGTCCCATTGTAATTATTGACAATAATTTCTGTTATTTCTTGTGTCAGCCAAGTTCAGTCTGCAGTCGGTTCTGCCTTCGGTTCGTTGTCAATACGAATTGAAAAATGTTTCAACCTACCAGCTCTTGCCTCCGCCTGCCCCGATGTGTGCCCGGGCAAGTTGCCTTTTAATTTATGGTCGCGGCGCAGGCAGCTTTGGCTGCGATTCGAATTTGCTTTCGAGCTGCTGCTGCTTTGTTGTGCTGCCCGTGGACTGCCTAGTCCGACGCGCTAGTCTGTAAAAACCCCAAAAAACACTCAGCCAAATCGTCCATCGATCAACCCCGCCGCCGCTGACCCTTCCCGGTGATATCTGCGACTAGATAAGGACAGCTGCGAACCCGTTTATACCTACGTAACATATATGACCACACACACACGCGCGTACGTAGTGCGGATCAGAGGACCTTCGCGCACAGTTGGCTGCACAACAAAAGCCTTAACCCTTTAGTAACCCGCGTCCGCAGCTTGTGGAAATTTCATTTTAAAACATTTTTAATATGCACGAATGCGGTGCATGTTGAGTTCTTGTTTGATTTGCAGTTCATTTCGCTCTCGCTGCTGCTGCTGCTGGTCAGAGGGCTAGACAGCTGCCCGGCTGGCTACTCAGTTCAGCAGCCGCCCCTGGTCCTCGTCCTCGTCTGCATCCCCGAGCCTGCCCCTTGTCCAATAATTACACGCGGCATTTGCTTTGGCTTTGTTTTCTGCGCGCTCTTCCGCTCGTCCTCTTCGCTCTGTGTGTTATCCCGGGCGCAGGACGCAGGACGCCTAAATAAGCAATTACCGTGTGCCAGCATCCTGCCCGAAAGTTCTGCCCAAAGTCCGCTAAAGGGTTCACGAATGCGAAGGGGTTAACAGAGGAACAAACGAAAGAGCGTGCGACCGAGAGACAAAGACAGAGAGAGAGAGAGAGAAGCTGTTTGTAAAGCTGTCAGCTTTGATTTAAATCTTTTGGCCCTGACATGTGGCCACCAGACTGCAGGCAGTTGCCCCTGTCCCACTCCTTCTCCTCCTGCACTCTCATTTTCGCTATCTCTTTCGGCTTTTTGCGAAAGGGAAAATCAATAAGCCCCACGGCACAGCTCGCTGAGCGCGTCTCTCGCCTCGGGCGCCAAGTTCAAGTTCAACACTTGATAATTAATTGCGCGTCCCTTCCCCGCGCCCTACCCCTTACAGACCCCTCCCCCTCACACCCTCCTCGCGCTGCCAGAGTGCGTGCCGTCTCATTAACGCGCCGGCGAAAAAGGGTCGCCCGCCCGGGTCATTGTGCTTTTAATTAGAAAATGCCGAGGAACGTGGAAAATAATAAAACACAAAAAATAAAATGAAACTCATTAAGATTTTCCTCGCGCCAGGGAAACCCTTTTCGTGGCTGCCCGGCTGACCCAGTTTAAGCTCTCTCGCTCTTCCCCTTTCTCCCCTCCGCTGACCCCTTGTGGCTGTAGGCCAGTGTTAATTAAGTAATTAGGCTAGAAACACTTTCGCTGCCTTCTCGAAAAACGGCTGGAAACTGACCCTGGACAAGCTGAAGTGCAGTGCGAGCCCCCTCCCACATGCGTGTGTGTGTGTGTGTGTGTGTGTGTGCATTTCCGGTCATTCTTCGGCGTGATTGCAAGGCACACACACACACACACGTGACCTCGCTGTATGTGTTTTCTGTATTTTGCTTTGCTTTTTTCGAGCAGCTGCACTTGACGTGGCCAACATGTTGCCGCAGCCGGCCAAATGCAGTGACAGTAATCTTGCTGCAGTTGTTGTTGTTGTTGCCCTTAACATTGACACATTTGCGTCGCTGCTGTTGGTGTTCCGCTGCTGCTGCTGCTGTCTGCCACAGGGTTCCCACACATGCGAAAAGTGTCACTGACCCAGCTCAATGTGCGCTTTATTTGGCTGCGTATTTTGCGCACGTTTCGAGGGAATTTTGTGAGGTCATTGAGAGTGGAATGTGTTGGTAAGAAGTGAAGGTAGGGAGTAGGGAGAGTGGTTTGCCGAGTTGCATATGACGGAAAACGAATTATTATATGAGCTCTATATAAGACTTAGCTCAAGGAAACTTTGTTTCGTTAATGAATTGCAGATTTGCTCTGTTTAACTCCAGTCTAACTGCAGGCACAGTCCAAACTAAAAAATATTAAATTTATATAAATATACATACTACATTTACATATGTAGATACATCAAATATATAGGCAAATACATTTAATAAGTTACTACGTTTTTAAATTGAACCAAATAATTGCAGTGGATTAGTTGAAAATAGTATAAATATTTAACTTACTTTACTTTTATATTTAGTACTAAATGTATTTAGTTTATATTAATTGACAGTAACTTAATATATGTTTAAGAACTTAGCTTTAAAGCTTTCTAAACTTTAAACAATCATATCCCAAAAATAAAGTCAACTCTTCTCAATCAACTTTAATAATCATAGTCAAAGCAATAAATAAATTAAAGCAAATTAAATATTCATAAGTAAGTGCTATTTGATACGTTATTACGTTGTTATTGATAAATTAATTTATATTTAATTGTTAATATCTCCATGACAATATTACTAGACAGCACGTGACGGGAATATGCCCAAATTGCCTTTAGATTGATCAATCATTATGTACGTTATGTACGACTTGTAGTAAATATTTCTAACACGCAGCATCTTTATATTTCCTTATTTCTTTATGTTTCTTAATATAGCAATAGATAGCTAGATATATCCTTAAAAGAGTTACCCTCTACACGTATCTAGATATATCCTTAATTTATATATATATATCTTTAAAGTAGCTTACTCATCCCACGCTTGATTCCCTTCTAGCGATTGCCAAGTTCGCATTCTTCTTGCGCGCGTGCCAAGCTGCGGCTTTACCTGCTGCCCGCTGCTGCTGTGCTGCTCCATATCAGTTCAGGAATATCGCCAGAGACAGCAGATGTTTCTGCCGGCTGTCTGGCACATCCAACTCCCTCCTCCTCCTACCCACCCGCTCCCCTGTCGCTAAGCCGCAATAAAAATGCAAACAGGTCGACACGCTTAGCCCGTCGATCAGTTGCCAATGCTGGCGGACATTAGAAGCGTGGACAATGGCGAAGGATCTGCGAGCAGCTTGATTTACGACCGCGCTGCTTTTCGCTAACGGTTCTCCACACACACTCATACAGGCACACACGCACATAAATTCGATCGAGCTGGCAATAAATTAGCAAAAAGGTTGCTCGAGCAAGCGAAATTTGTTAGTTGCCATGTTTAACGACGAAATGCGGCGGCTAATGAGCTGCCCCAGCAGCAGCAGCAGCAGTCGTTGTCGTGGATTCCTGTGCTGCTGCGCCTCATCCTGCTGCTGCGGATCGAGAGCGAGGAGAGCGGGGAGCTGGGGCAGCAGCGCCCGCATTCAGTTTGCCGGCTGTCTGATTTTTCAAGATTTCGATGCACTCAACCGGCAGCAGAGGCGCAAAGGGGCAGGCGGGGGGCACAGGCAGAGGGGCTGCCACTGTAAAAGAGTTGAGGTCGAGGTCGTGCCGGGGTCGGGGTCGGGGGCGTGCCAGCCAGTGGGAGCTGCAGCTGGGGCTGCTTTTGTGTTGGTTGCCAACCGCAAAAATGCTCTCTGACTCGCAGTCGGACGCGGTTGCAGTAGTTGCTGCCGCTGCCGCTGCCGCTGCCTCAGCCGCTGCTGTTGCCAGGCAGGAGAGCAGGCAATGGCAACTAATTGAATGTGCTAAACTCACCCTGTATTACTGCCCCCTCCCCCTCCCCCAGGCACCAACAGACTCGCAATAATATCGCGTTATATGGCGCATTAAGGCGCTCATTTCAACATGATTTTTTTTTTGCTACCCTGCCCTGACCCCGCCCCGCCCCGCACGGTGTTCATTTCTGGCCCCCAGCGACGGAAATCCAAAGCAAAGTTGACGTGCAGCGGGAGAGGGAGGTAGTGGGGCGGGGGTGGGAGAAGCGGAGGCAGTGGAGGTTTGTTTCCACACGACGATGATGACTTTGCCCGGCGCGCGCTTCTGCACTTGTATTGGTAATTACGATGTCGGAGTGTGTGTGTGTGTGTGTGTGCTGCTGAGTGACGTCTGCTAGCTGTCCCTGCTGCTGCTGCCACAGGGTGGATTCAGTTCGCATTTTTTTCTACACATTTTTTTTCTATTTTTTTCTCTTTCCGCTCGCTCTCACTCACACACAGAGAGACACACAGCGCGGCACAGGCTGAGGGCGTCTCCCTCGTCCGGCAAATTTTTTCTCTGTTTGCCTGCGTCGGAAACCGCCATTTTTTATGTGCCACCCTCTCCTCGCACTGCACAGCTCGCTCTCTCTCGCTTCCTCTCTCTCGCTCGCTCGTTTGCTCGCTCCAGCCTCGACCCTGGCCACACCCCACTCCTCGCACCCTCGCAACGAATTTGCGCATTAGAAAAAATGTGGGCTGCGCGCTCGCCCTCTCGCTCACTCCCCTACTGTGTGTGTGTGCCCTTTGCCTGTTTCTGTGTGTGCGAACAAATGGCGGTTTTGTTGATACAAAAAAGTAGATAAAGTATATTTTTTTTTTATTTTGTACATTTATTTGTCAGGCAGTTGCAGCTGAGCTTAAAGCGGCACTTTACGTCATGAGCATTAATTATGAACTTAAAACCGAAAAAACTGCAATTAATTTAGCTAAAAATGTTCAAAAATGCAAATTCTTTATTAATTGTATAGCGCCGTCTGTGGCACAGCAGTAGAAGCTCTGCCATCTGCATGTGAATTTTGCAGCTGGCGCCATCTATTGGCTACAGTAGCAAATGCTTACAGCTGCGTGTTGCTGTCTATCGATAGTTGGTATTTTTTGTTGGTATTACTTGTAGACCACGCAGCTGGTCACACTTGCTCGACAGTCGTAGCAGAAACTCTATTGGGATACACAAATATTTGTTAATATTTGTGACGAGCAGTTAGGGGAACTGAGGCAAAACTAAAAATTAAATCATACTGTGGCAGCGTTATTATTGTGCATTCCCCATTTACTGCAGATACTCGCTGTGCGCTTCCGTCGAACACAACTTCCGACCACCTGCACCGAGCGCACAATGCACATGAACAATATCAATAAAGGTGGCTACGTGCCGCCAGGATTTTATCCACCGAATGCGCCACCGGCCGAAGGTGGTGCCTCCTATTCGCCGCCAGCAAATGTGCCGCCCTATCCGCCAGCCGGACACGGTCCGGCCGCACCGCAGCCAGCTCAGCCTGTGAGTAGATATCAATATTCGGGGGGCGTTGTTCAGGCGGATGTTGGAAAATAATTGTGAAATCACACACACACACACACACACACACACACACACGCACTCATACTGTTTGCTTTCGCATAATGGATATGTTTGTATGTATGCTCTTTAAGCTGACGTCATAGCGCGGCTTGTGAAGTTAATTCACTGCAACAGTGTCAACTGCCTATGAGGAACAAGTTAATACTCAGCTGGCATAAGCCAGGTCTTAGGCTTAGGCTTAACCTATGCGAAGCTAATGATGTCATATATCATTGCATTTATTGCTTTTCGTCGGACTTATCAATATTTGCTCAAGAGCCCAGATAGTGGCTTTTGCAAGTTTCCTACTGAATTACATTTATTGTAGTCGGATATTGTATGTACTTACTGTACCATTGTCCAAGTTTATTTGCAGGCCTAAGAAATAACTAAAAATACTTTTTTCTAAATCATTAAGAGGGCTGACCTTGAGAGCACGAAACTTGTATGGGGACGATAAAGCAGAGTAATACTTTTAATGCTGATAGGTTGTTGGACTGCCCCTTCGAAATAATAAGCTTGAAGAATCGAATTCGAATAATATATATAAATTATTTCAGGGCTTTACGCCGGCACAATCATACGGCGGCTATGGACCAGTTCCCAATCAGCCTTATGGCGAAGTTTATGGTGGCGGCGGCAATGCGGGCGTGCCATTTGGAGGCGGCGCCGCCGGCGGACCTGTAGTACAACCCTATGGATATCCACCTGGCCCGGCTGGGCCGCCACAACCGTTTGGATATGCACCAGTACCGCAACAGCCCATTATAACGCAGCCAGGCATGCCGCCAGCTCAACCGCATCCCGGCATGGGCCCAGCCGGACCAGCAGGTGCGTTTCCCAAAAAACAGCTCAAGTGCTTGACCGCATTCCTGACCTTATCAGCAAGCACGTAACATATAGCTAGCAGCAGATATGGACAGGCCAATCGGGATCGTAATATGCAAATGAGACAGAAGAAAGCATTGTCCGCGCAGAACCGAACGAGTTCTTTAATCTGATCATGGCGTGTCAATGGACTGCGGTTGCGATAATGTTCTAGGTCTACCGACGTCAGATCAGTTTGTTGTTGTTGTGGTTGTTGATGCTGTCATTGAACCACTTGCTGCATATGCTGCAGCTTGATTAGCAGGTCGGCTGAGAACAAAGTAGTTTGCTATTAACACCCAAAAAACAAGGCTAAATATTTACACACTTCATCAACTATGACTGTGATTCTACTCCGGTTTTATCGCGCTCTGTTCCTATCAACAGTAGATACTATTGTTGTACTTGTTCATCTTCGTGTTTGTTTGTTTGTTTACATAGCAAACGACGAAGACGAGCCGAAAATCAGAATCCCAAGTGCAGCGTGCTCTTATCACGGCGCACACACGTCGCGTTTGCCCTAATTGAACCAATAAAATAATACAAAGCGCCATTTAAAACTCGTTCGGCTATGCTGATGCTACGACTACGACGACGATGATGATGATTTTTCCGGCACGACGCAGCATGTCAACTTGTCTGCCCTCTTCCAGACGAACGCTTCAGTTCAGCTCGATGCAGCATCGAGAGCAGTCACAGCAGCCGCAGCAACCTGAAAGTTTGAAAAATCGATTTGCATCCTCAACGATGTCGGTTAACGCAACAGCCACAGCAGCAGCAGTCGCAACGTGCAGCTCGAATTACATATCGACATTGGATCTGACCAGGAACGAGTCGGGCGAACAAAAGGAAGGCGCGGCGACGTCTGGCGGTGCCAGCAGCGGCTCGAAAGTGTTGCGCATCATTTGGCATACACTGTACAGCAAGTACAACTATTTCTGTACACGATCCCATACGCTCAAGCAGTTGGTGTGCCGTGAGGCCAATAAACCTTTGCCCAAAAAATTCCGGCATACCATGCGATTGAACAAGTCCGCCAAGCGAAAGGGCTACGAGTACTACATAAGCGATGAGGACAAGAGGTGAGATACGGAGGAGGATTCAAGTCAATGCTGAACTGGTGCAAACCTGTCTTGATAGACGTGTCATCTCATTGTGATGAAATTATAAATTTGCCTAGACTCGTGATATATTGGGACTGTCGTAAACGTTATCTGCGAAGATTAGATATAAAAAGAACTACATTGAGTGGCGTAAACAGCACAATAACCTGATGCGGCGACAAAAGGTCGGGGTCGGTTCGTAATGTAATGCCCTCAATTAGGCATGCCGAGCAATTGGCACGATGACAACGACATTGACCAATTGACACGCTTTTGTGGGCGGCCGCCGACTGTCGGCTGTGGGTCAGATACTCGTGGGTCGGGTTTGCTCTTGAATTTGCCTGCACAGATTCTATTTGCAGCAGTGTGTGTTCTGATTAATGATGCATTTCTTTTCGTTAACAGGCGACTGGATGAGTATACCATCCGGAATTCCGAACTGTCCGCGCGGATTGGAATATCTTACGAGTATCGACCAGCTTTTGGTTAAGCAAAAGGTGGAGCTGCTCGAGGCATTCACCGGCTTTGAGACCAATAACAAGTTTTCAATAAAAAATTCGCTTGGCCAGAAGGTCTACTATGCGGTAGAGGACAACGATTGTTGTACGCGCAACTGTTGCGGTCCGTCCAGACCCTTCGATATGAAAGTATTCGATAATTTCCAACAAGAGGTCATACACTTGTATCGTCCGCTGGCCTGCTCGGCCTGCTGCTTCCCCTGCTGCCTGCAGACCATGGATGTATCGGCGCCGCCAGGCAATACAATTGGATCTATCGAGCAAGAGTGGAGCATTTGCTCGCCCTCGTTCCGCATAAAGAATCACATTGGCGACACGGTGCTGCGCATCGAAGGACCCTTCTGCACATTTTCCCTGTGCGGTGATGTGGAGTTCAATGTGAGTGTCAGGATTATCCATACATTATACATGTTGCTCATGAACTCTTCGCATTGCAGGTTGTCTCCCTCACCGGCGAGAAGGTGGGCAAAATCTCCAAGCAGTGGTCCGGTTTTGCACGTGAAGTCTTCACCGATGCCGACTTCTTTGGCATTACGTTCCCACTGGACTTGGATGTGCGCATGAAGGCTGTTCTGCTGGGCGCCACGTTCCTCATTGTAAGCATCGTTCTAACAGTTTTTCATTATCATTCATCTCACTTGATATCTTTGATTGGAGAAACTCATGCATCGTTTGCAAAGCAGATTGCGTTGGTGTCCGAGGTAAACGAAACCCAAAAAACGAAACCCTATGTGAAACCCCAACCCGCTCTGACTATGCTAGCACATTGCCCAATCAGTTTCCTGAATTTACAAAATATGAAAATATTAAAACGTCTTCTTCTCTTTTAGGATGCCATGTTCTTTGAGAAGTCCGGCAATCGTGAGGGTGATCGTCCCGGAATGATTTAGCCTCTGTGGAGCTGTTGCGAGGCCAGCCTTAATTTCGTTTAATTGATTGGTCCAGTGCCTACGTTTTTTGCTTGATGCCAGTAAATCTTAATGTCGAAGCCCTGTGAACTATCGCATACTAGTCTCCTATGGCCAAAGCTTCCTTTAAATTGAAATAACCAAAAAAAAAAAATAAGAAAAATGAATCTTAATTTTGCCGACAAAAGAAGAATCAGCTTAGTTTTTTGTTTACCCCAGGGAACAGTTGAAATATTGTTATTTATTTACGCTTTATTAAGCAACATTTTAAGCATTTTGTATAAACGAGTTAATTGATAATTTATAAGCTTTTCCGTGACTTTACAACGATAAATCAAAAAAATCAAACTGTACTTTAACTAAATATAGTACTAAATGTATTTTGAGTGTCTTAATATATTCAATATAATATGAACACGTGCATGCAAGCATGTACTATAAACACAAACAAAAAATAGCAACAATATATATATATATATATATTTTGATGTTTAGCTTGCAGAGTATTTTGGAAACTTTGAATATACCTCAATGTATTTATCTCCTCTCCTTAAATTAAAGTGAAAATGTTGATTGTTTTAAGATAAATATGAAACCTATAAATCTGTACTTGGATGTTCCTTGATGTATTTACCTATATATACTACTGTTAGATTATTGATGAAACAATGTGAAATACACTGAAAGAATGTATGCAAGTCGACTAGATCGCTAGGCAAGCTCATAGAAAGGTATATAGATAAACTTGTAAACTCAAATGATCATTGTATGTATATTATGTTTAAACATTAAAGTTAATCTTTGTACAACAAAGGATTGATTTAGTACACATGCTTTCAGATGTGTTCCAGAAAAGGAACTAAAATAAAAAAGGGAAGTTTAACTAAAGGATTACAATGGTAAGTTGTACATATGTCTTCCAGTTTATAGAGCAGTAACTTTTGCTTAAAGATTGCTAATACAATTCTCCTCTCAAATAGGTTGTTCACTTTCAATGGACGAGAGATGGAGCATCCAATCTGCGTTTATTTAGCACTGCCATTCCGCAAATGAAACCGGCTTAATATCTGATAATTACCCCGCTATAGAATGGACAATGGAAACGAGTTTTTTTTGCTGATGCTTAAATGCAAACTGAGCTACGCACAGTTTTTTGAAGTGAAGCGCGTCTTTAGTACACATCGAGATGCAGTCGCAACGAGTTCTCGTTCTTGTTGCCGCATTGCTTGTGGCTTGTGGCTTGGGTCAGACAAAAGATGTGCAGGAATGTGAACAGACCGAGGAGGATAATCAATATATATGTCGCGAAATCGAGCAGATGAAACAACTTGCAGAGTATATACAAACGGATTGGCAGCATGTTAAGATTGTGAATGAGAATACAGGAGTGGAAATCGATGAGAAAGCGTTGCCGCAGCTCTCCATGCTGCCCTCCTTGGATCTGTCTGAGGCGGGTGGCTTAACGCTGGGCGAGAAGGGCAGCTTTAGGGATTTCGCCGGGCTGCAACAGCTCAACTTATCACACTGTCAACTCGAGGAGCTGCACGCTCAACATTTTGCTGACAATGCGTCTTTGGTCAACTTGGATGTCAGCCACAATGACTTGCAGTTTATCGAAAGGAAGCTAATGAGACAGCTGCCAAATCTTGTATACGCCAACTTCTCGAATAATTTGATAGCCAATGTGCAACCGGATGCCTTCATGGACCTCGAGCACTTGCTCTTTCTCGATCTCAACACCAACGAGCAGGAGAACATCACAATCGGATCCAATGCCAATCTGCGTTATTTGTCCATCAGCAACAACAATGTGCGAGATGTAAGTGTAGTCGAGTGGGGGAGCGGGCGGGAGTGAGAGAGGTAACTAAGCTACTCGTGTTTCTCGTTTTAGTTCCAGTGGTGCCAGCTGTGGGGTCTGCCGCAACTGCAGGAGCTGCATTTGCATAGTAATTGGCTGGAGATACTCGACATTGGCATCTTCAATGCGCTGCCGCAGCTGCGTGTGCTCAACGTATCCAATAATAATATTGAGAGTATACGACAGAGTCTCTTCCTGGGCCCAGGGCCCGATGATGTAAGTCCCCTGCTGCAGCTGCTCGACTACAGCTCGAACAATGTGCAGACACTGCCGGATGAGGTGTTTCATCGGCTGCGGAATCTGGAGACGCTGAACTTGTGGTTCAATCAGATCAAGAGTATTTCGGCCACAGCTTTTCGTGGTCTGTGCCGGCTGCGCTCGCTACAGCTGCAGGGCAACAAAATACGCGAGCTGCCCGAGCAGGTTTTCGCCAACCTGACTGCCCTGGAGCAGTTGGACCTGAGCAAGAACAACATCAGGCAGCTGGGCGCCGAGGTCTTTGGCCAATTGTTGCTGCGTAATCTGACGCAGCTGGATTTGAGCAACAACAACATTGAGCAGCTACATCCTTTGGCCTTCGCATCGCTGCCTTATCTGCAGCAGCTGCGATTGCGACGCAACAAGTTGAAGGAGCTGGACATACGCATGTTTGCGCCACTGCGTCGACTGCAGGTGCTGACGCTGGGCGAGAATCGTTTGATGGAAATCGAGGAGGATATCTTAAGATATGTAGACAAGCTGACCATGCTGGAATTGAACAACAATCGATTAACGTATCTGCCGCAACTCGAGGAGCAGCAACTGCAGCAATTACGCCACATCAGCATCGAGGGTAATCCCTGGCAATGTCTGTGCCTCGACGAGCTCAGCACCTGGCTACACGCGCGCCAGATAAGCTACGCCAGCTCGACGAGTGCCTACTACAGCGGCCGGAAGCCGCTGTGTGTAGTCACGCCCATGGAACAATGCGTCAGGGATTTGCAGGCGGTGCGCGCGCACCGCATTGTCGAGAGCTACGAGCAGATTTAGAGGGATTGAGGTGGCAAAGGAGCAATAAATCAATAGCACTAAATGCTCCCGTACTGGGCTCAATGGGTGGGCAAGGCCTGTGCGGCCATGGGCGGCGTAAATCACAGACAAATGAATGACCAACATCGTGTGCGAAAGTTTCCGTACGGCCAAAGTATTTGGCCAACTGTCGTAAAACAATAAAAGGAAAAGCAGCACAACAGCCTCGGCTCCCCTCTCGGGGAGGCGGAGGGTTGAGGCACAGATTTTCAAATACTTAACACCACTTTAGCAAACAGTTGGACAATGACAACGACAAGCAGGAAGGACAGGCGGAGACGGAGGCGGAGTGCGATCTGTGGCAAGAACGTGAGGCAAGAATTTTTATTAAAATTTTGCTTTGCTTTTGTTCTGCGCCGCTACGACGCGACGCGGCAGTATGACTTAATGAATAAATGATTGATTTAAACGAGTGTTAGTGCGAGTGCGAATGAGTGTGAGTGTATTAGCCGCTACTGCAAAGGAAACGCGCTTCCGGCGTAACGGAAAACATGGCAAATTGAGCAAACGGGACTTGTTAGTTTCGGATTTTCAAGATTGAATGCGAAACGCGTATAAATAAGTGAATGAATGAATGAATGACTGTATGAATAATGCATAAATCATCAGGTAAATGGCGTTAAAATCGTCGAATATTTAATGAATGCAGCGCAGAAAGCAATTGGATTAATTAACAATGAATCGGGCAGGCGTCGCATAACGGAGTAAATAAATTGCCAATGCATATCGCATTAAGCGATGAATAAATGAAATGAATACAGCAACCCCCTCTCCCCTTTCCCGCAACGAATCATTAATGATTAAATGGATAATATTTCTCACAGTTTGACAAGTTTTTCGATTCCAGGCATTTCCGGCTAGAAGCGTATAGAGCAAGCAGGGGCAGCTATTTCTGGCTGTCTATCGAGGTATTTGCCTGCTGTCAATGTGTATAACTATGCGCAAGTCGCACACTAATGCACAGCAAGTACACACGCACACACGCACACTCGGCACACTCGCACACTCGTTGTTGGCAAATAAGTAGTTCAACTTCAGCGTATTCACGCTGAATGCATTCAAAGCAGCGCAAGTATTTCAGGTATTCACACGCACAGGTGACAAAAGCCGAAGCCGATGCGCACAGACAAAGCAGCTGGCAGAGGGAGGAGCAGCAGGGGGTGAGCAGAGCGCGAAACGTCGCCGCACAGCATCGAATGCGTGTGTGCACTGAATGCGGCAATTATAGCAGTGCCAGGGGGGGGGGTGGGCAGGGCAGGTACAGCTCGTATACAAAAGAATAAAGATCCGAGGAGCTGAGACGGTTGCCTGGCCCGGTTGCCGGTTGCTCGACAGCGACAATAAAAGTTCTACTTAGCCTGGCGCACAATGTAGACCAACGCACTCAGCTGCCTTAAGGGGGAAGGGGGGGGGAGTCGTGTAGATTGCCAGGGGAGTTGGGTGCCACATATAGGGATATTCATAAGAAAGCGAAGGGTCTCTCTCACTCGCCCACATCAACGTTGTGTGCGCATAAAATGTAAACTAATTTAATTACTTTTGTCCTTTTTTTCTGCTGCCTTACTCGTCCTCTTTCTCTCTCTCTCTCTCTGCTACGTTGCCGTGTTAAAGGTGAAACTTTTGCGCAGGGCACTTTTCCCCTGGCAACATCATAGAATTTCTTATGAATTTCTGCGCTGGGACAAAGTCCTTTCAATTAATTTAGGTACAGAAACTTTTGTTTGCACAATTTGATAACTGCGAACAGCAGGCTTTCATTTTATTTCTCTCTCTCTCCGCGCCTCTCTCTCCCTTTCTGTTGCTGTGCCTGTGGCAAACACTTGTTGCAGCGTGGCAAATATTGAACCCTCATCAATGCGAAGATGACGTGCAGCAGCCGCGCTGTCAGTGGCAACGACAAACACATCAATTTTGCTTGCCTTAGGTTTTATCATTATGCAAACATGGCGATGTTCAATTTTGACCCACCTGGCGCATACGTAATGTCCGGAACAAAACAACTTCAAATCTGAATTTGACGTGTTTCGAGTGCGCACTTATCTAAATGAACGCTGAAGTGGCCCTCTCACACCCGTCTCCCACTCCCTCTCTCTCTGCATCAGTTTATTCTCGAAATTTAAGGCAATTGTACTCTTTCGCTGGCTAATTGCATTTCTGTGGCTCATAATGCAACACAGCCAAATGCATTAATGAAAATGTTTGGCAAACAATTCCATCATTTATTGCGCAATTAGCGCGACAATTGTTTATATTTTAAACCGCATTTATGCATAGAAAAAACGCACGATTTACGATTTACAGTCGCCGAAATTAGCACAAACTGAGCAACTGGCGGCTGCGGATGTGGTGCAGACTCCACTCTACAATTTACAAAATTCTGCGGTTCTGTGGTTCACTGAATACTTAATTATCCGGCAGTTTTTGTGTGCCTTCGCCTCGTAGAGAGGGGGCGTGGAATTCGATTAAGGGCGACATAATACCCAGGAGACTGCGGCTGCCACTTTGATTGTGTTGATTTTATTCATTTACAGTGATTTTCAAATATACAAAAATATATATTTCCGTAGATTTTTTAAGCATGTTTATAGAGATATTTAAAATATATTTAAATTAATTTTTTTAGCTTGTATTTTACAGTTATGTGCGGCTTTATTCAGATATGATTTATTAATATATTAAATTCTATACGACTCTTAGGCAAGCAGGGCTGCTCCTGAGACGAGTTTCTATTGAAGCAAGCAATCTTGTTACCTTTGTCTACCGACAGCATATACCCCACTTGCGCTGCACTCTTGACCACGTAGCTTGGCATGTTGCTCTCTCTCGCACTCTGCTGCCCTGCTGCCACTGGAATTTCGGTTTAATCTGCGCGCTGGCAGGCAAAGCAGCTACACAACTGCTCATGTCGCCAAGGAATTGTCTCTATACACAGCACGGGTATGTGAGTATGCGGCTGCATGTCAGCGCCTGCTGCCCGCTGCCTGCTCATGTAATGAAAATGCCTTGGCTGGCGCCATAAAGTATGCAGTATGCAGCTGAGGCAGCATGCAGGCCACACATATTGCATGCCAAAAATGTTACTTCATCGGCAACTTGGGCCATCTACGGCATAAAATACCTTTGCTAATGATTTTTAATGGCGAAATTGCATGGCCAGCCTTGAGTAGGAGGAGAGCAGCGCTCGTGGGGCTCAGCAGGAGTGAAGGCGTCACAGGAGCACAGCTGCTGACCCTGCATACATACTGGCAACTTGGCTGCACTGGCTTATTAAAAGGGCATTTATTGGCGCTGCTCAATAAAGCCGAGGCTGTGGCAGAAGGGCTTGAGAGGCAGCCGGGCCAAAAGCTGAGGCTTTGCCGTTGCCGCATACACGTGCAAACACAATTCGATGCGAATTTGCGGTCTATAAATTATGCATGCCAAGCGGGAGAGAAAGGGGGAGGGCGAGGAGGAGTGGGAGTGGGAGTAGAACAGAGCGTGTCCAGCAAGCAGCGTGCTTAAAAAACAAATTAGTGGCGCTTACTCAACAAGATTGAGCGGCATTTGTGGCAACGTCATTGTCAGTCTTGTTGCGCCGTGTTGCGGCCGTGGCAGAGGCGTCCCGAATGGGGTAATATGTAATTGATAGAGCGCTCCTGCTGCGCACAGCAAACACACAGAACGAGAAAGAGACAGAGAGAGCAAGAGAAACAAAAAGCAGCTGAATTCGAACTTAATTAATGAAAGAGCTTCCGGCTGGGCTACTGTGGTCAATTTCGCTGCCTCTGCCTCCCTGCCCCATGTGTGTGTGTGTGTGCTGCAGCTATTTATAGTGCCGTAGATATTAACCAATGAATATTCATTTCGATGAGTATCTGTGGCCGCGGGTGTGAGTACACTCACATGTAGCTGACGCGGCAAATCAACAGCTGAATATAATGTTGTTTATAAAAACGTGTAATGCTGGGCAATTTGTAGCATTGCCGTGGGAGTAGCGGATGGAAGGGCGGGGAAGTGGGGAGTGGGGAATTGGTAGGGAACTGCTGGGTAGCCACGTCGACTGTTGGCAATTGGGCTGCGCATCTGTTGCAAATGAAATTATGTAAATGTGACAGCAGCAGCTGCCAAGTTCTCAGTGTGTGTGAGCACGCGTCTGACAGTGTGTGTGTGTGTGTGTGTGTGTGTGTGTGCGTGGCAATGTCAGAGGTTGACCCACAAATACAATGAGCATGTGGTTTGGTTGCGCTGCTGCCGTCTGTCGTCTGCCTAAACATGGCTTAATGTTGATTAGTTGCATAAAACAAGGCACGAACGACGCCGACGAAACCGTTGCATACTTTTGCGGGCCATTGCGAAAACAATAAGCGTGTGCCGGCGTGTGCGTGTGTGTGTGTGTGTATGGGCGTACAAATTAGCGAATCATTTAAACATTTGGCCAGGCAATTGAATAAATTTAATTGCAAATTAAGTCTGCAAAATGGAAACTGTTGCTGGGCAAACTTAAAAAGTCAATCGATGTTGCTGCAACATGCAAATTGAAAGGGCAAACCAAGCAGCCAGCTACTCGGGCCGCAAGCTGTTTACGACACTAGTCGCGGTGGGGCAAACTTTAATAGTAAATAACAACAGTAACAAGCGACGCAGCAGCAGCAGCAGCCGCGACAAAGTCGCCCAAAGAGTCGCCGGCTGCGCCACGTACAGCAAAAAGTTGCAACCAAAAACTTCGAGCCGCACTCAGCACACTTTGCTGGCCTTTTTGTGCTTTTCCGGCTTTGGAAATGTTTTAACTCTTTTGTGGCGGCAGCGGTTTCGAATTGGCATCTTTAATTATATTGCAGGGTATGCGCAAGTCGCACACAATACACGACTTGCAGTTTACTTGGCTGTTTAAAGTCAAACGTTGTCGCAGGCCCGATCTTTATTGATTGTGCTATTGGCCCGGTCAGGCAGCAAGGCAGAGAGAGTGGGAGAGAGAGAGAGAGAGAGGGAGAGAGGCAGGGTGTGTGGCAAGGGATGTTATCAGAAAGGGTGCGCCTCGAGTGTCACTTGGTGCGCGCTTTGACAAGTTTCTTTGTATTATTTATGCGCTGCCCACCCCGAGGCCAATAGGTTCTTAATATGTTGTTTATACGTTTTATGTAGCAGCTGCTTGGGCTGGGCCAATATGGGACGATATATAGTATACGGTACTGGCAGCATATAGCAAAATGTCAAATGCATTCTCGGCCAAAGGGCCCAAATGCTCATAATGTGTTAAGTTTTTGGCATTTCCACAGCAGTTTTGAGTGCTGCTGCCACTCGAGCTGTTGGCAAACAGTCTGCGAGGCAACTTCGCCACTTGAAATGCCAGAAAGTTTACCCAAAAGAGGCCAGCAAACTAATTATTTAGTTTCATTTCGAAGCAAGTCAAACGCGGTAGCAGACACAAGGCACCAGGCAAGAGGCACGAGGCACAGAAGGCGAATGGCAAACGTCAGCGCGCTGCCTTGCTGCCTTGCTCTAGCTAAATATCAATAAAAACTCCAATCGAGATCTATTTCAATTAACTTGTATGAAAACTTTTTAATTAACGGCACTGCAGAGAGCAGTAGTAAGAAAGAAAGTGCGAGAGTGTGAGAGAGAGAGAGAGAGAGAGAGAGGGCCGAGAGGCGCGCAAAAACACTAGAGGTCGTTCTTCACTTCCGGCTTGCTTCACTTAGCCGGGCAATTTATAGCTGCGTCTAATTGGCCAAAGAAGGCGAATACACAGTAAGAAAAAAGCTTCAGTCTCTCTCTCTCTCTCTCACTCTGTGTGTGTGTGTCTGTGATATGTAAATGTTGATAAATCAAGTGGTGACTGTGTTGTCGGTGACAAGCGAAGCGACAGACAAGTGGACAGGCGGTGCGCTGGACAACTTGCTTGGGAGTCGCTGTCCAAATAAATAAATAAATATTAAGCAAACGACCAGCTAACATGTTTATGCTGACCCCATTGTGTGTGTGTTTGGTTAGTTCAGCTATTTGTAGCATACTTTCCCGCGCGACCCTCGTCAAAAGCGTGTCCACGCTTGCACTGCACACTTTACTTCGCTCCCAACTCCTGCCCACTCGTCCTGCCTCCTGCTCCGTGCTGTGTCGTGACACCTTGTGATTTAAAAGGCAGGTCAAAACTAAAGTCTTGCGCCTTGACTTGCTGATTTATTGGAGCTAAGCTGATTTAGTGCCAGAAATGCTATTAGCCGCAGTTGAGCGTCAGCAGGGGTCGCTCTCGGCCAGAGCGAGCGGGAGAGAGAGAGCGAAGTGGACACACGATATGCCGACCACAATTACACCGTCTAGACTCGCTAAGAACTGTCAAACTGTTGGCTTTCTTTTTCGTACACTTAACGCACACAGCTCGACTCAATGGGCCAAAGTTTATTATAGAAATGACAAACGCAGCGACATCTTGAATTGAGACGAGCAACGAGCTGCGAGCTGCGAGCTGAGAGCTGAGCTGGCGATGAGCTGATTTTCTATCCAGCTGCTTGATAAATCGTGCCCAGTGCCTTTTGCCGACTGGAGCTATTAATAAGATAAACGAGCGACAATAAGTGGCAGCGCTTCCTTCCGCTGCACAATGCGGCGTATGCGTAATTACCATTTCATATGCATTAAGCTGCTGCCATTTGAGCAAATATTTGGATAGGCCAGCTAAGAGGACTCACTGCCTGCCTGACTGCCTGGCAAATGGCAGCGCAATGTCATTAAGCGCATTTGTAAAATCATCAGCAATATATACCCCATACGCCCCATGCGCCCGCAAGAAGCGTCGTCGCAGTTGTCGCTGACGTCGCTGCTGGCGGCGCCAAATGGATTTCATTGTAAGCGAGGCATAAAAAATGCACAACAAATTGAAATACGATCAATAATAATTATTGCTGGAGCACTCGCACACACTCTCAGAGTGAATACACAGAATAATTGCGTTTCCATGCAATTGCTCAATTCTCAATTCAACAAGGAGCTGCTCCACGCACAATGCCCACGATTATCGAAAGAAATTGATGGTGCTCAAATAGTATCGGGTGACAGGCGCAGCACTCATTCCTGTCGCAAATCGAATTCGAACTGGTGGGTAAGAGGGCAATGTTCAGTGACCTCTGAAAGTGGCACACATTAAAGTGAATTATGCAGCTGGCAAAAGTTATCCTTCTCGATATGAAGCGATCATGCGTGAGGGAATATATAAGTGCGATGTGTTTTAGATAAAAATATGGTAGGTATTATAAGAATAAACAAGTTATCGTAATCTATCGATTATATATCGAGTTGCGATCACACGTAAGATAATACGGACAAATATTTCATTATATGGGAATATCGATTGACTATCGATTAGGTATGTTATCGTAAGCGATTAATCAGGCGTAAGCGCAGAATTTAGAGCATTTAAAGTCTGATACACTTGGCGGAAATCTCCTCCGATTAAACTTGCATTTCCGTATCGAATAAGTCATGATTTTTGACCGCCCACTTGCAGCTGCGCGCCCATTGTGCAACAGCTGCTTGCGGCAGTGGCAGCATCGTTTAAAAAAACATTAGCCCGCCTGACAGTGCGGACAGAGTGTCGAACACACACACACACACACACGAACACACAACATTGACGGTTCAACTTTAAGCCATAAAGTAGTAAAAGTTTACGGCAGCCATTGCGGACCAACGCAAGTCTCTTGACTGTCTCGTTTGAGAGCGCGACCGCGAGCGGGAGATGATGAGAGAAGAGGTGGCAGGGGAAGAGCCAGGGGCAGGGAGTAGCAGCGGCAGGGAGTAGCCCTTGCTCACGGCCTTGTCCAGTTCGTCACAATGAAAATCCAATTTAATTTTACTGATTCTGCACTTTGGCCAAATCGAATCGAGCTGAGCGAACCGAACTGAAATCTCAATCTCGTTCGCAGCGACCGCAAGGCAGCGACTTAAAGATGTGTGCGTGCATGTGTGTGTGTGTAAGTGGGCGGCTAACGTATGCGAAGATCGGTTGAGGGCACATCTAATTATTGTTTACCGAGCTTAAACGCCGAGCAAAATTGAATTGAAATCAAAATAAAATGCGACGAAAATCGAATTTGCGTCCGGAAGTTGAGTTGCCGGACAGGCCAGGCAGCCGTTTGCTGGTGTAACCGATGTCAGGCTTAAAGATTTCCCAAGCCAAGTCCATGTCCCCAGGCAATAAAGAAGCAGAGAAGCGTAACCGAAAGACGCCACAGCATCAGGTAACATAAAAAGAGCAGCCAACTGCAGGGGAGTAGGCGGGAGCGAGCGGCGAGGTCATCGAGGTCTGCCAAGGTTAGGCCGTGTCTTGGCCTGGTTTTTTCCAACGTCAACGACTACAACGTCGACCAATGTGTGTTTGACATTTGATTTCAGGCAAAAAAAAAGAGTATTGCCCCTCGCCTTCGCCCTGGCCGCTCGACTCGTTGTCGGTGCTGCCTGTCGGGCAACCTGAAGCGACGTGGGAAATGCAGCTGACCAGTCTGCTACGTTTCCAGTGCTAACGGCATCCAATTAGGGAAAAACACCAAACTAAACAGAACCCGAAAGCTGTCAGTTTGTTCAACTTGGCAAGCTTGTTCAGATTTGAGATATATTTGCATTTGCGAATGCAAATTAAATTTACGCTGCGTGTGAATGAGAATTTGTTTTAGGAAAACTTGGCACGAACGGGGAATACCCTGGATGCGTTCTAAAACAAAGTTTGATTTAGCTAGGCATACCCTGTGGCTTCATTTCCCTAACAAGGTAGCTTAAATGTTTAAAATGCAAATGCGAAGTACGCACAGGCTTTTTGTCATTCCGTCTGTCATGCGCTGTCATGTAGGCGGCGGCTTCTGCTTTAGTTTCTTGTTCTTCTTTGTCTTTCTGCTGCCTACCTTCTTCTGATTTGTGTTCTTCTTGTCCACTCGAATTTCGGGCAAATATTTGCCTTATTAACGTTGTGCGGCGGCCGCGCTAAACTGATAAGCATTGGTGGCTAAGGCGGCCAAGGCGGCTGCTCACGTAATTTCGGGCGCCGCCTGAAAGTATGCTACACAAATTATGCTAATGCGCCAAGCACGAAAAGGGAAGGGGCCGACGCGTCGGCCATGGCCCTGGTGTTAATTCGAATGACATTATTTAATGCTCAGCACATACAGCAGTACTGCGTGCGAGTGTGTGTGTGCGTGAAAAGAAAGTGCCTTTAATTAAATGTGTTAAGCGTTTGGCAGAGCGACATAGCTTGCATAACTGCTGCGTGATAAGTGAATTTATGTCTGTGCTCTAAGCAATCGGGCGTTGCGCAACGCACGCGGTGTGTGTGTGTGTATCTGTGTCTGTGTGCGAGACAACAATTACCCGGGCCGGGCATCTAATAATAGATGAGCACTAACGGTAATTTAATGCGTATATGGCAATTAAAAGTACATCAGCAACCATATCAAACGTTATCACACACACAGGAGAGATGAACGTGCGTAACACGCATACGCCGAGTTGTACGAGCCGACTGCTGCTGCTGCAAGTGCATTACACAATAGCAGCTACAATAAGATGGCACTGGCGCAATAACAACAGCAACTACAGTTAGTAGAGCAGCAAACTTTAGCAGCAAAATCCGAAAATTTTCATGTAATTTTACACGAACGAAATTTGCCTATTTATTAAATTTCGTGATTGAATTTGATAAACTAGAATGTGCAAGGAAATAGATAGCACTACAGTAGTGTGCAGGGGAGAGAGAGAGAGAGAGAGAGAGAGAGAGAGAGAGAGAGAGAGAGAGAGATACAGAGAGAGAGAGAGAGAACTAGCATGCACATATACGCAATTGATTACCCGGCCTTGATTTCTATAGATTGCGCAAAGTTCATATCTCTCTCTCTCTGTCTCAGCAAATTACATAAATAAATTCCAAAAACGTATTGATTATGTTTATCGTTTGCGTTACCAACTAAATGACTAAATGCTTGTTAAAACGAAGCTGCGAATGAGTCATAATTTAACACCTTCACAGCAGCTGCCAAAACGCGAAAATAAAATGCGCATTTGAACCTTTTTTATTTGAAAGCTGAATGCGACTGAATTTGGCAAATTAAATCAATGCGTCATGCATATTAAATGTAAACTGTATTGATTATCGATTATTTAAGAAGTGAAAGAAAGTGCTTTTGTTTATATACTTATTCCAATTCTCTCTCGCTTTAAAGTTCTCTGCGGCAGCTTATCATTTTCCATGCCATTTCCATTTCCTTTGCTGAGCTGACATTGATTTGAAATTTCAGCTGCTCTTTGTGGCAGCCACAACAACTACTACAACAGCAGCAGCAGCAGCAGCAGCAACAACAACAACAGTGACAGCGAGGAGTGCTCTTCGCTCGCTCTCAGTTATCGCCTCCGCTGCTGCCGCGCTGATGCTGCTGCTGCTGTTAGTCAAGCTGCCACTTCAATTTGACAGTTTTATGAGCATAAATGGCATTCCGTTAATGTTGTAGTCACGCCCCCGTCACATCTTCAACGCCCACGCGCAGCCTGCGGCATTCATTTCAATGCCTTAAAGTGTCAATTACCAAGCGGCGCACAGTGGAGCAAGACGACGCGCGAGTGTGCTGCCATAATCAAATAAATGTGAGCGAGTGCAAACGTCTCTAAACACGTGTCCCTGCCTGTGCTGCTGCTGTGCTAAATTATAAATTGCTTAGAGGCTGCAACAGCAACAACAGCAGCAGCAGCAGCAATTGGTCTCTTTACATTTTATGTTTGTCGTTGATTTGTGCTTCCCTTTTTGCTGCTGCTGCCGTATCTACTGTTATTGTTACCTGCTTCAGCTGCTGCTCGTCTCTCTCTCGGTTGTTGATGCTGCTGTTGCTGCTGTCGCCGTTATCGGCAGTGAAAGAAAGAGAAAGTGCCTGTAGCCAGTTTTTGGTATTTCTTCTGGCCTGTTGTTGTATTTTTCGGTATTTACTTGTTCGAACTGCCTGCAGTGTGCGAGAGGAGTCGGAGGAGGCGGGGGAGGCGTAGCAGGCGGCAAAGAATGTCAATTTCTGGCCGTAATGCTCATGTAGAGGCCACTGCGGACTTTTGCTTTTCTTTGAAGCTGCGAGCAAGACACACTTACACTCACACACACACACACACACACCTGGCTGCAGCACGTTCAATCCGCAGCTTTCCCTTCCTGTGCGCGAGAGTCGCGTCGCATCGCGTCGCGTTACTTCTTCCACTTCCAGCTAGCCGTGCCTCTCTCTCTCTCTCTCGCTCTATCTTTCTCTTTCTCGATTTTATTTATTTATTTGTCGATAGGCTTTGTTTGGTTTTCAGTTGATTGGTTATCGCAGCACTCAATGACGTCGTTGACAACTTTTTCTTTTGTCTGCAGAACGATTAATATGCATATCGAATGTAAGAGACTTCTTGCAGCTGACTTTCGCTAATTGAAAGACCAGTTTCGAGTTCTTCTCTCTCTCTCTCTCTCTCTCTCTCTCTATAGCTCTCTGTATATTCATTGCAATGCGACACAATTAAGTCTAGGCTAGATATAGATACATATACACATGTAGCTGAAGATGAGCTTGAACAGGCAGGTAGACATGGTCGTCGTCGTCGTCGTCGCCGTTGCCCAACCCAAAACGCGCGTACAAATTTAGAAAACTTTTTGAGGGCACTTTCATTTACCTTTTTGTTTTTTTTTTTATTTCTGTTTTTTTCGCCGATGCGTATTGAAATTGCTTGGCTCGGCTCGGTTCAGTTCGGTTTGGTTTTGGCTTTCGTTCGATGGATGCGCCGCACTCTGAATGCGAAATGAGCGACACAGGAAGGCGGCGGCGACGGCAGCAGCGGACTGGACTGACTTAACGGTCAACAGAATTGCCGGCTACGTGCATGAATTCATCGACCTGCAACAACAGCAGCAACAACAACAATTGAGCAGCATGAAAAATTGAATGTAATGTGCAAATGAAATTCGAAAACAACAACAAAGTCTAATCGAAGCCCCCAGCCAGCCCGTTTCCGAATCGAAAACCGCAGCGACATTTGGCTGCGGCTTAGCCTATGCATATTTTCAACAAAATGAAATTGTTTGCACGCATTTTGCATATAATCAGCAGATGACAGAGACGGAGACAAGTGCGAGAGACGACTAACTAAGCGGGCCCCATCGATCGATTAGTTGGCATCGCGCTCACCTGTCTGTACGTCCCCGCCCCTTGCCGGACTGCTGCTAATTATTCCGGGCACAGAGCGACGCTTTCGTGCATAATCCCCACACAAATACACGCATGCACACACACACACTACAGACACACACGTGCAGGGAGAAACATTTGCCAAGGTATTTTTATTTTCCTGCCGAAAGAAAAGCGAAACTTTTGAGACGACGTCAAAGTAAATTGTTGGTAATCAAATAATTTCTAACATTTAATTGTCAGCGTAAATGTGGTGTGTCTCTTAGCTGCTGCCAAAGTACCCGGGGGAATTGCCAGGGGGGAGGGGGGGGGGTCTGTGTGCTGAGGGGGAGGCAGGAGAAATTTACGGCAAACGCAGATGATAATCGTGAGCGTTAAATGAGCAGCGTCGACTGTAACTGCCACTTAAGTACTAATTGTACTAAAGTTTCTAACGGTACAACGACCGCGACATGCAGTTGCGGTATTGCTAAAGGTCGTCTAATATGCGAATTATATCTATAATGGGATGTCTCCATTTGTAATTGGTAATTATTGATGATTGAGTTGATTGATAGTTTGCATAGATTCTTGCCATTATAATTGCTTCTATAAAGTTAACTTTTTTGGGAATATATTACATTAAATAATATTATTTTAAATTCTATAAATTTAAAGTAGCTTAAAAAAATATATATCAGATTGTAATTGATAATAACGAGTGGAATTAAAAGTTGATATTTCATTCAGTTACATATTTCTCAAATAAATATTATTATATATATTCTGCAATTTATTAAATTAATTTTCAAGTTGTTGCAATGTTTTCACTTTCCCTTTATGTCTGAAATTCTTTGCAAAATCTTTGAAAATGCAATTGAAAAACTAGTTTATATTGCACTCAAATGGTACCTGATAAATACTGTCTCCGACTGCCGTTCATAAATCAAAACTTTGCACAATTTTCTAGTTTTCTAAAACTTTATCTCCCTCTCACGCTGCCGCTCTGCTTTTTAATAAGTTCTGCTGCACAGATTTCCAATACCCACTTCGGAAAAGTGGCCAATCAACTCGAACAAGCCCGAAAATTAATAAACTGGAAAAACTTTTGTATTTTCTTTGGCTCTGCTGCTGCTGCTGCTGCTGAAACTAATCAGGCCCGAAAATGCGCATTTCCATCTTCGGCCTGCAAGAAAGTTGAGCACATTAATTAGTCAAATGGAAGAAGAACGCCTCGACCCCTATAGGCAGAGGGGGAAAAGCAAAGGGGAGGGGGCAGACCACAACACGCCCCGTTGATTTGTGCATGAGACTGTGTGTCTGTGTGTGTGTTTATAAAGCCGAAAGAGTAAAAGACATTTTGATTAGGTGCAAATAAAGTTGAGCGCGGTTGCTGCACGAGCGAGCGAGGGGCTTGTATACAAAATAACTTTGGCCAGGCACCTTACCTCACCTCCCATCCCCCCCCCCACCGCTCTAAGGTGTACAATACGCTTGATTGTGTTTGTGTTTCGAGTTTGTTGCCAGCTGAGTGACCCATCGCCTCGCGGAAAGTGTCAAAGCGTATTAAGCTATAACAACGAAAATTTATATGATTTTTGAACTGCCTGCCTACCCCCTTCGCTACCCACACCCCTGGGCAAGGCTGTAAAATAGTTCGAGTTATGCCAAGCGAATATTTGTTTGTTTCGAATGAAAGTTGTTTTTTTTGCCTCGTCTACGCCTTCTACGACTATTGTTGACGCTAGTCGAAGCTGTTCTTTGTTTTTGTTATCTGTCCCGCTCTCGCTATCTCCCTCTCCCTCTCTTTCTCTTTTCGCCAGTTGCTATTGCTATTTCGGCACATTACATAAAATTTCGTAACATTCTGCGGCAAAAGTCCGAACAAAGTCGAGTCGCTGCGTTAAGTTTTTTAAGTTGAGAAAACTCCACTGACCTGTTAACTGAAATGCCTTGCCAAAGACGCGCATACTTTGCCTGCCGTCTCAATAACAGCAACAACAACCCTAGCAAGTTGCGAAGAAAGTTATAGACAGCCCCAGCCAGCTCTCTGGCTACAGTAAAAACAACTTTTGCCCAACTAGTACAACTGCAGCAACAACAACAGCACGCTGAGGCCGCCATAAACAAGTAGAACACGTTTTACTGTTGGAAAACGTCGACTGCGCTGCCGCTGCCTCGACTGTCTCCCTCTCTCTCTCTGCGTCTGTCTTTCTCTGTCTCTGTGTGTGTGGGAAAGCTTCGGCTTGAGCATCGACATCGCATCTCGCATTTTGCCCACTCTCGGCCCACTGTATCCCGGACATTGAAAATGAAATGCAAGTCCAGTTAATTACATTACAACTTGTCACAGATATGACTAACTATATTTTCTATATAACATGGGCAGGTGTGTGTGCGTGTGTGCGTGTGTAGTGGTTTTTTTTGGCTTCATAGCTTGCGATTTCACTTTGATGTGCAGTATTTGCCACAAGAGCCAAGGAAATTAGCACTTCGGTCAGACGAAGCGCGCAAAGACTCATCAATAAAAGTCACATATACGCCACGATGTACGAACGTACATCGACTATATTTATGAGAGTTATTGAGTACGCGTTGAGCCGAGCCAGGCATGCCAGGAATGGGGTTAGGGAGCGTCGTGTGACAGAATCGCAGGTAATCGCAGGTAATAGTCATGAAATTATGTGATGTGGTGAAAGAATGGAAAGGAATATATCGCAAAAATAAATATTTATGCATATATTTAATCAAAAAATTCAAAATTCAATTTTGATTTATATTTATTCATTTACAGAAATCCAATGAAAAACCTACCTACCATATCTAAACTTTATTGTTTTCATGTCAGTACAGTTTGAAATACATTAAAATACGTTTTAATCAAGAAAATCAGTGGCAGGGTAGTAAAATTAAAAGAAATGTGTATAATATAATCCAAAAGTAATATAAATAAAAATTATTTAAAATTAAAATTAAGAAACCAAAATTTGCATAGTATTTAATTCTTTTAAAATTTAAAATTTAATTCTTTTAAAATTTGCCTGAAATTGCCTAAAAATAAAATTAAAATAAATAGAAATGTTTCAATTATGCCATAGTAAACCTATCTGAAAGGGAAAATTTACCAAAAAATAATACATAATAGCATACAAAAATGTTTGAAAGTTCTAAGAACTGACATCTTATTAGAAATTAAATTTAAATGTAAATTGAATGCAAACTCTTTAAAAAAATTGCCTAAATTGGGCGGAAGTTTTATTTCTCCCATGGTGAACCAGTCTGAAATACTGGAAATACTCAACGCTCGCTACGTAGCTGCTCGTCATTCTGCGGGCAGAGTGCAGCGTCGGACTGTTTGACAGCTAACTGTAATAACGAGCCGTTTACTGTGCCAAATACTTTCCCATAGGAACCGCCCCAAGAGCGCGTTGCTCGAGTCAAAAATTGATAGAAAATCAAGTTGGTCGCCAGGCAGAGAGTGATAGAGAGGAAGAGAGTGAGTGAGTGAGGGCAACAGAGTAAGAGGGAGAGAGACAAGACAGACTTCAAGAGAGAGAGAGAGAGAGGCAAAAGCCGAAGAGAGCACAAAGAAAGCAATGTAAATGAAATGCAGGGCAGGTGGAGGAGTAGGAGGCGCAGGCGGAGGCGGAGGCGGAACGGAAGGTGAGTTCGCTGGGAATCGGTGTAGTCTACAACTATGCTGGTAACTGAAGATTCCAGCCACGATCAGTTGAAGACGGTCAGTCGTGCGAGACAGTTGAGTGCGCGGCGGTGTGAAAATTGCCAACAGCGTCCAAGCTCGACCACAAACTACACAAGACACATACAAACTACAAGGCGGCAACCAGAATCTCTCTACAATCACAACAACAACAACAACAGCAACAACCAGAAAAGCTACAACTACAACTGCAACAACAACAACAACACCAACAATCACAGCAATCAGAAACCAAAAAAAAAAACTCCCCCCAGAGCGAGAAACAGGTAAAAAGCAAACGTTGAAAAAAAGAAAGTCAGCCAAGAATCGCATCGAGAGCTAAAAAGCATACGATAGAAGCCCAAGCAGCGACAGTCTTCAACGGGTACTCGAGGTGTGAGCAACGGTTTACCATAGCTCAAAGTCGGTCAAACGAAAAAAAAAACAGCAAACTTCTTTATATAAACTGAACTGAAATCTTACGGTGTGTGAACTGAAACTGAACTAGATTCGTATATCAATGTTTATCAATGATCGCCTAACACGATCATAGGCGAGGGTTAGCTTTGGATTAACAGTGTTATAAGCTGAGGATTATCACAAAACGCAAACATATCGTATCGCAACGCATCGCATCGTCTTATATCGTGTGTGCTTCCTCTTTCTCTATTTCTATTTCCATTTCTACTCGTGTGATAAGCAAAAGCAATTGGGATGCAAAGCGATTACTGCCTCGATAACGCCCACGCCCACTGACCCGCACGCTGAGGCAACTCGGCGGGCCAAGAGCCTTGGCAAGAACTTTTAATTGATTTTCATGGCACACAAAAAGCAACGCAAAACCAGCACCGACAAAGAGACTTGAGCTGAAATTCAGCTGGACTCCGAGTCCGAGTCCGAGTCCAAGTCGTAGTTGGACTCTTAACTGGCCTGGGCCATAAATTGTATCTGCGCAGAGCAATTTAGAGCCATCCCCGGGCTTTTTTTTATGTTGTGCTCTGCTCCAGATACAAGCCATACCAAACAGCCCGACGCTGCTCCATTTTCATGTGTGCTGAGTGCGGTCAGTGGCAGCGGCATCGTTGAGTAATCTCCCATGCCTTCTTGCTGGTTTCTTCTTACCAAACTGACCCACATTGCCAGAGTCAGTGGCTAATTTAAGTGTTTCCTGGCATCGCAGTTATAGTTTACGCTGTTTACACAGCTTCTGCACTCAGCTGCCAAAACAAAACAATCTCGAGTGTTGTTCCGAGCATTCGCTGGCCGAGAACATATCGAAGAAGCAACTGGAGAAGCTGTAGCAGGAGTAGCTGCACTTAAGCGGGCCAGAAGCTATTAACAGAGAAATATTCGACATCGTCATTGTGGTATTTCTCTGAAATTCGAGTGGCTTCTCCTGCACATAGTGCATCCGTTCTCCCACTCTCTCGCTCTCTCTCTCTCGCTCTCGCTCTCTAATTCAGTTACCTAACTGTTCGGCACATGCCTCCGAAAATTTGCCTCATCTTTTTTCTGCATTGTCTCTCAAACTTATGACAAGAAATGCAAAAGTTTACGCAGCTCAAGCAGTGAGAAGCAGAAAAAGGCACTTGGTATGTGCTGATCGAAAGGCATATACCCTGTGTTTGGTTTTGTGGAAACTCGAAAGTTTTGTAAACTTGGTAGTAATTCCACAAATTAAGAATATTGTTTGATGGTTAGAAAGAAGACTATAAAATACACTGCATACTCTTAGAGCGTACCTGGAGGTACTAAAAGTTAAAAGGGGTTACTGACTGTTGAACACCTTGTGTAGGGTGCAGAGGTAGCTTCAAATAATTTAACTTGTTTCGCACACTTACAAAATAAAAGGATTTTATATAAAAGTTGTAATTAAGAAGGTCCTCTGTGGTAGAACACCCTGCGTACTGCACAGAGTTACCTGAAAGCTCACTGAACCTTCGAGAATAATATCTGAAAATCATAAGAAACCTTAGATTATGCATTGTTATTTAGAAATCAGTGATAAGACTTTGCGGAAACACTCTGTAGAGTTCAAGGAACTGTTATACTTGCCTGAGGGTGCTCCTTCCGGTACAGGGTGTTCTGCGCAAGAAAGAAACTTTGACTAGACCCTGTCCATTAGTTGCTCGAGTTGCCAACTGCATTGTTGTTCCGCCAGGTGGCGCTGACGCGGCGATAACAGCTTCTAATTCATGCGACGTGCATGTGCATGCACAACCGGAGAAAAAGAGACGAGAGAAGTGAGTGAGAGAGAGAGAAAGAGATGGAGCTATGTGCGGTTGCAGGTGCTGCTGCTGCTGCTGCTTCCACTGGGCGTGGCAGTTCAAGCGGCACGTGTAAAGCTTATTTTTCCACTTTACTTCCTCTGCCATTGTCTTGGAAAATTAACTGCAAAGGCAGCAGCCGGCAAGACAACGACAACGACAACCCTGCCCTGCAACCCTGCCCTGCAACCCTGCCCTGCAACCCTGCCCCCTGAGCAGGGGCTCAGGCACATGTGAGCCGAGCGGGAACAATGAGACGGGACTGCGTCGATGGCAACAGGGTGATATGCAAATCCTGTGCCACTGTGTGGCCTTTTGTGCGGCTTTCATATTTATTGATATGACGGTGATATGACAACCCTGGCTTGCAAGAAGACGACGAAGAAGGCGCCGCAGTAGATGCCGCAGTAGATGCAGGCGGGTCTCAAGGAGACGCACGTCGGCTTTAATAATCCCCTTGCATTGTATGCAAGTGTGAGTGCGGGAGTGTGTGTGCGTGTGCGTGTGTGTGTGTGTGTGAGTGTGTGTGTGTAAGGGGCTTAAGTAATTTTGCTGCCTGTCACGAAAGTGCTTGGCAAACACACTCGCTCGTCCTCTCATCTCTCTCTCTCTCTCTCTCTCTCTCTCTTTATATCCCTCTCCCACATTCTCTCGCCCCCCTCCCCTCTTCAACTCACATGAATATTAATGTAAAATGCACACACGGTTAGCTGCGTTTTTCTATGGAGCATTAAAATATAGTGAGCGCATCGTTCCATATGAGTTATTGCCTACAATGGCGAACAACAACAGCAACAGAGCCCAACTGGTTGCCAAAGGGCGTAGAAGCGGGGGGGTGGCCCCCTTCGTATTGCAGCGCATCCTACCCCGCCCAGCACTCTCTTGTCAAAACTTTTCCCATTGCGCTTGGCTGTTGCTTTAGTAGAATGATGCGTGAAATGCGCCGAGTTAGGTGAGAAAATGGCAGAACATTGAGCAGCTCAAGTGCCGCAGGCTGGTGTGGGTAGAAGGGCCAAAGAGGGGGAGGGGGCGGTGTGTAGTGGGTGCAACAATGTCAAGACGCATGCATGGGCAAAGTAAATGCAATTTCGTAGACTTCAATATCCAGAGTTTATAAGTATCCTACTGAAGATGCCGTGCTCGTGCGCAACTTGAAAAAGTGTCAACAGTGACAGTGGCATAAAGAAGGCAAGAGCGTGGATAAAATCGCGTTTAAAAGTTGCTCAAGTTCTTAATATTTATAGCCGATTCTCAAGACTAATGATTTGGCACTGTTTTGGCATTAAAACCATCGATACTGTCGATTTTATCGCACTGCATTATCGATATTAATTGATTTGATAACAATAATACAGTTTGTCTGCCCGAATTGCCTTGTGCTGTCCCACAGTGACACGCCTGCCCTGCACTCCTTTTACCGTTGCCAAGGCAGCACCTTTGCTTCCAGGTGAGATATGTCATCACGCCCACTGTCAGCAGCTCCGGCTGCCTCGCCGAGCGCTTCAGATTTTAATAAACGCTGCGCCGCTGCCGCTCGAGAGCGACTCGTAAAAGTTTTAATTAAGCGGAGCATCGACTCGACTCGACGCGCGCTGCTCTCGTCCCGACCCCGCCCCGCCCCTCGCTTCTTCATGGCAACCACAGGCCATAAAACTGCGCTTTTCGGGCTTATCAGCGCAGCCGAGTTGAATGCGATCTTGTGGCCCTTAACCGAAAGTCGTTTGCCGCAGTGCAAGCAACTTGCGACGGTCGGCGCTGGAAGGGGAAGGGGGAGAGGGGGATGGGCAGTAGGTCACTGGGTTTTCACTTTGGTTTATGGGCAGCGACTGCGACTGCGACAGCGACAGCGACAGCGAAGTTTGCTTATCAGCGCTAAGTCTGAACTCGATTTTGAAAACGTTTTACTCATTTTTCAATAAGTGGCCAAGCCAAGCCAGTTGGCCAACAGAAGCAGCGGCAGCAGCAAAAACAACAACAACTACGGCCAACAAATCGCTGCGGCAGCGCGTTGCCGTACAAAACTTGTTCGTGGCAGCAACAGCGACGCTGACGTCGCTTTCACTTGGGGCAGCCGCACTTGACAGTGCGACAACAACAATAACAACAACAACAGCAATAATAAACGAAACAGCAGCAACAACAACAGCAATCACAGTCGGACAACGGCAACAATTGTTGTGGTTGTTTGTTAAAGCCATTGGCTGTTGGCCATGCTGATTGTCACGGCCAACAGTAACAACAGCAACAACAGCAGCAAAGGCGCAGGCATTGAGAAAGTTCAGCACGGGCACGTGGACTTCGTAAATACTCTAAAAATAGCCAAGGCTTATTGCAGTTGAAGAGCTTAACAATTTTTAAAGAAAAACATTTTTAGATAAGCTTCACAGGCGATTTAATAGATAGGCAATCGATCAGTGTTGTCACGCTATCAGAAGCAATCAAAGTCGATTTAAAGCTATGTAAAAAGGCTAAAAAATGTATATTTCAAAAGAAGCCTAAAATAGCTAACAAATTTATTAGAATTGCTTAAACAGCGAGAAAAAATGCAAAAACTGCAAACCATAGAATTCTGCCGTAAGAAAAAAATAAATGCAGTATTTAATTTTTAACATATTTCATAAAAATATATGGGCGATTCAGAAAAAAGCTAACTTCGCTTAAAAACACTGAATTTTCTTTTCCTACAATTTGTAAGCGGGAAAAACTAAACCTACGTTGCAATATAGAATTCTAGAAATCTGGAATTTTTTCACAAACTACAAAGAAATGTGTTTGAAAAAAGGCTAACTGCACTTAGAAAACAGTAACAATTCTAGCTAACATTTGGCAGCATTTTGGCTAGCAACAAAAGCCAGATTTAACGGCGAAAATAGCCTAGTCGACAGCCCAGCTCGCGCTCCCACTCTGTAGCACTTTGCAACACTGGCAACAAAGTCGTTGCTGCCCCATCGCATTACCCTCACTTTTGCCTGTCTTTGCCGCTTTACCTGCCACTGTGGTGGCAACGGCGACGTCAAACGGCGCCTGCAGCTGTCCAAAAAGCGTTGCTGTCGTTGTTGTTGCCGTTGCTGCTGCTGCTGCTGCTGTTGTGTGTCAAGTGGCAACAATTGGACATGTGGACCCCGCCCGCCGGAGGCGCAGTTCAAAAACATGTTTACACACAAAGTGTGGGATGGGAAGGGAGGGGAGGGGGCACTTACAGCGGGCACTTGGCTTGGCTTGGCTTGGCCTGACTGGCTTTCTATGATGTCGTATTGACCAAGCCAGTTCGATAAATATGTTGGTAATTTATAAGCGAAGCGATATGAAAAAGAAAGTGTTGCACAGTGTCGCAAAAAATTGGGTCAACCGCAAAAGTAAAAGTTCTGCAAGCGCGCGCACGCCCCATCTCCTTCGCTCGCGCACTGTGTGTACAGCCTGTATTGATGTCTCTCTTTCTCCTGCTCCTTTTCATTCGTTGCAGAGACGAACCAAATATGAAATTCGTGATTTTGCTATGCGTGCTCAGCGCGCTGCTGCTGCAGATCGATGCGTCCCCTGTGCAGCTGCTCTCGCGCAGCGAACGCGCCGTGGCCAGGCAGCAGGCGGTCAACAATGATGTCGCTCCGGCGGCGGCGGCATCCAGCGACGATGACGACGAGGACGACGAGGACGACGATGATGATGAGCCGGACTTGGGCGATCTGGTTGATGACGATGATGGTAGGTGGCAAAGAGTACAGTCCGTTCGGTTACAGATCACTGCGCACGCACGCACACAAGCACACCTGGCACAATCGATTACTCGATCACACGATAACTCGATCAATCGATCAATCGATCAATCGATCAATCAATCTTGTTGCACCCGCAATCCAATCGCACCTGCAATCACCAACAGCAACTGCAAACGAGGCACCTGAGCAACAGCAACGCGCAAGCGATAACTAGCAATTTCGATTGCCAGCTATCGATAACCAGCACTTGCAATCGATCAGCCCTAATAAGTGACGATATTAACCAGAATTTTATGCTCTCCTTCCCTTCTTTGGGTAACACAGTTATTTTGCTTTCGGGGTTTACAGATGACGACGACGAGGAGGACGACGACGACGACGAGGAGGATGACACGCCACAGGGCCAGGCAGCGCCAGCGGCCACAGCCAACGACGATGATGAGGAAGAGGACGACGATGACGACGATTATCTCGATAGACTGTTCGATGATATTCTGGGCGGTAAGTCGACGGGAAAAAGGCAGGGTATATATGGTGAAATAATCGTTGTGTTCGACAGACGATGACGACGAGGACGATGATGATGATGAGACGCCCGCCGCAGCCGCTGCCAGCCCCCAGCAGGCTGTCGCCTCGCCCGCCCAGACGCTCGATGAGGTGGCTCCGGCTGCCGCTTCCGTGGCCAGCACCTCGGGCATTTCCGATGGCGTCGATCTGCCCGCCGAGAGTGGCAACGCTGCCGAACCAATTGCCGCCGGCAACGCTGCGGACGATGCTGCCGTCGCCGCCGCTGCCGTCGCACCCGCCCAGAGCGGCAACAGCAACCAAGAAGGTGAACTAAATGTTTTTTACGATGAAGATGCACTTGTAGATGGTAGTAGTGGTGGCACCCATAGTAGTTTAAGTAGCACCAATGCAATTGACCAACAAAAACACAACATACAACAACAAATACAACAACAAATACAACAACAAGTACAATCACAACAACTGCAACAAGCGACACATCAAACCGTAACAACAAATCAAGCATCATCAGCACCACAACAACAGCATGCAACATCAGCAGCAACAACAACAACTACTACAATAACAACTGCAACTGCCAACAAGAACACTCTCATTAACAATAACAATTTGGCCGTCGGCTCTGCCTCGGCACAGCCAGCGGCAGTGGGCGCTGTGGGCGTGGCAACGGGGCCAATAGCGGCGCCTGCTGCGCTGGTCGGGGCTGCGTCTGACGGCAACAACAACAACAACAACAACGACGACGGCGACGAGGACGATGACTATGATGACGATGATGATGATGATGAGGGTGATGATGATGATGTTGATGATATTGATGATGGAGTCGATGAAATTACAGGTGCGCTGACAGGTGACGACGAGGAGGCTGACGACGATGATGACGACGATGACGACGATGATATTATCGGCGATGACGTCATCGAGGCCAGACGCGAAGCACGTGAGTCCAAGTCAACAGCAGAAAGCAAACAAGCCAAAGCCAAAAAATCAACAAGTGCTTCCAAGAAGTCCAAAAAAGAGCTCAAGCATTAAGAACAACAGCAACAGCAACAACAACAACAATCAGACAGGGACAACAACATGAATGAAACGACTTATAGACGTTGCAACTGCCAACAACAGTTTTCGGGGTAGGACACACACACACACGAAAAGAAATCTCGGACATTGCATAATTCTTTGCCTGCACTGACTTTATACTCCTCCGCCCCCTCAAACACGATGAAACTGCAAACTGCAACCTATTTCTAATTTATTTATTTATTTATTTTGTTGAGTTATAGTTAAAAATGCATTTCGCAAATCTCTAGTTTACTCAAAGCAAAAAAAAAAAAAACAAAAATCGAAAAAACAAACACAAATTGCATTAAAATTAAGTAAAAAAGGAAACCTACTTATTTTATATATTTAACAAAATATCCTCGAAACGAGTTGAGAATTGAGAGTTTGGTGCTAGTCAAACTATTCGCAAAATGACAACAACAACAACATGAGAAATGCAAATTTGTTTCTACGCTGCACTTGCACGCACACCCCTTTCACGGCCCTTCACACACACTCTCACACAATCACGCACACACGCGTTTAGTTTGTTTATGTCAAGTTATTTACGCACGGACTGTTTCACACGACCACAACAACAACAACACCAGAGCAACTGCAACAACAACAACAACAACTGCAAACATGTTTAATGCCGAAGCACAAAATTGTTGAAAATAATAATCAAAGCAAAATGCAAAACGAAAGAGAAAATCACAAAAAAGTCCGTACATTTTGGAAATAACAACCCGCACTCCTTACCATACCTCCCCCCTTCCCCTCACACACACACACAGCGAGTGCGAAATGTGCGCGAGCCTGGGAAATGCGGCTGAGCTGAATGCGCGCCATTTTGGCAGCCATTTTCCATGCTGGCGCGCCATGCTGCACGCTCACACACCAATAGCTCAATTTATGTAAACAACAACAGCAACGATAATTGTTCACTTAGTGTAATTTATTTATTATAATTTTAATTTTCTCTGCTGCTGCATTTTATCAAGTAATTAATTTATTGTTCGTGAACAACAACAACAATAACAACAGCAGCAAGAAAACAGTATAAACAATTATCTGAATAATTAATGCAACATTCATCCCCTGCCCCTCCACCCCACAAACATATCACATCGCATATATAGTGTACTCTATTTACTATGTATCTGTATTTGTAACTTTAACTGTAACTATAACTGTCACTGTATCTATTTGTATGACACTTGTATTTCCTACTGTCTCTGTCTCTGTCTCTGTCCCATGGTCTCACTTTCCCTTTCGCTCACGCTTTCACACATTTGGCTTGCAATTGACCAATCAATCAATTAATCGTTGACGATTTTTGGCTTCTCTATTCTGGCTCGCATAACTTTCCGTTTACGTAAATAACGCAAATTGTAAAAAACAAACAACAAAAAAAACAAATTGTAAATTGTAGCTGAAAGTTGAACGCTTGAAAGGCCAACCGAAACAACAACAATAACAGAAACAACAACAAGAACATGATTCGCGCATTTAAAGTGATCCCACTTTACCAACACACACACACAAATTGTTAAACTTTGCATTTTAGGTTCATTTATTTTGTAATTTATTATTTATTTATTTATTTATTATTGTAAAAACAAACTGACAACAACAAGATGAACATGAACAAAGCTGCACACACACGCACACACGAAACGAGAGAATTTGCTTAAATAAATTTTAAATGAAATTTGTGTACAACTTTCTGACAAATCAATTGAAAACAACAACAACAAAAACTGCATTTGTGTTTTATTTCAAGTATTCGTAGCATACTTTCAAGCGTCACACGATTTGCATAACGGCCAAGGTAATGGGTTACCCTATCTCACTCTCACGCTGTCTATCTATAACTGTCTCATCTCTCTCTCTCTCTCTCTCTCTCTCTCTCTCTCTCTATCTCGCTGTCTGTCTCATTATTATTACATATTAAGCTGCTGTCGCCTTTGCTGTAATTAGTTTGCCCTTTTGTAGCCGTAACTCCCATACAGCCAATACTTATTCACACCTGCCCTCTGGTTACGGTTACACGCTATAAAAAGACCGACAATTATCTATTTTCCGTATGCTATTTTAAATATGTCAAATGTATTTTACCTACATAAATGTATAGAGCGAGAGAGCGCGTTGAACTTAAGCATAAAATTCGCTTCAATTAACCGAAACAAAAGGACAAAGTTGATGCGAACAGTTTAAACTAACTGAGCGAGAGCGGGGCAAGAGACTGTCTGCCTCTCTCGCTCTCACAGTGCCGCACTCTCTTTCTCTCCCTCACTTATCCCTCTTATTCTCACTTTATGTCTGTGTACTTAACCAGCTCGCAAATAGAGTATAATGAAAGGAAGGAGAGTAAGCCTGCAATAGAATGTGAATGAGAGAGAGAGATAGAGAGAGAAAGCAGGCAAAAGAAAATGCGATTGAAAGAGAGAGGGAGAGAGCGGGAGAGCGAGCTGCAGACTAACATGTAAAAAGCACATTAGTAGCTCATTATTTCTAACGATGCCTGGTACAATGTACCCGCTGTGTATGGGGCTGGCTGTCAGTGTGTGTTCGGTTCGGTTCGGCTCGGTTCAGGGCTGGACGCACATTAACGACGTAGATTGATATTAAGTGCTTATGTAGTTGTGATATATTAACGCATCCCTAATTGATTTATGCATACATATCTGCGCATTAATCATCTATTTGATAGAATAAAGGCCTGGTATAGAGACGATTGGTTTGTTTTCCATGCTGATTAGGTGGCATTATTAAATTGTATACAAATTTATATAAATTAAATATTTGGTATTTAGTATTTAGTAGGTATTTGTCTATTAAATATAACACAATATTCTCGCTCCCTTATTAGGTTATCGCTTGCCGCCCTGGTTTAGTAGCTCAAGGTATGAGTGCGGTACTCTTATTTATATAAGAGTTTGTGGTGCGCTGCTTCAATGTCAATGGTTTTTCTAACATTATTTGCTAATCCGAGCATGCTTTCCTCTCTCTCGCACACACACACACTGCCACACTCACTCCCGCGCTGTAATCACCGACTCGGCGTGCATGTGTACTTGTGGTGGGCCCAAACATCAGCTTATAAACACGCTTGCAGGCACACGCACATTCCCACAGACACGCACACACACACAGAGAGAGAGGTGACACTCACACACACTTGCATGTAATTAGGGAGAGACAGTTCCGCTCACGGCTGGAAAATTAACCGCACATGGCTATGGAATCGCAAAGTTTACTCCCTTACCTCACCTTCCCCTCCGCCGAAACACACACACCCCACACCCACCACATCCACAGCGAACCCACAAAATGAACTTACATGCACTGCTTATGCCAACAACGTATTAACGTGTCGTCTTTCTGTGGCGCCGGGCAGGTGATCTGAAAAACAACGTCATCGACATGTCGACGGACGCATTCCAGGCGCGGCACAATCATTTCATCGATGCCATATTTTCCCGCATAAATCGCATAGTTGCGGACAATTATGATCCCTTTGTGGTGCGACTGGCTGGTCGTGCGGCTGCCACGCCCACGCAGGGCGGACCAGTACTGAAGAGCGCAACGAAAACGAAGGCAAACGGTGGCCACAAGGCAACCACGCACAAGAAACTGTAAGTGCATTGAGGGGTTGGCAGAGAGATGAGGGATTGGTTGAATCGAAAGTGGAGTCAGGGTAGCAGAAAATGCAGGGAAAACTCGGAGTAGGCTGCTGCTTAGCTGGAACGAAATTAAAAGAGCAGGGAATAGTTAAATAGATGGAAATAGGAAAATATATGGAATAGGCAAGAATATTGCAAGAATATTGTACAAATTATTACGGGTTGTATAAGAAATATGTTAATAGAATTTTAAAATGTACAGAAGAAGTTACATAAACATTTTCAAAGCATATATATTATTTCTGAAATATTTTGAATTCTAAATAAAATAAATCTAGGGAATTACTCTATTGCAGATTAATATTTATAGAGAAATACTAAGTAAGGTATTCGTATGAGTGTAATGATTGAGAGACGCTTAGTAAATATATGCTCTCTTTTCTAAAGATTTTTTACAGATTTAATTAGGGAAATATTGAAAGAAGACGAATGAGATTTGATCAGTACTGCTAAGAATATTTATAAATATATTTAGGATTCGTCGCAAATAATTTTAAAGCAAAAAGGAGGGAAAAATACTGCTGAAAGTTTTTAAAATATATTTCTAAAATATTTCGATTCAATTTTTAGACTGTTTTGACAATTTTCAAATATAACTTTTAAGTAAGAAAAGGAACTAGACTAAATAATAAAGGCCTTGTGTATATAAATGGCAAAAGGTAGGGATTTAAATCATAATTATTATAAAAAAGTTTTGATCTCAAGAGGCGTATATATATATCAAAGCAATGACAGTCAATCCCAATCTCGGTACACCCTGGTATAAGGAGGGGATTCGCTATTTAAGGTCAATCTGCAGTTGAAATCGAAATCGCAACTGTCTTTAGGTAAATTCCCACAGACCTGTAGACTCGGCAGTCAGTCCCCCATAAAGCTAGGGTATAAGCTGTGATTGCAAATCAGCGCAAAGTCAAAGCAAATGATGCAAATTTGTCAATTTCTGTGTGTGACTTGCAGCAAGAACACTCGCTCGGAGCCGCGCGCAGCCAGCGTCAGTGCCAGCACTGAGACAGTCAAATTGCAGGAGCAATTGACGCAATTACAGACCGAGCTTGGGCTCAAAGCAAGCGAGCAGCAGCAGCAGGAGGAGCAGGCCGTAGCATCCGGTTCTGGTAAAGCGGAAACTCGCACCGTATTCACGGGGGAGCAGCAGAAACAGGCGACGGTCAAAGCCAGCCAAAAGAAATCGACAAATGGACAACAGGCTCTGCATAAGCACAACACAAAAAAACCATCGGCGTCTGCGGTGTCATTGAAGTCGGGCGCGGGCAACTACAATCAGCCGGCGGGTGCAAGCAAGGCGGGAGCTGGAGCCGGTGCGGATGTGGAGAAGCTGCAAAAGGCCGAGGGCAGTCTGTCGGGTCTGGCGTCGCTGAAGCGCGTGGGCAATGTGAAGGTGATCAGCGATGCGGAAGGACGCAATTCGACCATTAAGGCAAAATTCACACTGGGCCCATTGACGCTGCGCGTCGAGAAGTCCTTCAAGCGGGGCAGCGTGCGCAGCGTGAAGAGCGCCACGGCCCGTACCAACGAGATGATCGGACGCATCAAGTTCAGTGTGCTGGATGATCGGGCCACCTTGATGTCAATCAAAGTGCAGCAGCCCAAGCAGGTAAGCAATGCGGAGCAGCTGCTGCCGCTGCCTTTGAGCAATTAGAGTAGTTGCCTTTCATTGTTCGAATCTGCCTCTATCACTCACTCTCACTGTCTCTCTCTCTCGCAGGTCGAGGTGGAGAGTAAGGACAACCACGACCGCACTCGCGAATTTGTCTGGCGTCGCACGCCTAAAATCGCCAAATTGGTCAACGAGAAACTCAAATTGGCCGCCGAGTCGCTCTTCGCGCCGCAGGGCGTCGAAGTTGTCAGGCTTTAAAAAGGCCTAAGAGGGGAGGAAGCAACGCAACGCTGCGCTTCCCTACCAACCTTTCCTTTATGTAGTCTACTCCTAATTATAAAGTCTAATTTATTTATTTAATTTATTTGCTGTCCCAATCGATAATAAAACTATTATCTGCGCAAATTAAGTGTGTATTTTATGGTCAAACGATAAGAAAAGTGGAAGCTTGCTTAAAATTAGGTATACAATTTAAGAGTATCTGCTGTCCCAAAACAGGGTGTTTTATTTTTGTGGGCAATCAAATAAACAAAATATTTTCTTTATCAGCAGCAACTGGCGCGGGCTGCAGCCTGTCTGACTATCTGTGTGTCTGTTTGTACAACTAGATCTCTGAATATATAAGAGCTTGGCTTACTAAATTTGGTAACAGCACGCTGCTATATGGCAGTATTGTTTTAGAACTCAACCATGCCTGCTCCCACCCCCTAAATTGATTAAAAATTGTATTGCAGGCTTAGACTTCAGTCTAGAACTTTAATTTGTGTTATAAAAAGTTTAAGCAGCTATTTATATATTGAATATACTGTATTTGTGTACCGCTTCTTAGCTGTAAAATTTCTAAATGCAGCGTAAAGTGATTTTGAAATTGCCTTAGCCGCCGTCTCTGCCCCTTCTGCTGCCTCAGTCTCATCCCAATTGCAGTTGTAGCACATAAACCTCGTACTAAATAGCTGTCAGGCAGCGCGCGCAACAAAGGATTCAATTGACCAGCCCAGCAGCTTTTTCTAGGAGCGGGGTGGGTGGTAAGGGGGAACCGGAGGCACTGTCAGCTCGCTTACAGCTTTCATTAATGCAGCACTAGTTGCGTGGGAGGTGGGGGGTAGGGGGAGCTGCCTCCGCTGCACGTTGCACCTGCTGCCTGACAAAAGTAAATATGAGTGCGTATATTGTGTTGCATCTAAGGCGGAAGGACATGCAATTTGTTGTTGTTTGACTTTGTCCGTTTCGTTGTTGTTCATTCAGCTGCCTTGCAGCCCTTTCCCCCCTCTTTCGATACGCTCCTCTCTCTCTCTCTTTCTCTCTCTGCTGGCTTCTTTGTCGCCATCATGTTTGCTGTTTGTTTTGTCTTGTCCGACGTTCGTTCGTTCGTTGTTGTTGCTCTTTGTTGCACCTAAATTGACAACAATATCGTTTCATTTGCTCAGTGAAGTGAACTCATCAGTGCCGAGATCCTTCACTCCCCCACTCCCCCTACTCGCCCACTGCCCCTCCCTCCCCTTTCATGTACTGCACACACATTGCCAGCTCATTTTTTGTCATTTTGAGCAGCTGCTGCTGCTGCTGCTGCTGTTGCTGTTGCTTCTGCTGCTGCTGCTGCTGTTGCTGCTGCTGCTGCTGTGGCTGTCGGGTGGTTTGATTATATTGACTGGCATTGTGGCACGATAGCGGCATGGCTGGGTAGGGGTATGCTGAGCTTTAATTTAAGCTCGTCTACGGTTCGTTTATATATTCGTTAAATTGCATTGTGCACTCACAATTGTTGCCTATTTATTCCGCAAAAGCGTTGGCAGCAACAAATTAAAGCAATTCAATTGTCCAAGCGGACTGGGCTGGGCAGGGGTGGGGGAGGCGCGGCAGTGGGGCAGTGGGAAAACTCATCTCTGCATTTATCTGTCAGAGCGAAAAATACGAAAATTTTAGTTAGTAAATTTCTTGAGCATTTCATTTGCATTTGTTATTACTTTCGTCGGTTTTGCCAGTTGCAGCTGCAATTCTGGTTGAATATGCAACAATGCGTCTCTCTCTCTCTCACTCTCACTCACTCTCGCTCTCGCTCTCGCTTTCTCCTCGCACTAACCCGACGTAGCGTCGCCTCAGGACTTAATTCAATGCCGAAAACTGATTGCATTAGGACTCGCAGGGTCCGTATACCACGAGGGTTTCATAAGTTGCCCAGAACTTCTAAAGACAATCGTTGCGCTTGTTAATTGCACGATTCAGCTCGCAATCTGCCTGCCTGGATTAGCCAAAGATATTATTATAATAACAATGTTACGGCATGTTGGAAAAGTTGCGAGAAACACATCTGCATTTGGGGCTTGTCATAAACATGAGCTGCAACGAAATATTGGAAAGCACATTACAAAGTTTTGTGGCCCCGGGAAACTTATGGGACTGAAAACTTGAATACCTTCTGACTTGTGCCACATGCTGCTCATTAGACTGAGACACACACACCCCCCCTCCCCCCACTCTACACATATGACAAGCTGTGGGAAAAAAGTTCAGGCCTTCAGCCTGACTGGCTGTGGGTCAGAAGTTATCAAAACTATGCTCAAGTTTGCTAGTCAGCCAAGGGACGGGGGAGGGGGTACTGGCAGGCAGCTGCAAAGTCAGGCATACAACTTGCCTCAAGGTCAATAGGCAGCGAAATTAATCAACTTGTTTAATTAGCCCGTTAAGCTCTCGATGGGCTTGCGATGGTATACGAAGGGCCTCTACCTGCTGTCAGGGCAACTCCGTGCGGCTTGCCACCAAAGCGACATCTAATTGCCACATAATCAGCAGCTCGACTGAAGCGACATTAATACAAGCACCACAAGCAGCGGTCTCGATTGTGGCAGCTTGGCAGGTTTCGGCACAGGCATCGCTCGGCATCTCGAGCACTTGCGCATTTTACCAACTCAATTTACGCTAATTACTGATTTTCGCCATCGCGATAACATTAGCGCAGCTCCCCAACGACACACACACAGACACACATATGTATATGGAATCGTATTGGAATAGATCTGGCAACGGGCAGCGCCAGCGCTCGTTGTTCATCTGCAGAAGATTCTCACTCGCCATGTGAATTTATATTGTCATTAGCTCTTTTTGTGTGCAAATGCCACGTAAATTTCATTAAAATTCTTTGAATTCGCCGCAAAAGAGAAGCCACGAAGTGTGTGGCAGAGAGAGAGAGGGAGCTGGAGATAAGGAATGAGAGTGCGATAGAGTGCGCATGCGCGCTCTTTACTTTGCTTTCTGCTTAGCACTGACCTACAGTTCTGTTGCTGCGGCTGCTGTGTTGTCTGAGGCAGCTGAGAGGAAAACTGGCAAGTTGGTAGTATTATAAGGCATGAGGAAATGCAAATACCACATAAAGATGGTATAAAATAGCTAGTTTACTAAGAAAAGGAAAATGCATTAACTAAATTTATAATTTCAAGTTTCTAGTTTATTGTAAATAAGTGTGATTAAAATTTGTTTGTATTTTAAAACTATATTATTTTCTTTAATTAAATTTTAAATTAATTAATTAAAAAACAAAATCTAAAAATACCTAAACTCCCACTCACTGCTCTGCTAAGACTCTAAACAAATACTAGAAATATAAATATATATTTAAAAAAGAGAAACAATTTTTGTTAAATCATGCTTTACTTTATTTTCAATATATTATATTTTTCAACTTAAATCCACTGCGATAATATTCAAAACTCTTCCAACTTCCTCTCACTGCCTGGCTAACACTATAAATAGCAAGCCAAGATCTAGATCTAGCACGATGCCTCATGCTAGATGCCTGCAGAGAGCGCGAGTTCGGAGAGCCGCAAATTGCTCCCATGAGAGCAAGAGAATGCGGCGAATTCGGCAGTCGGTTCTGCCTCGTGTTAGTTTTGGGCCGATGTGATGAGACGAAGACGACGACGACGAGAGCCGAGAGCCGACGGCGACAACAACACGAGCACGACGCCTCATCCTGATAATGGAGGAGGCTAAGGCTCGTCTGGAGTGCAAGGTCCAAAAATAAGTTTCAGTTTCAGTGCGACGACGACGGTGAACGCATGTGATAAACGCGCAGCGCACGACGCAGCCGACGACGACGTGTGTGAATCCGTATTGCGATTCGAAGTTGCGACTCGAGTGTCGAGTCGATTCCTGATAAGGAATATTCGCTAATAACACAGAAACAAGTCAAAGTGTATCGACGATATAAAATGTGAGACGCGTTTGCACTTGTGTGTTTTAATGGGCGCAAAACAACCTGTGTGTGTATGGGAGTGTGTGTGTGTTTGGGACTCTCTGTGTGTGTGTGCTACAAAAGTTGGAGAACAACTGGCTCAGAACGACTAAAAAAGTGTCAGAGTCGTAAATTTTGAACGTGTGAAAACGCAGGAAAAGCCTCATTGCCTCATTGCCGGCCTGGCTGGAGAGATGAAATTGAATGGGCCTTTTGCCATTGTTGTTGCCAATGTTGTTGCCAATGTTGTTGCCATTGTTGTTGTTGTTGTGATTGTTGTTGCCATTGTTGCCGCTGCCGTTAGCGTATGCCTTTTGGGGCAGTTTAGTGAAACGCGCGACGCACGCGAATATTTTATGACATCGTTTCGAATTATATGCGATTTTTTTTTTTCTTTTTTGCCTCGACGCGTGTTCGCAACTTGTTAGCGGTGGCAGGCGACAAAAGACGAAACTAATAAAATAAAAACAGCCAAACACACACGCTCACACTCATACACACACACGACAAATAAAAATGTGTTTACGCCTACGACGCGCCCCCTTCGCCCCCGCTCGGTTCCATCTCGAGACTCTTAGTGCCCGCTATAGTCTCATTAGCAGGCAGCAAATTAAGTTGTTTTATATTTAGCTGTAGCTCGAACACACACACACACACACACATAAATAAATTAACAAATTAGAAAAGAAAACTCGACACAAGCAGCGCGCACTAAATCGTCTTTGATCTTTAAGAGCAGCGATAAATGGAATAACGCGTCAAAACAGACGGTAATATTTTGTAATTCAATATTTTTGTGTTCACGACGCAAGTGACAAAAATTAATAGAAAACACATAAAGAAATTAAAAAACACACACTCGGAAAAATGCGCTCAGCTGAGCCAAGTGGGAAGACGTATACGACGCGTAGGATCGCCAGCGGGCGCACAGTGCGTATGCGCATTGCGTAAACGAGTTTCGAACACACATACGTCGCGGTGTCTGCAAATCGCACTTGTTGTTGCCCAACTTTGCCCGCTGAGTAGTTGAAGACGGCAACGGGAAAAGTTTTCGTGTGGCAACATAAAAAAATAAAACTAAAAACAAAACACTCAAGTGGCAAGTGGCAAGTTCTCTGCGAGCTGTTTTATCTGCACTTGCCACGCAGTCGAGGACAAAGCCAGCCAAGTTTCCGTGGGTTTGGTATCTCGAACGATATAGAAAAGCAATTGAGATACTTTTAATCATCGCATAAATAAGCGTAGCAGCCATTTTGCTTCAGGTAGTTTTGCCACACACGTGTTCCATGCGAGCTGCAATTCCCGTTTGCCATATCAGTCTGGGGGCTGCCATTATCATTAGCTTAAATGCAGGGAAAATCTGCGTAAATTGCTTTCAATTTAGCCAAACAAGCTGACTGAAACTAAACTAAAGCAGGCACATACTACGCTCCGCACGCTCGCCTCGTTCTGTGCGTTGTATCAATAAAATATTCATGAACAATGCGAGGCAATGTCGTACTGGGAATCGCTGGAGAACACACACGCTCAGTGCGAGGGAGGGGGACAGCGACGGCATTGCGGAAATGCGCAAAGACAATAGTACTGGGAGGGGGAGCGGGCAGGGCAATTGAAAGCGAGTGCAGGAAGGGGAAGAGCTTGTCATCTAATCACGGATACTAAGCATAATGGCAAGCGTCGCCAAAGTGGGCAGGGGGGAGAGGAGGGGCAGCTCGAGAGCTGAGCAACAAACTGCAGACGTTTACAATTACACACAGACACACATACACACACACACACACACACACGGGCAGAGGCAATACACACAGCTAAAAAGCCCGAGAGAGCGACAAGTGGACTTCACTTGAGCTTTCACAGCCTTAGGCAACAATTACCAGGCAGCCAGTCCACGCCCACACACAAGCACAGCCTAACACACACACACCAGCACACACTAGTGCACACAAACACACACAGGCACACAATATCACACACTGAGACACACGCCCACTAAGACAACACACAAAGAACTTGAGTGCGTTAACACTTTTGAGAGAGACAAGAGCGAGCTTGGCCTGTGCCTTACTGACTGCTGCCGTTGCTGCTGCTCCCACTCCTTCCTGCTGCTGCTCTGCTTCCTGCTGCCGTCTCTAATTCCATTACGGAAGCAACAGTGACAAGTGGCCTCCACACAGGAGGCCATAACACGGGGCACTGCTAGGCGACACCGAACTAAGCAGGGGCTAAGCAGCCTGCTGCCGGCAGCCTGCTGATTGAAGCTATCCCTACCCAGAAACCTCCCCCTCCGCTGCACAGTATCAGCTTCAGCTGCCGTCAGTCATTGTACCCCGAAGTTGAGTTGCCGCTCCTGCGACGTCATTTGCAGCTTGTAATTAGTCAGTGGCAGCGTTGCAAATTTGCAATTAATTAGGTTTTAATTAATTTCACACGCTACCGACAAATTTTCCAAGTGCCGTGCGAAAAATCCAACAACGTCGACAACTGCTCAGCCGAATTGATGGCAGTGTATGGCAAAATTTAATTTATATAGTATACTTATCGGCATGCCTTGCCCTATAACTTGAACTTGCCACGGGGCAGTCAAACAGACAGACAGGCAGGCAGGCGGGTAGGCTGGGGCCGGTTAGGAATAGCTCTGATTGATGCCTTTCCGAGTGTATTCGAACATATAGAGAAATGACTGACAGTCCCGGGGATATGCCAAAGTTTGACCGGACGGACGGCAGCCGACAGTTATGGGGTTTCAATTTTCCCAGATGGGTCTTGCCTTGGGTCAGGTTTGCTTTCCTTTTCTTTCTATTTACCCACAAAACACACATAAATATAAATACATATTTTCTGTCTATCTCTGCGACCTGCGGCCCATTTTTATTATTACATTATGTGGAGATGTATTACTGAACCTTTCGCCATCAATATCGTTGTGCGACATGCGTGTCAGTTCCTTATCAAATATGCAACTCGGAAATTATAGTTAAACTCGCAGTTAATTATATGTATGAGTTTAAGTTTTGTGCCTCAGAGGGGCGGGCCTAAAAAGTATAAACTATTTAATTGATATTTTATTTACTTTGCTCGCAAAGGTGTTTGAAATGGGAGTATGCGTGGGTCAACTATTGAGGTCAACTAAAATAGGAGATTATATATAGCATATGGGCGTCTACTGCACAAATTATTAATAACATTGAACAGATATATACGTTTTTATATATGTTTTATATTTTAAGTTCTGTCAATTTGCCTGTTTGGCATTTGGAAAATTCATTTTTCGCGAGATCAATTTATATGGCTTTCATTAGGTGAAAATGCGAGGCAGAAGCAATGCGAACAGGCTTATAAAAACAATGATAAATTTAATCAATTTAAATTGGCAGCACGACGGCGTGCTGACAAAATCAATTTGGGGACAAAGGCAGCAGCGAGAATGGCAGCAATAAAAGGCTAAAAGGAACGAAACGGCGAAACAGAGAAACGCAGAAACAAATAATATTTGTGCTAGCGACAAACAATAACAACAATGGGCCGCGTACACTGGGCAGAGAGTGTGCGGAAAAAAGGTTAACAAACGAACGTTAAGAGATTAAATTGTCTGCCGTTGGTATTAAGTGTTTTAAATGTCATGGCGAGTGTTTAATTCATGAGGCAGCCGAGCATGGTTGTTAAAAGAGAATCTTATTTACAGTGGGCAAAAAACGAGTGACTAAGAGAGTGCAGCTAAAAAAAAAAAACACTTGCAGCGAATAAAGTGCGAATCGATTGCGAAACGAAAACAAGGTGAAAAGTGAAAGTGATAGAGAGAGACAAACGTGGAAACAGTTGGCTGCAAAAGGAGTGCAAAACAGAACTAGCGCGACAAGGCAGAAGAAGGCGCTGCGCGCCCCCAACGGCAACGGCATGTTGGCCCTCTCGACGCTGCTGTGCTGCATGATGGGTAAGTCATATATACCCCCCACTCACACACCCACACACACACACACACACACAGATCTATATCCGGTTAAAGCATGCATAAGATTATCAACGATTGCTGGCGACAACGAACCCGAACGACCCCTCAGAACTTGTCGTTGTTGCCACAGCGAATCCTTTCAAAAACATTTGTGGTTGGGGCTGCGAAAATCCTGATTTATGTCTGCCTGCTGCGCGGCGCTGTGCAGCCTGTGCTGCTGTCATTGTTGTTGTTGTTGCCGCTGCTGCCGCCGCTCTCGTTGTCCTTGCCAGCGACATGGCCAATGCCAACCGCAGCAGGAGCAAACAAAAATGCGGCGCGCCTTGGGCATATCGCATAACCGAAGCGAGCGAGAGTTTTCGCAGTAGGCGTGGCTGCTGCACTTTAAATTTGCCGCACACACACACACTTAAATTGCTGTGCTTGCCACATAATTATGCATAATTAAAAAGTGTAATTAAGCTCGTGTTGAGCGCGAGCGCAACTTCAAGCTCAATCAAGCACAACGGCGTGGGGGGAGCAGCAAAGCAGGAGGTAGGAGGCAGCTGCTTTTTATGGCTGCCAGCTGCAGAACAAAATAAACAATTAGCTTAGACTTAGTCATGCTCATCTTACTCAGCAGGTGCAGGCAGCGAGACGTGGCAGCATTTTTACACATTTTTCTATTTTTACAGAATTTTCCATTATGAACTTTGGATGGCATTTGGTCTAGCATTATTTATGTAGGTTTTTGTTAACTCTATGGTCAAGTTGTTGTTGGCCTTTTCGAGCAGCACAGAGTGGCCTCTGCGTGTGGCGTTTGCCCTGCTCCCGCGCCGGTTCCTGCTTCTTCTCCTCCTCTCTCCTGCTCCTGTCTACTCTTGGCCCACTGCAAGCTCAGCCTGTGCCTGGCTTTGGGTGCGGCTTTCAGCTTCTGTTGTGTTGTTGTGTTTTGTTTCCTGCCATGTGTTTTTATTGCATTAATTTTTATGGTCTTTTGCCGCCGTTAGTGCTGCTGCTACGTTTCCTTGCCGCTGCTTTTGTTTTACTTTGCGTATGCCCCAAAGTAATAAAGTGAATTGGTTTCTCCCGAATAATTTCCATTTTAAATCCAGTCAGCAAATCCGCACAAGCCTCCCACTGTAGCCCCCCCCCTGCTCGCTCTCTCTGCCCACGCAAGTCTCTTTGTCGGCCTCTACAAAAAGTGGCTTCATTTTCTCGCATAAAATTGTTTTGTAAAGTTTGTTGAGATTTGTTTGGCGACAGCATTTGCAATTGTTTTTATTTTCCTGCGAATTCTCTCGCTTCCTCTCGTTTGTTGTTATTGTGATTGTTGTTGTTGTTGTTGTAGCTGCCGCCTGCTATTTGCATTTGGTGTCCAATGCGCATGTTGCCCGTCACTGTCAACGAAGCCTCAAAATTTAATTGAAATTTAGTGTAAACACAATGACAGCCTGTCGATTATCCTGTGCACACACGCACAGGCCCCTTACACACACACATACACACTCAGTCGCACTTCAAGTCGATATTTCCGCGTAATCCTTTTGCGCGCAAATCCTGTCAACTTGCGCCTCGCTCGCAATTTGCCAAGCGCCTTTTCCATGTCAAAAACTCGATCCGAACACGGCAAACATTTCACACGTGTCACTGAGTCAAGTGAAGTGAAGTTGCCCCAGGCCTCTTTGCGAGGAATGTGATTGAGGCCTAAGAGCCGCCTTCACTCCCCGCCCCCCACTCCGCTTCCAGCTGTAGAACCCTCTCCGGTTACAGTTTCCCTTCTGGAGCTGGAGTCAACTTCCCGCCATCTCTCCTTTACTAAGTTTTTGCCCTGACATCAAACTTGGCTGTCAAGGCAACGAACCACATGGAATACACCCTCTGCCACACACATACATTCACACACTCATACACACACAGTCGCACACACTCCCCTGCTCAGCCTGCAAGTAAACTCCAATTGTTTACTTATTTGCTTTGTGCATATGGAAATGAAATGGCAAATAAGCGCAGGAAAAGGAAAGAAAAATTACGTTGACTTACCGAAATGACGAAAACACACACACAGATACACTCACACACACACAGATACACTCACACACACACACAGATACACTCACACACACACACAGATACACTCCCACCCACACACACTCTGCAGCATTGATTACGTTCTCATTCATCTCTGTCAGAAGAAAAGCAACAGTTTCTGCAATCCGATTCGGAATTAGTCTAAGCCAAGTCAATTCAACTGGGTCGACACTTGTTTCACCAGCAGTTTAATTGCCAGCTATATAAACATTTATTTGCCATAATAAATATAATCTATACTTATACACATTTTATACGTATACGTATTATTATCACGTCTGCTTTAATTATTGCAAAAAAGGGTTGCACGTTTTCATTTTTATCCCTGCGCTTTATTTTAATTGCCCAGCTGAAAATCGGATTGCCACTTTCCACGGCACGGTTAACCGTTTTACGGCTTTCATTTCATTTTATTTTGTGTTGTTTTCAATTCGCTTTCTCGTTCGTTCCCTCTCTCTCTCTCTCGTCTTTTCTGTTCATTACTTTATTTTGCTTATCAAGCGCATTCAAATGTAGCGAAACACACACAAACAGACACACAAAGCGAAGAAAAGAAAAACGAAAGAGTCGAGCAAGAAAGGCATGAACAAATTGTTTACGGATGTGTTTGTGTCCTGCTTCTAATCTTTGTTGTTGCCGTTGTTGCCACAAGAAGGAAGCGCATGGGCGAAGCGTAGTGAAAGCAACCCGAAGATGAACATGCTTCAGTCGAGCACATACGACAATGGAATGCCCTTTGTTCAATTTCTAATTTCCAAAAATTCTACACAAATTTCTCTACTTTTTATATTACTCTTACGCTTTCGAAGACTCACAGTCTGCGACGTCAAGAAACGCTGCTCAAAACTATGGAAAACGTTTACTTGCACAATTGTTGTGTTTATAATCTAACTGGTCTGAAATTTGGCGGCCTGATCTATATAATAAGCATTAATAAGCATGTGGAAGCAGAGAGACAAATCAGTAATACTTTAGCTAATAATTAATGAATAGCAATTTGGTTGGGAGTTGGGTATGCTACTTAATACTTAAACTAAACATTAGATGAAATACACTTGCAAAATGTTATATTTCTAACTTGTATAACAGCTGAGATCTGCGTGTTCGAACAGACAGAAGAATAGACAGAGAGACACGACTGATTCGGCTCGGCTAGAGATCTGAAACAAGAATATATACTCTATATACACTAAGAGCGCTATCCCACCTTCTACTGCCTGTTACATACTTTGATACATAGCTAGTATACCCTTATCTTGGCCATTTTGAAAAGGATGTAACAAAAATTCATAACAAAGTACATTTCATGGCAGTGCGAGCAAGTCGTTTATCCTGTTCGGTTGTCTGCAAGCGTGCGAGCGAGTAAGCATGTGTGTAGCTCTCGCTCTCTATCTCTCTCTCTCGCCCATTGTGTGTATGCTTGGCCTGCAAAGGAAATTCACTTGACTTTTGGCTACAATAGTTGGCTGCCCTCGCAGCTGTTGTTGTTATTGTTATTATATATATTTTTTATATATATTTTTTGGTTGATGCTGCTGAGGTTGGCCTGGGGCATAAATAAGCTCGGAGCGCGAGCGAGTGCTGCAGTTGTCGCCGCAGTTCGCAGTTCGCTGCTCGACTGCGTTTTGGCCATGGCCAACAAACAAAGATATGCCCACCAGGCTAACACACACACACACACACGCCCGAATGTGTGTGCTGCTACTTATTTATGGCAATTTGCCGTAAGTGCTTGCCAGGCACAGTGTTGCCTTATTTATTAGAAACAGACTGCGTTTTCAGGCGGCCAAAAAATAAGGAAATAGAAACTGGCAGCTTGCTGCCAGCTTAGTTTGGCGAGCTTAACTAGACTTCACTGAGTCCCGAGAGTCTTGTAAAGTGTCAACTGCAGCTCTACATTGTTTACTGTATTATATTAACCATTTACCCACTGTTTTATCTGCCGATTTTAATCACTAATTACTTTTTCTTATAATTAGTTTCAATTGCAATCCAACCCAGTTTCGCTTGACCAACTTAACTGTCAATTGTTGTCATAATTGCTGCCACACAACCAACCGCACATACCAAAGCTCATAGTACAAACGACAACAATAACACGGCCACACCCCAACTGTGTTTAGTCCCACTGTGCACTGGCCACTGTCCTGTCCTGGCAACATAACGACCCTGGTTCGCTTTTATTATTCCGCTAAATTGATTTTGAATTTAGTTCAATGTTTATGGTCAAATGGCTGCGTTTTTGTGTCACCGCTCTTCGTGTGAGAATAGCTACAAATTCCTCTACATCTATCTATATATCTATGTATCTATAGCTTGGCATGGGAATAGCTTCCGCTTGTCCTGCCCATCCCCTCCCCGCCGCCGTCTCCTTTGGCCTTTCGTTTGCTGATTTTGGGGCCACTCAGCAAGGTGCGGCAACAATTTTTGTTGTGTCTACCTTATAAATCATTTGTGCTTCGATGCGTAAGCGACAGCCAGTCCCCTACTTAGGAGGCGAAACCAGACCAGACCCCAATCCCGGCAGAGTTCGAGCTGCTGCTGCTAAGCAAGGGGTTATGGCTAGGTTGCCCAAAAATAAATACATCCTCCGTTGGCACGCTCGAAACGAGGTAAAAAACAAGTCGGAAAGGCTACAGTCGAGCTGACTCGACTGTGATATACCCGCTACAATTCTTCGGAAAAACACGTGCCAAATGTGAACAATGCGTTCTTGCTTTTTATTTCTTTCTGTCTCTAATTTGTTTTGCCTATGCAAGTTCCACTCGATTCTTATTGGATGTTGCCCATTGCTTTTATTACTTTGCAGTTATAAATTATATATGTTGCTGCTCAATGTCTCTTTCGATTCTAAGTGGCTTTAAATATACTAAAAATGTATTTTGAATTTTGTAACACACCATAAAATAAAAAAAAAATATAAGATACAAAAAAAATAAATATAATTCGCCGCGGCACCCAGGAGTTGAACTCCGGACCTCTCGCTTAACAGTCAACTACCATCACCACTCGACCACTGCATTTCTAACGCAATGGCCAATAAAATTGCACTATGAATATTTTCGGTGCACATCATTAAAAAAAAAAGTTGCCACATAATTTAAAAAAAAGTTGCCACATAATTAAAAAAAAGTTGTCTGCTGCTGGTGTTGAACTCGGGTACTAACATTAGGAAAAACCGACACAGGCACATGGCCACAAGGCAATACTATTTCTTGAATATCTTCCTTATTTATCGGCCGATCTTATTGAAACTTTCGCAACACGCCCGGATGGTGGTTTTTATCACATGGATAAAAAATGAATGCTGTAGAGCTATATTTGCAGCTATTATCGATTTATTATCGATTTTTGGGGGCGGATGGAGGCGTGGCAAAAATCCAAAATAAACTTGATCTGCGGGCATAATTAACACATATTGTCTCCAAATTTGGTAGCTCTAGCTCTTATAATAGCTGAGATCTAGGTTTTCATACGGACAGACAGACGGACAGACGGACAGACGGACAGACGGACAGACGGACAGACGGACAGACGGACAGACGGACATGGCTATATCGACTCGGCTGTTCATGCTGATTCAGAATATATATACTTTATGGGGTCGGAGATGTCTCCTTCTGCCTGTTACAAACATTTTCGGTTGGCACAAAGTTATAATACCCTTATACTCTTCGAGTAGCGGGTATAATTACAGTGTAAATTATGAACAGCAAACTAACAGTCACACACTGTGACAATAACCAAATAATAAACTAATTAAATCAACAGTCGCCCATGGTGGCGCCCTCTATGCGCGACAATTTGCATTACAATTTGACAATTTAATTGAAAAGCGAATACGCTGTAAAGCAACGAACAGCGGAAAGGGTATGTCGAGCGAGCAGAGTTAAAACGTTTTTCTAAAACTTATCTATACAAAACTGAACTTTCTTGCGTCTTAAAGAAGGGATATTTCTTTTCTTTGTATGCATGCAAAGCTTCCCTGCTGACTATACGATATCTTCAAGACGTCAGGGGCACACAAACCGACAACATTCAGAAAAGACACAAAACAAATTACGACAAATAACTGTAAACTCGCCTGCTTAACATTTTCTACTGCGACTTAATCTCTAAATTATGTTCCAATCTAACCCAATATTAGTAGACATAATTGCAGAACTTACTGTGAACTTAGTTTTCTATGTGGTATATGGGAAAACGAACTAGGCACTTACCTAAAAAGAGAAAAGGAGAAGGAGAGAATAAATATTTAGTTAAATATGCCAAAATAGTTTTCTATTTAGTCAATAATCTAAAATTGATTACGTATACGCAGCGTGGTCTGAACTTATCGAGGCATTTCACACAGTACGCGCTATTTGTATTTGTGCAACGTGTTGCTGCTTCAGTTGCCGCCACACAGTCAACCTCATGCACACACTCGCACACACTCGCATACTAAACAAGTCGGAAAGGCTACAGTCGAGCTGACTCGACTGTGATATACCCGCTACAATTCTTCGGAAAAACACGTGCCAAATGTGAACAATGCGTTCTTGCTTTTTATTTCTTTCCGTCTCTAATTTGTTTTGCCTATGCAAGTTCCACTCGATTCTTATTGGATGTTGCCCTTTGCTTTTATTACTCTGCAGTTATAAATTATGCATGTGTGATAGAGACGCCTATACATACATACATATATGCTGCCTCACAATACATCTCAACATATCTAATTAGATTTGTCGTTTGTATTTTGTGTTGCTGCTCAATGTCTCTTTCGATTTTAAGTGGCTTTAAATATACTAAAAATTTATTTTGAATTTTGCAACACACTATAAAATAAAAAAAAATATAAGATACAAAAAAATAAATTTAAGTCGCCCAGGCACACCCAGGAGTTGAACTCCGGACGTCTCGCTGAACAGTCAACTACCATCACCACTCGACCACTGCACTTCTTTCGCAATAACCGATAAAATTGCACCATGAATATTTTCGGTGCACATAATTAAAAAAAAAAGTTGCCACATAATTTAAAAAAAAGTTGCCACATAATTAAAAAAAGTTGTCTGCTGCTGGTGTTGAACTCGGGTACTAACATTAGGAAAAACCGACACAGGCACATGGCCACAAGGCAATACTATTTCTTGAATATCTTCCTTATTTATCGGCCGATCTTATTGAAACTTTCGCAACACGCCCGGATGGTGGTTTTTATCACATGGATAAAAAATGAATGCTGTAGAGCTATATTTGCAGCTATTATCGATTTATTATCGATTTTTGGGGGCGGATGGAGGCGTGGCAAAAATCCAAAATAAACTTGATCTGCGGGCATAATTAACACATATTGTCTCCAAATTTGGTAGCTCTAGCTCTTATAATAGCTGAGATCTAGGTTTTCATACGGACAGACAGACGGACAGACGGACAGACGGACAGACGGACAGACGGACAGACGGACAGACGGACAGACGGACAGACGGACATGGCTATATCGACTCGGCTGTTCATGCTGATTCAGAATATATATACTTTATGGGGTCGGAGATGTCTCCTTCTGCCTGTTACAAACATTTTCGGTTGGCACAAAGTTATAATACCCTTATACTCTTCGAGTAGCGGGTATAAAAATGAAAAGCATTCGAGAGAGTGTAATCCCCAATCGATTTTCAAGCTCGTTCAATGAGTTTTCCGGCCGCCATTTTGTGACTTAAAGGCGCCTTTTTTGTAGCAACCTTTTTCTCTCGCCTCGCTGTATACTCGTTCTGCTTTTTTTATTTTTTGCATATTACTCTTGCATATGCTTAGGACGCGCGTTCGTGTGCCCCGAAGTGAGTTTATACATTTTTTATTTATTTCATATCCATTAAGTTCAAAGCGAAATGTGTCAGAGGTGCTGTCTAATGTATTGGCCGGGCCGACGGGGTGGGATCTGGGGGGCTGGGCGGCTGGGGATGTGTGCGGATTGCTCTCTGGGCACACATTGATTGCCCCGGCTTCAGATCCGGGCATTTGCTCCGGCCTGGCTGGCCTGGCTGGCTGTGGCTTGCTGCGGCTTGGTTCCAGCGCTGAAATTTCAATTACTCAGGCAAATGATAAATGAACATGTTGCCGCAAATTTTCTCGCCTTTTGTCTGGCAGGCCAAGAGCATCCATTATGAAGACACACCGCAAGCCGCCCACTAAGTGTGTGTGTGTGTGTGTGTGTGTGTGTTAGTGTGTGAGTGTGGGCGTGTCACTCACTCACATGTGCTAATAAATCGGAAAGGCTACAGTCGAGCTGACTCGACTGTGATATACCCGCTACAATTCTTCGGAAAAACACGTGCCAAATGTGAACAATGCGTTCTTGCTTTTTATTTCTTTCTGTCTCTAATTTGTTTTGCCTATGCAAGTTCCACTCGATTCTTATTGGATGTTGCCCATTGCTTTTATTACTTTGCAGTTATAAATTATATATGTTGCTGCTCAATGTCTCTTTCGATTCTAAGTGGCTTTAAATATACTAAAAATGTATTTTGAATTTTGTAACACACCATAAAATAAAAAAAAATATAAGATACAAAAAAAATAAATATAATTCGCCGCGGCACCCAGGAGTTGAACTCCGGACCTCTCGCTTAACAGTCAACTACCATCACCACTCGACCACTGCATTTCTAACGCAATGGCCAATAAAATTGCACTATGAATATTTTCGGTGCACATCATTAAAAAAAAAAGTTGCCACATAATTTAAAAAAAAGTTGCCACATAATTAAAAAAAGTTGTCTGCTGCTGGTGTTGAACTCGGGTACTAACATTAGGAAAAACCGACACAGGCACATGGCCACAAGGCAATACTATTTCTTGAATATCTTCCTTATTTATCGGCCGATCTTATTGAAACTTTCGCAACACGCCCGGATGGTGGTTTTTATCACATGGATAAAAAATGAATGCTGTAGAGCTATATTTGCAGCTATTATCGATTTATTATCGATTTTTGGGGGCGGATGGAGGCGTGGCAAAAATCCAAAATAAACTTGATCTGCGGGCATAATTAACACATATTGTCTCCAAATTTGGTAGCTCTAGCTCTTATAATAGCTGAGATCTAGGTTTTCATACGGACAGACAGACGGACAGACGGACAGACGGACAGACGGACAGACGGACAGACGGACAGACGGACAGACGGACAGACGGACATGGCTATATCGACTCGGCTGTTCATGCTGATTCAGAATATATATACTTTATGGGGTCGGAGATGTCTCCTTCTGCCTGTTACAAACATTTTCGGTTGGCACAAAGTTATAATACCCTTATACTCTTCGAGTAGCGGGTATAAAAAGTGCAGTTAGGGTAGAGGAAACTTGCTCAACTTGGAGCAAATATGCAAAGTCTGTGCCGCCTGCGAAAGCAGGTCATGGAGTGGAGCGCGTCATGGAGGCAGGCCAAGTTGAATGAGTGTTTAATGCTATTTGCCGTGACTTTGCAGCTTTGGAGCTCGGAGCAGCCGGCTTCCAGTCCGGTTCACTTCCAAGCCTAGTCACGTTGGCATTCGCTTAATTAACATCACTCTCTCTCTCTCTGTGCGTGTGTGAGTGTATCGCTTTAAATTGAGTTAATTAAGTGATGCATCTGACTTGTCAACTGGCCATAGGCATGGATACACTCAGAAATACACTCACTGCAAGCGAAACACTCAAAGAATGCTGCTCATTCGGCTCACTTTTCGCTTTGCCAGTGTGTTGCAGGGGGGAAGCATCAATGTGGCTTTGTTAGTCAGTCATTCAGTCTGTCATTCATTCAGTCTGTCATTCATTCACTTAGTCAGTCATTCAGTCTCCCAGTCCCTCTGTCAATCTGCCAGTCAGTTCGACACTGTAAACATGCATCGACATCAACTTAATTGCATTTCATTCATTGCTAAGCAGCAGCAGCTGCTTCCAAAGATTCGATGAGGGGCTGTGCCGTGACTGTGAGGGAGGGGGGGGGGACGTGGGCAACTGGTGTGAAGTTTCACTTCACTTTGCTGCTATAAAGCAATGCGATAAAAAAAACAGAAAAACAAGCACAAAATAAAAGCAAACCGCACACAACAGAAATGCAATGTGGAATGGCGCAGGGCGGGCTAGGCCAAAGGAATGACGAGGAGTGCGCAGGGAACAGCTGTGGAATGCTTCGCTGGAAGCTGCCAAGCTCAGTCAAGAGCTGGCAACGGGGAAACCACCTCCTTCCCCTGCACCCACTCAATGCTCGTCAAACAATGGGAGCAATGGCTGAAAAAAAGGGTTAAACACAAACATTACATTACCAAGAGGTTTCTCGCAGTGTATGTGCTGCTTTCTTTTCCTTCACTTTTCAAGTCGAATTGTCTGAAACTTTGAGGAACGCCGAATGACTTGCAAATTGCCTAAAAACGATACACAGCACAATCAAGAAAACAATTGCAAGGGCAAGTGTGGGCAAGGGGTGTCTTGTGTCTTGTGTGTCAAAAACAAACATGCTTGTTTTGGTGTTGTATGAAAATTTAAGATTTCATTTAATCTGCAAATAAATGGGAGTGCTTTAAGCTTGTCTTTGTATTGAATACATGTCTGATGCTTTGCTCTTAAATCATCGATAGCAGACATTCCAAGCGTTTATTCTAGCTTGGAAAACACTTGACTAAAATAAGGAAAAGTAATAAAAATCGTTACCTTATTAATCATATATATTATCAATATTTCTTTTATAGTTTTTACAGTAATATATTGTATAATTAAGTCATAATAAATGATTCTTTATATATGGCATAGTTACATTATACTAAATGATTCTTTAAAAGCATCGCATTGGCAAACATTTTTTGTGTGATTTATTACACGATTTTATTGAGCTTGTCTGCTGCCTTGGCCAACTAAACCCATTGTAGCACTTTCTTTTTTCACTCTTTTCTTTTCTCTCTCTCGCTCTATTTACACCCCTTCGCTCAGGCATTTTCACACTCCCTAGCCTTTCCCTATCGACCGCCTCCTCTGCTTCCTTAAACAAGTTGGCATTTGCTGCGCAGCTTCGCCGGAATGGCAAAAATTGAGATGTCTCCGTCACTTTGCCACCAAGAGGAAATGCTAGAGAGAGGGGGAGAGCGAGAGGGAGAGAAAGCGAAAGAGTGCAAAACAGAGAAAAAAAAAAGTTTTTAATTGAATTGTATGCTGCAGAGCTTCAACCGAATCCCGACCCGTTTTAGAGATATGGCAACGGGTTGGGTTCTGGGAATGCGGAGCTGGAGTGGGATTGGAGCTGTTTCTGGAGCTGATTCTGAAGCTGGAGCCGGCACTGTCGCTCTATCGACACTGTTCATGTTTCGTCTGTCGAGTGTGTGAGTTGCATTTTGAAGTTTCGGCGTCTGTTTTAGCTTTTTGGCACGTTTCACTTGTTATCTACACAGTTTTTCCTCGCACCCCCTCCCTTTGGGTACCGTCTCTCTCTCTCTATCTATCTCTCTCTCTCTTTCTCTCTCTCTCTCTCTCTCTCTCCCGTCTAATTCGATTGCCGCATCCGCTCGTCTAAATGCGCGTGCTTAGATCCAAACAAGTAATGTAAACACTTACGACCACACAGCTGCTGCTGGAATGTTTCGACTGGGCCAGCTCCGTCCCTTCTCCCATCTCCCATCTCCCATCTCTAGCTCTGGCCATGGCTGTCCCTCTGTGTTTTTTGTTGTTGCCTCCTCCTCCCTTCGTGGCCTTTATTAACACAAATATTAATTTTTGCGGCGCTGCATGTGGCAGACTTGTTTACACTGACGCCATCGGCAAGCGGCTTTGCCTTGGAGTAAGCCCGCCCGCCCCCGCTGCTCGCATGCCTGCCACGCCCAGCTCGTTTGTGTTGCTCGTTCTACTCCTCCTCCAGTTCTCTCTGCGCCTCCCGCTCCGTTGTTGTTGCGTGTATCTCATTAAAGTCAAAGGCGCCCAGCACGCACTTCAATTTGCATGGAACAAAGCTCTGAGATGTCCCTTTTTTTGTGGCTGCGGACATAACAGCTTTTTGCCCCGGCTATGGCTTCATTTTTGGCCATTCTTTGTATAACTTAACAGCGCCGGCAAGAAGAAAATCTCATCATAAAGCAAATGCATTTGGGCGGCCCCAGTGAAGACGGCCAAGCCGTAGCCTAGCCATAGTCTGAGCCAGAGCTGTTGCTTATCGCCAGCGCAGCAGGAACAGTGAAAATAACGATGTCCATCAGCAGCACGGCAAGAGGGACTCAGGCAAAGGAAAAGAAAACTTTACAGTGACGACAAATTGCATGGGCATAGCCAGCAGAAGGCAGGGGGTTGGGCGCTGAGGTGCAGCTGGTCTCGCCCGTGGCGCGTGGCATGTACACAGCATGGCAATCGCACCTGACCCAATTCGGCGTTGATTTCACCGAGCAGCAGAATGAATGAGCAGCTGATGCGAAGTGAAGTAGCTGAGCGACAAGAAACACACTCTCCGGACACACTACCATCAACATGTAGATCTTGTGCATAGATAGCGAGTTAAGCTATGGAAAGGATGGCTTGAGAAAGCAATTTAAAACAGTATGAGGTGCAGTTGAAACTTAAGCGTGGAGATCGCAGAGATAGCAATCTCTTGAAGTACCAACGATATTTCCTGCTTGAATTAAGTAGGAGAAAAATAAAGACAGATATTTTACAGCACATTTTAAGCTTCATCTGTGATGACAATATTCAGTTGCATTTGAGTTTATCAAACTGAGAGATTGCTTAAATAAAAATGCCAGGAAAGGCTGCTACAAATGCACTTTAAAGCGCTAAGTACCTTATCAGTAATAGCTAAGAAAATAAGCTTAAATATCTTTCGATATTTGAGATCAAAGCTTTATAAAGTGCAGCTGAAATAGAGCTTTAAAGCGCCTTAAAACAGAGCAAATAAAGGCAGCAGGAAGTGAGTTTTAAAAGCGCAGTAGAAACCAAGCTAAAACTTTTATAAAACGCAGCTGAAAATGAGCTGTAGAAAATGTACAAAGAGTCAATCTGCCAAATCACACTTAAGGAAACAAACAAGTAATAAAGAGGGAGAGAGAGAAAGAGAGAGGCAGAGAAAGAGAGAGAAGAGCGAAGCTCTACGATAGCAACTGCAATATTTACTTTCATTTCTCAAGATCCTGCAGCTTAGCAACTTGTCGCAGTGACAGTGTACAGCAATGGTGTCATATAGCGAAGCAAACACACACACTCGCACGCACACACATCCTGTTCTTATTCATATACAGTTTCCTTTTGGCTGCAAGGACGGCTACGCCTTCATCTAGCACTTGCTCTTGGCACACAATGGCCGGAGAAATGTTTTGCGCACTTTCTGTTTCTGGATGCAGGCAGCACTCGAGCAACGAGGCAATCTCGGCAGGGGCCGGTGCCGTACATGGCACCAGGCACGTTGAGGCCTTGGCACGCCTGGCTGCCTCTTCGACCGCATCCTTTCGGCCGGGCCAACAACAGCGCTGGCGATGGCAACTTGGCAGCTTCCTGCAGCATTTGAAACGCATTTTTCTGCTGTTGTTGTTGCCATTTTTGCCCATTTCTCTCGGCTCAGTTTGCCGTGCGATTGCTGCGCAAATATTTTCTTAATTAGTTGGCTGAAAAGCTTCAACACTTTGCCACTCTCCGTCTCTCTTCACGCTCTCTCTCTCTCTTTCTCTCGCTCTTTCTCAGCTGACCAACTGTCAAGTGTGAAAAATTGCAACTCAAATTGTTGTACAAAATGGCTTTAGGAGCGCTCGTTAAAAGTCACGCAGCGAATTGTTTAATTTATGCGTACGAAATGCTGCAAAATTACATTAAAACAACAACACGCAGCTGCAGCGGCTGCCTCTCCCTCACCTACTCCCCGCCCCACTGGGCCTGACCCTGACTTTACTGTCGACTTGTGCGGTGTAAACAAAAAAATGAAATGCATAAAATTTGCATGTCAAAAGTGCGTCCCCGAAGTCCCACAACGATGACGTTCTCGGCTCCGTCCGCTCTCCGCACAGCTCTTGGCGCCCCCTCTCAGCTGCAGCTCCCTACGCCCTTGGCTCGTCATCAACGCGCGTTCTGGGCAAACCACAAGCGGTAAAAATGTTGCAATCAACATAACAATTATGTGGCATGACGAGGAGGCAGTGGAGCAGTGGGGGAGAGGCGGGGCGGGGCAACAGATTGTCAAATTGTTAAGCGGAAACATTGTGGCAAGATGTCGCACAGATTTGTCTTGTTTGCATATTCAGAAAGAAAAAAAATTACCCTGTGCCGCTCGCGCTTTAATAGTGCATTTAAATTTGTAAGGCCCGCGCAGCTAATTACGTGGGCTGTTTATGCGTTATACGCGTTGCCGCGGGGTGTTTAATGCCGTCGCATAAATGTCGAAATTCTGCGGCTGCCTGCGGCACATGTTTGATTTTTATAGCGCAGACAGGCAGACCGAAGCGAGAGGGGGACTGAGCGACGCAGATGGAGACGTTGACAGAGCGACACAGCGACTGTTTCATTGTCTCGTCTCGTCTTGTCTGGCTGCCTTCCGACTAAGCAAGATAAGCGAAATACGCGCAACACGCACAGCAAATGTCAAAGCGTATTTAATGAGCAGCGAGTACGACCTGCCTCCCCTCTGCCTGCTACTGCTGTGACGGCCCTCGCATGTTGCTGCCATATTCTGCGAAAATCACAAAATCAGTTGGCAAGAAATCAGATTGAGCATAGGGCGGCGGCAGGGAACGGGCTGTGGCAACCGTGGCGGCGACAAGCCAACGTCGACAATGTTGTGGCAAGCGTAGGGCAGAGATAGGTAGAAAGCGAGAGGGAGAGAGAGAGAGAGAGCTATAGAGTGTGGGGTGTTGCCACAACAAGAGCAGCAGCAGGGGCAGCAGCAGGGGCAGCAGCAGGGGCAGCAGCAGGGGCAGCAGCTAGATGTAGCCAAAGCATATGCCGCGATGCGTGTCAGCGAGTGTCGTCTGTCTCCCTCTCTCTCCCTAGCTCTCTCTCTCTCTCTCTATCTGTGTGCATATCGAGCGTGGCAGACACACAGCGCGCTAAGACGCCACTGGGGGAGTCAATAGCAACTGCGGAGACAGCGACAAGGTGGCACAGACAATGTGCTCGGCCACATGCCAAGCGAAACAAATTGTTCAGGCTGCGACCTGCCATGATATGTGTGTGTGTGTGTGTGTGTGTGTGGGTGCGTGTGTGTGTAGGTAGATAATGTCATCAGTATATCACACAATATTGGCAAAACGCGACCTTGAACCGCGTTTGGGCGTGCGCTGTGTGCGCTGCAGATCAAATTAGTGCGCTGATGGAATTGTATTTACTTTTGTAAGAGCGACGAAACCGCAGCTTAAGCCTGCTTAGCATACGCCCGAGGCAAACAAAAGCAACTGCAAGGGCATTAAGCACACACACACACACGAACACACATACAGCTCAAGTGGCACTCATAACTTTTTCACGAAATACTCCACAAATGTTTCCCCGAAACGTTTTGCTTGAGTGAAATCTCTTGGCATTTCTGGGGGCTACTCGCAAGCAGCAGCGGCAGCAGCAGCGCGAGAATGGCATTCTCTGGCGCGGCACAAGACTTTTCATTAGTGCAAGTGCTGCAGCAAATACTCGCACACACTCGCACACATGCACGCCTGGGCATTCCGCACGCGCTGCAAGCATTGCGGTACGTGCCAAAAAGCATTGCATAAGCGCAGGCGGACAGCAAAAATAAATAAGGTAGGTAGAACGGCAAAGGCGAGGCGAGGCAAGGCGAGGCAGGGCGAGGCAAACAATATTTTCTTTTGCTGCTCCCACAACGCACTGGGCAACGGCAAACAAATCTCAGCAATTGTGGGCAAGTTTTGAGTTAAGGCAGACGCGCAGATGCTCTACAATGAGGCAAATATTATACTAAAATAAAAAATATATAAAATAAATAAAGTGCAGCGCTTTTAAGCACAGTTAACTCTGCCTTAGATGCGCCCAAGTTAGATTTGCATATATAGAATATCATAGCATACTTTATAGAGTCATGGCAAGCTACGCGGCATAAGGGTCTTTCTCGCTCTCTCTTTCGCTGTTCACACACACATGCTGACATTGGAATTGCAATGCGTTTAGCAATCAACTCACAAGTCACGCTGCGAGCGAGTGTGGCAGCGCGGCAGCCTGTCGAATCAATGCTGAGTTGGCTGTCGCTAAGCGTTGCGCATACGCCGCGTTGCACATGAAGCTGCCATGCAGCAGCCAAGCCTTTAGACGGCTTGGCTCGCCTTGGCTATGCGGCACAAGGGCGTGTGTTAATAATGCGTGACACAAACTGAAGCACAGGCAGTCTCTCAGCTGGCTGACTGCTTCGATGCGACGTGCGACGTGGCAATGCGAATTGAGTTGAGCATTTTAAGTGACAGGACATGGGCGAGCAAGAAATGGCAGACGGGATTGCGACATTGTCTTTGTTTTATTGGCATACCGCACACACACACACGTACATGCTTGGCTGCCGCTGGCATGCAAAACATTTAAATTTTTGCCCTTAAATATGCAAATAAATGCGGGGAAGCAAGCAGGCAGCAAAATTCAAAACTCCCCGAGCCTGGCCTGCTGCATAATGCGAGTGTGAGAATGTGCGAGAATTTCAATTTCCGTTCTGGCACACAGCACAGCAGTAGCATGTGTGTGTGTGTGAGTGTGAGTGTGAGTGTGTTCTAAGCACACTGCCAATTGCCGCCAATCAAAAGAAAACCAAAGTCGAAGGACGCCACTGGCAAACGCGTTGCTGATTTTTGAGGAAATTAAATGAAATTGATTTTAACCCCAAGTGTGAAAGTTCATCACAACGTGTGAAAGAGAGAGAGAGAGACAGGGAGAGACGGTTAGAGTGAGAGAGCGAGAAAATACTTTGTATAAAATTGAACTCTTTAAATATGTGAAATTTGAAATTGACATTCAAGGCGAATCGACAGAGCAGAGACAGCAATAGAGCCGGCTGGGTATGGTGCTTCCGCTTCTGGCCAGGAGCTGCGTTTAAGCCGCTGTCCTTTGCAGCGCTTAATCCCTGTAAAAATAATTACAAACTGCAATTATTAGCCCTGAATGGGAAGATGAGGCTGGAGGCAGCAGAAAACGCAAATCCAATTAAGTGAAAAGCAAGTGTAAGCCGTAGCTCCACCTGTCCGTGTCCTCCTACTCCTCCTGCGCCTCCTCCTCCTCCTCTGCCCCTCGGCTGTTCAGTTAATGCGCGCTAAATGCCAAGAACTTTGCTAGGGAAAATTGCAGTAGCTGCCACTGACACGCTGTGCACCTGCGGATGATTTTTTCCCCGGTCTCAGGTTTCCATTTTTCTTTCACTTCAGGCTAAACTTTACATTTGCCTTTTGTTTTGTTTGCTGCACGACAATAGAGTGGCAAATTAAATTGGCTGCAACAATAATGATAATAAAAATAATGCTGCCAGCCAACATACAAAGCTGAGCCGAGCGTCTTCTTCTGATCCTGACTGGCCCTGGGAACCAGCTGGTCAAGCTGAACAACATCTCGAATTGCTATTTGCCATGTGGTTCGAATCGGGTTTGCTCATTCGCTGGAACGAGGCTGCAGAAGCGACAAGACAGCAGTGCAAAGTGAGAAAGAGAGCGAGAGAGAGACGGTTGCTGGGTAGCAGCAGTAGCGAGGTGTGCTCGAGCAATGCTTAAGTGTACGTGCTGCAATTAACTTTCCCTGCAGCATATCAAAGAAATCTAGTTTGCATTTCTTATTCTACTTCATTTATCTCTTCTAAAGCTTTCTCCTGATTTAAATCCATAGAATCAATAGCTTTTCATTCGCTGCTCTTCATAAATCTGCCCACTGCAGTTACAGCAATAGATTTATTCATGGAGCTGCCCTCGCACTTGCGCATTGTGGCCTGAAATGAAAGTGAAAAACTGTTGCAGCTGAATGTCCACTTGGAGTCCTTGCAGTCCGGCAAAAACTATTTCAATTGAGGTAGAAAATAAACGACAAGGACACGGCGGCATTTTCAATCCAACCATCCCGCACCCCGGCCCCATTTCAGTTTTCCGCCTCTCGCAGTCGAGATTCTACAGAGAATTCGCTTTCTTTTTTTTTTGTGTTTGCTCTTTAAATTGCAGCATGAAAGGAATTTTTGCGTTCACATTTCAGTTCTCATCTTTCTTCGCTTCTATTTCTGTGCTGTTATTCTCTACTTCTTCTTCTCTTTTTTCTACTGCCTTTGCCTCTGTTTTCTCTGTCAAGTGCGGCAGGGCGAGGTGGCAAGCGGGCTTTTCACTCGAACAGTTTGTATACCTTTGCCATTGATAGTCCGAGACGCCCAACCCAGCTGACATTTGAACCAATAATGCTCTGCTTGGCTTATTTGTGTTAGTGTCTCTCCACGTGTCTCTGTCTCTGTCTCTGCCTGCGTCTGTGTGTGTCTGCTTCTGCTTTTGTGCTGGATTATGTGTCAGCATGAGCTAAGCTGCGCAAGCCGTAGTCAAGTGAAAGGCAACAGCTGTTTTTGGGCCCACAATAGAAGAAGGAAAACAGTTGTCGCCGTTGTCGTGGAACTATAAAAACCGGAGGCAGGCAGCGACTACCCAACAATCGCTGGCCAACATGCAGTCCCAATGCCTCCAACTGGCGTCCACAGTTGCGCTGCTGCTGCTGCTGCTGCTGCAGACACAAGGCGAGAACCAGCCCATCAACTATTGCCAGGTGGGACTGTGTCCTATGCTCAAGAAGCACATTGCCTGCCGCAACAATGGTGTAAGTAGGCAGCGGCATCTGGCCGCAATCCTAGTCGACTCACACATACCTCCTTCACGCACACACAGGAGCTGGCCAAGATCTGTTCGCCGAATGCCACGCTGCTGAACATAACCGCCCATCAGGATACCATACTGCATGTGCACAATCAGCTGCGCAATCAGCTGGCCACGGGCAAACTGGAGCACCTTCTGGTGCCCGACAAAATGGCCGCCATGCAGTGGAGCTCGCAGCTAGAGGAACTGGCCACACTGAATGTCAAGCAGTGTGCCATGATCTACGACTGTCATAATACGCAGGACTATCGCAATTCGGGACAGAACTTGGCACTGCAGAATATGACGGCTGCCATCGAGGTGCCCGACGAGGATCTGATCAAGAACAACATCGAACACTGGTGGGATCAGCACAAGAATGTGACGCAGGACAAGGTGGACAGTGTGCCCTCCGAACCCAAGCAATTCGAGTGGGTTAAAGCGGTGTAGCATCTATTCTTTCTCTATACAATTCTCTTACTTTCTCCCTCTCTGCCCAGACCCATACGCAATTTCGCACTGATTGCCAAGGACAACAACACACACGTCGGCTGCGCCGCCATCAAGTTCGCCAAGGGCAGCATGGACTACTTCCTGCTGGCCTGCAACTATGCCGGCAACAGTGTACCCGAATATCCCATCTACAGGGCCAAGGCACTCACCTGCCAGAGCGGCTACGATCGTGTCTATTCGGGTCTGTGCAAGGCCGGCGAACCCTATCGCGACGTCGAGCCCATGGAGCCGACCAAGTGGGGCAAATGATAGTGCGAACGGGGAGACATGAATTATGCATAAATAAAGTGCAGTCTGCAACGTATAACCCGAGCCTCATCTCTGCTCTGTAGTATAACATGTTGATTTGTGTGTCACTTCGTAATCATATATCATTGCCATGGAGTGGGGCTGCGGGCGTGTGGGGCACACTTTGTGTTTCTGGCTGTGGTCGCTGCTAGCTCATCAACATATCCCGGCAAAGACAGCATCCCATCACCATCAGCATCAGCATCAGCATCAACCTCATCATGGGGCTAAAATATGATACGCGTTGTTGTTCCTGCGTCGACAAGTTGGCATCTAATTTTAACGTCAATAGACGAAACGAAACGAAACGCACGACGAACGTGTCTTCATCAACGCGTCGCGGCTCGTAATCTCCGACGACGAGCCACCGTCCTTGCCCCTCCATCCCCTCCCCCACCCCTCTAGTTTACTTCCCACCCTCTTCCCACTCGCTTTTAAGTGCCTATTAATAATGTTGCCCTGGCTGAGGCCATTTTTTCTGCCGTCGTTTTCCGTTTTCTTCTGCTGCTTCTGCTTTGCTTTATTTTTAGTGCGCATCGTTAGCGTCTCATCTCCTTCCACTCGTTTAATATGCCGTTATGTCGTCAAATCTCGGCATCATTAAAAACAAAACCAAAAACAAAAACACTAGACCACGCTCATAGACCTTTCCGTTAGCAATTCCACCTGAGCTTTTCTCGTATTAACAGATAATTAATAGACACACCTTAATGCCAGCTCCAAGTGAAATACGAGCGACATTAAACGTCATTACAAATCCAGAAACATTTCCCATTTCCCGCTAGAGCATTTGCCGCCCTGCAATGCATGCGAAAATTCTTTATTAGTGCAGTTCATAAAACGATGTGCATTTCCCGTTAATTATGTTGTTAAAATTTCTCTTGTTCGTTTAGCAAATTTAATTTGCGTTGCCATAGCGCGAGCGTGCTCATTAAAAACACGTAAAAACATATTTTGTGTTATGAGGAAACACATGAGAATAAAAATAACCAAAACACAAAATATGCGTGAGCTTGTGTATCTGCTCGTAAATCATATTACCGCGGGCTGGGATGTGTGTGTCGGATATATGAGTAATTTTCGGCAAAAAGTATTTCGAGTATTCCGAGTTCTGATTAAGCGCATACTTTGTTAACTAATTGTTTGCTAATTTTACAATGTTCTAAAGGTAATCTATTAGAAAGTTATTTCACTAGCAGAGAAACTGCCCAATTTAGCTATTTTTGGCCAAAGAGTCAACAAAACTACACGGAAAAGAAGGTCAGCTGCTGAAGGTGGGCAGATATAGGTATTTCATAGTCGAATTTATATTTATAACATGCAACATCAAATGTCAAATCAGCTTAGTGCTGGCACTATTGTACAATGGGAGATATATAGCGATAGTAAAGTGTGACTGGGGTAATCTCTGGATTCGGCTGCCAATACCTTTTCAGTTTATTTATAAACGCAAACTAAATAATTATAAGTGCACAGATATCAAATAAGATTAGCGCGGGCACCAAATTATAATGAGAGATTAATAACGATAGCAGTAGCATGCACTATCGTATAGTTTGCGATTAATAGCAATAATAAAAAAGGGCTGGCAAATCTTAATTCAAAACACTAAATGCTATAGCTATAAAAGCATGGATTAATTAAATTATAGTGCGCACTATCGTATAATTAGAGATTGATTGCGATAGTAGAGCACACGCCAAGTCAAAGCGGCCCACTGTCACCTGCTCAGTTTATTTATAAGCACAAACTAAATAAATATAAAAGCATAGCATTTTCTATAGCGTTTAGCATATATTTTGCTAGCATAAATAACATATATTTATGCGATTTAAATGCGACTCCCTTGACGCCCCACACACAGCGGGGGGGACCTTGTGAGGCCTTTCGACTGGGGCGCTCGTAAAATCGAAATAAATGCGCGAATTATCGCAAACAAAATATGGTTTGGTTTCGACCTGTGCTTTTTTTTTCATTATATTTTGTTGCGCAAAATGTGACCGAGTTTAAACATGCTTTATAATATAATATTAGATCGAAATGAGCATAAATTAGAGAAGCGTGCAGGCAGAGCCAGAACAAAGCATGCATGATTTAGTATATGCTCGCAATGGGCGTCATTTAAATGTTTAATGAGCACTCAAATGTGTCAACAGGCTAAATGAAAATTTATTTAATTATGCGTAGGACAGGCAAGCAGGCAGGCAGGCAGGCAGGCAGGCAGGCAGGCAGGCAGGCTGACAGAGAGCTAGTCCAATTGGGCCAAATGAAAAGTGAGCTATCATAAGTTGGCTAAGAAATGCGAGTGCGTGTTTGTTTGCGACTTTGAAGCCGGCCCGTTACGTCTGGCAGGCAAAACAGTCCTGGATGGTCCGAAAAAAGGCAATCAGAAAAGTTTCGGCCAAACAACATTTCTCGCAAAACTTTTGATTTATGAAATTTGCGCTAAAAATACAAATGTCATTTGATGATGACATTTGTTGTTAGAGCCGTATCGTAAACAAATTCCCGAACAAGTCCAATAAAAAGCGCAAGGGTCTTTGATTTATCATCCAAATGGAATTCCCTGAATGCTGCGACATTAAAGCGGCCGCAAATGTCTTTTCATCCCGCTTCGCTCTGTCTCTCTCGCCCTTCCCCCCTCCCCACACTGGCATTATGCCTATGTCATATGCGACGCAATAAATAAGCCGAATAAAACTTTGGCTCCCCCGGCCTGCACAGTGTGATCTGAGCCAAAGGATTGTCAAGTTTCTCGTGCTGTCTACAACTTTTTGGCAATGCAAATTACCAAGAAAATTTTGCACATACCCAAATCGTCGTCGTCGTCGTCGTCGTAATAGGGCAGCATGTGTTGGCCACAAAACATAACATTCGAGCCACAAAACATCCCATTGCCGGCTCATTTATTTTATAGCCCCAACGCTTTAAGTTATTTCTCTTCATTATATTTTATATGCAGCAGGCTCGCAGAGGCAGGAGAGCAGCGGCAGGCCTGCAAATAACCAAGGGCATTTGGCAATCAGCGCAAATGTTACGTTTGTTTGCCCATATAATTTGCTATACGCGCGTGTGTGTGGGGGCAAAATGTCAAATGGCCGTCTAAGCTAGCCATCACACATACGACCCGTTGTGCGAGTCTGTCGCTCGCTCATTTGCAGTTCGTGCGCTCATTTCTGGGGACTTAGCTTACAGTTCATTAGCGTCTACCGAAAAACTTGGCTTATTAATCCTCAGCGGAGCAGTCGCCAAGTCGCTAAGCCCCGGCCCTATGGCCGTCAGTCACTGCCAGCGTCGACTGTCGACAGTTATCATTAGATGTCGGCATAAACAGCAAATTTAGTTTTACTGCTTTGTATATACTATGTCTATCTATGGCTCCAGTTGAGCAGCTCTCGTTCTGGTTCTGTCGCATGGCGCGTGTAATTTTAGTGCGCCCTATTGGCATTTCAATGCTTGTCATGCTCCTGGGAGGGAGATTGCGGCAATTGTTCTTAATAACGTTGTGATTTAATGGGCAATAGACGTATTACCTTGACTAAGAAGGCCATGAAATAACAATGAAAATAACTAAGCACAATTGCGGCGAGCGCACTCGACTGCCGAATACCCTGAATGACAAACGGAGAACTGGAGAAAAACTTATTATGTAGTAATCTATCAGTCTGAAACTGTGGTAATTTACAGCAAAAATACTTTCTTTGTCTTACAATCTTGCTCATATTGAAGTGGAGAATTATGCTTTTTTATTTTTCAAAAATTTTAAGCGATTTTTTCAGCGTATCTGCAGAAATGTTTCCTTAAGTAGATTTATTTTTATGCATAAAATTCAAGCAATAAAACCCCTGCAATTTTCTGCGTTATATTTAAATTCCCAGCCTCACACACGCTCAGTATACCTCCATTCGACTACATATCATGTGTGCAGGGTATGCGAAGGAAAACACGCTGACGAAAGCGCAAAATCACCTTGTGTATTACCTCTTACTATGTCAATATTTGTGCTCTGTCAATATTTGAGGGTAATATGTTCCTAAATTTAGAGCACAAATAGTCAATGCTTGACCTTGTACATAGATATAATGTCGCATGTCAATGCACTGCAAATTCATTAGGGTATTCATACGCTATTCATCAATCAAAGCGAACTCTTCGCACTCTTCTTTCTAATAAATTTAATTGTTGCTGTAGGCTGTGTTTTTAATCCGTTTTCGGGCTTGTTCATAAGTTATTTCGTTTGAATTCATGTTTCTTCTACGAGCTGCATTTGGCCAGCTAAATATCGGAATCTGGGCCAGTTTTGATGTTTGACTTGCGTGCTGTAATTGATTTGTACGGATTGCTTTGTTTGTTGAAGCGCTTGTAGCTTCAATTGGGCGGCAAACATAATTCAATTAACGCCTGGTCAGTGGATACGCAGCAAACACAAAACACACACTGCCACACACGCACACACACACAATACACATGCATATGGTACACGAGTCGGCCCCAGGCTGACGAGTGAGGCGACCGAACTCGACGCTCGACTCTGGTTGGATGACCATGCAAATGGCCGGAAAGTGGCGTTTTACAATTTTGCAATTTCCGCCGACACCGCCGCCGCCGCACAACATCAAACAGAAAACAGAAAACTCTTCTCGCTTTTCTCGCTTTTTTGTTGTTTAACCTCACAGTGCGCCCAACTCTCCTCCTCTCCTACTGACCCCACCCCCACCGCATTTTCGGCCTCTTTTTTGATGTGTGTGCAAATATTTTTGTTACAAATTGTGAACTTCACGCCTGCGAAATTCATTCTATATTCATGTATGAGTACATTCACAGTATGCGTGTTTTTTCACGCATCTCCTTTTGTATTTGTGAGTGTTAAATTGAATGCAAACATTTGGAACATTTTCGCATAATGCGATTAATGTCTATTTTGTTCTATTAGCCGCCTCTGCGACATGGCCAAATGAAATTGAAAGCGCATTATGATTTCAATTATTAATTGACAGTTGTTCGTGTTATTGTCCTCTTGTTATTGTAGCATGTTTGGCATCAAATTGAACACGAGTTTTGTGTCCTGCGCTGCCTCAATTTTCGTTTTTCTGCTCTATTAATTGCAAAAGCAAATCAGTATTTTTTTTTTCAGCCTGTGGCCACGCCCATCTGCCTTGTGACGCAATAATTGCCTAAATAAACATAACGACACAGCGCATTAATAAACTTCAGTTGCGAACGACTGAAAGAGAGAGAGAGAGTGCGAGAGAGAGAGGTATGGCGTGGGCAGGGCAGCGCTTTTAAACTTGACATGCGATGAAGCGCACACGAAGCGACACGAGTGCGCAGCCAACTTAATATGTGGGCGGCACCGCCCCCTTAACATTCACTTCCGTTTCCGTTCGCTGGCGGCGCACATTATTCACATGTTGTGCCCGCCCGTGCCCGGCTCTGTTGCATGCACTTAATAATAACTGAGCACGATTCGACTCGACTCAACTCGACGCTGGTCATCGACATCGTAGCCATGGACTGGCACAGACAATGCGTGGGCGGCAGGAGGGCAATGGGAAGGACAACTTGCTCCCCCTGGTCTGGCACTGCATTTATGCATTCTTAATGAGGTGCCAAGTTCCTGGAAAATGGTTAGCCTATTGATTTTCCAGCCCAGTCGAGTCGAGTCGTGTCGCTATGACACATATTCGAGTTAATGCGAAGCTTGTTGCAACATTATAATGAACCAAATCAAATATGCCAGCAAAATGCAAATAGCAGCAGATTTTCGCTGCGTTCTCACTCGGTTATGTAACAATCTTGCAGCACACTTCTGGCAGTTGCTGTAGGAGTAAGTGAGGCAGACAGAGAGAGAGAGAGAGAGAGCCCCTCTCTCGCAACTTCAATTACAATTTGATTTGCAAGTGATTCTGGCAACATTGCAAGCTGCACAAGTTGAAAACTTGTCTAAGGATTTCAGTAAAATCTGTAGACGAGGAAAACTTGATAAATGCGAAAAGTAGATACGAATGCAGAAGTTGCTTCGACGAGATATATTTATTTTACGCAAATGCAAAGCGTGCAACATAATCTAACATTATGCTCGTCTTACATTCGAGACTTTAAGTGAGGCTTATCAGCTGCCTATCAAATTATAACTCCCATCATGCGAAACAAGCCTAACGACCTCAACATGTGCGGCGGCATAATTTGCTTAGAACGTTTTAATTAGTTCGACCCGAACATGATGCGAGTTTGGCGCTGGCAAATTGAGTTCTAAAACTAATTGTGCATAGTTTGGTGGAATTTGAGTAAAACGGCAGCCGTACACGACTGTAGAATACCCTGGCAGCTTTAACTTGATTCAATTAGCGAACTCTTCGTTTTTACCCTTTTTTTTACAGACTGCATCTCTTCCGCTTTTTCAGTTGCCTTTTCAAGTGGGCCCCTCTTCTACTTCCTCTTCTTTTCCTGTTGTCCCTGCATATGCCAGTTGGCTATAAAAATGTGCAACATTAAATGGGCGTTTCACATAAATAAAAAGCCTGGAAAATTGGGTTAAAAATTAACTACACCAAATTTAAATCAACTGCGTGGCGAGCGTCCGCAGGAGCCGTAGTTCGAGCTGGAGCTGGTGCTGGAGCTGGAGCTGCCTGGTTGCCTGCCTGTCAGCGGCTCCTGTTGCCGTCGGGAGTCGTAAAAAATCACCTCGATGCCAATGGAAAAGCCAATGGTTGCCTGCCCGGCTGCCTTTCGAACGGGCTGCCTGCCTGCCTGCCTGCAGGCCGTAAATAAAGCGCCACAAACATTAATAACTCCCATTGGGTGTGTTAACAGGCAATGACCGAAAGAGGGCCGACCTGGCATGGATTTGTACTACTATATACTATGCCCCTCTGCCGTTCTGCCCTGCAATCTGCTTGCCTCGTGGGCTGTACCCATTTTTGGGGGAGTTGGGGCGGAGGTTCGCGCTGCCCTCGAGTGTGCATAAATTGCAGCGAAAATGGCACAAAAATAACTGGCCGTGTTGTTGCTGTTGCTGTTGCTGTTGCTGCTGTGCCAATGTTGCTGTCTATGAAAAACGACGTGCAACAAAAGTAACAAGCAGGTGGTGTGGTGAGTAGGGGGGTTTAAAAATTGCGAATACGTCAGGTGCGCCCCGGCAAGCTCGGCAAGCAACGTGTAATGCTTGTAAGACAGTCATTTTGACAAGGCAATGGCAGAGGCAGGCAGAGACCGGCGAGCTGGCAGCGCCAGCAAAGTACAATGTTTACACTGGGCGCACTGCTGCCACGCCCATGCCAACCTAGACACTGTCTGGTATAGCGGGACCCCTGGACTTACTCCCCAGCTACTCATTGGCCCGTCGCTCGCCTGGCTGCCTTTTGATTATTATGCACTTTGATACTTATCTTTAATTGTGGTAACTTTTTATCCAGAGACAGGTTCGACGTACATTCTCGTTTCTCTCTTCGTTTTTTCTCTCGTTTTTTTTCTTTCCTGTATTTCACGCTACACTTAACTGACATTTATCTTGTGTTCTCTGCCGCATTTTCCCTTCTTTTATTTCACTGTAATTCAAGCTGCAATTTACCTGCAACAAGCTCGCTGGCAATTTGATAGAGAGCAGATAATTTGTTGTCTTGATTTTAAATGACTGCAACGAGCCTTAATTAATACCCTTTATAGCGTAGAGAATTCACGGCCTTGTCCCATCAATTACAGAGTATTCAAGCGTCGTTACTTAGAGCTCGAGGAGAGCTACAACGTTATTTACTCTGACTTGATGCGTTTGCAGTTTGCTTTACTTTTGCGGTCTCTCAGAGTTTGCTTTTGAAATATTGAAGACCATTAAGCAGACAACAGCTTACAGGTATGCACACACACATTTACCGCTGCACACCCACACCTGATGCCGTTGTTGCCATTGCTTAGCCCCCGGCTAAGTGCTGAGTTCATAGTTCTGGCTGTGGTACGAGCTAATCCCCAAGCTCAGCTGTAAACGCAGGGTGCACACAGGTGTGCGTCAGTATGTGTTTGTCGTGCAACGTCTGCAGCGGATGTCCAGGCTAATTTTGCGTAAAATGAGTCCCCAAGCAATGCGCCAATGATTCATTATGACTCCAGTTCAAGCCGTGCCGAACGATGCCGAGCCGCAAACTGCACAACATGGCAATATGCAAATGTGCAATGACTGCGGCGGCTCTGGTTATGGTTCAGTGAGTTCCGGCCCAGTTTAGCCCCGGAGCCGCTGCCCCACACCTACCTCATCGCTGCTATTGATGGCGATGGTGACCGTAATGCCGCAAACCGAATCAATCATAAATTGTCAGCGGCGGCCCACGCCCACTGTGCGTATGCGTAATATTCCAGTCGGCATTGTGTTAATTCCCAGGATGCATGTTTGACAGAGAATTTAATTGATTTATAGCTGAAATTAAATCTCACTTGTGTTTGCCAACACACACACACATAGATTCACACACTCCCACACATGCAAGCAATCGATATATGACGCATACGCCGCGTGCGCCGTCTCACTGTGTATGATGACTATCCATTTTGATAGGCATCATGAAATGGGGGTAGTGTTGCCACCTTGACCTTTTCGATCAACTCAAACGTATATTGAATATATTAACCCACAAATGCCGATGATGATTGCATAGTCTACTTCGTAAAGTGCTTTAAAGCGGCGCAAATAGTCGAGCCCGAGACCGAGACTGAGGCTGAGCTGGTGCTGCTGCTGAATGAGCTGCTTGCTTGAAAGGAACATTGCGCAACGCTGCTTGGCAGCCAATCCATTTGTGCAGCACGAGCAGCCGAGCGGGACGAGAACAGCAAGGGATGGTAGGGGGAGGTAGGCACTGCACTTGCATACCTGTGCATTATTTGCTGTTTTATAAAAGCAATACGCATATGCCACACAAGCCTGTCGGGCGTTTCTATTTGCATTCACTTCGCTGCAGTGTTTGCACGGCCAGCTGGCCATTCGTAGCCCCTTGCCCGTTCGTAGCCGCTGGTACCCGCTCTTGGCCCCCTTCAGCAGCCATTCTGCTGCTGCTGCTTGGCCTGGCACATTTAAATCCTCTCAAAGGCAGCACTTGCAGTGCTTCGGGTCGGCGCTCTTAAAGTTGCATGGAATTTACTACGAGTTTGCCTCCTGGCCCAAAGTGCTTGCCCCGCAGCCGACCGACTGCTCCTGCAGGCGCGCCTGCTAGCTAAACGACACTTGGATGCTTGAGTAAACAAGCAGTCGGCAGAGAAGCACAAATTTGATTGGCATCGGACCTCAGGAATGCATTTCTTTAAATTTTACCTCAAGCTCGACTCGAATGCGATTTGCGGTGCTCAATTGAATTGCCAGCCGAGCATTTAAAAGAGACAGCTGCCGAACAGAGAGCAAGATAGAGAAAACGAAGAGGAAAAGAACTAGTTTTCTCTCAATAAAACATTGTGTTGAGTGTTTCTTTTAATTTGCTTAGCTCACCAGATTTTCTGTTTAGTTTTATTAGACTTGTGCAGATTCTTTGCTTGCTTTGTTCAATTTTAGCCTGTGTTCTTTCAATTGAAAACTATTCACAGCTTTTTTAACTGGAACTTGTTTCAGTTCTGCTTGCAGGCAGCATTATTTCAGCTCTGAAAAACTTTTACACTGTCCCCCTCTCGCACCCCGTTTTTTTGTCGCTCTTAGCCTTTGGCCGGATATGACATTAACTGTTCGTCGTATTTGGCTACTCTTTTTAGACCACTTTGCGTCTCTGCACTCCCTTCCGCTGCCTCTCCCTCCCCCTCTCTGCTGGCACAAAAAGCATTTAGTTTTCATTTCGCAAATGTTGGCGAAGTCATAGAAAGTCGACGCGTCGAGTAATTACAAAATTAGCCCCTGCCAGCGGGCCATAAATGAAATGCACAACAAACTACAGCGGCAACAACAAACTGTGGCAGCAAGAACAACAACTGGCACTCCATAAGAGGCGGCACACTTGACGAGCCAGCGAGGCATATGCAGCTGCCACAGGCACTCGAGGCTGCGGTACAATGAGTTTGTCATTTGCGCAATTTCAGCTTCACTTTCGCAGTAAAAGCAGCACCGAAAAAGTACCATGTTGCGGGTGTGTAAGTGTGATAGTGTGTGTTCGTATGTTTGTGTGTGTGTGTGTGATAGTGTGTGCCTGTGTGTGCTTGTGCTCGTGTGTCAGTTGTGTCATCCTTTTAATGAAACTACAATTACGACCAAGTATTAAGGTGCAGTTATGGCGCGTTGCCACTTTCCGTTTCCTGTCTGACACATGCTCAAGTGCTCAAGCCATGCCATGCCGTGTCGTATCGTGGCGTGTGGTACGTCAGCTAAATGTCCTTGACAGGCTACAAGTGGCGTTATCCTGCCGTTACTCCAGCCGTTAATTTATTATAGACTGACAGCTCCCAAAGTTGGTCATAAAGTCGACGCGAGCAACACTTGAGGCAAACTTACGCATGATGTGCGATATTTTTCATCATTTTGATTTGAAATACTAATGCAGTATATACAAACTTATTCTATGTATTATATGATCTCTATCTGTGTGTTTTTTTGCAGGGCTTACGCTGTGCTACCAGCGGCAATCAGTGAGCAACAACAATCACAACAATGCCGATGCAAAGCCAACACATTTGCCGCCATTACATTATCCGCATGGCCACAAATGGAATGAGCCCTATTTCGATCTGACAATGCCAAGGAACATCACATCGCTGGTGGGCAAATCCGCATATTTGGGCTGTCGCGTCAAACATCTGGGCAACAAGACGGTGAGTTTCATTCCAAGAAAAAAAAAATCAAGTAAAAAAAAACTACAAACGAGTAAGCTCGACTATAATATACCCGCTACCTTACCTAGAAAATTAACTTTAATGTAAGCATGATTTTTGTTGCATACTTTCGAGGGTTCAGCCATCAAATTTATTTATTAAAATCCTTCTATATTTATTATACAACCATAATCAAATTTGCACAAATTATTTGTAAAGTTATACCTATTGTTTACACTAAAAATGAAGTTTAGCCATAAAATTCAGCTTAATATTTCATTGTTTTTTGATTTATCAGGGGCGAAAAGCGATTTGACTTAACATTAAAATAAACACAAACTGCCTGCTATAATTAGACACATTGTCTCCAAATTTAATAGTCCTAACCTTTATAAAAACAGAGATCTACGCTTGGACAGGCAGATATGGCTTTATCCACTCGTCCATTGACACTGATCAAGATGATATACACTTCTCATGGTCGAAGTTGCCTCCATTTTTACCCACAACTCCCCATGCTTAGCGGGTATAAGCAGTTCTGAAGAAGTGTATACAAGATAGGCATAAATACAAATCATGAGATGGCAATCTGACAGCAGCTTGCCATAGTTAAGGAAGTTGGGGAGAAACAACCACAGGCCACGCAGCGGCAAGCTGTGCCGTGTACACTCTCTGTGTCTGTTGCCGTAGGCGTTCTGTTTTAATAATGTTTATTTTTATTTACATTTAATAAACAAAAATGTAGCGACAAGTGTTGGCAATATGCCGACCCGCTCGGATAGTTGAATATTGGCCTAGGCAGACACACACAAACACACAAAGACATGTGCGGGGGCATAATGTGGCAGACGCTTATTAAATTTGCCGTCAGTTTATTATGTATAACGTGACATTGAAACAATGAACCGTTGCGCAGTGTAACACATGTTGTGCTGTTCCCAGAATATTGTCATTACTTTTATGGCGACACTTGATTTTGTTCCAGCTCAACTCTCCGGCAGCAGCAGCTGTGGTCCGATGGCATCGCAATTGCTGCCTTACAGGCAATTAACATCTCGTTCTAGCCCCGCCGGATTACCCAAAAGTTTTTCTTGTTCATGCACTGCAAGAAAATATTGAATTTCGTGTAATCCAATTAAGTTCGATGTGCGGTTCAGCCTGCATTCGGCACTATTTGTCGTTCGACATTTAACTTGAACTCAATGAGATTTGCCAGTCAAATATATACACGTACTCACACACACACTCACTCACACTCGCGCACACTCACACACACTCACATGTCTGTTTCACACCTCAGCATTGCGAAAATATTTGCACGCATGCGGAATACATTTGCGCATCGACTGCATGCAGCAAATCGTGAGAAAGTTTGCAGCTGTTTCGGTTCTGCTGGTTTATGGTCTGCGCCAGCGTTGATTACGTTAAGCGATTTAGCCAGGCAAGGGGTCACACCTACCCATCGACGAGGTGTGGGGTCACATAGCCCGCGCGCGCTCAATCCCCATTTCCAGCAACATAACCAAATCCGCTTCCGCAATCAGTAAACTACACACACGAATGTGGAGTGCCGGAGGGGAGGGGTCAGACTTCTCTAGTTAACTGGCGGCTCGTTTCTGGCCCAACACGGTAAATTTATGTTACCAGTGCGGCAAAAACTCTGACGGAAAAAAGTTTTTGCTGCTGCTGGCAGGCTTGGACTGTTATTGCAGAATTAGACAGACGGCAACTGGAACTACACAGATGGATGCCTGGCACAGTTGGCTGCGTCTGACGCAGTGGCTACACGGCTGTCGGTCTGTCTGTCTGGCTGCCCGGTCTGCTGGTCTGCCAGCTGTCTGTCTGTGCATGTGTGCATGTGTGTGTGCCGCATAAACAAGGCGCCCAAAAACTTGCCAAAACAGCAGCAGCAGCAGCGGGAAAAACTGCAAAATTGTACAAAATGTAGTGGGCAATGCGGAAAAGGAATGTCGAGGCTAAGAGCCACGGAAGTATCATTTTCCGGCTCTCTCATGCGTGCCGCGCACTAATTTTAAGTTATTTAATATTTAGATAACAAGCTGCATAAATTTTGCTCTTTTCGAGAGCGAAAGAACAAGACAGAGAGAGAGAGAGAGAGAGAGCGAGCGAAAGAGAGCAAAGCTTTTGGGCAGCCGCAAATTGACACAAGTTTTTTTTTGGCGCTTTGCGCAATCAAAATGCAAATCACGCTTAGTGAGCGAACACGCTGCAGAATCTGCACAAAAGCCACTTAATGATATATTCAAATGTTATTTACGCCGCTCTCTTTCACTCCCTCTCCCGCTCTCGCTCGCACTCTCATTGAATAATGAGTTGCGAACTGTTTGCCAAGCACGTTCAGACGCCTGGAAAGCATTTTCCATGAAGTTTTTTTTAACGATTAGACGCAAAATGTGAGAGAATTTGAAAGAGTGTAAATTGGGATAAATTAGAAGTATAATTTGGAAAAAGAATCGTATAAATTTGGATAAGTAGTGCAAGTTTTAAGTATGCATTTCTTCCCACTCTCAATTTGTTTCGTCTTTTCTCTGCTCCATTAGGTCGCCTGGATACGCAATCGGGATCTGCACATACTCACCGTGGGCACGTATACCTATACGACAGATCAGCGCTTTCAGACCTCCTATCATCGCGACATCGACGAGTGGACACTGCAAATCAAATGGGCGCAGCAGCGCGATGCGGGCGTCTACGAGTGCCAAATATCAACGCAGCCGGTGCGCAGTTATTCGGTCAACTTGAACATTGTGGGTGAGTGGCGGCCAAAAAATAACTGTGTCATGAGCGCACACATACTACATATGAATATGCTCGCGTATGTGTGTGTGTGTAGCCGCTCAGTCGTTGGGCGTTTGCATATTTCAGCTGCTGCTGCTGCTCGGGGCGTATACGTAATATTTCGACACGTTGGAAAAACACGATGCGATGGGTTTCGTATTTTTATTATTTGCATATTCATGCAATTTGCAAAAGTGTAAATTATGCACACTTGACAATTTCGCTTCAAAAATAACAAAAACAGAGATAGCAACAGCAGCAGCAGCAGCAGCATCAGCAAACGGCTGCAGCATCAACAGCTGCGAGTATAAAATAACAGGACATCACTCGCATGCCCCTGAGAATCTGCCGTGGTTCAGGGGCGGGCAGAGGCAGGGCTGCCTGCTTGGAAAATATGTGCAAAATTGATGAGCCAGTGAAAAAATCGAAGCAGAGTTAACGTGGCCACAGAGAACGTATACAACGTGGGGACAGCTTGAAAATACTAACAAAAATCTGCAAAAATTATGGGACAAATAAATATTGTCTATAATTTCTTAAATTTTACTTTGTGTTACTTTTGAAAATTTTAAGGTTTATTCCACTTTGATTTATATTGTCTAAATAAGTTTTTTACCAAATTAATTAATTAAACTTTTATTTTAGCTTAGTTTCTTATGTACCTTACCTTGCAAGTTTTATTTATTTTCACTCTTCATTTCTTTTCGTTTACTTTTATGCTCAATTCTTTTGACACCCTACTCCGCAAAGACATGATTGATGAGGAGACAAGCAATCTGATGCAGCAGTACTACAACGACGACGCCTTCTATATAGCTGCAGATCGTGTCTATCAGTCCAGCGATGACGAGTTTGCCGGCATGTTCGGACCCATACAGACAGTTGCGGGTTTGTACCAGGTGCACGGGGTGCATACTCCGTGAAGGGGGCGAGCTAACTGACAGGTTTATATTCGCCTATAACATGCGTTAGTTACCGTAGCTAGAGAAGGATGTGGGAGGCGAGTGAAGAGCTGCCAAGCATGCATATTATTTTTTAATATTTTTTCGCATATTTCGTGTCAGTTTTTTGCACACTTCAAGCAAGTCCTCTCCTCCTCCGACGTTCCTGCCCAGCTCGGGTGCACCCGAGACGAGTTGAGTCGAGTCGAGTACCTTGTGGCTGGTTGGGTTCGTTGTTGCAGCGCTTTTCTGGCTCATGACGAACAAATTGCTTTAGAAAATACTTTTCCCCCAAATAACTTTACCTTCGCTTGTTACTTTTTCCATTTTCTCCCATCTTTTTTGTGAGTTCCCTTTTGCAATTTACCATGCTGCATTTTTCACCATGTACAGCATTTTTTTTTTTATATATATGAACCATACCTATATATATATATATTGCGCCACAAATGATTTCATATCTCGACTCGCTGTCACATTTAATTAGCCCCGACGACAACTAACTAAAACAAAATTCACAATCCTCGTGCGGTCTCCCTAATTGGAATACTTGAAGAGAAACGACCTCTTCGGCAGCTACTCTTCAACGTCCTTATGTGGCTTGCAGAGATACGGAAACCTATCGCTGACTCCACGTGGACACTGCTCCGGCTCGAACGGGCCCGTCTCGTAGACCTGCTGTGTGCCATTGTACGCCTCGTCGTAGTAGCAGATGAGCAGGAAACGACTCAAGCTAAGATTATAATACTCCGCTGCCGCACACCCAACATAGAAGTTTCGCTCGTTGAGAATATTATTGAGCGCGGGCAGCTCTTTGAATTTATGATCGGAGTCATCCAGCCTGTACACCTGATGCATCCATTGCTCGGTCTGCAGCAGTATATTTTCCGAGTTGGTTTTCACACTATAATCTGGCATAGCTCGTATATCCAATTCATTGAGACCGTAATTGACGCCGGGCTGTGGAAAACCCGGCAATGCCATGCAGTAATCCTCTAAAGAGTCCACGCAGCGTTTCACATGGTACTCGGCCAGCAGAGCCAACTTCGAGTGCCACAGCATCTCGGGCATGCGAACGGCTTCGCTGACGCCGATTATTATGCCCGAGGCGACTTGATTGCGATATTTGTTGTGCATCATGACCATATAATTTTTATATATCTCCATGTTCACAAGCACGCGATAGCGCAGGCAGCTCTGATGGAAAACCTAGACAGGAAATTGGCAGTTGATGCGACTATCATCTCCTTCATCTACTCACCAGGCTGTTGTTGCAGCCCAAATGCGGCAGTTCTCCGCACGCGGGCATATTGCAAAAGTTGAGGGCGTGGCTGAGGGTGGCAAGCAATGCCAGCACCAAAACAATTCCCAAGCGCGACATTCCCAGCCAGCTGAATGCCACTAACTGTTGACTTTAGCCAATTACCTGTGGAAAACAATTGAAAACTGTATGTGACAAGTGTTTTAGTTGTGATAACTAACTGCGTATTGCTGGAAAAGTTGACGAAACGAAGTTAAAGTCATGACAAGGTTGCCAGCAAAAGCATGCTTGATGATTCATTGAACATGGCCAAACAGGCTGATTAAACTTCCTGCCATTTCCGACAGGCTTATTGAGAAAATAGCCTTTGTTCTAGGAGCCAGGGAAAGCTTTTACAACTGATTCAACAGCAGCTTTTCTTCCCTGAAATTTGAGAGCTGCTCAGCGTCCTCAAGCATTGCTCATTTCGTAGTCAACAGGCGAGCGAATTCTGTGAATTCTGCTGACGTTCCTCAATGCCATTGATTCGCACACACTCACACACACACACCCGTTCACACATGATGTGTACACACATCAACCAACTGTTGGAGGAGCTGGAACAATGGCAATGGTTGCATAAGTGGCAGCCGCAACAAAGAGGCGAATGGCACGAGCTGTCTGAGAGTCGGGAGTCGGCATGCCAATGAGCTGAGACAGACTCGGCCAGGGAGAGCTCATAGTATGCGCAGGGGAGGCACAGATGACACAGGCTGTCGGCAGACCAGGGAGGCAGGTGCTGCTGCTTAGAAAGCGGGCACGTTTTGTGCTGTTTAAGCCAGTTCGTCTTGATTGAAAGCGGTTACGTGAATTACGTTCGTCGATTGACAGACTCAACTCTTTCTTTGCAGTGCCCACAGCAACGATTCTGGGCGGACCCGATCTGTATGTGGACAAGGGCAGCACCATAAACCTAACATGCATCATTAAATTCAGCCCGGAGCCGCCGACACACATTTTCTGGTATCATCAGGATAAGGTGAGCGCGAATCAATTTATAAGAAACGAAACGAATTTAAAAGTGTTTTGCACGCATCAAATTATCGTGCAATAATTGAGTTTTGCCACGCCCAGACACACAAAACACAAACACGTCGAAATCTCAGCTGTGCCTTGAGCAGCGCTCCTAATGAAATCTCAGGCTCATGCTCGGTCTGAGCTCCAGCTCAACGCGCAGCCAATTGCCGCTGGATAAACGCTTTCAACTTTTACGAGCTGTCGCTGGGCGCGACGCATGGTATTTTTTTTCTTTCTGCCTTTGTTTACGCTGCGTATACGCAACGTATTTAATTTTAGCTTTTATGATTATGGGAAAACATGCTTTTGCATTTAGCTGCCTGCCGGCGCGTAAAAATGCCATTTCCTGCGAACTCATGCTAATACACACACACGCGCACACACACACACACACTTTGTCACCCACAGGTGCTTAGCGAGGAGACATCGGGCGGCCGCTTGAAATTTAAGACCATAAAATCGGAGGAAACCAAATCGATTCTGCTTATCTACGATGCGGACCTATTGCACTCGGGCAAATACTCCTGCTATCCGTCGAATACAGAAATTGCCAGCATACGCGTGCATGTGCTGCAAGGTGAGTAGAGTGTGGAATGGTTGAAGAAGGGGGGGGGAGTAGCAAGTTTAAATGCTCGATAATTGGATGGGAATTCGATAGTCGAACAAACAAGCTGAAGAATAGCATGAAGGGAGAAACACAACAAAACCCGTCAAGCTGTGCAGTTTGAAGAGTTTTTCCACAACTGATAATGGCGTACTTGACCTTTTTGGGAGGGATGGATGCATGGAGCAATCAGACGGACTTAGCAGAAGGGGTGTGGGGGAGGGGGCGGACTGCTGGGTCAAATGTTATGCAATTTTTTCATAGCTCGACAAACTTTATGCATTTTCGAGCAAGAACTTTGGCATGGAAACCACAACAGAACTAAGTACTTTGGAACGCTTGTTTGGCGGTCTGTGTGGGTGAACGTTGCAACAAATTGTAACTCATTTATGCGATGTCTGCATTAATTTTTCTTCTGCTGTGTTTGCTCATTTTGCTCACAGGCGAGCGACCCGAGGCGATGCAAACGAATGCGGCACCGGCTGCCGTCGCCCTGGCCTGGGCCTGTCACACCAAACAGGCGACGCAGGCAGTCAAAGTAATTAGCACAATGGTTGCGGCATTTGTATTGTTGGAGGCCTGCTGCACGCTGCTGCTGCAGGCAACCGGCACGAGCGATGGCGGCGGCGGAGGAGGAGACGGAGAGGCAGCGCGAAGTCAAACGTCACAGGCAAACAGCAGCAGCAGCAGCAGCAGCAGCAGCAAAACCGACTGCGGTCGCTCGACGTCGACGCTGCCGTCGCCTGACCATGTCAATACAAGTGGGACAACTGCACGGTGATAAATTCAAGCTGCACAGTTGGAAGCGCCACAGAAACAACGCCACCACCACCACCGCCAATGCTGCAGCCAAGCCAGCGACTGTAACTAAGTGGCCTGCCCACTGGAAAACAATCAAGATGTGAGGCTTGGCTGTCGCACAGAATGATGCAGCAACCGAGGAGGAACGGCAGCAGCAGCAGTCGAGCCAGCAGAGCGTGCCACATAATGATAACCCCAATGAAAAAAAAGGAAGCAGGCGAGATTAGCTAATTATGAGTTGTTTGGGCTAATTTGACGACGGCTGCTTCTGCTGCACTACTGCGAGCATTGCTCCCTGGTTTAATCTCTAAGTTGTAAGTAAGATTGGCCACGTCGTCGCCCGGGGGCAGCACGAGCCAGTGTGTGTACATAGTACTCTTACGTAGATGCATCTGCCAGCTAATTGCGGCAAACAGAGATAAGATAAATGTCATAAAACTATATGCAGTTAAGTATACTATATATATATTCGTATTACCCGCATAAATGGGTTCAGATACTTGAGTTCCCTTCAAATTTCTTTGTATATACTATATATGGTTTGATTGTTTGCGTGTCTAGTTTGAAATTAACAATCGATAATCCCATGAATATATTTAAATGCCATGTACATACCTAGTTGCAATTACTGCCAATTACTTTGAGACAGTTAATAATGCATTTTTTATATTTACTACCTAGATATTTGTACCTTCTTTATAGGCAAGTATAACGTATATTTTCACTATGTTCCTATCTATTTCGCTTTTCCGGCTAAGCAACTTCTTCGATTCCTTAACCCGACAGTACAAATCTCTTTTAGCTCTTCCCGTCTGCGACTATCCAACTGTATCAATCTATGTATGTTATTCAAGTATTTCAGGTCACTTTATATATGATTGTCAAGATAGTTTGAGTATTCATGACACTATGCTTTCCCCACCCCCCACCACCCCCCAACTTACCATTTCCTGTCCTAAATAGCTCAAAGAGTACTTGTGGAACGGGAAACTTTTCGCTTCGACTGTTTGATTTGTTCGTGAAAACTTCTACTTGGATTTCTCGTTTTCTCTCTCTATTTGGCCGTGCATGTCCGGCAATGTTTTCCAAGAAAACGCCAAGTCACTTTGCCATTCGCCTGTCAACAAAATATTTGCATTTCCATTTGCCAAGCGCCCGAAAAACTGCAGGTCGATAGGTCGCATGCACAGGTGGCATAGTCCTTAGACCGGTAGGTGCCATACGTGCCCAACCCACTCCGCGTCATCCATGTCGTCCGCGTCGCCGTTTAATGTGTCACATTTAAAAATGCATGGGACTGTCCGCCCTAATGGTCGGGCGACTATTAAATGTTATGGCCGTTGGCTCGTTCGGCCGGCAGCACATTTAACTGATCAAAATTGTAAATAAAATCGCATATACGGTAGGAATAAATTAGCACACATCGCGGGTATTTAACTATATAGCACCGTGTGTGTGCGCGCAGAGAGTGAGTAAGCAGCGTGGCTACTCGTAAATATGAATATTAATTATTAAAACCATAAATGAGCGCCCGGAAAATTAGTCGCGACATTTAAATGAATGTTTAATGATTAAGGGAATGTTGCTACAAATCGTAAACAGAAACAGAAACAGAAACACACACAAAACAGAGAAAAGGAGCGAAAATAAAACAACAATAATTGCAGAGCAGAGTACATACTTATAGCATGTTGTATGTACATATATGAGCATTAAGTTGAGTATTATAATCGGACATATGTAATATCAATTAAAACAGAAAAAAACTACTACGTATATACGGTGTGTACTTAATGTGTATTTGTCGCATCACACACGTTGATGAAGTTTTGTTGCAAACAAAATGGAGGAAACACGCATTGTATTGGATTATAGAGTTGTTTTAGTGTTTAAGAGAGAGAGAGAGAGAGAGCGTGGCGCCGCGCTGAGCGTTAATAAGCATTAGGATTAACTTCGTATATGTATATTGTAACAAATAAAGCCGGCAAACATTTAAATAAAGTTTTTAGTTATTATGACAATGATAAATATAAAAATAAAATCCCTTCAAGTCTTTAACTTCTTTAGTTATATACCAGATATACCGGGCGGGGGCTAAAGAAGTTATAATAAATTGCGTACACACTGCGTATGAGTAATATAAACAAAGTAGCAGCAAAGCTGCAGAGAAATGTGGAGCGAGCGCCTTGCCCGGCAAGATTTATGCAAATATTTGCCACACAACCATTGTAACTTCTGCATTTGCCCATGGTATGTTAACACACACACACACTCACACACACACGAGCACAATAGACACACGGATTCCACGAACATTTTCATTTTTCAGCCTAATAAAGAGGCAAGCGAAAAGTATGAAAACTGTTAGCCAAACCCAGCAGGAGTCCAGGACAGTGCAGAATGCGCATAAAGTGCGCTGTCTCCGGTGCCAGGCGCCTGGCCAGGCCAAGTCGGGCAACGGACCATGTGCGAGTGTGTGCGAGTGTGTGTGTGTGTTGGGGGCGCTTAAAGGCATCAAAGGCCGTTAGCATAAAACTTTATTATATGACAAGTAAGTATATATATTTGTATTCAGCTATGTGAGCTGAGCTCGTGTCTCCCGTTCTACATTCCCGTTTCCAGGCAAATAACGGCAAAATATCATGCCAAAAAGTTTAATAGCCCAAAACGCGTCAAGCCGAATTGGCTGGAAAATGTAAGAAAACTGGCAGGCACAACACTCGACGCATATGAAGCGTAAAGTTTTGTGCCAGCGAGCGGAAACTTGAAACAGCTGAGTGTGTGCGTGTGTGTGGCGGAAATCACAACGAAATCTCAATACTCTTCAGTGCATTAAAGTCACATCGAAAGGCTTTAGATGTGCTCAACGCGAGCTCAATGATCTGGGCCTCCGCACTCTGCTACATTTCCCGGAAACAGCTGTTGGCAAGTATTTCACTCGCATTTAATGCTAATACGATTATGCTCTTGTTCTTTCTGTTTACCACTTATTGCAATATTACTCACCCGGTTTGTTGAAATGTTCTGTTGCCTGGAAGCCCAACACGAACGCGCGCAATATCTATCCCGATAAGGGCATTCAGGCTTTTGTGTCCGACACTCACTCGACTCAAACACAATTGCGAAGACGTTACTTACTTTTAATTGCGCGTTTGGGCCACAGCTGGAAGGCAGGGAGCAGGGAGCAGGGAGCAGGCAGGCAGGCAGGCAGGCAGGCAGGCAGCAGGCGGACGACAGCTGCCATATGTAGCAGGACTCGAGAGATGAAAGCGAGAATGTCGGAGAGGAATGTTTGCCAGCTGGCGCGACTGAGGGCAATTGACAAAGGCAAAATAAATTATCATCATTGTGACATTTTCATTTGTCAACGTAATTTCGCTTTGAGTCACACACAATTTTTTCACAACGTCCGCGCCTAAAAGCACACTACACTTTGTGCACCTTTCGCAAAAAAGCAATTTGCCGTGGAATTTTTGCTTTGCTGGCCGGATGGCAGAGAACGGCACAGAACAGAGAACAGACAGGCAGACAGACAGCCTGCCAGGGCCGGGTCACCGGGCCGCGGCGCGCATGGAACTGGCATTCCTTTGGGCCCGGTAATGTGCCCAAGTACCCGACAGTCCGGGATATTGCTCTTATTATTGTTGTATGTATTTTTAATGTGAAAATATGATTTGATTTTTTACATTTATTTATTTGCATTTGTCGCTCGCAATCTGCAATTTATTGAAGCTGTGCGCAGTGCGCTCCCAAAAACGAAAAAAAAAAAAATAATAAAATAAAATAAATATATATTCGCATGTCCTTTGATTGCCTTTGGGAAGCGTTGCCGGCGCGCATATATTGAACATAAATCAGACGTCTTATGTGCGACATGCAAAAACAACTACACAGCAACGCGCTGAGCAAGTCACAGGTTGTGTGTTTACGTTGTGTGTGTGTCTGCTGAAAATCCACTACATAATTTATTGACATGGCATTGAAGTACTCCCCCAGCTCCACGCTGTGTGCGCTGCCAAATGTGCTGGGTCCGCCGTCGCCGCCAGCTGGAATATTCTGCAATATTTGTGACTGTCTCGCTGACTGCCTCAGTCGCAGCCTCAGTCGCTGCCTCAGCCGCCGCCACAGCCGCCGCCTCAGCCGCTGCCACTGCCACTGCCAACGTCATCTAACGTGCTGTCAAAGCAAATGCCTGTGGCGTACGTTGCATGCCTCACAGCGTTTAGCTGCAAGCAACGGACATTTCGTTGCATCCGCAAAGCGGTTTATTCAAATGAATTCTGAAATGACTCTGCAACTGACGGCAAGGCATATTGCAAAGACACCACGACACCCCCCTCTCCAGCCCGACGAGAGCAGACCAGGCCGGACCGGGGCGCAAGGCGTAGCTCACATTGACTTGGGCTTCCTTGAGCACATTAAGAAGCAAATATTATTTATTGAAGCAGCTCCCCGGGGGGCATGGAAAAAGGGAGCAAGTCTATTTCAAAACTGATCCAAACGAGAGTTTGATAAACTCTCCTGATAAAGCTATCCAATTTATTTGAGTGTTGCAAGTGCCAACTGCAATGGAAATCGAAATTTTAACTGATTTAATATGCTTTACAAAATTTAACATTTTCTCTAAGCACTGTCAATTAAATTATTATTATTTCAAGCCAAATTCCTTTAGAAAATACTTCAGATTTATTTGCTACACAACATTTACAATTATGATTTAATTATTAGGTCTCATGCAATGTTTTGCCCTGCATTAATTCATTTTAATTGTTGAAAGCACATTTTTTACTACACCACACACACACACGCATATACTTCAATGAAATATTAGAATAATTTTTTTAGCTTCCGTTCTAGTTGCCCCCGCTCTCTCCCTCTCACTCACTCGCACAGCGCTTTCTTAATTTCGTGTTTGCCAAATTGTTTCGTATATAATTTACACATGTAATGAAATTTCTGTGGTTATTCGTGCGAGCACCCCCTCCCCCCACAAAGCAACAACTTTTTGACTCCACATATATTTGGTAATTTTTCATTTTTTCATATTAATTAATTTTCTCGCCTAGCAACAACATCAGCAAAAGAAAAGCAACAACACGAACAGAAAGTGTAGCGAAAACGCACGAAATCTTTGTGGCTTTGCGTATAATTAAATTTTTGCATCGAGAACAGTTTGCCGTATTGGAGGTCAGAGCAGAGAGAGAGAGACAGAGAGAGAGAGAGAGATTGCAAGCAAAGAGCCATGCGAGTAAGCGAGATAGAAAAAGTGCTGACCTTAGGCCAGGCAGTAATGCGTTTTGATTAGAAAATCGTTTTAAAATTGTTGTCGTTGGCATTGTTGTGCTTATGGTTTTGCTTGTGCGTGTGTGTGAGTATGCATGAGTGTGCGTGTGTGTACGTGTGTATTTGAGCGTTTGCTATTTGCTTTTGTTTTCATTTGCGTCGCGCCAAATGTGGTCAGAAATTCAGTACGAAGCATGACCCCTCGTACCAAATCCCTATCTGCAATGGTGTTTGTAGCAGGATTACACATACACATACAGAGAGAGAGAGAAAGTAAGTGAGAGAAAGCGAGGCAGGGAAAGAGAGAGAGAGACACAGCAAATCCTTCTAGCCGAGAATTGCTTTTTGAATATGTGCAACATTGTTGCAGCTGCAGCTCTTGTTATTAGTTTTATACCCTGGGCGAATACTTAAGAATGGACGTGGCCAACTGTAATCCCCGATGGCCCTGGGGGCAGTCTGCTAATTTATTTATTAGCCTGGCAAGTAAAAAGTGGTAGCTACAACAAGCGTGAAAGAAAGATACAGGGTATTTGCCAGTCCAATACTTGCCCCAAGCCTTACTTTATTTGCTCGAGTCTTTTGTTGTTTTCCCCCCTGACACACACACGACTAGAACCGAAATTGTTGCTTACTTTTTGCACACTTTGTTCTGTCATTTTTGCGGTTAGCCTTGTTTTGTTGTTGTTGTTGTCGTGCTGCTGCCCTAATGCAATTTGTCATTTTCAATTTCTGGGCTCCATGTCCTTTGTCTCAAATGGAATTTTTCAGGCATTTAGTCGTCATAAATAAGGCCCACATTTAAATTGTTGCCAAAATAAATATTGCATAAAGCCAGATCGGTTGCGATATAGTAGACGATAGTCTTGTGTATTCATATATGCAAATTGTTTATACACAAGACGCATTTAAATATTCCCTTTCCTGGCTAATTGGCGCGCTTACTTGCTCGGATCTGCGTCAGCCTGTTTCACACGATATGCAGATATTGCATGCATTAAATGCAATTACTCTCAACATTGCAGTATGCAATATGCGCTTGCACTTAATGCAATTTATACTGACCATGCCACGCCTCCCCCCAGCTCTCTCAGCCCTGCCTGCCTGCCTGTCTGTGCTGCTGCAAATGCAGCTTCGGCTCGGTCTGCGCCTTCGGTTTCGGGTTACGCTTGCCGTTGCCAGACACTTAAGTTAAATACGCTTTTATGGCTTATACGCAGGCCGTGCAGAGCGTGCAGCATGGCCAACAGAAATCCCTTTGTTATCGTTGTGTAAAGCGCTTTCTGTTGCATACTTTTGTGCGTTGTTTTTCGCACATCCTATTGTCACAGCTTCGCTCCTCTGCTCCCCTCGCCCCTTCGGCCTGTGACTGCGCTGCTGCATAATTTTCTGAAAATATTCGCTGGGTTTTATTTTGCATGATTTACTCTGATTTCCCAGCCACACACACTCGCACACACCCTTCACTTCCAATGTCACACACTCATCTTCGCGCTTGTCTCTCAGCCTGTCGCTGTTCGTGTAGGTGTGTGTGCGTGTATGTGTGTTAGCTGCTTTGCCCGCTTTTGTAGTTTTATCACACACTTGACCCATAAATCAAACATGTGTAAATGTTTTCACTTTATATGCACACTCATACATATCAAATATTTTCGCTGCCTTCTATGCATAGCGCATAAGGCATCAAGCTGAAATATGGGGCAAGAGCAGCAGCAGAAGCAGTGGCAGCAGCAGCAGCAGTGGCAGTGGCAACATCAAGTGCGCAGCTCTCGAGCAGAAGAACCTTCCCCTTCTTATTCGTGCGTGTAAATGAAGTAGAGACGCGTGTAAAATATGCCACAAATAGCTCGCGCTGACTGCCAGCCCTGCTCTGGCCCGGCTTGCCACATACATATTCCACATAGTCGTTGCGCCATTTTACTCACACATCTTGCCAGTTGTTTTTGCCATTATTTTCAGTTTGGTTTCTTCATTTTTTTTGGCTGCTTGCCAATCCCGTTTGACGAGTGCCTGACACTTTGACGCGGCTTGTCATTCTATTTTCGGTGAATTTTATTGGCTTAACCGGTTGAGGCCACAGACGAAATATTTTACTGCAATTACAGTGCGATTGTTAAGGTTCCACAATATCTTTAAAGGCAGAAGATAATAACTGAAGCGAAGAATAATAAATTCAGCTGCATAATCTTAAATTAACCTATTTTGCCATTTTAATTTAACTATTTCAAATAATTGCAGAATATGTCAGTTTTGCCGAAGTATTTGTCGAACTGCTTACGCTACTCTGGGCCACATTTGCTTCTCCATTTCGATTAGCAGACAAATTGGAATTAAACTATCTATTTGCATAGCATTATTTATGCTGACAACAAGTGTATTTGCAGATATTTGCAATATTTATTTGCCATTTATTTACATTGTTATTTCCATTCATTATTTAGATTGTCCTCAATCATTCTGGCTACGCTCGCTTCAATTGTGTGTGTGTGGCAAATTAATTAACTACATCAATAACTGATTTGTTATTGCAAACTTAATTAAATATACACCCCTTAAGTTAAATAGCTTTAGGTATTATACGCATCCGCGCCGGCTGCAGCTTTGTTGGGAATATTTAAGTTTTCTATAGAAAATACCTTGAATGGCCGAAACTAAGTCCGAAAACTAAGCTATGTCTGACAGTGTGGCACCATGCATAACTGTGCAACACCTCGTTCACCCACCAGCCCCTCTCATGGCAAAGGGGGGTATGCTGGCACTGGCACTCTGAAAATCTGCTGGAGCACGTTTATGTCATATTCATTTTAGCAGACGCTGTAGTTGCCGGCACTAAAAGTTATGAGCACTCCGCCTGATGACCTCCGGTGGGGTTTCGAGATGCTATGCATGCGGGAGTGGCTGAGAGACAGATGCGAGTTCTGGTTTCAACTTTTTCCATTTTACGCTTGAAAGCCTTTTAAAATGTAATTTTTGCCTAATTAGCAACAAACAAAGCAAGCGGGCACATTCTGTGCTGTCTGCATCCTGTCTGCCCCGCTGTCGCTCGCTCTCTCTCTCTCACTCTCTCACACACACCCACTCTCCCTCTCTCTCTCTCTCTCTTTGTCACTCTAGCGGGCGTTTGCCCAAATCTAATTTGCGCCTTAACTGCTAAGGCCAAGGCTAAGAAAGCTGAGCCAACGCATAAACCAGCGAGAGAGAGGGAAGAGAGAGCGTGCACTCGACGACCTTGAATTGGAAAGCCTTAAGTGGTCTTAACTTGAGGTATTAGCCCGGACAAAGTGCTGGCAACCCCCGTCGAGAAACCCGTAAGCCACCCAGGGTGATATATCAGCAGCTTGTCTACCCTTTCTCCGGATAAATAATCCTTTGAGGCGTATCTCGCATGCGTAACCATAGCTACACATTCGCACGTAAACAACGCATTGAGATGAGGCGGCAACTCTGGCTGACTGTGCTCTGGCATTCCCGTTCTATTGGCAGACCCGACTGGCTGCTAATCCTCGTCCAGCTTGCTGGGTCAGGCTACTGCTGCTGCTGGGTATCGTGCTATGTTAAATAAAAGTAAACATTTCTTTCCGCGTGACTAAATACCTTTCACTTGCTGTCAGGGCTGCCACGCCCAGTCGCCCATTTGGCCGTGTTGCCGGCTTCCGTTTTCCTTTCTACCCATATTAATCGCGTGTCGAGTTTCATGCGTTCGTAATATCAAATAGAGTTTTAGTCGCTTATGTTTTCTTTTTTTTTCTATTTTACTTTTTTTTGTGTTTCTTCTTCATTCAACATGCTGTGCGTATACGTATTATTTCTCTCGCTGCTCGTGTTGTTGGGGCGAGCTAATTAAAAATTATAATTAATTGCATTTGTTGTGCGCACAAGTCGACCGAGTGTGTGTGTGTGTGTCTTACGGGTGTGTCCCAGCATATCTTGGGAAATTCATCTAAGTTCTTGCCATTTGCTACGCTCCTTCTTCCGTTTCGTTCCGGCAGGAGCAACACATTAAGCTTATTAAATTCACAGAAAACAAGAACGAGAATGAAAACAAAAACAAAATTAAACGAACACTCACACACCCACACACATACACACATGCATTAAGTTATTAAGAGGGAAGCGTTGTGTGTATTTTCTGCCAAAAGCCGAGATGTTAAGCAGCGATTAGTCGATGCCAAACGTAATGCAAAATGCTTATTAAAAATCATAATTTAAATGCCAACATGCCCAACTGACGGACTGTCTGCCCGTCTGCTCGTCTGCCTAGTAAATAGGCCCACTCGACCATTTGTACCCAACTTGCTCATAAATATCCATAAATTGTTTCTCTGTGTGTTTGCTGCATTATTCATTTTACCTGCCGCCATATTCTGTGGGTCAGCGAATGGTTTTATAATTAATTCAAGTAAAAACGAAATGTATAGCGAAGAGAGAGAGAGCGAAGGGGAAATAGAAAGAGCTGGTCACAGAGCAAGCGACACATACAACAAATTAATATAAGAGAATTGATAATGAAAGTTGATAACAGCACGGCCTATTGCAATCTCTACGAGATATATATCATAATTAATAGCATTAGCCCATGGCATGGGAATCTCGTAAAGATCTGTGCAACATTAACGAGTTATGTTAAGCCGTTAAATTGAATTAGTAGAGGTAATTTTTTAGGACTTGCATTATTTTTTTTCTGATCTGTAAAACCTCGTTAATTCCTTAAGCAAATTAATGTTTAATTGTTTTTCAACAAATGTCATTGGATTATCATAATAAAAAATATTAAATAGCGCTCATCAAACATGGTAAAAGTAAGTGGATTACTCGACTAGCAAATACACTGCTTATACATATTTAATTTATTTAATTATAGTAAATATAAACGACGATTAGTCGATGCCAAGTTTGCCTGGTTTGTCCTACGCTGTAATAACTCGCTTATCCGTTGGGAAAATAAATGTCTTATTCTTTTTCAGCAAATGTCATTATTTTATAATAATTAAAAACAAAAATTTATAGAGCGGTCATCAAAAGAGAGGGAAAAAGGAATAAGCACTGCCACAGGCCCACTAAATGTCCTTGCCTGACCCTTTTAATTTATAAAGCAATTCAAACATATTTTTCTCCCTCCGTTTTCCCGCAGCTCATTATACCCTTATTTTCCCTCACTATTTATCTACGTTGTCAGCATTTCATATAAAATACCTTGCACACACATACACACAGCGAAGCATATTAAAAGAAAAAATGCATATAATTTCGCATTGATTTATGCCGGCCGAGTTTGCTGATCAATGGCAAATAATAAATTAAATTACTTTAATTGCGCATTACTTGGACAGCTGCGGCATTAATGAGGCCCATAAAACATGAGCTACGATTTACAATTGCAATGCAAATTGAATGACGGCTGCCAGTGACAGTTGTTCTTGTTGTTTTTATTGTTGTTGTTGTTGCCACTACTTCTTGTTGCTGTTGCAAACTTTCTGACTACCTTAAATGCTTTTGCACCTTTCCATGTGGCACAGCCACAAATCAATTAATTTCCCTTTATTATTATTATTATTATTTGGTATTATTATCGCAAAAAGTGCTGACAGGGAAATGTGCGCCAAGACCCACTCCCACATGCATTTGGCCTCACCATGATGAAGATGCTGATGATGATTATCATCGTGAAGGAAAGTGCTTACAAGGCTTTTTCGGTTGCTGTGCGCCGTGTTAATTATTTCCGCTGAGGCTGTAAGTTTTATTTATTGTATTATGTGCGTGAAGTGCTTTGCCTCGGAAAGAGTGCGCGGGCAGGAAGCGGATAGACGGGAAAGAAGACGATGCTGCCATGAAATATGCATACACTTGCCTTGAATTTTGGCATAAATTGTATCTAATTGAAATTAACAGTCCGCGCAGTTCTACGAACCAGTTACGACGCAGACGTAAATATATAATATATAAATACTCTGTATAGTATTGTAGTAAGTACTTTGTGAAACTCAGTTCGGTTGCGTATAAATTAATTATGAAAACAGCAGCTCTTCGATTCCAGGAAAGTCAATACAGGCAGCGACAATGCCGCCTCTGCGTCTGCTTATTCAAATTTGAATTTGAAATATATTTGTGAATAAATCTGAGAGAAAGAGCGTAGGAGGCAGCTGCTGCCTGATTGATATGCTTATAATTTACATGGACTTGCGCTGCGATTTGCCCGAGCGAAGCAAAGGAAATGCCAAGAACAGCAGAGAAAAAAACGTAGTTGGCAACTCGGGTTTCCAAACTAATTGACAATGATCGACAGATGCCATTTTGGGGTGCTGCCTTCAAGTAATTTATGGCCTCACGGGTCGCTGCTGCTGCTGTCGGACCAATCATTTATTCATTCATTAATTTTTGTTTGTTTTATGTTAATTTATTTATTGCTGACTGCCCCGGGCCACCTGGCGAGCTAATTACCCACGCTGCCAGCGGCCGCCGCGTGTGGGCATAAATTGCGAGCAAGGCTCGACGAGCAAGCAAAAGAGAGTAATAGAGAGTGAGAGATAGAGTGAGGGAGAGGCAAAGAGAAATTAGCTGATATTCGTTTGCGACATTTGACATGTTGCCTTCCGATTGGCGCACGCGACGGCAGCTCTCTCTCTCTCTCTGTCTCTCTCTCACGGTATTGTTTTAATATCGTACATATTTTCTTTTAATTTGCTTAATTATGCCAGACGAGCACTCGCAGCGCAGAATCACAATCTGAATCGCAATCGCAATCGCAGTCGCAATCATATTCGTCAGGCATTCAAATTTATTCACCTTGCCGAATTGAATGTCGCGCAGAGTTATCACTTTAGCCAAAAGGCTTTTTGGTAGTTTTCGTTTCGTTTTTCCTCTCTCTCTCTCTCTCTCTCTCTCTGTGTATTTTAATTAAAACACGTACCAGGGCGGGGCGTGGCAACATGCATGCAGCAATTAAAGCCAAATAATGGCAACCGGCAACGCATACGAAATGGAAATGAATGGCGCGCAAAAGGCTAACAAGACGACGCGCGACAATGGCCGCTGGCGTTGGCATTGCGTATACGCCTTGTGGTGTCCGCGTTGTTCGTTCGTTTTTTCGCCATTATTTTCTACTTCTGCAGCTGTCGTTGTTGTTGCTGCTGTTGCTGTTGCTGTTGCTTCTTGCACGGCTGGTCACGCGCGCAAAGGTCGCAGCATTTGCTGCAAAGGAGCGGCAAAAAATTGTTGCGCAATTGCTTCGACAGTTGCATGAATATTTGTAAGTCACCCGGGGGAGTGCGTGGCGCAGAGCTCTTCGAGACAATTTACTTGTATTTTACAATTTCGGGCCCGTTTCTTTTCTGACTGAAGGGCGGGGAGCGTCACTCAACCTTGCTAAATTATGCTAATTTATGCAAACAATCAGTGCGCAATAGGCAGACAAGTGACAATGAGAGGGAGCGAGAGAGAGACAGTGCATGCTTGAGGCCAAGATAAGGCAGACAACATACACACACACGCAAAACAATTGAGTCAAGCAAAGACAAAAAGATACAAGATACTTGCGAGCAGGCGCACATAGATACAATTGAGAACATTGTTTTACAACTGCAGACAAAGGCATCAAATTTAAGTTGCCTCATGCGTGTGTGTGTGTGTTAAGTGACTTGTTTTACAACGACAATGATAACACACTCGCACAAGCGAACATGTATTCAAACAAACATCTTGATAAAACACAGCCGACAGCTCGGAATATCAAACTGCCGTTGTTGCACATTGCTATTATTGTTGTTGTTGTTGTTGTTGCTACTGTTGTTATTGTTTTTAGTACTTGTGCTTGTTATTGTTTTTGTTTTGGCTTAGGCGTCGCCCGCTATCTGCCTCTGCTGCGGATTGTCTGACATTTTGTAATTGAAATTTTGTTGCAGCCTACTTTCAGGCGCTGATTAGAATGTGCAGCCATATAACTCACACACACCTTCTTCACCCCCCCCCCACACACACCTTGCATCAGCCAGTCATTGCCCTGCCCATTCACCGCACACCGCATTTCGCATTCCACATTACACATACGCCAAGTGAGCACTTAAAGAAATTAAACTAACTATTTTACGCTCAACTGCGTGTGTCTGGCCTTTCTCTGCGTGCGAGTGTGTGTGTGTGCGAGCGAGAGTGGTCTGTGTTAAAATGCCATTTTAGAAATTAAAAAATATGTTGAAGCATGACATTGGCTTCATTATGCCGACACACAAGCGCACACGGCACAGCAAACACTGTGCAACACAAATTTGGAAACAAATCCAAGCTATAAATAAATGCATAGAAAAGAAACGAATGATAGCGAGTAATAAATTCAATTGGACTAGAAAAATCCGGCAAAATTGCAGCTTATCAGCGTGCAAAACACATTCGTTTTCCACTTTGTTTCTATTATTTATTTTGCTGGATAGTTTAGATTTATATGACCAAGTGCTACATCATGTTGTTGGCTGTTTTTTTGGTGCGTTGCCTGCCCTGATTTTCAGCATAAAAAACACACAACATGCTGCAAGCACAGCGCACACCACAACAGACATCAGCAACAACTTGTTGCCCAAGAGGGAGGCAGGCAGGTAGGCAGGCGAAGAGTAAGAGGGGGCAGTGCAGGGCAGGTTTGCGTTGTCTGTTTGTTTTGAACTCAAGGTTAACGTGGCGCATATTAAAGTGCAAATTTGTTTTATTTGCCAGCGCAAGTTGCATGAAAAATGAATGAAGCCGACACCGAAGCTGTAGTTGTAGTTGAAGCCGCAGTCGGCGAACTGACAGACGGACGGACGGACCGAAAGTCTGCCTGCCTGCCTGTCTGTCTTTAGTTTTGCTTAGGGAACTGGCAGACCGAAAATTTCATTGAACCTAATCAGTTGGGCGCACGTGGCAAGCATACACGGCATATACGGGCCAAGCCACTAATCCCATAAATAATGCAAGGGCTAAAGAAGCCGCACTGCTTGGCCAGTCGTTGGGACTCAACTTGGGCTTGCTCTTGTTCTGGTTCTTGTTTTCGGGGGCTCCCGGAGATATGGCCAATCATTTCAAGGACATAAATTCACGCAAATGTTTCAATCAATTTCGTGCGGCTCGGCTCAATACAAATTCAATTTGACCCACAAATTGCTGGCGCAGCCCAAAACCAGAGTCCCTTTTGCTCGTTGCGATTTCGTCATGTTGTTATTGAGCCATCTTTATGCGATTACACAAACAACAACAACAAGAAGAATAGAAGCAACATTGTGGGACAAGTCGAGGGCCGTGGACACTGACACACACACACACACAGACCAAGGATCGTGGCGGAACCCGGCGAGGAACGAGCGTCGCACTAAAAAGGACAGCGCACCGGAAATATCTAACGATTGAATGAAGCGGATGCCAGCCCCACTCTGCAACCCCGCTTTGTCCCTGCGGCTCGAGTCGGGTGGGGCATGAACTGGCAGCCCCGCTGCAAACGGTAATAAATGACATGAAAGCAGCAGGGAAAATTCCTTTTGAGACGGCAGCGACAGCGACAGCGACAAAGCGACAAAGCGATAGGCAACTGCATGAGACGCTCACATTGCGAACCAAAAAGCGCTTACCGAATGCAAATATGGCAACGCCTGTCCCATTCCATTCGGGCACGCCCTTTTGCCACAACATGTGCGCCACAGTTGCTCATTAAAAACTGACTAAATTGAGTTGTAAGCCGGGGCAAAACATTCGAAAAGTAACTGCCTGCAAATGCGCTTAGCCGCTGCACAACGAAGGAGCAGGCAGTCTGGGAAGAAGGCAAAGGAGAAGGCGGAGCAGCAGCAGTTCCGCAATGGCTGCCACTTGCAAATGCCTGGCCGGGATTTATAATGTTGTCCTCGACAACGTCCTCGACTCGACGCGACGCGACGCGACTCGACTCGTTCGCAAGCAGAGGCGCCTGCGACAACGACAACGACAGCGACAACGACAGCGACAACGACAACGACAGCAGCGACCCTCGAGTCGTTAAGTGCACGCGTTAACCTCGTTTTTGGGTTTTGCTGCGGCAATAAAAGAAAAGTCCTGCCCAAGAGTGCAAGAGTTGCAATGGAGTCGTAATCGTAACTTAGCCAAACGCCTCAAAGTAGTTCACTTTCGCTGCTTGAGAATCACACTATGCCATACCGAAGTGGGAGGGGGGTTAAGGATCTATGTATCTACGCGCAGTAGACTGGAAACTTGTTCAAGATATGGGTTTAATTTGCAGAAGATTCTTATAAATTCCAGGCAAAACCTAAGTGAAAATTCTTCAATTCAACTCTCAACAAATCGAAAAAGAAACCGGATACTTTCGCCTGTGCATGCCACGTGAAGTGCTATGAAATTTATTGAGGCAACGCGCATTGCATAAACAATGGCAGCCAACAGATAAGGGGCGTGTCGTGGGCTAAATGTAGACACAGTCGACAACATTGCGGCAAGTTGTATACCCTGTAGAGAAATCTACTCTCACAGAGCATGCTCAGTTCAGCGAAAGTGAAAGCTTGCCTCATGCACACTGAGTATCTGCTAGTCGGTTAAGCCGCTGTTAGAGCACCCCGTGACTGCGGGCAGAATGGAAAATGCAACATTAGCCGCCAGGCTTTTTCGCTCTTTTGTCTCCGGCTCTGAGATTGGCGAGGGCGAGGGAAAGGGACGTTCGCCCCGCCATTGTCTATGTGTGTCAGACAGACGGCAACAATGGTCGTGAGTTGTCTGCGCCGCTCACATGCGGCCCTCTGCCCTCTCTCTCTCTCTCTCTCTCTCTCTCTCTGGGCATTCTGCATTCTACTAGCCATGTCTGCAGCCTCCAATTGCAGTTGAGCCTGCGCTTTTAAGGCGTCTCCTTTTGTTTATTGTTTTCTCCATTATTTGCATTGTTTTTCGAGACTTTTGTTAAGGCGATAATAATACTATGCTCAGCTAGTTAGGCGTATCATTTAAATTCGTTTCTGTTGAGTAAACAAAACAGATGTTTCTTCTCCACTTTGTTCTCAAAATTCATTAAAACTATTTAATATTGCACGAGTCCAAGAGAATAACGTCTGCAAGCTAAATGAACTGATTTTTATCCCAGTCTATTTATATTGTAGGCCAAAATGAGCAACAACTGAACAAAGCCAAGTCAGAAATTCAATTTTGCAATATTCTTCGTTTGTCATGACTTTGTCGTTTCATTGTGCTGCCGTTATTGGCTCAGTGCGATGATGAAATGAAAAGGCAATAAGAATTATGATAACAATGAATTCTGAGTTAATCAGAGAAAATGTAAATACTGCGCTCTCCACTCTCGTGCGGTTCAATTTGCCAATAAGCAAATGAAAAATTCATCTGAAACGGACTAGATTACCTTTTTTTGGGCCCGCGCAAACTACTCACTTATCGCAATCATCTGAACAACGAGTAATTTCATAGCAATTTCACCAGCATATTTTAGCCCGCAAGCAGCTTGCGAAGGAGGAGCAGGGAGAGCAGGGAGCTGGGAGCAGAAAGCAGGAAGCAGACGCTGCCCAATCCATCGCTCATTTGGTCAACGCTTTATCACACTTCATTCGCTCCGCACTCATTTTCCACAGCATCGTCGTTTCTATTTAATGACGGTACAGTGTGCGATTACGGGTTGGGGGTCTATCGGGCTGGCTGCTGACCAGTATTGGGTTTCTGCTCTCGAACGACGTTCACGCTTTCTATTAAGTCTGTCTGGCAGCTGCTCATAAATTCACAAGCAGCGAGCGGGCTAGGGCTCCTATAGAAATGCTTACAATATGAATTGATTACACGTACCTTTGCCTGCAGCTCGGCACGAGGGTCGTGCAATATCAATAACGCACGCACACACTATCGCACACACATACTGACACGCACATGCATGCACCGTTACCGAACTGTAACCACATGCTGGCAATTTTTCATTTCGATTTCTCAAATTTACAGCAAAGCTGCTTTTCCAGCCATTTTCTAGCTCTACAATTTTTTTCCAGATTTTTCTAAAGCGTGCAAGTGCATATGTATGTGTGTGTGTGCGTGTTTATGTTTTTATGTATATTTTGGGCAGCATCATCAGAACTTAGTAAATTAAAATGGTTAGCGGGGCGTATGAGTTTTTGTTTCACAAGTATTTTCAATTTGTGTGGCATGCTTTTAGGCGCGCACGTTCCACGCTCCTCTATCTGTATTCGACTTTGCGTATAAGTTTCTGTGTGAATGAGTGTATGAGTGTGTTTGTGTGTGTGTGAGTGTGTAAAGCATTTAGTTTAGTTTTTGTTCAGCTAGAATTTCGAGCTGGATTCGGGATTGGGCGCCGTTTGTAGCGCGTGTTTTGTGCCTGTGTTTGGAATATTGATTAAATTGAAAGGGCAACGGCTACGCCATGAAATGGGCAACAATTGCAAGCTTGCATTAAGCGCTGATTGCACAAATAAAAACCTTAAACAATTGCGCCCATTGTTATTGTTGTTGCCAACCCAGCGCAATCTATTACGACACGTGTTTGCCATGAACTGTGCCCAAAGTGCCGCAATTTATCTCATTTTTTTGTTGTTCACATGTTGAGTTTGTTGCTTGTGTTGTTGTTGGCATAATTAAGCGGCGGAATGTGCAGACTTAAAAAAAAAGAAACTCTGGCGCGCGCGCGTTGCTGGAAAGGAGTGAAACATTAGCTAAATCATCTGTTAAACCGTTGGCTTTGGGGTCGCAGACCCGCCAAAAAGGGTGTCGCCCCGCCGCAACTCCCCGTTGCCTGCCGCATTCTTGCCAGCGGCTGCTCCCTTAGTTACGTCGCTTTGAGGCCGCGTGCCTCGTTTGTGCCGCTCATCCTGACGCTTAGCCGCGCTTTCAACAGCAGCCATGCCGCCAAGGAAGTTGTTTGTTAAACTCAGACGTTGCCTGCCGCCTTTGGCGACTCGCTTGCGCTCGCTCTCGCTCTTCAGCGCTCTCTCTCTCTCGCTCTCTGGCGCTCACGAGCGCTCCATTAAAAATGCATTTATCATTTGGCATTTGAAAAGCTTCCTTCCTGTTGGCAAGCGACTGACACCTCAGTACCAGCAGCGCCAGCACCACAGCGCACAGACTCGGTCTAGGCGCCGCCATCTTCGCCATCCTTTCTTGCTGCCATCTCGCTCATTCAATCTAAAATGCCGCAGCATTTTAAACAGCTTTTCCTCTCAGTCCTTCTTGCTTGCTCTCTCGTTTACTCGCTTTAAACTCGTTGGCTGTTGCGCAAATTGTATTTGTTTGCTGCCGAAAAACTTTACAACGGAGCTAAGAAATATGCGCAAATTTAGTTTGCAAAAGCGAAAACTAACACAGGCATATGTGTGTGTGTGTCGGGTGTGTGTGTGTGGTTGTGTGTGTGTCGTGTGCACTTGAGTTGAGCGCAACTTGGGCATGTTTAAGCGTTAAACTGTTACTTCCACATGCGCGCGCACTTAGGCAGGGAAGGAAGCAGCAGGAGCAGCAGCAGCAGCAGCAGCAGGAGAAGGAACAGCAGGGACAGCAGCAGCAGGAGCAGGGAGCAGGAGCAGCGGCAGCGGAAGCAGGACGGACTCCAGCTGGCCATCAATGCAGTTTTAACCAAGCGCCGAGACAAAGGCGACCCCAAAGTGTTCATAAAATGTTCGAAGCCGTAGACGAGCCCAGCTGAGCCTGAGCCTGAGCTCAGAGTGAAAGCGAGGCGCGTGTACACCTCCCCTCCTCGCCTGAAGTAGGTCAGCGTAACACACACACACACACACACACGAACGGCCATTGTAAATTCCGGCAAAAGTTATGTGCATGTGTTGGTGAGTTGTACATGTCCTGTAGCTGCCATTCAGGTGCAGCCGCATTGCAGCTCCTGCATAAATTTCATTAGAATCTAGCTGTGGGCTACCCTCCCGCTCTCCCCTATCTCTCCCTCTCTCTCTCTCGTTCTCTCGCTCTCTGCCTCATCTATTGTTTTGGCTGCATCGAATTTTATGTCGCATCAATTGGCTTTCAATGCTGCTGCGGTCATAAAAAGCATGAGGGAGAGAGAGAGAGGCTGACTACACACACTCTCGCGAATGTCTGCCTAATGAAGTCATAAAGAGACGTCGACAACTAGATGCGTCCGTCTCCCTGTGTGCGTGCATGTGTGTGTGCGGCCATTAAACGCACCTTGAGCCGCAGCCGTAGCCAATGCGCCTTGAAGTATGCTAATAAACGTAAACCGTGCCGCCATTATGGATACGCTCATAAAAAGCAAATGCCTTGGCCGCACTGATAGACTACGACATGCCCTGCCCGGGTGATTGGCTCGCCTTCAGGCATCGGCGTAGTTAAGGCAGCTCGACAGGTTCATTAATCGCGCACTGATCTATTTTCCGCCATTAGCAACCCAATTAGGCGTCTTAGTTATTGATACCTGCAGCTGCAGCCGTCCGTCCCGCCGCTAATCAGCAATATAAATGTTCTATGGACTCCATGGCAGCCTGCTCCATTACATTTTATACACTCGCTTCGATATATTCGCTGTCGGCTACCGGCCATAAAAAGCAAATGCGGCCAAGTGGCCTGGGAAAAGGCATTTGCTCGCTTCACGACGGCAACTTTACGTATTACGTTACGTATACGTAATGTGGAGTTGGTGTGTGGGTCAAAGGGCGTTTGCAAAGGAAAGGCAAACCGCGAGGTGATTGGAGCACACTTTTGCAGCAGGCTTACACATACGTGACGTGCTGCTTAACAATGATAATGACGTTGCCGGCGAAGGAAAGAAAGAGGAGAGCGAGAGAGAGAGAGGGAGAGAGAGAGATAGGGACAGGGTTGCCTGCCCCTGCCTTTTGTTAGACGAACAGCGCTGTGGCTTAGGGTTGACAGACAGACGTTTTCTAATGCTCCCAACACTCCGACGCACCACTCTTGTCTGCCACGCCCCCTCTGCAACTCCCTGCCCCACTCAGCTGGCAGACAAAAGTGCATTCTAAAGCGCTGCACGCTAATGCACCATTATCAAAAGCAGCCCTACAAGACTCGTAAATCTTCACTTGCATCTGACTGCGTGGCTTTAATAGATATTTATGTGTCAGTGTGAGTGTGTGCGTGCAGGGACGCAGAGGGGGAGGGGGCCTGGGAGCGAGTGTGTGCGTGGAGTATTTGCAGTTGGTCATAAATTTTGATAAATTGTTCAGCTATTTGTGCGCCGGGAAACAAAACTAAAAGCTTTAACTTGAGGCGTTTAGGCAAACAACTCGAGAGCGAAGTGAGTGAAAACCCAAGCCAAAGCCAAAGCCAAACAAAATGCGGCCGAAACAGAGGGAAAAGCGCGGAAAAGCGAAAACAATTTGCTGTGTATCGCTGCAAACGAAAAGGGCAAACCTCAAATGACAGCGTGGAATTTCTATTCTGTTCTAGCCGAAGCCAGCAGGTAGAGTTTGGAGTGTGGCTGGCTTGCATAGGCAGCTTTACAGCGTATCTGCCCGTCGTATATGCAGCAACACATTTACATATGCATTTTCAGTAGAGCTGCTGCAGGAAACCTTAAAAACGAGCGGCGCTTCGAATTTATGTGCTGCGGAAATGGCGACTTTTAGTTTTTCCAGGTGTTGACATGAGCCAGAGCGGAGATGAGAGTGTATAAAAGAGATAGAGAGAGGGGGAGAGCGAGAGAAGGCGAGTAGGAAATGGAGTTAAGGCAGCCATGTTGCATGCAATCCGTAGTGCGAGTTAAAAGTCACGACTCCGCGTTGATTCGCCTCGATTTACTTTTTTTGTTTCGACTTTTCGCACAGCTAATCGCGCATTTAGCTCGACCTCGGCACGTGCATTTCAATCAACTGAAGTCGCACAAAATAATCGAATCGAATCGAATCAAAGCGAAGCGTAGCCCAATGGAAATGCAATTTAAGAGCCAAACGGATTGCGTCCTAATGGATTTATTAATCAAGTCAATGAAGTGAGTAAAAAGTCAGACAGTTTTTCGCTTTATTGCTGCACAGAAATCCACATAAAATACACGCTGGCTCTATATCAATTAACTGACAGACAGTTAGCACCTACCACCCCCCTCCCCCCCCCCCTCACACACACACACACACTCACTCATAAAGAGCTTAATGTTTGACTTTATTTTATGCTCCCCGGCGGGTTGGCAATCCCTGTCTGACACGAAGAAACATGTGTTCAGCTCACTGTGGCTTCCTCCTCGCCCCGCCGACTTGACTCGACTGCAGTAAAAATTTAAGCTTCGCTGACGCTGGCTGGGGACATCTTTGTGGCAAGCACAATACGTTAACAATAAATAATAATTTTAGCTGACATCAATTGCAAAGTGCAAGCTGAGGGAATTAAAATGCGATAAACTGCTGACCCCGAAAAACAATCGAGCGAGCTGCGAATTATGTATGGTAAATACATGAATTATTTGCCGCATGCAACATGCAACCGAATTTAGTTTCACAAGCGTGATCAAGTGACATTTTTCACAGCTATTTTCCACAGTATTTTCCACAACGTAATCCCCGCCAATTTGGCGAGCGTCTTCCGCAGCGGCATCAACAGCAGCTTTTGTCCAGGTAATTGCTTTGGCACACAACAGCATCAATAACCGGTTTCCTGCCTGCTCTACCAGCCCAGCCGTATCAGAGGAAGGTCGGGAGCAGAGGGAAGTCGTGAGCAGAGGGAAGCCGGGTGCAGAGGGAAACCGGGCGCAGAGGAATATTGTCGCACCCGCAGGCGTCGCGTTGCTTCGCAGCAGTGCAGTGCACAGGAAATTGGCAGAAATTTTCAATTTGATGCTGCGCTATTTGAATTTTGCCTGCATAAGCATTGTAAACTCTACAAATTACCAGGGAGACTGATACTGCGTTTATGCGTAGGCCAGTTCATGCAATTAATTCATGAACTGGTCAGAAAAGTGTGTGCATAAATACACAATGTTTAATATGCATGAAATTTCGAGGCGCAACCAACTTAACTCAGTTCAATTAGGTGGCAACACTGTATGTAAGAAGTCAACAAACTGTTTCAAACATTTTTGCTAATAAGTATAACTCTTCGCTGATGATAATTGCAACAAATAATTCCAAATTTTTTCATTTTTCTGTAAATTTAAATAGAAAGCTGTCTGTTAATAGTGTGGCAACACTGCTAGTAGCATTGCATGAATTCGTTGCACGTGGTATAAACATGGTTAAGCGAGAGAGAGAGAGAACTGCATCACAGTCAGATTTAATGGACACGCCAAGCGGAAGCTGCTTTATTCGTTACTACATCGAATAGGGTATTTGTATAGTTGTTGCATATGATAGACCACGCTGTGTTTTCATGGGAAAACCTCTCGCTTGGAGCACAGTCCGCGGTACTGGGCATGCTGTCCGGTCTGGCAGCCCACGGCGCGCATGTGATAGATCGGTTTGCCGCACACAAAGTCCTCGGCATAGTTGCAGGTCAGCTTGAAGTAGGTTATCTCTTTCACCGCATAACGGGAGGCAGCGCAGCCGACATGCGTGTTATTCTCCACGGCCATGACCGCAAAGTGGCGAAAATGTCTACGCGGGAAGAGCGGGGAAGAGAGCAGGAAGAGAGAATGGTTGCAAGGTTGCTAGATTAGCTTAGCTCTCGGCAGCACTTACTGCGTCAGCCTGGGGTTCCTCGGCGAGCACGGATAGTGCAGGACATCCGTTTGGGACATCAGATTGCTGGCATTGACGGTGGGCTCGGACCACCAAGTGCGTCCGGCCAGTGTGAGCAGCTGCGTATACATTTGCTGCATCACCTCCTTCTCCACCAGGCGCGTCATGTTAAAGAGCTAAGGGAGACCAAGAAGAGAGCACGCTAAGATCGAATTGGGCACGCGCTTGTTACGCTCTGAACTCACAATAATGTTCTGGCCCGAATGCTTAAAGTTTGCCGTGTTGCGGCAATCATCGTACTTGGCCTGGCACATGCGTGCATTGTAGCTGGCCAACGTGGCCAGTTCCTCGCTCCATTGCATCATCACCAGGCGTGCGGCACGTGGCAGTGTCATGTTACGACCGAGAGCCAAACGCTGACGCGGCTCGTTATGCATCTTGACTATGGTATCCGCATAATCCGTGAGATTGACGAGCTGCGCCTCCGAACTGCAGGGTTTCTGATATTCCTGCGTAAGTAAAAACAAACCGAATCGATTCCCATCATCAGTATCTGCCATTAAAGCAACGTCATTCTTACGGTTGGAAACTTTTCGCAGGCCACATGACGTCGTCCGCGGGTGCACAACAGCGGATCGCAGTAAGTATTGTAGGGTCCTGTGGGCGCATTCTCCTCCGTGACCACCGCATACAGCACACAGAGCAGCAGAGCAAAGACAGCTAACACATGCATTTTCCAAGCAACAAACAACTACCTCAAGTTCCAGCAACTGGCATATTTTATAGCCAAATCCGAATACGAGTGAATCAGTTATTTACGCAAAGCAGTTGACAATTGGTCTATAAGGCAGCTGTTTTCGAGTAATGAACCAAACAATACCGGATCGATTAATCAATCAGCGGTAGGCGCTGCAGAAGGCAATTCAAAAATATCCGCAGAGCACAATAGAAAAGTTATTAAAGAGCTGAGATTTCGGGCTGGCTTGGAATTCGAGGAATTCTCGCCGAAATATCTGCACGCAGAGTGAAGTATTTTAAGCAGGGTATACTCGATTTGTGAAAATCCGCGCTTGTCTGTAGGTCTGTCTGTAAAATATCTCATATGTAAGCTACAGATGACAGAAGAATTTATACAGCATTTTTTAAATTGACAGGGTAGGGTATCCCAATGCTGGACCCGTTCGATTGTAGCTTTTACTTATTGATTTATTTAAATTGGCTCAAACAGATATCGAGCATATCAATTTATAAATCACATTCTAGAATATATGTTTTCTCTCTCTGCCTTTCCAAATTATGAAGGTAATAAACATTGAACTCTATCCCTCTTTTCATTTCTCTCATTCCTCTCAGAATTTATACGATATTTACTACATTATAATTAGCTTGACAACGCTGCGGATATCGATTCATTACTAACCCGTTATTTTTCCTTCCTGCCCTTTCCAACATTTGCCTGGCAGAACGATTTAAACAATTCTATTGTTTTTCAGTCTAGCAGTCCTTAAATAGATAACTCTCTTACGTACTTATATTTCAATTAGCTCATCAACTGGTAAATTTATCAGCGAAAAGTTGTAATTGTTCTTAGCATGACATAAGCTTTCCATTGAGCGCAAAGTTGTCAGCCTAAGTACCGTCGCAGCCGCAGCCGCAGCCACACCCTGCCCGCCCCCACTTCGACAACCATTTTCAATGTCCTTAACTTGGCCGCCAAATTAGCCGCAAACACTTGGAGAAACAAAGTCTGCTTCCAAGGATTGCTGCCAGCCGCGCGCCCACGCCAAGATCTAAAAAATCTGTCACCATTGTTGTCCTTGTCGTTTCCTCCCGTTGCTGTTGTTGTTGTTCCTGTTGTTGTTGGTGTGTTTAACGCTTGAGTGCCTAAGCTGGCACTCCCCCCTGCCTGGGCCTTGCCTTCGATCAATTTGGGTTTCTTTGGCAACGCGGCAGTCAATGGGGCAGGCATTAGGCAACATTAAATGACACTTCATGAATACACAGACAAGCCGGCAAAATCCTTCCGCCAGGCTGCCATTGCTAATAACTCAAAATCGCACAATTGATAAGGCTGGCTGAGCGAGAGGGGGGGGGAAGAGGGAGTAAGAGAGAGGGCAGAGTGCGGACGCTTGCTTCCAGCTGGCTTGGCCAGGCCTATAGAGAGTAATACATAATTGTCTGGCAACTGCTGCTCGGCTGAATTGTGTAATTGCTGCGCCAGCTTAATTGGGCGTGCTCTGTCCCTGCCCCTGCCCTCACCCTATCCCCCCCTGCCGTTGCCTACACCTCTGTACATCTCGTGGCGAAGACTGTCTCAAAGATATATGCCAAAATTATGCATGATTACTCATTCATATAGGGAAATTCGCGCGTGCAGCCCGTCAACTTTGGCCGCCTGCGCAGCGCCGCCATGTTTAGTAGGTTGTAAATTTTAATGCAGAAGCAGCTCGGGCAAAGGCAAAAAGCCACAACATTTTTATGTGATTTATTACCTCGGGCGAGGCATGTGAAGGGGCATGCATTAAACAGCAGCAGCAGAGACACGGGCCATTCCCTGGACGGTCTCTGGACCCTACTCCCACTGGTCTGTCCCTTGCCGGAACTCAGACCGGAACCAAAGCTGGAAGCAGCAGTATCTGAGGCACGCGCGTGCACCTGTTGCTTTCAGCCCCACCGTACCCCTAGGCCAAGAGCCTGTGGCCATTAAGTCAGTTTGGTTTGCCAAATTTATGGCCTACTACGTGGCCCCTATACAATTTTTCGTGCTTTGTATATAATTCATTTTTAATAGAGAAACAAACTTGCTTTCTTTTCACTTTCCAGCATTTTTTTTTCTGTCTACAGCTGTTGCCTTCGCTTTTTGCCTTTCTCTTATTGCCTTTCCTCTCTGCATGTAGATATTTCTCTTCGCTCGGGGCCCATAAATTACCCCGAACCGCAGTGCACATCAAACGGCGTCCATTGTTATCGGGCGTTCAATTATGTAAGCGTTGTGCATTTAGAATGCCATTATCAAGCACGAAGGCGCTGCAGCTGCAGCTGCAGAGGCTGAAGATGCCTGCAAGTGTGCATGGCCAGCATTGTGTGCCCTTTGCTATCTGTAGGCCATGTATCTTGGCATATTTCCCTCAAATAGCCGCTGTCCGAATTTCGCAATTGAATAATCAAGCGCAATGACAATGTGGCCGGAGAGCGTGGGAAGCGTGGTTGGGGCCGCGTCTTCAGGTTGATTTATTGTTGCAGTCAGGTCGCCATAAATTAAATCGGCCTGCGCTAATATTTGGCTAATAAAATGGGTACATTGTATGACAAACCCTTGTCAAAGGGAGCCAGAAAAAAAAAGGAGAAGGCTAAAGCCAAAGCCGTCGCTGGGCCATCAATATGCACATAAAGTTCAATATTTCACACAATTCAACGAATCCTGTTACAATAAGCCTTAATTTTATGCAAATCCCGTCAAAGCAACCGCTCGCCCCGCTCCCCCCGCACTCTATACGCCCCTGCAATGCGCTTAGTTCACACAATCCGCTCGGCAAGTGGCTCGAAAAGTTTTTAAGCGCCGCCGTGTAAAACTTGTTCGTGTTCCGCATGCCAAGCAATGTGTCAACTGTGCGCCCCAGTCAGGGCCAAGTCATCCACTTCGCATAGAGCTTCGTCGTGAGTCGTAAACGTGGAGACTCTGCTTATCGCTTCGACTTTCAGCTACTTTTCGCACTGCAGCAGCTGAACCAACTCAATTTAAGTTAATTAAGTAGTTGTATTCTGATCTCGAAGCTAATCGTAAAACGAGTAAAACTTTGCAATTTGCCCAAAAAAATGCAATCAAATTTAAGCAACATTCCTTAAACTAAACTCGGCTTAAAGCAAGGCAGCTTCCTATTCCTCCGTGTAATGCAATATTATGTTGCTTTAACTTTGCGGTCACCTCGCTCGCAGCTTTATAATTATAAAAGCCACATTTGGCTGGCTGTATAATTGTGCAAACATTTTATTATAATTTTTATTTTTTTCACGCAAACACACTCACACACACATTTGCATTTTATTTGTTTTTATTGCGCCTTTTCTGCTTTAAAGCCGCGCGAAATATGCAAAATTTTGTGTTGTTTGTCGCGTTTGGCGAGCGGAAAATACATGCGAGTGTGTGTGTGTGTGTGTGTGTTTATATGTGAGTGCATTGTTCTTGCACATAAATTTTAGGCAAGCACACACCAACACTTCCACACACACAGACACGCGTATAAGCTGCAACTGGTTTATTTAGGTGAAGGCCATGCACAGGCCAACAACGTAGCAGGAGGCTGAAAAAATAACGTATACGACACACATACACACAACAAAAATTTCAAAATTAAATGCAATTTAGTGCAGCAAAGTGGCAACATACACAGGCAGACAGGCAAGCACACACACCCACACACACACACTCGAGGCACGACGACGACGACGACGACGGCAATCTCACAGAATCAACATAAGCAACAAAATTTGCCGACAAACTTTTTACATTCTGCTTTTATCGAAACTGAATTGCAGTTTCTGATGTATGTTTGTTATAGTTCTCCCCTCTGCCTCTGCCTCCGCCTCGCACGCTCGCAAAACCCATCAAATTACGCAATTCATTTTTGGCATAACATGCCAATTTGTATGCCTAATGCCAGACTATTCGATTCGATTCGATTCGATTCGATACAATACGATACGAAAAGGGCTCGAGAAAACCATAGCCTTTGCCAGTAGTAAACAAAATGTCCCCAGCTTAGACGCGCTTACAAGGCCATTAGACTTGAGAGCCGACCTCGAATGGCAGCGAAAGGGCTGGCTGGGCCAAATGTCGATAAGACCCAAACAATCGACTGGGCCAACTTAAGATTTTAGCCTCGCATTGCTCACTTTTCAACATGCCATTTTGATTTGCACATTTGAATTTGAATGCCAAGATGATGGCATGAATATGGTTTGAATGAGGGAGCATGGATTGCTACACGTAACAAATCCATCAACCAGACTTCCAAACAGTCTCATATTCATCACAATTAATCCGCTGGTTAACTTTAGCACGCAATGCATATAATAACAGAAACTGCTGCGCAAAGTCAAATACGAGCAACATGCAAAACTCCCTAAGCAACCAGAGAGAGAGGGAGAGAGAGAGAAAGATACGAAGAGAGAAAGGGAATTGAAAATGCAAATCTTTGCCAAAGCTCAAAAGTGCAAAGCAAACAATATAAATATAAAGATACAAAAGCAACAGCTCGAAAGCAAGCTCGGCAACTGAATAAATTGTGCCATACTTTACGGCTGTAATAATTGCAAAGCAGTTGCCGACAACTTTTCCCGCTAACTTACCTGGCTAAAGTGTGGCAAGTTTCGTCATTTCGCTCCGTGCCTCAACTCTTCTCCAGCCCTTGGGGCATGCAAATTTATTCGTCTTCCGTCAACTAATTGGCTAAATAAGTTCTATTTAACATCGCGAATTGGTGAATACTTGAAATATTACGTATACGCCACCCGCACCCAGCTGTAAAATATAATTGCAAATTTATAGCGGCAAGCGTTGCGCAATGAGCTTGTTGTAAATGTTGGTTCAGCCAACGTGCTGCTCGCTGTAAGCTGCCGACTGGCGACTGGCTGCTCCTTCCGTTTTCGCAGCCCTGCCCCAGCTCGGGCATTACCATGCTCTCTCTCCACTTGACTCTTACAATGTCCGTGTTTAAGTCCTTTATTCCCACTTCTTTTGTGGCTTTTGTATGCGGCCACTTTTTATTGCTTTTTTGCTTTGCTTCTGACTTTAATGCCGCTTAATCTTTGCCGTTTACCAAAAATTGTGCCCCGAGGAACGGGGAACAAAATGAATTGCATTATGATTGCCACTTAGGAGTCGACATTGGTTTAAAGCCCGCGAGCATTTCCATAGTACAAGTGGGGCAAGACTTGCCATGCACTGATATAATAAGAGAAAACTATTAGGCATTAAGAACTAACTAGAAAGATTATATTGACTTATTTTTAAACGAGCGCCTAAAAGCAGGCAACATAATATTAAAAGCTGCACGGCAAACCGAATTAATTTATTTAAAGCCAAGTGGATTATTTCAATGCTTGTATGGAATCTTTAACTACAGATTAAAGCAATGCCAACATGTTAGCTGAAAATATTTCGAACCTGTGTTACCAACTCCTCCATAAACTACCGCGAAATCAATTTGACCAGCGCGTGCGACTATGCGCACACGATACATCGAGGTTTATCACATTGCTGGCCGTTATTAGCCGCCATTGTTGTCGACTTGTGTTGTTACTGTTGTAGCCATTGTTGCCGCTGTCGGTGTCGCTGTCGCAGTCGATGTCGTTCTTGTCGATGTCGCTGTTATCGTTAGCCTGAAAGTGTTGTTTATAATATGGTCAGGCCAGCACAACGAGCCGGCTTACTCGCCCAGATGTTTTATGGCCGCACGATGCTATCAGGTGGTTGAAGTGGGCCGAGTGGCTCGGTAAATTCAATGCATAATTTTGCACTCAATTATAATGGATGCCAACGCCCGCTCCCCCCGGCTGCCTGGCTGACTAATGAAGTGGCCAAAGCGTGGCTCGGGCGCGCGTTCGAGTGCCACTCGATTGCATGAAATTAAGAAATTGTGCCACACACGCGCCATCAGGGAGTCGAAGCCTACGAGCTCTCCGAAATTAACATAACGTTCGTCTAATCAATCAATCAATCGAGAAGAGATCGACGCGTCGTATCTATCCATCTTTTATGCTCGAGCAGTTTGGGTCAAGTGTGGCACGGGCGAACACGATTTGGGTTAAGCCAGTGCATATTAAAAAACATTTCAAGCGTTTTATTGCCGCGCCCGGAAACGCGCTCAACTTCGAGCGATGTTACGCGCTGAAGTTGCAACTTCAACTTCAGCTGGCGACTGGTAACTTTTTGCGGCAAACCGCAAGCTGCAAAACTGCGCAACCTGCGCTTGGATGATTGAAACTTTTTCGATTTCATACTCATAATTTTGCAATGCTAACACAACAAGCCAGGGGCAACAGGAAGCAGGTAGAAGACGGGAAATACGTCGAGAAGCGGACAGCGGAAAACTGCTGCTACTGCTGCACACAACTTTGTTGGAAAATTAGCATAATTATTGTGCTATAAAGTTGCGTATTGCCAATGGCAATACGACTGCTAATACCGGGTCTTATATGCAAATGCAAATGCAAAGAGGGGACACTGCACCGCACCGCCTTGACGCAGCTGCACGCAACCGAAAGCGGAAAATTGTAAGTAGTAGAAAGCAGCAAAAATAAAATGGAAGCACCTGCTGCCCGGCCGCAGGCTACTTTTCAAATAATTTCATAACTTGCTGAAATATTTGGACAGCGCGTTGGGTTTATCTTGTTTGTTTTACTTTGATTATATATGTCTAACATTGTATGGTGAGAGAAACCTCACAGCAACTACATAAAAGCGAACCGCAAAAAGTGCCAATAATTATACACGTGCAACACGTATCTCTCCCTCTCTCTCTGTCGCTCTTTATCTCTCTGTACTGCTGCCCAATAATCGCATGTTGCCACAAAGCCCTCAAAGCAGTTTTATTACTCTTGCAGCCGGCTTGAAACTTCAGCTGACATATTATCCTTGCAACCACAAAAGCGACAAAAACTGCTAAGCAGGCGGCAGGACTTAGAAGCTGCCTGCCTCTTCTCCCCCGCAGCACTCAACTGTTTTGTTGCAACTTCGTTGCCGACCAACATTTCTTGTAACCCAAATTGTCAGTCCCGTTGTGGCCCAGACACATCTACTAGTTGTTGCTGCTATTCCCGGCCTAAGTACGTAAGTCCAAGCAGACACACAGCTGTGGCCCGAGTACTACGACCAGTGTGTGTGCGTGTGTATGCATGTATGTGTGCGTGTGTGTGCTCTATAGATTTAGCACATGTGCCCCTTTTTATGGGATAGACATGGACTGAACAAGTGTCTCCTCCGCCGAGGCCCCGGACACTTTTATTGCTCAGCATGCAAGCAAAAAATAGTTGCGGTGGATTTTGTGTGCGATTTCGGGACCGCATGGAGACACTTTTATGCACATTTGCCTTACCATGCCGCACTGTGAACCTTGGACAATCATTTTGCGTATCAGTGTGTATGCGAACAAAGCCATGTGCTGAATTGCTAAGCATGCGGAATGTGAAATGTCGCCACATTCTCATCTGCTGCGACCCTGTCAGTCACAAGTTGACCTTCAGTTGGCCACAGTTTCTTTTTGAAACTGATTCTGTTCTCCCACCAACATCGTCTACATAGCTCGCATAAATGTTAGGGGTAGCATCACTTTTCAGTTTTTCAGATTAAAATATTCGAGAGGTTGTGAAATTTATAGAAAAAACTCAATTAAAAAAAAACAAAACGCAAAAATTGCTTCAAAAAAATAGAACTATAATTTGATAATCATAATTGGAATTTCATTACGCAAACAATATCCAATTTGACAGCTGCACCGGTTCAATGAAGCTGAAAATATCTTATTAAAAATAGTTATTATACATAAATATGCAATTGTTAAAATAAACAACGCAATGATTTAATGAAAAAAAAAAAAAGATTCCATTTCAATAATCATTTGGCTTTTGCTAGTCGTTTTTATTTTTATGTTTATTTTTTGCATTCAAATGAATTGAATACATTTTTGCTTTTTTAAATACTTTTGTTTTTTTTTCTTGTTTTCAAATATAATAAAATACACTGTGTCAAATTTTATAAATACTTTTATAACTATTAAATATTTTCTGAATAAATTTTCCGTCTCAAGAATGTGCTGCAGTAATTATTAAAATTTTTGCTATGTACAGCAAATGAGATAGATAAATGTTTGCTTTGTATTTTATCAATTATTTTTAAAGAAATCCATTGGCAATCAAAACGAGACAATTGCAACTGTCAGCGGATCAAGGACACTGCAGGACACTGCTGCACAGCGTGCCACATCCTGTCCCGTCTGCTGTGCGTGTTCTAAGCCAAACGCCTTGGATATAAAATAAATTGAGGTCAGCCAATGTTGTTTTTGCTGCAATTACAGTTGTACGCGCTGCTGCTGCTGTTACTGAGCTTTTAGTGTGTGCCCGTAAAACGAAATTCGGCGTGCATAATGGTAATTGCGTGTTTTTTTCCACTCTAATTACAAGTTATACGCGCTGGCAGCAGCAGCCGCAGCAGCACAATGTGAGCGGGCCCGGTCCACATCCTTGCAACCAGCGCATATCCTTGCCACTTCCTTTTCAGCCTGCCGTGGCATGTGCCGCAAGAAATGCCAACCTAAATTCGCAGGCCGTCGCAGGCTCCGCATAAAAATGAGAATTAAAAGAAAATGCATATAAAGTGTTGCATTTGCGGCATGCACCGCTGCTGCTGCTGTTGCTGCCCCGCTCACATCTTGCTCTGCCACTTTTTCCATTCTCTTTCTTTGCTCACACGCTCTCTCTGCTAATTAAAAACAGCGCATGCCGCCATTAAAGCCAAAAGTTCAGCTGGCAGCCAGAGGAGACAGCGTGAATTAGGCGACCTCCCGCCTACCCGCACCTTCCACCCAGTATTCCTGTGCACACCATTTGTACAGATTATCCCATTATGTTTGCGGTTATAGTTCTTTGGGCCATTTTTCGGCCATGGGCGTACAACGTGACGTATAATTAATTACGTA